>BNCR01000001.1:23028582-24432014 GCA_014656515.1 Oryzias celebensis | reverse complement strand
CATGCTAACTTTTTCCACTACATTGACTTATAATGGGGTTTTTGGGCTAATTCTAAGTTAAGCTAACGTTTTAGCAATATGCTAACTTTTCGCTAACTTTGGCTTATAATGGGTTTTTTGGGCTAATTCTGAGTTAAGCTAACGTTTTAGCATATGCTAACTTTTTTCGCTAATTTGGCTAAATGGGGTTTTTTGGGCTAATTCTGAGTTAAGCTAACGTTTTAGCAATATGCTAACTTTTTTCGCTAATTTGGCTAATAATGGGGTTTTTTGGGCTAATTCTGAGTTAAGCTAACGTTTTAGCAATATGCTAACTTTTTTCGCTAATTTGGCTAATAAGGGGTTTTTTGGGCTAATTCTGAGTTAAGCTAACGTTTTTAGTATGCTAACTTTTTTCGCTAATTTGGCTAATAATGGGGTTTTTTGGGCTAATTCTGAGTTAAGCTAACGTTTAGCAATATGCTAACTTTTTTCGCTAATTTGGCTAATAATGGGGTTTTTTGGGCTAATTCTGAGTTAAGCTAACGTTTTAGCAATATGCTAACTTTTTTCGCTAATTTGGCTATAATGGGGTTTTTGGGCTAATTCTGAGTTAAGCTAACGTTTTAGCAATATGCTAACTTTTTTCGCTAATTTGGCTTAATAATGGGGTTTTTTGGGCTAATTCTGAGTTAAGCTAACGTTTTAGCAATATGCTAACTTTTTTCGCTAATTTGGCTAATAATGGGGTTTTTTGGGCTAATTCTGAGTTAAGCTAACGTTTTAGCAATATGCTAACTTTTTTCGCTAATTTGGCTAATAATGGGGTTTTTGGGCTAATTCTGAGTTAAGCTAACGTTTTAGCAATATGCTAACTTTTTCGCTAATTTGGCTAATAAGGGGTTTTTTGGGCTAATTCTGAGTTAAGCTAACGTTTTAGCAATATGCTAACTTTTTTCGCTAATTTGGCTATAATGGGGTTTTTTGGGCTAAAATATGGGTCAATCGTGCACTGCGGGGCGGGGGAGGGGCTCAGAGGGGCGGTAAGGGCAAGAGTGGTGCGTAGAGGAGGGCGGCAAGGGCGGCGAGGCGTGAAGAGGCCAGGGCTAGGGCGGCGGAGGTGCGAGGAGGCCAGGGCTAGGGCGGCGGTGGCGTGTAGAGGCCAGGGCTAGGCGACGGGTAGCGCCTGCGGGCCATCCAACGCCGCTTGCGGCTTTAATTATTCTTCTTTTTTCTAACGACACCTGTTTGCCTAAATTTGACCCCCTGAACATACCCGAAAACTCACCAAAATTTCCACAAACCTGGGGAAAATTGTAAAATAATTTTTTTTGAAGTGAACAACCCCCCCCCAAACGATGACATCACGGCGTGCGATCCCGCGAAAAAAATGAATGGGCCGAAATTTGTTTAAGGAGCAAAAAAAAAAAATTTTGAAATACGCACACGAAACCAAAACACACGCGTCGGGGGTATCCAGGAGAGCTTTTGAAATCATTATGGGGGGGCCGCACGACCCACGCCTTGGCGGCCATTTTGTGGCGAAGTGCGAGATTTGGCGATTTTCACGTTTTTCCACAATATGGGAAAACAACACTTTGGTTGTTCCGATTTTTACGAAACTTCACACACATCCCGCCAGCCGGAGTCTACAATCACCACAGAAGTTTCATTGACCTTTGACCTTGGAACTGGCCGCCATCTTGAATTTTTCAAAAAAAAGCACGTTTAGTACAAGCTACAAACGAAAACTCGTCCTAGGGATTTTCATCAATCGTCTTGTAACTTCACGAGCATCAATGGCCGGGAACTGTGGACAAAATGTTGGAATTAGAAGTTGTAGAATTTGAATGGCGTGCGCGTGGCGAGCTCGCAACCGCCACGGTTTTAGCTAGCTTGCGCATGTTTTAGCGAAATATCACAAAACGCATATCACACGCGTGCGGTACGCCAGGCTGAACGTGGCAATGTAACTTTTGAAACTATAATGTAAAAATTGAGGCCAGGGGAAGCGAAAAACCGACGCAAAAAAAAAGCGCCGACTCGGCGAAAAACGATTTTTTCGGAATTTTTTTTTTAGAATTGACGAACGAAACCTACGCAACTTTATCGGGGATATCCAAACGAAGATTTAAAATTATTACGCGATGACCACCCGACTCACTCCTTGGCGGCCATTTTGTTTCAAAATCTGACAATTGGCGATTTTCAACTACATCAAAAGTGACCTTTTGTTTTGGCGATCTTAACGAAATTTCGTCCAAAGGGTGCTAGCGCAAGTCTACACGGACATGTAGAGTTTCGTTGACCTTTGACCTTCGGAAGGGGCCGCCATCTTGAATTTACAAAAAAAGCTAGTTTAGCACTAGCTTCAAACGAAAACTCGTCCTTGGAATTTTTATCGATCGTCTTGTAACTACTTGGGCATCAAGAGGAAGCAATTGCGAAAAAATGTTGGAATTAGAAGTTGTAGATTTTAAATGGCGTGCGCGGCAACCTTGCAAAAGTGGCGCAGTCTTTATACTCGGCCAATTTTTGATGGATTCTTGTGAAAATTCAATATGTTGAGCCCAGACCAGAACTGGACATGATATAATAGAACCGGATACGAATATATTAAAAATGTGGGCGTGGCTAGCGAATAACCTTCGTTGCTAAGGGGTTTTAAGGGTTAACGTTTTCCGATTTGTCTGAAACGACGTCTATCTGTTCGGTGTCACGGGGCGATCAAAACCTAAAATGGTTGCTATGGCGATTAAACCAACAGAAAAGCCGCCATTTTGAAAAAAGTGCTTTTTTTTCCCATTCATTTCTTATATAGAGCATAATGGGGTTCTTTGAGGGCAGTTTCTGGGTTAAGGCAATGTATTAGCAACATGCTAACTTTTTCCACTACATTGACTTATAATGTGGGTTTTTTGGGCTAATTCTGAGTTAAGCTAACGTTTTAGCAATATGCTAACTTTTTTAGCTAATTTGGCTTATAATGGGGTTTTTTGGGCTAATTCTGAGTTAAGCTAACGTTTTAGCAATATGCTAACTTTTTTCGCTAATTTGGCTAATAATGGGGTTTTTTGGGCTAATTCTGAGTTAAGCTAACGTTTTAGCAATATGCTAACTTTTTTCGCTAATTTGGCTAATAATGGGGTTTTTTTGGGCCTAATTCTGAGTTAAGCTAACGTTTTAGCAATATGCTAACTTTTTTCGCTAATGTTGGCTAAATAAAAGGGGCTTTTTGGGCTAATTCTGAGTTAAGCTAACGTTTTAGCAGTATGCTAACTTTTTTAGCTAATTTGGCTAACAATGGGGTTTTTTTGGGCTAATTCTGAGTTAAGCTAACGTTTTAGCAATATGCTAACTTTTTCGCTAATTTGGCTAATAATGGGGTTTTTTTGGGCTAATTCTGAGTTAAGCTAACGTTTTAGCAATATGCTAACATTTTTCGCTAATTTGGCTTATAATGGGGTTTTTTGGGTTAAAAGTGTGATAGGGTCAATCGTGCACTTTGGGGGCGGTGGGAGGGGGCTCATAGGTGGGCGGTAGGGGCAAGAGTGGTGCGTAGAGAGGCGGCAAGGGCGGTGGAGGCATGAAGAGGCCAGGGCTAGGGCGGCGAGGTGCGAGGAGGCCAGGGCTAGGGCGGCGGTGGCGTGTAGAGGCCAGGGCTAGGGCGACGGGTAGCGCCTGCGGCCATCCAACGCCGCTTGCGGCTTTAATTATGGCCCGCAGCAGCAGGGTCCTGTCTGCAAGGACCATATTGTTTTTGCTTTAACCCAAAAACGAAAAAGCCTTTAAAAGGCCTCAATCCAAGGGCCTAAGCTTTAAACAGACCTGACCAGTGTGTAGTACAAGACAAGATACACAAAAGGACACACTTAATCCTAGACGCAAAACTTCTATATTGTTTTTGCTTTGTTTATTATTATTATTCTTCTTTCTTCTGCAAGTTTGAGCCAATTTTCACCCCGCCACATACCCGAAAACTCACCAAAATTTCCACATACCTGGGGAAAATGTGAAATGAATTTTCGACATAGTGCACGAAACCCCCCCCACGACGATGACATCATGGCGTGCGATCCCGTAAAAAAAATGAATGGGCCGAAAATCGCTTATGGGGCCAAAAAAAAAAATTTTGAAATACGCACACGAAACCAAAACACACGTGTCGGGGGTATCCAGGAGAGCTTTTGAAATCATTATGGGGGGGCCGCACGACCCACGCCTTGGCGGCCATTTTGTGGCGAAGTGCGAGATTTGGCGATTTTCACGTTTTTCCGCAGAATGGGAAACCGACACTTTGGTTCTTCCGATTTTTACGAAACTTCACACACATCCCGCCAGCCGGAGTCTACAATCACCACAGAAGTTTCATCGACCTTTGACCTCGGGAACTGGCCGCCATCTTGAATTTTCAAAAAAAGCACGTTTAGTACAAGCTACAAACGAAAACTCGTCCTAGGGATTTTCATCAATCATCTTGTAACTTCACGAGCATCAATGGCCGGGAACTGTGGACAAAATGTTGGAATTAGAAGTTGTAGAATTTGAATGGCGTGCGCGTGGCGAGCTCGCAACCGCCACGGTTTTAGCTAGCTTGCGCATGTTTTAGCGAAATATCACGAAACGCATATCCACGCGTGCGGTACGCCAAGCTGAACGTGGCAATGTAACATTTGAAACTGTAATGTAAAAATGAGGCCAGGGGAAGCGAAAAACCGACGCAAAAAAAAGTGCTGACTCGGCGAAAAAAAAAAATTTCGGAATTTTTTTTTTAGAATTGAACGAACGAAACCTACGGAACTTTATCGGGGATATCCAAACGAAGATTTAAAATTATTACGCGATGACCACCCGACTCACTCCTTGGCGGCCATTTTGTTTCAAAATCTGACAATTGGCGATTTTCAATTACATCAAAAGTAACCTTTTGTTTTGGCGATCTTAACGAAATTTCGTCCAAAGGTGCTAGCGCAAGTCTACACTGACATGTAGAGTTTCGTTGACCTTTGACCTTCGGAAGGGGCCGCCATCTTGAATTTACAAAAAAAAGCTAGCTTAGCACTAGCTTCAAATGAAAACTCGTCCTTGGAATTTTATCAATCGTCTTGTAACTACTTGGGCATCAACAGGAAGCAATTGCGAACAAAATGTTGGAATTAGAAGTTGTAGATTTTAAATGGCGTGCGCATGGCAACCTTGCAAAAGTGGCGCAGTCTTTATACTCGGCCAATTTTTGATGGATTCTTGTGAAAATTCAATATGTTGAGCCCAGACCAGAACTGGACATGATATAATAGAACCGGATACGAATATATTAAAAATGTGGGCGTGGCTAGCGAATAACCTTCGTTGCTAAGGGGTTTTAAGGGTTAACGTTTTCCGATTTGTCTGAAACAGACCTCTATCTGTTCGGTGTCACGGGGCGATCAAAACCTAAAATGGTTGCTATGGCGATTAAACCAACAGAAAAGCCGCCATTTTGAAAAAAGTGCTTTTTTTTCCCATTAATTTCTTATATAGAGTATAATGGGGTTCTTTCAGGGCAGTTTCTGGGTTAAGGCAATGTATTAGCAACATGCTAACTTTTTCCACTACATTGACTTATAATGGGGTTTTTTGGGCTAATTCTAAGTTAAGCTAACGTTTTAGCAATATGCTAACTTTTTTAGCTAATTTGGCTTATAATGGGGTTTTTTGGGCTAATTCTGAGTTAAGCTAACGTTTTAGCAATATGCTAACTTTTTTTAGCTAATTTGGCTAATAATGGGGTTTTTTGGGCTAATTCTGAGTTAAGCTAACGTTTTAGCAATATGCTAACTTTTTTCGCTAATTTGGCTAATAATGGGGTTTTTTGGGCTAATTCTGAGTTAAGCTAACGTTTTAGCAATATGCTAACTTTTTTAGCTAATTTGGCTTATAATGGGGTTTTTTGGGCTAATTCTGAGTTAAGCAAACGTTTTAGCAATATGCTAACTTTTTAGCTAATTTGGCTGATAATGGGGTTTTTTTGGGCTAATTCTGAGTTAAGCTAACGTTTTAGCAATATGCTAACTTTTTTCGCTAATTTGGCTAATAATGGGGTTTTTTTGGGCTAATTCTGAGTTAAGCTAACGTTTTAGCAATATGCTAACTTTTTTCGCTAATTTGGCTAATAAAAGGGGCTTTTTGGGGTAATTCTGAGTTAAGCTAACGTTTTAGCAGTATGCTAACTTTTTTAGCTGATTTGGCTAATAATGGGGTTTTTTTGGGCTAATTCTGAGTTAAGCTAACGTTTTAGCAATATGCTAACTTTTTTCGCTAATTTGGCTAATAATGGGGTTTTTTGGGCTAATTCTGAGTTAAGCTAACGTTTTAGCAATATGCTAACTTTTTTCGCTAATTTGGCTAATAATGGGGTTTTTTGGGCTAATTCTGAGTTAAGCTAACGTTTTAGCAATATGCTAACTTTGTTCGCTAATTTGGCTAATAAAAGGGGGTTTTTGGGCTAATTCTGAGTTAAGCTAACGTTTTAGCAGTATGCTAACTTTTTTCGCTAATTTGGCTAATAGTGGGGTTTTTTGGGCCAATTCTGAGTTAAGCTAACGTTTTAGCAATATGCTAACTTTTTTCGCTAATTTGGCTTATAATGGGGTTTTTTGGGCTAAAAGTGTGATAGGGTCAATCGTGCACTTTGGGGGCGGTGGGAGGGGGCTCATAGGTGGGCGGTAGGGGCAAGAGTGGTGCGTAGAGGAGGGCGGCAAGGGCGGCGGAGGCGTGAAGAGGCCAGGGCTAGGGCGGCGGAGGTGCGAGGAGGCCAGGGCTAGGGCGGCGGTGGCGTGTAGAGGCCAGGGCTAGGGCGACGGGTAGCGCCTGCGGGCCATCCAACGCCGCTTGCGGCTTTAATTATGGCCCGCAGCAGCAGGGTCCTGTCTGCAAGGACCATATTGTTTTTGCTTTAACCCAAAAAACGAAAAAGCCCTTTAAAAGGCCTCAATCCAAGGGCCTAAGCTTTAACAGACCTGACCAGTGTGTAGTACAAGACAAGATACACAAAAGGACACACTTAATCCTAGACGCAAAAACTTCTATATTGTTTTTGCTTTGTTTATTATTATTATGGCCCGCAGCAGCAGGGGTCCTGTCTGCAAGGACCATATTGTTTTTGCTTTAACCCAAAAAACGAAAAAGCCCTTTAAAAGGCCTCAATCCAAGGGCCTAAGCTTTAACAGACCTGACCAGTGTGTAGTACAAGACAAGATACACAAAAGGACACACTTAATCCTAGACGCAAAAACTTCTATATTGTTTCTGCTTTGTTTATTATTATTATTCCGGGTTTTAACGCCACCTGTTTGCCTAAATTTGACCCCCTGAACATACCCGAAAACTCACCAAAATTTCCACAAACCTGGGGAAAATTGTAAAATAATTTTTTTTAAAGTGAACCAGACCCCCCCCACAACGATGACATCACGGCGTGCGATCCCGCGAAAAAAATGAATGGGCCGAAATTTGTTTAAGGAGCAAAAAAAAAAAATTTTTAAATACGCACACGAAACCAAAACACACGCGTCGGGGGTATCCAGGAGAGCTTTTGAAATCATTATGGGGGGCCACACGACCCACGCCTTGGCGGCCATTTTGTGGCGAAGTGCGAGATTTGGCGATTTTCACGTTTTTCCACAATATGGGAAAACGACACTTTGGTTGTTCCGATTTTTACGAAACTTCACACACATCCCGCCAGCCAGAGTCTACAATCACCACAGAAGTTTCATTGACCTTTGACCTTGGGAACTGGCCGCCATCTTGAATTTTTCAAAAAAAGCACGTTTAGTACAAGCTACAAACGAAAACTCGTCCTAGGGATTTTCATCAATCGTCTTGTAACTTCATGAGCATCAATGGCCGGGAACTGTGGACAAAATGTTGGAATTAGAAGTTGTAGAATTTGAATGGCGTGCGCGTGGCGAGCTCGCAACCGCCACGGTTTTAGCTAGCTTGCGCATGTTTTAGCGAAATATCACAAAACGCATATCCACGCGTGCGGTACGCCAGGCTGAACGTGGCAATGTAACTTTTGAAATTATAATGTAAAAATTGAGGCCAGGGGAAGCGAAAAACCGACGCAAAAAAAAGCGCCGACTCGGCGAAAAACGATTTTTTCGGAATTTTTTTTTTAGAATTGACGAACGAAACCTACGCAACTTTATCGGGGATATCCAAACGAAGATTTAAAATTATTACGCGATGACCACCCGACTCACTCCTTGGCGGCCATTTTGTTTCAAAATCTGACAATTGGCGATTTTCAACTACATCAAAAGTGACCTTTTGTTTTGGCGATCTTAACGAAATTTCGTACAAAGGGTGCTAGCGCAAGTCTACATTGACATGTAGAGTTTCATTGACCTTTGACCTTCGGAAAGGGCCGCCATCTTGAATTTGCAAAAAAAAGCTAGTTTAGCACTAGCTTCAAACGAAAACTCGTCCTTGGAATTTTTATCGATCGTCTTGTAACTACTTGGGCATCAAGAGGAAGCAATTGCGAACAAAATGTTGGAATTAGAAGTTGTAGATTTTAAATGGCGTGCGCATGACAACCTTGCAAAAGTGGCGCAGTCTTTATACTCGGCCAATTTTTGATGGATTCTTGTGAAAATTCAATATGTTGAGCCCAGACCAGAACTGGACATGATATAATAGAACCGGATATGAATATATTAAAAATGTGGGCGTGGCTAGCGAATAACCTTCGTTGCTAAGGGGTTTTAAGGGTTAACGTTTTCCGATTTGACTGAAACTGACGTCTATCTGTTCGGTGTCACGGGGGGATCAAAACCTAAAATGGTTGCTATGGCGATTAAACCAACAGAAAAGCCGCCATTTTGAAAAAAGTGTTTTTTTTTTCCCATTAATTTCTTATATAGAGCATAATGGGGTTCTTTGAGGGCAGGTTTCTGGGTTAAGGCAATGTATTAGCAACATGCTAACTTTTTCCACTACATTGACTTATAATGGGGTTTTTTGGGCTAATTCTGAGTTAAGCTAACGTTTTAACAATATGCTAACTTTTTTAGCTAATTTGGCTTATACTGGGGTTTTTTGGGCTAATTCTGAGTTAAGCTAACGTTTTAGCAATATGCTAACTTTTTTCGCTAATTTGGCTAATAATGGGGTTTTTTGGGCTAATTCTGAGTTATGCTAACAATTTAGCAATATGCTAACTTTTTTTGCTAATTTGGCTAATAATGGGGTTTTTTGGGCTAATTCTGAGTTAAGCTAACGTTTTAGCGATATGCTAACTTTTTTTAGCTAATTTGGCTAATAATGGGCTTTTTTGGGCTAATTCTGAGTTAAGCTAACGTTTTAGCAATATGCTAACTTTTTTCGCTAATTTGGCTTATAATGGGGTTTTTTGGGCTAATTCTGAGGTAAGCTAACGTTTTAGCAATATGCTAACTTTTTTCGCTAATTTGGCTAATACTGGGGTTTTTTGGGCTAATTCTGAGTTAAGCTAACGTTTTAGCAATATGCTAACTTTTTTCGCTAATTTGGCTAATAATGGGGTTTTTTGGGCTAATTCTGAGGTAAGCTAACGTTTTAGCAATATGCTAACTTTTTTTCGCTAATTTGGCTAATACTGGGGTTTTTTGGGCTAATTCTGAGTTAAGCTAACGTTTTAGGTATATGCTAACTTTTTTCGAAAATTTGGCTTATAATGGGGTTTTTTGGGTTAAAAGTGTGATAGGGTCAATGCAGCACTGCGGGGTCGGGGGGAGGGGGCTCAGAGGTGGGCGGTTAGGGCAAGAGTGGTGCGTAGAAGAGGGCAGCAAGGGCGGCGGAAGCCTGAAGAGGCCAGGGCTAGGGCGGCGGAGGTGCGAAGAGGCCAGGGCTAGGGCGGCGGTGGCGTGTAGAGGCCAGGGCTAGGGCGACGGGTAGGCCTGCGGGCCATCCAACGCCGCTTGCGGCTTTAATTATTATTATTCTTTCTTTCTGCAAGTTTGAGCCAATTTTTCACCCCCGCCACATACCCGAAAACTCACCAAAATTTCCACATACCTGGGGAAAATGTGAAATGAATTTTCGACATAGTGCACGAAACCCCCCCCACGACGATGACATCACGGCGTGCGATACCGTAAAAAAAATGAATGGGCCGAAAATCGCTTATGGGGCCAAAAAAAAAAATTTTGAAATACGCACACGAAACCAAAACACACGTGTCGGGGGTATCCAGGAGAGCTTTAGAAATCATTATGGGGGGGCCGCACGACCCACGCCTTGGCGGCCATTTTGTGGCGAAGTGCGAGATTTGGCGATTTTCACGTTTTTCCGCAGAATGGGAAACCGACACTTTGGTTCTTCCGATTTTTACGAAACTTCACACACATCCCGCCAGCCGGAGTCTTCAATCACCACAGAAGTTTCATCGACCTTTGACCTCGGGAACTTGCCGCCATCTTGAATTTTTCAAAAAAAGCACGTTTAGTACGAGCTTCAAACGAAAACTCGTCCTAGGGATTTTCATCAATCGTCTTGTAACTTCACGAGCATCAATGGCCGGGAACTGTGGACAAAATGTTGGAATTAGAAGTTGTAGAATTTGAATGGCGTGCGCGTGGCGAGCTCGCAACCGCCACGGTTTTAGCTAGCTTGCGCATGTTTTAGCGAAATATCACAAAACGCATATCCACGCGTGCGGTACGCCAGGCTGAATGTGGCAATGTAACTTTTGAAACTATAATGTAAAAATTGAGGCCAGGGGAAGCGAAAAACCGACGCAAAAAAAAGCGCTGACTCGGCGAAAAACGATTTTTTCGGAATTTTTTTTTTAGAATTGACAAACGAAACCTACGTAACTTTATCGGGGATATCCAAACGAAGATTTAAAATTATTACGTGATGACCACCCGACTCACTCCTTGGCGGCCATTTTGTTTCAAAATCTGACAATTGGCGATTTTCAACTACATCAAAAGTGACCTTTTGTTTTGACGATCTTAACGAAATTTCGTCCAAAGGGTGCTAGCGCAAGTCTACACTGACATGTAGAGTTTCGTTGACCTTTGACCTTCGGAAGGGGCCGCCATCTTGAATTTACAAAAAAAAGCTAGTTTAGCACTAGCTTCAAACGAAAACTCGTCCTTGGAATTTTTATCGATCGTCTTGTAGCTACTTGGGCATCAAGAGGAAGCAATTGCAAACAAAATGTTGGAATTAGAAGTTGTAGATTTTAAATGGCGTGCGCGTGACAACCTTGCAAAAGTGGCGCAGTCTTTATACTCGGCCAATTTTTGATGGATTCTTGTGAAAATTCAATATGTTGAGCCCAGACCAGAACTGGACATGATATAATAGAACCGGATACGAATATATTAAAAATGTGGGCGTGGCTAGCGAATAACCTTCGTTGCTAAGGGGTTTTAAGGGTTAACGTTTTCCGATTTGTCTGAAACAGACGTCTATCTGTTCGGTGTCACGGGGCGATCAAAACCTAAAATGGTTGCTATGGCGATTAAACCAACAGAAAAGCCGCCATTTTGAAAAAAGTGCTTTTTTTTCCCATTAATTTCTTATATAGAGCATAATGGGGTTCTTTGAGGGCAGTTTCTGGGTTAAGGCAATGTATTAGCAACATGCTAACTTTTTCCACTACATTGACTTATAATGGGGTTTTTTGGGCTAATTCTGAGTTAAGCTAACGTTTTAGCAATATGCTAACTTTTTTAGTTAATTTGGCTTATAATGGGGTTTTTTGGGCTAATTCTGAGTTAAGCTAACGTTTTAGCATTATGCTAACTTTTTTCGCTAATTTGGCTAATAATGGGGTTTTTTGGGCTAATTCTGAGTTAAGCTAACGTTTTAGCAATATGCTAACTTTTTTCGCTAATTTGGCTAATAAAAGGGGCTTTTTGGGCTAATTCTGAGTTAAGCTAACGTTTTATCAATATGCTAACTTTTTTCGCTAATTTGGCTAATAATGGGGTTTTTTGAGCTAATTCTAAGTTAAGCTAACGTTTTAGCAATATGCTAACTTTTTTCGCTAATTTGGCTAATAATGGGGTTTTTTGGGCTAATTCTGAGTTAAGCTAACGCTTTAGCAATATGCTAACTTTTTTCGCTAATTTGGCTAATAATGGGTTTTTTTGGGCTAATTCTGAGTTAAGCTAACGTTTTAGCAATATGCTAACTTTTTTCGCTAATTTGGCTAATAAAAGGGGCTTTTTGGGCTAATTCTGAGTTAAGCCAACGTTTTAGCAGTATGCTAACTTTTTTAGCTAATTTGGCTAATAATGGGGTTTTTTGGGCTAAATCTGAGTTAAGCTAACGTTTTAGCAATATGCTAACTTTTTTCGCTAATTTGGCTAATAATGGGGTTTTTTGGGCTAATTCTGAGTTAAGCTAACGTTTTAGCAATATGCTAACTTTTTTCGCTAATTTGGCTAATAATGGGGTTTTTTGGGCTAATTCTGAGTTAAGTTAACGTTTTAGCAATATGCTAACTTTTTTCGCTAATTTGGCTTATAATGGGGTTTTTTGGGCTAATTCTGAGGTAAGCTAACGTTTTAGCAATATGCTAACTTTTTTCGCTAATTTAGCTTATAATGGGGTTTTTTGGGCTAATTCTGAGTTAAGCTAACGTTTTAGCAATATGCTAACTTTTTTCGCTAATTTGGCTAATAATGGGGTTTTTTGGGCTAATTCTGAGTTAAGCTAACGTTTTAGCAATATGCTAACTTATTTCGCTAATTTGGCTTATAATGGGGTTTTTTGGGCTAATTCTGAGTTAAGCTAACGTTTTAGCAATATGCTAACTTTTTTCGCTAATTTGGCTAATAGAGGGATTTTTTGGGCTAAAAGTGATATAGGGTCAATGGTGCACTGCGGGGGCTGGGGGAGGGGGCTCAGAGGTGGGCGGTAAGGGCAAGAGTGGTACGTAGAGAAGGGCGGCAAGGGCGGCGGAGGCGTGAAGAGGCCAGGGCTAGGGCGGCGGAGGTGCGAGGAGGCCAGGGCTAGGGCGGCGGTGGCGTGTAGAGGCCAGGGCTAGGGCGACGGGTAGCGCCTGCGGGCCATCCAACGCCGCTTGCGGCTTTAATTTTAATTAAAATTTGACAGAAACATTTTGTTTAACTATGTTGCAGTTGTTTGCTGGTCTGACACATTTTGCACCTTTGTGAATGTTATTAAGGACACTCATTTTGTCAAAGCTTTTTGCAGATTGCTGCTTTACTTTTTTGTATTATTATGTTTGGTTTGGAAGTGGCAAACTGGCTGTAAACAGGAAGCTTCTAACCCTCCTCAACTGCAAAGAACGATACATTTGCTGTTAAATATTAACTTTCAGAGTTTGTGCAGTTTAACTTTAGAGAAGCACTTCTTTGCAGCATCATAATTCCTTTTCCTAGTATTAAAATTCACAAAAATCCTTGTCTGTGTTACTCTGCCTTGTCTAAAGGGAAGTTTTAAATCATTTTTTAACCTACATGCATGTTTGTGTTGGTTCCACCAGTTTACAAAAATAAATGAAAAAAATCAAACAAACAAACTAAAAAAACAAAAGTTGTGCAGAACATTACAGATAAAAAGTTTAAGAACATATATTTAACAGATCTAGAAGACTAGAAAATCTATTTTTAGATTTTCAAAATAGGAACAGACCTAAAACTTGAACATGTTTGAGATCCACAAAGAACAAGAACAGATTGATCCTTGACAGTCATGTTTTGCGTTAAATTGTGTTCAGACTTGTTTAACTGTTGAAACTGTCCAATGGAGAAAGAAAAAGATTACATCAACTGGGTCGCACATTGATATTATTATCATAAAATATAATATACTGCGAATATTTTGGGGTTTTGTTTAGAAAAGATAAGTGAGTCATCAAACAAACTCTTGCCCACCAGAAATTCTTGACAAATAAAGGTCAGTGCTTTCAGACAGACCTGTAGGCTCTGTTTTGGGACTGTCCTGCTTTCCACTCACCCACAACCATGATTCAGGTAAGATTTGAACAATTCGCTCATGAGGATTTATTTCTTTTACTGAAAACCATTTACACTTTTGACAAAGAAGAAAAAACTGCAGTGTTTGTGTAGTAGTGTATTTCAGAAGTGATTGATTTTCAATCAATTTAGGATGTTTGTGATCTAATGAGAAATCTGCACCACAAATCAATCACGTGGTACTGACACTGTTGCAGTTGTATTGACAATATTGTTACAAGATGTTTTCTTCCTCAGTGACTTTTCTCTCAGTCAATTGTTTGTTTAAATCAAGAATTTAATTTAGTAAATTTACAGTTTGCTCAAAAGTAAAGTGCGAGATTCTGTAAATGTTTTGTCAGTAGCTGATATAAATAAGTATGTGTTTTTGGGCAGCTTTGTAATTTTTAACAAACTTTTTTTCCTAATCATTTTAAATCTGTTTGGCAGTCGATAGAAATAATCAGTTACTCATTAACTTTGATAGTGACTGTGGGGCTTTACAAGAGTTCTTTCTGCAGACTTTGGACCTATAAAACAAGTTGAGAGACACAGACTGTTACTGTGTAGAAACACTGAATTTTAGTTTAATGAGCTTCTTTGAAGCCTGGGTTCCAGAGGCGTCAGACTACAGTCTCACATCTGCTGTTAAACCAACTTCTACTTGTATCTTACACTTAAACTTTATATCAATATGTGTAACTTTTTGATGAACATGAGGTGTCTTTACACTTTAAATTACAATTATCACGTTTGTATCTGCAAGCAAGACTTTGAAAAGTGTTGCAACATTATAAGGTGTCAAGCTGCAGGCGGATAATGTCTAATCAGCGTAGACAGCAGTACAATTTTTATTACATTTTGCTTCAGGTTGTGAAATTCAACATCATCCTGAAAAAATTAATTAACGATGTTTCTGTATTTTCATTGTTTTCTTTGTTTATGCAGGCAGCATTATTTGTGGTTCTACTTGGTCTTACAACTTCAGTGCAGTCCAACTCCAAATTGCACCTGCCCACTGATTGCGATGACATCTATTGCCATGACAACACAAGCTCCAGTGGAGTGTACACAATCTACCCAGGAGGTCCCACCACGCCGCTGCATGTCTACTGCGACATGCAGACTGATGGAGGGCGATGGACGGTGGGCAGATTTATAATCCGACAGGTTCAAGTACTGAATGAATATAATGTTGAAAGAAATGAATGGTATGCTTGCACAATGTTCAAGGCAGGTGTGTGGATGCAGCAGGACTCGCATCAGTTTCTTGATACTCTGTTCTAAAAAGAATTTCTTCATGATGGTTTCTTCAAACAAGTTGCAGAATGAAAATGAGATGTTGCCTTCATCTGTCAAGCATTCAGGAGTGTTGCATAGTAAACATATTAAACAGCTTGCATGTACTTACATACAAATGCCTCTTGAAACAAGTACAAGGTTAGATTTCATTTATTTTACCTTGTCATTTGAATCATTTATTGCTTTTTGATTGTCTTGATTAAATCCATTTTGTTACCGGTAACTGTAACTGAATGTACATTTTTTAACCCTGATATTGCTATCCCCCTCACCTTTTAGCATGGCAAGAGTGATAAAAATGATCTTTTCCTTGTTTTTATTTTCTTAGGTTTTTGTCCATAGGTTTGATGGATCAGAAAACTTCTTCAGGCCCTGGAAGCACTTCAAGACTGGGTTTGGTAATGTAGCTGGAGAATATTGGCTCGGTGAGTTTTGGGTCAAAAATTTCTCATATGAAAAAACCACATGTATGTGATCTTTTCTCTTTTATTTAAAGATCCACTCCAATTAAAATTGTGTTATTGGTTTTTTGGAGAACATTTGTAAATAAATAAATAAATAAATAAAAGAAAATTGAAAAAAAAAAGAAAATTGCATTTATGAAGGTTTCTTTATTCAATTAGGTGTAAAACAGGAGCAGATTTAAAAAAATCTGGTTGGAAAAACCTTGTGGCTGTGTTGTCGAAAATATGCTGGCAGGGCCACAATCTCTCTGTTCAGTTCCATTTTCTTGACATCCACTTGTAGGTGACTACATCCATGTACATCTTTGTTTTACTTGTCTGAGCTGGCATTTGGCTTAAGACTGAATAGCTGAATATCTCCAATATTGCTCACCATTTTTGTTGCGCTGGTTTTGTTAGGGTTGTGAGAGGATGTAAGCTACAGGGACAACATGTAAATAGATGGATGATAAGAAATGTGGGGGGGGGCTTACTCTGTCCCAACATTCCTGCCCACAACTTAGAGGTGAATTTCTAAATACTACTGCCACTCTGCAGAAACTAGGTCTTAGAATACAACACAGGTTTTTCAATTTTGGCCAAAAACAGCAAAATATAATAAAAAAAACCCGCTGGCAATGGTTTTGGAAAAGACAGAAGATGATTGAAATATTGATGTATTTGATTGGTAAAAGGGGGTGTTAAATGCTAACCGAGTGCCTGTGTGAAATCTGTTTATTTACAGGTCTGGATAATATTTTCCTGTTGAGCTCGAGAAAGGAAAACGAGCTGCGAGTGGACATGGAGGACTGGGATGGGGTCTTGGCTTCTGCTCAGTACTCCTCCTTCTCCATTGACTCAGAGCACAATGGCTATCAGCTTCACCTGGGCAGCTTCACTGGAGGAAGTGCAGGTAAAAGGCTTTATGTCCATCTAAATTTAGGAAAATTGGCATTAAAGCTGAGGGAAACAGCTTCCATGTAATACAACACTAATTTGCAAACAACTTGAACCTTCACTGAGATTGGTGTTTAGACGTCTTTTGGTTTTGTTTGTTTGCTTCAAAACTTGACTTTTATACAGTGAAATAGAACAATGTGGGCTTTCAGTTAGAATTTTTTTTTATCTGTGACTTACAGGGTTTGTTTTCCAATCTTCTATTGTCCAATTTTGATAAGTGTGTGTGAATTGCAGTTTTCTGTTCTTGGATGACAAGAGTGGCAACTAGCGTGGTCTTCTGCTTATCTAACCCATCTGCTTCAAGGTCGGACGTGTTGTGTTTTCAGAGATGCTCTTCTGCAGACTTCAGTTGTAACCATTGGTTACTTGAGTCATTGCTGCCTTTCTATCAGGTGGAACCAGTGTGGCCATTCTCCTCTGACCTCTGGCATCAACAAAGCATTCCTGCTCACAGAACTGGCTCTCACTGGATATTTTCTATTTTTTATGAACATTCTCTGTAAATCCAAGACATGGTTGTGGGTGAAAATCCCAGTAGCTTAGCAGTTTCTGAAATACACAGACCAGCCTGTCTGGCATCAACAACCGTGATCAAAGTCACCTTTCTTCACCATTCTGATGCTCAGTTTGCACTGCAGCAGATCGTCTTAACCATGTCTACTGGCCTAAATGCATGGAGTTGCTGCCAGGTGATAGGCTGATTGGAAATTTAATGAGCAATAGGACAGGGGTGCCTAATAAGTAAATGGTGACCCCATGACTGGGATCAAGATCAATCGAGTTTAGAAAATGGACAAATGGATGGGTTCGAAGGGCTGCACGGTGGCGTGGTGGTAAGCGCTCTTGCCTCACAGCAAGAAGGTTCCCAGTTCAGGTCCTGGGTGGGGGACTTGAAACAGTGTCACCAATAGCGGACCTTTCTGTGTGGAGTTTGCATGTTCTCCCCGTGCATGCGTGGGTTTTCTCCGGGGACTCCGGCTTCCTCCCACCATCCAAAAACATGCTTCATAGGTTAATTGGTTTTATATATATATATATATATATATATATATATATATATATATATATATATATATATATATATATATAGATGTGTGTAAATATTAAAAACTTATTTGAGTGTGTTCAGCTGTAAAATCTATCAAAAAGTAAATGCTTTTCATGTAATAATACGTTTTAAATGATGATGTTGCCTTCAAACTGTATAGTTTTTTATTAAAAGATTGTTTTGTTTTTATTTAGTTCAACAGGTTTTGACCTTGTGCATATTTCTTTTTTATGTAATCTGGTTTTATATTGTTTTTCTCATAGGTGACAGTTTAAACAACCATAACTCCATGAAGTTCACTACATTTGACAAAGATCAGGACCTGTGGGATAAAAACTGTGCACAGCACTTCCTGGGTGGATTCTGGTACAATGCCTGCCACACTGCCAACCCCACTGGCATGTACGCACCCCATGGTGTCCTCCCATTCGACAATGTTCATGTGACTTGGCACGTATGGAAAGGGTCAAACTACGGCCTGAAGACCATTGCTATGAAGATTCGATCTGTCTCTAAGTGTCCATGCTCACATTAGCATGGTTAGCAGGAGAGAATCTCTTTCATAAACACAGCAGTTTGCCCCTTTTTTTTTCTTCTTTAATTTAGAGATATCTCCCTTTGCATCTGTTTTATTTTAAAACTTGCTAGAGTTAATATGTTTTTTTTTTCTTGGCCAGATGTAGTATTTTAAACATTTTTTGAGAGTAACTTTGTGATTGCTAAATAAAATGAACAAATGAGGAAGATTTATTTGTTTAGTTATTTTTTAAAGGAGGAAATAAAAAGAAGATAGTGATACAAAACTAAGAAACACCTGAGTAGAAAGCAGTAAACAAAAATGTTTGCGTCCATTTTTTTTTCTCAGGGCATCTCATAGGTGATGAAATCATAGAAAAACTTTAGGAAAATGTTTTTGTGGCTGCATTAATAAGAGAAATATTCTATTAAAAATATTCAAAATGTTTGCTGTGTTTGACAGCAGGTCTACCTGACACATGAGGTCACTGTTGTGCTGAATAACCCCATTGAGCTTGTGGCCAGTCCCAATTGAGAGATCCCTCAAACCTTTTGGATGATTTTTGAAAGTAATTTAGTCACCTCTCATCTCCACACAGGTGTGGTTCCAACAAATAGGCTCAATTCATTCCTTTAAAGAGGAAATAAAAAATCAATAAAAAGAAATAATACATTTTTAATGACAAAAAACTAAAATATTCAACTTTTCACCTGAGTACATCACGGCTCTGTCTTCTATGTTTATGGGAACAGGCATGGTTGATTGTCCAGATCCTTCTGAGCAACAACTGTGAATTCCAGAAACTCTGTCTAGCTACAGCTTGAGGTGTTTTGCTTTCTATGAAGCAGAAAAAAATGTCTGCAGCTCTCTAAATGTTTTACAAACTAGTTTAGCCTAAATGCTCCAGGGTACAGGTCAGTGTGGCATGTGAACTTAATCCTTAGGATGACCTCATAGAGGAGTGGACTAAAAAGTGACATTTTGTGGATAGGCATCTCAAGATTTATAGTTGAACTGATCCACAGTATGAATGACTTCATTTGGGAGGGATAATTATTTTCCAGTGTGTTCCCTGTAAGTCTCCAGCTGTATCACACAAACAGGAACAAAAAAGTATATGTCAGTCACAAATTTTGTAAGTTGGTTGTCCCATTTTAAAACACAAGGTCTGTGTTTTCTATCATAAAAAACTAAATGAAATGAAATCCCCATTCATCCTTTCCTTAATTAGTCAGATTAGTCATCCTGTACCCTTTGGAGAAAATCAGCCCCACAGCATCATGTGTCCAACTCCATGCCTCACAGTGTGTCCACTACAGCTCCATAGGTCCAGCGGCAGACTCTAGAGTGTACCCGCCTTCGCCCAGCAGTAGCCGGGACAAGATCTGGAAACCTTGCTGCCCAGAAAAGGATACAGCGGGTTAGGAAAATAAGTGGAAGTTCAGGAGAACTATGGATCGATCCACTATATTGGATGTTTTCTCCCCGCTGTCACTAAAAACGTCACATGCCTGAAGTTGAAGCCCAGGCCGGGTTCAAGTTTCCACTGCCCACAGGTTCAATAATCAAATCAAATCAATAATATGCAGCCCCCAGCACTTTCTAAACACTGTGTACAATTTCTTGATTGTGGTTGGCTAAATAAAGTTTTGTGTTCGCCATAAATAAGAACTACCAAAGAGGCATGCTATCTACGACAAGCTAACTGGGTATAAACAGTGCAAAAAATTGACAAATTCAATTTCGGCATTTCAATTTATTTAAGAAGTCAAAATTATGTCATTGCAATCAAATGTTTACCACATAGTTCATTTGAAGACCAACTCCAATGAAAATTGTATTTTGGGTGTTTTTAGCATGTTATGACATTTTTCTCATGATGAAGGACAAAAAGAAATCAAGATTAAAACTGTGTTTTTGAGTATTTCTTAATTCAAATAGTGTTGGATATGAAGCAGATTGGTTTGAAAAAGCTTGACTTTGTGACACAGCAACTGCCATGAGCGGGCCATCACAAGTTTCCCTTGTGATGCCATTATGATGCATCCACTTCTGATGCATCCACTTCTAGACAAATAAACCCGTTATAGCATTTTAATTTTCCTTGTCCAAGCTGGTATCTGGCTCTAAACAATACGGCTGGATAGCCCCAATGTAGCTCACCATTTTTCTTTTTTTCCTGCTATGCTAATGTTGGCTTGGGCTTGTGAGGTGCTATAAGATAGCGGGAAAGAGTGTAACCATAGGGTTGATGGGAAATCAGCTGAGGCTAACTTCCATGCTAATAGTCCCGCCCACAACTCAGAGGAGAATTTCTAATGTTGCTCTGCAGAAAATTAAAAAAATAAAAAAAAACAAACAAAAAAAAAAAAAAAAACAACACAGGCTTATTGATTTTGGCTAAAAACTGCATAAATAAAACACCATCGGGAACAATTTTAGAATAGATAAACATATTTAAATCTAAAATTAACAAAAGTCTAAAGTTTGCACACAGTAGACATGTTAAATAGGCTACTTGTACTCAAGTATACTTGATTAATAAAACTTTGTGCACTACTTTTCACTAAAACTTGGAGGTTTTCTGGTTTACTGCGGGATAATGTTGTTTTCTGAAAGGTTCCTATCCCGGGGCAGCATTTTCAAGCACATTATGAGGTTTAAACGCCCTGTGAGATGAAGAGGGACGCCGTTGGAGGGCTTTACAAACACCCTCCTGCCTCACAGGGCCCGTGCTTCCTTCAGGGGGGAAAAAGTGCCTGGGCGAGTTTTTTTTTTTTCCCTCTTTCTGTTGCTAGCTGTAAGAAACAGGACGGGCGAGTCCGTTCCAAGGAGAAGGCGTAGACTTCCTCGTAGCGCTTCCTCCGCCATCTCCGCTTTCAAGTCTCCAAAGCTTTGAGGGAACCCAGGACCTTCTCGATCCGAACCAAGCTCCGTCTTTCTGCTCTCGGCGGCGGCACAGCTGTACTCCAGCAGACATGGACTGGGGAACGGACCTTTGGGTAAGCTGACAGCTGACACAGCGAGTCTGAACGGGAGGTTTTAAGGAGGAAACATGAAAGGAAACAAAAGGAAAGCGAGTGGACAGCTTTCAGCGGAGGACTTTAATGCTGCTGCCGCAAACCTCAGGAACAACCAGGGAAGCTGTAAACAAGTCTGTCTGATCTAGAGGCTCTACACTCAGCTCATTGCTGACATTACTGTTAAAAAAAAAAAGGTTGCTTTAACTTTTCAACAATCAAGATCAATTATTTCAAGACTGTGCTTGTGAAAAATCTGTGTTAAAAAACGCATAATTCCTGCAGAACATCAGGGTGTCTGATCTGAGCTGACTTCAGGCTCTGCTGAGGAGAAAGAGAGTTCTGAAAATGTTGTCATCACTTTGCTTGTTTTGCCTGACCTGCTGCTCCTGATGTCAAACACACTATGCCACACACAGAAAGTCAGGAAATCCTTTACAGAAGCTGCAGCCAGATAAATGCTCATGACTTCTCCTCTTCCTGACTGACTCGGACAATCAACCCATCAAGAACTTATTTCAGGGGAGAACTCACATAGGGGGGTTAGAAACATCTCATCCAGAACCCCTGGTGTATGTGGTACTTAATGGGGTCAAATTGGCTTTTAGGGCTTGCTGATGAAGATCAAAGTGATTTTTTGGCTCACATTTGGCTTTGATGTTTGGTCTTTGATCTGTTCTGGTGTGTCCGGTGAGCTCATCACCACCCTGGACTGTTTCTATATACAACACTTCACAGTTCAGAAACTATTATTTATTTACTCATATTTATTAGTAAGACTCATTGACTGTATAAGAGAAGTGGACTGAGTGACCCCTCCCCCTGGCATTCCAAATGGGAAGCATCCGCTGCTTCCAAGAAGCTAAAATCCCTTCATTATATTTGACAGAATAACCATTCTTGCTCTGCTACTTTTTAGAAACATGTTCTTGTTAAAACTTTTTTTTCTCGTGATATTTTTTTCTGTAGTGCAAGTTATTCCAGTTACAAACTGACCAATCAATAAAAGCATGTGGTGCCTGCTGGCCCCCATGTTGAACATTTGAAATGCTTGATTGACAGATTCTCCTGAAACCGCTTTCAAGTGGAAGGGATGTGGACTTCTAACAAGCTCACTCCTGATTGGTGAGAGTGGTTGCCAGAAACGATGACTCAGACTCCTTTGGACCATTCACTTCTTACTGACATCGTCTGGCTCCAACATGGAGCCATTCTTCAGAATCGTGGAAAAATGGCCACTGAATTGACTTCTTTTTATTGGAGTTAGAAGTAACTGTGGGTTGCATCAAACTCACACAGTCCAGTTGTCTTTTACAGTTAATGCATCAAACGTTCCAAACATTTGCTTGACAGATTCTGTGTTGCCTGTTTTCAAGTGGTAGGAGTGTAGACTTCCAACAAGCTCACTCATGATTAGAGAGATTGGTTCCTATAGACAAGATAACTAATACAGATTCAGAACAACCACTGCTTATTGACAATTACTGGCTCCAACATGGCGATGTCTGTGTCGCAAAAAAATGGCAACTGAATTGACTTCATTTCATTGGAGCTGGACTTTTAATGGGTGACTTCACAGTCACTTGGTCCAGTTCTCATACACAGTCAGTGGTAAGAAAAAAAATCAAAGATCATGTTTTCCCCTAATCATAATACTGTAAACAGAAACCTATTGGAAATTTATCTATTTTTTTAGAGCTCTGAATGATTCCAGCTGTCAGTTTCTAAACTGAAGTTAATTGAACTGCTTACTGTTATTAAAATAGAATTAATACAATAGCTTTGATGAAAAGATAGTAATAAAAGTGTTCATTTTAGGGAAACGATATTTTATTTGATTCCTGTCTAAAAGAAAATGTCTGCTTTGAACAGCAACGTTTTCCCTGATTTCTAGATGGAATGTCAGTCTCAGATTCAGTGCCAGATAATCCCACAGATTTAACAACCCGCCTTTGTTTTGTGAGTAATCCATCTTTGTTTAGGAAACCTCATTTTAGGCGAGTGTGGCTCATATCTGTCCGATCAATCAGAATTCTGATAAAAATCCTCAGCGTGACTGTAACAGTGTAAAACTTGCGTCAAAAGGTGCACATTCGTGTTGTCTGAGGTCAGGTTTGTGTCGAAGCTTGTTACACAAAAGCTGCGGAGGGGTCATGCAGACATGAAAGCACCCTGTTCACGAACCAACAGATGACTAACAAGCAGCGCATGTCTCAAAGGATTCTGACCAATCCATGACACGTTTTATTGGACCCGCAATAGTCAGAGCTTATAAAAAAGTAGCAATGAAAATGAAACCCCAGCCTCTTCAAAACCAACAATTAAACGTCAAGATTGGCATTTTATCAGGTGCTTCCTCTTTCTCTTAGCTACAGCGGCATTCCTTATCCATGGGGGGTGTTGAAGTCACTGCGGAGGAGGGGACCTTTCATAAAGTTGACATACTTACAAGCACAAGTTTGGCCTCACAACTGGCAACCAAGCCAAGGTCTGCTTTAGAGGCTGCTCTGCATTATATGGAAAGTGGAAACTTTCTGCACACTTCCTCACAGAATGGTATTTACAAGGATGTGGAGTCTGCTCTTTTATTTGACTTATTGTTTTGTTTTCAGTATACCTATATTTCCGCATTAAATTAAACCCAGGATTCTCAGTATTTTATTTTTTCAGGAAAGACCAGATTCCAAGTGTCAACCAAAATAATTTCTATTTCTTTAAGTTTGATTGGTTTCACTTACTTTAGTAAAAATTATTCCAACCCAAGCTGACTGTGATGCAAAACCTGACTAACAACAAGTTAATGCAGTCAGCGCTTTTGCTTGGCAGCTTTACATAATGATGGAGATAAGTTAGAATTTAACCTGAGGTCATCTTGGATCAGAAAACACCTAAGTGGCTGCCAGTTTTTTTTCTCTTTATAATAGAGCGGGTAGAGACTTGTTCAGCTGGTTTTTGGCCCCTGGGAGTTAGCCACAGGGCGGAGGTACACTGAACTAAGAATGATAATCTCATTCCACAACTGTTTCTGTCTGACTGTCTGTATTTCCTGCTGTCAGACAAACATGCAAATGGAATTCACTAAAGTAATTGGGCGTAGCAGCAAAAGTGAGCCGCTCAAGAATCTGAAAACATGTTTTACTGAGTCTCTGTATCGACATCGCCCATCACAACTTCCAAACACCTCCCCACAGTGCTCCTTCCTGGCACGATCTTTGTCGCCTCCTTGTCTCCTTCTACTGCCTCCTCCCAGCCTGGTCTGAAGCTTCTCAGACTTTAGTGGACTAAGTATGTGTTTCTTGTACAACAGCTTTAAACCACAACACACATCAAATGTGCACTCTTTATTAGAGTTGCGCAAAAGACTCAACAAGAACACCCCGAGGCAGAGTGTGTCCAGATGCAACCACTCCATTCCTTTCAGATTGTTTAGATTCATTGTCCTCCGAGACTCTTTCACCGTGCATCATGTTTTGTAGACAAAAGTCCGAGACGGAGCACAACTGTTACCTGTCCAACAGGCTTCTGTGTGTATGTCTGTAGGTGTGTGTTTCAAATACTTGGACATGTGTAAAGAGACAAAGAATCGTTGAAGGTATTCGTTCCCCTACTTCCAATATATATTTGTACAAAGGTGTGTGTTTGTGCACAAGAGCATGGAAGATTTCCATTCCTCCAATTATCCATTAAAACTAGAGTTGCATCTTGTTTCCTTGGTAACGATCAGCTCCATTCTGTATTTAGGTGTTTAAAAAGGCCTCAGAGCCTCTGAAGATTATAGTAAAGTTTTATAAAGGTTTTTGACTGCCATCCAAGGGGCAACACTTGCACTTCCTTTTTGCGGAAAAGTGAAAGTACAAGTTAGTCAGGTTGACGTGGCCACTACAGCAAAGCTGCAAAACTAGCTTCAAATACAAACCAGTGAGGAAGGCTTATTATTATCAGGTAGATAAATGAAGAAAGAGGTATAAACAAGTGTTTCCATTATAAATTAAATACAAGTTTGTATTGTCTGGTTAAGAAATTCTAATTTAGCGTCACTGAGTTACACAGACATGTCATTTATGATACCCCATTAATTTCCAAAGGTTCACTATATAATGAGTTATATATCTCGTAATCGAGGCAAATGGCAACATGGGAAGTGTAAGTTTACAAAGGTAATTTTGCTGTTCTGATTTTGCAGAACAGTCAGAGGTAACCTCTGTTTTGTCTCTTCTCTGACTTGAAGGCTGGTTCAATCATTGGCTCTAATCATCTCTTGATTTATTGTAAAAGCGTTCCCAGATGTCTTTTAACTATGATTATGCTGTTTTTACCCAAAATAAAAAAAAACAGCTATTTTTTAGGACCTAGTTCCTGTGGAGTGGCTCATTAGAAGTTTGTCTCTGAGTTGTTGGTGTGTCGTAATCCTTCGTCCATTTCCCATCATCCATCTCTTCACACACTCTCCTACCAGCTTACAGCCCCTCACAACCTCAACCTAACATTAGTGGTGCAACAAAAATGGCGAGGAATAATTGAGCTATCCAGCCGTACAGTTTTAAACCAGATGTCAGCTCAGGTGAGGAAAATAAAGATGTATACAGATCTAGTTGTCTATACGTGGATGCACCAGAATGGAGTGGAACAGGGAGCTTGTGCCAATTTTAGCTTCTACGTCACATTATTGCGACAGGATTTTTTAATCTGCTTCTGATTCACAGCGACTTAAAATAAAAATAAAATAAAATAAATACATTCTCAAAAAGCAATTTTAAGCTTAATTTTCATTTCATGAGAAAAAAAGCCACCAAAACATGTTAAAAACACCAAAAACATAGTTTTCATAGTAGTGGGTCTTCAAAGTTTTTCTGAATTCCTGACACAGACCGGTTGCTTTCACCTCTAAAAACAAAATTCTGGGAAAGCCACATGTCAGTTTGTAACCCACAAATCAAGAAGATGAGATAATCTGTTTGTCTTTTTAGATTAAAATGCAACACTAATGCCTAAATCTAAACCAAGTGGAGAATTATGTTAATTCCTCTTTTATTTGATGTTCCACATATGAACTAGTTCATAATAGCAAAGTTCCCACAAAACCATACTTGTTTTACAGCAATATGTCCTATAAACATGATAACTCATGTTAGCAGAACAAACGCAGAGTGGTTGTTGTCAGGACTATGGATGGAGGCAGGTGTTTCCTTTGTTGCTTTACTATACCTTTGGACTTGGGTGTGTAACTGTGTACATAAGCAGGTACAAAAATCCCCAGGCCTTGTCCAATTGTCAGCTTGTTTAGAAATTGATACTGGAAAGAAAATACAGCTTTATGTCAAATGTATGCTTTTTTAAGTCTTGCAACAAGTGCAGATTTTCCTTTTGAGACAAAAATGCCCATGTGTTTTGGAATATTGATTGAGTTTAAAGACACACTCCGGTTGATATTGTGTTTTTCACATGTTCTTGTGACATTTTGCTGATGATGGAGGACATGTATAAAGAAAATTAGCTAAAAATAGCATTTCTGAGTATTATTAGATCCATGTACGTCTTCGTTTTCTTCGTCTTTGCTGGATCAAAACTGTATGGCTGGATAGTTTAGATATTGTGCGCCACTTTTGTTGTACCTGTTAGGGGTTGGGGTTTTGAGGGGCTATAAGCTAATGGGACAGAGTGTAAACAGAAAACTCTCGGTAATGAAGAGGGGGCGGGATTAGGTTTACTATGTGCCAACAGTCCCACCCACAATTCAGGGCTGAATTTCTGCCGCTACTACTACTGCCGCTTTGCAGAAACTATTTCTTAGAAAATGACAGTTGTTTTGATTTAGGCTAAAAATGGTATTATCATAAACTAAAGACCACTGGGAGTGCTTTCAAGTGCACTGGACTTCAAAAGTTAGTGAGTAAGACAGTGAAAACAGTCATATCCTGGACTGTGTCACAGTGGGGCCTGCACAGGTTAAGATCTCAGTGTGACCACAATCCAGTGTTTCCCTTAGGAAGGACAGTTGGTGACAAAGTCCTTGTGTGAATCATTTTTGACCCTTCAAAAAAAGCAAAAACAGCTCAAACTGATTAATATAATGGAGTTTGTTACGGACTACAACACATTGAATGATCTGCATAAACGAAATATTCTAAAATAATTGGAACATTTCATGCAAGAAAAGACAGAAAGCAGAGTAGGAGTATGAAGCTGCTGCTGTTATCAGTTTACGGACTGTGTTATCATTGCACACACGGCCTTAGTCAGAGATTGTCAGAAACTTTAGGGAGCTGGCAGGAAAAAGTATTTAAACTGTCTGGCCAGTTTGAGAACCTCTTGGTCTTCTCATGGGCTTTTTTCGATAACAGAACAGTTAAAATAAACATAAAAAGGAAAAAAAATCCTGTGAACTCATAAAAGATAAGGATCACAGTTTAAATGGATCAGAATGAAGTTCAATTGAAATATTTAGGAA
This sequence comes from Oryzias celebensis, assembly GCA_014656515.1. Classification (NCBI taxonomy): domain Eukaryota; kingdom Metazoa; phylum Chordata; class Actinopteri; order Beloniformes; family Adrianichthyidae; genus Oryzias; species Oryzias celebensis. The sequence goes on along the minus strand of BNCR01000001.1, from coordinate 24,404,333 downwards.
AGAATGAATTTTATTTCTTGGACATTTAAATCCATAATCTGTTTTGCTTGGAAAGCCTTCACCTTGTTTCACATGAGTCAGACCCAGCTGTTTCTCACCATAGCTGTGTAAACATGTGTCTCTGTGCTGCTGCTCTCACAGGATCAGTATGATGTCATTGACAAGCACACTCAGTCTGGCCTGGACCTGATGGAGCGTTACATCAAGTTTGTGAAGGAGCGGACAGACATTGAGCAAAACTACGCCAAGCAGCTCAGGTGCTCCCACACTGACATTTATAGGCATTTATAGAAATCTGCACCCTAATTGTGGAGCTATTTATGTCTACATTAATTTACGTATTACTGTTTTTTATTCTGTAACAGGAATCTGACAAAGAAGTACAACAAAAGAGGAAATAAAGATGACCAGGACTGCAAGTAAGAAACAGGTTATGGGCCTTTAAGCAGGAGGAAATGTGCTGTGAAAGTACATGTCATTTTGCTTTTAAACCCCCTTGTCAAGGAGTATCATAGTTCCGATCTTAGCTTACCTTGGTAACCTTGGTTACCTTGGATGCCAGGTATTAAGAGATTAAAAAAAGAATCCCATATTCTCTAAAAAAAAAACAACCAAAACTATTAAATTCCATAAGTTCCTTTGACATGAGATGGTCATGAATATTCATAATCATATTAATGCTACAACAACAATCTTAAAAGAGTTTCATCGTTTGTTTGTCAACATTTTTAATAAAGATATGAATCAGATCTGATCAAAAGACACTAAAGATAAAAGATACTAAAGCTTCAGTTACAAACCTTTCTCACATGACAAAATATCACCTAATTCCTATTTTTACTAGGTAATAGACTATTTTTACTTAATTGTTCAAGCTACTTTAAAAAGTGTTCTGTGTAAGTGTTAAATGATAAAGGAAGGTTAATGAAATAAATAAACTAGATCTGTTTATTACATTTGTTAATTTTTTTGTTACAAAAGCAATGGATCGGGACTGACTCGGAATAATAAAAAAATCTCTACCACAAATGCATTTTCATTGCCAAATCAGGTTGTGTACGTAAATCTACCTTTTAAGCGTGTGAGCAGCATCATCTGGTGAAGATCCTGCAGTCACAGCAGGTAAACCATAATGTTATATTTGAATACCACTGTTTTCCCCTGTTAGGGATTTAAGGGATATCATGAAAATTGAACTTTTTTGTTGTGCGTGTGGTAAGTGTATGGATAAGTATTTGTAAGGCTTGCATGCACTTATGGCATTCGGTTGATGCTGTGGTACGATGCCCTTTCACCACACTCTAGTTGTTGATAAGGTGCAACTAGCTCCTCACTGAACTCGCACAAATGTTGCATCTGACTGCGCTCAAGGAGGGCGCACTTATCACTTTGAACAGCACTAACTGCCCCTTGTGCAGTGCACAAGGTACAAGGGAGGTTGAAACATTTTTTTTTAAATTGTATGACATGCCTCTGTTCACCACACTTGGAGCAGCTTCTTCTTCTTTGTCCTTTGCTAGCCTTTACTAGCGCATGTCTGCTGCCTACAGTTGGAAGAGGCTTGGTGCAAATCTCAAAGCGGTGCAAATCTTGTTCCAGGCTTTTTCTTTCACAGCTCTTATCCAATATTTGAACGACTTGGTGTCATGTAATTCTGGCCAGACACAAATTACAATTATTGATTTCTTCTCCATGATACATTTTCAAACGGTTGGCACTTCTGTGAATTAAAAGGGACGTCAACTCATACTCCACTATAAAATCCGAGTCCCTTATTGGTTAAAGTTTGACCTGGTTTAATGGCTGCGCATGATGTACGTAGATCCCCAAAATCGTTGTAGAAATGTGTGTAGTGATCCAGGAACATACATACACTTTTCATAGAAAGTGATTGTTTGTTGCCGAAAACAGAGTGAGCATAGTTTAAGTGTCACTACGACCTGTCAATCGCAGAATTCTTGTAAAAAACATTTTCACTCAACAGGATCATCGAGCCTTCCTGGTCTATGATCGTAACATTTTTTGCGGACCATCTTAGTGCGCCGTACAGGTTTGCTCTTTTGTTGCCCACAGACAGCCTGTATCCACTCGTCAGAGCAGTTGCGATTAGCGCATTAACAGTTGTCAGAAGGATTTTTTTTGTAGAAGACGAGGTCGTTATCACTAGCATTTAAATCTCCATCTTTGTTTGAAAACAACTCATGGTCCTTTCCATTGCAGATACAGCAATCATGCAGCATTCCAGGAGATCCTGAATGAGCTGAATGACTACGCGGGGCAACGAGAGGTCATTGCCGAAAACATGACCATCACCGTTTCTGCCGAACTCACTAAGCAGTTACAGGACCTCAAAGTGGAGCGCAAAAATGTAAGAAAAGAAAGAAAAAAAGGTTAACTTTGGCAGATCGCTTTGAATCGCCATCTTAATCCACCCAGCCTTTAATGTCACTTCTTCTCTTTCTAGCACCTGATGGATGTCAAGAAGGCCCAGCAGAATTTAGAGAGCTCTTTTAAACACTTAGAAAGTGTGAGTCACTCATTTTTGTTTTTACCCAGATTAAATCTAGTTGTTGCATGAAAATATATATATATATATATATAATCCTGTGATCGAGTTATTTGACAAAGCAGTACTTTGCATTCTGATCATGCCTGAATACATTTTTAGAAAACATAAGGTACTTTTGTATAAATGATCGATTAGGTGGGTTTTACTGTTATTCATTTTTTTCAAAGTTCTGAACAGTTAATAAGATTTGTAAGATGAGAATACAAGCGACTCCATTGAGTCCATTGGTTAATGACAAAAACCCAAAGAACTCGGGTGCCTTACTTCTCGCAATGATCAAGAACTACAGAATGTCCTCATCATTGCATTGTTAAAGGTAGTATTACTTAACTTGTACCACCTTTTTTGTGTGTGTTTATTTTTACAGATAAAAAAGCGCTCTGCCAAGGAGTGGGCAGAGGCTGAGAAAGCAACACAACAAGCAGAGAAAATTGAAAATGATGCTAACGCAACCAAGCCGGATGTCGACAAGGTAAACAGAAACCCAAGCTGGCTTGATATGAAATTGTTTTGTTTGTTTTTTAATCTGTATGCTTCAGTATGTTTTTAGAAATGTTATAACGCATTTGTCTGTCTCTGTTTCCCTCTTGTAATCGTCATCCTTTTGCATCTTTTACTGATTTCTCTCTGGTGCTTTTGGGCCTCTACAATTTTTTTCATCTAATTACATCAATTTATCATTTGCTCTAAAGGCTAAACAGCATGCAAATGTACGGACGCACATAGCAGACGAGTGCAGGACGGACTACGCTGCAGAGCTCCAGAAATTTAACAAGGAACAGAAGTCCCACTATTACTCAGAGATACCACAGATCTTCAATGTAAGACTGAACTACCCTAAACTCTTACATTAATCGACCACATCAGAAATGCAGCAACGATGTATCTGAACGAAGATGCTGAATGTCTCCTGAACAGAAAATGCAGGACATGGATGAACGGAGGATCAGCATCCTGGCGGAGAAATATTGTCGCTTTTCAGAAATTGAGAAGAGCGTTCTGCCCATAATCACAAAGTGTCTCGACGGAATTATTGCAGCGGGACAAAATATCGATGCGAAAAAGGTACGACTGCATTTTTGCTGCTGTTTCTTACAGACGGCTGTGATGAGACTGACAGCAGACTACTGGGGTATGCTGGGATTTCTTGTAGTATGAAATAATCTAGTTGGACAGAAACACATTCTCACTTAAATATTAAGCAAATGTGAAGCAACAAAGTTAACAAAAAAACAGCAAGAGAGAACATGAACAGTGTCACATTGTGTAGATATAAAGTCATTTCTCTTCCTTAGGGAAATATATTTGCTTTTTGTCTTTTTTCTTCAAAAATGAAACTACAAAATACAACATTTTTACACTTGTATTAATCATACTGATGGCTGTAAAAACTCACCAAGTCATCATAATAGCTACTTGTTTTGGGCTTTTGCGTTCCCTTTTGTTCGGCAACATTCCAGAAAGGCTGCAGATTCCAGTTTGATATGGCATCAGTGGATTGAGCTGCAGTCCCTGCAAAGCTGATTACAACCCTCTTGTGTTTATTCCTTTTGCAAAGTGCATGAATTCAGCTTACTTTCTAGGTTGAGTAAACTTAGTTCAGTGATGCAAATAAGCAACAGAGCACAGTTAAACCCCTGTACAAATCCTTGATTAACCTTTAAATGAAAATGAATCCTTGTGTTGTATTTTTATGACTTATCAAATCAAATCAAACTTTATTCGTAGAGCACTTTTCTGACAAAAGGATCTCAAAGGGCTTCACCAAAACTATTTCCTATTTAAATATCAAAAGCAGGACAATAAAGAAAAAAATATTAAATCTAGTATGAAAAGTTATATCCTTTTTATTTTATTTTTTTTCATGAGAGCTTCTGTGCAGTGACAAGAACAAAATATAATGGCATTTCAAACAGTATTTTATTACCTGCCAGACTTTTATGAAATCTCTTTTAAAATCAGTTTGAAGCTAGAAAAAAGCTAGAAAATTGCTGATTTTAAAGCATGTTTTTTGTTGCTACTAAAATGGGTTTTAGCCCTGATAAATTATTGATCATAACTCTTTATTGCAATAATAGTTTAGTTTGATTAAACTGAACAAAATTGTGTTTTTTCTTTGCAATGAATCTTGCAGCAAAACTGTTTTTTACCTGGAAAAATAACACAATAAATTCTTGTCATAGAAAATCTATCAATCAATTGAATAAACCTAGTTTGCATGTTAATCCATTTCCATTTATTGAGTTTTTAAATTTTTTTGGCATAAAGACAGATAATTCTAGTTTCTTCGCTTCTTTAATTTGTAAATGTTTGTGTGTCTAAGTATGTTTGTCGTTTCTCTCTGCAGGACGCCAAACTTTTAATAGAACAACATAAATCTGGGTTTGAACGACCTGGGGATGTGGAATTTGAAGATTACACCCAGGGAGTAAAAAAAGCAATTTCTGAATCCAACCTTAACCCACCGAAAGTACGCGGCAAGCTTCGGCTTTTTGGAAAGAAGCACAAGGTGAACTTGCATGATGTGGACGCTAATTTTCTGTCGTTATGTTTTTGCCTGAAAAATCGGACACAATTTTTTTTTGTAACCTCGCCCGCCACTCCTTCCACCTTTTTAATTAAAGTAAATAAATAATCAAAATTAAAAAGTGCTAAATTAAATTAGGTTACTCTGGAAAAAAATGAAAAACCGCCATATAAGTGAGTTGGCACAAATATAAGTATGATCAGCTGCTCCATAGATAGACCAACATTGCTCCACCCTAACCCTAAGCCACTTAGTTTCCATGGATTTGGATACTGGATTTTAGCCAGTATGGTATATTACAGCTCTCAAAGCTGTAACACACTTCCCTGCATACATTGACTAATATAGATAACTAGCATAGACTTACCTGCATGCATTCATGCTTAGTGTTTTGATACCATTTTGGGAAGTCACCCTCAGAAGCGGCATTTTGTTTTAGTCACATGTAAGTATCATGTTAATATAAAGTAAAAGACACCTCAGAACGATTAAAAAGATAATCTGGGTGTTCATAATGACAGTAAGAACTATGCTGACCTGCATTGATGGCGTGATTGCATGACAGTTTTCATAACTAAACTAACTGAACTGAAGTTTCTGTAAAGTTAGCAATTTGATAAAAAAAACAGTTTTGGTCTTATAGGCTACAAGATCTGAATAAAACATAAACACAAGAGCTAATAGTCAAGAGGTTAAAAGCAAACAAAGCCATTGCCTACTGATTATCATTATACCAAAAGCATTCAAGATGGATTTTTTTGAAAGAGGAAAAAAGTAGTCAAACCTGTATCGTTTTCTAGGACATAGTTTCTGCAGGGAAGCACTAGCTCATCAGAAATTCACTGACCATTGGCGTGGAGCAACTCCGCCCCCCTTCCCCTCCTCATTGCAGAGTGAAGCAGGGAGCTTGTTGCCTGCCCTGCGTAATTTCTACGTCACAAATTACGCTTTTTCTTAAACAGCATGTTTTCAGAAATGCAAATTCAAGCTTCACCATGAGGAAAAATGCCACAAAAGTATGTTAAACACACAATTTTCATTGAAGTGGGTGTTTGGAAAAGGAGTCCAAAACTGTCTATTAGTTTTGGTTCATTAAAGTTCTGTGAATTTTCCTGTTCCCTAAAAACACATTTTCCCTCATATTAATACACATTTAGATTAATATCTTTTAAGAGACAAATAATTATCAAATGCATGTCAGGAAAATGTTTCATGTGAGCCGTGCACGCTGCAACATGTGCTCCTGCCTGGAGACAGCATTAAGGAAAAATAAAGTTCAAATAATGCTTAAAGGCTTTTTTTGCTGAACAATTGTTGCAAGTTCAATGCAGAATCAAGAGCCCCCCCACCTCAGGCTTTTTTAAATTACAAAATTATCATCTCTTTCTCACACACACACACACATACATAACACTAAACTGACATTCCTCTCATATCTCATCCAGTGACCTGTATCCCTCGGGGGCTGATTCTAATTCCAGGCAGCTGCACAGACATGCCCCAAAACAGCTCAGAGTCTCTGTAACTCTGTATCCACATTATTGCAAAATCTCTGCAGCTCTTTGACTCACTCTGGTTTTTTTCTCCCCTCACATAAACGCTGCATCTCGTTCTACCTTCCTCTGCCTGCTTCCTTTCCTTCAATCCCATCTTTTCGCAAATCTTTTCTCCTTCATCCTTAAATCCATCTGGCAATATTTTCTCCACTTCAAGCAGCCGTGCTTCCAGATGTACTTCAGTCTGAAGGAGTTTAATAAAGCCAGCGATTCTTTAGTTGTTAACATCCTACCCTTTTTTTCTGTGAATTGTCCTGAGTGTTCTTGTTTTGTAAAATACCTCGATGTGATTCGCACAGGTAGTATCTGCTGAAGTGTGTTCTGCACCTCTGTCTCACTGAATGTTATTTTTTTATTCTTTTTGTCCAGATATCACATGCAGACAAGCACACGGTAAAACATGTTCAACAGGATCAACAGGAAGGGTGCTGGGAAAATGGGAATCTCTTGTGGGACTGTTTTTGCTGTGAAACATTGTTAAAAGAGTAACTCCATATTGGATGTTCTGCAAGGACTTCTGGGTAAAAAGCATTTTTGAAATAGCTACATGTAGCCCAGAGTCAAAACTCTTCAAGTACGAAGCAAATACGGTGGCCCTGAAGTGCAAATCCCATCAACAAATCACTTTAAAGATCACAAAAAAAAAAACATGGTTAAATTTAGAAAACAAAGTAAAATTCCAGAAACAAAGCGTAAACAACAATGAAAAAAATAACAAAATAAATATTTTTTTCCTTGTTTACATTTAAATCTAAGCCAGACATGTATTTTGAGCATCACTTTTGCATCCAAAATGTCACGATGGCGATGGCTAAATGTTACACTCAAAGCTTCATAAAATGTCAACAACTCAGCTCTGCATCAGTGATGTCAACATACCTGTCCCAGTGATAATCTCCGTAGTAACACACGTATTGTTTTTCTGTAGGGCAGGCACTTCCAGGTGGAGTTACACTTTAACAAATCTATTGAAGTGTATATATTTTTGGTACAAGAGGTTGTCTTTTAATTAATTAAAAATGTAGCATAACTGTGAAATGTGACTTTAATTAAAAAAAAAAAAAGATTCAAACCTTTCCTCTGTGGTGTCACAACAAAAGGACTTGTCTAATGTTGTCTGAGAATAAGTCAGTTGTCCAAACCCCAAATTTTTTAGCGCACCATGATTTTGAGATCTTTTGAAAACCTTTTTAAACTTGTATTTTTATGGCATCACAGATTAAGGTTACCTTAGTTGTTTCTGTCTCAGTGGGTTTATTAACCAAAAAGACTCTTTACATGCTAATCATTGGTCCTCTTTTTGGGTGTAAAAAGGAAATGGAGCATTCTGGGACGTTTTTTGAAGTTGATCCTCCTGTCAGCATTCATCGTACGAATTTATGCACCAAATGTGTTTTATTTTGGAAAAACAGAACTTTCACCTTAGTGTTCTCCTATATTCCTTAACTGACAAAAGACAAACTTTTCTCTGTCTTTGGCACACCTCAAGTCTGAGAGCTCAAATTGTGACTAATCTGTCTGTTTTTGTCCACAACTCATTAATAAAGGGAAGGGCTGCAGACTATTGAGGGTTTACTTTTGCGTATGGTGATCAGGCTGCTAACTGTGTGTATGTGTGTTGTTGCTTTGTGTGTCTTTGTTCATGTAGGCACAATCGGAGGATTTCTCCCACCTTCCTCCGGAGCAAAGGAAAAAGAAGCTGCAGGCAAAGATTGAGGAAATAAGCAAAGATCTGCAGAAGACTCAGGACCAAAGGTCAGGAGGTCAACTGTGAAGTTAGCTGTTTACATACTAAAAATGTGCAGCTTCCAGACATGTTCAGAGGATAAACGCACAACTTATGATACAGATGCAAAATATTTCTTTTGATATTTGGAATATTGACCAAAACTGATTTCTGCATTTTTTACATTTTTCATTATTTTAAATGAAGAAGTTTTGAAAATTCAGATGTTCCTGAGATGTCTGCACATATAAATATCTACATATCCATTATATCTACATGTTGATACACACTTTCGATGTGATAGTATAATTTTCTTTTCAAGGTAGAGTGTCTTTAAAAGAAAAGTGAAATTATTGCGCCCTTTCAATGGGAATTACTACTTATTTATCTATGCTTAAGCAGTGCACATATTTTCTAAATAACACGATTTTGTCTGACTTCAGTGAAGGACTGAGTAAGATGAAGGGTGTGTATGAGCAGAATCCTCAGATGGGAGACCCTGCCAGTCTGGAACCACAGATCTCAGAAACTTCCCAGAAAATAAGCCGCTTGAAGGGGGAGTTGAATAAATATGAGGTACTGCACATGCTCACATACATACAAATCACAAGTTTTTGACCTTAAAAAAAATGTACTTTTTCATTTCAGATATGGCTGTCGCAAGCAGTGGGAGGAGAGGATTCACCCATTAACAACAACATTCAACACGGGTAAGGCCTGCAGTTACTTGAAGGGATTTCAGGGAAGAAAACAATTTAATGATGGCAAGACATGAAAAGATAGATAACACTTTCAGTTTATCGTTTCCAGAAAATGCATCTGTATGTAAGTTCTAGCTGAGCATGAGTGGAAGCCAGTGGGCTAAAAGGTCTGACTGACCAACATATGTGGCCGAGCCAGGAAGTTTATTTGTTAGAATTCCAACTGGTTTATGGGGTCACTAAAAAAATTATTACAAAATTATCTTATTTTCTGTGTTGCAAGAAAAATAATCTTATCCATAAATAAGATTAATAGCAAATTAATGTTTGTCTGTTTTTTTACAATCTTAAACAGTAGATTTTTTTTTCCTAAAATAAAAATTCAAAAAATCATTTTTCTTACCCCATTGGCAGATTTTTTTTTTTTTATTTCTACGAGGCCTGTTTTTGCAGTGCAACCCTATTTCATTAGTTTTTATCCACCTGAAACTGCTCAACTGGATAGGTGTTTGTTCAGTTTATTGTTTTTCAACTTTAAGTACATAAATTACTGCTGGGTAATGTTTACAACTATGTTAGTGATTTACCTCTACAGTTCCAGTCAATTTGTGCTCATACATGTACACTGCAAAAACAGGCTCCTTATAGATGAATCATAACATTTTACCCCATTGGCTGATTTTTGACAGCCTGACTCCAGCTTCCTGCCCAGATTCTCATGAGCACAACTCCCCCTGTGTGCTCAGTTTTGAACAATTCAGGCAACAACAAAAAAAAATCATAAAAACCTTTGTCCACCAGGGGGCACTGTACAAAGTCACATGATCATGTTGCTCTGCTGAGATTTGCTGCTTTGCTTGATTACTTCCTGCATGCTTTTTAAATGTATCTAATAGGTAGTTTCTTTCTGAAAACTCAGAAGAAAATCGAAATATTTGTTTTGATCTTAATCTGGATTTTCAATTGAGATTTGTTAACCCAACAGTCTGTTCATTACAATTTTGAGATATTTACATCAGTAACATTTCAAAAAGTAAACAAGCACTTTTTGTTTAAATCTTCTGGTATTATTTAAACATTGTGTTGATTTGTTGAGTTTATTATTTATGTATTTTTTTGCTGTTTTAGGAATGACAATTCTCAGAGCATCTACACAAGTTTTGAGGAGGATTTTGACGACATCCCATCTCCTATTGGCCATTGCGAAGCTTTATACACCTTTCAAGGTGTGTTTTTATGGCTCAATGTTAACTCCCTAATACATAAACCTGATTTTTAACCTATTTACCCATGTCTGATTGTTCTGTAATTATGTGCAGGCAACAGCGAGGGCACCATCTCCATTTTGGAGGGGGAGCTGTTGAGCGTAATGGAGAATGACAAAGGAGATGGATGGATGAGAGTCCTTAAAAGCAATGGGGAGGAGGGCTACATACCTTCATCCTATGTCAAGCAAACAGCCTAACTTCCATCACTCCCAGGTCAAAAGCCAGCGTGGAATACATAGTCATTCAAAACAACTGTTCTTCACATCTTTGATGTCAGCCACATCAGGGCGAATGGGAGCTGTTATGGGGTGTGTGTGGACTGCAGAATCCTCCCCATCTCTGATGTCTCTCTGGGAAACGAGACTGAGCCACAAAAAGCTAAATATCAGTCCTGCCTGATTCTTGTTAAATGTATGAAACATACAAACTTTGAATGTAGTTACCATGACCATTCCTGTAACTCCTGCTTTATAGTATATGTGTTTTGCATTTTATGAGTATTTTATTCCTTAACTTGACTTTCTTTCTGTCAATCCTTTCAACCTGCTGATGCTTTTGTTCTCTAGCTTTTTACTTAAACCACTTTTCTAAAAATAATGTGAGATATTAATCGTAGCTACTTTGTGTTTTTAACTGATTAAAAACCACTACATCGCTGGGAATGTGCAAAATATCTTTAGCAAACGATGTGTTCGCATAAAGGTTTCCCACATGAGAAGTAAAATATACTTTTTTGTTTTGTGAGTTGAAGCATCCCTTCCTGTGAGGATTCGGACGAGTTTCACTTAAAAGAAGCGATTTTCCATCATGTCATCTGCAGCAAAGTTAAGCAACACCGTTTCAACCCTCACAAACAAACAAATGGAGTAAATAAAATAAAAAGTTTGCAGGAACTAACGGTTGAAATATTTCATTTAATATCTATGGATAAAGACAAATGTTACAATAGTTTTTAGGGCTATTTGGGTGCTATAAGTGCAGTAAAAACTTCCCACAATGGTAACACAACATTTTAGCGTCTGTGTGATCTGTTGTGAATTTGGGAGATGGTGTGGGGAAACAAAAAAATACAGAACAGAGATAAAATCATGGTGCTAATCCACATCCATTCATCCATTCATTTTTTTAACAATTTTTTGCCTTTTAAGGTCACATTTGGGGGAAAAAATTAGATTATGAACCTGATTTCTGCAGGAGCTACCTCTAGCCAAACCCTTTGATACCGCTTGTCTTCAGATACTGGCCGCTTTTTTGTCTCTTATTTTTTTTTTTTTTTAATATCTGCTTTTCATTTGTTTGTTTTTTTCTTTCAACACTGACAATCTATTTTAGCATTTAAAAACCAGCACTGTGGGGGGACTTAGCTTTGTTTTGCAATGAACATGAAAAATAGATTTAAAATGTTAGTCTGGCTACTTGAACAGTACTGTTATTAGGTCAAAAAGATTTTTCTAAAATCATTTATATCAGTACTAAGTGGTTTCACGTTTAAATATTCATCTGACCAAGTTATGAAGATGGGGCTGAAAATAAATTCTTTGCAATCATGGTGAAGAGCACTTTAAAGGATTACAGGAATTTCTGAATTCCTTTTTAAAAATGAAAATAAAATGCAAAACTTCTACTGCAATTTTAGGTTTTGGATATTTGGATAATTGGGGCTTTATTTGTCCTTTAACACTTTATGTTAATTATTAAGTTCAAATAGCAAATGTGAGCCAAATTAGTTGCACCGGAATAATTTTTGTTTTCTCTTCCCAAATAAGCTACAAAGAGTTAACTCGTCTATTTTCCTGCAACTCAAACTAGAAAATGTTTCGTCACCATTTAAGAAGATTTACCTTTGTGATGTTTAAATCTTTATGTTATTGTATTTACATGTATTATAAAAGAAAAAAAAAATTTTTGTTGGTGTAGAAATAAAACACGTCAATGGACTTCTCAAAAGTCTGTTTTTATTTAAATTTCCAGTGGTGTCCATTCATACAGTGTTCAAACTATGCTTTTGCTTTGAAATCTGACATGGAGGCACTGGGGTTTGGATTGATTAAACACTGGTTGGTTGTTAGAAATGTACATTTTGTAAACTGCAGGGGCTCAATAATTCTAATAATTCCTGTGGAAAAAAAAAAAAAATGTCTTCACAGCGAAGATCTGCCCACACACGATTAGTTTGTTTACTCAATCCAACTGACAAAGACGAATCACTCACATCTCTGGAAATAAAGACATTTTCTTTTCCCTCTGCCTGATCCCATAAGATCTCTCTTGTTAAACACAAGGGGCTCAGCTTGCAGTTTTGTTTCATTTTCCTGCTTGTCCGTCGTTTCCCCTAATGAAAAAAGTGCTGCTGTCAGCTTCCACCTGATGGAAAACGGCTCAAAGTAAAGAGTCTGCTTGTTGTGGGACCACCTCCTCAGGTTCCAGTTTATCAGAGAGAACATGAAGAATCTTGTCAAATTTCTCATATCTCTCTTTTCTGTCTGCGGTTGCACCCTGCTGACCCCAAAACAGCCGCAGGGCGAACTCCGTCCGGAACGCCTCCAGCAGCTCGGGCACCGGCTCCCAGCCGCCTGTGGAGGGACAAGAACAGACAGTCTATGAAAGAACATTTTGGAAAAGCCTGTTTTCTCTTTTTAAGGAACTGTTCAACCCAAGTTTGTTGCTAGTGATGTGTAAGAGTTAAAACGAAAAAACTCAAAAAAGGACTTTTCTTTTAGAAAAAAAAATCCACAATTTTTTTCCAGTTTGCAAACTTAAACGGTCAAAATAAGAACCATCTTATTATGTCTGATTTCTGACAAAATGATGGAAGGTTTTGTGAATTTGCAACATGAATATTGTCATCTCACTTTATCTTAAATGACTTCGCTGTGATTACAAAAAATGTAAATATTTTCTTGACTAACAGTTACATTATGTGACTGAACTTCTCAGTGATCTGTACCTGTCAGGAGGGAACATGCAAACTTCTGATAGTCCGCAGCATGCAGGGCAATACTGCGAGCTGACTGAAGGACATTGTAAAGCAGCTGGCAGCCCTGATCGCTGTTCTCCAGAGGGTCATCCCCCTCCATGACCATGAGAAGAGGAATTAGGTGTGGGATGGCTACAGTACCCTCAAATGAAAAGCCTACAAGAAAACAAAACGAATGAAATCCAGTCAGCACCTTAAAAACGAGGCATAAATATCAGGAAGCATTTGATTTGAATATTTATTGGGGTTCCCTCCAACAAGATTCAAGGATTTTTAACATTTTAAACCAGAATAGTTTAAAGTATCTTGCCATGAATTAGATTTTATAAATTGACATTTTTTGGGGGAGTTATGGCAGAAAGATATGTTTTGAATCAATAAACAGTCCAATGTTTTATGTACAGTGTGGGGGGAAAAAGGGGGGTTTAGCAGTCACAGATTCTGCAAGTTTTCCCACTAAAAAGATGAGAGAGGTCTGTAATACTCATGTTTGATTTTGAAAGAATTTATTTAAGAAAATTAATCTCAATACATAGTAATGTAATCCTGGTTGGCAATGACAGAGGTCAGATGTTTCCTGTAGGTTTATTGCAAGTTTGCACAAACTGTAGCTGCTATTTTGGGCCGATCTTAATTCAATCATCCTTCCCTCAATATGGATCAGTTATCCTGTCCCCCTTTAGAAAAGCATCCCCGAAGCATTATGTGTCCACTCCCCTGTCACACAGTAACTATGGTGTCACCATAGTTCCTCCTTTATATACAGCAAGTTGAAGTGTATACTAAAGAGTTTCACTTTGGTCTCATCTGACCACATGACACTCTCCTTGTCCTCCTCTGGATCATCCAGATGATCTCTGGAGAACTTAAGACGGGTCTGGATATGTCTGACTTAAGCAGGGGGACCTTTGGAGCACTGCATGATTTGAATCTGTGATAACATATTGCATTACTATTGTAACCTTTGTTACTGTGGTCCAAGGCTCTTCAGGTCCTTGACTAGTTCCTCCATGTAGTTCTGGGCTGTTTCCTCAAAACAGGAAACCCCTTTCCTGTACCACATGGTACCCACAAAGTGAGATCTTGTGTGGAACTCCAAGTGGAGGGAAAATTTCAATGATCTTGTATTTCTTCCATTTTCTAATAATTTCTCCAAGTATTGATCTCAAGATGCTTGTTTAGTGTGGATTGGTTCATTCCAGTCTTGTTCCTTGTGTCCTCAGACAGCTCTTTGGTCTTGGTCATGGTGGAGAGGTTCCAGCCTAACAGTTTAAGGATGTCGACAGGTGTCTTTGATACAGATAACCACATCAGATAGATGACATCAATACTGGTGGAGGATAGAAGAGCTTCTTAAAGAAGAAGTAACAGGTCTGCGCGGAACTCACTTCCTGCTTGTTTGTAGGACCATAATACTTCCTGATTCAACTAAATACTTGAAAGATCGTGTAACATGAGACCACAGGGTTGAAGTGCATCTATGATGAACATTACAGACCAAACTCATCTTTTTAAGTGAAACAACTTGCAGAATCTGTGACTGAAAAATACTTTTATTGTCTCACTGCATTCGTATTATTCCATTGTTACTAAGATGTATTGCAGTCACAACAGAGGCCTTCCCTTAAAACACTTACCATCTCCCTCATTAAGTAACTTCATCAAGGGTTTGAGCTTTTTTTCATATAATATTGCACTCTCTGTATGATTCCTTCTCAGTGCTCTCCATGTCATCTCCAGGCGCACGATCTATACATAGATCAATGCCAAAACAAAGATATGAATAAAAGACAAGCTTCACTTGAAGTGCAAATCTATAACAAACATTGAGTACCTGAGGCATCTCCAGAGCTTTCATCACAGCTGAGAAGGAGTAAAGGTTGTGGACCTGCTCTTTCAGGGCTTGAGCCAACAAGATTATTTTGTGCAAAACAGTTGCCCTCTGACTCACAGTTCCTGTGCAGCCCAGGATGTCCACTGCCACTCCCAGCGCTATTAGATGATGTCTATAAAGAAAAATAAAATAAATCAATCAGTGCAAGTGTTGGATGTCCACTCAAACAAATGTCTGACTTTTAAATTAAAAAAAAACTATGATGCTAATTTAAAATCAAGATCCATCCATCAATCAAATCTTCTGAACCCACTTAATCGCGTTTGCATGCACTGGAGCCCATCTCGGCTACGATTGGGCAAAGTTGGGGTACACCCTGAACAGGTGGCCAGTTTCTTGTAGGACTGCAGAATTTTTTTTGCAGACGCACAGATGTTCATACAAAAATTCAAAAAGTAATGTAAACAAACTGCAAAATGGTAAAAGGCTCACTATAACACTGTCTGAACATTTGAAACAAAAGCCTCAATCTTTTCAAAATGTATTAACAACCAGATAAATAAGAGAAGGTATTAAAGTCCCACTCCAACTATATTTTTATCTATTGCATAAGCATTCCCAGTGGTCTTTGAAGTAAAATTATACAGTTTTTAGTCAATATCAGGAAACGTGTCATTTTTTAAAAACATTCTCCATAGAGCTGCAGGAGCTCATTAGAATTTTGCCTCTGAGTTGTGGGCTGGACTTTCCCAGCATTCCTTTGTTTACACTGTCTCCCACTGACTTATAGCACCTCACAAGAAAGTTTTTAAAAAACTTTTTAATGTGATATACATTGCTTAAAAACTCTGTTTTCCCAACATCCTATATGTCCTATATGTCCTAAACACTATCAGCATACCTTTTTGGCTTTTTAGTGCTTCTTAATCTCTAGATCTCTAGGGAGATTAAGACAGCTCTTTTTCTATTAAAATAACCGTTTTTTAATGATTTCTTCCAAAGATGGGGTTACGTTTTCTTTTATAACATTTTAGCACAGGGATATTCGCTTGTTCATAAAAAGTGTCATCCAGAAATGGCCTCTTGTCATTCAAACTGATGTAGGATTTATGAGTAATAGGAGAAGCAGGACCACCAGTGTATGGTTCCAGTATCTTAATATAAAAACCACACAAATGTGTTTTATTAATTATTTTTATATTGGGATGCTTTAAATTTTTTTATTTTTTTTCCTCTTGTGTTTTTAAGAGGAGTCCAGATAAAATATGGTCATACAGGTTAACAAAACTGAATCATAAGATCCAGATCTCTGTCTAAACAGTGTAACGCTAAAAGCCAAAACCAGGTTTGTCAGCAAAAAAGGTTCATTGTGTGAATAAATTTAAACACACTTTATAAAACCGGTAAATGGAAGGCAGGACTGATCAATGTGATCATCTCATCTTCCATTCAGCTCTTTGCTAAAATTTGAGTTGGGAGGGTCTGCAGTTTTTGTCATGAACATACCTTCATATGGAAAGCTCACATGGCAAAAAACTAACTTTGTAAACCAGATTTTCTTAATCTCTCAGCAAACTAAAGGGGGCAGTATAGTCGCAGCAACAAAAGTTTTCTCTACTTCTATGCCTGCTTTTCATCTTGAAAGATAGACACAGCAACTTCTCAAGGAGTGTAATTCTTTTGGCTGAATATAAACTGATTATTTGTTTCTTTTACAAAAAGGTTGTTCAGAGCAAGCAGCAGTGGATGCAGTCTATTTTTCTTGGATGGACTGTGGACGTTTTGTTTGTCGAACTATAGTATGGTCTTTTAAAAACTCGTCTATTAAAAGAACTGTTTCTCAAAATGTCATCCAGAACCATGTGACTTCTACCTTCGGCGAATAAGGTAAGATTCAGCAGTATCTTACAAGAACTGGGGTGGACTGACTAAATTAGTCAGAAACCTTGCCAGTGGAAAAACTCTTTGCGTAATCACCATTCTGGTGGAACATGCTACACAAACAAAACTAACTAACAATCCGGGGTTTCCATTCTGCCAAGTGTCTGCCATGTATTCCAATCCTAAATAAATAATCAGTTATCCGGATGATAAGCTACTATTGATTCAACAATTACACTACTATTATTAATTATTGATGAGCTACTATTTAAGAACGATGTGTGGTACCTTTCTAGCAAATCTTGCCGTAACTGGTGTCCATGTGGTAGAGTCACGAGCTCCAGTCCTGAATCTACTCCCATGGTCCTTTTCTGCTCATTGCTCACCCCAACAATTCTAGCAACCTGTGATAATAAAGCAAGTTTAATGGCAGTTATTTAAGCCCTCTCAATAAAGCTGTCAATTAATAATACTATTTTAGTTGGCTTTCATAAAAAATAATTTATAAATTAAATGTGTCTGTATGTATGAGAAACACTACTTTTAAAATAATACACATGTATTGACAATTATTATAAAACAAAACAATAAAAAAAACAAAATCAGTTTAGGTGAGACAAAAATATGGTGTTATTTAAGTCTGAACTGCAAACAGAAAATGTGTACATTTCTACAATGTCAGTTAGTTAATTAAAAAATCCTTCATGTAGTTTAGTTTTTACTACTTTGTGATCAGAGCGAGAAAACATTTCTGTTGTCATGGAACTCAGCATGAGTTTGTGTCCTGGGTTTACCTGACAGTCAACACTGAGCATGTGCAGAGCGGTTGTGCTCGGATCGGAGCGGTTGAAGTGCTCTTTGAGGGTGAGCAGCACGCCGGGCTCCAAAGGTCGGTTGTTGTCTGGCAAAAGCAGTGATTCAAAAAGCTCCAGCTGGAAACATGATGTTGTCTCCATCTGCATGCAGAATGCAAAAGTCAAAACACAAAGATCTTTTTTACTGGGAAACACAAGCTTAATTCAGAAAGTTTGCATTAATATTTTTTCCTTTTTTGTCGTTAAAAGTGCACAAAAGCAATTCTTCAAAAATACTAATATTTATTTTCCTGTTTTATATATACATACTCCTTCATTTTTTCTTTTATTCATCCACACAAAAGCTTCTAGACATAAGAATCCTTTAATATCTTTGCATAGCAAATTTTTTATTACTTAATTTGTTTAGGGAGGAGTTGTTGCTGCGTGGCAAATGTTTTCAGGTAACCCACAACATGGTGAATTTAGATATTTTTAAGGTCATCACCTTTCTAACCATCTGCACTCATATTTTTGCTGGTGCTGATTTTTGTCTTTTTCGTTTTGTTTTTTCTGCATTCTCTCAGGGCAGATTTAGAACATTATCAACCACAACAAGCTCCGAGTATGATCAGAAGGCCGAACATTTTCTAAAAGAAACATTTTTATCTTTAAATTTAACTCAACTGTTGTATCTTTTGACATCTTTGCACTTTAATCAGCAACTTTTTAGCTGTATTCAAAAAGCAGGTTTTCAAAAGGAAATAGTTTGTTCCAGGGGTACAGCTACAACATTTTTAATGGGGGGGTGTTGTCATGAATGGGAACACAAGTTGTCCAAAATGAGGTCTGACTCATAGCAATAAACGAAAAGAAAACATCAGAACAGATGCTTGGATTCTTGGAGCCGGCTCAGTGCTTGCAGGAAAAAAAAATCTGCGTCACTTTTCTTTTATCTCTTTTATCCCGCTCTTTGGAACGACCTGAAACCAGCGAATTGCTGCCACCCCATACCACCCCCTTCAGTTGCACGCACTCCTGTCATCTGAAAAGCCGCCAAAAGGTGTGTGAAGAAAAAGGGGAGGGGTGAAGGGAATCAGTTCAACTGTGAGTCTCTCCCAAATTAAGCAAATATACAAGAAGGAGGAGGAGAGTCTACTTTATAAAATGTTTTAAAAGTCAGTCATACAATGTGGGTCACATTCTATGACCCACATGTTAATACAGGCATATACAATTCAGGCTTTTTCTGTTAATGTTTTTGTGAAATTGTCAAATAAAAATACTGAAAATAAAACAATGTGGTCAATGATGTCATTGGTTCTTTTATAAGCTTTTATTTTCTTCCAAAACTTTCACTATACCTTTACCTGCATTGACAGCTGTATGTAACATTAGTGGTAACCCTTAGCATGTGTCATAACTCATGTGTCTGCTGTAACATGAAGGTTTTATTGTAATTAGTTCATAAATGTAGAATGAGCTGTGATAGTTTAGCAGCATGCTGCTGCTGCCATAAGATACTAATGGAACAAATAACATCTGATTAGTCTTTACTTTAATTATCTGGAGATTTTAACAGCTAAAGTGGGTTACCTGTAAGCCTGCATTTATGAATTTTATTTTTATTTATTTCCATTATGTTGGGCTCTATAATTAGGCCATGGCGTGGAGGGCGCACACACACCTGTGGGATGTTTTTTTTTTTTTTTAAATATCAATTAGTCTGTGAAATATGTTTTTGGACCGGGGGAGGAAGTCATAGTGCCTGGAGAAAACCCACACGTGTAAAAAAACTGTCTTCTTAGCATGGAGTGGTCAAAAACCATTATCTACATCGAACTGCAGAGTTAACGTGGTACAAACCTGTGGCCGTTCAAAGTGCCAGTCTTCTACTTTCTCTGAAGCTTTCCTCTGGAGATCTTTATCAAATAGTGTCTGTGGCGATGTTGCGTTTTCCTCAGCATCGAGTAGCCCAAATGAAGTCTCTGTGATGCGTGCGCGACTTTGCCACTTCTCCTCTACACGCAGCCGGTCCACGTGGCCCTTCCGGCGACTCTGTGGCACCTGGACAGAGTAGCTCGAGAGCAGTTATATCCATTGATCATACAGTTGATACTTGTATTCCTAAATGTTTTTCTTTCTTTATTTGAACAGATGAAACATTTTTACCTGAATCACCAGTTCATCGTAGAAAGATGAAGGGTCCTCATCTGGGTCAGAGGGTGGAGGAGGAACCATATTGGGGAAAACAACAGAGACTCTGAGAGGTTTGGGGGGAGCTCTGGAGTGAAGCTGCCCATCCGAACCTCGCAAGGTCACACCACCACCTGCAGACGTGTGGATAGTTTAAGAGTTTGAGCGATGTTTCTTTCTGAAAGAAAAGCAAAACACGTCTTCTTATGTCAACCTAGGAGGGAGGGGCGTGTGTGACGCGGCCGTGGACTCAGCAGGGGCTCACTGCCTGTACGAAACACTGGAGAGATGGGTTTGGGGCCAGCGTCCTCTGACTGACTGCTCTCTGGAACACCTGGACAGAACCACCAGGGGCGAAATTCAAAAAGGACCACTTATAAACAGTTTTAATGACAATATAACTGAAATCAAAATGGCTTTGTGGTCATAAAGAATACGATCATATTACACAAATTTAGGTTTTTGTGAACTGCTCATTTTTTATGAAAAAACAACAAGTATTTGACTTACTAAAGTGATTTATTGCATATTGAAATGTCACTTTTTTATTAACTCTTAAGCCAATAAACCAGAAAATCAGACAAGTGAAATGATACATTTTGTGTCTGTTTAAAAAAAGAAGCTAGGGTAGCATTTAAAAAAGATTGTTAACAGTTTTAAAGATAAATTGTAAAGGCTAAAAAATAAATAAATAAAAAAAAAAACCCGAACTACTAAAGGTACTAAATGTCTCTCTTTTAGTTTTTCTTCCTGAGTTTTTTGTTTCCCTGCATTTTCCAAGTACAACATTCCACCACTCTTGCAATACCACTTTAAAGACACTTTACTGCAAATCTACCTAAGTAGATCTTTCTTAGCTACTATGAAATAAGCTATCCAGTAGAGGTGCACATCTGCACCCTTTAGACATGATTAAGTACGGCAAACCATGCAAAGGACAAAGGATGCTCCCATACCAGTTCTAAGGTTGCTGTCAGACTGTGCAGACTGAAGAGAAGGCCTCCGTCCAACATTCTCTAAGTTAGCGGGTTGACTTCCACTCCTGTCAAAAACACAATCAAGTTATGTAGTAAAATCTTTTGGATTCTTTTTATCATGAATTTCTACTCATATACAGTCATAACAAAGGTTAGTGCCTCTACTTATATTATGTTTTTTCACCTGCGTTGTAAAAAGAAATAAAAGCAAATGCAAAAAAAGGACTTAGGCATTACTGAGTGGTGGTCTCATTGCTTTCGTGAGATTTTGAAGGATGTTTTGCAACAGTTTCATGGTAATCACATGACCAAGCATGTAGACCTCTATGCTAAACAGTTAGTCTGGCAGAAAACAGAAATCAAATTTGAGACAGTTTAGAGATCAGGTTATTCAAAATAGAAATGCATTTCAACGTGTTTTTAACCATATATCCTCACTGATTTATCCCAGAATCATCAAAGAAATGTAAAAAAATCATAAGTTTTATTTTGAAGAATATTTTTTTTATAACTGAAAATTAATTCAGGCCAGAAGGGGGTTAATGCAAATTCTATTAACCTACTAGAAGATAGTTAGGTTTAAACATGTCAAAGACTGATGAAGCAGAACGTTATAACTGAATGTGTCACTGCAAGCTACTGAAAACATGGAATACTTTGTGTTTTGCTTCGCTTTTTTAATCTTTTGGGTTATAATCTGTTTGTTTTTAATTCCTTTTTATATAGTTAATACTAACAAGTTTGTTAAAAAAAACTAAAGTTTTATTCAGGAAGGTCTAGGCCTTGCTGCTTAAACTGCTTAATCAGCCCAAATATTCAAAAGTGTTAGAATATAAGGATGAATTGGTCTAAAATTAGTACCTAGTACACATGATCTTATTTTATCTTATGCCGACACAAGAGTATCAACTTTTTATTGTGACTGCTAGAACACCTAACTAAACGTGTTCCGACCTGAGCAAGGGATTGATGACTTGGAGTGTGTCGTTGTGTGTAGAGCTGAAGCTGCGTCTTTTACTGTGCCTGGACAGTTTTTCTCCCTCCACACTCCTGACGTTGCTACTCTTGAGCTGTCCGTGTCGCTCTGCGATGGCACGCAGAGGAAGAGTGCGTGTGATTGGCTGAAAGATGATGGCTCCTGAAGCTTTGGAGATAGGCCGACGATCACCAACATAAAACCGAATGAGAGACGGTACGTTTTCGAAGCGGTCTTCCTCAAACTGAAACAGCTCCTGCGAGTGGCCCTGAGGCACATATAGAAACACACCTGTGTAGTTATAAACTACCTTGTTGTATGAAATAAAACAAAATATAACAAAAATCATTTTACAAAACCTAAAACACCATACAATCTTTTTTTTTTCATTTATAGACATTAGACTGACAGCATACTCTGTATTCTTCCACTGTTGAATAATTTTAAAAATAAAATTTCTTGCGTGTAGTTCGTAGCCGTACCTTTTTAGGACGAAGGACAACTCGAATAACCCTAAAGTGCAGTGGAGTGCTCCTCCAAAAGCAGCTTAAAACATAGTTTCCAGGCTCAGAACTTGAGTCACGGACAAGGAAGTCCCCATCTCTATGCAACAGCGACTCTGCACCCTGGAGACAAGTCAGCTGGTCAGCTGGATGCATGTTCTTATTCAAGATAAAATCAGACAGAATGTAGCTTGAGCTAACAAAGGGAAAGTTTAGAAAACAGTTAAAAAGGAAAACTTAAGATATATATTCCATTTATATTGCTGCTTTTATGCCTTAGCAACAATAGCTTTTTTATAAGCTCTGATTCTTTAAATAAATGTAAAGCACTGACTACTAAAATAGTGGATGTTCACAAAGGCTTATATTTTATATTTCCACTTACTGCCGTCACTCACAGCAGAATCAAACTGATCTCCATTTTGACAAATATTTCTTTGTAATGGAAGAGTTTTCTGTATCTCAGCATATATCTTTGACAGAAAAAAATTGAGTTCTTTGTTCTGTTTCTATGGTGTGTAAAAACACTGGGAATAGTTTGATATGCACCTCCCGCGTCAGCTGTCCGTGGTACCAAGCATGACTCCTCAGATCCTCTGTGTTGAGCTTCAGCTCCTCTTCCAGCTCCTTCTTTAGTGAATCCATCTCTCGCCGACCAACCAACCCCTTTAATGCAAAGAAGCTCTGTTTATAACTTTATAACTACATATAACTTTAAAAGCAATAGTTGTAGAAGTGAAGTTTGCTTAGGTGAGAGATTTAGGTTGAATTCTTACCTTCAGCTGGGTGAAGTATACCGAGATACTTCTCCTTTTACTGAAAAACAAGAGCAATGAGTTGATCTGGGGCTATGATACAAAAGAGCCGTAGACGATGGTGCTCAGTTTCTCTCTCAACACAAACAGTACAAGGTCATTAATACACACACACACACACATAATGATGAGACTTTTAATAGCCTGCCTCATTTTTCTCCTTCCTTCCTCACTGAGTTTCCAACTTCCTGACTGTAGAAAAGCAAGGCTGAGACACGAAGAGCTTCCAAAATTTACAATCATTTTTAACAAAATAACTATCACAATACAATCAATGATTTTTTTTCTTTCTTTCTGCAAGACATTAAGACAATTTTGAAGGACAAATCCTCTTCAGGATCATGGGATGAAGAAGTTAAGAAGACACAATTTCTAAATACTATTTGATTTAAATTTCTGGCCTCAACTTCCCATGCTTGAGTCTAGTGACTTCTTGAAGCTGCTTCAGGTAGGACCAACAATTGAGTTTGGAAGAACAGACTTTATATGTACCCCAAAGAACATCTTAGAGTCCCATTCCAAATATTTTTTTATCTATTGTAAAAATCGTTTCAGTGGTCTCTTAATTTCAATTATGCAATTTTTAGTCCAAAATCAAAAAACCTGTGCCGTTTTTCAAGACATATTTCTACAGCGCACCAATAGTTCATTAGAAACGTGCCTCTGGGTTGTGGGCGGGACTTCTGGTGCAGAGGTAAGTAACCCTACTGATATGCCAGCATTCCTTTGCTTACATCCTTTCCCGTTGGCTTACTTAAAATTGTTGTGAATCAGAAACAGAAAAAAAACCCTGGTTTGAAAAGCTCAAGTTTGTGACACAACAACTGCAATGTCTCTGGCCAAAGTCTCCCTGCTCCGCTCCATTCTGATGCATCCACTTGTAAACAGATAGCTCTCAGGGGAAAGAGGGGCAGAGTTTCTCTTCACCAACGGTACTGCCCACAACAAAATCACACAGCTTAGTTTTTAATTTTGTTTTTTAATGGGTTGTATTTTTGTTTATGGTTTGGTTTTGCTATTAAAAACACATTCATGCGTTAATTTTCCTCAAATAAAATGTTTCATAAAAATCACACTGGCATAACACAACGCATAGCTTAATATTATAGAGGTCACCTGATGTTTGTTAGCTATCACAACACAATTAATTTCCTAAAAGGAACTTTGTAAAAAGAATTTACAATTTTCCTTAAGACAAAAAATTACTAAATGTTCATTTTTGCTGATTTTTATGCAAATTGTGTTTTTTTTTTAATTAATTTATTTTTTATTGAGTTCAGCATCCTGTTTGAGGGGCGGAGGCACAACAGCTCACCACCACTACCTGTGCAACACTTAGTCCAGGATTGTGCAATGCGGTCTTTCACCACAGACAGTTTCAAGTTTAGCCTAAACCATCAACACCTCGTCTCTCTAACAATACTTGAAGAGAGTATCTTCATTATACATCGTAATATGTATAGTTTAGCGCTTGAAATGTGCACTTGTTTGAGAAGCAGGTACTACATTTGTTGGTAAACCTGCAAGTAAACTACAAACCAACAGTCTGTCGATACTTTTAAGTCCACATATTAGTCGGTTTAAATATTAACTTTGGCCGAAAGCTCAAAAATCCGAAAAATCTATGATGCATCCATATAGTCTGGACCCATATCCCTCCGCGTCCAGTGAACTCCGCTCAGCCGAAAACACTCACAAACGTTCCGCCTTACCAGTTAGTCCGACTCACAGCTCCTCTGTCCGGGCATTTTCCACGGTTTGTGTCTTAAACTAACAAGTAACCAATGCCCCGTCTTTTTATTTTATTCTTTTTTTTTTCCGCCGCCAAGCTCTCCCTGCCCACTTATCCTCGTCTTCCTCCTCTTCCTGGGCAGACTCAGACGAGTTCTCACAAGTTTCTCCTCCTGAGCTGTCCTCCCCGCCCTAAGACCCCGTCCTGAAACTCCATTCCTGTCTGGCAGCTTTCGAACCTCACGAGCGAGGCCGGCCTGACACAACACCTGACCACAGGTACGTCGGTATGTAAAGACCCGCGCGACCTGTTTGTTCTTTCTTTCTTTCTTTTTTTTAAATGTATAATTATTATTAGATTAGAGGTCACCTACTAATATTGATAAAAAAAGAAAAAATGTGAAATTGCATTCTTATAATGTTGCACTTAATTACATTGAAAGCATATAAAAGCTATGCCTATTGTTATGCTCTGGAGTGCATACAGAGATAAATATGACTGCTAAATTTAAATGAAAAAACTCGACAGAACACCCTGGGTTTGATCAAAGTCAGTGTTCCAGTTTTTGTCTGATTTATGATAAACCTCCAAAAAGTTTTTTTTTTTTCGATTAATATTATTAAGCTTCCAAAGCAAAACTGGGGAATGGTGGGAAAACCCTCCAAAGGTGCAAGTAGTGAGATGGAACAGGAATGTTAAATTCTCAGTTAAATAGAGGAATTCACAAACCTAGTATTTTGTGTTATAGAGGAAGCATAGACTGTATAAGAGAACTGGACTGAGTGATCCCTCCCTCCTGGCGTTTCAAACAGAAAGTACTCACTGGTTCCAAGAAGCCAAAATCCAATAGACTCCAATTGAGAAATGAACAGCTTTTACCCAGTCATTCTATTTGTCAGAATAACCATTCTCTGGTACCTTTTTCAACGTGTTCTTGCTAATCCTATTTTTTGTGATTTTCTTTTTCTGTAGTGCAACTCATATAAGTTATAAACTGACCAATCAGATGCCTCAATAAATCTCTGTGGTCTTACGTTTGAAACATTTGATTCTCCACTTCCAAGTGGTACTTTAAACAAGCTCACTCCTGCTTGCCAAGAGTGGTTGGTTGTCATAGAATTGACTCAGACCAATCAGGGCTTATTGATGATTCTTGGTTCCATCATGTCGGCGTCCATATCATGAAAAAATGGCGACTGAATTGACTTCATGTCAGTGGGGCAGGAAGTGAACTGTTTTGAATGGGTGGCGTCATACTCAATCGTTCCAGTTCTCATATACAGTCAATAAAAAGGGAGTCATCATTTCACTTTGCTTTAATACTGTTTTAAAAGTTAAAGACCCACTCTGACGAAAATTGTGTTTTTTTTTTTTTGTCATGATGGAAGATGTATAAAAATAATTTAAGATTAAAATGCATCTGTCAGTATCTCTTAGTTCAAATGGTGTTGGATCAGGAGCAGATGAAAACCCACAGTTTGAAAAAGCTTGGGTTTGTGACACAGCAACTCCCTTCTCCGCTTCAATTCTGATGCATCGACTTCTAGACAAATAAATCCATTAACATCTTCATTTTCCTTGTCCGAGCTGGTGTCTGGCTCAAAACTGTATAGCTGGAAAACTCCAAAATTGCTTGCCATTTTTTTATTTCAACGCTAACGTTAGCTTGGGCTTGAGAGGTGCTATAAGCTATCGAGAGAGAGTGTAAACAAAGGGTTGATGAAAAGCTAGTGGAGGCCAACCTCCACGCCAGCAGTGCCGCCCACAACTCAGAGGAGAATTTCTTATGAGCCCCTGCTAAGTCACAGAAAATATGTCTTTAAAAACCACACCAGCGATTTGATTTTGACTAAAAACTGCATAATCATAAGTAAAAGATCACAGGGAATGATCAATAGAAATATATTTGGAGTGGGACTCTAATTTCTGTACCAAAACAGACATAAATTCAGGGGCGGAGCTACAGGGAAGGGCAAGAAAGCATTATTTTTTAATAGTATTGTAACTAAAAGAAGTGCTTTTTTTTAAATAACAGCGACGACAATAAACCTGTTTGAAATATGTCCTTTTTGATCCTTTCATTTGTAATGGCCTCCAACTCTGCTATTCTCATTGGTCACCTTTCCAAAGTTATATAAAAGGTTCTACCTCTGTCACTGCTTAAATTGTTACAAAATCCTAGATTATTTTTTTTCCAATCTGTCTCTCACCATTTAAGTGTTCCTATGATGAACGTGAAAGACTTCTATCATCATTTTTAGTCAAACAACTTGCAGTCTGTAACTGATAAATACTTTTTTGCCCCATATAATAACTTTTTCTGAAGTCTTTTTATAAAGGACTGATATTTTTTACAGTTGTTAACTTCTCAAAGTCACACCTAAGTTTCGTCAGGTCCAAGTTAATGTTTAAGCCAGACATGCAAGAGTGCAAAGTGAAAGTCCACCTTCTTCTCTGGGCTGCGATCAATGGTCTCACACAGACGATCAACAGTGGAGGTGCTCCTACCTGAGTTTACTTTCCTGGATATTGGTCTCATCCTCATTCAGAGGGCGAAGCTGAGAGCAGGACACAGACAAGCGGTGCTTTTTGTCCAGACGCTGGAGGCGGGGAAGGATACTCTGACGAAACAAATCTTTTGGACTCTCCTACACAAAATAAAATGTTTAAAGGTGCACGATTCTCCTTAATACATCAGTGTTTCATGCTCATGGAAAACAAAGTAAACAAAGTTGTATGTGTAATAAAGGAATGGTATAGGTGTACATAGATGTAGCAGTTATCTACATTTAATCTTGGCTGAAGATAAAACAAAAAATCTGAGCAGAAGGCACATTCTGTCCAATTTTGTTTTTCTTTGGTTGGTGGAAATCCGTGACTCAGAATGCAAAAGCCCTTGCAGAGATCCCAAGACCCTGTTCCAAAATATTTATTTATCTAAAAGTTTTCAAAGATTGAATTTCATGGGGGAAAAAATGATTTTGTTGTGTTGGTTTAGTTATTTGTGGTTCCAAACCTGTTTCTGTCCTCCTTTCTTCTCTCACCTACACTGCTAATCAAAAGAGAGCTCACCTGACTGCAGCTATGAGGCAGATGGCAAAGCAGAGATCAGAAACGATTCAAATATTTAATATTTTAAGAACAAAACCTGTTAATATCTAAAAAATGTTTTTAAAATGCGCATGGAGTTTGAATGTAATGGAGCTTGGCAAGATGAAAAAAATACTTCATCATTTTATTTATTTTTTTAAAACTATGATACAATTGTGAAATAATCTTCTTTTCTTGTTATTAATTTGCAGAATATATTTCATTTTTAGTTAGGTATTTTAAAATGCCCTGTAAAAAATGTAAATCATTGAAATTCCTTAAATAGTATTATTTAATCTTTTTATTATTTCTGAAAGCTGATTTTGAAACCAGTATTTCACAAAAATGGATTTTAATTGCAAAATTAAATTTTCACAATGGTTTAATAACTGTGTGATGACGTATCTTCAGCTGAATGACTGTTAGTGAAAGTGGGCGGAGCCTAAACACTAATTGACTAATGCCATGACAGTGATTTGTATTTCTGGGGTAGCTGGTCATGGGTGCTTTAGTAAGGAAAAGTAAATAAGTAAATGTTATTTGTATGGCCTCTTTCACAGACAAAATGACAGTGTTTAACAGAATAAAACATCGAAGGACAGAGCAACAGATTAAAACAATAAATGGAACAAGGTGCAGAATAATAACTAAAAGCTTCTTTAAAAAGCATTTTCTTCAGCTGTTTCTTAAAAGACTCAACATAGCAGGTCAAGCAAAGCTATAAGAGAAGGACGTTCCACAATTTCAGGACTAATGCTTGGAAAGCGAGGTCACGTCGAGTTTTGTAACAGCTCTTTGGGTCTTTGAGTAGATTCAAAGCAGAGAATTGAACATATGGCAGAAACAGATAGCAAATATAATCAGGGGCCTGGTCTTTAAAAGTTTTAAAAATCAGAATTAAAATTTTGATATCAATTCTAAAATTAATGGGTAACCAATGTCAAAAGAATAAAACCGGTGAAATATGAGCCCCTCTACTTGTTCCTGGTAAAAGCATTATAGTTTTGTACCAGCCGAAGGCGATTCATTGTGGACTGATTTTATTTGATTTCTTATTGAAGAAACTGCTGCATGAATTTTGCTTTAATTTGCCTTCCCAGGTGCTTTGTTTTCCCGTATTTATCTATGCTGCAAAAGGCACTGAGGTAGTGTTGCAGAAACTTGAATAATGTAAAAGGTTTAGCCAGTGAGCATTTAGACAACATCCACTTTTACTGACTGACAGTAATTATGGCAAAAACGGCCAAAAAATGTATAAAATTTGTTCAAAAGCTAAAGAACAAAGTTACTTTGGAAAAAGTTAATTTTGAAATCACATCTAGTAAAATATGCATGGAAAAAGAAATAAGTACAAATTGATAGAAGTTAAAGGTTAAAATATATTCCATAATAATAAGATCGTTTTAGAAAAAATAAACATAATCAACTGATTGTTTGATTTAAAAAATGTTGCATTTCTAAATTTATTGTATTATGAATGTTTTGGAGAATTCACCTGAAGCTCAAGTTTCCTCCCAGCCCAACTGCGTTTCCGTGCAATATAAAAAAATTGCAGTTCACACATCAAAACAGCAGACCATTCAAAAATGGCTTGAGCTTTGTGAAAGTTTGCCTTTAGTTGTATTACTAAACTTGGCTTCAATATGAGCAATACAACACTCAAAAAAGTTTGTTAGACTTAGAGAGTCAAACAGGTTTATAAGACTTTGGAATCACTCCAAACATGATTGCTAGTGTGAAGCTTTTTGAAACACACTCCCCCAAAAAACATATGACCTATTTAAAGCAAAGAACTACTGTTTAAGGGTAAAAACACAGCACACTTACCAGATCTGCAGTTGATCCTACGGAGTATTTCCGGCTGATTCTACGTTTTACCACCTGCTCACCTGAGGGGATTAACACATTTTAAAGAACGGTAAGACTCTCAAAACATTTTCAGAAAAAGAACATTTAACCCTCTAAAGCCTGAACTATTAAATAATTGACAGAAAATTCAAATTCTTTGGATTTGGAGCTTTTATAGTTCCCTCTGAATAAACAAGCAAAAAAAAAAGTTTTTGTTTACATAGAAGTTTAATTTTGTATCATATCTGATACATCAGGTCACACAGCTCAAATATAACTTTTTCCTGAGCTAACAAAAATATTCTAAGACCAAAAAAAAGCAAGAGATTTGTATTTCCATTCCATTGCTCTTGCAGAGGGCTGACAGACTCATGTATCAAATATGACACGTTCAGCTTTAAAGGGCTAATTCACCTTCATTAAAATATGATGTATTATAAAATACATTAACATGAAGGTTAAAGATGATTGTTATACTTTTATGAAGCAGATCATTTATGCAAAAATATTAAAACTTAAAAGAGTAAATAAGTAACCAGATAATTTTTAATGGTCATGTTAGGTCTGTTGATGTATTGTTGCATTTTTCTTCTCAGTTACAGATTATCAAAATGTTGATATAAAAGTTGTTTTGCATAAACAAAATGCTGATCAATATGCTGTGTCTTTGAGTCCTTCATCACTGATAATGTATTAATCTAACAAACATATTATTTGACTTATTCTAATTTCTCACACACATAAACACATTGTTTTGAAAAATCCCCTTATACATTCTTAATTCCCGTGGTGTTCTTGACAAGCACACCCATGTTATAATATTCAAATTAATAATTCATTTTTTTTTATTGTTCTCAATTTTTGACAAATTACAAATAATTCTTCATCAACTTTGTTCAAAAGTCTCTTCGTGTGTCCGAAGTATGTTACCAGAGTGTGGGCCGAGCCTCAGTGTCTGTCTTGAAAGTTGAATGAGGAGGATTTCTCTGTGCCTTACATCCTCTATCCCTGCTGCCTTTAGCTCTCCATCCGTTACATTCAGTAAACCCTGCATGAAAACAGTCAGACACCATGAGAAGTGCTTGGGAAACATGTATGTATGAAGTGGATCATAAAATGTTTGCTCACCTCCAGACCATAAAATTCATTCTCTAGTGTTTTGGTATACTGGGGCAGGCCAACCTGTCGCAGCCACCAGGCGATTGAACGATTATCCATGCTTAAATAGAAAGAAAAAGAGAAATGTAGATTACATACCAGCATATTTGCTAACAGACACGTGCTGGTACTTGTTTCTTTACACAGGGATGTCTGAGAAAACAAATGAAGGATTTGTTGGACATTAGCTTTAGTTTACAGAGGAGTCAAACTAAGATTTAAGCAAAGATTATTCATATTATTAAAGATTATTCAAATTAGTATGAAATCTAATACCTACCTGCCTTACAGGATCTACGGGGATACCTTGGGATTTTTCATTTACTATCAGAGATTTTTTTCTCTTACTCTCATCTGCTTTCCTTCCTTCCTTGCTGTTAATCCCTCCTGAGTTTCCTCTCTGATAGTCTCGTACTTTTGTTTTAATTCTGGGAGCACCCTCCCCTCCATCCCGCGCACTGCCCCACCTCTTCTTTAAACCTGCAGAGTCACTCAAAATGCCAATCAGATCATAAAACAGAACCCCGATGAGTTCAGCAAATCACATCTTGAGGATTGAGATGAGCTCGCCAAGAGGCAGAGCTAACAGGTAGGGGCATGTTGAAAGAGAGAGAAAAACAAGAAGAAGGGTGTTCAAATGTTCAGAAGCTGTCAGCATGTCAGGTCAGACTTTGGTATGCACACAGGCATGTCATCCACATCGGCTGTTCCTCCAGGTGGTGGAGACATTGACTAGTAATAGAAAGAGCGGAGATCAATGCAAGAGTGGCATCTAGTGCTCGATTTAATTAATGCATGCTCATTTCTTTTTTTTGTGTCATTGGTGTGTGAATTGTCAACTTATACCAGTTTAATGCCAAGATAATAATATTGCTAAAACATTTTCCCAGAAAAATATGTGTTTACAGCTCTGACATATTTATAACAACATGTTTGTTAATAAACTGGTAATGAATTTAGTTAATGGAACCACAAGTTGACGTTCCATGAGCTGTTCCATGAAATGAGCTTCTTCCATATGGTGGCTGGGCGCTCCCTCAGAGAGAAGGTGAGAAGCTCGGTCACCCGGAGAGAGCTCAGAGTAGAGCCGCTGCTCCTCCACATCAAGAGGAGCCATTTGAATTGGGCGTCTGGTTCAGATGCCTCTTGGACGCTTCCTTGGGGAGGTGTTCCTGGCATGTCCCACTGGTTGGAGGCCCTGGGGAAGACCCAAGACATGTTGAAGAGACTATGTCTTTCAGCCAGCCTAGGATTGTCTTTTGGTTCCCCCCAGAGGAGCTGGAGGCTGTTATCGTGAAGAGGGAAATCTGGGCATCTTTGCTCAGAGTGCTGCCCTCGTGACTCAATCCTGGATAAGTGGAACAGGAAGGAAGGAAGGAAGGAAGGAAGGAAGGAAGGAAGGAAGGAAGGAAGGAGGGAGGGAGGGAGGGAGGGATGGAGGGATGGATGGATGGATGGATGGATGACAACATCAGGAAGGCTATCCAACATGAAACCAAAGACTTATCAGAACAAAGAGAACCTTCAAATCAGATGGGTTTTAACACCATCAAAAGCAGGGATATACAACTCCAGGCCTCAAGGGCTACAGTGTCTGCATGATTTCCAGATATCCAAGCCCTACTCATGACTGATGCATGCATACCAGCATGCTATGTTGGAAAACATGCAGATATGCAGCCCTCGAGGCCTGGTGTTGCCCATCCCTGATCTAAAGGCTATCAGAGGAAATCGGATTAGCGTTGGTCAAAAAAGGAGAAAAGAAAGGCGCTGTTTTTAGCTGTGTTTTTATGTGCAAAACGTCTTTGATTGGATCAAAGATCGGATTGGAATAGAAATGTGAACATGCCTTGAAAATATTTATCTGATTAAAACCAACTTCAACATGTGCCACACTTTCAATCGGGAAAAATGATTTTGACATGCACAGAACTGTCTAAAATACCATTAAACGGCCATAGAAGAAGAAATCATGAGTTCCGGGGTAAACAAATAAAAGCTGCAGCATAAAGCAAAATGTATGTATTGTGTGGCTGTCCTGCGGGCCCTGGTCTGGGTGCTTGGCGGGGCTGCCTGGCTGGTGGATCTCTTCCGTTGACCCCACAATATGGGTGCGGGTGTGGGCCCTGGTCGGCGCTGCCGCCTCGGCGGGGGTCTTGGTGTGGGGATGGCTGGAGGTTCTCCCTCCTTTTTTGTGCATTCCATCATCCACTTCAGCTTAACATAACATTCACCTGAGCACAGGCGTCGGCTCACCTTTGCACCCTCAAATAGTGTGCGTGATAGAATGTAATGCTTTACATGTGTTGGTTGGTATGCACAAGTGTGCGTGTGAACTGGATATGGACAAGTTTGTGAACACTCTTGGAGCCGGCAGGTATGTAGCAGCTGAGTGTGTGGACAGGCCCTGCCCATTTTAGACCAACACTCACTATTGCAATGGGTTTACGATCCAGCAATTTTGTTGCCAGTAGATTAACAACTCTACCTTCCCTTCCCAGTAGTCCTTCTCTAACTTCTATAATCCATTATCCCACCCCCCACCCCACCCCCACCCCACCCCCACCCCCCCAACTCTCTCCTTTTCCCCCTTTCCTTTTCCGTCCGGTCCAACAAAAAGAACACAAAAAAATTAATAAATCAATATTAATAAAGTATCGTTTAGATTACAAAAGGGGCTTATACCAACATACATTTTGTGTTCGCTATGATTTATAACCCCTGATTGTAAGAGTAAAATATGTCAAACACAAGAGGCTCTCAGCTCAAATCTGTGAGGCCAGTGCTTCATTCTTGGCAAAGGATTGGGGTTTGATCACTAAGTAGCAACATTTAGCCTTGGATGCACTTAAAATCCGTGTGGGCAATGCAGCAACATGCACCTTAGCCACACATAAATCTGTGGGAATAACAAAAACAAAAGCATGCCTACAAGATCATCTCGCTCTATGTCGCAGCTTTGTTTGTTTACAACAGAACTCGCTATTTTTTTTCTAAGGTCGTTTTTGGTATTTTAGATAGTTCTGCGCCCATCAAAATGATTTATTCTGATTGGAAGTGGGGCGCATGTAAACTTTACTTATAATCGGATAAAGTTTTTTAAGGCCCATGTACACAGTTCTATTCTAATCCAATATTTGATCCGATCAAAGACATTTTGCACATGTAAACGCAGCTTATGCATAATGTAATAGCCAGTGCAGCAACGACACACAATCAGAATAAATTGTTTACATGCACCTGATCAGATCAACAATCAGCATAACCCTTTTATCTCCATCGGAAAGACTTTTTGGTCTGAATGAGTCTGATCGGGCCAGAGTATTCCGAAGCATTTTTACTCTGATCAGTATTGTACTCCGATTATTTGTAAAAGCTGCTATAGATATATAGATATAGATATAGATATAGATATAGACAAAGACAGAAAAGAGAAGGAAGAAGTGTTGGATGTAGAGTAGGAACTTTGAACGTTGGAATTTTGACAGGAAGAACTAGAGTGTTACGACCCAACTGTGAGTTTGAACTCATGATCTTCCTTCCATTTTGTGGTGTGTTACATGAAGATGACAAGGGTGGAGCAGAGGACCAACTGATGAAAACTGAAAAAGGAAGAGTTCTGTGTTTGTAGGGAGGGGGTGAAACAGACATTAGTAGATCAGGAAGTTCTTCCAGAGGACTGGACAGCTTTAGCCAAATGAATATTTGGAGGAAATGATGTAGAATGATAGAGTTCACGAGTGTGTTAAGAGGAAAATATTGGCTTCAGAAAAAGTGGAACACTGAGAGGACAGAAGACAACAGACAGGAAAACAGAGAGTACGAAGTGAAGGTGGCAAAGACCAAACAAGGGGTGAATGAGGACTGTTGTGACAAGTTGGAGAGAAAGGAAGGTGCGGTAGGTTGGCAAGGCAGAGAAACACTGGTGGAAGGATGTACAGCAGGTTAGGGTGATCAAGGACAGAGATGGAAATGTGTTGAGAGGTGGAAAGACGGACAGAGAACTTTAAGAGCTGATTAATGAGTGTTAGAGAGCGCAGGGTAAAAGAGGAGGCTGTTTGGAAACAGGAAGTAAAAGAAAGTTCAATGAGGATGAAGTGATAATAAAAGGAAAGGTGAACAAGACTGTGGTAGGATTAGTTATATTGTATAGTTTCCAGACAGGAAGGAGGCTCATAGAAAGCCCATAAAGGAGGTTTGCGGATGCAGTGAAGGAGAACACAAGTGTTGTTTGTGTGAATGAAGATGCACAGATGGATGATTTGCTGTGCTGACGTCTAAAGGGACAGGACGAAAGGCAAAGATTTTGTGTAATTGATTATAATTTATACATGAAATAGAATAACTTAAAAACTAAACTTTTGGAGCCTCTACACCTGATTTTTAATTAAGGAAAAATGTTACTAAAAGTACATACTTAAAGACCCACTTTGATGAAAATGATGTTTTTGGTGTTTTTAACATGTTCTTGGGGCATTGTGTGATGATGGAAGACATATATAAAGAAAATTAAGCTTAAAATTGCATTTCCTAATATTTCTTTTCAAACTGTTGTAAATCAGGAGCTGGTGAAAAAAATGCTGTTTGAAAAAGATTGAATTTGTGACATAGAAAATACTGTGTACGGGCCACAAGCTTCCTGGTTAGCCCTATTCTAATCCATCCATTTATAGACCGTTATATTCGTATACATCTTTTTTCCAATTTGAGCTAGCAGCAGGCCCGTACAGCTGGATAGCTCCAATATTGCTTGCCATCTCTGTTGCACGAGTAAGAGCTTTGAGGTGTGAGGAGCTGTAAGCTAGTGAGAGAGTGTGGCTTACTTTAACAGTCCCACCCACAATTCCTGCTCCGCTGCTTTGTCCTTTGTTGTCCTAGAAAACGTGGGTGGGGGATTGGGGGTGTAAAAACAAAAAAATCATGATTAAGAGACAACTGGGAACGCTTTCACCATATATCAAATCATGATTGGATTATATTTTATATAATAGTCACGCTGCATATTTAATATTTAATGATGCACTAGCGTGTCCATGTGACTGTGAAAGATTTACCACACCACCACCAAATTCTTCTTACTTCATTTAGTCCTTTTTATTTCATTCCTTTTATAACTCCCAATACCTTCAAGGATTCAGTTTCTTTTTATTATTTGTTTGTTTTGACTGTAACATGTTCATGTTGAGTTGCTCTGTGTTTTTATCAAAACCACAGCTCTACTGTTCAGAATATGCTGGTAGTCCCACGGTCAGCATCTGAGAGTGAGGTATCTGTTCCTTAACAGTGTCACGTGTGAAACCTTAGAGCACTTTGAATATCAAGCTATCAGCCAAAACTAATAGACTAAAATAGTTAAATTGTACTTTATAAAATCATTTTAAAAAGTATAAGATTAAACATTTTTGAAAAATATAGTTACTCAGCATCCCACTTACTTGAAATGTAAAACTATTAAGGAAGTCTCATTGTAGGAAGAGGTGGACTTGCCCCCCACTTCCTCTAAACACATACACAAAAGCGTCCCACCATCCAACCTCAATCACCATTTCTAACCACCATTGCCAGTTCCTTTCACATTTACAAAACAGCGGGTTAATCTGTGATCGCCTTAGGGTAAATGATTCTTAGTCACACCAGAGTCAGCTTTAACGTGACAGAACCTGTAGAGACCAGATCAAATGAAACTGTTCTTTGGTTTTAAGAAAATAAGAAGTGAAAGGAAAAACTAATTGTAAATTTTCTCACTGGCAACAGGCTATTGAGCAGACCATCATACATGTGACAATAACCATAAACAATGACAGCATGAGGCTTTTTAAACATAATGTATGACATAATGAAAAATGATGACAGATTAAAAGGCCTTTTTAAAATGTGGTAGCTTGTCAATACTTGCATTACACACCAGAAAAACCACACATAGTATATATATAAGTACTATACATGGTATATATATAGTTATAAATTCAAGAAATGTCATGTACATATTTTTTACTTAATGCATTTAAAAATTTCTGCAGAATATTGCTGTTTTTTTTCATATTTTGGTGTTTTGTCTGCCTACTTTGTAAACGTGTTAATGTTTTACACAGAGCTCGGAAAACATGCAACAGGTTTTATTTGGCAGAATAATATTTTGGTCACAAATAGCTGGGTCTCCATCCAGTTGCCAGGGAAGAATCAGATTAAAATGTGTTAAACTGTGTGTGTTATACTCATTTGATAAAAGTACAGATTTTTATCTTTTTATTATTAAAGAAGAAAAATAGAGAAAGAAGGAAAAAAGTTCTCTGAAACTGCCAACTGAAAGTGATACTGCTTGCATTTGGAAGAAAAAAACATTAGTGCACAAGCAAAATGATCTTCCTTTTTTGGGATTGAGTGAGGGATTATTAAAAATCAACCATGTCTATGGCTTTTTTGGGTTTTAGATCTCAGGGTTTCTGGCGACATTCTTGCATAATCACTTTGGTGCCACAAGTTGCGATACATTGGTGACACATGGAGTTTAACCCCTTGTGCTATTCTAGGCACATTAATGGGCACATTAATGTTGGGAGTAGGGTAATCTGGAACCCACAAGACAGCGCACTGAACTTAAAAAAAATAAACTTCACTGGTGTCCCTGGCAGACATATAATCTGGACCCTACAGCACAAGGGTTTAGAAAAAGAGATTGCAAAGATTCCAGTCACTGTTAAGAGACATCTGGTTCAAGACAAAAATGAACTTTGTAAATCTGAATTTATAAATTCTCGTTTCACCAAGCAGTGCATTTTCTGGGCTGTTCCTTTACCATTGTATTGCTACAATTGCAATTTACAACATACAATTTGCTGTGTTTGGAGGAGAAAGAACAGAAGAATGAGGTGGAAACGTCAGTTTTTGGGTCTGCCTTTCTGCAAAAGGTACAGGATGACTGATCTGTCTTAAGGACAGGATGAATGGGGCTATGTATGATGAGATTTGTGGCTAAAATCTTCTATCATTATAGATGAAACACAGCTGGATCTTCCAGAATGACACCATTCCCAAATATTGCCTGGACAAAGGAAAAATTGGCTATACTGTATAAAACATTTTAAGGTTCCAGAGTGGCCTAAGGAGTCTCTGGCTCTTAATCCAATAGAGAATCAGTCTTAAAAGTCTGTGTTGCCTTGCAACAGTCTCAAAATATCACAGCTTTTGAGAAGATCTGCATGGAAGAATTGACCAAAATGGCAACTACAGTGTGTGCAACCTGGTAAAGACCTAATGGAAACTTTTAACCTCTGTCATAAAACTCTTTTACTAACTCATTTCTTATATTCTGCATATACAAATAAATTATCTAAAAAAATTCTCTGTCTCTGTCTCTGACAGTTAAAATCAAGCTTTATGTATAAAAAGCGCTTCTCATACCTGGGATAACTCGAAGCGTCGAAGTATATATGACAAACATTATAGACCAAACTCATCTTTTATTGTGGAACAGCTTCAGAATCTACAACGGACAAATGTTATTTTATCCCACTGTAAATAAAATATTTAATTAAAGTTAGACTAAAGGGGTTTAACCACTTTAAAAAATGTACTTGAGAGGTGTTATCCTTCTATGCATCTTATTCTGAAGATGACTATCTGCCACCAAATAGGGCAAACCATCTGTGCCACATTAACACTTTTGGTAATAACCCTTTTCAAAAATGTTCCTGCCGTGATATATTTTTAGATGCTATTTGGTTTATTTGCATTAATATTTAGGGTAGATATGGAAGTCTCCAGAGTGTTACTTTCATTCTAAATTTAATTTCTGAAGTCTGAACTTCTATAACCACAGGTCACTAATGACTTTAACTACAAGTAATTTTGTGTGCTGGAATTAAACTTCTATAAATTCAGCCCAGCTCATTCTGTCAAGTTCTGCAAAGTGCACTCAACTTCACTGTCAGACCCGCACACTGGTTTATCGCCTTGTAGCACAGACAGCAACAGCAGCTTTGCATCTGTGCATGTCAGCATGTGTGTATGTGAGGGTGCGTCAGAGGAAAAAGGAAGTTGCGGGATGAAGTTAAAAGCTTTCAACACAGTGCAGCTCTGCAGAACACCCACCACGGAAGAAAGGCAGAACATAAGTGCCGAAGCCTGAAAATTAGATAATGAAAGTAAGCCTGGGGTGGTTCAACATTGAGAGAAAAGAACTGCCTGGAGACTATAAGGAAGGTAAGAGGTCATTTTTGCTCCTCAGTCAGATATTTGATCAGTTTAGTGTGAAGTTTTTAGTAGTTGCTACTGAGTTTTTGTAACTTCAAGATGGCTGTTTTAGTAGTTTTGTGTTTCTGCTCAGTGTTAATTGAGGTTCTTTTTTTTTTTTGATCAGCCCAACATTAATCCATTACTTTCTGTTTAAGTCAGAGATGATTTTATATTGACATTTAAATGATAAACAGATAAACTATACACCTTTCTTTCCAGGTATCAAAAATAAAAATGGAGTTGTGGCGGCAATGTGCAATGTGGTTAATTGAGTGCAGAATTCTGCCTGAGAACCATAGAGTTACTGTAGGACATGCACAGGTAAACCATCTGCTTCGCTGACCTGATAGCAAAAGTACATCTCTATCTGTTAGTTGTGAAACCTAATAAGGTGTGTGTGATGTGGTTAGGTGTGTGACCTGGCTCAGGCTCTAAGAGATGGCGTGCTGCTGTGCCAGCTTCTCAACAACCTGCTGCCTCAGGCGGTCAACCTAAAGGAGATCAACCTGAGGCCACAGATGTCGCAAGTAAGTCCCGGACCTATCCTTTTCCATTTTCATAGATCATATCCATAGCGTCAACTCCATCAGTATGCACCACAGAGACGACTGATAAGAAAATACTGCAATCTACATTTACCCTTATCAGGAGGATTGCTGAGACTGTGCACAAAAGATGATGATGTTGATGAAATAATACAAAAAATGTTTTAAATGGGACATACAGAAAAATGTACCAAGAAAAACTAATATTTTATTGAGAAAAAGTTTTAAAAATTGATTTCAGACACAACAGATGCATTAAACCTAATTATAGTGTTTGCGGGGAATACATTCCTGAAATAACCCGTGATTGACAAAATCAGCAAAGTAGAATTGCAGATGTTTCTAGGCTGTAAAACCTCTCACAACACACTTAATACACTTTTCTCAGACAGACTATAATTTTTTTTACAGTTTTCTCTCTTGTTTAAACTTTCAAATCTACACAGAAAAATAAGACAAACATTATAGAATAAAAACTAAAAAGATTTGCTTGCAAGCAAAGATTTTTGTAGATTTGGCAAACTGAATGTATTCCGTACAATAGACATGGCATGAACAAAGTTCATTGTCAAGGTCTACAGCCAATCAGTGTGCAGAACACTGTGCTGCAAAAACAAAAAGAAAGCAAAATTGCACAGGAAAAAATCTGCAAAAGGTGAACTGCGATATAGCGAAGGACAACTGTAATAAAAAAAAAAAAAAACATTATAACTAGTTTATTCAATGTCATTCAGAAAAAAATGTTTGCAAGATGGGAAGAAGTGATAAAGAACTTTTTTATGATAAGAATCTCTGAAGGAAATTTGCTTTTTTCCAAATGTTTAAAAAAATACATTTCAACATTTACTTATCTGCATTAATCAATGAATTAATTTTACTTGTAAGAATGGAATTGATCCATTTCACTTTTTCTAACCTTCAAGGTCGATTAAAAGGAGGATTTTAAAATTAAGGAAATTGTGGTCAAGTTTTTTCTAGGGTGTTTACATGTTCTCTCCATGCCAACATGTTTTTTTTTTGCACTGAAATTCCTTTTCTTTGCTTTGAATGATGGTGCAAATTTATTCCGACAAGATTCACATTTCAATTACAGCTCAATTAGGTCAACTGTTGTTAACCCATTACAGAAGAGGGTAGAACCTGAGCAGTAAACGCAAGTCAAAAGAAGGAAAATGACCCACAATGCTAGCGGACTGAAGATTGCACATGCCATCAGTTTTTGTGGGTTCTCATATAGACAACCAACCACAAGTGATCACATCTAAAGCTATTTTAAACTCGTTGGTTTATCTTGCTTGCATACAATTTTAACTGTGGGAGGAAATTGGAGTGGCCAGAGAAGAAATATGTTAGTTTGAAATTCAATACAGTACACTTTTCTTTGCGGCAACAGTGGCAACCACTTTTTCTGTTCTTACAGCCTGGTAACACCATTTAGTACTTACAAGTCCAGGCAATCAGAACAAACGGATGACAAAACCCACTCTTCTTTTTACTTTTAAACAAGCTAAGAGATCTGTTGGTTATGAGAACCAGACAGCTATAGAGAAGTAACTATTGTTCCACTTTATTTTGGAAAAAGTTAATTATTTCAGATAGTTGTTAACCTTCCTGTGGGTGTGGTATTTCTATTCATGACATCTTAAGAATAGAAATGGATGATTTTCAGGATGTAAGTTTATTCTGTCTAAAAAGTAAAAAAAAAAAAAAAAAAAACTCCACTTTATTTCAGAAACAGTCTCATACAGAAAGATGAGACCAGTGTGGAGTTTTTGTTGAGATGAAGCAACATTATGGAGCAGAATAAGCCAAAGTTGCTCCATTATGACGCAAATATCTATGAGTCAGAAACAAACTGCAAGCTCTTCAAGCCTTTGACCAATAAAGCTGTCCAGATAAAGGGCACTGCACGTTTTTTTGTTTGGCTTCTTGCACATTTTTTGTGCACTGTATGTTTCCCACTACAGAACGCACTGGGTTATAAGGTGCACCATCAGTGGATGGTCTGCTCTTGAACAGATCTCAAACATAAGGCGCACCAAACTATAAGGCGCATTAAGTGAGACAAAACAGTCAGAGATAAGTCAGTCAGTCAGACTTTAAAGATCTTTAATCAGTAACTTTAGAACTTGTTTGCAACCTGCTGCACATTAGCCATGTTAGAAGTGTTAGATGCATTAGTGTATTAACAATACCTGTAACTCCCAACCTTGTTTGCAACATGGAAAAAAAGGAACTAACACCTCTAAGACAAACGTTATTTTGACTACGCTAACTCCCAGCCTTGATAGTAACTCATTAAAAAAAAAACAGTACAACACCGTTACATGTTAGCCATGTTGACAAATTCACAAAAATACTCATCCTTGTTTTCAACTTGTAAAAACACAGACTGACATTTTGACAGAGTTCAGAGAGAAAAAACATTGTTCAGTTCTCGTAAAAGTTGAACATTTTTTAAAAACTTCTGCTGCCACCGCACGGTGTATAAAAATGTTTCTGCCGCCTCCCGATTACAAATGCCGCCACACAGCCACCTACTGAATTTACTGAAAAACTTGCATTTACTGTAGGTTGCCGCGCATTAGCAATTTGTTCTAGCCTTAGTTAGTTAGTTCCATAAATAAGACTCTCCGAATTATATGGGGGACTGTCATTTTTGAAAAAAACAAGGCTTTAAGTGTGCATAATAATGTGGAAAATATATTAGTATTACAGCTAATAAACAACTAAGTCCAGTCAAAACAACAAAAGCCAGCACTGTTGTTCAGAGGCTGAGTGAGACTAATAAGAGAAGCAAGTGAGACATGACGCTGTTTGTCAAAGAAAGAAACAATGAGAAAGAAAAAGAGAAGCTATGATCTGTTTTGCCTAATGTTCCCAAGGGAAGTACTTGTATTACGCCTGACAGGGCTTTACACAATGTCAGAAACACCTGCGCGCGTTGTTGCTACTGCACTTTAGCTGGAAAAAGTGAAACTAGGAAATCCCACAAGGTCAAATGTGGTTGAGAAAAATTAGTGTAAGAAGAGAAAGCAGCCCTCATCCACATTCCTGTGGGGATTACAAATCTCGGGGGGTCTCTGTATTTTTGCAACAATTATGCAACAACAAAGGTGTGAGGACAAGCACATGACGCTGTCGGCACAAACCTCTGATAGATTAAATGTGTGCAGCAGTATCGGTCAGAACATTTCCTCTTTCTTTAAGCAAGAGTTCCGCATTTTCTGCGGATGAAGAGACAGACGGACAGAAAGCCGCAGAGAATGAGAGGGGAGGTACTGCGTTAAAGACGAGGCAAGCACAGGAAGCAAGGAAAAGCTATTTTTTGGGTGTTTTTAAATTGTGTCTTTAAAGCTACCCTTTATGATACGAAACAGCTCTTTGTGTTGGCGCAGTGTCATCCATTTTGACTTGCTGCCTTCAGCTCATTAACCAATGGAGGGATGGAACATAAGACAATAAGAAAACATGAGATGCAGCTTCTGTATAGGTTTCTTGGTCAAACACGTGAAATGTAAACAAATGCAAAAATAATGGACATTCATCAGAATTTTTTAAAATGTGATACATTATCTAAATCTAATGTCGGTGACAATGTCATGTGTCTGTGTGTCATCAGTTCCTGTGCCTGAAGAATATCCGGACGTTTCTGGGAGTTTGTCAGGAGAAGTTTCATCTTAAGAAGAATGAGTTATTCGAAGCCTTTGAGCTGTTCGATGTCCGGGACTTTGGAAAGGTATCACTGCACCTCATCCGTGTTTTTGTGCGTCAGGAAAACGTTTTGTTTCTCAAGCAATATAAAGAAAAAAATCACA
This sequence comes from Oryzias celebensis, assembly GCA_014656515.1. NCBI lineage: Eukaryota > Metazoa > Chordata > Actinopteri > Beloniformes > Adrianichthyidae > Oryzias > Oryzias celebensis. The sequence continues at coordinate 24,360,607 of BNCR01000001.1, read as the reverse complement.
AGACCCACAAGAAAATCATGCATTTGATTTCTAAATGCATGGGTGTAAACCACCATAACTGCACTCTGCAAGTTATTAAGCAACTTTAGTAATTATCACTGTTCATGATGGGGTATTTTTTTAATGTCTTCTTGATGTAATCCAAGTCTGACTTCATAGGCTTGGCATCATTCTTGCAAATACATTTTTATTGTTGCGGGCTTACAATACTTGCTGCCCACTTTTGCTTTTGTTTGTGACTGTAGTACACTAATACTTTTATTATGATTTAGTACTTTTTATCATATTTAAATCTTAAAACTCTTTAATGGATAGTTATGTAACAAATGATATACTGTGGACTGTTTTTCCACGTTTTGTTGTTTGTTTGGTGAAAGAAGTAACAGGAAAAGTTTATTATTTGTATAACATCTCCCTTCCCTTAAGCTTAAACAAAGGTCTTATTGGCTTTAAACAGGAAACATGGAAAACAGCCCTCGACTGCAAAAAGACAAAAGTAGTTTAAAAAGTAGTTTTACTTTGTCAAACACAGCAACCTGCTTGTAGTCAAAGGTATTCTTTAGAAATTAGGGGAAAACATTAATTTAAAAAATGCTTTCTGGGTAATAAACTGGCATTTTTTTCTGTCAGCTCTCATTCAATAAGAGAATGTGTAACCGAAGAGAGAAAGTTATTTACTTATTACTTACTTTTATTGCTTCACTTTATAGATGAAATTTTCTATACACAAAATATAAAACGAGCATTCATCTATAAAGTGAACAATAAAAGTTTACTCTCTGACTATTTGAAATGCAGAGTTTGTGAGAGTTTGTGTTGTTTCCGGGTAAATCCAAGGCTTTATTTTATTGAAAAAAAGATATAAAATGCATTCATAGTCCAGTTATTGTTGCACAAAACCTTGACTCAATCTGACAACCTAACACAAAGATGACACTCCACTGCCCCCAAAAAAAGTTTCAGTTTCACTCAAGTGCTGTGACTGTTATATATCTGCATGATTCATTCGTAAATACCAAGACTCATATCATGAGCTGCTACATGTCTTTACTTATGCAGTGCTGCACGTGCATCAGACTTTTTTGCAGTGTGCAAGTGTACTGACTTGGATTGATATGGAACAAGTACAAAGTTTTCCAATTTTCAAACTGCTGGTGATGACAGTAAACAAATGCCACAGAATGTTTCGGCTTTAGAGTTGGGAAGGGTTAGTATCAGAGAAATGCACATACTAGTACTCCTCGTTTTATAACCTCACTTGGAAGCTCCTCCACAAAGGAGCACTCTAAAGAGGTGTTGTTATTATTTATAAGGAATGTGATAATGTACTATTAGAATTTTTTTGTGATGCTATGTTGCTTGTCTTCCTACCACATGAAATGTAAATATGGGTGAAATGAAAGAGTCGTATTCCACCTTTTTTCAAAGCAGCAGCTTAATGTAAGTTTAGAGTTTGTTTGACTTCTTGTACAAACAGGAAATTGTGTCTGAGCTATGTTTGTTTTTTTTTTTTTTTTGTGCTTTTACAGGTTCAGTCATGCAGATAGAAATGGTTTACATAATAAATTTCTGTGGAAGGAGTACATTTTTGTTAATTTATCATACCACAGAATATTGATAGGTTATGGATGTCTTGGACAAGTGGTACCCGAAGGCACATTGGATAACTGTGGAGAAATCCTGACAATGGTTACTATTGCAGGCAGTGGTGTAGTGTAGTGGTTAGTAATGTCCCCACATTACAAAAATTATCTAAGAAAGCATCTTTTTCATGACTGCAAAGATGCACATGACTTCATTTCAGAATAAAAGGTAGTTTTTGCCACATTGGATCATCTCCATGCAATTTAAAAGTATATTGCCAGCAGTGAGTAAAAGAAAAACTATATTTTATCGTTTGTGGTGCATCTCAGCCAGAAATTAGTAAATCTAATTAAAAAACTTGTCACATTTTAGATTTATTAGGAAAAATTTGTCACTACAAGCTGCTACAATTTTCATGTATGCAAATCCTATCACACATGACAGTTTGTCTCACTACCTGGTCGAAGGGAAACAAATGTGCATTAAAACCTCTGGAGTCACTTTACAAACAATTAAAATACTAAAAACATTAAAATATCACCACTGTGACAATTTACAAAAACACAAATTGTTAAATTGGAAGAACATCATTAAGTATACAAAACTCTGTCTATTTTATAAAATCATTCATGGTTCGTCATCCCCTCCACTCAGTCAGTTTGTTAAAATAAGATCCCTCTCCCAAAGAGTAACACGAGGTCGGTTTGACAAAACTGTGTAGTTTCTCTATAGTGCCTTTCGTCAGAGCGCCATCTCTGTAACAGCAGCACGAGAGTGGAACTCTGTTCCTCATGTTATGAGAGATCTCGCCGCATACAATCTATTTAAAAAGTTGATTCATATCACAGCAAACGTGTTTACGTTGAATTATATAAATTATCTGCCCTTCCTTGTCCGATCTATGGACGCTTTACATCTTTTATATTAGTTTATATGCTTTGCACTGTGTGCATCTTGTGTTTTAACTGATTGTCTTACAATCATGTTAGACAATTATTGTAGATTTTTATGAATGTTTTTAATTGATGTTTTGAGGTTTTTAGGTCGGCAATTTTTAACATCTGTTTGGGCACAACGGATGAAAAATAGCCTTTGGGCTAATTGTGATGCATTGCAGCAATGCGTTTGATGTGCAATCTCTCGGTGAAATAAACTATAAGAAAAAAAATGAAATCAGGTCTAATTAGGTGACCTTTGAGGCGTTTTCTGATCCATTGGGCACACCTAAAATACTTGAATTTGTTCAATTTTTTAAACTACAAAGCCGAACCACTTTATGGATTGTTGAGGCATTTTGGGTACTTTGGTCAGGAGCCTGGTGGAGTGACACATACTTCTCTTTAACTATTTGTGAATGTGTTAAATAAAGTTTGAGTTAGTTTGCTTTACTTTTATTTTACTTTACTACTCACTTATCATTTACTTCTCAGTTACTTTTTAAAAATAAAACCCTTTTTCATTTTTCTTTAACAAGAGAGACACGATGTTTGCTTGTTTAAGCTAATTACTCTTATTTTTAACTTATTTTACCTCGTCATGAAAGAGCCTTGTAGTTTATTTTGGCTGAGCTAACTTTAAATTTGCTCAACTTAGTTCGTTTTTCGGCTCATGATAAAAGCTGGAGGCCACATTGCTGTCCAGTTTCACGTCAAACTGATGAGTCTGTTTGTTTTTAGCCTCCAGTGACTCTTCCCCCAGAACCTTTAAACTGTCAGATTATTGTCCGCAGTTTCGCAGAGAAAGCCTGTTTGCCAAAAGACATGTGAATCAAGTTCATTTCAATGTTTCCCTGCAAACTTCTCTTCCAGACTTTCACTTCTCGTAAACGTCATTTATTCTTTTTCTGTCTTTGAATAAAAGCAGAAAATAAAGGTTCAAAAGTGCTGACTAAGAAAAAGACCTCTTTTGACGGGTATTTATTCTGGTTTTCTGTAAATCAAGACAAGGAAGTGCCCTTTTTTGTGAGTCCAGCTTACAGAGAAGAATTATTTTAGCAGTTAACCAGAAAGTGTCATAGGAGGAGCCTAAACGGTTTAAAATTGTAGCAAAAAAAGAAAACCCAGTTATATTTTTGGAGATCAATATTTTGCTCGACCTGCAATAAGCTTTTATACTAAATTAAAATTGCATTTTGCATGTTCTGATCACCGTAAAACATGTGACATGTTAGGATTTGTGGGAATGTTCTTTTAATGTAATTCTGGCATTAAAAATAAGAATAAAATAATCAGTTGGGCTCTGAGTTTTTCCAAATGCAATAAAATTATGACTCAAATTTTTTCATCAGAAACATAATTTTAATGCAGGATCATATGAGAAATCTTTTCATTTTGATTTTGATCACTTGCATTGTAAACTCTGTTCGCTGACTTTGCTCATTTTGATAACACTCCTCAGGGAAAAAATGGGTCAAGGTTTCATTTTTTAACGTGTAGATTTGGCCAGAAGGATTTGGATTTTTCTGGCACTCGGCCCTCTTCTCCTTCATGACCTTTCATTTTGCCACATTGCACTTGTTTGTGTTTCTCTTTCACAGGTCATCAACACATTGTCCATCCTGTCCCATTCACCTGTTGCTTTACAGAGAGGACTCCAGTGAGTAGATTTCTGTTTCTACAATGTTTGTGTATAAAGTGAAATGTGACTAGCTAATACAAGCTGTTATTGCTATTATAATTTTAAAATAGTAGCTTTTATAAACTTTCAGTGAAATGCATTTTAAATTATTTATAGTTTATTATGTTTTAATTCGTATATAATTTCGTATATAATTTGTTTTCTGACCTGCTTGTTGACTTGCATAAATATCTTAACCCCTTGACACCTACAGATGTAAATATGCTTCAAATGCATCAAACCAGAGGCGCAAAATTACCTTAATTTAGCACCGACTGTAAAGTGTATTTTTTTTACATAGCCTGCAAATATTTTCAGGCATCCAGGGGTTAAACATTTTTGATATGACTGCCTTCAAATTGTTTTTTTTTGGCAGGTATCATTTAAAGAGTTGATGTTTTTAAGTTAAACCTATCTGAACATAGTCAACTTCCCTGGATATATAAAGGCCTCTTAATACCAATCCAAGTCATTTTTTGCTCTTTTCCAGACCGTTTCCTATGGAAGAATGTGCTTCTGATGATGAAATCTATAGCGGATTGTCTGACCAAATAGAGTAAGCCACACGGTTTTTCTAAAGAAAAGTTTCCCAAAAAAATGCCAATTTTTTAAGCCAAAGATCTACTTTCATCTGCAGTGAAGAGTTTTAAAGGTTATTTACTTTAGTAATAGTGTGTTTAATACGATTATTGTTTCAATATACATACATCTTTGAATTATTTGCTTATTAAATTTGACTTTAAAAGACCAAACTAATGTTTTGTTTGATCATTGCTAGTTACTAGTTGCAATAGTTAAACCTATATTCCATTATTTTTTTTTTGTTATTGGTTCATTTATAAGTATATTCATTATTGCATAAATATAATACATTTTCTATGCTTTAGTTTTATTTTATTTATTTTATTTATTTTATTTATTTTATTTATTTTATTTATTTTATTTTAAACTGTCATGCAGTTCACTTTCTATTAACCTATTGTTAGAAGTTATTTTACTACTTGTGAGTTTGCGTGTGTATGTATGCATGTTTTTCATTTTTGCTGCATCTTCGGCATCTTTATTTGCATCATTGTGTATTAAAAATGTTACATAAATACAACAAAAGCTAAAAATAAAAAATAATAATTAAAATTTGTGTAATTTTTTGAATTTAACAAAGAAAGTGAAAGAAAGTTTTCTAAGAAAATTCTGAATCCACGTCAACTTTATTTACTGTATGTATTTTTTCAGAGCAAGAGAAAGTTTATGATGGCAAATAAAAAATTGTTGTATCTTGTTCTTTAGTGACACTGTGGATGAAGATGATGATTTTTACGATTTTGTGGAAGATGAAGATAACGAAGGGGATGATATCTATGAAGACTTGATGAAAACAGGCGAACAGCCTCAGAATGTGAGTGACTCAAACAAAACATTTAACTTCTATTGGATAAAACTGGGTGTGAGGTTTTTGCAGGTTTGTAGGGTGTTTTTTTTATCGTTTTTATTTGATCACCTTAAGCTGTGGTTGCAAGATTTTACTTTTGTGATCAATCAAATCTGTTTTGACAAAGATGATCCTCCAGTGTTTTGTCTGAATTCCTGTTTTTGATTTGAAAAACTTCAAAAGTTACAATTTTTAAATAGTAAAGAATAGTCTTCAGGGTTCTCGTAATCATATTTCTATCATTTTACTCTGTTTTTTTTCACACATCCCACTTAAGGGATTTTATTTTGGTGATTTCCCAATCACAGATAAAATATAAAGCTCTACATGCCAAACCATTGAAGAATATTACTAAAAATATGTTAATGTGGACAAATAAATGACTTTAAATGACACACAAATTATTTATGTAAACTTTTACTATGTAAAATAAAATTATTTAGCAAACTAAGCAAAATCAGGGTTTTCTCCTAGTCCTTCCATCCTTTTTTAATTGTTATTTTTCTATAGATTCATTTTTGCAACTATTTTAAAGCCACTCATTTGTTCCTAAAAGAAAGTAAAAACAGAAAAACCAAAAGGTGATTCAAAAAAGACTAACAAGCTAATTTTCTTCAGAAAATAACAGTCTATGCTCAGGACTGCAGTTTTATTTGTGACGAGGGAAACAGCAGCTGTAGGAGAATACTGACGTTTTGTTTGTGTGCTTGCTTCATACAGCATCAAAAGTCTGGTGTGGACATGCGGGAGTGCTGCCTGCAGGAAATCCGACAAACGGAGGAAAAATACACAGATACACTGGAGTCAATACTACAGGTGTGCACTCAAACTCAGTAAAAAAACAGGATCAACATCCTCTATAAACTCTTTTCATCCACTTTTTCATGGAGTGAAAGTAGAGCGGAGTTTAGAGAGTTGAAATGACCCATTCATAAACACAGAACTGTCAGAACTGACTTTGAAATGCAAATCTATACTCAAATTAACCGCAGCACTTCTCTCTGTGTAGCACTTTATGAAACCTCTCGAAAGGTTTCTCCAGGTTGGAGACATTGAAAGTATCTTCATTAACATAAAGGTATGAAAGAAATAACTTTTAAAACTGTTGCATCTAAGCTGTCACTGACACGATTTCACGTAATGTGCAGGAGTTGGCAGTTACCCACCGGCGCCTTCTGGAAGAAGTTCGGAGCTCCATCTTAAGTTACGGGGCTAAAAACCTGTACCAGGTGTTTGTGAACTACAAGGAGGAGTGCGTACTTTCTCTGAAAAGAAGTCCTATTACAGCGGACACATGCACGAGTTTCATGTTGTGTGTCTCTGTAGGTTGTTACTGTATGGTTACTACTGTAGTCAAGTGGAAGCAGCAACCAAACACCTGGACAGGCTTTCCAATACGAGGGAGGAAATCAGGATGAAACTGGAGGTAAGGAGGTCTCCTGAGCTCAACCAGAAGATGTCAGAATGAGAAAGTCATTAGTCCCACTCTAACTGTATTTTTGTTCTATTGTAAAATCGTTCCCAGTTGTCGTTTAATTAGGATTATGGCCGTTTTATGGCCAGAATCAAAAAGCCTGTGTCTTTTTTTAAGACACATTTTATGCAGAGCAGCAGGACTTCATCAGAACTTGGACTCTGAGTTGCGGGTGGGACTACTGGCCCAGAAGTAACTCTATGTTGATAACCCAGCATTCCGCATACAGACCGTCAACGTTAGAGAACAAAAAAAAAAAAAAAAGGCGAGAAATGTCGGAGATATCCAGTCGTACAGTTTAGAGCCAGATGGCGGCTCAGACGAGGACAATGAAGACGTCAATGGATCTATTTGTCTGCAAGTGGAAGATTTAGAATTGGAGCGGAGCTGGGAGACTCGCTCATGGCAGTTGAGTCACAAACCTGAGCGTTTTCTAACCACAGGTTTTCATCTGCTCCTGATCCAATGCGATTTGAATAAAGAAATACTCAGAAGCACAGTTTTAATCTTAAATTAGTTTATACATGTCCTCCATCATAAGAAAAACGCTACAAGAACATGTTGAAAACACCAAAAACACAAATTTCATTGGAGTGGGTAATGGTTGTTTTTGTATTGTTTTTTTTTTTTCAAAGCCCCACTCCAATAATTTTTTGATCTGTATTTTACTTATGATTGTGCCGTTTTTAGTCCAATTAAAAAACCTGTGTCACTTTCTAGGAACATAGTTTTAACTTTTTAAGGTTGAGTGAAGGTTCACTTTTTCTTTGACAAAAATCACAAGAAAAATAGAAGTAAAAAAAGATGAACTCTGTAGTCCATATTAGTGATGTACCAGTCTCCTCAGGACTATGTGTTAGGCGGAGAGCAGGAAGGGGAGGATCCAAGCGCAGGACACAACTGAAGTTATGAGGTTTATTTAAGGGTAAGGCGATGAATGTTGATGGGGAAAGTCCAGCATGGATTGGTCTGCGTCGAGAGCGGAGTTGGATCAGCCCAGGGGAGCAGCAGGGGTGGTGGAGAGAAAGCGGGAGCCACTGGCAAACAAACACACTAGTTAGTAGGCAAATCTATGACACAAGAGTAGAGTCCTATGACACAAGAGTAGAGTCCTATGACACAAGAGTAGAGTCCTATGACACAAGAGTAGAGTCCTATGACACAAGAGTAGAGTCCTATGACACAAGAGTACAGTCCTATGACACAAGAGTACAGTCCTATGACACAAGAGTAGAGTCCTATGGCACAAGAGTAGAGTCCTATGGCACAAGAGTAGAGTCCTATGACACAAGAGTAGAGTCCTATGACACAAGAGTAGAGTCCTATGACACAAGAGTACAGTCCTATGACACAAGAGTAGAGTCCTATGACACAAGAGTAGAGTCCTATGGCACAAGAGTAGAGTCCTATGACACAAGAGTAGAGTCCTATGACACAAGAGTAGAGTCCTATGACACAAGAGTAGAGTCCTATGACACAAGAGTAGAGTCCTATGACACAAGAGTAGAGTCCTATGACACAAGAGTACAGTCCTATGACACAAGAGTAGAGTCCTATGACACAAGAGTACAGTCCTATGACACAAGAGTAGAGTCCTATGACACAAGAGTACAGTCCTATGACACGTCTTGAGCGCCAGTACGTTACCGTCTTGGGCAAGCTAACAGTCTGGCGCCAGAGCTGGGATCTCCATGATCCTTTGTACACCTGCTGGAGACCCAGGTGCAGGCAATCATGGTGGCCATACCTGGTGGCTGATTGAGCACAGGTGGGAGCTGTCATGGCGTCTGACGACCCACAACACTATGCGTGTATTTTATTAACAGTTGTAATATTTTTTCTTTTTCTTTTTTTTTATTTTGTAGTTTTAACAAAAACTTGTATTTATTTTTGAGAAAAAAAACAATTATTTCAATTTAGTTGTAGTTAAATGTGTGGCCACATTAATTTTGCTTCTTTGATTTGTTACTTATATTTGAACTTCACTTTAATTTATTCCAAAGTGCTTGAAGTCTGAAAAAAGAAATTTGTGCTTCAAGCAAACATTATTAGAAAACAGCTGTTTTAGTTAGAAAGATGACTTTGACCAAACACTGAGATATCTGGCTGTTAACAATTCTTATGTGCTCCAACACAAACCTTGAAAGAGAACTAAGCTGTTCACCTGCTTTCATCAAGATTTGCAAACTGTTAGAGCAGACATTTGGATGTTTGCATTTGCAACAGTGATGCTGATACTGCAGACACTCAGCTTTATTATTTCATGCACTTTTTCCAATCTTTTTCAAAGGCTTTTTTGTCCGCTCCCGATTCACAACAATTTGAATAAAGAAATGCTCAAAAATGTCATTTTAAGCTACATTTTCTTTATATGTGTTCAGAAAAGGACCCTGAGAACATGTGAAAAACACCAAAAATACCATTTGCGTCAGAATAAGTCTTCAAGGGGAGTTTTTTTTAAGCATTTTTTCTTTTTTTCCACAGGAGTGTTCAAAGAGAGCAAACAATGGTCGTTTTTCACTGAGAGATTTACTTATGGTTCCTATGCAGAGAGTTCTCAAATATCATCTGCTGCTACAGGTTAGTTTTTACATTACATTTGCATCTCCTGGGGTCACTACTTTTTCAATGGTTTTATGGGTTTTTTTGTGTTTGCAGGAGCTGGTCAAACACACCACGGACGCATCAGACAAAGAGAACCTTCGAAAGGCCCTGGATGCGATGAAGGTGTGTTGTGTGTGTTTTGATCTATCAGTAGCTCAGTTGTTTTAGTTGTGTAATGTGGTGTGTGTTTGTCTGCGTTCAGGACCTGGCACAGTGTGTAAATGAAGTCAAACGAGACAATGAGATCATCAAGCAAATAACCACATTTCAGATGTCCATTGAAAACTTGGTGAGGACACCTTCATTCCTCTTAATTGCTTTTTCCCGTTCAGTCTTTGTTTCCTTCTCTTTACCCATCTCAGCTCTTCTCTGCTTTTCAGTCTCAGTCTCTGGCTCTTTACGGTCGCCCCAAGATCGACGGAGAGCTGAAGATCTCCAGCTCGGAGAAAAAATCCAAGACGGACAGGTGTCGTGCATGTGCATCTAAACAGTTTGAATTCCATACCGTTTCTTGTCTGACCCCGAGTTTCCTCCTGTTTTCAGATACGCCTTTCTTTTCGATAAAGCTGTGATCATTTGTAAGAAAAAAAGCGGCGAGACGTTTGAGCTGAAGGAAATCCTTGAACTAAATCACTACCAAATACGAGATGAAGCTTCGGGGGAGAGGGAAAATAAGAAGGTAATTTGTTGTCGCCTCAGATGTGTTTAGGGAATTCACCGGACTCACACTGTTGTCTGTGCACAGTGGTCCCATTTCTTCCTGCTGCTGGACTGCTACGGCAGATGTGGATACGACTTCTACTTTAAAACTAGAGAGCTGAAAAAGAAATGGCTGGAGCAGTTTCAGATGGCAATGTGAGTTTTTAAAGACCATGTTGTGTGTTTTTTTGTTTTCTTTTTGCTGTACCAATGTTGTAGTTCCCTTCTCTCTGTGATGCTCGGTTCCTGTTTGGTTGCAGGTCAAACATGAATCCTGATAACTACTCAGCAAATAACCATGATTTTCAGATGCACTGCTTTGAGGACACGACATCTTGCAAGGCCTGCTTGATGCTGTTGAGGTATGTTTATGTCGCCTCCCTTCAGTTTCTAGAATCCACATCAAACGAAGCGCAGCAGACAAGTCAAATGTGTCTGTGCTGTCCACAGAGGGACATTTTTCCAGGGTTATCAGTGCTCTCGCTGTAAAATGGCCGCACATAAAGAGTGTTTAGGCAGAGTTTCAGCCTGCGGACGAAATTCTGGTCAGTATATATACTTTTATTTAAACGTGTTCAAATATTTTATGATTATTAAGTCTTACATTAGATTTTTCTTATGAAATTTAAGGTAATTCTGCTACCATAAAGAAGGTAAGTCTGCATTTGTCGTCTAAAATCGAATTGTTTTTTTTTTGTTGCTTGTTTTTCCAATCACAATTTCATATACTTTATTGGAAGTATATGAAAGTATATTTTTATAGTTCATGTTTAATTCTCTCCTTCAGAATAAAACACAAAAACCATCAGGACATTCTAACTTTGGTAAGAAAAGCCTAAAACCCATTTAGCAATTTGGTCATTTTACTCATTAAGTCTTAAATAATTGAATAATTTTCATTTAAAAAAAAAAACAGGACGGCAAAGCCTTTCCAACCTCATATGGTCTTGTCGTTGTTTTGTTTTCTTCACTCAGGCTTTCCTAAGATGGAGGTGAGTCAGGAATATTACAGCTTGCCTCCGCCTCCTGTGGGTTTTGGACAGCCGCTTCAGCTTTCCAAAGGGGACCTGATTGAGCTGACCCGTGCTGACGCTGATCAGGCCTGGTGGGAGGTAAAACCAGCTTCGAGCTGATATATTGGTTTTTTTTAATGAATTTATTTCGCACCACGTTGTTGAGCTCTCACAGTCAATGCATGGAGGCATTAAGTTTGTCCTTTACAGTCCCACCACAATCATCTTTTGATCTACTTTAAAAGCGTTCCCAGTGGTCCTTTAATTATGATTACGCCATTTTTAGCCATTTTAAAATCAAAACACCTGTGTCATCTTCTCGGACATAGTTTCTGCAGAGCGGCAGGAGTTCATTAGAAATTCACCTCTGAGTTGTGTGCGGGACATTTGGCGCAGAGTAAGCCTGCCTCTACTTCCTGTCAAACACTCTCTCCCGCTAGCTTACAGCCCCTCACATCCCCAAGCTAACATTACTGAGAGCAAAAAAAATTGCCAGGAAATTAAAGACATACAGAGATCTGGTCATCTACAAGGAGATGCATCAGAATGAAGTAGAGTGGGGAGCTTGTTGCCTGCCAATTGTATCTGATATGTCACAGCTACATATGATTCACAATGATTGGATTAAAGAAATACTCAGAAATTACATTTTAATCTTATTTTTTTTCCTAATATATGTCCTCTATCATGAGAAAATGCCACCGGAACATATATAAATATTTAATCGGAGTTGGTCTTTAAATGTCCATTTCTTCTTTAAAAAACGATCAGTTGTTTAGAAAACACTTACCAACTTAACTATATAATCATTTTTACCTTTTTTGTAGAACTGCAATAAATGAAACAACTTTGACTTGTGAGTTGACTTGTATATTTACGACTTTAAAAGTCATAGGCTAATTTTATGTTTTCTTCTCATTCATTTTTTGGGTTTGAAGTTATAAATATTTTACTTTAAAAGTCGTAAATTTACAACAAAAAATTTACAAGAAAAAAATCCTTAATTTAGGAGAAAAGACCATTTGACCGAAATTTGTTGTACAAGAATGTAAGGGCATGGCGATTACTTTGGCTTTAATATCATAATACAACTTTATTTTCTTTTTGTGGTCCCATCTCAGAAGTTTATGTGAAAAAAAGTTGTCAATTGACAATTTTTTTCTTGTAAGTTTAAATCTCATAATATTACATTTTTTTTAGGTGGCTCTAAAACTCTGTAGTATAACATTGAGAAACTTGTTTTACCTGTGAGTCTGTGCATAACTGAGTCTCTTACTTTTGTTATCCCATGGGGCGAACAGCCTTGATCCAGTGGGGAAATGTCAGTTATTTACATATTTTTCTGTATCTTTAAGGGAAGAAATCTCAGCACAGGCCAAATGGGATGGTTCCCCTGCCAAAAAGTTCACCCTTACATCTCAGTGAGTATTTTTTATTAACAAAAATAAACAAATATATATCAAATTGACTGTATTTTATAACAAAATGATGCTTTTTAAAAAGCTAATTTTGATTTTCATAGAGATTTTAGTTTAAAATCTTGAATATTTACTGATAAATTTCCTGCACTGAAGTTATCAAGCAGTAAATCATTGAAAACTGTCATCAGCATGACCACAGTAGTAACTCATTTTTATTGTTTCCAGAAGCCGCCTCCAAACCTGTCAAGCTACAACTGGTAAGTGTGAACTGCAAGCATGCTGAATCTTTAGCACAAAAAGCCACAGTTAGCGTCATGGTCAGATTTCTTTCTGCGCTGCTCTTCCTATGACTGGGAGACACCACAGAGCTGACACTGAAAATAGAACTAATCAAACAACAGAACTAGAAGCAGATGCAGAGAAAGGGCTGGTGGTTGGAAGCAAAGTATAGCGGTAAGTTGCAATGTTTATCAGCAACTCAGAGTGAATGCAGAACCTCACACCATTTCCTGTGTCCATGATATAAAAAGATAAAAATCATATTTAATGTTTGACAATTATGAATAAACTACTTCAATTAATTCAAGAAAAGTTTTCATTTGTTATTACCCTTTAAGTCAAATAATAAGGATAATTACGTGTTCTGGTTATTTTGTTTTGTAGTCAAATTTAGGAAAATCTAATAAAAACTAAATTAACAATAAGAGATTTATATATTTAAAAGATCTACACTTGCTTTTGAATGTTAAAAAATATACACATATAGACCTAATGGCATTAGATCTTTAATTATTTTCAATAAAAGCTCTATATTTTAAGAAAGTGTTCAAAATGTTTTTGAGAACAGACAAGAGCCCCTTTGTGTCACTGCATAAAACATCACAGAACATGAAGTACTAATGTGGCGTCATATGCAGATGTACTCTCTTAAACACTTCTGTCTTGCCAACTAAAATCAGACGTCTTAAGCGACTACCGGAAATGTAAAGTGATGCCAAAATTGAAGAAAAATAGCAAAAATGTTGGAAATTACGTCTTTATGAAAGATGGAGAGGTGAAGGACTCTTAGTCTATGTTCTTCAACTTAATCCAAAAAAGGGTTTCCTTACAAACACTGCTGAAAATTAACACTTGCTTTAACTGGTCTATAGGTTTGCCGGGAACATGGACCGCACTGCCGCCAAAAACCTTTTAATGTCTCGCTCTGATGGAACCTTCCTGGTGCGGCAGAAAGATGGCGGGGAATTCGCAATCAGCCTGAAGTGAGAATTTGTTCATTTTTGTTCTATTTTCTTAAACAAAAATGTGTTAAACTGAGGAAGGTTTGTTTAGAAAACTCAACATTTTATATGACAGCCGCCACATCCAAAAGAATTCAAATCATTCTGATCATAAATCTGAGGAAGTGAGGATGGAGAAAACAGGAAGCTGACGGGACTTTTTCAGACGGTGTGAAAGAAATCAGCTTGTAAACGCTCCCCCGACATTCCCCCTACCCCCATTTACCCTCACAAAGGCCGTGGCGGTGCATCAGAAACCTACTCTAGATCGATCAGAAAACATACAGTTACAGCAAAGAAAAGAAATGAGCAGAATGTACTTTCCTTTCAGGCAGGCTCTCTGGTCTGTTGACCAACGGTGGAGAAAAAAACAATGTGAAAGATTATATTTTATTTTTATTGAGTTGAAGCTCTATTTTTCAAAAATCAGTCTAAATTTATATTTATGCGAACAGTATTGGTACACAGTAAATCCATCTCTAGCTACAACAGTCATCCTCTCCATTCCCAATTTTATCATTCCGTTTTAAATGTAAAGCAAATCTGAATATTGGACAAGAAAATATATCTTTTTATGTTTTAATAATACTGTTACTGCACTGAATCTGCAACAAGTAAAATATTATCTAGTTTGACATGATCCAGTCAGCCAGAACAGCCATGAACTTCCCACATCGACTTTCAAATTAAAAGCTTAGAGAATTTAGGAAGAAAAAAGCCCATACCCTCAGCTATACAGGCGTCATTTGATTCTGCATATTAGTCATTATCAGGGTTTGCTTTGCAGCTCCAGAGCTGTGCTGCAAGCAGACTCCATCACAAACTCCTGCATACACGCAGCAAAAAAAAAGGTTAAAATTGGGTTATGCAACAGGAAATGAACTGAAGAACACGTGAAGACAGCTTTGCATCTGCAGAGGCACAAAGCTCTCTATGGCCTAAAAACATTGTTTAATTTTGCTGCAGTGATATCAAAAACTCAGACAAGAAACAAGAACTACAGTTTATTGCTGTTAAATCTTGGATTTACTTTGTTTTACTTCCTTTTTTGGCATATATTTAGTTGAATAAATGACTCTTTGACAGTGGTTATAGACTGTTGTTTCTCTGGGGCTGTTAATTCACTTTTCTTTTTTTCTTTTGAAGCCGTAGAATCTTTGAAACACATGAGAAGTACATTGTGCTCCCCTGTTTATGTAGACATATGAAGTCATGGTTTATTGAAATTATTATTATTATTTAGCTGAAAAACCAGTTATCTCTTAGAATCATATCAGGTTATGCATTTTACTGCATGTTACATCAACACCTCTAGTTTTTACAGAAGTGGATGGATCTATGTTCCTACTTTTTGAGTACAACTTCTCAGTTTGCAGCAGAATGCCTTTGTGAGTTTTATTTTATGTAAGGTTATACAATGGAACGTTTAAGCACTAAAACAACATATCGTACTGTGATAGGTCCTCCACTTGTTAGAGTTTTGCTTATTTGAATCATTTTGTTACCCATTATTCCTGTCGTGGTTTTAAACGTCTTGTAAAATGTAAAATTTCCTTTATTTATATTGTTTTTTAAGTTAACACTCTGATGGTGTGCTTTTTTTCTTAACCTCCTCTGTGTGTTTCATAGATTCAACATGGACATCAGACACATTAAGATCACCACCAGCGACGGCCTGTACCGCATTAATGAGAAGAAAGCCTTCAAATGTTTAACTGTAAGCCTCACAGTGACCACGACATTTGGACGAGACCCCCAAAAACTAGAAAAGACCCACTCCGGTCATCTTTTGATCTATTCTCAAAGCTTTCCCATTATGATTACACCATTTTTAGGCAAAATCAAAAACTTGTGCCCCTCCCTGTTGCTGAGAGCTCTGTTTACATGGTCTCCCGCTAGCTCACAGCCCCTTGCAACCCCAACCTAACATTAGCGGTGCAATTAAAATGGTGAGTAACATTGTAAATATCCAGCCGAACAGTTTTGAGCTAGATTACAACTCAGATGAGAAATATAAAGACATACGTGGATTTATTGCAGTGGACCAGGAAGCTTGTGGCCTGTCTGCTGCCGTTTTACATCACAAAAAGCTTTTTTTCCAGCTGCTTTTTTTGTCTTCTCCTGATTCACATTTTTAAAAATGTGATTAATTAACTATGAAAAATATTCACAAATGCTATTTTAATCTTAATTTTTTATACATCATGAGAAAAATGCCACAAGAACGTGTTAAAAACACCATTTTGGAGTGGGTCTTTAATTATGTCTCGTTTGCTTGTCCTCTATTTCTACTAAAACATTCATCATCTTCTCGTGTGTTTTATCTTTTTTTAGGAGTTGATTCAGTTTTACCAGCTGAACTCCCTAAAGGAATATTTTCGGGACGTGGACACCACATTACGCACGCCGTACAAGCAACCAGAGCAAAGCAACTCATCCAACAACATTGAAAATCCCACACCAGGTATTGAAGAGCTTCATTTTCATCTATAAGTCATGCAGTCCAAAGGGACAGAAATGACCCATTTGTGGCTCTTTTTAAAAGAAAAGTTTTAGAACGATGCTGCAATGTGGGCTCTTTCCAGCAGGGGGCAGCATAAAGTACTTTGGTGTAGCGAGAGCCAGGTATGACTTCTCAGCCCGGGACCGCTCGGAGCTGTCACTGAGGGAAGGCGACACCATCAAAATCCTCTCCAAGAAGGGTCACAGCGGCTGGTGGAAAGGAGAAGTTTACGGAAGAGTGAGACTCCCCAAACATCCCCACATGTTCAAAAAGCTGTTTTATTAATAATATAATTTATCACAAAAACCCATCTTTTTTTCCAGGTGGGCCTTTTTCCATCCAACTACGTGGATGAAGATTACTCTGATTACTGCTGACGTACCAACACATTATCTGTATTTGGATGCAAAAGTAATATATGTAAGGGTCTGCATATACGTGCTTGAATGTGGTTTGTTTTGAGTGAATGGTTCTGAGGTGGTGCCCTGCCAAAGGAATAAACAGTTGAACTAAACAGACTTGCATGGTCTGTGTGAAGCTCAAATAACCTAAAAAACAATCACAAAAACTGAAGGGTCCTTTCCTTAGCACATCTCATTCTTTACATACTTGCTTAAGCCTGTAGCGCGCAATGTCACAGAAACAAAAAGGTCAAGTCCCATTAGAGTCAAATGTTTTAATATTGTCTATTGTTTAACAAAAAGTTAAACAAAAACTTTTTATAATTAAAACTAAAAACATTGAAAGTTGAATTCTATTCTATCTTTATATGACTTAATTAACCACTGGTGCTTTCATCTTTTTAAAATTAACTGTTTTCAGTATACCTCTACGCTAAAATACATATTTTTTATATTTTTTACTGTGAAGACAAAAGTAATTTAAACAGACAATAGTCACCACTTACTTGTGCCTTTCAGATTTATTTTAAAAATATCAAACAGAATAAAAAGGAACACATTTTACATCATAGACGGTGATCAAAAACATTTATGTTAAACTAGATGGCGCCATTTTCCCAGCTGTAACATCACATGGTGGTTGTTTCCATCTACACACTGATGTGTGGGTGGAACCTCCAGATCTGATCCTGCCATTATCAGGCCCCACTCGTCCTCTTTCTGCTACTGGTAGTACAACTCCAGATTCATGCCATCGTGGATTTCATCTGAAGAGGCTGCAGTTAAGAATGGATCTGTGACATTACAGGGTTCAAATTGAGATCAAATGAGTTAAAGCAGAGTCTCTGCATCTGCTTAGTGAAGGCAAACTTGGTTCATCAAAAGGATACAATCACCGAGAGACACATGATCCTTGAAGATGGTGTACCTATTAAAATAAGAAGACATTTACTAAAACTAAAGCCACATTAAAGCTACATTAACTGTGAACAACGTAAAAAAAAAGGCAAAAGAAGATAATGATACCATTTCTTTAGTACAATTTTGTCATGTCGTGTTCCCGTCTGTGCTGCAATGAGTTTCTTCAGGTCTCCGATTGTGTCTTCCGAGCTGTGCAAGGAAATTGAGGAGCATTTTGCTGGCAGAGAAAACCCTTAAAATCAAATACAACCAGCTCATCTGGAGCAACTGCATCACGATTGACAAATATCTGAAAAACACCAATGAATTTTACTTGGGAATACTAAAGTGTGTTGATTTTGATTAGATTTTTTTTATCTGCATATTTTAAATAAACTATTGTTATTGACATACCCACTTGGCACAGACATATGTATTTAATTTCTAAATCATAGCTCTTCTGACACTTAATTTAATAACAAAAATGAATTTAGAAGATACAGAAATGGTTCTTTTGTTGTGTTTTAGAGGTCATCTTTCAGGCTTGCAACGAAGGACATTATTTATAAAGACAGATAAAACAAGATCTGCAATGTTAAAGGACAATCTGACAGTGTCTAAAAATGGGATATCTCAGGTGAAAGACTGTTCAATGCATACTTGTTTCAAACATATATTTAACAAAGGTTGCTGCACCCGCTTTCTGTTGTTATCTGCACTGTAAGTAGGGTTTTGATATGAAAGACTGTTGAAAAATTCAGATGTACTGTTCTGATTCTCTTGAATGAATATCCTGTTTACAGATGACGTTGCATAAATACACAGTTTTACAATGACTTGTTTTTGCAATTTTGTTCACAAGTTATCAGTAAATCTACAGTCAAGAATTGACAAACATTTTCAATGATGTTGAGGTCAGGTGAAGGCCACTGCAAAACCTTCAGTTTCTGTCTCTTAATGTAAGACAGCGTGGATTTTGAGCTGTGTTTATGATCATTATCCATTTGTTAGAAGTCATTCTCTCTTCAATTTCAACTTTTTCACAGATAGCATCAAGTTAGTGTCCAAAATCTGCTGATATTTTGTGGAATCCATTTTTCCTTCTACAGGTGAAATGTTTCCTGTGCCGCTGGCTGCAATACAAGCCCAAAGCATGATTGATCCACCCCCCATGCTTAACAGTTGGACAGAGGTTCTTTTCATTAAACTCTGAACCCTTTTTTTCTCCAAACGTACCTTTGCTCATTGCGGCTAAAATGTTCCATTTGAACCTTGTTGGTCCACAGAACTTCTTTTCAACAAACATCAGGTTTGTTTATATGTTCATTTGGCAACTTCAAACGCTGAATTTTGTGGTGAGGACATAGAAGAGGTGTTCTTTTGACAGTAGAACAGTGTACCACAACTCCAGAGTCTGCAGGTCTTTCTGGAGGGATGGCGTAGTCAAACGTAGGCTTTGACTTTGATTCTCTAACAATCCTGTGAGCTGCTCAGTCTGAGATTTTCTTGATCTTCCAGATCTTACTTTAACTTCCACTGTTCCTGTTGACTGCCATTTCTGAATGACATTCTGAACAGAGGATATTGGCGTCTGAAAAGGCTTTGCTATCTTCTTATAGCCTTCTCCTGCTTTGTGCCCATCAACTAGTTTCAGTTTCATTGTTTTGGACAATTGTTTGGAAGAACCCATGATGCTAATCTATAAACTGATGCCTTTAGAAGGTTTTTCAATCTTTCCTTGGGTTCTTTATGCACAATAATATAACATTTTAGTTGGGGTACCCAAACTTTCAATCCCCACTGTATGTTGAATTGTTCTTTCTGGTGGAAGTTCATGAGACTTTGTAACCCTGGTAGATTTCAGTAGAAATGTTTGCCAATTCTTGACTGTAGATTTTGTTATTACTTGTTGTCTGTGAACAGACTTGCAAAAATAAGTCATTGTAAAACTGTGGACTGCACAGTCAGAGTGGTCAGCGCTCTCGCCTAGCAAAGAAAAAGCCCTGATTTGAATCCTAGCTGGGTTCTTTCTTTGTGGAGTTATCATGTTCTCCCAGTGCATGTACAGATTTTTGTCTGGGCGCTATGGCTTCCTCCCACAGTCCCAAACATCCACACTGGTGCACAGTGCTTCTTAACTTAGTTTGTGAGTGGCCGTGCAACAGACTGACAATCTTTTCAGGGAATTTGCCCAACAATACATGGGTTGGCACCTGTAACCCAGAAAGGGATCCAGCAAGTTCTGCAGATAGATGGATGTAAAATTGTAATGTTTATTTTATATTTATTAGATATTTTTAAAAATTATCTAAAAGACATCTAAAAATATCCCAAGGTTAGATCATTACAAACTGATTTGTAGAAAACCTCTACATGTATATCTTTCAGAACACTATTGGTAGACCTTCAATAGAGTCACAAAACAAATGTCAATTAATTATCTTATAGAGAACTTGTGCCTGGTGGGTAATTTTTAAAATCTGGATGAATAAATGTCTCTTAATGAAAAAATCTAGTTTGTTTTTTTAATTAACTAACCCTGTTCATAAAGCTAATTTGTGACTAAAAGTCCCTTAAGTCATTATGCCTGATGTTACCTAATCATAACCAGATCATTGCAGAGCAATAATAAAAACCTAAAACATCTTCATCACGTCTGCAGCTGTTTCAGAAGGATACTTGCACTTCACCCGGACTTTCTTCCCAAGACGATCGTTGCAAATCACCTCAATCATCGTGAGTTTCTGTGTAAAAGAGAAGCAACGGTGAGCCGAAATATCGAGCTTATGTGTGAATATTTTTGATCGACACCGATAGTCCACAGCACTAACATGAAATTAAACTGATGTACAACAAATTTAGCGTGATCAACAGGAACTAAATTTACGATTACATTACGACCAGTCATGTTTTGTTTAGCTAACGCTAGCTTGTGCGCATAACTGTTGTACAAACAGAAAACAGGCATGTTTTTACCTTTACCTTTCAACAATGTTGCTACACATGTTAGACAATATCACAAATCTGTCAAACATACGTACAATGTATCCCAAGAATTATGGATTTTCTTCACTAGTTGAAACCTTCTGGAACGCTCTCGGTGCTCATCACAGTAGAATCGATCTCGCGTGTTATCTTCCTCTTAACCAATTACATAGACGCAAGGATGATTGGCAAATCTTGAAGACCAATGACGGGACGGATAGGTATTTTGGGGGCGGGCCAAATTCAGAAAACAACTTGTGCCGTAAACCGACTGTCGTACTTGTCGAGCCGCAGCTCCGTCGCATCGTTTGAGCGTTAAATTCAAATTTGAAAACGCTGCAGCAGATAACATGGCAGACGAGGAGAATTTACCGTCGGGATGGGAGAAAAGAATGAGCCGTAGTTCAGGTAAATATTATAATCACAAGGCGGGGGAAGGCTGAACTCAACTGTAGCCTAGTATGAAAGATGAGTTTAGCTTAGTGGCTAGCAACCCGTGCATCGTGGTGAGCGAGAGGCTTTGTGAACTTTCGGGTGAGGTTGCTCTGCTGATGCATTAGTCGGTGTTACTGACACGGTTTCTATCAAGAAAAGTGCAGCTGGCAAAACACGGTTAATTTTAAATGCTTGCTTTAGAAATGTTCTGCAGGGCCTGCCGTTGCATGACGTCACCTGGATATTGCGCAGACTCCGCTTAGACCTGATGTCTGAGGGCATTTCGTGAACATGCACACTAAAAAACTTACTCTTTTGGGGTATATTTAGCTAATAAATCACTTGGGGGGAAAATGTCTGACAATGGGAATAACTTGGTTTTAAGAAGTCTAATAATATTCAAAATTCCCTAAAATCAATAAGATTTCTTCCTGCAAATGTACCTTTTTATCTGATTTATTTATATACTTTATGGAATATTCTTCTGTATGGAAAGAGCCGTATTGGATGAGTGGGGATAATATGACATCGTAGTCACAATGTAGTGGGGGAGCGGGGCAGAGGGCAGAGGATAGTGTTGTAAAAAGGCGTTTGAGTTTGTTTTCAATGGAGTATAAGTTAAGAACCACAAATAAATGGGATTTTGCAGACCTCAAAGCTCAACTGAACACATGTGAATCTTGGAATTGCTGTGGCTAAGTCAGCAGGTAATTCATGGATACATTTGATTGGTTTTATTCAAAGCTTTGCAGCTTCATGACCATCTATTGTGAAACGATAACACAGATTGGGGTAATTATGAGTGATTTTGCAGTCATGATGGGTAAGGTCATATGAACTGTCATTAGATTTTTGTGTCTTCTCTTGTCGTCTTGCATTCTAAAGATTAGTGTTACTCAAACTGCTTTTTCGTTGCTGTTTGTAGGCAAGGTGTATTATTTTAACCACA
This sequence comes from Oryzias celebensis, assembly GCA_014656515.1. Lineage (NCBI taxonomy): Eukaryota > Metazoa > Chordata > Actinopteri > Beloniformes > Adrianichthyidae > Oryzias > Oryzias celebensis. The sequence continues at coordinate 24,338,314 of BNCR01000001.1, read as the reverse complement.
TCACTAATGCCAGTCAGTGGGAACGTCCTGTTGGAGATGGCCGCGGAGAACCAGACAAGGTGGAGTTTACTTTGTTTTATTTTATTTTTATTGTCTTTATTGGCAATATATTTAGAAATGAAATTGTAAAAAAGTGACTAAAGAAGTTCTTGTGTAGAGTCTGTGATGGTCCTTTCAAATGATAATGTGAGCAAGCAAAAACAGTTTGAAGTATCATTTGACCGACTCCAATGAAAGCGGTCTCTTTGTTCTTTATGTTTTTCTCATAATGGAGGGCATGTATAAAATAATATAAGATGAAAACTGCATTTCTGAGCATTTCTTTATTCAAATCAGGTTAGATCCGGAGCAGATGATGTTTGTTAAAGCTTGGGTTTATGACGCAGCCGCTGCCATTGGCGGGCCAAAGCCATCTATCTCCGCTCAACTTCTGAACCGTCCACTTGCAGACAAATAGATCCGTTACCGTCTTCATTTCCTCGTCTAAGCTGTTCGGCTCTGAAATTAGTTGCTTTTTTTTTTTTTTAACCACGCTAACGTTAGCTTGGGCTTTTGAGGTACAATGAGCTAGTGGGAGAAAGATTAAACAAAGGCCTGATGGGAAAAATTAGCAGAGCTAACTTCAGCGCCAAAAGTCCCGCCCACAACCCCAACTCCTGCTGCACTGCAAAAAAAAAAAACACACAAGCTTTTTCATCGTGGCTAAAAACAGCTAAAATTAAAAGATCCCCGGGAATTATTTTAAAATAGAAAAAAAATATATAGTTGAAGTTGGACTTTAAAGACCCAATCTGATCATCTTTTGATCAGATTGTAAAAGTATTCCCAGTTGTCTTTAAATCGTTATTTTTAAATATTTAACCAAAATCAAGAAACTTTTTTTCCTTTTCTAGGACATAGTTTCTGCAGACCGGCAGTAGGTCTAGAGATTCACCTTTGAATTGTGTGTGGGATTGTTAATGGGGAGCAATCCCGCCCCCATTCTCATCACACACAATTTAAAGCTCTCTTTTCATGCTTTCCTGCTATCTTACAGTTCCTCGCAAACCCAACCTAACATTACAAGTGAAGCAAAAATAGCAAGCAATATTGGAGGTATCCAGTCGTACAGTTTTGAGCTTGTACTTGGAAAACAAAGACATAGATGGATCCATATATCTGTAAGTGGATGCACCACAAAGGAGCAGAACAGGGAGCCTATGGCCTGCCCAGCAACATTTTTACATTACAAATACACTTTTTCATCTGCTCCAAATGCACAATGATTTGAGAGAAGTACTCAGAAATTATTTGTTTTCTTTATAGATGTCTTTTATGATAAGAAAAATGCTACAAGAACATGTTAAAAAAAAAGTATAAAAAACATGATTTTCATCAAAGTAGGTTTTTTAAAGTGAGCACCTTCACCAATAATTAAAGAATAATAATGCTTTGTGCGTTATTGTTGACAAAGGTGTTGAAAACCCGGATCTATGTTTATTGTAATTGTTTTAGTATATTGTAAAGTGGTATATAATTCACACAATGTACAAAAGTAAATACTCAAGAATAAAAATTATGCAATTAGGTTTTTTTATTTAAAAACATGTTGCCACGACATGGTTTAGTGTCAATAATTGTTGATTGTTTATGTTTTTGTGTTCCCTCCTCTCTCTCAGGTGCGATGCTCCCACCTCCTAGTTAAACATAATCAGTCCAGACGTCCATCTTCCTGGAGGGAACAAAATATAACAAGAACTAAAGAAGAGGCTGTAGAGCTTATTCAGAGTAAGTAAGGCAGAGGACAGAGCCACAGAATTGTGTGTCAAATCTCATCACTGAATCTTCTGTCTTGTCTTTTTTGTTTAGAGTACATAGAAGAAATCAAATCTGGGCATGAGACTTTTGAGTCCCTAGCCTCTCAGTTCAGCGACTGCAGCTCAGCTAAGAACGGTGGAGATCTGGGACTGTTTGGCAGAGGTACCTGCATTGCAATGTCTCATGAGAAATATTCTGTTTTCTCAGTTTCCGTTCGTTCAGCTTCTTTTTAAGTAGCTCATTTCAAGATGGTATTTTCCTAATCTCTTCTGTTTTTTTTTTTTTAAGTAAAAATGTTTCTAATTTCATTAAAAAGAACTGCATAATAATCCATTTCCTCTACATGGTTTCCCCTGCAGCAAAAGCCTTGTTCACTTTCTCATTCTGCCCACTTGTTTACCTTGTGTTGAATGAATGAATGGTAGAACTAGCCAATCCCAACTGTAAATTGTATTAATTATAATTTTTAAAAAAGAGATAAATAAGAATATGGAAAATGTATAAAGCTGCAGAAACCCTGAGAACAGTCAAAAATAAAAAATATGTTTGTCTTTTTTTATTTTGCATATTTAATTGAAGCTGAAGCAATTTTATTTGACATGACTTACACTTCCAAACATGATGGACACATGATGGATTATGAGTCATTTTCGTTAACATGAAGCCCCTTCTCCTTCACGTTTTAGGTCAGATGCAAAAGCCTTTTGAAGACGCGTCCTTCAATCTGAAAGTGGGAGACATGAGCGGCCCCGTCTTCACTGATTCTGGCGTCCACATCATCCTACGCACAGGCTGAAACGCCTCCCGTTCTACCTACCTTACATGTTTGCATCCATACCAGCCTCACCTGTAGTTTCTTTCTATGACACAACCACTCAATGAATACAGCTTACAGCCTGATATCATTGTTTTAGGATGCTTCCAGATATGGTTCGTTTCCTTACCCAGACAACTGAAGTAATCTTCAAGATCTCAGCTTTTTCTTAAGCCATGGCCGATTTAAAAAAATTTTAGTGCCTGTTGAAGTGACTACATGCACAGAGTTAAGCAGTAAGTGTGGAAAAGCATGTCATTTGAATGCTTCAAAAGGACCATTTGCTGTTTGGTTGACTGTAACCTTTTCCATTATTACTGTACGCGTGCCAAAGCAGTTCCTTCATCTGTTTTGATTTGATTGAAGCGTTTTTGCCGCATCGCAGCACCTTGAGTTCTCTAGAGTGTTACCTCGTTAACTCTCATACTCTGATCTAATATTGCTTCCATGAACTCAAAATGTTTCTTTAAGCTGACTTTGAAAAGTGCATGATCAGTGCGCTGGAAACCCCCCTGAATGAAGACCCCGCTGGTTTAATCTAATGACGAAAAAGCTTTTAAAGGCATCAATGTTCAGATAAACTGTTAACACTGTTTTCGTTTGAGAATAAATGAACTAAAAACTGTTTTGTGAGACTGTCCCTTTATTTCATTTTAACTTTGTTCCATGTATATGCACATATACAGTCAATATTTTGTCCTTAAGTGTGTATATTTAAAATGAATATCACCAATATCATATGAACTTGGATAAAACCTACTTTTTGTGGTAAATACAGGTTCATATTTTTACAAAGCTGCACCAAAATCATGAGATTATGAAAATCAAATACAGTTTTGCAGATTGAAGATCACCCTATGATTGAAAACTGAATTTTGAAATCACAAATCATTACAGACTGTAACATGCCAGAATTTCCTGCTCATTCTTTATCACTGATTCTTACAACAAAAATCAATAAAGAAAGATTAAACAATGTCAGAACTATTGTTGCATACCTCAAGACAACTGGTCAGTTCAATACAACAGGTATAAATGTGATCGGTAAACTGATCGATGTTTTTCCCATGCAAGTGAACAAATAATTTATATTTTAAAGTTTGATGAACCTTATATATGGTGACCTCCTCATATCACAATGTTCTCATACAACAGGAGTCATAGATATTACGCTGATGAAGTATTTAAGGTAAAGTTAAGGTCAAATACACTGATGTTTCACCGCCATCTGACAGGAGTTTAATACAAAAAGCATCACCTCTATCATCACTCTCTGTCGAGCAATGGCACTGGGTTTTATCCTCATTTGGATTTTTGTAAATGTGTTTTGCTGACACAAGTTTACAATTCAGAACAGATCAACTTAGTAAGTAAATCAATGATGATGAAGAGCAAGTCAAAAGTCTGTGTTCATGTTTTAAAGTTTTCTCACTGACATCTATGGAAGAACTTCGGTAAGCATAACTATTTTTTTGAGCATTTTATGAAAAAAAAAGTTTTTGGAGTGAGAACAAGAACAAAAACAAAAAAAAACAGCCCTGCTTAAAGGAATTTGAACATCTAACTGAGGCAAAAGGCACAAAAACAAATAGAACCTGCAATTTAAATATCAAAACTAAAGAATACACAATAGGAAGACTAAATCTAACACAAGTCTTAGGGAAAAAAAGACAAAACAAACAAAAACACAAATCATAAAAACTTAAAGGAAAAAGTTCACAATTAGTTAATAATTTTCAATTTCCACACAAACATGCCATTGTGTATTTTTTATAGGTCATCATAAAGGCAGGTCTTCTTGCAAGGCCATTTCCTTTAACTTTGATGCAACCCGCTTGTTGTTTTTCGTCTGTGAATCATCTTATCTCAGGGCTTTTAAGTTGTCCCGCTTCCATATAAATAGTAGTTTTAGCTTGTTTTTTTTTTCTTTTAAAGTTTATGACATTTTTTACAAGTTAATAACAGTTGGACAGTTTAAAAATAAAAAAAGTAATAATTTAAAACAAATAAAATTACTTGAAAGTTTGATGTAATCAATAACTTTTCCTGGTGCAGAAAACCTGATGCTGTCGCTGTCTAAGAAAGGTGGGGGTAAAAGGGGGTGGGCGAAAATCCTTTTTCGCTTAGGGTGCCATGCAGCTCAGGGCCAGGGCTGCTGCAAGCTCTTAGTCAACTCTCCTGCTTTGTTCATGCTCGCCACTCAGCCTGACTCCCAGCTATTCTGCTCAGCCTGTGTTCCAGCCTCTGCTCTAGACTTCATGCTGCCAGCTGCTGCCTTTGCCCTTGCCTGCTCCTGTCTCTCTGCTGCTCCATTTTGCCCCAAGCCTCATTAAGTCCCTGCACCTTTGACTTTTCTGAACCTTACCAGAGATCTCTGGTGATTATTATTTGAATTGTGGAATCAAGAGTTTGCGACTAAGCTCCTGGATCCTGAGTTTTGCCACACCCCTATGAGTGCCTTTCTCCTCACTGGCTTCTGTATCAGGAGCCACACCTTCCTTTTGCTGTACAGAAGACTCCACTCCGCTCCTCTCCTTCCCTGCAGTCCGCTCTCCTTATCCCACATCTGTGCATGGCCGTTTATCTCCAGAGCCTGGGGGGTCATCCAAGTTAAATAATTGATAAATCTGGTTTTCTTGCACTTCTGAGTTAGTCATATTTTGGGTCCCTGTACCAAAACGTGACACTTTAAAGAGGTGCTGTACCTTTCAAAAATTGAAGAGGTAAGAACTATATTTTTTTAAAAAGAGAGTCAGATAATCTTTAAATATTGAATTTTCTTTCTTTTTTAATTAAGGTTGATTTACCAACAACAAAGTAAAAAAATATCTTTTCAAATCTTATATTGTTCAGATCAGAAGTCTGAAACCGGAAGCTTTGGTGCCACGTGTGGCTCTTTTTGTACCTCAATTGTGGACATTTGGTTTCTAAAAACAATGAAAACAAATTGAATACATAATTGGGTTTGTAATCTTGGTTAGTTACGTGTTGACATTTACGTATGATTAAATTTGAAACATGTCAGATTGCTGATCAAAAGTAAAAAGTGTAATCTTCTGTCAGAGAGACTTATTATAGGTTAAAGCACATATTTCTTTTTTCTGCTGTTCAGAGGTAAAGTTCTTGAAGTAAAGAATTTAATTTATAGAACTACATAAATAACCAATGCTGTCATGTTTACATCCCATAGAAGAAATGGGATGATAGTGCCTAAAAGTCATGATGGTAGAAAATGCTGTTTGAATTGTTTTTTTGGCATTTTTTTCAAGTAAATCTGCATTATTTGACAAAGATTATATTTTTCTTTGAAAGGAACATGTACATGCTGCTGTCTAAAGTAAAACAAATTATTTATAGGAAGATACAATACTGGTTATTATTATTAGAAACATAAAAAATACACATTTTACGAATGAATGGCACAATGGACAAAAGAAAAAAACGTAAATAAAATGTATTTTTCTAAAAAGGTGAAGATTTTGCCGTTCTCACTGGGTTTGCTCAATAAATGCAAATGGATCTTTTAGCTTTAAGGCTACAGAACTTTGGTTGAGTGTTTCAGGGATCTATAAGGTGGTGATGTTTACATTTTCAAAATGTTTACTAGATTTTTATTCTGACATTGTTTATTTGTTTGTTTTTTTGCAATAGCAGATGTTTTTGAAGCCCAAAGTGTTCAGAAAATAAACTGAGGTGTTAGTTGAAAACAGATATACAAAAAGAATATATTTTACATCTTCTTTTTTCTTGCGTTAAACCTTTGTGGAAGGATGATCCAGAATCAAAAATTGATTCCTAGAAAAGAAACTACAGTTGTGTTTTTTTTTTCTTTTTTTAGCACATTGTCAATCTGAAACCAACAGTTTGGAAAATAAAATGGATCCGTATGTACTACACTGCAAAAACTGGATTGTAAGATAGTAAAAATAACCTTGTTTCAAGACAAATCTTGCAAGACAGAAGATTTCTGCCAAAAAGACATGTTTTCTTCAACAAAAAAATTTTTTGGAATTGGAATTTTTTTTTTATAAGTAAGATCTTGAGGTTACACATTTTTTCTTACCCTATTGACATTTTGACTAATTTTTAGAGGGGTTGTTTTTGCAGTGTCATAAAATTGGAAAAACAAATTTAGTAATGTAATTTTTGATATTTAAAAAACGTAACTTATATTGAAACACAAACAGAAATAGAAATGTGACATAGTACATATACTACAATGAAGTTTGACAATATCAGCAAAAATGCTGTAAGGACAAAACGGAAAGAAAATGTTCTTAGCCTAGGTACTGCTGCTCTATAGAACTACAAATTATTGGGCAAAAGACAAGCATGTCAACAAAGTGGATTATACTCAGTTTCAAATAACCTAATTAGAAAGTTTAGTACAGCCTTTATCGACCTTTCTTTTACATTAATGATAAAACTGTAGGAGTTATTAACAAGTATATACTACAACACATGATGTATAAAGATTTAGAGGTTCTAAATCCAGGCTAGATCTGCACTCTATTTTGAGATTTTTATTGAAATTTTAAATAAGGATCTCTAGTATCTTTTTAACCTTTACTAGAAAGCACTTTTAAGTCTTGGCTTGAAAACATCTTTTAATGAAACGCTACAATCTTTAAAGTTTTAATTTGAACAAACAAATAATGTATTTGCTTTTTATAGAGAGAGGAGAAAAACAATTCAAAAACTTCTAAACTGTTTGGATCACGTTTTGCCAGTCAGTTATTGTTCAAGTAGAAGAACTGTGATCATGTAAAACATTTACATGGAGTTAATCTAAAATCTAAGATTATGAGTGGGAAATAAACTAACAAAAATCCTTTGAAATGAAGTTATATTCTCTGAAACAGCTTTATACATGGTCTTTATAGTCAGATAACAGAACAGGCTGTCTATTGCTGAAAAAAAAACAGATATAGTATATTGTCATTGTAAAAAGCCCTGGTAAGTGAAGCTTGAGCAACATGATATAAAGGTATACTGTTGGTGACCTATTTTCATTTAACTAATTCTTGTGAAGTGAGTTCTGTAAATAAAATAATTACTTTTTTGTGTTAAATATTGAAAACACACTAGGATTAACCGGCGACCTGTCCAGGGTGTATTCCACCTTCTGGGAGCTGGGATAGGCTCCAGCAACCTTGTGGACCCAAAAGGGATTAAGCAAGTTCCAAAAAAGGATGGGTGGAAATTAAGAAACAAATTAGTGACAACATTAAGAGACATTACTTAGAGATGTTTGCAAATTCATCATAACCATATATCTTCCAATAGCGGTCGGTCTCTAATAAAGGCCAAGCCAGCTGCCAAAATTTTGGAATAAACACCGAAGCTACTAGTAGAAGATATATGGTTCATCAGCTTTGCATGTTTGTGTTTATTTCTATTTCCTATAATCTCTAATTCCAGACATGGTGGCACCTTCATCGTCAGTTGTTTTCCTGGCTCTCTTCCTCCTTTATCCTGTTTTGTCATGTCGGATTGGAAACACCAGCGAGTGTGATTCTGCCACTTTCATACCTGGCCACAATCTGGTGGGAGAAGGCTTCGACATAGTCAGGCTGCAACGGAAAGGGGCTTATGTGATTGATGTGAAGACCTACCTCACAGCAAGCGGCCTCTGCACCCTGTGCTCCAACCCTCTCCAAGGAAACAGACAGCAAAAAGTGAATAAGAAACAACAACGGGACAGTTGCAAACAAGCATCAGACATGGCCTCATTCTGGATTTATTTTTTCCCTTCAGTTACCAGCTTCTGTGATCGACTGGCGTGCATTCAGCCGCTGCAGTGCTGACATCTACAGCTCCTCCCACACTTCTGTCAGGTACAGTTTGAAGCTGCAATCTGCTTCTATGTTAGTTTTAACTACACAACACTGCAGATTGGCCTTCAAAATGAAAAACTTGAATTTATTCCCAGCTCGCTGATTGAGACATACTCTGCACAGGACAGCAATGACTGGAAGGTACTAAATATTTCACACAAACAGACTCCATAATTAACGTTGGAGAAAATCAATGTCTTTTTTTCTTGTAATTTATCAGGTTGGTCTGGATTTTCAAAAGTTTGTGTCGGCCAACCTGGAAGTGGGAGGAACACGCTCCTCTGCTTACAGTTTTGGTTCACAAAGGACCAGTGAGGACCGCCACTCCTTCAGCATACACAGAGTCACCTGCAGCCATTATAGGTAGACTGTGAACACTTTTGCATGATCCCAGAAATGTTTACATTTACCAATTTTCCCACCAACGTTTTGCCTTTTTTCCAGTTACCGTACATCAGTTAGACCACCCCTCAGCTCTGAGTTCATGAAGGATGTGGGAAGGCTGCCAAGCCATTACAGTTCCTCCACCAGTGCTCAGTATGGAAGACTCATTCATACCTATGGCACGCACTACATCAGACAGGTTTATTATTCTTTCGCTTTGATGTTTATGATGTCATATATATATATATATATATATATATATATATATATATATATATATATATATATATATATATATATATTTTTTAAATGATAAACTTTCTTTAGGTTCATCTTGGAGGGAGGCTGAGGCGAGTGACAGCAACCCGAACTTGTTTGGCTTCACTGAATGGACTCTCCTCAAATGAGGTAGTTGAAGAAAACATGTCTCACAGAAATAAATACAAATATCACATTTATACAAGAATATAGTAAACTCTAACAGATATGTTAGGTTTATATGTACTGAAGTAGGAGTAACAGACAATAAAATGCACATAGTATTTTGTGCAAACCTCACCATGTATCCACCTTACACAGTTATCAGCTACATGCTTAGATTTTTTTCAGTAAAGCTTATTCACATGCTTAGTACTGATTTATTGTCTCACACCACCGTGCAGATCTAATAGTGTAACATTGTGTTTTACCATTGCAAATTGTTGTCCCTTATTGTGCCCCCTATCTTCCAGGTGCACTCTTGTTTATCTCTGGGTATGTCAGTTGGTTTGGGGAAGTTAAAACTATCCAGCGTTCAAGAGTCCTGCAAACAGGTTCTCCAGAACCAAGGTATATCCACAAAGTACAGCTCTGGCTTCCATCAGCACTACACAGAGGTCTCCGGAGGCAATGGATGGCTAGGGGAGTTTTCCGTTACCCATAATGACTCCATGGGCTACCTGAGCTGGCTGGCGTCTTTAAAGGATCACCCAGATATTGTTTCGTACTCACTTCACCCAATGTATGACCTAATGCCAAGTGAGACCCAAAGAGCTGGGATGCAGGCTGCTATTGCGCAATACTTAGAGGACAACGCAGTGAAACGCTCGCCAAGTGAACCAGTGTGTAAAGAGAACACTCCCAACCTGGCTACCAACTGCTGTCCAATGCAGGCCAGGAGAGGAACCTTGAAGGTGACCATCATACGAGGATGGAACTTGAAAGGCGATATAACAGGCAAGACCGAAAGGTCAGGCAAGGTCAAAACCTCTGAGTAATTCATCTGTAATATTCATAAATAAATCCCTCTTGTGTTTTCTCTTGTTCACAGCTATGCCAAGATGTGGTTTGGTTCTAGCTATCGTAGGACCCGTATGATCCGGTCAAATTATCCACAATGGAACGCTAACTACAATTTGGGCAAGGTCAGTTAACTTCAGCGTTGAAAACATGATCAAACAAACAAGAAAGAAGAAAATCCCCATTCCCCTTTTTCTACTTTTAAATTAATTTATGGCTAACTAGTCTTTCCAAAATATTTTGTGAATATTAAATGAAAGGTTTTAATTAAAAAAATGCAACCAATTCAGTTTTGATCAAAACAACATTTTGAATTTGTTTAGTACTAGCATATATCTGTGAATTAGATACTGTTCTGATTAGCTTTGAGCTAAAATAAACACTAACAGAACTTTTAAAGAATAACACATCTGTAATCTTATATTTCGTTTTTCATACAGGTGGGCACAAATCCTAGTTTGAAAGTTGAGGTCTGGGATGAAGACCTGAACTTTGATGACCGCCTGGGATCATGTGTGAGGTCTGTGGTTCAGGGAACACACAGATTCACCTGCCCCGCTAAAAAGGGTGGCTTTGAGGTCCAGTATACTTTGACCTGTGACCCTCATCTGACCGGAGACAAGTGTGAACGCTATAAACCATCTCCGAATTAAAAAATGTTTTTTTAAAGCTTCATTTGCCCAAAATTTCTGATATTTGATCAAAATGTCATTTCTGCTAATGTCTTTGTCCTGCGCAACAGTTTTAAAAAATCTGACTGTCCTATTGATCTGAAACATAACTACAACTGAAACAGTTAACATTTCTTGAATAACTTTAATAATTGTTATGTTTTTACCTGAACTCTCTTCCTGATCACATGTAAACAAAATATATTTTTTTACTCAACCTGCGTTCAACTATAAAATGGAAATAAGCATAAAGAATGGGATAAATAGATCAACTTCTGAAGAAACTTGTTTCTGTAGTTCTATCAACTAAACTTGTGATGATCATTAAACATATTGCTGCATTCTAAAATAATAAAGCTGATTTTTTTTCTCTTTTTTGTGTTGTGTTTTGAGATACTAAAGGAAAAAAAAGTTGACATGCTATTGACTGCTGTGGTAGTCTTTAAGTTAACTAACTGTTGTTACAGCCATTGCACATCCTGTGGTAAACCTTTAGATTTTTCATTTTTATAGAACTTTAAACAAGGCTTTTTTTCAGTACCGTGGTCCTCATCTGTTTAATAATCAGAGGATCTGAAAGTTTCTGAATATGTGGAGATTTTTAAATGTAAATTAAAGACCTATCTTTTTAACTCATACATAACTCACTTAATTAACTTGTTTATTCATTTGGGTTTTAAGTATGTTATGGCTGTCAGGAACCGGTCCCCTGCCTCCCCCGCTGGACCTGTCACCTGAATGCTGACTACTTCCTGGTTATTTTACTACATTTCCCATCAGCCATTGCCCTCAATACCTGGATGTTTCCAAGCTGCTTTCACTCAGTCATCAAACAGTTGTTTCACCTCTGCAATCATCCCGTCTCTATTTATGCAGCGCACTCAGCCAGGCTTAGTGTGAAGTACATTCTAACCTTATGTATGCTTCTGGCTTTGCTCAGCCAGGCCACAGATCAATACTGGATGCCTGACTCTGTCTGCTGCCTCAGCTGGGCTGAGGCAGCTATCTCATAGTCAGCCCTCACCTGCCCAGCTTCCTGCACTCCTGTTTTTTCTCTTCACTGTTAATAAAATTCTGCACATGGATCCATCTGCCTCAGCCTGCTTATTACTTTTATGGTTTATTATTTGTGCATTTTTACTCTTTCTGTCTTTTAACCTACTAACCTACAGTGCCTCCTCAAGGTATTAATCATAGCATTTCCTTCCATTTTATGTTTGTCTTGATTGCTGTTGTTTTAACTCTTGCTTACATAAACTCACCAGCCACTTCGTTAAACATACCTGTTCAACTGCTCATTAACACAAGTTTCTAATCAGCCAATCACATGGCAGCAGTTCCATGCATTTAGGCATGTCAAGATGGTCAAGATGATCTGCTGCAGTTCAAACTGGGCATCAGGATGGGGAAAAAAATGATTTCAGTTATTTTGAAAGTGGCAAGGTTGTTGGTGCCAGATGGGCTGGTCTGATCTTTTTTTTTTTTTTCAAAAACTGCTGATCTACTGGGATTTTAACCCACAACCAACTCTAGAGTTTACAGAGAGAGCATAGTCAGAAATAGAGAAAATATCCAGTGAGTGGCAGTTCTGTGGGCAGAAATGTCTTGTTGATGTCAGAGCTTAGAGGAGAATGGCCACACTGGTTTGGCCCAACAACATGAAACATGGATCCATCCTGCCTTGCATCAATGGTTCAGATGGGTGGTGGTGGTATAATAGTGTGGGAGATATTTACTTGGCTCACTTTGGGCCCCTTAGGCCCAATGTGCTTTACAAACAGATTGATTGATTGATCTAAAAGTAGAGACGGTTGACAGGAAAATTGGCAGCAATTGAATACAAATGGCATTAGTTACATTTAGGAGGCTAAATTTATCACTTTTTTCCCCAACAATTTATTTGGAGGGCTGCATGGTGGAACAGTGGTCAGCACTCACAGCAAGAAGGTCCAGGTTCAAATTCCAGCTTGAACCCTGCTTTGTGGCGTTCTCTGTGTGCATGTTCTCCCCATTTATGCATGAGTTTTCTCCAGGCACTCCAGCTGCCTCCCATGGTCCAAAAAATACTCTAAAGGTTGATTACACTAAATTGTCCCTAGGTGTGACTTTCAGTGTTTTTGGTGTGTGCTTGTGTGGTCAGGCAACAGGCTGGTGACCTGTCCAAGCTGTATACAGAAATGGAAAACAAATATTAACAAATAAAATTGCATTTTTTTAGGGGGTAGGGAGATGCAAACGTGTTTGTATCCATGTGCTACAATACTTGAAACTAGTTTAATCCAGTTTTTTTTTTTTTAATATACTAAAGTTAAACAGGGTGGAATGCAAAATTGATTTATTCAGCAGCATACTTTTTATTCGGGCCAGAAAAGTCTTGTTTGAAGTTTTTCAGCGGGGTGTCACGAATAAAGATTTTAATGAGTTGTGAGCTCTCAATCTTTGGGGGACACTGGCCCTAGTTTCCTGTCTATGTAAAAAAAAAAAAAAAAAAAAGAGTTCCTGCTCCACCGGCGGACGTTTTCTTTTCATCTTAAATGTCGCAGAACTTTAACGAACTCCAGGAGCGGCAGCCTGGAGGCGCTGCTTACCTCCCTTTCATCCTCCCTCCACCCACCCCCGGCCCAGCAGGGAGAGACTCTGGCCGACATACGCGGCGCGGCCGCAGCACTGCTCAGTGGAGCGCCGCGGAGGAAACGATGGAGAGGGACGCCTCCGCGCGTCAGTACTGCAGTCCGGCAGGAAGCCTGGAGGTTTCATACGGCGTCGTGCGCGTGGAAAGGGCGAATCTCAGGAACCTGCGTGGATTTGGGACCACAAGAGCCTTCTGAAAGTGAGATGTCTCAACATTGGAAATGCAGCTCCACACGTACCTGTTGCTGTTTATCATCACAACAGGTGAGCTCACCTTTTATTTTGAAATCGCTATATGGTGTTGCCATCTTATTTTGAAAAGAACACATTTAATTAGGTCCTTTTTTAATTTAAGCATCTTGTTTTTGAGTACAAAATAAAATATAAGCCTCTTTTAAACAAAAATCAATTAGTTTTCCACGGCGATTACCACAAATAAATGTGTTTCTATTGTTTTTTTAGGTTCCAGATCTCTAATAACATTAGCTAAGGTACCAACTGCACTAAACATGCCACTAAGGAAATTATCAGCCACCCGGCTATTACTCATGGAACAACAGCCTCTTGCCGTAGAATAGGTTGGCACTTTTCTGTCCGTGAATATAAATCAGTTTTTCCATGGTTGGTGTTCCATCTTTTCCACATTGTTTGGTTTGCGTGCATGGACCATAACCCTGAGCTTCTGGCTTCTGGGAGGTCACTTTAACTTTATTTTTAGATCACACATTTGAAGAAATTATTCATTCTTTTTGCAACCCCAAAGTCACAGTGGAACATGATTTATTTTTTTTTTTTTAGATCATTCATTTTCACAGTAAGCTATTCTTTGATCACCTTTCTGAAGTTCATCGTTGGGTTTTAGATGTTCATGGAATGCCAAGGACAACCCAAAAAGCTGTGCTTTTCTATCTGTGGATTGGAATGGCATGCAGGAAAGTATCAAAATGAGGAAAAATATAACACAATGGAATTTTTTTTAAAGCATATAAATAAGAAAATGTAAAACCTAATAGACAGATATATGGACAATCGTGACTTTGTGAAGTTGTTTTGGTACTATTATTTTCTTTAATTTTTTGTGTATATGTGAACAATGATTACATGTTTAATGTGTAAAAATGTATGCATAAAAAATAGTAAGATGGGGGGTGGGAATTGATAAGATTTTTCTTTTACCCACTCCTTTTTTGAGCACTTTTATGACTTTATGTTCATCGTATTTATATAACTCTTTATTTTGTGTTTGAAAATAAAAGGAAATCAAACAAACAAACAGCTTTAACTTTCCTAGAGGATTCTGTCTTTCGAAGTCTTTCGAATAACGGGTTCTAGGAAAATAATTATTAAAACAAACATTAAGGGATTTTTGTTACATTTGTTTTATCCTCTAGGCCTTTGGAAATCTTTTTCAGATACTTTCTGTGTTTTTTACCATGAAACGACATGAAACAGCTCTTATACTGATGGTCAAATATCTAGAAGTGACTGCTTAGGTTTCCTTTTTACAACAAACTGAAGAATTACAGTCAATTTTTTTTCTTTCTTTCAGTGGAAAAATACCTGTTTTTCAAGAATGAAACACAGTCACTTTAGTTTAATGTTTTAGGAATTGTGACTTCGGTCATTGGAGCCTTTGATCGTTGATCGTTGATTTAAAAGGCCTGTAGACTACAACGCTTTTCTTAAGCCTTTCAGAGTAAACTATCTCCGCATATATGATCATATATTATTACCTTTGGCACACAAAAGAGCAAATTATTTATGAAATATCAGCTATTTTTGGGAACTTTTTTCCTACCCAGACGTAAGACGACTCGATCTCTGACGAAAACAAACATCCACATTTTTGCAAAGATGGATGTGCCTTTTGTGTTACCTGCCTTCAGTAGATGGCCAGGTGCAGCGTCTGCATGAATGTGCTCAACCCAGGGCTGGGGCGGGGGTCTTAAGGCGCCCAGCCACTATTAGAGACCGCCATCTATTGCAGCTAACACCTGTTAGACCCGACTTTTATTGTAGACCAGCATCTATTAGAGACCGGTCATTATTGGAAGAAATACAGTATATTCATTTGTTTAGTGTCTCTGTCTCACATGATAGAAAAACTTTAAGATGAAACTATATTTAGAATATTTTCTCAAAAGGTTTAGAAATGTCAGATATATTGCACATATTGGTGTTGTTTCATTCAGACTCTTTCAGTTATTTCTTCTTTTCACAGAGAAAACTTTGGCCTCGTTGAACCAGCTCTGTGGTGGAAATGTCAGTTTGGACCAAGATCCCGTTGACCGGATCAACCTCACCTTACCTGGACTTTTTACTAACACCAGCACACCCGACCCCATGAGCGGATCACTGTTTTCCCTTTGCACCTGGGTGATACAGATTCCTCCAGGGAGGATGATGCTTCTAAAGGTAGAAATCGGCTCAAATTTGTCCCTGCGCTGCGCCTGGAACGAGGGTGAGCGGAGTTTACAGAACGGGGAGACGGTTCTGCTCTCTGGATGTGAAAGAGACAAAGCCATCCTTAGAGGGTCGGGATTCTCCTCAAGCATCATCAGCCTGGTGTACTACGGTGACAACACATTCCTCAATTATCTGGTTTAGACTTGAAAAGTGTCTTTCTTGTTATCTTGATCACAAGAGTTGAATTTAGCCGCTTTAAATGAATTAGAATCATACATGCTTTAAGTAAAAGTATAGAGCATCAGGTTAAACCAGTCAAATAAACCCTGTAGTGACATAGTTTGTTTTATAAATCCACATCTCTTATCTCTATCAACAGTGTATGTTAGAGAAAACATTTTGATGTTGTGATTTCCACGTTGACACTCATCAACTTGGCTGTTTTTGTTTGCGTGCTTCTTATGATCCAGTCCAGGAAGATGAAGGGAATGTCTCTGTCCACTCAACCTACCAATCAGACCTAGAGACGTTCAACAGGACACCCACTGCTGCTCAAAAGGTGGTAAAAGACACAAAGGAGAGCAAAGGTCCCCTCTATGGAGGTCCGACGGGGCTTTCCAGGTCTCGGTCTGAGTCCAGCACCTCTTCTCCCGATGGGGGGCTGCTGCCCAACACCTCAACCCAGCGGGGACGCCCTGTCGCTGGGAATGCTGATAGGAAAACTCTCTATCTTCCTGAGGAAAAAGCAAACAATGGAGCGGAAACATCTGGAGCTGCTCTGCTCGCTCGTGATACCAAAACACACCCATACTTTCAGCACACGGCGAAGCCAAATGCCTCAACCGAAAGGGTTAACACTCAAACTGAAATGTCACGGACCAGAGCAACCTTCTCCAGCTCTACAGCCCCCCTTACCGCTGATATTGAAGCTTCTGCACAAACAGACGAGACCGCCTCCCACTCCTCTCTTCGCATCACCTCTCCCCCCCCTGGGAATCAGACGCAGGAGGCCGAACCCACCATAATTGTACAGGGCGCTGCTGCTGGTGGGACACCTGAGAATAAACAGTCCTTTTCCTGGAGAAGCCAGCGAAGCACAGACCAGCTAAACTACCATCTGACTTCCACTGCCACCTCCAACCTCTTAAGATCCTCTGCTGCACCTCCACACCGTGACTCAAGCAGTGCAAACGCTGACACCGAACCCTCTTCGTCATCCTCACCCACCGCCCACATCCCAGAGCACGGTGCTGATGTTGTTACTGCTGAGGTTGCTTCAGGTCATCCACACACAAACCGCAGTGACTCACTTGCATCCCCTGCGTCTGCTGTCGCTGATCCGACTACATTTGATCTTAAAAGTGCACCCATGCTACACACACGTCCTCCTTTTGGTGCCACAAGCTCTCCTGCAAGCACTGAGATTCTGGATTTTAGATCGACGCAAAGAGGGAACAAAGACATTCAAACAGTAAGTCCTCAAAAAGTGACCGTTTTTCCACATGTGATCACAGAAAGAACCTCCTCTCTGACTGACGGTATGGACGGAGAGACTTCTGCTTTCACTGGATCTTTATCTACAACCGGAGCAGCAAAAGCAACAAAAATCCAGAACCTGACTTCAGCCGAGACCACAGGAGAGCAGCACAAACAGCCTGCTGCTTCCACTGTGTTGCATGAGAGGTCGCCCACAGGGTGGTTGCTGTCCAGCACGACCACAGACTCCTCAACACCTCCTCACACCTCCTTGACAGACCAGAGACCTTTACCATCAGGCTCTCACAACCACCAGAGTTTGCCAACTTCCCCTAACATCTCTCCTACGTATGAGCAAACACGTCGTATCGCTGCTCCTGCTTACACCACTGCTGCCACGCCTGCAAGATCAGACCGTGGGGGTGTAAACACAGAGGATGAAGATGAGTTTAGGTCATGGTCTCCCACTGCTCAACCATCACTGACTTCACATCCCAATCAGGAGAGCCGTTTCACACACACAGCCTCTGCTGTGAGCTCCACACCCACCCAGAACACCACCAGCAGTCCAATGTTCTTCGTTGTACCCAACCAGCCAGTAACCATCAGAGGTAAAATGCACGCACTAACTCTTAGGTGTTTGTTTCTACGGATTCAAATGAACTTCTTGGTTCTCTCCAGAGGACTCGGTGGAGCTGCTGCTACAGATCATCGTGGAAGAGGCCAAATCGGCTTTGGCAGCTGGTTTGGAGGAAGACACAGCAGCCTGGGTGAGGGGACCGTACACAGAACACAAGCAATCCCTTGTCACGGTTAAGATGATCAACTTCTCTTCTAACTTTCCTCATTTAAAGATGGAGCCTTATCTGCAGAGAGCTCCAGGCTTCAGCAAGCTGCTGGGAGTTTGGAGCAGGTGAGGTGATTTAGAGAAAACACTGTAGATCTCAGAAAATGGAGGGCAGATTACTCTTCTCAAAAAATCCTACTAGTATAATTATTTTAACACAAAACTGTCAGATTTCATCTAAAAAAATACAGTGCAGAGATCCCTGGCAATATCGCGGTTAAAACAGTGATACAGTCTCGCTGTTTTGCTCATTTCTTTCAACGCAATTGTTCACGCTTTTTATATATATATATTTTTTACTAGCAGATTGACTTGTGCTTCCTGATTGGCTGTTGACCTTGTCAATCAATCTTCTCTGTACCATGTCTCCTGTAAAAAATCTATTCTGTTTGGCAGAGCTACACTTAGCTTTGATGATGACGAGCAGATCTTTGTTTTCATTCTATAATGTTGTGCTTTTTTTTCTTTAAGGTTTAAACTTTGAGTGTTGAAGTGTGAAAATGTTCATGTCTGTCAGAGAAAAGTGTACACACTGCAAAAACGGAACCTTAAGAAAATATACGACCGTTGTGTCAAGAAAACTGTCTTGTTTTCTGTCTTGCAAGAAACATGTTAGTTTAAGAAAATGTATCAAAGGCTAAGTATTCTCGGTTTAAGAAAACATGTCCTTGTCACTAGAATTTAAACATTTTGCTTCAATAAGAATTCTTGCTTAGACTATTCTTCCTACCCCAATGGCATTTTTTTTTAGCTTATTTATTCTTTTCTTCAATCTTTTAAAGATCTATAATTATTGGACTACTTCACAGATTTTACCTACTGTGGATTATTATCAGAACATAACTTCCATGATAAACTGGAGTCCACTTTTATGCCAACTGTATTTTTTTTTACTTAAATTAAATAACAAAAAAAATAATAAGACATTTCAAATGTTCATAAAACACAGAGTACTTGTTTCTGTTGTTGCTTTAGTGGCCATGCAGTTCAGAGCCTGGTGGCTTTTAATACCAGAGGGGCGCTGCAGTGGCTCAGCATGGCTGGATCTACATCGCTGCTGGAGCGCACAGGACTGGCTCAGGCTGTCCGTGAAGGGAAGACATTCAGATCATCCAGGGTTATGAATATCACTCTTGGAGGTGAGCCTAAAGGGTGATAACCACTCCCACTATCTAGTCTAACTGCTTCTTAACCCTTGGAAAGGAGGACTAATCGATGGGTCTCAAAGTTCAAAAAATAAGGACAAGATTCCAGAGTTTCGTTGGTCTTTATTGTAAACCAAAAAAGCAAAAGAGATTAATACATAATATTTTTTAAATTGATTAGCGTAGATTGCACTATAGTTATTTGTGTCAAATTTTGCATGAACATAGAATTAATCAAACTGCTATCCTAAAAATTAATTCCTAATGTTTTTATTCATTTTGATTCAAGTTTTAGAAAGTTACAATCACTTTTGCTAATTGTTTGAATACAAGGACAACCGGCTTTTATGCAAAACTGCAGTAATGTTATTCAAACTTTTAAAGGTAAAAAAGTGCAGAGGTTGTAAAAATATTTTTAAAAATGCACATCAGTAGAATAATAAGCAAATATTCAATGAAAAAAATGTGTTTTGGGTGTTTTTAACATGTCCTTGTATTCTTTTTCTCATGATAGAGAACATGTACACATTAATTTAAGGTTTTGTGAGTATTTCTTTATTCAAATTGTGGTCAATCAGGACCAGATGAAGAAATGCTGTTGAAAAAGACTCTTAGTTGGGACGTAGAAACTGCGTTGGGCGTGCTAAAGTCTCCCTGCTCCGCTCCATTCCGATGCATCCATTTGCAGACAAATAGACCCATAAACATCTTTGTTTTCCTCATCTGAGATGGCATTTGGCTCTAAACTGGGCAGCTGGAGAGCTGCAATATTTCTCACCATTTTTCTTAAACTTCTAATGTTAGGTTAGGGTTGTCAGGGGTTGTCAGCTGGAAAGGGTGTACAAAAAGGGATCATGGGATATAAGCGGAGGCTTACTTTTAAGCCAGCTATCTCACCCACAATTCAGGCTAATTTCTAATTAACTCTTGCCGCTCTGCAGGAACTATGTCCCTGAAAACAACACAGGTTTTTTGATTTTGGCTAAAAACAGCATAATCCTTATTAAAAGACATCTGGGGATGATTTTACAATAGATCAAAAGATGATTGGATTGGGACTTTAAAATAGACACTCTTCCTTATTAGACCTTTTTTTCCTGAATATAATTTTTGGGCTCACGGTAGAAGGTTCGGGGTCAAAGGAAGATTACTAAAAGTGTGACATCTCAAACCAGAACTGGCTGAAGTTCTCTTGACCTGGCATCTTCATGTTAGTGAACCTTCTGTCTGATCTAGTAAAGGAATAGTTGAAGAATTCCAGTCCTAATGTTGTTACTTTATTCCTGCAGCTGCAGGCAGACTCTTGTAAACAACCAAACTAAGTAATTCAATGAAGCTCACAATCAACTTAGCAAAAATCTGATTATTGCAGGTTCACTCTTGTACCAATTTGGTCACCAAGATGTGAAATTACTGGCTTCACATTTGCAGCATCCAGCCTATTGAAATAAATGATCAAATTGGAAATAATCCATCTTGAGCAACAAATTCACAGCTCTGATTGTTGAAAATTTACTTCAGCTAAAGTGAAATTCCAGATGACATATGTAGAATAGAATTAACACCTCATGTTGATCCACAATTAAATCCTAAACATTAATACACTGAACCAATTATCTCTGACGTCACTCCAAGGTTTTTGAATGGCAAAAATTACGTGTTTTGTTTACAGGCGTTTATTCTTCCTAATTCGACAAAGTTTTTAAAATGAGAAAGTAAAAGTATGTTCAGGTCTACCCGTGGGTCCACTAACTTCCAAACCAACAAACATTCCTGTAATTATGAGCTCTAATGAAATTTAAGACTAATTTCAAAATGGGGAAAAAATGAGAATGAATAGGTTGCGTAGAATGCCCTGATTTATGTGAGTATGAAGTTGGAGATAATAGAGACTACACCAAATGTTATGAGATCTTTTCATTTGCTGCAAAAGACAATTGTCTGTGAAATAAGTTGCTGTTTCTAAATTGTTAAACCATAAAAGTTAAAGATCCACTCCGATGAAAATGTTTTTTTTGGTGGTTTTAATGTGTTGTTGGAACATTTTCCTGATGATGGAGGACATATTTTAAGAAAATATAAGCTTAAAATTGCATTAAAAAAGACCGTTGGGAACGCTTTTAAAAAGATCAAAAGATAATCGGAGTGGGTCTCTCACTCAGACAATCGGAAGGACGTTTATATTTATATACAAATATGTTGCTAAATATTACAACTTGTGATGGTATATGAACACAGAGAATGCCACACATCTTTTTCTTTATCGTCTTTGTCTTTCAGGACTTCATGGGGATGTGTGTAACTGGTTACTGCAGTGCCCTGAAGGCTACAAATGTGGGCCTCGACCTGGGACTGCAAACTACAGCTGCTCCTCTGTCTGCCACTTTGACCACTGCCACCATCATGGCATTTGCACACACCATCCAGATCAACTTCCTGTCTGCCGGTAACATTAGTTTACATCGGAATGATCAGTTTTTCCAAAATGAAAAACTCTGTGCAAGTGAGTTTTGGTTTGTCTTAGTTGTCTTGTAGGGGATGACTTCTGGTATATGGGTCAAAGGTGTGACACAAAGATGACGAAAGCGAGGCTTGTGGGCGCGTGTCTGGCCGTCTTGCTCATTGCTGTGATCGTCATCGGCACGTTGGCGTACGTGGCTGTTCGGCGTTATCGAGACATTCTGATCCAGGCCAAAGTGGACCAGACACGCAGCAGGTACCAACAGCTCTGTCACATGACCACTGGCAACTGTGTGTGGGGGGGTGGGGGGTGGAAAGCATATTTGAATTAATTTGTAAATAAATTGGCGACAAAAAATCATAAATTTTATATTACAAGCTACAACATGTAAGCAAAAAATATCAAGTGCTTAAATCAGATGTTTTGAAGAAGCAAAACAGGAAACCTCTGATCAGCAGTTACTGCAGTCTACTAGATGTCCACTAGATGTCGCTGTCAGCCAGTAGGAGTGGAATGTTTGCGTTTGTTTCACTGTTTTTATATCACAGAATTAGGATGAGTGATGTGCTCTATTATAAAAATGACATCAGTTAATATTTACAAATTTCACAACAAAGTCTTTATTTAATTGGAATTAACATTTTTTTAAAGAAAACTTTATTATATCGTTTGTCCAAATAGTATCATGTGCAGATGTTAGCAAAGCCTGAAAACAATCTACACTTTTTGGATGTTATTAGTTGTCTGCTCAGGTCATCATCTTCTACCACTGAAAATATCAGTTTCAAAGCTGAACTAGCTGTGATTTTTAATTTGCATGAACCTGTTACTCGCTGTAAACGACGAGTTCAACCAGCTTGACTGAGATTCTGGTTGTGTGGATTGGTTTGGTACTTATATGTCTTTGTGTTCACAGATTGAATTCAAAACTGGTCAGAGTTTTAGAGCAGAACCTCCTCAAACGAAGGAAATTAAAGCTTCCAGACAAAGTTGGATTCCTGAGATGATTAAAGATTATTGACAGAAAAACATTGTGCAGCTAACAGCTGCTTCAGTGAATGTAGACTCAGTAGTTTTGTAATTCAGAATAACTGAATATTTGGGCATCTGCAATATCGATGCAGACAGTGGAGGAGCAGTTGGTTTTTACAGCATTGTTTAAGTAAATGCTGGTTGTTAAACTTTTAAAGGAATTGAAATGCTTGCTAATCCTTCACATTCCCGGGAAGTGCACTGAAAGATGCATCCACGGCTACTTTCACTGTAAACATACTTTTTTCCAGAAAGACTCATAACCTGCGTCATGCGGTTTAGAATCTTTTATATTTCATGTAGTTAAGCAGGACTTTACCTGCAGCAATACTGGTCAACCCAGCAAGGACAATTTTTGTTGGCAGTTTTCATTTATTTGTTTTTTATTTGTGTTGTGCAGACTCTTCCACATACATTATTTTTTTTATTATTGTTGTTTTTATTTTTGTTAGATGAGTTTGGTAGTTTGCCTGAGTCTCCTGAATCTTCAAACTCTTCCCTTCTTTTCCACATCAGCTTGTGAAGTTTTAACAGATTTTGGTTGACAGTGAGCTCTCTCACCTCACAAGGAGTAGCCCCTGATTTAAATCCCAGCTGAGACCTCTCTGTGTGGAGTTTGGATGATCTCCCCGTGCATGTGTGGGTTCTCTCCAGTTACTGTGCCTCCCACAGTCCAAAAACATGCGTCAGAGATTAATTTGTTTCGCTAAAAAGCCCCTAAGTGAGAATTTGAGTGTGTGGCTCGGACAGACGGACAATCTGTCCAGAGTACACCCCGCCTTTCCCCATCAGTAGCTGGGTTGGCTCCAGCAACTCTGTGACCCCAAAAGGAATTTAGTGTGCTCTAAAAGTTCTTTAAAAAGTCTTTAGCTTGTTCAAAATGCAGCAGCTAGATTGTAAGCAGGAACCAGCAGAAGAGAACACATTACTCCTGTGTTAGTTTCACTTCACTGGCTACCAGTTCAATCTAGAATCAAGTTCAAACTCCTCCTGCTAACCAATAAGGCCTTGAATGGGATGTCCCTATCTTATATTGAAGATCTCATAGTGCCTTACCAACCAAACAGAACACTTCGCTCACAAAATGCAGGACTGCTTGTGGTTCCTAGAATCTCTAAAAGCACAATTGGAGGTAGAGCCTTTAGCCACCAAACCCCTGTCTAATTTTATAAGCTCTAAGCTCATGTAAGAGAACCAGACAGAGTTTCTACATTCAAAGTTAGGCTTAAAACATTCCTCTTTGGACAGGATCATTGCCATGCTAGCTAGCAATCAGAGAATATTTAACTTAATGCTGCCCTATTTCACCTACTGTTATGAAGTTTAGGGGAATGATTATAATTTTCATTCCACCCATTTTATACATTTCTCCGCAGAGCTAAGCTAAGAGAAGATGTTTTGATAAACCGGGACAAGATGGCCTATTCCTTCTGCTTACTGGGGTTACGCGGGTTTGGATTAGATTATTGATATATTAATACTGACATGCTAAAACTTCAGATTTTCTATTATTATCATCATTATTAATACCATCCACTATTTGTGTCATATTCATGCAACTTACCATTAACATTTTTAAATTAAATTTCAATACCAATGAGTTGCTAGCAGGCTACTAGACGTTAGAAGCTGGAGAAAGGATGGAGAAAGGATGGTGCAAAAAGGCATTTAAAAAAAGAAAAAAAAAAAAGGAATTATGAGTTTAATTTGTTTGTTTTCATTTTCTATATGAAGCTCTCACTGGCACAAAGCATTCTCTGTGTAACATAGTAAGTTCATTCATGAAGTATGATCTCATCAACAGCAGCAGAGCCAACTCCACCCCTCTCTGCCTCTGTGAAGCTCCTTGTTCATCACGAAAACTCTCACAAACTCTGTCAAGACTTTCTGAGATATACAGTAACAGTCTCAAAAGATGAAGTTTCATCACAGAATTTTAACGCCTTTAAGAAAGTTACTTTTTTTGTAATAACTGTCTTAGACTACTGTTGAAAAAAAATACTAAACATAAGTTTGTGTGGTCAAAGTATTGTGGTGCCAAACAGCATTGAACGTTTTTGCAGCTATCGCAGGTTCAACCATTTTGACGAGCTGTCGGGCCGCTTCTGGTTGCGTTCATGGGCGGGATCTGCAGATTCCTTGGATAATCTCGGCTTCAGGCGCTCCGATGATCTGCTGCATCTGCGGGCACGCGACCACCCCTGTTGTTTCCATGACGACACGCTGTCCCTGGCTTCAACCTGTCCCAGTCACGGAGCACACATCAGCACCATCTACCCACACAGGTGACACACACACACAGTGCTCCCCTACATACGTGTCAATTATAGTTTGGGTCTTTTTCCAGGACTGACAAAGTTGCTCTGACTTAATTATTATTTGTAAAGACTGTACTGGATTGTTTTGCTCTTTAGACCACAAATCCCCTGTGCAGCCACTAAGACTGAAGCATCAAGTACTTTAAAAACTTGCCATATTGAAAAAATATCAGAAAATATGATAAAAGTTTTATCAACTATAAAAAAAACTTTTATAAACCTCCTTGTTATGCTGTGTTGGTCTATCTATTGTCACACATCAAGTTTAAAGTTGTGCACAGAAACCAGTTGAACTTGTAAATGGTCAAAGCCTTGGAAAGTTGGAGGACAAATATAAAACTATCAAGATAACAGAAATAATCTACTTGGGTTTGTGCACATTGGTGCTTGGAGAAAGGGGAACATTCCAGGAACCGTGCAATAGCACAGACTTTACCAAAGCCTGTTTTTATTTGTGAGTCATCAAGGTGAAACTCTGTCCTTTGCAACAACTCAACGCTGAGCAAAACAGGTGTAAATCAAGTAAATGCGGCTTTTTTTGTTTTTATGAAGTTTTCAATTAAAGAGAAAATATGTCATTTTCCAATGAAAATTGTGTTTATGGTGTTTTATTAACATGTTCTTGAAGCATTTTTCTCATGATGGAGGACATATATTTAAAAGAATTTAAGATTAAAGTTGCATTTCTGAATCTTTCTTTATTCAAATCGCTGTAAATCAAGAGCAGATGAAAAAATGCTGTTTGAAAAAGCTCTCAGTTGTGACGTAGATACCTCTATTTGTAGACAACTAGATCCATGTACGTCTTTAATTTTCCTCTGGCATCTGGTTCAGAACTGTACAGCTGGATATAGGTTCGATGTTGCCCGCCTGTTTCTGCCGTTCACCTCTTCTCCAGGGGATGAATCAAACGCAGAGAACACATGTCATACACCTAGGCGCGTGACACCTAATGACAGTTTAACTTTCAAATTCAATCCATTTGTTTCTCAAAGTAAAATCCTTAGGAAAAGAATGGAAGCTAGTATCACTATGGCCTTTCATTGAACTGCAACCCTCTACAGCACAGAATGAGGAAGATGCCATCTTCTCTTCTCCCACATCTTGTGCAAGGGTTGGACAGTTGTGACATCACAACAGTTCATTAATTCTAACAGAGCATCTTGGCGACAGTTTGACAAAGAGAATGAGAAATATTCAGAAATACAAAAATGAAATGATTTCTTATTACATTTGAACAAGAAAAATGCCACATGTACATGTCAAAAACTCAAAAAACACGATTTTCACCGGAGGGGGTCTTCAAAGTAATCCTAAAATCTCAATCATCATGACATTGAAATCTTTTCTTGACATTGTGTTTGCTTTGTAGTTCCCAGTATGGTTGGCGGGGGAGTGGGGTGAGCGTGGGAGATGGCGTGTTGGACTCAGGAAAAGCCAGTGACCTGTCTGTCTGTAGCTGGCCCGTAGAACCCATTCACTGGACTCCATTTCCGCTCCTGCAGCAGCTCGCGTCTCACAGGACTCCAGCGGTAAGTGTGGAACTTAGGATCAAGATTTGAGAAAAATCTGTGCAGCTTCATATTCGTTTGTTGTCCCCTCTTCAAAGCAGGTCCGGGTGTCACGTCCACGTTCCTACTGTGAAGGCATGGAGCTGGTAGACATGGGGAAAAGCTGGACCGCATGATCACCTCATGGATTAATTCAATTTGAACTCAAATTATTGAAATGTAGTTCAAATGTTTTTGTAAAATAAAAGAAAAGCTGTTACTGTATTTATCTGTCTAATCTGATGCTGAAACTGTTACAGAAATTAAATGCTAGATTTGTGATATTAAAACCTTTTTATGTGTCAAGTAAATTGAAATTAAGGACAAAGTAAGAATTTTGCTTGAACAATGTAATAAGGCTTTTTCTTGTTTGTATATGTTAAAGAAAAGATTTAAAAAATAAAGATTATGATTTTTAAGGTATCTAAATCTTAAATTTGTATTTTGGTAAAAACTTGAAAACACTCCCAAAAATACCCAACAAAATATAAAAACCAAATACTTTGTTTTACAGACATGTTTCCTTAATGTTGATTTGTCACATCTGGACCTTGAACATGCTTAAAGGACTGTCAGTTTAAACACACGCATCTAATTAGACTACTCTAAATTAATGTAAGGAACTCTATATTGATTTTTTTTTTTACTGTTAGTTCTAGCATTTATGCAAACGCAAATATATGGAAAATAACCTAAATTAAAACCCTAAAGTAAAGATTCAACTTTGTTCTTCTGACTTTTCAAATGAAATTTTGAAAAAACATATTGAGTTATGTCATATTTTTGAATAGTCCTAATTTTAATTACTGACCTACAAAAGCAGACTGGAAAAGTATACACCCAACATGTATACAACAAGTATACAAACAACATATTGAAACTCAGCTAGTAGGATTTAAAGACAAAATACCTTCTTTGTCAAATAAATAAACTCGCTTGTCAAACGGCTTCATTCAGAGGTGGGCAAATAAGCACATTTGTGGAATTTTTTCCCACTTTTAGAGCATCCAATATAAAAAAGGCTGCATTGAAAATATAATTTTACGTTTAATTCATTCCCAATACTCAACAATTAAAATCAGAAACAATTTGCAGTCGTATTTGCCTTCGACAGGCTGCACTGCTTCCTGAGACAGACGATGCTCCTTGCAGATGTTGTTGTTTCTACTATTGCAGGAGTCTGACTCTCAGTTCTTCAGCCTCATCATGGAAACATTGCTTGATTCAGTGTGTGCTAATATTAGTCCAACAAAATCCATCCAGAAAATACAGAATGTGTTTATAAATTTAGGGACTCTGCTTGGCTGTGACGGGTTTGTCCTGACTTTCATCCATTGATCTAACCATTAACCATTCGTCAGTGTTCGTCCACTTCTCATTGACTTTTCAAAATGCTGCTTTTGTCCTTATCAGGTTTTTTGTCCTGATCTCACTCCACAGCCACTGCAGAAAATGGAGGACGATTGAGCCTCAAAATCTGCATTACAGACAGATGGCTTTGACTTCTTGAAGATTAATCCTGAAACCACTCAGATCAGTGGTCAAGCTGGACCCCCTGCAGTTTGTCTGCCAGCAACATGTTAAGGTTGGAAACAGCTTCATCTTCCTGCTGCAAACAGATTCCAGTATCTGGGATGATGCAGAAAACACTGTCAAATTCATACCAACCATTGATTTCAGCATTTTGCTGCTCAAGAAATTCATCCGTGTACTCCACAGTATCATAAATATGTATTGTCTTACCCTTTTATCAGAGTTTTGGCCATTCTAAAAAAAAAAAGGTTATTATGTTTTGTTGGAATTAGTTTTTTAATATATGTTCTTGCAGAAGATATCTCCCTGCTGGAAAAATGTGTATAAAATACTCTACTTGTTAAGGCTTTTATGGGAGCGCTTGGGCTCACCCATCCTCGGATAGGGAAGGGTTCTCATGATGCCCATCCAAGATGATATCAATATCCATGATTCAGGCACAGGTAGAAGCTGTTTCATAAAGTTCCACTGTGATTCCCTTTTGATCTATTGTGAACGTGCAGTCTTTTAACTATGATTATACAGTTTTTAGCCATATATATATATATATATATATATTGTTTTTGGGGTGATAGTTTTTGCTGGATGGCAGTAGTTCATTAGAAAATCATCTCTGAGTCGTAGGCGGGACTGTTGGCATGGAGTAATTCTGCCCCCTTCCCCATCATCCATCGCTCTCCCACCAACTTAGATCCCTTCGCAAACCCAAAAAACCCCAATCTAGGTGCAGGAAAATGGTGAGCAGTATTGTGGCTATTCAGGTGTACAATCTTGAGCCAGATGCCAACTCAGACGAGGAAAATGGAAAAGTACATGGATCTAGTCGTCTGCAAGCAGATTAATCAGAATGGAGCAGAGCAGGGAGCTTGTGGCTTGCCGAAGTTACACTTACAGGCTTTTTATTTATACGCCATTTATACCCTTGCGCCTGTTTCACAACAATTTAGATGAAGAAATTCTCGAAATGCAATTTAATCTTAATTTTCTTTACATATGTCCTTCATCATGAAAAAAATGCCACAAGTACATGTTAAAAACACCAGAAAACGGAGTTTCATCTGAGTCTTTAAATCCCACACAATGTTTCAACCTACAAACATTAACATCAGCTCTTACAGCTATTAAAGACTGATTTATATAAGACCCATCCAAGATACTCTGAAAGTTTAACAGGGCACCAACGTGATTTAGAAAGGAGGGAATATGTGTTCTGTAAAGTTTCTCATTCCTTTACCCCTTCTCAGTCTTCACATCCCAAATTTAAGAGGTTGGTTGAAGAGCATGACAGAGAGGAATCTGGGGGTGAAAAAAGTAGGATTGATAATGCACATTTAAAAAAAAAAAAAAAGAGGAAACATGCTAGAGAATGGGATGAGTAAAAAGTGGAGAGAAGCTACCTGCTTTCTTCTTCCATATACGGTGTTAGTCAGCGCTGAAAGCCAGGCCTGGGAGTTTCTCTGAGCAATGCAGCAGGGAGTGCCCCTTTTTATCAGTGTGTGTTGTTATGCATGTATGAATCTTACATTTTTTTTTTTAATGAGTGGCACAGAATTCCACAGCAAATATTATGAAATATCAGTCAGAGAGGTGACATACAAGTTTTGAAAAAAAAACGTGTTTTTGTGTCTAAATCAACAAGAATGTTAACACTGAGGAGTACAGCTGCAAACCCTGCGAACGGGAACACATCCTGACCCTCAAATAGAAAAATTCATTCATTTCTTTGGACAAGTCACATGATCCCAGCAGTACATTCTCTCTCCCCCCACACCATGTGACATCCTCCGATATCGCCTTATATGGATGTCATCCAAAGGAACTCTTAAAGGGATGGATAGCCTGCTCTGGTGCTATAATTGGTGCGCGTCTGTCTAAAACAGGATAATGCCACTCAGAAAAGCCAATTCCCTGATCAGCACATCACCCCCACCACCACAACACACACACACACCATATGTTGTCTTTAGCTGCAATCACTTCCTGTGTGCATCTTCAAGAAATAATGCACCATAAAATCTGACTTCCCTTCCCTGCTGGAGAGCTGGCTCCCAAATATCCATATTAGGAGCACAGGGAGCAATGCTCAGAGTCACTAGGAGCATTGGTCCTGTGCCCTAATTGAGTTAAAACGCCACTCTGACTAAGCCACTCTCTGTCTTGTCTACTTACAACATAAGCTTCTAAAGGGAGATTTGCATAATGAAACTGAATACTACATTCAATCTATTATTCCAGGTTAAAATGCCATCAGGTGTTTCAGGATCAGTCTGTGCACTGAAGGGAGTCACAGCAGGTGGCATATTTTTCATTCAAACGTGAACACACCTTTTCATACATTACAAAACTGATGAGTGCAAAAGAGGGATTTACAGATTCTCGGTTTTGCTGTAAGCAAAAATGAGCTTGGAGACGTGTCGCTCTGATCCGCATAAGTGAGACCAGTACGCAGGATATTATACAGGGTGCTAACACTACTGTCAGTGACCCTGAAACTGTAACCAGTCCAAGGCTGCCAATGCACGTGTCTGTAATCAGTGGGAAAGTTCTCATGTTTAAACAATACCACAATTCAGTTAAATTACTAAAAGCTATTTTATTTTTCTCTAATGAACTAGTTAAGAAAAAACAGCTGGACAAGCAAAATGATAGGATTACCTCATCCAAATTACAGTGTAGATGATAAGACGCAAACATATGACTGCATGTTTAACTGCACTCCACCTTATTCTGAGAGCAACATAACATAAAAACATGTTTTTAGACATGTATTCCCAAGAATCCTGTTGTGTTTTGCAGTTGTAATTGCATTGTGTTTTCCTTACACACAAACAAAAAAAATGTAAAAAAATAAAATAAAATAAAATAAAAAATAAAAATAAAATAAATAATTTTATCAAACAAAGTGACCAATGACCTTTGACACATAACCCTGACAGCATTTTCACGGACCTTGTCCCCGCGTGCCAGGACTCAGAGCAGCTATCTGCATGAGCCACACCCAGTGGATGCGGCGGAGCCAATCAGAGAGCGCCGTGCGGAAAGTTCTCCTTTTATGGAGAGGGGGCTGCAGCACGAGCTCCAATATAACCCCGCACTTCACCGGCCTTCATTGCAGTGTAGCGCAGACACTAAGCTCCGAAGGAGTATTGCCTTCAGGCAAGAGTCTTCACAAGCCGTGAACCCCCATTCATACAGGTAAGGGTCAACTTTTGGCTTCCTGTTTACGAGTTCGCTGACACGTTTAAGACGTAAATCTCAAAGTAGTCCGCAACTTCTGTCAGTTAGCGATACAAAATTGAAATGTTTTGTAGCTGTAAATGACAAACTGCTGCAAACAGGTTTTTTTTTTTTATTATTATCTGTAGTAAATATCGCTGTGTTTGAAAACCTTATCGTTCCGTTGGTCTTAAATCAAGCAGCGATGAAAGCTTGACCTTCTCTGTCACGCCAGCATCCAGGTTTGCGATTCTGACGTCTCAGGTTTCGCCCTGTGATGAAGGGCTTTACATCTTTTCCACTCTGAAGCATCCCTGCTGGAAGGTTTCATGCAGCACAGAGATGCAATATGATAAAAAGGTTTAAAAAAAAAAAAACAAGTTTTTCCTGTAGTTTTCTTGCTTACTCCGCACTTGCTGATGATGAGTTCGATCATTTAGTGGGTTAAAAGCAGCAGTTCTAGAAAACAGTTCTAGCGGTAATGCGATGTGGTGACAGCAAACAGAAGGGGTTCGGATATGTGTTTGGGAGTGGTCGCCTGTCGGTGTCATCCGAATCTGTTTGGGACAGATCAACACGGGGCGGTTTCTGGACCGGTCTGCTGCTGCTGTGGCTGCTTTTGCCTTATATGGCAATGGCCAGACGGACGTGAAAGCCCTTTTGTTTCAAAGTCCTGCATTTTTAAAGTGGCAACACGACAGCGACACCCGGCGTCCAGAATCTGTAACTACATGACTGACCAGTGGTAGATGAGTTTCTGATTTCTATTTTTCTGCAGAAAATGGAAGATGAAATTGCTGCCCTCGTTATTGACAATGGATCTGGTATGTGCAAAGCTGGCTTTGCTGGGGATGATGCTCCTCGTGCTGTCTTCCCCTCCATTGTGGGGCGCCCCAGGCATCAGGTACAGCTTTTTTTCCCTTTTTTTCCCATTTCCAGCAACATCATCCAAAGCCAGACATTGAACTTCTTCTCTTTTTGTGTGTGTCTAACTTTAATATTTTCTTCCAAGGGTGTGATGGTTGGTATGGGCCAGAAAGACAGCTATGTTGGGGATGAAGCACAGAGCAAAAGGGGAATCCTCACCCTCAAATACCCCATTGAGCATGGTATCGTAACCAACTGGGATGACATGGAGAAGATCTGGCATCACACCTTCTACAATGAGCTCAGAGTTGCCCCTGAGGAGCATCCAGTCCTGCTGACTGAGGCCCCCCTTAACCCAAAGGCTAACCGAGAAAAGATGACCCAGGTGAGAGCGCTGATGACTGTGTGCTAAATCCTATTGGCAGCTCATTTTCAGGTTCCATTGAGAAGCTGTTTCTTTCTTTTTTATTTATTTTTTTTACTTCTCGTTTTTCATTCTCAATGTCATTTCCTCCTGCTCCTTTTATACTCCAGGATTCTTCTCTCCTGAGCTCATCTCTTTACCTCTGCGGATGTTTCAGGTTTCTATCTTCCTGCACTGCATCAGGAATGACTCGTTTCAGCATGGGCACAAACCTTTCTGATCTGGACCTGCTAGTGCAAACTATCACTTTAAATTAGTGTTCTGCGTTAATCTGCCTAACTGAGTGGCTGTGCTCAAGTAATCAATTTTATTAAAACAGGCTTGTGTGCTATTTGTATTGGCATAACTGCTAAACAATAATTGATGTGATTCACTGTCCTAATGTCTCTTCTAGATCATGTTTGAGACCTTCAACACTCCTGCCATGTACGTAGCCATCCAGGCCGTGCTGTCCCTGTACGCCTCTGGACGTACCACTGGAATCGTCATGGATTCTGGTGACGGTGTGACCCACACAGTACCTATCTATGAAGGCTACGCTCTGCCCCATGCTATTCTGAGGCTGGACCTGGCTGGGAGAGACCTCACAGACTACCTCATGAAAATCCTGACTGAGAGGGGGTACAGCTTCACTACCACAGGTGGGCACTGTTTTGCACTCAAGTAAAATGATGTGCAGAGTTAAAAAAAAAAAAAAACTTAAATGGGTTTTATTTATATTTTTTCTTTTTGACAGCTGAGCGTGAGATTGTACGTGACATTAAGGAGAAGTTGTGTTATGTTGCACTGGACTTTGAGCAGGAGATGGGAACTGCTGCGTCTTCATCTTCACTAGAGAAGAGCTATGAACTACCAGACGGACAGGTCATTACTATTGGAAATGAGAGATTCCGTTGTCCAGAGTCCCTCTTTCAGCCTTCTTTCCTTGGTAAACCTTAAACCCTCATGCAAGATGAGTTTTTGAATGTTGCCACACGTGATGTTGACGACCTGTATCTTGATCCCTGCACGCAGGTATGGAGTCTTGTGGTATTCATGAAACTACCTTTAACAGCATCATGAAGTGTGATGTTGATATCCGTAAGGACTTGTATGCCAACACTGTGCTGTCTGGAGGTACCACCATGTACCCAGGCATTGCTGACCGCATGCAGAAAGAAATCACTGCCCTGGCACCCACTACAATGAAGATTAAGGTATGGATACTTTACTCGCATACAAGCTGTAAAACTCCATCTTGACCATGTCATTTTTTTTTTTTTTTTTTGTAAGATGCTGACTTCTCCATTTGTGCTGCTTTTAGATTATCGCACCCCAGAGAGGAAGTACTCTGTATGGATTGGAGGCTCCATCCTGGCTTCCCTGTCCACCTTCCAGCAGATGTGGATCAGCAAGCAGGAATATGATGAGTCTGGCCCCAGCATTGTCCATAGAAAGTGCTTTTAAACAGACTCTTCCTTCCCCTTTCTCAAACTCACTGCTCCAAGCCCAAGTGGGCTCTGCATACATGCCTGCACCAAAATGCTGTATGCAAGCCTATGTTTGTCTCACTTTGACTGTGGCACATGCCCCATGATGGGGTAAAAACTGAAGTACAGGGGATTCCAGGCAGTATGAATTTGAGGAACCTGTCCATTGTTTGTTTGTTTGTTTTTTTTTTTTTTTCTCGTGTAGGTCATTCCAGATGTCTCTTCACAATCTTATTTGCCTCTATGAAGGTTTATTCTCTGGGCTCACTACTCAGCAGACCTGTAGTATTGCTAAATATTTAAATTGTGTAATCTAAACTTTTTTTGGTTGTATTTTCAGCCTTAACAATACTCCAGTTTTGTCATGTGACACAAGGTGTACGCCTTGTGTTGAAGTGTATGAAGGATCGTGCATGGGGTTAAAGCCTCTAGTGTACACAACAACCCAATAAAGCGCACATTGTCTGAAAGTTTGTCTGCCTGCTCTCTTAAAATCCCAATGGAGAGAAACCAGTTTGCAGTGTTGACACTTGGCACCACAAGTCCATTCCATTTTAATGTCTTGCACACTAATTTCAAATAAAATGTCAGTGACTGAAATCCAGTGGGATCAAATCAAGACTTAATATCTACATATTTAATAACCAAAAGATTTGTGGGATTTAGAGCGGTTCCTCTGAAGACCCTATCTACCAGAACTTCATGATGTACATGTAAAATAACCTGAACTTATGTTTTTCAAAGTCCTTTTCCCTGTGTTAGATGTATCTAACTGGATGATTATGACATTAACAAATTTAAAACAATAGAAATATTCACATGTAAATTATGCTATTCTTAATCATAGACATATGTACATAAATTACACACTGAATTCATTAAATGTGAGATTTAAGATTTTAACTGCTCAAAGGAGTAAAAATACGGTCAAGTCGTATGATCCCTCCCCTGATGTGATATACTTTTAACTTTTTTTTTTTTTTATATTTTCCAGTTTGTAACTCCTAATTAAAGACGTGCCATATAAATAAATACCCTTTCCCTTTAAATGTATGTGTACTTTTATTCAACTTTTTGACTCGTGAACCAAATTGCTTTCTAGTTTCTAAAAGTTGACTAGCAACTGCAAAAGGGAATAAAATTGCGATTCCAATAACAAATTTGTCATTGTTTTTATTTTTCAAAAATACATCAGTCATTTGTTAAATGGAAGTAAAACTGATGATTTAGAATTTACTTTCTTGAAAGTTGTTCTTCAGTTTCATGTTTAAATACGAAAAAAAAAAAAAATTATTTCAATTTGGAATTAGAAAATCTGACTTCTGATGTAATTTCTAAATAAGAATAATCTGGATGGAAAATCAATTGTTTAGATTAGATCTCGTCTTAAAAGCTACTTTTATGCAATACCTTTTTTAATGTTGATAGACTTTTATTCAAATATATATTTAAA
Source organism: Oryzias celebensis (assembly GCA_014656515.1). Lineage (NCBI taxonomy): Eukaryota > Metazoa > Chordata > Actinopteri > Beloniformes > Adrianichthyidae > Oryzias > Oryzias celebensis. The sequence goes on along the minus strand of BNCR01000001.1, from coordinate 24,302,705 downwards.
TATTTTCGCCTAAAATAGAAACAATATAATTTATCTATTTAACTTTATTTTAAAGAGACTTGATTGTGAACTACAGACAAGACAAAAGGTAAGTTTTAATTACCAAATTGTCTTTTATTTTTGAAGAAGTGTAGATCACATACTTAATGCAAAAGATCCTTTATGTTATATAGATATATATTTTATTTTATTGTTTTGATATTTAAAATTGTAATAGTATAATGTTATAATTATGAAGTAAAATAAAGTCTGTTTTTAAAATTTCCCCCCGGAAGTACTTTACCTTAGACGGATGTAGGTCCGTCCTCTAATGTGTTCCGCCATGTGCAGCAGCATTCATCTCCGTGTATGTAAAATCCAGGAGCTTGTAGCTCGTCTTCGGAGCCGGCTTCATTAACATTTTTTAAAAAAGAGAATATGGTGAATGATCCGTGAAAATTCTACCTAATGAGCAGGGCTGTGTGCGGAGCCATAGAGGACATGAATACACAAATTGTCCAGGTAGGAGCGTTATTAATCCATTGCAACAATGCATTTTTTGCTGCCTATAACCGGCTAATTTCAGTGCTATAAAAGTAGAAAAGAAAGGAAAGCAAAGATCAACGAAACACAAATTATTCTGTTTTAGTTGCGCTTTTGATGTCAGTCTTTAATGGTTTAAATTAGTGCTAATTTCCTTAAAAAATTAATATAGGCTTGGATTAGTTACCCCATGTGAATTAGAATCTAGATTCTTAATTGGACTCCTAAAGACTGAATATGATCCTTTCTTTCTCAGATGTCCTGCTTGCTGGTTGTTGTTTTTTGTGTAAGAAATTTGTGTTTTTTTGAACAGTTTAACATCAAAGTCAAATCACAAAGTGTAAGAGATAAAGCACATATAAAATATGGAATAAACAGTTGCTTAGTTAGAATTTTAAGCATAGTATACTGAAAGGCAATGTTAAACTTTCCCATTGCAGATGTTATCATCTTAAATATCCTTTGACTGCATCATTGATCTAAAGGTGTATTTTGCACGACTTTCCTTTATCTTCTTAGGCTGTACGAGCGGAGGATACAATGTCTTCCACATCTGCAGGAATGTCAGACTTGTCCGATGAGATCCTGCTGTGCATCCTGCGTTATGTTCCATTGTGCGACTTGCTGGAGAATGTGGCGAAAGTCTGCCAAAAGTTGCACACGCTGTGCCATGACAAGTCCCTTCTCACAACAGTTAGATTATCCGAAGAATATCTGGTAAAGAGATTGTTTTATCTTTTTAAGAGAAATGGCACTTTTTATTAATTGGACATTTGCTTTCAGTGAATTTTGAAGTTTTTATATGCGCATGTAACTTTATTTACACTACCAGGGCAAAAGTTTTAGAGCACTCTAATGCTTTTTGTTTTTTATTAGGACAAATTCAGTGTAATGTCCTGTTTCATGTTTGAAATGGAGCAAAAAAAGCGGCTTGAAAAAAAAAAAAATCTTGAATACATACCAGAAGGACTTGCAAAGTGCTTCAGAATCATGTGGTTGTTGCGTTTGTCTCTTATGCTGTAGAAGTCACTGACCCTAGATCCAGCAAAGCAGTTTCCAGATCATCACACATTCCCCTCCGTGTTTGACATTTGATGTCACACATTGTGAAGCCATCCTTTCACCTGTTTAACCAAAGATTTCTAACTTTGTTTCATTAGTTCATAGCACCTTCCAGTCTTCCGTGGGCCAATGACATTGTTTCCTGGCCCTGGCAAGCCTCTTTTTAATATTCTGACACAGTACCAATTATGTTTTGGCTACTTGTCCTGTCAGTCTCGCAATTTTGAGTTTTCTCCTTACAGTTAAAACTGAGGCTAGCCTACTACAACCAATGAAGCTAGATTGATGCTCTCCTTTAAGCTTTTGTCTCATGAGCTTCTTATCATGAAGATGTTACCTCTCAGAAACATGTCCTTTGTTTCAGATTTGACTTGTGGTCTGCTTGATTTCTTTCTAGCAGTTTCCCTCCAATTCTGAGCGTCTTTTGCTTATGAAAGAACTGTAATCACCTTAACTTTCTCTGTAGGAAAACCTATATTTACTAGCTTTATGATGGTCTGAAATTCTTCTATTGAACTATCTAACCTTATAATACTGTGATTGAAGCTCATTAATGACATGATGTCCCAGTGTGTTCCAGCATGGGTTTTAACTTTGAAGAATCTAAGTAATCAGGAAGATTTGAAAGAGCCATTGGAATGCCTTTTTAAGCTTGATCTATTTCTGTTTAATAAACAGCATTATATTTTTAATCATTGAAGGCTTTATTGGTGTAATTGTGAAATGTGCACAATTTTTCATTTTAAGGTAGCCAAACCCTTTTTTCTTTTTACTTCTAACAGTTTACAACTTACTTTTGTTACATTTCAAGCTTTTCCTTCAACTTTACCAGCTGGATATGGAAAAAAAATAACTTGGATAGTTCTCCTATAACTTTTGACAGGTACTGAAGTTGCAGATTAACAGAAAAAGAAAATGAAATGCAATACAAAGCATGAAATGACAACGGTTTTGCAACACGTTCTTTTGGTTTAATGAAAGAAAACATTAAATATTCCGTGTTGTCTTTTTCGTTTCAGGCTGATGATCATTTGGTTCGCGTTATACTGAAGCAGCTAGCCAACAGAGTGCAGCGTCTCAGCCTTAACGGCTGTTATTGGCTTTCTGGTTCTACCATGGAGTATCTGTCTCGCTGCAGAGGAGTGACGCATCTGGATGTCACTGGCTGCCGCCTCACTTCCCTTTGCCTGTCTCGTCTCCTCTCCTCCCTGTCTTTGCTCAAATCCCTGGCCTTTGACGTGAGGCCGTGCTTCAACTCTGCTCTGCTCAGTTCTGAGGCGGTGGATTCTCTCAGCCGCCTCATTGAGCTCAGGCAGACCCTCTTCACGCCGAGCTACGGAGTGGTGCCTTGTTGTGCCCAACTTCGCAAGTAAGAACTGCTGCAATTAGAGGTGTCAGGAAATTTATGTTTCAAATTAAGACCCACTGTGATTAAAATTTTGTGTTATATGTTTTTAGCATGTTCTTGTGGCATTTTTCTCATGATGGAGGTCATGTATACAGAAAATTAATTAATTAATTACTAAAGGTTAAGGTATCCAACATTTATTTGTGCCGTTTTACACAATTACACACATCAGTCATATCTAAAATCAGCTTTAATGACCGTAGGCTTAATTGCCTTTTTAAAAAAATCACCAATTAGTGATCATTCTAACACTGTTTAAACAGCACCAAAGACAAAAATACAGTCATTTGTACTTCAATTTGGTGAATAAACGCCATTCCACCAATCAGTGCAATACTAAAAAGCAAAAGGTTTTTATTCTGATTTAGATCGGATTTACTTTAGTTTTTAAATATTAGCACACAGCAGTGAGGACAATCACAGAAATGTGAGAGTATGGGGCAGAGAATTTTAGTTAATGACAGTTGATTAACTTTTATGATAAAGTGAAAAACGTTCTCAACTTTCACTTTTACCTCAAAAACAGCAACATAACTAAGAGCAATAAACTATTGAAGCTTTAAAGTACTTCAATTACAGGGTATAAATATGCATTTCTACAATGATTCGATCCATATAAATAATTTGTGATTGACAATAAAATTCATAGTCAATACTGGTTCATTCTGAACAATCTGATTCAAAATCTGATTCACGTCTGCAATCGATCCAGGACATATTTAGCCAAAACTTCAACCAGTATGACTCAGAGATAAATACCTGGTACTTGACAGTGCAATTTTCTAGATTCCTCGTATTTCTTGCAAGATAATCAGTTGTAAATTAAATGTATACAGTTAAACGTTTATGTCAAATCTATTCACATTTTAGCTTCGTAAAGTTCCGCCTACTGTTTTGTTTCCACATTAAAATAATACAAAGAACATTATTAGAACATTCTACCACACTGTATGATCAGGTCTTTGCTTAATTCAGTTTTTCCACACATAATGATGGTTGATCCTTTTTTGCTGCATCACATGTGTGTTGTCCCTGTGATGGTACTTTGTCGTTTTTACACTATAGTAACCCCCCCCCCCCCCCCTTTTTTTTTTACTCCTTTTCTGTACAACAGGATAAAAAATAAGTATATTGTTGATCATTTATGTTGAGACTCTTTTGTTGTCTAGGCTGATGCTGCAGTTCGATATCCCTGATGTGACCAGAGAGGGAGTTGGAGTGAGCTGTCAGCTAATGGTTGGTCAGAGCAGCGTGCCGCATTACGAACAGCTGGAGGAGTTCACTGCACGGCTGGCTCCAGGAGAAGTGAGTTTTGTAAGTTCACATGGGATTTGAAGCCAGTTGATTGCGTGACTGAGAGCTCTGTGTCTCAACAACCACAGGTGAACCAGACATTGCTGCTCCTCTATCTGGCAGTGTTCAGCGTTCACGTTCCGAAGCATCTCCGAACTTTCCTGGTGTCCATTCCTGGTCCCAACCCCGCGCATTGGCCCGCTGCTCCCTCTTTGGCTCAGAGTTTGGGTGAACGAGGAGACCTGGTGGCTCTGCAGTTGCCGCGCTCCTGGTTAAACCATTTGTCTTTGAAGCGAGCCCTGGAGGGCAACAGCCCTAAGCACCTCAGCTTCAGCCGCTGCCCTGCGTTGTGGCCTCAGGTGTTCCAGTCGCTGCTGAACGGAGGAGTCCGAGACGCCACACAGCTGGTTAGCCTCAACCTCAGTGGGATTAGCCACTGCCCGTACTCTGACTGCAGGAGTGTGGAGGATCAGCTGGTTGTTGGCTCCGTGAGCCAGCTGGCCGTTGCCTGTTGCAACATGAAACACTTCAATCTGATGCACAACCATTATCATCATGAACACTCACCTGGGCTTGGCACAGAAACACACCTGTGTGAAAGCCTGGCTAAATTCAGGCACCTGCGCTCTCTCACGCTGCCTGCCTGTGCTCTGTCAGACGGCTTAAATACAAATCAAGTTTCTGTACGCAGTACGGCTCATTCCTCCTTGTTCCAGGGGTTGAAGAAAGCTCCTCGAGTTGGTCTCCAGAACTACAAGCCAGATTTGGAAGCTCCTCCTCCAAGTGATGGTACATCAGGACTTTCTTTGCTCGCGGCTGGCTGTCCTCATTTGGAGACTTTGGAGGTCATTGGCTCGGGTTTCGTCTCTGCGCTTCCTCGGCTTGAGCCTTGCTCTCGTGCCAGCATAGAGCGCCGCGGCATTTGTGCTTGGGAAAGAACCATTGGTGACTCCCACTTAGCTGCGATCGGGGCTTTTCCGCGACTGCGGCGCTTGACTCTAGCAGGTCTTCCAGGAGCCCTCAGGGGAACCGGACTGATACATCTTTCCCAGCAGTGCAGAGACCTGCGAATGCTGTCGCTCGCCAATCTGGGATCACCGAAGACCATGAACTACTCCGCTGCCTTGCTGGACGCCATCACGCACTGTACACAGCTGCAGGAACTCAGGTTAGAAATGACCCCTGAAGAGCTCTCCCTGTAAAAACTACTTCTCTTTAGTGGGTGAAAACATGAAAAAAGTGAGGTGAAATCTCTAATGGGGCTCCAAAAAATATTTTAAAAATCTACTGACAAATTATTCCTATTAATCATTAGGGGATTTTGTGAGGCTTTGCGATGGTTCAGCAAGACGGTCAAGGGTTAAATCCCTGATAATCAATTATACAATATTATTATAATAATACTTTTTAAGATGGTTAGTATTCCCAGTTCAAGTGATTTTTTTTTTGTCTTGGTACCTTAACTTCAGTTTTCACTGTGAAGATTTTTTTCCCTTCTTTGTGAAATGCTGTACCATGTCAATTTTGGTGGTTTTTAATACTTTTTGTTTCTTAGGTTAGAGCAGCCTTATCTGAACGCCAGCGCAACTTTCTTTGAGGCTCTATCCTGCTGCTCCCGCCTGCAGCGTGTCTGTCTCATCTCACGCAGCGGCACCTTTGATCCGTCAGCCACAGAGGCATTCGTGGAGAAATGCTCCGAGCTCATCATGTGCCACATGTTCATGGGCGGGACTTTGGTAGCCTGTCGAACGCTGCAGAAAACTCTCTTAGAAAGGTGATTGACTTTGTTATTGGATCATAAATAGTTACCCTGTGGTGTTAACTCTTTACAATGTTTTGTTTTTTCTTCTTTGTAGATTTTCAGCCAAGCGCCAGGCTCTCAGCGTGGTCATCTATCCGTTGCAGCATGAGGACCTGCCTTCAGTCATCAGAGGCATACCTCTAACACTGCTGGATCAGATCACCTTATTCCAGAGCCACGTTGCACAGCCACCACGTTTATCACCACTGTGATAAGTGCAGTGTGTTGCTGCTGCATCCAAAATGCACAAGAAACATTTTTATTATCATATGTCATGAGATTGCGAAGTGCAAAGAAGAATTTCCGGTTAACAACACGTCAACTAGATTGTTTACATTTACACAACAATAATTATGGTGTTCAAAGGGAAATTTTCCTTAACTCTGACTTCTCTGTTATGAATAATTTATGAACTAAGACTGAACTTTGTTACCTTTAAAAAGGAAGCAAGAGTGCTCTCAGAGACAAAAATGAAAGGAGATGGGTGGTCTAGAACTAGTTCTTTGCCTCTAAAGCTGAATATCATGTGATAAGTTAATGATAATAAAAAAAACTAAATTTTTTATACTGACTGCCTGTGTGGTTTTTCTGACTTGTATTACAACAAAGAGGTTTTTTTTTTTTTTTTAAGTAGTTTTTCTTTTCCGAGAAGAAGGGTCTAAGGGCAGGGATGCTCAGCTTAGCTTAGTCTGTTTAGTTTAGCTTAGCAACCAGCTATTGTTTCTATTTTATGACTGACTTTATGCTTTTGTACAATTACTGGTGTAAGTCCCATTGAGACAACTGAGTTGTAATATTTGTTTGTATAATTGAATTGAAATGTATAAAAAAGTCCTCCATTATTTAAATCTAAATGTATTTGTATTAGAATATAGATTTCACTTTGAAAAGTTATTTTATTTATTACCAAGATACAATCCTTAATTATCTTTTGAATGTTTAATGTTTATAAAAGGAAAGTATGATTGAAAATTGCCCTTAAGTGGGTTTAAATTATTTTTTATCTGTATTTGAAAAATTCAAGCTACATTTTTAACATTTTATTATTTAAATGTGAATCTGTATTTTTGGTAAAAGGAAAAAAAGCTAATTACCCTATTTGACCAACAAGGGGCAGAAAATTAGGAGTCTGTCTACTTTTCCTCAGGCATTAACAATCGATTTATGATGTAGTCGACCAGAGAGCAACGTCACATTGGTCTACTAAGATTTGTAATACTTTATATAATAATTAAGCTAGATTTTTTTATGTATAGAATATAGGTTTCTCATTTATTTTTGATTATTACAAATGAAAATACATTTGTTTTAAAATGTGTTTTGAAATCGATTAAGCAGGTCTGGACCAGAATGCATCATGGTTGAGGTCCACGCGCTCACAGCAATGACCGCAGGATTTTGACACATGCTGAATTTTGACGTCGAGCAGAAAACCCGGCTTTCTAATTGTGTTTGCTAACAGATTAAATCTTGAAACATGTTTAAAAGGGTTGCCTCAGCGTGTGCGCGTCATGTGGGTAAACTTCCCGTAGCTAGGTCGTCCATGTTTTTTTCAGCACTGAAGAAGTCACCGGAGAGCGTGACTTTGCCAGGAAAGCTGGATCGGTCACGACATCCGTGGAAGCTCCGCACCATGCCAAACAACAGGTTCGTGTCCCTGTCCTCGAAAACGGAGGTGGACTCGAGCGACACAGATCCAGTCCAACCAGACCGGGAGAACTTTGGCTCCTTGTCCACCGAGTGGTCCTCCAGGAACTCGTATAAGAAAAACAGCCCAAGTCTGCGGGATGTTGCTGTCGTGGACGACGAGGAGGATTTACATCAACATTTGAGGAGGCCTGGAGGAGAAATACCCCTTATTGGTACTTCTTGCAGTGCAAAAAACTGATCAAAGAAAACAAGGTACGTGCAACTGTGCTGGTTTTGCCTCAGATTTTCAATTCGGTCTGAAAACTTCAACGTTTCTGTGTCTTTAACAGCTGCAGGAGGCCCTAGATTTGTTCAGTAAAAACATGCTGAAGGAGGAGAGGCTGCAGCCAGAGGAGTACAACTATTCTGTCCTGATTGGAGGATGCGGTCGAGCTGGACAGCTCAAGAGGGCTTTCAAACTCTACAATGATGTAAGGATGATGCAGAAGTCATTCCTATATAGAGAGAAATTAGTATCAGTCCGATTTGTGCGTAATTTTGATTTGTGCATAACTTTAGATTTGTGCATGCGTAATCCTTGATTTGTGCGTAATTTTAGGTTTGTGCGTGCATAATTCTTGATTTGTGCGTAACTTTGGATTTGTGCGTGCATAACTCTTGATTTGTTACTCATAAAATACATTTTGTGCATGAGTTCAAAAATTACAAAATATTAAAAAATACAAAGTACAATTTACACATTACGACAGCTTGAAACTAACTACACGCACAAATCTTTAAAAAATATGCACGAATCACTTGTTACGCACACACAAAACCACATTTACACACTAATCTGATTTGAGATTCTTTTCACGTCTCCCAGATTCGTGCATAAGTGATGCGTTTAAATGCTACTGGAATGCTGGGTCATTAGAGTTTTCTGATCAGCCACTCTGAACCTAGACGGTGAATAATGTCTTGTGAAACTTGGCATTTTCCATCTTTCTAAAAAGATGTGCCGTCTAATTAATATTAAAAAGTCTAAATATGGGTTTTTATAACACTTTTCCCTTTAAAAATACAAATATTTTCCAGAATTGAAAATTTCATCTCTGCAGCCCCGCCCCCGACAGCGACTCAGACACGGGGAAGCACCGGAAACTAAATAAAATTAAATTAATAAGTATACATATTGATAAAAGCAAAAAACCAACAATAAAACATTAAAATGAGGAATTTAAATAAATTAATAATTTATTGTAAATTGATAAAACATTATAAAATAGATAAATAGGTAAAAAGATACAAAGTAAAAATTATATGAAAGCCAGGTTAAAAAGGTGGGTCTTGAGCCTTTTCTTAAAAACATCTATGCTCTCTGCAGCTCTTAGATCCTCTGGCAGACCGTTCCACAAACGAGGGCCATAATACTGAAAGGATGCCTCTCCATAAGTTTTGGTTTTTACTGCTGGAATGGTTAGAAGACGAGTGGCAGAGGATCTCAGGGTCCGCGATGGTTCATATTTAACTAAAAGGTCAGACAGATAAGAAGGCGCAAGACCGTTAAGACATTTAAAAACCATAAAAAGTATCTTAAAATCAATCCTGAAGCTTATGGGGAGCCGATGCAGGGATTTTAAAATTGGAGTGATATGGGCCTGTCGCCTGGTCTTGGTAAGAAGTCTTGCAGCAGAATTTTGGAGAAGCTGAAGATTCTTAATGTTAGTTTTTGGAAGACCAGCAAGCAGGGCATTACAATAATCAATTCTACTTGTGATAAAAGCATGCATCAGCATCTCCATGTTAGCGAGAGAGAGTAGTGGGCGGACTCTAGCCAAGTTTCTAAGATGATAAAAACACGTTTTAACCACATGTTTAATATGTGGGATGAAAGTTAGCTTAGAGTCAAAAATAACGCCAAGGTTTCTTACCGTTTCTGAATAATCCAATGAAAGTTCTTTTAACTTCAAAAACGGTTTTCTCTCTCTTAGCTTCAGGACCAATAATTAAAATTTCAGTTTTCTCCTGGTTGAGCTGCATAAAATTATTTGCCATCCATGATTTTACCTCTAAAATGCAGTTAAAAAGTGCTTCTATTGGCCCTGTGTCATCAGGAGACATAGCTATGTACAGCTTGGTATCATCAGCATAGCTATGAAAGCTGATGTTGTGCCTCCTGATGACATTTGAACGTTTAATATGTGGGATGAAAAGTTAGCTAGGGACCATGTATGGAGCCTTGAGGCACACCACATTTAATTTTGTGGATCCTAGAAAAGTAAGTGTCCATATTTACCATAAAGTATCTCTCCGTGAGATAGGATTTGAACCACTTGAGAACCGTCCCTGATATGCCAAGACTTTTAAGTCTGTTCAACAGGATCAGGTGATCAACAGTATCAAAAGCAGCACTTAGATCTAGTAGGACTAATACTGAGATCTGACCTGAATCCAAGGCACACCTGAAATCATTAACTATCTTTAACAGGGCTGTCTCAGTACTGTGGTTTGTTCTAAATCCAGACTGGTTTGTCTCAAAAATGTTGTTTTGTACGAGAAACTCATTCAGTTGAATAAAAACAAGTTTTTCTAAAACCTTGCTTAAAAATGGTAAGTTAGACACTGGTCTGTAGTTATTAAAAACTGAGGGGTCTAAGTTATTTTTCTTAAGTAGTGGTTTTACAACGGCAGTTTTAAAGGCAGCTGGGAAAATTCCCGTCTGAAGAGAGTAGTTCATTATATTTAATATCTCACTCTCAAAAGACCCATAAAATGTTTTAAAAAGGGATGTGGGGATGGGATCTAGAAAGCAGGTTGTTGAGTTAACTTGGGAGAAAACTTGACCAAGTGTTGCAGCTTCAACCAGGTCAAATCTGTCCAGTGCTTCCCCTTGTAAGATCAAGCCATCATTTTCAATAAAAAGGCTTTTTTATTCATTTAAGATACTGGATCTGACAGAATCTATTTTGCTCCTGAAGTGGTCAACAAACTCCTCACACAATGACGCGGTAGCTGGCATTGTGTTTGTATTTACGTTGGGGTTGATCAAAGACTCAATTGTGGAGAAGAGGACTCTGGGATTGTTTTTATTCTCAGAGATGATCTTTGCAAAGTATGCGTTCCTGGTTTGTTTCACTGATTGATTATATAGTTTTAGTTGATTTTGGTATAATTAGTAGTTTATTTCAACTTTCTGTTTTCTCCAACGTCTTTCAGCGGATCTACATTGTCTCTTCTATTGTTTCATTCCTTCAGTTCTCCATGGGGGTGTGGGTTTAATTCTTATCTTTTTAGACTTAAGTGGAGCAACTGAATCGAGACTGGATTTTAATTTGCTGTTAAAACTTTCTACGATTAGGTCACAGGGGGCTGGTAAGACGAGTGGAGCGTTAGTACAAACAGTTGAAATACATTTTCCGACCACTTCAGGAGTTAAGTAGCGCTTCTTTACCGTTCTCACAGAGGTCTGTTGTTTTATAAAACCAGAGATGTTAAAAGTGGATACATTAGAATGGAATGGAGCAGGAAGCTTGTGGCCCGCTGATTGTTGTTTCTGTGAAACACTTATAAGCTGTCTCTGACAGCATTTTTCATCTGCTTCTGATTCATTACGATTTGAATAAAGAAATAACTAGAAACACAGTTTTAATCTTACATTTTTTTATGTACGTCTTTCATCGTGAGAAAAATGCAACAAACAACATGTTAAGAAAAGGGCAAAAACACCATTGTCATTGGAGTGCGTCTTTGAAAAAACATCTAAAAGTTCCCCTTTAGGAGATTTGTTTGCATAAAAGATTCAAGTTTCAATCAGATCTGTGTATTTTTTGCTCATCCGAAACAAAAACATTGGAACACCTCACTGTGCTGTTAACAGATAAAGTACTTATGGTTTGATATTAATGATTGGGTGTCCCTTAAAGTTTTTAATATTCCCACTTTTTCAGCAGTTTATATTTTGTAGTTCATGGCTAATTTGGGCTAATACGTTTCTGATGTGATGAACTGTCGTCATTTTGTGCAAAAACTTAATCCATACTGTATATGTAAATGGATACAAATATGTCCTTTATCATCTTTTTGAATTACTTTTTCTGATTATTTGAAGTATCTTAAACATATTCCAAACACAGACAAGAAAACAGTTTTCATTTATCAAACTATTGCAAAATGATTATTTTAATTTTGCCTCATACCTTGCCTCTGACCGTTTTTTTAAATTTTATTTTATTTTTTCACGTCACCATCTTGTTATTGTATGCGCTTTTCTGATTAATGTCTTACCGTTACTTGATTTATACATGAATAAGCAAATAAACTTAAAAATATAAGTAACCTAAATCAATGTTCAACACTCGTATCCCCCCTTTAAAAAACTTTTTTTTCCAGTAGTATGTTCAGAATGTGTGAAACTGCTTGTTTTCCTCCAGATGAAGAAGAGAGGTTTGGTGGCGACCGATGCCACCTACACTGCATTGTTCAATGCCTGCGCTGAGGCGCCCGCAAAAGAAGCCGGTCTCCATCAAGCGCTGAAACTGGAACAGGAGCTGCGACGCAAAAACTACCCCATGAGCACCATCACGTACCACGCTCTTCTTAAAACTCACGCCATCACAAACCACCTGCAGGCCTGCATTCACACTCTCAAGGTTTGGCGCCTTTATCATATATGAATCAACTATGAAGTGACGGCTTAGAAATGTATTCTTTTGTGATTGTGTAAATTGTATTCGTAGGAGATGCTTCAAAATGGGCACGCTGTGACTTCAGAGACATTTCACTACCTGTTGATGGGCTCATTAAAACACAAAGAAAGCGGTTTCAGACTGGCGTTACAGGTAGAGTACATATTAAATTTCTTCTCTGAAATTCTGTCAAATATTTGTGAAATTCACTTGATATGTGGCTTATATATACTGGAAAGTTATTAAAGTTCAACAGAGCAGTAGCCCCCTATTGTTGGGGGCTACAATAGATTTAAATTCTCTGAAGTACCATTTTAGAATAATTCCAAAGGTTTAAAAAAAAAAAAAAGAAATACATTTCTTTATTCTGTTCAGATTGAAATGAACTAATTTTCACAAAATGAAGACATAAAATATCTTAAAATAAAAATACGTTTGATAGATCTTTTTTAAAAAATGACCCTGCAGATCAACAGAGATCCCCAGAGCTGCATTACAGTGTGCTATAAAACAAACGACAGAACCAGTAGCTACGTATCTTATTCCATCATGAATGTTCGCTGGCTGAGATAGTTTACACAAATAGGAAGCTGTAAAACCAGTGAAAAGAACCCTTAATTGAGTTCTCAGCCAAACCTTCTTCCTGTATAATGTCAGTATTGTCAATATTATTTTGAATTCAGTATTCATCTTTTTCTTTCCACATCTGTTTGTCTATCACAGTTAAATGTTTGTGTATTTGGTTCAATTACAGTATCTTTTTTTTCAGTGTATTTTCTTAAAAAAAAATCTAATCTGGATTATTTCTTTTCTTTCCAGTTTGCAGTTTCCTTTTGGAAAGTTCCCTCTTTGTGATAGATTTAAAAAGAATTTCAAAAATAAAAACGCAGACACTCCAACCACCAACCACACAGTTGTTGTGTTGGTCACATCCCTAGAATTGCATACATGAGTGTGACTCAGTTTCCCGCTCACTCTCCCAATGTGGTGTGCAGTGAAAATGTGATCATGCTAAATTTCCACATTTGTAACCTTTTGTGTTTTCTGCAGGTGTGGCGCCAGATGCTGCGTTCAGGAATTCTTCCAGATTCAAAGAACTATAACATGCTCTTAAGAACTGCCAGGGATTGTGGGATTGGAGATTCTGCTTTGGCAGCCAGTATTTTACTTAAGACTGACTTTGGAGGGCAGAGGGAAAAGGGCGATGTCTCAGGGGCAAGCCACAAGGGTGTTGCAGACATGGACCTTCTGGAAAGGCAGCTGTTTCTTCAGTCACATCCTGGTGGTCAGCAGGACAGCAGGCTGAGTCAGGAGGACCACCCGAACAGTCTGATACCACTCAGACAAACAGAAAACATCTCACTACCAGCTGACTTGATGGATGACTCTGCAGCACCCAACCTGCTGGAGCTTTTTGAGGGGAAAAGAGGGGCTATTATCTCACTCGGCTCTGTGGATGGAGCGTCTGACAGGCTGGAGCTCATTGGTGGAGCCAAAGGCTTCTTGGAGAAGATGGCAGCCAGCAGACTCAGTCCAGATCTGAAAACTCTGACATTGCTGGCGGACATGATGGAGCCAGGTGACCAAACTCTGCAGCTGTTGCTGAAGGTCGCCAAAGAGCATCGGGTGAAGCTCGACGTCACCTTTTTCAACTCTGTGATCCGCTCAGCAGCCAAAGTTGGTAACCTTGAGGAGGCAAAGGTATGCGGATGCACTTTTAAAAAGTTTTATGCCTGAAAGTTTATAAACTAACGACAACTGTATTTTATGTTAATAGAATCACTTGTCAAAATTCATGTCATCACATTTTTCAATGCGACCCGTTTTGTGTTCCAAATCCACTGATTGATCCAAACTGGTTGATGCTTGAGTGCATATAGAATTTCACAGCTTCCTTTGTCATTTGGACATTGAAGTTGAAGACTGAGTCTAATGATCAAAATCCTGCTGGTTGTTCAGCTGTTTCTACTCATCCCTGGATGTCCACTCTAGATGTGAGGCTGGTTATCTCTGCTGAACTACTGACTTTATTTCAATTCAATTTTTTTTGTCGAATGTCTGTTTCAAAATTAATTTTATTTTATTATGAATATCTATTTTACTACTAGAAGTAGTGCTAGTAGTTTAAACCAAAGTCTCCTGATTTCAACCTCACAGAAAATCTTTGGAGGAGTTTAGTCTGTGTTGCCCAGCAAAAGAAATATTTAAAAATCAGACTAAGTGATTTTCTGTATTATCTTTTTTTCATTTTGTCTCTCATAGTTGAGGCGTACCTATGATGAACATTACAGGCCTCTCTCATCTTTTTAAGTGGGAGAACTTGCATAATTGGTGTCTGACTAAATACTTTTTTGCCCCACTGTATGTATTGTACATAATAAGAGTTGACAGATTTAAGATCATTTATCCTTTTCTTGATCTGCGCAGCATTGTGGGCATATATTATTCATCACTGAATGTTTTCCATTGTGCTCGTCTTTCCAGGGTGTGCTGCGAGTGATGCAACAGCGTCACGTGAGTGTTAACATGCAGACATTTGGATGTCTTGCATTGGGCTGCAATCGGCAAGAGGACGGCCTTCAGCTGCTGCAAGACATGACGGTGATGTGAAAAAAAAACACCTCAGTGGCTGAAAAGTAGAAATGCTGCTCTTCTTCACCTGTCAGGTCCCACACCTGTTTGCCGGTCTGTTGAGAAGGAGAAAGTGTTGCAGCTCTAACCATTACTGTTCTACAAAATGTAGTTCCCCCCTTCTTCTATTTGGGGGTCAAAGCTTCAGTGTTGGATGTTAATGAATCTTGACATTTCAGTTTACCTGAAGGGGATGGTACAGATTGAAAAACAGTTTTTTATGCAAGAAAAAGGAAAAACCAACGATAGCAATAATTCATAGAAGCCTTAACCCTTTAACGCTGAAGAGGTTGCCAATTAAATAATGCAAGCTCTTTGACTTACTGTAACTTTTTGAACTTTTGTATGCCAAGGGTATCAGAATCCAGGCCTCTAGGGCTAGTATCCAACATGTTTTCCAGCCAACCTGCCATTGGAGCTCCTTATTGGCCAAACACACCTGATCCAGGTAATCAGCAACAGATGAGACAGGATTTCTGGAAAGCCTGGAGACGGACACCCTTGGTTTATGCGATCAACATTAATCAGCTGATTCTGACGCAGAGAGAAGCGGCTTTTCATACCAGCTTTGCACCGATATGCAAGAAAATACTAGCGTAAATGTTAAGCTGCTTTTCTTCAAGACAGAATCAGCTGATTTACATTGATTGCGTGAGCACTTCACAACTGTAAACAACTGTAAAGTATTGCATATCACCCCGAGGCTGCTTTTCTTTCACTTTAGATTCTGCTACGTCCATTACGTTTATTGCGTAAATGGTTGAAGATTTACGGTAGTCGAAAGAATGTAAACACTGGTGCTAAAGCTCTGGTGTTAAAGGGTTACTAACAAAAACAGAAGGAAATGTCTCTTGGCTGCTGGCTTAAAAAAATGTAAACAATATTCTGAGTGGAAGCATGGATAAGTCCCCTGATGAGTTGCTGTTCCAGCACTCTAAATGGTGATGGTGAACCTGGATTGATAGGAGTTCTCTTCACGTGTTTGTTGGCTGCAGCTTGCTGGCCTGAGACCCAATGTCCACGTGTTCTCTGCTCTGATTGGCCGTGCGACTCGCAGACTGGATTACATCTACCTCCAGACACTCCTGAAGACCATGAAGGAAAGCAGCGTGTTCCCTAATAAGGTCATCATCAGACAGCTGGAGTTCGCTGCGCAGTATCCTCCCAACTACAACCAGGTCAGAATACACACAGAGCTAGTTACAGACATTTTCTAAAAAGCTCTCATTTGCTTTTAAGGTTCACTTTGACCCTCACCTTAAAATGATGATTTTTCATATTTGAAAGGTTTAAATGTATTTGTGGAACTTGTCTTTTATTGGTCTTCCTTTCATCTTACTCTAGTACAAATCAAGGAACAACTACCTGGTCCACATTGACGGTTTCCGGGGGTACTACCAGCAGTGGCTGCGGGATTGTCCGGCTCAGATTGATGAAGAGCACGAGAACATAAAAAAAGAGTCTTTGGATTCCTAAAACAGAATCCAAAAACGGACTCAGAGGAATATGAAAGCAGCTGCCAGCAGAAGAATCACACTTTACCAACTGTGTAACAGCACACTGTAAAAATCTATAAGAAGGCAGTGACCCCTAAATATGTACATCTGGATGAAAAAAAATGTTGTTTTAAGTATTGTTTCTCACAATATATCAGGAGTTTTTGTTTAAATAAAAAAAAGGTTTTGGAGTGTTCCAGTTTTATAAACTAGATCTTTGCCAGCAAGACTGATGTTTGAGTGCACAGCTCAAATCTCAATGACACATGTTGCACTTTAAGCCTGTCTACATCTTTCAGTCAAAATTCTGATAAACTAGGTCTGCAAAATTTTTCAGATTAAGGGTCTCTGTTTAAAATAATGGAATGCAACATTTCTATGCAGTATGCAACATTTTATTCCCCCTTTTTTTAAAGTTAAGCTTTGTTTTTGGCGGTCAGAAGTTTTAGAGAGGACATAAAAGTGAACGTAACCACACGCTATGCAATATATTTATTGTTTTCCTTTGCACATATCTAAATTGAGCCCATAAGGCAAGAACATTTGTTGTTTTGCAGAATATTTCTATGTAGTAGCCATACTTTCAGCAATAATTGTTATGCTGTTATGTCTTGTTATGCTTTTAAATGGTGCCACGTTTGTTAGGAACACGTTTTTCTGGTAAATATTTAGGCTGTCCCCACAAAAATTAGCCAGATCTTCCCTGGCAACACCAACTAGCTTTCTTTGCATCTGTCATTGATGCTTGTTTGGACTTACTGGTCTATTTATATTGCTTGTGATCAGCTGACTGTTAGCATGCTCTGTTTAGCACAGAAACCAGACTAAGTATTATACTGCAGTTAGAGCACAGGATCAAAGTGTGGAGAAGATACAGAAAATGCTAATGCTGATTGCTGTAGCAATAAGAGTAGCAAATTTTGGTGGGGGCAGTATGATGGTGAGGGGCAGCTGCCAGTGGTGGGCCATATCTCCACAGTGTGGGACCAAACATAGATGAGAGCTAAGTGATTTTTAGACCAATTTAGTGGCAATCACGTGTCTGCCACTTGTGCAAATGAGACCCAAAAGCCTCACTGCTTCACATTCAGAATGAAGGGGTTGGATTTAAGGGTTAAACCCATTGGGTGGGGCAAATGCGGAGTACACATTTCAAACAAGAAACAGAACACGATTTTAGTGATTGCCAATAAGTTACAACCACTAATAACTCACTAGTAACCCCTGATTGGGTATGGAGCGCTGGGAGGTGGGGTAATTACTTTTAAAGTGACCGGAACTCTGTAGGTAAAGTTCTCCTTGACCGGGCCCCGCCCTCACCTGAAGCTCCGCTCGGACTTCTCGCCTCGCGCCCATTGACTGTGTGCTCGCGCCTCAGCCCCGGAGGGCGGGGAGCGGGGCCCGCGCGGGCGTATGTCTGTCACATGGACCGTTAGGAGAGAAGAAGCTCGTGTCTGCCGGTATAAAAAGTCTCCATGCTTGTTTTGAGCCGAATGTCTGCGCGGACACTTCGGAAAAAAGAGGAACAAGACTCCCAGGACAAAGGTTGAGGAACCGTGTGACTGTCACCCGCAGGAGCCCGCACGCTTGTTGGTTAGTTAAGAGGAAGCGGGCAGGTTTCTCCAGCTCCTATACCGACAGGAATAAGTGCGCAGCAGGTTTTTGAACCCCCCCCCTTCCGCTCGTTTGTGGTGGTATAGCCCCACTCGAACCGCTGACTCACCGGCAGCTGAGGCGGCTCATGGCGGTGTTGGATCGCGGCCAGTCCGCCGCGTCCGAATAGACACGACGATCCACCGGGACACCATGATCGGCTCGCCGGACCTGCTGGCTTTCACCAGCGCAGAAGAGTTCGAGGAGGGCAGAGAGGAGCAGGGTCTCCCCGAGGAGCTGTCGGTGCCCCTCTTACCCCCGCGTGACCCCTGGAGCACGAAAGCGCGGTTTCACCGAGATTTCATCCTGGTGGCGGAATTCTCCGAGCAGGTGCGCCGCGCGCGTCTTTAAGTTTGGAAAAAGAGGAGTTGGTCAGATTTCAAAATAAGAGACAAAAGCAAAGTTAATCACCATTAATAGCAAAATAAGAGTTATTTATTTAAAAAGAGCAGTTTAATTAGTAGAATCATCAGTCAGCCTGTTATGGAGAAGCTACTTTACAGGTCCCTTTTTGTGTTCCGACAGCAAATTGTGATTTTCTGTTTTTTAAAGAAAATCTTTTCAGATTCAGATCTGCTTTTTTTTTTATTTTATTTTATTAAATGCCAGTTAAATAGCTCAGTTGTCCTGATGTCTGTAACCTTCAACAGAGTCATTCGGGTTCGTTTCTCACTTACCGAAACCTATTATGAGTCACAAAGTCTTACTTCACCCTTTAGAAAACTAAGACACCGATTTGTATTTAAGATATTGTTACATTAATGATAAATACAAATAAACTATTGTTTTTTCATAAATAAAGCAGAAACAGAAAAGTAGTTTTATTTTTCAAAATAAGAAATCGTAGACAAATGCTCACGTGACTTATCAAAATAAAATACATCCATCATTTCAATGCAGAACTGTAAGGTCATTTGTGATATTAAAAAACTGTTCATTTTACCGTTTTTGTGCATCTCAGACAACAAATGTATAAATTTAATGAACCAAATCAAATTAATGCTATTTCAGTGACTCTTACTGTATTTTTTCAGCCATAAAACACTCTTCAAAACCTTGAATTAAAAAAAACAATTGTTCCGATGTTCGTTTTAAATGTGGTCTACACCACTCTGAATGTCTCAGGAGTAAAACATCAGCTCATAGATGTTTTCTTAGGAAGATTAGAATGCTAAAGGAAATAGACCCACTAAATACAATAAAATATGAGATATGAAGATGAATATACATAAAAAGTAGGTCTGGGCTTTACAGTGAATGTGAATATTATTTTCTGATCTGTTGTCAGGTGGGTCCAAAGCCTGTGCTCACCATACCAGACGATCAGCGCATCATCGGTTCATTCGACCTCAACCACTTCTCCGTTCGCATCATGTCAGTGGACTACCAGGCGTCGGGCCCAGCCCTTACCCCGCCTACCTCACCTGGTCCCCGGCTGAACTTCAGCGAGGACTCCAGGGTGATCCTTGGAGACTCGGCGGAGGACGCGTTCGTGTACGTTCACCATGTGACCCTGTATGACCTGGAGGCTCGGGGCATGGTGCGACCTTTCTGCATGGCCTACATTTGCTCGGACCAGACGAAGCTGATGGAGAACTTCTGTGAGCTGTCAGCGGGGTTCTCTCAAGCGGCTGAGAGCCTCAAGACGGGAAACAGACAAGCGTTTTCATCAGAGCTGCAGAGAAAGCTGCAGGACCTAGAGTGAGGTTCTTCTTTCTCCATTCAGATCTTTCTACAACACGTTCAATTAGAATTGAGGCAGTATATTGTGGGTTTTTCCCACTGTACCAAATTAATACAGGGATTTGTTGCTTTTGATCCAGGTACAGGCGAATGACTCTGCTCCAGGAGGGGACAGTGAATGGCTCCACAGAAGGTGGAAGGAAAAGCGATGATCTTGAAGGTGTAGAAAGGTCCATCCTAAATCACAGAGAGCTCCTTCGCCAGGTTATGTCCTACCCAAACAGGAAGCTCAAGGAGCCAGACTTCCTGCCTTACGATCCGTCCGACTGCGTCACAGATCCCAACGCCCTTCTTCCACCCGAGCCCTGCTCTTCCTCTGCACCCATCTCCACTTCGTCAGAGCGCTCTCTGAAGCCTTTACAGGAACTCTGCAATGACTACTTTCTGTCCCTGATGAGGGAGCAGTTGGTGGACACAGAGCACCGTCTGCGCGGTGACAGGAGCGTCCTGAGGACCACCAGCATCGCACAGTCACTATCCAGGAAGCTGAGGCTCACTAACTTCCTGTTTGAGACGTGGAGTCCAGAAGATGCTGACGAGGATGACGGAAAAGGTACAGATGCGGTTACTTGCAGAGCCACAGGGGGAAAGAGCAGCTCTGAAGACATTCACCCCGAAGCCAAACATATGGAGGTGTTCTTCTCCTGCGTGGAGGAGCTGCCAATCAAACTAGAGGCAGGAGAAGCTGGAAGGGTGACCCCTGACCCTTCTGCTGCCGCAGAAATGACAGGGAGTGTGAGCAGTAGCGAAAGCATCGAAGTGCTTGGGACGGAAAAATCTTATCGGACTCAGCCGGGCGTGGTTGGCTCTGACAGAAGAGGTAAAGGCAGATGCAGGAAATTCATCAATTCCACAACCTCTGAAAGTTTTTTAAAAATTCAGTCTGGCATAGGGAATGAGGATCAAAAAAGAGATCAACAAAAGAGTTGTGTGTTTACTGGGAGTGTGAGCAACAGTGACACTCTCTTCATTATCTGTTATTCCAAGAGACTTAAAAACAAATATTTTAAAAATTCAGTTTGCTTTGGAAAACATCAAACTGTAAAGTTGTTTGGTGGTTTGCAACACTGATCCATGTTTTTTGAGACAATTGTCCCTGTTTTTGATCCATAAGCAAGGTTTATTCACAATTTTTGAAGATTTATAGTATAAAGAGATTTAAAATGAATTGAGAAAGGCTCATAAAAGATTGAAGAAGTCCAGCTGACTGCTTTTGTGTTTTCTACTTTGATATTTATGACTTCATATGAAAGATGGTAAATTAAAGAAGAATTTTGAGTTTCTGTGTCTGGTCTGCTCCTCAGAAGTGCAGCTGGGCAGGGCGGATGTCTGCCTTCAGCATGCAGCAGTGGACACAGGCGTCAGACGTGTGCAGGCCAGCGCCAAACGCGCCAACAGCGAGGACAGCATCGAAGTGCTGAGCACTACCGAGTCCATATTTCCCGAAGACCTAACCGCCATCACAGAGGAAGAAGCTGAGGCTCTTTCTCTCACCAACGGCTTTGGAAACGAGGATTGCTCACAGACAGGCTTCCTTCAGGAGCAGGGGAATGTGGCTGCTGCTTCAGAGCCTGGCGAAGCGGCTGGTGGCACAGAGGAGCCTTTGGGAGACGGGATGTGCAGCGTTGGTGACGCCAAGAAGGAAGACTTGGATGCTGCGAGGAGCGACGAAAGCCACGTTCCAGAGAGGATGTTCAAACTGATGCAAGGTTCTTAAACCACTTCTGCCAGAGATTCCTCCATCCATCCACCCTTTTTTCAAACCTGATAAGTCTCTTTGTGGGGTTTCCATGGTTGCTGGAGCCTATCCCAGCTATTGTTGGGGGAAGGTGGAGTACCTCCTGGATGGCTTAGATTAAAAAAAAAATGATGAAGAGCATTAACAATTTTTAAAATTCATATTGAAAAATAAATAATTTAAAGTGAAAGAACCTGAACATAATCTGCAGCATCTTTTAAAAACTACTTTTACAGTTGGATCTGTATCAGTCAATCATGCTTTTATTTTCTGTTTAAATATCCTTTAGGAAAAAAAAAAGGTTAATCTGTACTTTTTAATAAGTGCATAACTGTAGCTCTCACAAGCCCCAACTTTGATTTTTCATCTCAGATGTTTCAATTGAAAGAATGCATTTATTCAAATCCTAAATTACAAAAATCAGATCAAATTTTATTTTATTTTTCATTCCAGATTTGGCAGCTCAAAGCGCTGTTTATAAAAGTAACCCAGAAACGGAATTTTTAAAAACATTCACAAAAATGACCCTCTTCTCATCCCTCCACCCACTCAGTTTTACCAGCATGACCTTCAATCATTCACATTAAAACTGAAACATGGAACTTAAACAGTAGCGTAACAGGAAGAGAAACATCTGCCATGGCTCTACTATGAGGAAACGATATAATGGACGGAGGCCCAACATCAGGGGGCATCACCACATCACTCACCCAAACCAGTACAGCAGAGGGTCCAATCCACAGCTGTTGGGCCATGGTGTGGGACCAGCTGCCCCAGTGACCCTCCCAGAGTTAGTCAGCAAATCCCCAGATATATGGGATCCTCACAAAGAAGCACTGGAGTTTAGAAAAAAAGAAATAATAAATTTTAAAAATACAACATAAAAAATTATATAAATAAAAAAAGCAACTTTATAAACAAGGTTTTGAGTCTCTTCTTATAAACCTCTATGGTCTCCGGGGCCCTGAGGCTCTCTGGCAGGCTGTTCCAGCCTCGCTGTAAGCTTTGGTCCTCACTTTGTGAATAACTAAAGGCTAGAGGAAGAATATTGATATAAGGAGGTCATTAAAACATTTATGAAGCATAAAAAGAATCTTAAAATCTGGTTTGAAATGCACACAGGTAAACTCTGCGTGGTAAGAGTTAGGCTCCCATCGAGAGTCCAGAATATTCTTTTGTAAGTGAAACACTCATCTCTTTAACTGTTTATTAGGAAGGGAAGTACATGGAATTTTAAAGGAAGCGGTGTTTAGCGAGAAAAAAAGGATTTGAAACAAAGACTATTAAATCTCATGTGAGGGGGGGAGTTTTAATCCTTAAAGCAGACATAAGGCGTCAGAAATCCTTTCTAACATTCATCTGGCTGAAAGAACGCAGTAGTCCATCATGATGAACTCATTGTAAGTAGAATTTAAATGTGGGGCTGATTTCCCTGTTTTTAGACTTTAAAAATGTTTTTGCTTGTTGAACCTTTCTGCAGAAAAGAAGTCGTTTCATTTTTGTGTCAGTAATGAAACTGTCCCCCCCCACAGCTGAAGCAGCGGTGAAATCTGCGCATCAGTGGTCTGAGGTCCGCCAAAGACGGAGGCTGGTGCCTGACCTCCATGTGATCTTTGCCCCGCCTGTTGCCCCTGCAGACATCGACCATAGATGCTCGCCGCCCCCCCCTCTGAGGTTTCTGAGCGTGGACGAGGCATCGGACTGCACCAGCTTTACCAGCTCCTCCGACCCGCCCACCCCCACCCAAAGCAACCCCAGGAACCTTCAGCCGGATAAGAGGAGGAGAAGGAAAGCTGGACTGCGGGCCCTCAGGTTCATCAAGCAGCACTCATTTTCCCAGCATGCCGTGTTTTGTCTGCTGAGCGGTCGGCCGCTGGTTGTAATTGGAGGAGACGAGGGTTTGGTGAGGAAGCTTGTAGACGCGCTGAGCCTCTTCCTGCCGTCC
Organism: Oryzias celebensis; assembly: GCA_014656515.1. NCBI lineage: Eukaryota > Metazoa > Chordata > Actinopteri > Beloniformes > Adrianichthyidae > Oryzias > Oryzias celebensis. The sequence continues at coordinate 24,279,096 of BNCR01000001.1, read as the reverse complement.
CCGGGCCACGATGGAGGCGCAGTGATGCCGTGTTTGACCACGCCCCTTCAGCTGACAGACCTGCTTACCTGGAGACTCATGGGAATTCACAGGTAAAAATTGCGAATCATTTAAAAGCCACTTCAGAGAAAAACTTGTTTATGGTGGTTTTTTTTACATATTTTTGTGGCATTCCTCCCCTGATGATGGACATAAATGAAGAAAATTAAGCCTAAATTTGCATTTCTAAACAATTAATAAAAAAAAAAAACCTTGATTATAAAAAATGTTTTACTAAAAATTCAATTTTCAGCAAATAAAAAATTAGGTGAAAGATTTAGTGGTGAAGGTGCAGATTGTAGCCAACTGCAGCTTTGATTTAGAAGTTTGTTAAAAAATTCATTAGAGTATCTTGAAATGCATTGTGTTTAAAAAGAATGTTTTTGTTAGGGGGGGTTTGCATTTCTTCCCAGTTATAAATGATTTTTAAAAATTGTGATAGAATTATTTTTAATCAACAGAAACATATAGATTATTTTATAATTTTACTTCTAAATGCATTTATCTTTGGAAAACTTTAACGTAGCAACAATCCAGAAACATTCAGACAAGTTACCTTTCAGACTAAAAGAAACTTTGACCATTTTTTTCTCTATGTTTATGATTCTTTAGGGAAATATTTAGAATTTCATTCGAGTATCCAATTTCACTTTTAGTCTCCTGTGCTTTAAATTTGCACCACTGATGTATTTAAACATGGTTTTAGCCACTAATCCATCGTTTGATACTGTTTTTACCTGCTTAACCTTAATCTAAATTATTCTGCAAGGGTAAACCTTGTAAATCTGCATTAGCTGCTCAGCAAAAACAACAAAAAAATCTGGTGATTTTTTTTTTTTTTTGCTTCTTAGACAAAAACAACTTATTTAAGTTATTTAGACATGCATTACATAGAAATCTGTTTCTAACATCATTTTGTGGTCAATTTCATTGTATTTGCAAACAGTGAGAATTTACAAATATCGCTCATTGCTTTTGTACATTTTTGTACTAATGTTCATAATAATGTTCATTTGTATCATAGCCAGTCTACAATGCTAAAGTGTCAGAGGAATGTAAAATAATGTCATCTTTGAGTTCATTTTCATGCTAAAATGTAGTATTTCTTATATTTCCTCCCCACCAGATCTTCTTCCAGCTCCTCATCTCCTATTCTTCAGTCTCTGAATCAGTACAGGCGTTATTTGGCACTACTAGACCTGGACAAGAGAACACTCCAGTGTCCGTCCTACGCCGGCTCGCTCCTCGCTACTTTAGCCAACCCTCACACAAGTATCAGCAGAGGCATCACCTATCTGCTGCACTTGGATAGCTGCCTGTCCGCATTAGCCAACAAAGCCCTCCTACACACTGTTGGAATGGCGTCGCCTCATCCAAACATGGCGGGAGCCCTCAGAGGGACAGAAGAGGATGAGCTGCAGACAAGGTTCTGCAGAAGCGATGGCGATCTCAGAGTGATGAACTTTCTGTCCGAGCTCATCAAACAGCAGCACGCAGGCCGAGGACCTCCAGTTTTCAGGTTTACTTACAGCTCAGTGCAGCTCCACAGAAACACAACGAATGAATGAAGAAACAAAAAGCTTTTACCGTCTCAGTCTTCAGCAGTTTGAACGTCCTGTTGAAATAGATGTTCAATATTGATAATCAAAGTCATGCACTTCAAACCTATTAAAACATAGGGCCTCTCTGAGGATTTTTATAGGACATCAAAATTGTATAGATGCATTTAAAAATGTATTTTTTATCACTTTCTTCCATGAAAACCTTTTTTAAAATAACCGAAGAGAAGCCCAAAACCTTTATCAAGCTGCAAATGTTTCAGGCCTCATGCTGAAGTTGATCTTGATAGTTTTTGGGTTCGGAAAAGCAAGTGAAGTAAAAACCCAGATGTCTGGATCAGAGAAAAAAATACCTCAGGGACCCACTCTGATCCTACTTTGATCTGTTTGAAAGTGTTCCCAGTGGTCTTTTATTTTTAACTGTTGTTTTTAGCCAAAATGAAAAAAAAAAAAAAGTTTTCTTGGGCATAATTTCTGCAGAGTGGCAGGAGTTCATTATAAATTTACCACAGAGTTGTGGGATGAGTGGAGCAGGAAGTTGTTGGCTGTCCAGCATCTTTTATAGAAAATAGGGGTGTAACGATTGACCGATTTCAATTTCTATGACCCAACCAGATCGATCTGTCTGAGGCAAAAATGAATTAAAATCAACTTGCACCATTAAAAAAAATGATTTCAAAATGAGAAATCAATCTGTAAAATTCCATTTGGATTTAGACTTTGTAGGTTTATTGTACTACAGCGTAAAAACAACCAAGTGCCATCACGGCGGAAAACGCAAGTGATGAAAACTCAGCAAAAACGGATCAAATCATCATTACAGTCTAATATGTGGAAACACTGAATTTTGCAGACATGTGACCATACAGTGTGGTAGAATGTTCTAATAATTTTCCATTTGTATTATTTTAATGTAGAAAAACAGTGGGTTGAACTTTATGAAACTAAATTGTGAATGGATTTGCTATTGTTTCTTGTTTGTTTGTACACATATTTAATTTACAATTTATTATCTTTCAAGAAATCCAAGGAATCTGGAAAGCTTCATCTGCACTGTTCAGTACCAGGTACTTATCTCTGAGTCACACTGGCTGAAGTTTTGGCTAAAGATGTCCTGGATTGATTTTAGGTCAGTGGATCAGATTGTTCAAAATGATCCAATATCTACTATGAATCGGATAGGCAACGACAAATTATGATACGAGTCAAATTGTTGTTAAAATGAATCGTTACACTCCTACTAGAAAATAGAGCTGCTCTTTTTCAAACTTCCTTTTATCATCTGCTCCTAATTAATAATGATTTGAATATGGAAATACTCAAATGAAGTTTTAAGCTTAATTTTATTAATATATGTTCTCCATCTTAAGAAAAATGCCACAAGAACATGGTAAAAACACCATTTTCATCAGGGGGAGGTCTTTCTTAAGACCTCTTTACTTTATGAGATTAGCAAATCAAAATATTTTATTTTTCTGAGGTTATGTGGAAATTTTCTATGAAATTGTTTGACTTGTTTTACCGCTGCTTGAATGATGGTTTATGCATTGTGGGATTGAAGTGCACTTATTGTGTTTTCTCATTTTAAACCACTTTAGTCTGAGCAGAATCTTAATCACAGGGACGGATTTTGCAGTTTAAACTGAGAACGCATTTTAATGCTGCTGCACTGGAAGCACTTGTGCCTTACTGACTTTCTGCAGTTGCTGCAATCTGTGTATTCAACCCACCAAACCCTCCATAGCACTGATATTTTTTATATTAAACATTGTTTTATTTAAATATATTTATATTTTTGCACTTGCAGGCTGTTTTGATCTAAAGTAATGGGTAAGAATTTTGTATTTCTTAATTTGCTTTCAAAAAAATTGTGTCAGAACAGAAGAACTACACAAGATAAAAATAAAAAAGGACCTGCTCTGCAGTAATTGAATTATCAATCCATAATCAGAACACTTTATCTGCTGTGTTTTTTTTTAAATAAAAGCAGTCAAAAATCAGAGTTCATGATTAAATCTGGTTTATTCTTCAAAGGCACAGTGTTAACAGTGTGGACAACTATGAAAATAAAGTTCCTCTGTGCTCCAAACTGTGGACAACAATCAACTCATTTTCCCACAATGCCTTTGGCTTATTTACCAACACAACAGCATTGTGTTGCCGTGTCGAATTAAAGTAAAAAGATTTAAAGACTAGATGAAAAAAGTTTAAAAAAAAAAAATCTTTAAATAGAATAGTAAACTGTATGTTTGTGTCGTAGGCGTGCGAGTCCGCCGACAGCTAAAGTAAGGCATACAGGTACAGTCGAACATCTGCTGAAGTTGATCGCTGCTCACTGAGTTCATGTGTGTTTAGGTGAGCAGGGAGAGTTTCTGAACTCTGACATTGAGATGAAAAACTCATCAGGTCCCTAGAAAAAAGAAAAACAGGAGAAGACATTTAAACAGGTCAGAAAAGACCTAAACATTTGGTCAAGTCTGAGAGCACAAATTCATGAAATGGGTAGTTTGAGGTTAGACTGACAACTAGGCGAGCAGCTGAGTTCACAGAGATCAGTAGACATACGTCGAGCAGCAGGAGAAGGCTCATGTGATTTACATTCCTGATTACAGCAGATGACTCTGCTGCAAATGTAAAATGCATGACAGCGCTAGGGCATGGTTCACTTTAAAGCTAATGAGCTTTGGGTGGAGAAAATGGGTTTGTCAACCTGTGAAGCTTAACTTAAAGAGTGTTTTCTGAAAGAATGGATGGAGTGGTGCTGACTTGAATGGCTGGCCTTACTGCAGAATCTGTCAAGATGCCTTTTGTTACAAGGGGATGAAATTGGCAGCCAATGGAGAGCCTGTAGATGGAAGAAATGAAAGCAGAATATAGTTTCAGAATCTTCCAATGCTGATTAACAGGTTAGGATTTGATGATTAGGAGAAACGGCAGCAGATTTAAACCAGTGATGTCTGAAAGAATCAAAGGATTTTTTTTTTTTACTATTTTGTAGTTTTAAACCGGAAAAAAACGTGTTTGATTGTAGGTTTATTTAAACAGTTAAGATTCAGATGACTAGGTAATCCAGAAAAATATTAAAAAAACAAAAAAAAAGTGTCAAACAGCAGGATTTCTAGCTCTGCAGGTCATGAAGTTGTGCTTGTAACCTGTACGTCCTCAGATTCCGATTCAAATTTCTCTACCATCACCAAGACTCTCCCAGAGCTCATTCTCACAATGTCTGGAGGGAATCAAAACCCATAACCGTACGGAGATGAGTGCAGGAAAACGTCACACCCATCACTACCAACAAACATGCCGTAATCATATACTTTTATAAAATAAATCTAGCAATGAATTATTGCTCCATAGTTTATGTCTCAGAGTGGAAATGTATAAAATCAGCAGGAAATTAAGTTGTTTTTGTTTTTATTGTAAGTTTATATTGATTTTTCGGGCTCAAAAATAAGCCAACGTATGAATAAAAACAAAGTGAAGTTCTACTTTTGAATTTAAAACAAACCAGGATGTATCAAATGTTGCAGTTCCTCAAAAAGACCACTAGGTGGATTCAGAAAAGACCAGTTTCCCATTTAATCTTATTTTAGAAAGTGAAATTACCTAACAAAATTTAACATGTGTACAGCCTAGAGGCAGAAGTTTGACTTGCTTTATTATCTTTTCATGTCAAATGCGGGTGTTGATTGGTTATTCTGTGTCCCACACAAATGTCCATTTTTAAACACTGTTGAGTTGGGGCGGAGTAAACCGTGGTCAACGCTCTTTAGAGTTCGTTTTTCTCGTTTAGTATCCTTCTGTGGACCTCAGAACATTGACCCAGAGGATAAGTGGCCTGGTCCTCTCTTAAAACTGGTAGGTCATAGGTTCAAATCCACAGCGGAGTCCTGCCATAGACTAAAACTAGGACCAACAGCTTTCCTGCTTGACACTCAGCATTAAGGGGTTGCATTGGGGGTTAAGCCACCCAATGGTTTCCCCCAGAAGATGCTAAATGTGGAGAACAAATTTCATGCACTCAGGTATGTGACAACTAACGGGACTTTAAATGTCAGAAACATAAAGCACCTTTTAGTGGACCCAGAAAAACATCTTTATAAAAGTACCTGAACATGCTTACTGCATCAACAGTACATAAAATAATGCACGTTGAGTTCCAGGGGTTTCTTCACAACAAAAGCAAGTTCACATGTAGCATCCTGTAGGCTTACAGCTGCAACACTCATGACCTCAAACGGTACAAGCATGCAATCATCAAAAAGAATCCCGTATTGATGATTTTACTTTATGAGCTGTGAGAATAATGTTAACAAACAAGACTTTTGTGTTTTCACTTTCCGCTGCTGTCACATGACTGACTCGTGTTCTCCACAACTGCAGGGATGGTTTAGGTTTTAGTCTGGTGAGAAATGCTGCTTTTGATTGAGAACAAAAAGAAATCGGATCTAATTATGTGCGAATATGTGGTAATACATCAGATTTTACAGAACAGCTGACTGGAGTCTATGTTTTCATATTTTATTGGAGGGTCCAGACTGCTCTTTTGGTCCCTTCTTCCATGCAAATCTTTAGGGCTGTTGCTGAGCAACATGAACTTTCAACTCTATGCACAGATTCCTAATGATCTAACAAATGGAAGGTTTTTGCTCAAACTATCATCATACATAGCGCCATTCATCCTTTCCTTAATACGGAACAAACTTTCTGTCCACTTTGCAGAAAAACAGCCCCATAGCCTGATGTTTCCACCTCAATGCTTCACAGTGGGCAACTCAGCATTCTTCCAAGGCGAGTGGCGTTTAAACCACTATGGTCTCATCTAACCACATTATCTTCTCCCAAATCCTCCTCTGGATCACCCAGATGATTTCTGGTAAACTTTAGATGGTCTGGAAATGTGCTGGCTTAAGCACAGAGACTTTTGGAGAACTGTAGGATTTAAATCCATGATGATGTAGTGTGTTACAATGGTAACCTTACTGTGGTCTTTGACCAGTTCCCTCGTGTAGTTCTGGTCAGTTTCCTCACCTATCTCTAGATCATTTATACCCCATGAGGTGAGTTTTTTCATCGAGCTCTGAGTGTAGGGAGATCATCTGTGATCTTTTCTTTCATTTGATCTCTTCTCTCTGAGCTGCTTGCTTATTGTAACTTGGTTAATCTCTGTTTACTATCTTGTCCCCGGGTGTTCTCAAGTTGTCCTCACACCCAACGCGATTCGGGCGTCTGGGGCTTCCAGTTTCAATGTTAAGTCAATGTAAAGATGTGATCAGAGGTCCTGCAGCATGCTGACGCATCCAGAGTTTAAATATTGGAATTTAGGCGAAGACGGATCACATCATGAATGAGGAACTCAGCATTGGCTTGTGACGTGTGTTCATGACGTGATCAGTGGGTGAAGTCCAAAACCAACATGGAGGAGAATCTGATTGTTCTCCTCCTGAACTTTATGATACTTTTCATTTGGGGAAAATAATTAACAATTACTATATGCATAATTTTACAACTGCATTCTTTAAAAATCAATGTGATTTCCTGGATTATCTGCATAGGTGAAGTATATCTATGATGAACATTACAGATCTCTTATCTGTTTAAGTTGGACAACTTGCAGAATCGATGGTTCACAAATACTTTTTTACTCATGTGAAATTAAAAATGTTAGTTTTTAAAGCAGCAAATGTTATTACCAGGACTTCAGGTTAGATTTAAACCTCAATAGAACCAAGTGTGTATAAAAACTGGACATAACCAGCAAAATTGTGACAAGTCCCAGCTTCAAAGCATGCTCTAGTGGACGTGTTTCAAAAGTCACAAGTTTACTTAACTACCGTGCCAGTTTCACATGTGGTGTTTTATTTTGAAAAATCAAGCAACTTTTGTCTGCTTTACCTATGAACACTCTGCCTTACAAAAAGCCTGGCTGATCAGTCTCATTTCTGTGAATTCATTCTTTTCTTCTGAATAGAAACTAGTTTCTAAACTTTACTCTCTATAGGTAAAGGTCATTTTTACACAAATTCAGGACAAAGCCCCTTTGATTTGTAAAATCAAAGAAAAATACTGGTAATAATGGAAATGCCAGTCATTGTTCTGAAATGGAAATTCTGAAAACCAGTGTCTTTAAAAAGCAAAAATACTTTCAGCCAAACCCTTTGTGCTTTAAAAACAAAAAAAAAACTCAGAAACCCTAAATAACTTTTGCACTTGCAGTGAAAGCAGTGAAAAATCAGAGGGAAATACCTGTTGAGTTTGCAACCTCCTGTGTGACCTCATGAAAGAAGGACTGCAGTCGCTCTTGATTGATAGCCAAGTTTTCAAACATCCACCTAAAAGCCCACATGTTGTCCTGCAACACAAACGCCATCAAACTCTGTTTTAAGACAGTTTTCTTCATATTTAGAGAAATGATCTTTTTTCAGGAAAGAGTCAAATCAACTAAGAGTTGATAAAATTGATTTTCTTTTTAAAACTTTTTTTACTTATTTATGATGTAACAATTTCCTATTCCATACAGAAATGAAAATAATTTTATATAATTTAAAATATTTGGAAGCACTTGACTTATTCTTCATATTTTAGGGAATCAAAGGCACGATGACAAAAAAAATTTCCCCCAAGAGTTTAACTAAAACATTCATAGAACAAAAATAATCTAAAGAAATAAAAAAATTGTATTGCATTTTTTGTTTTCGTGAAACTAAAAAATGTGAGTGTTCACAAAGACTTCTTTGTTCTGATCCATTCTTCTTTAATAAAACCTCTTTAGCTGCTACTAATGAATGGAGTAGACATGACTTTGATCAGCAAAGTTCTACCAACCACTTTGAAGTTGCTATCTATGCCCATCCTCTTCTAAAAGTCCTTTTCTCAGTCAAAACGTGCATAGGATCACCTTAAATGTGTTGATCACAGGTAGAGCTGGATAAAGGGCGCCATTTAGGATTCTGAAACTTAAAGCTCCAGTCACCAACAGCAGCAAGGCCTGATGTGGGTACACCTGCCAAATAAGCCACAAAAGGCAAGAGTCAGATAATCAACGGTGTTGGGGTGTGAGTGTGTGTGCGTGTGTGTGGTGTTCTGACCTCATGAAAGGATCGTGGGAGTGTTATGTTGGAATTCTGATGGTTGAGCAGTATGGATTTCACAACATTCCGCGATTCCTTCACCAGTGAAGTGAAGAAAACAATAAAACACAGAATGAAAACTACAACAGTACCACATGTTTCAAGATGTAAAGAGGTAAAACATACGTGAAGAAACTGCGGGCTGGGTTGGGGGAAAGCAGTGGAGGAGTTGACAATCGCAAGTAAACTGGTCCAACACTGAGACTGGACATGAAACACACTCATTAGTCAAGGAAAACACCCAAGAATGACTGCTAAAACGATAGTCATTTATTCATGAAAGGCTGACACTCTAAGGAGAGTTTTTACTTAAAGCTGACCTTCAAGTGATCATAAGAGCCACTCAGGTTAGCAGCTGTTTGAATATCTGAACTCTGACAGATTAAGGAGCGTAAAAGGACATTAAGTAAAGGCATGTTCATTAGAAGGGACAGAATCTACTCAGAATGTTCTTAACAGATTAAACTCCTCAGGCAGTGTTGCACCTGATTTACACTGGTTCGTCTGTTTTGTGTCTCCTTGCTTCATGACCTCACGACTGTCTGTTAGTTTAGATCGTCTCTGTCGCATTTCCACTATTGACTCTCTATTAGAACTGGACTCATCATCTCCTCTCTCCTACTTCTATTGAGAATTAAACAGCTATTACTCAGTCACTATGTTTGTCAGAATAACCATTCTTGCTCTGCTACCTATTTTTAACATCTTCTTGCTAAATTGAATTATTTTTCATGATACATTTTCTTTATTGCAAAATAATTCAAGTTATAAACTGGCCAATCAGATCCCTCAGGAAAAGCATGTGGTGCCCCATCTCAAGCATTCAAAGAATCTCTCAGGCCCGGTTTCAGTGGAAGGGGTGTGGCTTTCCAACAAACTCACTCCTAATTGGTGAGTGGTTGCCATAGAAATAATGACTCAGACAGACTTGGATCAATCACTAATTACTAACATTGTCTGGTTCCAAAATGGTGAAGTCCATATCTTGGAAAAATGGCGACAGAACCAACTTCTTTTTGTTGGAACTAGATGCAAGGCATTTTCTAAGGGTGAAGCCACAGGTGCTTTGTCCATCTCTATATATGTCAATGACCTCCAGTCCAGTCCCCCTCACCGCTGGCTCCCAGAGGACTGGTTTGTCCTGCCACCCCCATGTCATCAAGATTGAAACTTTGGTTACCAGGCTCCAAGCCCTTTCCCTCCTCACTGAGTTGCTGTAAAATCCACGTTTTGTGTCATAAATTGTTTTATGCTTTTGTACTTCCAAAATGTCGTCATCCATTGCAAAAATAGATGCCTGAATTTCCGTGATGTTAATATGTGCCATCACCTTAAATATAAACTAAAATCTTATATTCCTATAAAATCTTATTTTTATTTTGAAAGTACAACAAAAGCTTTTATTTTGAAATCCGGACCGATTTCCATTTCTCCAGCTTTTGGGGCGACTGTGACACGTCAGTGGACTGAAACAAGCTTGCGTTGTATTGCAGAGGGATGGACATCACACGCAGACGTGACAGAAGCGATGTAAACATTCCGACTGGTTAATTTATGCTCTTTTTTGTGTCGATGCAACAGAGATGCACCACAGACGGACCAGTGGAAAACAGCCATCAATCTGTATCAGAAATTATTGACTAAAATTGTGTCCGAGAAAGAAACATTGATGAACAAAATGCAGTCTGAGTCAAGAATTTTGTAAGGCTTCCAGGCAAAAGACAAGCTGTAAATATTTCTTACACAGAAGGGTTTAAGCTGGGAATTCTGACACTGTAGACTTACATCAGTGTAGACAGCAGCAGAACATCTCTGAGCCTTGAGAGCAAACTTCACCAGGTCCACATCATTTAGTGAAACAGCATCTACACACAGGAGTCAGAACCAGCCAAAATAATGCTGTTTGACACTTTCAAATAAAAACAATGAAGATAACCTATGTTTATCTGACCTTTAATGGACTCCCAGACAGCGTTGCGGCAGCAAAGCTGCTCCGGCTGGCTCATTATCAACTTTGGCGCTGTGGCTGTTTGGAAAATGCGAAGATATGCAAGAAAGAGCTGAGGGGAGAAGCGGCAGGCGGGAGCGTTGACTGACGGGAACAAGCTCGCCATAGCTTCAGTCAAGTCTCCTTGCATGCATTGGAAAAAAGGAATGAGGTCTTGTAACTTCTGAAACCTAAAGGAAAAGGAAATAAAATAAAATAAAGACAAGGCTGCACGGTGGTGCAGTGGTTGCCTCACAGCAAGAACGCCCCCGGGTCAAGTCCCGGCTGAGGGCCATGAAACAAAAATCACCAATGGGGGACTTTTCTGTGTGGAGTTTGCATGTTCTCCCATGTTTCCGGGGACTTCGGCTTTCTCCCACCATCTAAAAACATGCTTCATAGGTTAATTGGTCATTCTAAATCAGGGATGGACAACTCTGGGCCTCGAGGGCCGCATTCCTGCATGTTTTCCCAACATACCATACTCTGACATGTTCTAATTGGCTGGACACACCTGAAGCAGGTAATCAGCCATGAGTAGGGCTTGGATATCTGGAAATCATGCAGACACTGCAGCCCTCAAAGCCTGGTGTCGCCTATCCCTGCTCTAAATTGTCTCTAGGTGTGAATGCGAGTGTGAATGGGTGTGCGATTGTGGCCCTGCGACAGACTGGCGACATGTCCAGGGTGTCCCCTGCCTTCCCCAACGGGTGGCCAGGTAAAGCTTCGGCAGCCCCGTGACCCCGAAAGACACTAAACAGCTTTAGAAAATGGATGGATGGATAGTAAAGGCAATTAAAAAAGGTTTCAATGCTTATGTCTATATATTTGATGGAAGTATTAGATATTGGTTTTCAGACAGCAGGAGAGAGGCAGAAAGAAGCAGATGTCAGTTTAAAACACTGAAACATAATTAACATGACAACTATAAGCTGCAAAAAAAAAAAAACAAACATCAAATGCAGTAAAAACAACTTTCTTTCTTAATTTTTATTTTAATTGTTTATTTTTTACTCAATTACTTGGTGTGAATATTATTTTCTACTTCACATGTATTTGTTGAGAAAAATGAGGATTGAATTATGCGTCTTCTGAAACATACATTTTGCATGTTACATTTCAGATATTTTTATTAATGTTTTAAACCACATTCCGATCCCTTCTCTTTTTCGACAAACAAAGCCACATTATATCTGTGTACTAATTAAATAACTAATTTTAAAATAACTGTATAAATAAACTGAAGTATGGAGTCTAGTACTAGATAAAAACAGAACAGACCCAGAACAAAGCCAGAACTGCATTTTTCAAAATAAAAGCCTTCTGTCAGAAAAGGAAATTATAACTGACTAACTTCTATTTCAGCTAATTTCTAGTTTTGTGTGACAGCATTTTTGTTATTATTTACAATGAAACAAAATGTAAATAATCTTACTCAAAAAAAGTGAGGGTTTTGTCTTTCTATTTCTTAGCACCAATATGATGCAATACAGATGATTTCTGGAGTCAGAACCATCTCAAAAACTAGATGTTGCATCTCAAGAGGCTTATCCTCTGATTTCAGTTCGAATGTCTAAGTAAATAAATATCTAAACATTAGTTATCACTTAATTTAATTTAACTTATTAATTAGTTATTAGATTTCTTCTCACTTAGATCCACAACTTATTAATTCTACCTGATGCTCAAAATGCAGCTCTACACTTCAGTGTAGTTATACAGTATAAACATAAACTCTAAGAGCAGGGATGCCTGTTTAGCTTAGTCTGTTTAGTTTGACTAGCAACCAGCTATAGTTTATGTTTTATGACTGACTTTTTGCATAAATAGTGGTTAGTAGCCCACTGAGACGGCTATGGTTGTGATATTGGGCTAAATAAAATTGAAGTACATGCAATTTTCTGCACCTTAGCAGCCAAATCAACCCTCCAAAATGAACATCTTTTCACAACAAAGTCTAGCTATAATTAAAACTAAATGACAAGAATGGCAGAATTTAGCAAGCTTTTCTTACATTCTCACAACCAATGTCAGAAAGTTTTCTTATAAAAAAAAAAAACTATATTTTAATTTTTAAGACACTTTCTGCGGACGGACTGTGAACTCACTGTGCAGAACCATCAGTCTGGACGACTTTCAGATATCGACACAACTCCCTGTACCTGCAGGCCACAAGGATACAAATACTTTAGAACGCTTTTACAAAAGGTTTCTAGTAACTTTACCCAAATAAAGGAAAACACATTCATTGATGTAAACTGTGTGAACCTGCGCTGATGCTGAAGCAGCTCACTCCTCAGTAAAACCACACACATCTCCTCTGCCAGATGGGTCTTCTTGCCTTTGTCTTTTCGGATGCCCGACACGTTCTGACCCTTTAGCACAGACACGAGCAGGACGTCGTCCCAGGGGCGAATACACAAGCTGAAGCAGACTCACATTAAGTTATGCTCAAAGTGGATGGAGAATATTTAGAAAACTCAAGTGTGCACACCTGTTCTTCATGCTCTTTATGTTTACTGGGAAATGGATTGCTTTCTGGTAAAAATTCTGCAGTTTTTGGATGAATCCTGGAGGTAAATTAGCCATAACTATGAGCCTCTGTATTGATGTTATTACTCTGCAAAATAAAAAGAAAAACATAAGTGAAGAAGACTTCATGTCCAGCAAAAGCTGGGACTTTGTGCATGCGTTCACCTCTGCAGTAACACCAACTTGGCGTTTGAAGCATTAGACATGGGAGGCAGTCCTGTAGGTCTGAAACGAAACAATGACAGAAGGACTTCACAACACCAGAAAAGCACCTAGTTAATCTGATAGTAGCAGGCGTTGCTTTGTGTACCCTGATACTTGAAAATGCTTCATAAACACTTCAGCAGCTCCCAGGTTCATCACAGCCGCAGCTCTGATGTTCTGTTTATCTGCTTTGTTCAGAAATGAAGTCACAAAGTTGAAAACCGGCGTGTAACTGAAAGAAAAAACAAGTTTTAATTATAGTTCAAATTATAGTTTTTGTATACAAGTTGCTAAAATACTATGTGTGAGCATTAAATCGTTCAAAATCTTTAAACACTCTAAAAACAAAACGAAAAAAATGCCTTAAAAAAACCCCAAAACATGACGTTCTGTTTGAAAGCTTTTTGACCACTAGAGCCACCACACATCCAAAATTACATCAAAATATTTTACCTTTTAATACATAATTCTGGTAAAAAAATGTTTCCTACAAGCCCTGCAAACTCTCTCTTTATCTTCGTTAACTATGAATCAAATACCTCATTCCCTACCCAATTATGATAAGCATATCATCCTTTTCTGCTCTTTAGTCCTCACGATTTAAATAGAGGTAAATAAAAATACAGTTTATTTTTTCTCTTTTTATTTTGATTTGTATGTAAATTTTTTAAAAGCCATTCAAATCCTAATCCTAATCCCCCCAAAACCATCAAGTGACATTTTATATGCTTTTAAATACCCAGCAGAAAATCTTTTAAAACAGAAAAAGTAATCATTTTGTATGTTTTTCATTATAGTAAAATGTCATTGAATTTGCACTGTGGTTACAAAAAGACTTTTTCTACTGCTAATAAATTAAGAGTACCCTAAATACTTTGCAGAAATGATGCATAAAAGCTGCTTTATTTAAAAAAAAAAAACAGATTTTAAAAAATTATTTAGGCTCTTTTAAATCTCTAAAGTCCGAGTGCATTTTTGAACAAAACATTGGCAAAACAAAAGACTCACTCATGGATGACTTCTTGTTGCTTATTATCCTGTTGTGTGGTTTGTCCCAAAATAAAAGAGGAGAAAATTGCTGACACCTCTTTTCTGAAGATCTGAAGCATAATTTCTGCACAAATTAAAAAAAAAAAACAAACCAAACAGGAAATTATTTATAAAGTGACTTTTACCAAAAGACTGTTAGCCTGAAGCCTGTGCGTGTGTACCTGCATCTCGGAGATGAGAGTCTATCTCTGACAGAGAGAAGTTGAACATCTTAAGTTCTCCAAGCAGAAAATTATTTCTAAGGTTGTTCCAGAATTCACTTTTCTTGTGGCTGTTACAGTGACACTGCCCACTGCAGGTCCACACCACACACTGAAAGCACACAACACCAAAGTCAATCAGTTTGTAACTAAAATGAAAACTTATTTTAAAAAATGCCAGTTCTCTGTTTTCAGAAATATCTTTACCCCGGCCACACTTAAATTGAACTTCTAAAGTTTTTTTTTTTTTTTACTAATAGCATATTTCCTTCTATAGATAGGGGGTGGGGTTCAACAGACCCACCAAACCTAAACAAGTGTCTTCTTTGTAAACTAATAAAAATCAAAAATAAATTAAATTAAATTAAAACTAAAGCAAAAATTGGCAAACATATTCCTCAGAGCAGCATGGTGTGAATATTGTTGCTGCTTGAAAAGATTATTTTGTGTTCAAACAAGAAACATTTTCCCCAAATACTAAGTTGTATATTTTTGGTCTCTCAGTACAAGTTTTTCTGCCCCACTTTGATGAATGAAAATAGAAAAAGTCGTGAGAAAAGTGTGTTTTGTTTTTAAGTCTGCAGCCTTTTGACATTACAACAGACATCTGTATCTAGTTCATTAATGATGAAGGGTCTTATACAGTGTAGGTGAAGGGTAATAATGGCATCAACACACCGATGAAGCCAGCTTATCACAGATGTAGCAGAAGCACTGATCACAAACAAGTTTGTTACCGGCCAGAGGAGCGGCCGTCTCACAGTCTGCAGCTCTGAAAGAGGACAAACGGAGACGTGTGTGTTTGTTTAGGCCTTGGATGGAGGGCAAAGTATCTAAAGGTGTGATTTAAGATCTGTGTTGTCATGTCCTCACGTGAAAGGATGTATGGGACAGTCATAACGCGCGTGAGGCAGCACATCGGCCCGGCGGGAGAAGGTCACAACCAGGTCCTCATCTGAAGCACTTGGAGGTACCGACGAGTCGGAAGGCAATAATTCATCTGAAACACAGACGATATACAAACACGAGTAGATTACAACACAAGATTAACAAAAATGAACTGTTTGCTTACTTGTGGTCTTTTGATCTTCAATGATGAGGCACGACTGGTTATTCTCAGAGTCTTTTTCAAAATCTTCCTCATCATCACTGAGGATGATTATTTCTCTGCTCTCTCCAGCACTGCACATAACAGTTTCTGAGGAGAAAGACAATCAGCCGTTAAGCCAAACTTAGAACAACATTCTAAATTATTGTTTGCTTGAAAGTTAGGTTTTATCAGCATTAACACAAACAACGAAGATTGGAAATTATTGACATAAAAAAAATAAATGAAGTACATTTTTATTTTAGCCCAAAGGAAACTTCGTTTGTTCAAGTTTTAGCAAACATTTTATTAGACAATAAATGACGCCCGCGAAGTAAACTTCAGCAGCGCTTTACAAATAACTACAATATAATTAAACAATGAAAAAAACTAGATGCCCTACTTTATCTGTAAAAGACAATAAACCTTACCTTAAAAATTTAGACTAAATAAAATATTTTTCTTCGCATGAGGTGCAGTACTGACTGACCGGATGTAGCCCGCGCTACTCCTTCTTCCTTCTTCTTCTTTGCCTAATATATTCTCTGCAACAGTGACAAATTCACAAAGCTGCCCCCTGCAGGCTACATGCCGGTACTGCTGCTTTAGATTTCAACTACTTGGGGGCTTCTCATGGATTTGGCGGTTTTTTAAATTAGCCTACTTAAAAAAAGGCCTTTATAAAAATATTTAAATGACAATTTTGCATAAATAATCATGACAGAATATTTTATGCGGGTACTCATAGTATCAGCAAAATATTATTTCAAATCATAAACATTTAATCACAAACATACATTTTAAAAAATCTCGATCTGCGCTGTTTTTTTCAAGCTTACCTTCACTGGATGAACTCTTGATCAAATTAAATTGCAAAAACTCAAGAACAAGCGGGATCTTACGAGCGCCCTCTCTGGTGAGATAGAGCTACTGCCTGCCTCACATCAGATCATATATAAGAATAAAAGACAGACAAGCGTGAAACGCAATATATTTTCAATGGAAAAATGAGGACGTGTAATAAAATGTTTACAACTTATTTAACATTTTACAAAGCCTTCAATTACTAGCATACGCTGAGTAAATAAAGGCACGTGCTTAACCCAGTTTGCAGGGGATTACGTAATCTGCCTGAGGAAGAGATCTGGTTTCGACTGCACAGAAATTGAACAAGAAATACATAAAATACAACGATTTGAATAATGCAAACAAATTGTGCTTTTAATCACAGATTAGACAACACATTTATTATCAACACAGATTTTATGACAAGTGAGGCAGAGCCTCCTTTGACGTCCTTGTTTTAACCCCTTTAGTCCTTAGTAAGGTCACAGGGGTCAGGGGAGTCTATCATGGATACTAAACTAGTTTTGCCATGGACACCCCAGTTCAAATGAGGGTCACAAACACTCGCCCTCAGATTATTTTGAGTCATCAATCGACCATTAAAAAAGTAACTCAGTAAAATAAATAGCTTAAAAAAGATTTTATTTGCACTTCTTTCAATCACACTTGAGAAAAAAACTATTCACTCCTCTTTTCACTCCTAAAAACTAAAATATGCCCCATTCTCACAAATTAAGATTAACTGCATCAAATTAGGAGGAAATATACATTAAGTGCTGATGAAAGTCCCACACAGATGTTTAAATTGAATTTCCCATGTTTACAAAAACATTAATAAATAAGTTTGGGAAATGTGTCTTTTTTTTCTTTTATAAAGAAAGAACATTTAATGGACTTTTGAGAAAACACATACAATACAGAGAACAAAGAAAAAAGAATTTCAGCATTTAAATAAAAATTGAATTATTGCATTGACTCCTCATAACTGACTTATTAAAATGTATGCAATTATTTTTTACAAAAGATTTTCATAAAAAATAAATACACATTATTTCGTTGAATTTTGTTTTTTGGCACATCATCTGATTTGTTTAAACATCAGGTCTGGAGTTTAGCAGCTGACATCAGTGGACGATGTCAACATTTTTGTTGCAACGATTTGATTTTTTACTTTCCATGGGAGTAGTTGAAGTGTGCAAAGGTTTATATAAGCAATATCTCAGGCTCCGATATGGCGCAATAGAGCATGAATCCCATCTGGTCCACCTGGTCTTCGGACAAGTTGCTCAGCAGGTTGACGGTTGGTTTGAAGTAACTCTGCAACACGCCTTGCTCGAGGTAGCTGATCAGCTCTGTAATGCACTGCTGGAAACGCTCATGGAGGCTATTCTGGGACCAGTCGCACTCACTGTTACTGAGGTGCAGGACAAGGTTGGTCAGAGGGGCGGCCTCCAGTGCTCGCAGTGCAGGGTTCAATCGGCACACGGCCTTCAGGACTTTAACTGTTTGTCTGCGGCAGCCATCATCAGCTGTGTCGAGCTGAACCAGACGCTGAGTCTCCCAGGGGTAAAGGGAAAGACGCCAGGCATTAACCCAGGGAGAGGTGAGCTCAGGCTGAGCTGTCAGGACCACGTCCCCCTCCCTCAGGATGGGCAGCACAGAAAGGAACAGGGGCTGATCGTAGCTTTCAGATGCTTTTTCGCTTCCAGGCCTAAAACACGACAAAAGAACACAAAACCACAAAGGATTTCTGTTAAAAATCACAACACTTGTAGTGATAAAATCATTTTTGAAGTCCACAAATGGAAAGAAAGCTGATAAGAACAGACACACACCGAATTTCCAGTCTCAGATCGGGTCCTCCTAGAACAGGTCTGACGAGACAGTCCAAAGTGCCGCTGATTGCCGGCCAGTTCACGGTTTCCATGACCGCCTTGCTGAACATGTTCACCACCGCTTCTGCAGACAGGTAACCCCCAACCAGGTATCTGTAAGACACAAGCAAAGATCCCAAATCAGTGATGCTGCAAAAAGGATTTTCAGGATACATTTAAAATACAAAAGGAACTCAGTGTTCGGGATTTGTAGAACTGTTATATGACAGTTTTCTAGTTTGATACCTGTGTCTTGTCATCTCTTATTGTGTAGAGACCATTCACAAAATATTGATAACAGGAGGAAGTAGGAAAGACATTTATTTAAAAGCCAAGGACCCCACATAATGAAAAAAGAAATGCAAGCACTGTGAAATGTCATGGGAACATTTTTAAATCGTATGCAGCTACCTGTCCCAGTAACTGTGACCTCTAGGAAAATATTCCAAATTTAGGCGTCGGACCATCCAGTGCAGAGGGTGTGTGAGGAGAGTCTCTTCCCCAGGGATGAGGCGCCACAGAGAGGCTTCCAGCTGAAGGTGGACCAGCAGACACGCATGGTCTGCGCTGACCACCTAAACACACCCAAAATGAAGAAAGTCAGGAGACAAAGATGCTAAAGGTGCAAGTTGGGTCTTATTTTATTACTAAATAAATTTTGATGTGAACCTGAAGGTCATCAAGCAGAGAACCACCGAGGCTCATTTCCCCCAAAGGCATGTCTGGATGACGGGTATGAAGAAAGCCCTGGATCTCAGTGCAGATGTCCAGAGCCAGAGACTGAGCTCTATGGACCTCATGTGGAGCAAGGACCGCCCTCGTGCTGCAGTACTGCTGTAGGCGCTCCTAACAGATCAGAGGAGTTCAACGTCATTTCAATTTGGAATTTTACAAGTTTTCCTCTAAATTACA
The DNA here is from genome assembly GCA_014656515.1 of Oryzias celebensis. Taxonomy (NCBI): domain Eukaryota; kingdom Metazoa; phylum Chordata; class Actinopteri; order Beloniformes; family Adrianichthyidae; genus Oryzias; species Oryzias celebensis. Next base: position 24,259,676 of record BNCR01000001.1, on the reverse strand, counting down.
AAAATATCTTTGTTTTTTTAAGGCAATGTTGCTGATGAGAGGAGGTGAGAGGACTGTACCTGCAAACTGAGTGCACACAGCTGAATTCTCTTGGACTTTGATTCAGGTTTAGGCTGAACTGCAGGAGAAGATGCCTCTGGTTTTTGGCAGAGATCAGCTGATAAAGAAAGACACAAAGTCATGTTTAAGTGGTTGCCTGAAGTTAAAAAAATGATTTATTTATGGTCTCTTTCTTTTCTCTTTATTATAGTCTGTGAAAATGTGAGCCATCCTTACCTTTCTGCTGCCTGGTTGCCTTGGTAACATGCTTCAGCACCACACCTTCGATACCCTTCCTAATCATTGTTGGGGAAGCAGAGACTAAATTCAGCTCTTCCCAGCTCTCAGCCATCTTCTGCTCCACTTTTTCATCTTCTGCCGCACGGCCGGCACGCTCTATGAACTAAACGAAAGCAGTCCGTATCACAATCATGAAATGCTTGTGTCAATCTGAATCCTACAAACCCTCAAAACTTACACGTTTACCCAGTTTATCAACCCTGCACAAGCAGAGGTTATATAAAGTAATATAACACATTCTGCAAAAGAAAACAAAAAAGCATAAATGCACAACAGACTCACTCGTTTTACTGCCAGCGTAGCAATGCCCAGCAAGGCAGCCCCTCCAACTCCCAGAACCAGTCGGGCATTCGACAGGAGGAAATCAAGAACCACTGCGATGCCTTCTTCACCTCTCCTGCGACCGCCCTGGAAGTTCATGGCTGCCTTTTTGTAGTTATCCTTCGGAAAAAGAAGCACAAATGGCTCACAGTGGGAGAATAGTTCTTATATGCTTCATTTTGTGGCTGACAAAGGAAAGGAATGAAGTGAGACGAGTCGTCATAAAACAAGACCTTTCTGTAGTTATGCTAACAAGCACAAAAATTATCAGAAAAACTAAATCATAACTTGCTCATATACTCAGGTTTTGTACACAAGTGTTTAATCATATTTTTTTAATCGGTGTGTACTCAAAGAATTTAAAAAAGGGTTTCAAATACTTAAGATAATACATAAGATGGGGTTCCATACAAAAAGGCAAAGGGTACAAATTCAGTATGAGTAAAGAGAAACCATCAAACATGTTTTTTTAAACCAAACACGGCAATTACTGTGACTATATTAATAGTATGGAGAATATTCCTCCATAAAAAAATTAATAAAAATCAGCTGCACAAAACTTTTCTAACTTCAACTTAGAATGATAACATGTTCTGAACCTATTAAAAAATCTAATGTTTTTATTGAAAACACATTTGTAGTATTTTTTTTTTATTATTATTTAATGCTCCACAGTTACACTGACTAAGCCAAAAAAAAGAAAAAAAGCTCAGTCACTGTAATTGTATTTAAAAACAGCCATGATGGTCTTATCTAAAATAGGCTTGACTGTTGTGCATTCAACTAGATCACAGAAGTCTTTCTTTGACATTTTCAAGCCAATCAAATGCTTACAGAATTAGCATTTAATACAAAGCCACAAAACCAAACATTTGAACTGTGTTTATCTTGTTGGGGGGAAAAAAAGCACAGAAAACCAACAAATAGGCAAAGCTGTTTGTTCATCAAGCAGAGAATTGTTTATGCATGCAATGAAAAAAAAACTTCTATTACTTTGCATTTTATCCATTGGTAATATTGCAATACCATTATGTTTTTTGAAAATACACAGGTCCAGCCTGGACAAAGTTTCCTATTCTTGTCTTTATCCTTTTAGTTTTTATATTTTTAGTAAATGGAGGGCTATGAGTGTTGACCTACATTACCAAAAATTATTTACATCATGCACAAACCAACACACACTTAAATGGAAGAACTAGGGGCCTTTTTTAAATCAATTTCTCTGAGCTAATTTTTCGATTATAACAGATAACATTTTAAATCTGCAAAAAACTGTAATCATTGACATTCATTGGCTCTAAAGAAGAACCTTTGTTTTGCTCCAGAGACTATGTAGCCATCTAACTACCTTCTTGTCATTGTTGTAGTTTGTGCAGATGCTGGGTGTAATCGTGGCAACCACTAAGGAACATAATACTAATATTTTATTCTTCTAAATAGATCATATTTATCAGACTACTTGGATTGAACTGAATGAATTGATAAAATGTGTCTTAACACGTTAGCTTATTTGGCAGTGTGACTTTAAAATTGCACAGCTTTAGTAGGTTACATCAGGACAAAATAGTTTGGCTTTTGACACACCGACTAATTATAGCAACCTTTACTTCAAAACAGCTGTTTAAGAGCCGAAACTTTCACAGAGACATCGGAACTAGATCTATCCCAGATCTCAACAGTCCAGAAACAAAGGCGCACAACAAGACAACTGTGCGCCAAACCAACGTTATTATTCATAACACTTAGGTTATCAACACAGGCAGCTAAAAATAGTCAACCTCTGCTTTAGTTAGCTTAGTCACAAACAGGTAAGTTGTCGCTTTTGTTGATTTATACTCACCCCTGGGTGAAAAAGGTGGAACAAATATTTGACCTTAAGTCATGAGGGTCTGTGGAAATATCGCGTTAAGAGACTTTTAATGAGAAACATTGTTTCATTTCGGTAGCGAGCTAAGCTAAAAGCGGTTGGTTTCTTCTTCGTTTATTCAACGTCACTCTTGTTATTGTCATTAAACAACAGCGCCCTCTGTTGACGCAATGGGGAAATAAAAACACCCCATTTGTTGATTAAGCTGCTGGATGAGGATCTGTTTTATACTTCCATACAGAAACTAAATAGGTTATATTGGTGATACTAAAAACACAAATGCATTTATATATTTGACATTAAAACACAGAGTTGTTGCTTATTTCCAGAAGTATTTACAGAATATTGTGTACAAATATTTAGGAGCTCAAACTACCAGTTTGCTCACGTGCAGTTGTAGTAAGTTAAATGTAATTATGAAGCTAATTTCCAACACTTACCACAAATTATTCAAAATGAACAAAGAAATAGAGTAAAAGATTTGTACTAAACAAAACCAAAATGTAGAACTCAAATAAGGGAAAAGAGTTAAAATGGAGATTTGTGCAACCATCAAACCCCAGAAAATGTTTCAATTTAGTTTGTAAAAAATTATCAGAAACCATCTCTATGTGTCACCTGTGCAGATTATAGCCCCTTTTGAAATCTATTTAATTCACTTCACTTGAAACCACAAGAATAAGAAATATGCAGCACTTGTCAAAATATTGCCTGATTCTGGGAGTCTAAACCTAAATCTGTACCATCCTAAAAAGTAATGTGGGGAGTATTTAACTTGGTCTTAGGTAGCACATATTTGTTTAAATGTTTCAATAGAAATAAAAAAGTTTTATAATCACAGAGAGAGAGAGAGAAATTTTATAGATGTAACTTAAATGGGAAAGATATTGTATTTGATCGTTAATTTGTCTTTGGTTGGCATTGTTGTGTAAACAGACATTTGACTTTTACGCTCAATTTCTGGTGGGTCACTGGGCCAGAAATTCTTCAGTAAATGTTAAAAAGTAAAAAGTTCAAGTCAGTGTGGGAGAAATTAAGAAAAGTTACCAAGACTTATAATAAAAATGTTAAAACCTGCTTATAATTGGTAAACAAAAATGTAGTGATTCACTTTAACATTCAGAGCTGGTTTTGTGAACTTAGAAAACTTTTGTTCCGTTTCATTTGGCCACTATTTTTATAGCTGAAAATTACAGACCATATAATGTAACGAAAACAGCAGATGGACCGGACTTTCCACAAAAAAAAAAAAAAAAAAAGAACAGTTAAACTATTGCTTGTGCAGATAAGTTCTGCGTTCAGGTTTAACAGAGGCTTGCTGGTGCTGCTTTTAGAGCGCTGCGTCTTCACTGAAGTTATTGGCCAACCAATCTACCTTTCCTCTGCCAAATATGGCCCTCTGGCAGCAGGTAATAAGTGTGTGTTTACACAACAAGCCATCGCTAAGAGGATGAGCAAAGAAAAGTTTATCAGATGGTTCTAAAAAAAAACAGACAAACTGCTGGAATCGCTTTCAGACAGTAAAACCCAACATGAAGAAAAAATTGGTTTTAATAGAGTACAGCATTGACACAGCTTTTGCCATTATGTAAGATAAACTATAGACTCAAAGCAAGAGTGTTAAACAAGACCTGAGTTTCTCATCACTCCGTGAAGCATCTGTTGACTTTTTGGGCTCCATCAAGACCGGTCAAATCGACACAACAAACTGTGTATGTGTAGCCGTTGCTCCTCTAACTGAGACAAAAAGCCTGAACAAAGAGGGAAGATCTAACATTACTAGCATATATGAAAGATATGAAACAAAGGTGCAGAGCAAAAATAAACATTCTCCATGACGACCCCAGATGAAAGACTATACAATACTTTGTACAATAGATCCTGTTAGATTACAACTCAAGTTTGCCTTTGCACGTCAATACACACGTTTTCCTTTTAGCTTCCTCAAAGTCTATACATTTTGAAGTAGAGAAAAGGTCATTAAATTATCTATGAGCACAGGGATAAAGCAAAGTTGTATTTTAGGTAAGCGAAGAATATTTACTGAGGTGAGTAACTAGTTTGTGTAATATACGGGAAAAAAAAAGTCAATTTTTTTCTCCCAACAAATGAATACTTAAAATGTTTTATTCCATGTTTCCTCATCCAAGATGAGAACAAAACAAATGCTGTGCTCTTGTCCCAAACAAAAGAGACATCGTCACACCAAAAAATAGGTATTGAGTGTTTATGACAGATGTGTTCAATGACGGCTCATTTTGACTTTGCGGCCTGAGCTCTCTCGTTGTTCGTTGTAGTCCTGGTCCCGCCTCCAGTAGTTCTCTGAACTGAAGCTTTGGCGATGCTGCCGGGAAAGGGACGGACGTCTGTTCTCTTCTTTATCCATCTCCAGGACTCTTGGCCTGACAGAGTCACATCTGGTTTAAATTTTCACATGCAAACGGCTTTTAAGTCTATCTATCACAGTGACCTGTTACTGTCTGCATGCATTTGTATAGGCAATGGAGAATAAATAAGAGAAAAAAAACATGGAGCTCTAATTTTGTCATTTCCTATCTAAGCAAAAAAAAAAAAAAAAAAAAGTTTTCAACTTGAACAGTTAACTTATATTTTCTTTCAATATTAGCTAAATTCCATTCATGGTTTTATGTCATGCTTATTTAGGACCCCTCTGTTTAAGAAAAAAAAAAAAGTTTGATTCATTTCAGGAAGCCAGGCTGCTTGAATCGTAAGTGTGGTCAGATCTAGATACTGTCTCCAGGTCAATGCTACAACCACCAAATTACTCATAAGCTATTTGAATTTCTTTCAAACAAGCTGTGACAAAAAATGTAACATTAAAGACACTTCAATGAAAATAGTGTTTTTGGTGTTTTTGATTTGTTCTTCTGGCATTTTTCTAGAAAGAAAATTACGTTTAAAAAAGCATGTTTGAGTTTTTCTTTACTTTGTTGTGAATCAGGAGCAGATGTAAGAACACCATTTGAAAAAAGTTTGTAGCTTTGATGTAGAAACTACGCTGGAGTCACTGCATCCACTTGAGGACAAATAGATCCAAGTACGTCTTTGTTTTCATCGTCCGAGCTGGTATCTGGCTGAAAGCGGTACGTTTGGATAGCTACATTATTGCTCCCCATTATTGTTGCACTGGTAATACTAGGTTGGAGGAGTGAGAGACTACAAGCTAGCAGGAGAGAATGTAAACAGAGATAACGGGAAGGGGAGACAGGCTTACTACACACTTAGAGTCCCGCCCACAACTCAGAGGTGAATTTCTAATGAACTACTGCCGCTCCACAGAAACTAGAAAACAACACTTTTTTTCCCATTTTGAAGCGTATTCATAACTGAAAGACCACTGTGAGCGCTTTTACAATAGATGAAAAGATAACTGGAGCGGGACTTTAAACAAAATGTTAGTTCAGACCAGACTTGCAATGTCCGCCTATATTTGTAAATGTTCTATTTAGATACAGACTTAGTTTTTAAAACCACATTTTTTGTTCTGTGAGATTTTCTTTCAAATTAGGGAGTAGTGAGTCCTCTGCAGCCACATTTCATGTTTTACTCAGCAGCAAAAACACACCTCTGCAGTCGAGTTTATCTGCAAAAACTCTGACTTTTATGAAAGTTCTTATCAATCCTCCTTTTCCAAATGTATTCCTCTTTTCTTTTTTTAAGATCAGCAACTTTTCCAAGCATGTCTGCTTCTTAAAGAGAAGCTGTTATACCTGTGAGCAGCATCAGGATCCGCTTTGCGATGAGAGCGTTTGGCTTTTAATGGAGTAGGTCTTCCCTTCAGCGAGGAGTTTAAAGGGCTGTCGGAGTCTAGCCGAGGGGCATCCGGTCTGGTCCTGGCAAAAACGTGAAAACAACTCAATGAAACAATATTTTCTTACACAGAGCAAACTTGTAGTGCATTCGAATAAAAAAGATTGTACTTTCTGAGGATGATTACTGCACGTCGCTCTTTGATATCCTGGGGTCGAATGCAGTGGGTAATCTCATCAGCCGCATAGCCACTGGAAAAGAAGGAAACATTTGTTTTCTATAACTTCAGGGCTGAGCGCTCACAGGAAACACTGGTTTAGAGATGACAACTTCAGTCACCTGAGGACCGTGACACTCCCTCTCCTCACAGGAAGGACAAACACTGGCTCGGACACTCGGATTGGTTTGAACTGGAAGCGACAGCCAAAGCAGAGTGCGCTGTCACTGAAGAAGGACACGGAGACGATGGGCCGAGCAAAGATGTGCAGAGGATCTACATGGGACACAATGCAGCCACCCGGCTGGTAATCATTGATTACAGCACTGTTGACAAATCCCTCAGGAATCACCCCGTTGGACACCAGCGGCTTGATCACCAACTCGTGCACCCAGCTGGGGATGTCGTCCACCTCTCCTTTGCGGTACAGCCGCTCCTGGCCCGGTCCGCGCTTCTCCAGCTGAGCCCCGTATGTGTAACCTTCCCCGAAGAAGTACTTGTTGCGGAGCGGCGCCCTGTCCACCGTGTGCTCGCGGTAAAGTCCCGCCTCCCCGTGGGCCACCACCTCGTCGATCTTCTCCTCGATGAGGGCGCACTCCTCCGGGGTGAAGATGCTCCTCTGCTGGATGCTGCTGCTCACCCGCCGAGCCTCCTGCTCCCGTAGCTCGGCGCTGTCGTCGCTGTGCTCGTACTCCTCGTCATCGGACTCCCTGTACTTTCGCTTGCGGTCTTTGCGGCTGCCGTTGCTCGTCCCGTGCGCGTATTTATTTTTGTAGTCGTCTCTGTGTGGAGTCATGGACTTCAGCTTCTCCCTCAGGTCATAGTATCCGCTATCTGCCATATCAGTTCAAAACTCTGCGCCACACCGAGAACTAAACTCCTAGCTTTCCTGATAGCATAGCACCGGTTTTAGAGTCTGGTTAATATAAACAGACTATACCACTGATTACGTGACTAGTTAATAAACAAATATGGCCAACAACTAGCTAAGTTGCGCCACCCCTATCTTTCCACAACGAAACTATCCGGTGCGACAGCACGTAAAATAAATTTACCTCCACATTAATGTTGTCCACGTTGAATATAAACAACGGTTTGACAACAAACCCACGCTGTACAGAACGAACGGTAAGCTAACGGTATTAGCTGAGCCGCTCGGCTTCAGGTAGCTGGCTAGCTAGCTTAAACTAGCCTGGCTGGGTCAGTCTGTCGCCGCCTGCAAATACCGACAAACCAAGCAGCGACATTTCACACGTCACTCACAACTTCCTCTACGTTCCAAAGACGATTCCAGTCACATTTTAGGAGCAAATGTCTCAGGCGGGTGTCGCTACGTCATTACAAAAGGTTAGCTACGGTTAGTTTTTACGCCTTCAAAGCGCCTTTCCAAGCCTGAAAATAAACTCGTGTAACCTGCAGAGGATCTGCGCATGCTCGGCGGTGCTTCGTCACTTTGTGGGCGGGACTACTTCCACTTTTGGAAGAGTCTTAAATCCAACACTCAGCACTGCTGCTAATTTTGTCTCCGTAACCTTTGTGGAGCTGAGCAGGACTCCTGACCTGAGAAGGTCAACTTTAAATTGCGTAAAAATAATGTTCTTCTGTGGAGACAAGAATGTCGTTGAAAGAGAACACGATACTTTATCTCAAACTTGTTTTAAGTAGGTGTGTAACAATGAATGGACTTGATTAACCCATTTATTTTCCTACACACCTGTCTGAGACAAGTTGTTAATCGAATCAATCTATACAATTATAAAATCATTTCTAAATAAAATCAACCTATATGGCAAAATTACATTTGGATCGAGATACATTAAATTTATTGTATTAGAACATAAAAACGACCATCACAACAGACAACACACATGTGATTCAGCAAAATGATCAAACCATCATTACAGTCCAATGTGTTGAAATAATTTGAATATTGAAAGACATGTAATGTTACAGTGTGGTGGATATTTCTAATAATATTCCGTTTGTATTTTTTATGTGAAAAAACAACAGTGAACTGAACTTTATGAAACTTCACTAAAAATGTGAAAAGATTTTACATTAATTTTGTTTACTTGTTTGTTTGTACACATATTTAATTTGCACTTCATTATATTGCAAGAAATACAAGGAATCTGAAAACTTCACCTGCTAAAGATGTCCTGGATCGATTTTAGATCCGTTAGTTTGTTAAAAATGAACAAATATCGACAATGAACCATACCAGCAACTAGAAATGATGATATTGATCGTTGTTGAAATGAATGTTCCCACCTATATATAAAAATTTAGATTTTTCCATATTTCAGGTAAATTTATCAAATTTTCGCAGTGCCATTGGGCTTAACTAATTGATTCACCACAAGAGTAAATTTGTTGTGGTGTGGCACCTCCATTAACCCTTTCTGGAGGCACCACTTACATTTGTGCGGCATGAGTTGTTCAAAAACTCAATCCTCCATCTTCAATGCCTTTGAGGGCCAGAGGGTTGCTGGAGCCTATCCTGGCTACTATTAGGGGAAGGCAGAGTGCCCCCTGGACAGGCCATCAGTCTATCGCTGGGCTGTTCAAGAATCTTTTGATATCATCAGAACAGGTTTTTTTTCCTGAAGAGTTTGTTTACTGCAGCTTTAAGGAACAAACTAACTTCCTCAGCAGCATCTATAATGGATTCCAACCCTTTAGACTTGAACAAACTTTAAGAGTGTCCAACAAATGCAGTAATACATAAGTTATAGACACTGAATTATTGATTTTATCTTTAATTCTTATGTAAGTTTTCATTTAGAGGAAATAAAGTTTTAGCTAAAAGTAGATTAAAAAGCATGTGTGTGCACAAGGGAACTAGTCTGAACCGATTGATGCTCATTCTTGCCGACACAACCTGGGAAGGGTTTGGATGGCAAAAAAAAGGAGAGGGAGAACATTGTAAAAACATAATTCGTACATTTTCTCAGTGGTGCATGGGTAATTTCTCTGAGGAGTTCTCCCTGTTCGATGGAAGCAAAGATTGTGGGCCAGCCCTCTCCCTTAACCTTGATCAAGACCAAGCTGGTAGAAATAAAACACCACGGCTGTTCCGTTATATCTGGTCACCAGCACACTGTCTCATGCAGTCACTATATTCTTCCACAAAAAAAGAAAAAAAAACAGGAAAAGTGAAAGCTCTGACCACCTCTGACCTCTCAGAAGTCTCTGAACCGGAGGTGTCAAACTCCAGGCCTCGAGGGTCTTCCTCCTGCTGGTTTTACAGAATTCATGTGTCACGCTGATTAGCTGGATCAGGTGTGTTTGGCCAATAAGGATTCTCCATGGCAGGTTAGTGGGAAAACATGTAGGACACCTGCCTTCAAAGCCTGGATTTGGACACCTAAACCAAAAAGTCAAAAGTGTCTGTGGACAGAGTTTAGGTTATGCCAGCTGTTGATGTCTGAGATTTGTTGTTTACATGGTAGATAACATGTCACTGAAACATGTGGGAAAAAGTGCTACTTTCAGGCATGTTTTATGTGGAGTGAATATAGATGATACATTTTTTGTTGTGCTTCCATGACTTTATACCACTAGTATAAAGGACAACTTAAATGTACTTTTTCTTGTCTGATTTCCCTCTGTCTTCTCTATTTGTGATCATCCTTGTTATCCAAAAAGACGTGTGTGCTGATCCATCAGTGATCCACTTTGAGGATTCATCAACTCAATTTAGAGGTTCAGTTTTATTTTTCTATTTGCTTTGGGTTGTAGAATGAGAAAAACCACTTCCTCCTCAGACCATTAATTTCTTTTAAAGAAAACACACACTGCATAAGAGTATTCACATGCAGAACGAGGATGCTAATAAAAAGAAGCTACACCAGTCTGAACAAGTTGTGTCGGCAGAACTGAAAACCAAAACAATTATGGTTGTCTTTAGTTTTTCTTAAGCAATAATTCACTTTTTTGGAGAGAAGAAATGTTGTAAAATAAAGCTTTATCAAGCCTGAACACACACATATTAAGACAGCTGGAGATGTATCATTATGAGATGACTTTAAATGTAGAGAAATCAACTGGCAGTGTGTGTTTTGTCCTTACATCTTCTTTTACTTTTGTAGCTAACTGCTAGTTTGACCATTGTTGCTTATCAAAGTATAGAGGATTCTTCACACCGAAGCCTCTAAATCTAATCCTGATTATAGTCTCCAGTTGACGTTTTTATTTATTTGTTTATTTGACAGGGAAATTGTATACTAAAAAGCGTATTTGTAAATGTTCGTGTGAAAATAAGCACAAAAGGATAAACATATGAGAATTAGAGTGTATAACAACATTGTAAAAGTGAAAAAAATACAACATAAATACAAATGAGCAATAAGAACAATATAAACAGGTGAAAAGCTAATGTAAATATAAGAACAGTAGAAACTGATTAGTAAACCTAAAAGCAGCAGATACGGCTTTCATTACTTATAAAATGTATTTTTTGTATTTCACAACACTTATTTTAACCCCTTCATGCATGACCTTACTTTCGAATATATACAAAAATTCTCTTTGATGTTTTTTACGTTCAAGGGGATATTAAATTAAGTGGAGTACTGGATTTTAATGGTACGTTAAGAATTAGCGACATATGGTGTGAAGGGGTTAAGACACAAGTTGCCCCTAATCTAACTCCACTAACTCTTTTTGTCAAAACTCTGAAACGTTGAAAAAAACGTGTGTTTTGTCTTCAAATACAAAACTCTGAAACTGGTTTAAAAAAGAACACACTTTTACATTTCTCTTGGAAAAGTCTTGCTTTATTTTGATAAAGTTTTCTTTACAAAAATGTGGAATACAACCACACTGATAAATGATTGATATTCACAGTATTTGTATAAAAAGGTACATGTGTGTTACAAAACTTTGTTGTGACAAAAGAAAGAGTGAAATGAACAAAAGTTAATTAACAACATTTGCACAGACTGAGCAAATCAGAAAAAGTGCAGCTTAGTAAGAGCAGAAGAAGGATCTAGACTTTCAAAGTAAAAGGGGGACTGACATGATGGTCACGTGGAACTCAAAAGTCTGACAGTGTGTGTGAGTGGAGAGACATTTTTAGCGTTTGGAAAAGTGTGTGAATGTGCTACAACACAGTGATTTCACTGGGTGGCAGAGTGAGCCTCTTTTCTCGCACAGACATCATGTTTTCCACCTGCATGGCAATAACGCGACACAGCTCCAGGCTCTGTGGACAAAACGACACACGTCTGCTGTGAAGCCTGATTGTGCGTCCATGCACGATGTGCGTGTGATGTTTGTACCTGCTCAAGCTGCAGCTGGACGACTCGTTGTGCGTTCATGTCTCCGACAGTGATGTCCACGTAAGGGTAACTGGATCCAGCTGTGGGCCTCTGTGTGCGGCTGGACTGCACCTCCGCCAGAGGGACTATTGCCATCAGCTCCTGCACCACACAGCTCAAACGTTATCATGGCAAACGCCCAACTCAAGAAAGGGGGGAGAATGTGTGGGGTTCCATACGTGTGTGTTTTTGTGGAGGAAGTGGAGACCATGTTGATTGACAGCTAGGATACAGGGCGCGAAGAAAGTGGTGGAGCTGCTGCTGTGGATGTAGAAGAAAGAGGAGCCGAACATTGGGAACGCGCTGACCAGACCTGCATGCACAAAAAACAATGTTTCAAATTAAAAAAATCAAAAAGATCTAAGTTTTATGGAATTGATTTGGATTTAGAATTGCTTTATTTTGAACAATCAGAACAAAAAATTTAAAAGGAAGACAAACAAAAAAAGACACAAATAAAACAACAACAACATGCAAATGTTACAAATCACATCAAAATGAGAAGAAAATATGTTTAAAATTACTTTCTTAAGGTTAAGATATTTTCCTTATATTTTTTAAAAATTTATTCAACATTCTCTAAAAATGGAACAATTCTTTAATAATAAATATTTACTTGGTCTTACTGAAATAATTTAGATACAATATTTTAATCAAAGTATTTTATAAATGCAAAACATATTTAAATTGAGCTTTTTGTATTTTGCAAAACAGTTGAGTTAAAAAATTACACCAGAAGCTGCAGCATCTCTTGATTTTTGAACTAAAAGAAATCTAGAGATGTTGCTTTACAGCTTCATTTATTTTTTTTCTATAAGAACAACACAATGAAGACATTTTATCCTGATTTTTTTTATTTTTGCAGCTCCTTGTAGAGAAAATCTGCAGCAATTTCTTTTGCTGATGTATGAACAGAGAGTGAAAGTGCTTTACTCTTTAAAGACTTGATCCACTGCAGCATTTTTTTAGGTGGAAACATCTTCCTGTTACCTGAGCTGTAGAAAGCAAATTGTAAAAATCTTGCAGCTATCTTACCCAGAAACTGTGCCCTGGCTTGGTGTGGGTTCAGCGCCTGCGCTTGCTGCATGTGCTGCGTCACCATGGTAACCCACTGCTGTGGCTGCTGCTTTTTGAAGAGAGGTGTGGCGATGTACTCGGATAATTCGTGTCTTGAAGAGAGAGCAGAGAAGAAATCCAGTTTTAGATAAACAGAAGTCCGCTTCACTCGGTGATCTTGGACATTTCCTAAAATGCTTTTACACGAGTCAGTGAGCTCTAACAACAACGAGAGTTCCTGCATCCGGGGGAGTATAAACAATGTTCAAACCTTTCTAACTTCACAAGTAGAGTCACTAAAAGTGAAACTGAAAAGAAAATCCATGGATTTCTCTTACATGAATGTAGTAATGCTTCTGCTTGTTTCAATCTCACTTTACAGAGATGTTTCTCTCTAATATGTGGAACATCTTCCACGTTTACATGATAATTCTGGGAAAAGATGGTAGATATTTCACTCAAATGCAGTTATACAGAGAACCACGGTGTTTCAGTCAGTAACTGATATCAAAAATACAAAGATTTAACAATTCAGATTTGATTAATTCTCCCCTGAGAGTCTGCTCCTACTCTAAGCATTCATGCAATCACGAAGATGAGTGAATATAAGCCTCTATGATGTTGTTGCTGCTGCTTTCTCACATGCTGGGGATAAAGACGCTGTCTTTTGCTCTGTGCTGCAAAGCTGCCAGTTTGGAGATTTGGTGGAACTGCTGATCGCTGACTTTTCCTTGCGGTAGAACGTTGAGCAGACCTTTACGGTAGTCTGGAAGGATCTGAGAATTCACACAAAAAAAAAATTCATTAAATGAGCGGATGAATGAAAAGATGCACAACACGCAGACGGGGTGAACCGCACCTGATTGTACTGCATGGCCACGCAGAGCTCGTTTTCAAACCTGAGCTGCTGAGTCCAGATGACTCGTCTGAACCAAAGGCTGTAGCTTGAGTCGACTAACTCGGCCTCTGTGGTCACGTCAAGGATGTACTCGTGCTTGTTCAGAGGTCGCACATGCTGCCCTGAATCACACAGATGGATACACACTCTTCTTAACCTTGTGGGGTTCAATCAATCCATGTGGGGCAGAATCAAATTAAATCAACCCATACCATCAAAAAGCTGTTTAAAAATGTGATACATTTATAGGTTAATTTTACTATACACATGTGATGCAGCAAAACATGATCAAACCATCATTACAGTTCAATGGTGGAAACACAGTTCAATGGTGAATTTAGCAAAGACATGTGACCATACAGTGTGGTAGAATTTTCTAATAATGTTTTTATTATTATTAATTATCATTAATATTTCTATAATATGTTGTCTGTATTATTTTGTGGAAAATCAACAGTGGGATGAACTTTAAGAAACTTCACTAAAATGTGAATGGATTTGACATAAATTATTGTTTACTTGTTTGTTTGAACACATATTTTATTTGTACTTTATTATGTTGTAAGAAATACAAGGAATCTGAAAAACTTCACCTGCACTGTTCAGTACAGAGATATTTATCTGAGTCACACTGGTTGGATTTTTGGCTAAAGGTGTCCTGGAACCATTTAGACAAACAAAAAAAGACACAAATAAAACAACAACAACATGCAAATGTTACAAATCACATCAAAATGAGAAGAAAATATGTTTAAAATTACTTTCTTAAGGTTAAGATATTTTCCTTATATTTTTTAAAAATTTATTCAACATTCTCTAAAAATGGAACAATTCTTTAATAATAAATATTTACTTGGTCTTGGTCTGGAACCATTTAGGTCATTAAATCGGATAAAATCACATTGTTCAAAATAAACTATTTTTGAAAGTGAATCAAATCGGCAAACAAAAATATCAAATTGTGGATACAATGAATCATTACCCCCCGCTATATAATTATTCATATCATACTTGATAGATACATTTCTTAGATCACTGCCTCTCATTACCATGATCCAAACTTTTCTTAAAAACCAATTGGATATAAGTTGGTCCATATTTTCCTCATCATCATCATCATTCCACTAGGGGCAGTAGAGGGTGTTTTCCTGTTTTTTTTTTAATTGTTCTGTCCAGCATTTGAGCAAACAGATAAAAGCTGAAGGCCTCTTGTGTTGGACAGATTTTACTGTTACAATCGAGGGTTATAAATCTTCTGACACACAAGGTGTATATTTGTATAAACCCCTTTAGTAATTTAGGCTAAACTTTATCGATATTGATTATGTTTGTATCCTTTTGTACCCGTATAGAAGAGCAAGTCATACTGGAATTGACTCATAATTCATGTATATGCAGAATTCACAAAAGCAAAACAAACGAACAAACAAACAAAAACCCTCCTCTAATTCCCTTTTAACCAACCAGAATAGTCCTGCAGGACTGCAGACTCAAGGGTTCCAAACAACACAGATCCGTTGTAAATAATATCTAATAGATTTTACATTTAAACAACTCAGACTGTGCAGCAATAAGCAAAATCAGTAATTATTCTAAAAACAGTCAGACATGCTCTGAAGTGTCACATTAATGCCTTTTACTGTTGCAGGCAGCCTGACCTGCTGTGCTTCATATGAGCATGGCAGCTGCCTGCTGTCATCATGTGGAGATATTGAACCTCCAAACAAGCTTTTCATTTGTTTAAAATAAGAAAAAAAAATAATAGCCTGTATGCATTATGTTCATAAGATGAAACAGACAGACACAAATGTTTGTTGTGGAGCAAACACATGCATTTACACTAAATGTCTTCATTTGTTAATCAGTAATATGATAGCAAATATTAATATTTTAATGCATTTACTACATAAAAAATTAATTTGATGATTTATCAAATCTCAGGTGTGACATAATATTAAGCCCATGTGATGCTTAGCATATTGCATCCAAAGAAAGCTGCTCCCTGCTCTCTTTTCTGTTTTTAATTAACTGTTAACTCTTAGTTTTAAGCATTTTTTCCCCCTACTTTTTTGATCTAATAATTTACCTTTAAAAGAATTTTTGATGCAAATGTTGATATTTGTTTATATCAATTTTTAGTAGAACCCCAGCTTCTTTTTATGAACAGTTTTCCTTTTGTTATCCAGAAATTCCACATAAACTTGAAACTTTTCAAAAAACTTAATTCCAAATGGTACAGTTTGCTATTTATTTATTTATTTTTTTACAGGAAAAACATTAAATATGTTAAATATTGAATGGAAACTGCACTAATGTCACGCCTGCATTATTTCTACTTCATCGTAAACAGCCAATTACAGTGGTTGGCTCTCACACTGGTGCATGTGGAGTATGGAAAGGGTTAAACCCTCGATTGAATTATTAGGCTTTATGCTTTGGAGTACAAGACATAAGGGACCGTTTTCTGACATTGTCTGTGTTTTATCTAGCGGCTGCTGGAAAGCTGATAAAAGAAAAGCCACAGGAATGAACCTCAGAGCTCATGTTTTATCTGACATGGGCAAAATGCATTGATTTCTTACCTAGAAATAGCGTTTTCCTGCTGACATTTACTCAAAAACAAATACACTTTGGTGTAGATTTAAACACGTTCTTTGTTTTTCAGCCATTATCAGGCAAAATAAAAATATAAATAGAAAACAGCTTTTTTCCCCTCTTTTTACCTTGACATGTTTCGGCTACATTCCTACACATAGGGGATGCTTTCTACCAGCACTTTCTCCCACACTACGACTTATTTCAGCTTTTTATGCAACATTAATGAACTTGTAGCGAGGATAAAATGTGGCTTGAAAGCATCTAACTTAAGTATTTGCAGCTATTTTGTTAAAGCCATAATCAGGGATGGCAGCACATTTTGCCACACCAGCCTCTCTGTATATTGCACTAATATATATGGAAATTAATGCACATATAATTCACTTTTATCCAAAGTGACTTGCAGATGAGGTACAAAGCAAGCATAACACGAAGAAGTTACACTTATAATATTAAGAGGCACTGGAGAAAGGTCTCAGCTTGAAGGGCATAAGAATCTGTGGATTAAAACAGTTTTTATTGTAATTTTTTTTTAAATAATGGAAGTGTGGCTGCAGTGAGCTCACAGTCAGGTAGCTCTTTCCATCATCAAGAGTTCACAAATATTCCCTAAACATTTGTGCGTGCTGGCATTTCCTAGTTTAACTGAATTTAGCAGAATGAGAGTCATTTATCTGCCCTCCTTTTTTATTCTTGTTTAAAACAGATTTTAAATTTTATTTATTGTTCTGTTTTACTTGTAACTTTAGCTTATAATCATTTTTTTAACAGTTCTTATGTCTAAATTGTCATTTAAAAATAAACCTGCATTTCCTTTTTAAAAAAAAAAAGTTACTTATAGTATTTGAAACGCTGTTTAACAGGAGGTTAACTTGTAGTTTGATGCTCGTGTCTGAGGTTAGATTTGGACAAACGCACCTCTATTGGTCACTAAAAATACGGCGTATTCCTCCATGGCCTCCAGCTTGTGTAAGCCCATCTCATAGCACAGCTCCTCCACTGCCTCCAGGGCAACCTGAACAACACGGCGGTGCAGAAAGAGGCGTTAAACGTCACCGTAAACCTCCTCACCCTCGTGCACATCAGTGGGGTGCAGCTGAGGTCAAAAACCTACAGTGCATGTCTTGACTTTTACGTGGCGTTCAATGCCTCCTGGGAAGAGAAACAGCTGACGTTTGGAACTGCGTCCCGCCTGAGGAAACAGTCAAATGGTTAAGAAATAGGTCTTGACAAACTGCATAGTTCTCAATTTGAAGAATTTGTATAGTAATCTAAATATATACAGTTCTGTGGATTAATTTATGTGAAAACTTCCATGAAAAAAGCAAAATCTACCACATTATTTAATATTTCTTTTCTTCACCTTCACTTACACTAAAATAAAATATTTTACAAGTTTCATTTTACATTAGAACTTAACTCAATTTAACTCGAGTAATTAATTCTGCTGTGGACTACTAACCAGATTCTTTTCTCTATGAGAAAAGTTATTCATCTTTTCATTACACAACTTAGATTCAAAATTGTAGCAAAAATTGATAGACAACAAACAGGTTGTATACCTGCAGATTCCTTTAAAAACACATTCAAGCAGTGCTTTTCTTACTAAAAAGAGAAAAAAAACATACTACTTTTTAACTTAAAAATAGACAAAAATATTAAACAAAACTCTGGACATATTTGAACAAAACTGCAAAGTTGTGGACCTTTTAGATTTATTTGGACAAAATGCTTTAAAACAGCATCTCTATGTAAAAATGATAAAAATGTAAAAAAAATCTTCAAAGCAATATAATGTTTTAATTCAGGGTGTAATGTAATCAATAAAGAGTCTCCGGATAGTTTACTTCTCTCTTAACAGGTACTGTGTGTAATTTCTTGTAGTTTTTTTTCATTTTATTTTGCAGCATGTCTGCTAACATGCTGTCCCTGCTTTGAGACACTGATGAAAATCAATTTTCTTGGTGTTTTTAAAACATTTTTGCAGCATTTTTCTTTTGATGGATTTTTCTTTTGAGGATATACAGTACGCCTTAGAAAACGATACAGGTGTGTTGACTTTGGCTAATAATAATAATTAAAAGATGCCCATTTATCACATCTACTTCAAAATAGATCAAAAGATGATCGGAGTGGGTCTTTAAAACAGCAAACACCACGTAAAAATATATATCCATAAAAAAGTGCAGTGATCACCAATTTAAAAACTCAGATCCCTCCTACACATAACTACCAGTTCAACATTTTTCTATCAGTTTGATGTGTGCTGCAATATTTATTGCACGAACTCTCATGTGATGATAACCTTCAAACATTTCTTGGCAGATTTTAGGGTTGAAAGTAAAAGCTTTGATAATTCCGTGATGTACCAGCCTGTTTCTGTTCTCTTCTCCTTTCACTTCCTGAAAAGGAGCATAAACTCCAGAGCTGAACGTTTCCACCAGCATCCTTGGAGCTGAGACAGGTTTGGTGAAATGTGTGCTGTGACTAAACATTCTTGCCTTTGATACATGAGATTGTTCTGGTGCTCTTTTTGTTTTGGCAGACTGTAGTTTTGCTCTAAAGATTTTTTTTTTTTTGCCAGCAAAGGTTTTTTATGTCAAGATTTCGCTCCAGAGTTTGACAGTAAGTCAGTCCCTGGGGAGGAATTTCCTGCAGCTGACTGTCATTGAAATTCCAGCAGGCAGGAGACACTGCATTTAGGTGATTTTTTCCGTGCAGTGAAATGATCTATTTCAGATACTTATGAAATCCTTTCATAGACTTCTGCCAGACTTTTTAAAAAAGCTTTTCTTGAAGAACTGAGTGAAGGTTTTAGTGATATTTCACTTTCAATGCTGAGTCAAATGAAATGATCTAAAGATGTGAAAAGTGGTCCATTTCAGTTTTAGTGCTTTTAACTTAAACTTTCCTGAAAATGACCCATATTTGCTTGTTTAAGTATGCAGGTAAAAAGTAAAGACAACTACAGCGTTTTAGCTTTTAATGAGGCTTTTCTTCAAAACAAGCATCTTAGCATGAGGCCTTTTTCCTCCTGACACTTTCTGTTCTAATGAGTCACAGAGGGTTTTTGTGCTGCTTTTATTTATGTGAAACAGCAGCAGGTTTGTTAGACTTTTGAGGGTAAAGAAGAAGGAGGCACTGACCATCATGGCCTTCAGTTCCATGCTGCTGGGCGGGACGAGGCGACCTCCGTGCTGGAAAGTTTTCTTGAGATTCTGCTCGCATGCTTTTGCAATGCCTGAGAAATAAAAAAAAAAAACACAAAATCACTCCTAGGCAGCTTTGTGTTGTAAGGATCTAGGGTGAATTTGCACATGTTTTTACCCTGATACTGTGCACCTGAGCTGCGAGAGGCCTGCTGCAGGTATTTCAGCAGAAAGGGCTTGAGAACCTCGGAACAGCGATGGAACGCCGTCAGGATGTACAGCAGCCTCCAGCCTCGTTGGCAACTATCGCTGCGGAGCACAGGAGCGCATTGACACGCTCAGGATCACAGGCTCAGGGACCAAAGAGGAAATGTGCTGTGGGTGCCAGTTTGTGATACGCGGTTCGTTAGTGTGCGGCCAACCAACTTACGGTTTGGAGCTGGTGTTGGCAGTAAGCTGTTTGAGGAGCTGGCAGTAAGCCTCATCCCTCATCAAGGTGAACTCTCCTATCAGCTGAACGAAGCACAGACACACACATATTGTCAGTCTACACATAAGGTAGTCTCTGGAGGCTCTCCTTATTTCCCTACAAAATTAAAATATAGAAAATACAACCTAAGTCCTTTTGCAAAACAAATGATAAAACTACTGTTGAGTGAGATTCTAAGACCCATAGACTAAAAATAAAACACAGAAGACAGAGAAAGAAAAGGGCAAGAAAAGGGCATAAACGACAAGAAAAGGGTTTTGATATCTGCACTCGAATCATGTTTTAATTTTAGCACCACCAGTCCCCCCCCAAATTAAGCTGCTTATTTTCTTTTAGCTGATTCTTATCGAATATGATACAAATGAGCAGTTTAATTTAGTTGCACGTTTGAACACCTTATTTTAAAATTTTATACGCATAAAAGAGATGAGTTTACCTCCATCGCCTATAACACGCAGGAAGAGGATAAAATAACTCAAGAAAAAAACATTATATGGATATAAATGAAGGAAAATGTGCCTCAGATACTAAAAAAAGTTTGTAAGCTGAACGTTTCTTGTCTTTATTTGACCTTGTCAAACAGAAGTGTTTTTACCTTTTATCACTTTTTATTTTCTTCTGTTAAATCTAATCATAGAGTTGCATGCGAAAATATTTTATTCGGAGTCTGCTTAAATAAAGGTTATACAAAATCATAAAAATTACTACAGAAACAATTCTGCAATAAAAACTTGATTTGACTAAAAATGGCAGAAATGTCAAAATAATCAGAAAATGCAGATACTGGCACACAGTAATGAGGATATTTAATTTGTTCCAATTATTCAGTTATTCAATTTAGGATGTCATAATAAACTGTTCCCTTTTTTTCACTTGCTGGATTTGTTTAGATTTTTTTCTTAATGTTGTACAAAAAAATCGCCCAAAAAGAAACAAAAAATAGTTTCTAAGATACACTTTTCATGTCAAGGCAGTGTCACACTGCGCTACATGCAATCTGCGCATTGTCCACGTATGTAAATTCCGTCTCTTGTGATACCTGCATGACAAACGTACTTCATAAGTGTTTCTTGCATTCATCGATATGTGCAGATGTCGGGGGTTTCAGATGATGGGTCTTTATGTGAATTCCAATTTGAGCTGTTCAAACTTTTTTGCCGGTTGAGATCTAGGCAGTTTATGTGACTCTAGATGCTCACTGATCTCCTCTGCTGAAGCTCCCGCTGAGATTGGGGGGACCCTCAGCGGGGGTCCCCCTAAGGTGGGCTGCCTCGGCTGGCACTTAGCAGCTGACTTTGAAATGGTGCAGACCAGGGGAATTGTAAGGAATTGTGAGGGTCCACAGCGGGTGCTGACCATGGTGCTGATGCAATGTGATTTCTGCGCAGTGCTCTGAATGTCAAAGTGAAGATATTAAATGAAGCGCAGTTTACCATTTACCATATTCTTTGCATTGTTTATTCTTACTTCTTCAATGTTTGTAATCTGGCTCATTTGTGATACATCAGTGAAAATTTCATGTAAGAGACCACAACTTTCGCACTTTTTCCACGTATTTTCAGGTATGACACATTTTCATCTGTGCAATATTCCCAAAATGTACATAATGGCAAGTAAAGGCAGTGACACGGCTTTAAGGCTGCGTGCTTGTTCTCATGGTCACTACAAGCTTGAAAATCAAGGAAACTTCAACAACTGAAGACAGGTGAGGCTCCAGAACACGGATAAAAAGAACAAACTATCTTTTAAAGTCAAAGTAAAGGAGCTTTGATTGTGTTACCTTCAGAAAAGTGCTGATCACCTCCTGTTCTGTCACACCTTTTAACGGCGAATCCCCCATGAAGCGCATGATGGCTGCACAAATCACACAAAAGGACACACACATTCAATAAAGCCTCAGCTAAGCTTTGGAAAAAACAACTAATATATGACTTCAAAATATGAAAAAAGCTACTGTATTTTGATCTTACTTGCATGGCCTAACACTTTAAAGACCAACTTTGATGAAAATATTGTTTTTGGTGTTTATAACATGTTCTTGTGGCATTCTTCTGATGATAGAGGACATATATAAAGAAAATTAATATCAAAATAGCATTTCTAAGTATTTATTTATTCAAATTATTGCGAATCATTAGCAGAAGAAAAAATGGCACTTAAAAAAAGAGCAACAAGGTCTGTTCTGCAAAAGGGAGGGGAAGAGGGGCTCTGCTCTGCTGAAACTATGTCCTAGGAGACAACGCAATACTGGTATGGCTGAAAATGGCATATTTATAATTAAAAGAGCACCGAGAACGCTCTTAAAATGTCACAAGTAAAAGGGCTCAGAAGTTCGTACTAAAGTAAAGAATAAAATATGAAAAAAAACCCTCATGAAGTCTTGATACTTACGGAGGATTACATTTCAAGAACATCAATGGCAAAAATCTGAGCCCAGATAAGATAAGAGCGTAATTAGAGGGAAG
This sequence comes from Oryzias celebensis, assembly GCA_014656515.1. Lineage (NCBI taxonomy): Eukaryota > Metazoa > Chordata > Actinopteri > Beloniformes > Adrianichthyidae > Oryzias > Oryzias celebensis. Next base: position 24,237,184 of record BNCR01000001.1, on the reverse strand, counting down.
GTCACAGCTTACACAAGAAGAGGTCAGCTGCCACTCTGTTCATGGCGTGGTCTGTGAACTCTATGAGGGACTCCACCAGCGGAGTCTGCACAACACAAAACAGTTTTGTGAAAAGAAAAGTACGGCAGAATTTTAACTTCACTTTGACTCATTGTTTGGGGAGAATGATGGAAACGACACGTAACCTTGGAGAACTTGATCATTTCGGTAGGCTCCCTGAAGTCTCTGTTCTTACTTTTGCCCTTCAAAGAATCTCTGGAAACAGAGACAGGAACAGAGTGCAGCTTTTACTAAAAAAAAGAAGTCAGTAACTTGTTTGCATAATATATATATTTTTAATTGCAAAATGACTTCATAATAAAAAAAATGTGAGTTGAATTTGCACTTTTGAGAAGATCTATACTTTTTTATCCTCACTTTTTCACAGCAAGCAACAAATAAGTTTATCTAAAAGTAAAAAGTCAAGAATTTCTAAATTCATCTCAGACTGATGTCACACTTGAAATAGGTGAACCCCTGGCACAGATATTGCATGACCAGTTCACAGATGTGACTGCATATGTGGGTTCAAAGTTCAAGGCTTAATTAGATGGCAAAAATGGCGCCCGCTTCAAAGGCAAAATTACAGGACCACCTGCAGGAATGCAGTTTGCCCGTTGGTGGGTCAGTTAACAAATTAAGGGTGTGTTCCTATGCAACAGATGGGATGCAAATACCTCTCATCTCAACCAAACAAGTCAATTTGGTACTACGGTGCCAGAATTCGCCCAGACAGCAGTCTGTCAACTGATCTTTTCTGCTGATATTTATGGACATTGTGAACATCAAAATAAAACGAACATGAGTATTATACATTGGCTAATGAACTGGAATAATATTAAGAAAGGTGGAATCTTAACCCCCCCATTTTCTAACTCTGAATGTCATGGTAGAAGGACGCGAGTGTCAGCAGGTGTTTGCGCCTCACTCTTTCCCACTGGGCGTCTGTCTGAAAAACTTCTTAGCAAACTCCAGCATGTCGTATTTGCTGTCATGCAGGAGCCTCTCATCCAGATCTGCTTCAGGAAAACCATCAAGGGAAACTTTCTGGAAGGCAGAGAGTGACGGAGCATAAAAACATTACTACGACACGATAAAAAAGGTGTGAGCAGGTGTGTGCTTGCCGGCTGACCTCAATTGTCTGATCAATCTCATGTGCAGCCATGGTGGAGGCCACTGCCACGGCGACAGCTGAAGACACGGCAAACTGCCCCGCTCCATCTCGAGGCTCTGACTTTCGGTCCAGTGGCAGCGACAGGAAGTCGGGAGGAGCGACAGGTCGCACGCATTCAGTCGGGAAAGCACCAGAGCGGCCGAACACGGCGCCAAACTTCCACCCTGAGGCATAAAAAGACAGGTATTGCTGAAGGCAGTTTTGGAGGAGCACAGCTCTGACTGCAGAACCTCATTCCTCATTGCAACCTGCTTTTCCTCTGACAGCAAGCCAGATCTTTATCTGCTCGCTTTTCCTTATCATTACAAGACTTGATTCTGCTCCACCTGCACACTGATAACCCGGCACATGATGCAGCCACAGATACACATCACTTTATTCACCTGTGCTGTATATCTTCTTCTGCTTTATTTTCTTAACTTAAAGTTCTTTAAAAGCATTTTAGAGTTTTGTCCTCCTTGTAGTCAGTGAGTCTTTGCAGTTTAAACCAACAGCTTTTAGGATCCATCATGTTTTTAAGCTATTTATCTTTTTATGATGTGAAATATTTTCAAAAAACACAACACAAGGATGAAAATATAGGTATGCAAAATTTACTATCCTCATATTTAATTGACCATTTTATTATGCCAAAGTGAAAAAACAAAACAAAGCAATCTAAAAAAAAAAATACAAGGAACATGCATCTTGGAGCATGTATATATAATATTCCAAGATGCACGTTCCTTGCTGTTGTCTTGTGGAACATCTGTTTGATGTGACATTTGTGATCCTATTTCATATTTTATATCCTGAAAAAAGAAAACAATCAATACTTTTTATATTGCCTCACCGCCATCCACCTGAAAAATAATTTTCTGATTTAATATCATATTCACAGAGAGCAGCGACTGCTGTCATGTCACTGCCCTACTCTTGCTAGCTTCGAAAATACTATTACCTCCCCAGGGGTGGGGGGTGGGGGGCCACAGGCACAGTCCAGGTTGGTAAATATTTCAAAGCTGTCATTTTGAATCTCCAGCCTGTTAGTGGTTGAGCCAAAACTCAGGTACTGTATGCAAAAACATGACAATTCTGCTACCGATTAGAAGAATTTGAAGGCTTAAAAGCTCACCAAAGTCCTGGGAGTCTCTTCTGAGTTCTTCCAAAAACACGACCTTCTTTCTCACCACACAGCCGTAGCTGTAACCTGCAGGCAATAGCATTGGTTTTAGAAGCAGGTAGAATGAATTGAACCGGAGCAGAGCAGGTTTGGCGCTTAAGCAGCATCCAACCTTTGTCCAGCCCGTCCATAACTTGGAGCCTGATGATGTCCCCCTTATGGAAAACAAGCATGGAGCGATCGTCTGTCACAAAGTTGCGCTCCGCAATCACATAGTTTGAGTCCTAAGAGCGACAACAAACAAAGTTACAATTACAGCAATTTTACGCTTGGGAGGTCTTGAGTGAGGCATTTATTTTTTTTCTTGATGGTTTGATTTTTGGTTTACAAGCAAATTTGCAGTTATTGTCTTGTCTGGAGCATGAAATTTATGCATGTTAACCGTGTGCAATTGACCTTTTTGATCTCATTGATAAAGGTGTCCACCAGATGCTTGACTTGGGATGCTTTGGCTGAAAAGAGGATCAGCTTCTCATTGGTCAGATTGAACTCCAGCATATTCTCCGAAGGGATGGTCACAAAAAGGATGTCTGCATATCTGATTAAGTGAGATTGTCACAGAAAAGAAAACTGAAAATTCAAAACTAATTTTAAAATTTGCTTAAAGACCCACTCCGATGAAAATGGTGTTTTCAACATTTTTATCATGATGGAGGACATGTGTATATATAAAGAAAATTAACCTTAAAATTGTGCTTCTGAGTATTTCTTTATTGAAATCGTGACTGATCAGGAGCGGATACTCTCAGGATACTCTTATGCATCCACTTTGTGGACAAATAAATAAATGAATGTCTTCATTAAAACTGTGTAGCTGGATAGCTACAATTTATTCTTTAATGTTATCTAGGAGTTATGATCAATCTACTCTAGTTAGCTTGGGGTATGAGAGACTGTAAGCTACTGAGAAAGCGCGCAAACAAAGGGTTGATGGGAAAACTTCCGGCTTATGCCTCTGCCTACAACTCAGAGGTGAATTTCTAATGAACTCCTGCCAAAATGCAGAAAATATGTTTTAAAAAATGACTAAAAACTAATAATTAAAATTGAACTATAAGCAACAAACTTACTATAAATAAGTTAAACTATAATTTAATCACCACTGGGAACTATTTTACAAAAGATCAAAAGATGATTGGAGTGGGACTTTAAAATTAAATTCCAGGTAAAGTATTGAAGGTATCCACAAATAAAAAAAAAAACTCACCTGGCTTGGGAAAACAGTATAAATATATGCAAATAAGAAGCCAAAAGCAGAACTTACGAGTAGGGTCGCAGGACTCTGAAATAGTCTGGAGCTGCAGAGCTGCTTTTTACTGTCTTCAGCAATTTTATGCCACTGTGGGACACTGACAGCACCTGCACACCCGTTCCTACACTACCCTGCAGTCACACGTAGATTCCCATTTACCAACTCGAACTTAAAAAGAAAAACATGAAGAAAAAGCAGTAAGAACTCATCATCACCCTCACCGAGGCAGGGAAGAGTCTAGAGAAGTATATTTGCCAGGTTTCCCTGGCGGCTGTCACAACCGTTTTCTTCACGTGTTCCTCAACCGGATCCATATTCTGCTGAACTCCATGTTTGGCTGACATTCAACAGAAACAGACACACAGGTTCATGAATGTCAGATAGATGAGTCTCAACCCGAGCACACGGTCCCAAAGAAAAAAAAAGAAGAAGAAGAAGATCATCCAGAAGGAACAGACAGACTACCAAAAAGGGCTTTCATTTTCTGCCTTTCATCCCGGGTGATGCGAACACATGCCTCTGACAGGGTGTCATTTACTATCTGGAGAGGAGAGAAGAGGACAGACAAGAATTTTTAAATAAATAATTTAGTCCAATCTTCCTGTGATCTTTTTATTGTATCAGCAAAGATTATTGAGCCTAGAATGGCTAAAAGAACAAAACAAAAGTGTATTAAACTGTACCTTTGAATTTGCCAACTGTGAGACAGTATTTAAAATGAATTTGCAACGTTGCTCAGAGCCAAGATCACAAATCTAGGCATACATTTTTTTGTCTTCTTATATCAGCTGTCAGGCAGTCCACTCAGAGGTGGAAAAGGTGAATATAGAAAAAAAAAAAATACTTACCTGCTTGAAAATTAGATCAAGCACCATGGGGTTGTTGAAACTATCTTTGGGATAAAACACCTGTACAGGAAAAGTAGCATTTTTCTATTAGATTTGCTTTGTGTGTTAAAGGAAACCGTGTAAGTTTCAGAGTCAAGCAGCCAGAATTGATGACCTCCCGCCTGGTTAGTGCATCAATTCATGCACACACCTCCTTCCTTAGATAAAGCCTCCAGGGAACGTTGGTGTAGGTGTAGTGCTCCTCATTGGCGCTCCGGTGAAGCTGTGTCTGGATGGTCTCCTTCTCCACTGGCAGCTCTCGAGAAACTGCATCAAACGTGGAGTTCTTGTGTTACCCTGGCTGAATTAGAAACAAGGCATCTCTGCGCTGCTGTCATGCTTCTGTCACGTCAGCCTCCTCTAAATGATGATGAAGCCAGAGCATGTTGAGTGATCAGTTGGGATGAAACGGGCTGTTGACCCCTCATTTACTTGGTTAGTTTAAAGATTTAGCTGGATGGTGAACTTGTACGCTGTAACAATGTATTTAATCTTTTGATCTTTTACAAAAAGTGCTTTTTGTGAACCACAAAAACTGAATCTTAAAAATTCTTGCTTCAAGAAAATTTGTCTTAATTTCTGTCTTGCAAGAAATATAATCTTATCAAGAAAGTTTTTCAAAAGCAAAATAATCTCAGTTTGAGAAAACATAATTTTTAAAATAATAATTGGTAGTTTTCTTTGCCTATCTTAAGAAAATCCAGGAATGGGGTAAGAATTTTTGACTTATTTCTAAGGGGCCTGTTTTTTTCAGTGCGGTAAAAACAACAAAAAAAAGTATGTTTTATCAACACAGGGAATGAGGAAAATAAAAATGATTGTGCAGATCAATGCAGGATAAATGGCATATGATGGATGGAAACGGGGATTAAATGAGCAGGAAAACAAGTTTAATGAATATAACCTTTCAAGAGATTGATTAACATTGTACTTAAATGGCATTTCAAAGCAAAGAGAAACAATAAATCTTTCCAAATAATGTAAAAATTGATTTGAAAAGACGCCACTTTTTAAAACTTTATTGTAATTTGTGTGGAGCTGGTTTTTAGGGGCAGATAGTGTTCTGTTGTGGGAAATGAGGCTTTGCTCAATATCTGCTATCAACTCTGAAGATCTGATCAGGAGCAGACAGCTCTGAGGGCCGCAGCTCGCACATGGCATGCTTTTCTATGAGCATCTTAGTAGCTGTTTGTGACCAGATCACTATTCCCCACTTTTTATGCAAATGAATACAGACATCCCGTTAAAAAAGGCTAACAGATTACCAGCTGCGGCAACAAATAGGGAAAGATTAGCAGTTTTTAAAAAACATTAAAGAATGATTGAGAAAAGCTAAAAAAGATCTGTGTGAGGGAAAAACATGCAAATGGAGGCTTTTGAACTCTGCAGGAGTTTGCATTCAACCATTGTTAGAGCGGAAACCTGAAAAAAAGCTTCAATTTTGCTCTGTGTTTAAATTAAAACTGAAATTCTTAACAGTTCCAATGGCTTATAAGATGAAAAGCACAACAGCACAATTCAGCACCACTAAAAAAAAAAATCACTTTTTGCTTCTTTGGGGGCAGGAGCAGAAAAAAAAGGCCCTGCAGGACTGACCTAAAGCACTGAGGCAGGAATCACAGCAGTTGTGTTCAATAGTTGTTTCAAAAATAGAAACAAACAAAGCTGGGGAGGTTTGCTGTGAACTGTGACTCCAGGGTTTTGGAAGTTGGTTTATCATCTTTTGAGATATTTTAAGTGTTTCATGTATTTATGATCATGCATTAATCATTTTTTTGCAGAAAGATTTGACTCTGGGTTTTGGATGTTGGCCGGGAGCGACTCCGCCCCCCTTTACCTCCCGATTACTGAGAGCTTTTTGTTTACACTCTCTCCCAATAGCTTACAGCCCCTCACACCCCCAACCTAACATTACTGGGGCACCAAAATTGGTGACCAATATTGGAGCTATCCAGCCGTGCAGTTTTGAGGCAGATGCCAGCTCAGACGACGAAAATTAAGAAGTACATGGATCTATTCCTCAACAAGTGGAAGCATCAGAATGGAGCGGAGCAGGTAGGTTGTGGCGTGCACAGCATTATTTTCTACGTAACAAAAATAAGTTCTTTTTCAAACCGTATTTTTGAGTCTGCTCCTGATTCACAATGATTTTGTGTTGGTTTAAAGTGGCACAGATGGTCACTAATCCAACACCACCAGTGAATCCGGTCTCAGTCCGGTGTCACTCCCTTCAGCGCGTTCACGTGTTTTAATCTGGCTTCCTGTCAAACAACATGAACCTTTAAAGCACAAAACCTCAGGGGCACAACATGAAAGGCTGCAGAAATTCCAGAACATAAATCATAAAAAATAAATATTAAACACCTTGTTTTAGACTTTGCACGCACTGTTAGAAAAAACTGTGCGTGCTCTGAACTAAAAAGGCCTTTTGTGTGTTGCATATTGTTGCAGACAAACAAAAGTGTTTGCAGCTTTGCCCGTAACATGCTGTTGGGACTTGTGAGCACCGGGGAGTACCTGGGGGAGGTTTGGGCAGAGGACGATAAGGCGCTTTTGTTTTTGCGCTCCTAGGTTTGAAGCCTGCATCTTTCACAGCAGAGGCAGACGGGGATGGGGCAATGGGACGCTTCGGCTGGAAGAAAAACATTTTTGGACGTCACTGATCGTAATGGGCGCATTCCCACTGCTGCGGGTGCGGCATACATTATTTTAGGAGATTACGTTTTTAGATGTTTACCTGTGGAGCTGGAGGGTTGTCCATCTGGGGTTTAAGAATCTGTAAAGCTTCGTCGCGAGGCGTTTGCTTCTTTTTAAACTTCCCCTCTGGTCTCCTAAACACATCGAGAACAAGGCAGCCTCAAGCCCTGTAGATTTCTACACTTAGCTTTTAGTTTTGCTGAAAACTGAACTCGCTCTGAGTGTTCGCTCTATGTAAACACAAGGCTTTACACAAAAACCAAAGGCTTGTTTTAGCTTTGATTGGACTGCAGATTGAATCAATATCACAAACAACACTGAAGAATATAGTTAGCCTCGAAGAGAAAGAAAAATATTTGCAGAGCTGTCAATCCTAACTGTCCGTCTGAGTGTGTTTATGAACTGACCTCTTTCCAGGCGGTATTGGGTCTGGAGGCGGTGGAGGGGAATTATACCTATTGATGATTTCTTATCAACAAAAAAAAGCATGTTAACACTGGGCCCATACAGAAAACTATTTAATTCATTTTGATTTTCAGAAAATGTGTCACAAACAAGCATTTAAATGTGTGCCTACAGCAGGGGTCTGCAACCTTTAACACTAAAAGAGTCATTTGGCCCAATCTTTTACTGAATGAAACCGAGTAAAAGCCACTGTTTGGAAATATACCATCATTTATGTTTATGTGGCCATTAGGCCATTCATTTATAAAATGTACCTTTTAAATATTAATAATAATGCAATTTTGACATTGTTATTTTTTTCTATTTCTAACTTTCTATCTTCTAGGTTTCATATTTAAATTGTAACTTGTTTTACATTTAACAGTTCCTTTCAAAATAAAAACACGTGTCACATAAGATCTTCCTGCTGCAGCAGATTTGGATATGCTTCATTATGTCATAACTTTCCTTTTATAGTATATGTCTGAAATATTATCATCATCAAGTTTACCTAAATAAAAATACAAGAAAATCAAGTTAAACATTACATATTTTTTTTATTTTAGACTTATGGGTGAGTCTTCATCCTTTTTTTCCTTTTACTATAGATTATAAATGTGACAACATTAATTTAAAATATGTTTTTTAATCTACATATGTAAATGCATTAAATTATTTATTGTATTTTGTCTCTGAAAAGCAACTAAACATCGTTGTGCAGCAGAAGATAAGAATATGTGCTTTAAACTAATAATAAACCTCTCTGACAGTAGATTAAATCTTATACCATCATGTTGCTCGTTATATGATGTTAAAAAATCAACATACAAATGACAAAACCTAATTAACTAAAACAGATGAACACAAACTACAAGCCCTTTATTATTTAAATTATTAGCATTCTTCTTAAAACCAAAGGGCCACAATGGAGGGATGAAAGAGCTTTAGGTTGCAGACCCCTGCCCTACAGCCTTCCAAAGAGTTCACCTTTGATATCGTGACTGGGGATGATGTGGTCTGAAGACTTAGCTGAATACTTCACCATTTCTCCAGCAGGGGGCAGAGGAGATATCACTTCAGGGTCTTAAAACACAGGCACATAATGAAACATCCAATATGTCGTTCCCTGTGGTATCTCCGATATGAGTTTTGGGTGAGTGCACAGAATGAACTTTGTGTTTGTCACACGCCCGTACCAAATTTCCTGGCTGGTTCCTTGTTTACAGAGGCACCTGAAGCCTTTCTCTGAGGGGAGCTGTGTTTACCTGACTGAGCCTGAAAAACACAGACAGACACAACACAGGGTTTGTATCAGAATTTAGCAGACATTGGACGTGACTGTGTTTGGCTTTGTGGAAGTCTAGTCAGAGGAAAAGAGCAGTTTGGGTTACAGATCCAGATATTCTTGTTTTCTTCTTGATTCTTTGCAGCAATAATCTTAATATAAGTTTAAAGGGTCCATACCATGATTTTCTTAAGCCTTTCAGAGTAAACTATATCCATATACATAATCATATGTTACCTTTGAAACACTAAAAAACAAATGATTTATGAAATTTTGGATTAGTTATTTTTGTGAATTCTTTTCATACCCAGAAGTAAAACAAGTCAATCTCTGATGCATCGCCTTTCGCTCCTTGTCGGTCCCGCCCATTTCACAACATCATCCTACAGTAGGCCTCAGCGTGGCTGTGTGTGTCCGCTCATGCAAACAAACAACATCTGAACTTTTTGCAAAGACTGATGTGCATATTGTGCATGTAAAATAAAAGCGTTTTACAGATCCTCGCTAGCTCCGTAGAGAAAGTGTGTGTGTGTTATCCTGGGGGCGGTGCTGGAAGCTCAGACTCTTCCTGAAAGGGGCTGGCCTCAATCTATGATGTCATCTCGTGAGAACCCACTCGTTTTTGTGGGTAGGGGAGGGGCTGCTGCAGAGAACACAGGTTTTTAGAGGAATTCTCAGAAATGAGTGAATGGATCAAAATACTGTTTGAAGGTTGTTTATAGAGAGGAATGAACATTATAATACATTTAAAAGCTCAAAAAGTTGGATTTCATGGTATGACCCCTTTAAAGTTTAGCTTTGAAATTCTTGCTGTGAAGATAAAATGTTGATCACTGGTATAGTAATTTCTTTGCCTTTATTGCATTAAGGCTTCATTTTGCACGGAAACGAAAACCTTATTTTTGAGTTTTTCAATTCAAATAGTTTATTCCTTTGAGTAAATAATGTTTTTAAAAAGCTGAACTTAACATGTTTCTGTATGAATCACAGAAAAGGTTACTGACTGGTACAGCAGAGTCAGCTCTGTCAGCCTTGGTGAAGTCAGCGTGGCGGGCGCGAAGTTGAGGTCGGGTCTGAGGCTCAGCTTGAGGAACAGCAGGAGGCGGAGCTCGTGGCTTTAATGAAGAATGCACCTGCTGCTCAGTAGGAGGATAAGGGCTAGGACGCATGTCTGCCGCAGCATAAGGAGTTGGAGTAAAGTTAGCATAGGGACTTGGTGGGATGTTTGCATATGGACTTGGAGGTATGACTGCGTATTGGCTGGCAGGGGCGTAGGGGCTTGGTGGGTGATGTTGCCGAGGACTCATGGGAGGGCTTGTGATGGGAGAGGTCGGGGGGCTCGACACCGGGCTGCTGACCATCGCCATGGCTTGCATGCTCATCTGCTGAGCCTGAGACACAAGGCAATGGATCATCACCTCAGACAACAGCAGTGACGCAAATGAATCAACAGAGGCCCGAGCTGAGGAGTTACCATGATGATGGCCTGCTGGTTCACAATTGCCTGCTGCTCCTGAGTCAAAACAGCCTGCTGGGCATCTGGAGGACAAACACATCAAACATGATAGAGCGAAGGGAAATCATGCTTGATTGCTTTGTGCTTTTTTTTCTTTCCTCCTAACATTTGTTATCACACTTGATACAAACCAGATGTTACAGGTGCCACTGCAGCAACAGGAGGCGACATCACGCCTCCCACAGGAAGGACTCTCACAGCTGTTAACACACAAACACATCTGATCCACGTCTGATCCAAAGTGTGCCTGTGTAATAGCAGCAGGACATGGAGGCAAATGCATCTGAATACTGTGTCTTTGTGACCGACCTCCAGGTGGAAGTGGGGGGCCAGAGTGGGACCCCTGCTGTTGCCACTTCCCTCCCACTCCCCCAGCTCCCTTCATCCTGCTAGATAGTCCTGCAGCTGATTCTATTTCCTGTGAGAGAGAAAAAACACATTATATTTATTTCATTTATGCTATATATGACCTATACTGTGGAGAAAATACATATTTGATCCCTCGCTGGTTTTGTTGGTTTGCCCACCTACAAAGAAATTAGTCTTTTATTCTAATGGTAGGTTCATTTGAACAATGAAAGATAGAAAATCAAGAAATTGACATAACAATGTTTTCAACATCAGTCCACTTCCAAATAAACTTGTATATTGTCTGTTCGTTTGCAGTTTTTTTTTGCACTGCTGAAAGCTGATAGAAAGTAGAAATAGAAGACTGTCATCACTTTTCAAAATGACTTACAAATTGTAAAATGTCCTTTTAAAGTACAAGGCTAAATTGCATTTTGAATTGTCAATTGAACTGCTGTCAAGTATGAGAAAAAAATGTCCCCAGACAGGCAATGCATCATTTAAAACAAGTACATTATTTAAACAACTAATTTTTTTCCAGTGTCAATGTTTTTTTTCTTTCTAAGAAATCTTAACGCCTGTGAGTTAAAATGTGATTTTAAAGACGCCCCTCCATCCACCCCCTTTTTGTGGTCTTCAATCAGAAGTCAGCCACTGACCCATTCATTCTCCAGACTCTGTACTTGCAGGCCTTGTCTCATTAAATAGTAAACCCTTCATCTGCTGGAGTGTCAGCTCCTGGTAAGCAGATCCCTCCAGACTCTGTGGAAAATCACAGTGGCGATCCAGTGGCTGCGACAATTACGCTAACTGCGTAACGCAATAAGTTTCTGGGCAGGAAAGTCTGTAGAACACACTGGATACATGCTGATTCCTGTCAGCCACATCCGATAGCATGGCTAACTTTAACCACATCACTGTTCCAGCTGGAGACGGATGCTTCTGACATGGCCAAAGTTCACCACCTCGCTGCTCGAACTGAACAGGGGACATTTAATCATCAAATCATCAATATGATCTTTCATAGGACAAAAAAAGACAAATAATACAATCTTTTTTTATCAATAAATATGTTTCTATGGTTTAGTTCAGAGATTTGCAACTTGAGGCTTTGGAGCCACATCTTTTGCTCCTCCTTTTCTGGATGAAGATAAATAAAATAACTTCTATTTATAAAAGTAAGACTTACTATATTAGTATGTTTTTAATTCAGATTAGCTAATTTTATTGCTAATTTATACTTGTTTTATATAGATTAGCTATAAAATAGATAGATAGGTAGATAGAGCTATAAATTATCATACAATTATGGCTCAGGTGCACCTAGAAGGTAAATTATGTAAAGGTTTTTATTTACATCCCTGCAGAGATCAGTATGCCTCTTTCAGACTTCACAGATTTCAAGTATAAAGCAAAAAATTTGGTTGAAAAAAATCAAAATTTTTGATTGCTCAGTTTATTTTATGAATTCACAGAACATGTTATATTATGCTTTCCAGTAGGGAGTAACTAAATTTTTGGATATTCTTCATATACTTTTTCTACTGGATCATAAACCAACAAATTCATGTTAAGAGAAAATACATTTTTTATCTGGCGTTGTTCAAAACCTTTCCTATGAGTACATTAGCTGTTCTTGGATGATCCTGTTTGGCACAGCAAGTCTTTTATTTTGAAAGGAAGTCATACGAACTTCTGTCAAAAGTAAAAAAACAAAAATAAAATCTACATTTTTAGAAAATGCTAGTTTTTCTTTACATTCCTGTTTCTTTTAATGCCAAAAATACATATAATTAATATTTATTATATAAAAAAAACTATGTAATGAATGCAAAGCAGTCTCACATTTTCCTAAAGGGCAAAATAAGACTTTTTGACTCCTACTAGATTTTCATCAGTAGGAAACAAGCCCAAATGGCTGTTTTATTGTTAAAGGTTGCAGACCCCTGGTCTAGTTTACCGTATTGTCAGTACAAATCTGATTGAAACACAGAAATAAACAAAGAGTGCGTTTTAATGGGCAGGTTTATGCAACCAAGCCCTAATAACTGCTTTTCATTTTTCTTTCTCATTTCAGAGTGACTTTAAACGTTCCCTTCATGCTAGAACTGATGAGGATCCCTACTCAAAATAGTACATTCAAAACTGGAGCAAGTGGAAATCCATTTGAGAGTTTCTCTTCACAACCTGGATATGACCTACATGAACGGGGGAGGCTGGCTGGAGTCCTGTTTCCAGTTTTACGTTTAAACAGGCAAACACACTGAGCTCTGAATTGTGCGTAATGATTGTATCTGGTGTTTGTGTCCAAAAAAAAAAAAAAAAACACGTCATAAAATATTTACCAATACTTCCTAATTGTGACAGGAGTGGCTGAGAAGGAACTTTGAGAAGGAAAGGTCTACTATGACTGACAGCCCACGGTTGATGGAGGAGTCTCCACACATGTGGTCAAATGTGTCACCATGAGTGAATTATGCAACTTACTCCAGCTCCGTCAGACAGAACGGGGTCGAACAGGCTGTCAAGATAATGATCCATCCCTCTCTGAGGCTGAAAGTCTGGGGGAGGAAGTGCAGAGGACTTTGCTGTCTGCTCTGATCACAGTCAGTGGATGCTCTCACATTATTTTACTTAATAATGTACCTGGGCTGAGTCCTTCAGAGCCAGGTATGACTGAAGACATGATGTCTTCACTCGTGTTAAACCCACCACTCAAAAGATTTCTGTGAAACAAAGCAGTCGTCAATGGCAGAAGAAAAAAACATAACAAAACAGCGAAAGTAAATACAACAATTTATTTGAACTGTTCAATTCACACAGTTGTCTATGAAGTGGAGTGACATTTTACAGCACTGGCACTTTCACCTCATTTTATGACACCTCTCATTCTACATGATGTCACTTACCCGCCGCAGCTGAAAACAACATTATGAGAGCGGCGAGGACCAATTCAGATAGATTGGAGGTCAAGCAAAGGAGCTGTGAGCTACTGACAATCCTTTTAACTTTTGATACATTATCAGTGTAAAAAATAGAGCTTTTATTGGTGTAACTCATAAAATGAGGATTTTCCTTCAATTTTTTCTATGTTTTTTTTTGGTACCAACATCTCAGTTATTTCTCATTCACCGCACAGAATGCCCTTCTTTGCAGCTTTCCCAGTTTGAACAGATGTTTCAATCATTTGCATTTATATTTAATCACACTGAAACACTGTTGTACTTTATTTACTTATGGATATTTTCATTGTGTTGCTCTTCTTTCATAATTCGAACCCATTTGAGAATTTCCTCATCGTTTCTATCAGTGTGTAGCTGCAATGATGCAAATTCCCCCCCGGTGAAGAAAAAAAAAAGATTATTGTATTCTATGATAAAAGAAAACCACACTCTTTTGTACTGAAAGTCAATGTGCTCCTTTCAGACGGAGGCTTATAAGATAGTGTGACGGGTTTTGTGATTTTATGGGAGAAGAAAGAAGAAAATGAAAACAGTGCTACACAAATTCATTTGAATTGTTCCACTAATCTTTTGTGTGAAAACTGAATGACTCTTCTGTTTAAAAAGTTAAATACAAAAACTGAAGCATAATCAAAGAATGAAAATGTTTTCACGTAATGCTTTATTCCTTGCTGAGAAAAGATGTTCATATTTTAGACCATCTCATGCCCTATTGGTTTTTAAGTTTCTTTTATATATATATATATCTTGTTTAGTTTTTCACTCTTTTAAGTCACGTTGCACTTTGTTCAATTCTAAAAAGACCTTTTACAAAAACAAAGTCTGTTTTTCTGTCTAAAAGAGAGGTCTGCAACCTCGGGTCCAGAAGACATTTGTGGCTCTCTGAAAAAAAGTTTTTAATTTAAAAAAGTATCTCTAAAGGAAAAACTAAGCAGTACAGTAAAAAAATAGAGCGAACTCACTCAAATTCTATCCATCACATTCAAAAACTTTGGAGGACAATATGTATTAGAGGTGAACTAAAACATTTCTTCTGATTTTTGTGCCCTGTGTACTACAGAAAAACTAACGGAGGTCAGCTTTCACAATCGGAATTAAGGCGGATTTTCTATTTTTTAACATATTAAAGGATCTTAAGTGTGCCTTATGGTTTTAAAAATACAGTAAGCATCACTTAATTCACTCTGATTTAATATTGATTATTTAGATTTACACATTTCTCAGAGATTCACCACAAACAGTAAAATAAACTTTATGTTTTTTTAATCACTGCTGACATTACACTACCTACTACTGCATTGGCTGCATTGAAATGATCCTACATGACATTAACCTCTGTCAAAAGTTATGAGTTACTTCATATTTTGAAAAAAATGATATTTTCTCTTTATGTTTTGTTTAAAAATAGTTAATTTATATTTATCATAACTGTTACAATAACATAAATAAAAATCATTGTCTCATTTCTGTGATGGGTTAAACAAGACATTGTGGTTCTTTCAGGGTTGACCTGAATGGCTCTTTGAGTGTTGAAGGCTCCTGGTGTAAGGCAAGTCATGGATTTTTTTACAGGTTAGAAATTATGATTGTAAAGCAAGTAGGAGAGACAATTTAAAAATTTTGACACAGTGGTCAAGCGAAACTAAAATGCCCACTTTCATAATCATAAAAGGATCAAATTGGAAGCGCATGACAAATAAGTTTGAGTATAAACGCTGCATTTTGAGGCAAAGCAGAACACAGGTTGGTGGAGTTTTGATGGAGAGCTAGACCCTAACTGAGAGTAAAGTGAAACCTAAACAAACAATCCACTCACATTTTTACAAAAACTTAATGAGAAACTGAACGCAGATCCATCTGATCTGATACCTTGTAGTGAAAGCTCAGCTGTGTGTGAGTGAGTGAGTGTGTTTGCATCGTTGTCATACATGCTGGCATTGGGCCGCACTCTGTTTGGCTCTTGCGCTGAGATGATGAAGTAGCTGTTGTGTTTGGGAAAGTTAGTAGGAAGCTCCAGGTCTGACATCAAGTCCAGGACGTAGTCGGAGCCTTCCAGTTCAACCCACTGAGCCGGCTCCTTCAAGAGAACTGACCAGCCTCGACGACTTTCCAAAACTCCCCTACACACCAACACAAAACAACACCAATGTACAAAGCTTTTCTCTGTAGAGAGTCAAACTGAATTAGGATAAGACAATACCTGTGCTGTAGTATGTTCTTAGCGATCTCTTCTCCTGTTGTCCAGGAGTGCAGTGGACAAAGGAAAGACAAACCTGAAGAAGAAAAGCACTAAATGAAAACCTAAACATATGGACTGGACCCAGAATCCCTGCTAGATCCGGGAGTATCGTTAATAGCATCACAGACTCAGACACAAAACCAGGCTGGGGGGTCAGTTGATCTAAAACAACCAAGGAACTGCTAAAAGATAAAACAGACTATCAAAAAGATTAAATGGACTAGCCAATTATTTAGGATACAAAGGCTTTGGACAAAAAAAAAATACAAATTACATTAATTTTCTGTAAGAAGAAAACAGCGATAATAATAGTTATGTCTTCCTGCTGTGTATGTGCTTATTTGAAATGACAAAAAAAACTTCATGTATAAAGGGAAAGAACTGAAGCTGATCAGAACACTTTTCCAATTAACCCTTTCACTAACACTACATGTGTTGCCCAGGATCGGAAGTGTGTAATAAAAAAAATCTTAAAAAGAATATTTTCATAATGTTTGTGTTTTTAAATGGAATATCTCACTATAATAATTAATGTGAACATCCAATATGGTCATTCAGGTAAAAAAAAGTGGGATTGTGGGATGGCTTCCCAGCATTCACTTGAAAAAGTAAAATCCTAAAAGAATGCTTGATGTTTTAACATCCTCATAATGTGTGATTTTGGCTGTAAAGTCGCTTTTTATTTACTAAAGATTATTCATACAAAAGATTGCAGTGGATGCAGTTTAGGATTTTTCTTCTGGGTGTTTTCTCACCATCAAAGCAGAGAATGTGAAGAACCATGTGAGCTCTCTTGCGATTGGCTGTCCACTCTAGTAGACAGGGGGGGTAGGTTCGAGCATACTCGGGTCCGACACTGATCCGCTGCAAACCTTGAAGCAAGCGGTGCTGACATACACAGTTGAAGCCCTCCGGTCCGTAGTCAGACACAAACCTGCACGAACAAAAAAGATATGATTTTTGACAATTAATTATTTTAAATGTTTTTAAAGGGAAAAAAAAACCAAAGTTGAGAACTGTGTGCCTTACTTAAGCAGATACTTGGCCAGCTTTTGGGAGGGCAGAAAAGCAGACAGACAGGAACAGAGGAGAAGCCAGCCACGCTCGGAATTTAGCACATTAGGATTTCTCCACAGCTTCAAATAACCAGTAGGGAAACTAACATTAGGTCACATTTAAGTGGTATGATGACGACAAGAACTATAGAAATGTTTAAAAGTCGGTTTACCTGATTGGCTACCTGAGACAAAATCTCATCCCTGAGGCTGGGATTAGCTAGTCCTTGTTGGATTATGTAGTTCCCAAAGAGATTCTCCTGAGCTCCATTCAAGTTAGGATCACCCATAAACCTAAGTATCTATAAAAAGAACAAATGGGTATTTATGTTAGTTAGGTTTGTTAACATTAATTGAAATGTATTTAGAACAAAACACCAAAACTGTACAAATAATGAATGAAAAGGAGTAGAGACTAACAAAATTAATTATGTCTGCCCAAAATAATAACTTACTATTTTTTTATAAATTCAACAATAATATAATAAAACAAATATATCTAGAACTTTACTTGGGTCAAAATGGAATGGAATTATCGAAAATTCAATATAAACGCAAAAAATGAGATTTCAGTTCCTCTGACACTCAAACAAGTAATATTTGCATGTGCACATGCATGTTTGCTCACTAATATTCTTAATGTGGCACCAAATTCATGTCAGGATAAATGGTGTGTGTGTAGTTGGAGGTGTTCCCCAACAGATTGTACCAAAATAAAAACGTGGAGGGCTCCATGTTTGAGCTCATCCCCCGTTCGGATTAGGGAATTCTCCAGTGGGGCCGTGAGCATCCCAAACAATGGCTCCTACGATGAAAACCACACAGCCAAGGTTGTTTATTGACTTGCAGAGACTGTTCATGTCGCTTACATGGGGTAACTGTCACACATGCAGATGCATAATTATTCAGCTACTTTTTAAGGTCAAAGTGAGACAAGTTGGTATCAGTGAAAGACTTGAGAAGTAAATGTCCTAGTTTGAGGTATTGATAAAGAACACGTACCCTAAACATGGCCAGGATGTAATGCGTCATGAGGTAGTTGTTAATATCCAGGGGGAGGGTCAGCTGAGGGTCCACCTCAACTTTTGGAGCTTGAACAACTGCCAAGCAGTCAGAGTGTAGCTCAGCTCCTCCTGTATGACACAAATGTGCACCTTTACTGCTAACCCAACGGACAGTTGTGTTTGTGCGATCAGGTGTGTATTTGAGTGTATGCGTACCTGAAGCAGCGTGAAGCAGGCCAGACAGCTCTGCAGGAATTGGCAGTGTTGTCACGTTCACCACTTCTCGATTGATGCGATCCTGTGCACACAAGTCCACACTAAGCCAACGCCACACCTTCAGTGTATGCTAAATTCATCACAGATCCACTCACCTCCTCCGCCTTCCTGGCAGGCTCCACCACTCTCTGACAGGAGGACAACAGTATCACACCTTATATGTTTGTTCAGTTTTAAATACTTTCCTCTAGGATCTTTTCTGTCATTCACTCTAACTCTGTGAACATACCCTCATGTAGCGTTGGCGATTGACAATCAGGAGCACTATGGAGCGTAGCCTGATGAGGTGTTTTCTCCTCAGGACAAACTTTTTTCTGTTTAGGGAAATGATTCAACACGGTTGTTCATTAAGACTCAGACAGAGGAGATGCAACTTGAATACAAATGCATCAAGTTCCACGAAAGCTTAGCCAGAGAGAACAAGTCAACAATGTTTCATTTAAAAACAAAAACTGTCCAAATATAACAATTTGAACCTTAAATTTTGACACGTCAATGACATTTTTTGCATCAATTTATTCATGTTTCTCATTTTTGGTGATGCATTGAGTATATAACCTTTCAGTCTATGTCTATGACTATGAGTAATCATAATGGTATCATTTACATGTGTACATATTTGTATATATATGGAGGTTTATTACCATTTTTTTTTAAACTTTTTTTATTTTTCAGTCAAATCATGACCAATGGTCCTAAGTTTGACATATTGTTTGTAACAAATAGTTGCCGCTTTGCTTTCCGTTTTTAATTTTTAACATTTACTTTTCAATACATTTAACTCGTGTGTGTTTTTTTTAATAAATAATGAAAAAAAATTAAAATTGTTTAACAAGAGAAAAAGAAAATTTGTGGAAAAAAATATTAATGGATACATTATTTCACAGTTTTTTTTAAAGCTTTTACATTTTGTTACAGACATGTCCGGATGAAGATCTAGATATAATAAAATAATGCCACGTTGACATTTACATAGATAATGACTCCTAACTGCCACCAAAGCTCCAATAACTACTTTTCGTTTTGTTTATTTTTTATGTCATTAATACTGAATCTTCAGTTTATTAAATTGACTTTTATTTATTCTTAAGTAAAAAAAAAAAGGATACACAACCATTTATAGCAGTTTCTTATGCATGTACATGTTTGCTACAAAGGTGTCCAAAAGGCAGGTAATCTGAAGAGGTCATGAGGGTTAAGAAGCTTTGCTCTGATGCCATCTGCAGAGCTGCTCAGATCTTCAGCGCACGTTTTCCCAAATGAGTCATTTCTTCAAATATCCAGCAAGTAGCCGCCTCTGAAAGGCTTTCACAATTTTACCACGTATAACCTCGGCTATAGTGGCTTTTTAAGGCCTTTTCATGCACTGCTGACAAAGTGGTCATTTGTGTCCCACCTTTTGGCTTTTGCTGGTCTGGCGGCGAATGTAAAAATCAATCACCTTTGATGGATAAGCTTCAATTCTCCCTCCGGCCTTGTTCTTTCAAATCAAGGACAAAGAAGTGTGTTTTGTGTGATAACGTTTGGTGTGTTTGGATAAGCAAAATCAAACACTAAAGACTAAATTGCAGAGGGATTGAAAGTAAAGGGGATGTGTTTGTTGTTGAGTAAAGCTAAGATAAGCCAGCTTCCAGGAAGAGATATATACAACACTGTCCTGCACTGTCCTCTGTCGCAGGAAAGGATTTCTTGGAAACACAACATTATTGGTTATTAACTCTTGTTTTTAAATGAAAAAAAGCATTTGATGATTTTTACTTTTTTTTTTTACACAAAGTACGTTTGAATGCTGTATATAAAGTGGTGAGAATGGAGCTGTGAATGGGTTACATTACCTGGCCAGGTAGCCTCTGCAGCGAGCCTCAAATAAAGTCACGCGATGCTTGAATTTGACGAAGCTCTTTCGGACAAAATAGGTGCGAATGTGTTGCTGCAGAGTCATGGCAGCTATGTCCAGGACACGGTCCCGCTTCCCCTCCAGCAGGTAATACAGCTCCTCTTTGAGGAAAATCTAACACAGACGTGGTGAAATCAAACAACACCTTTGAGTAAAGGACAGAGAATTTGAGTTTTGTCCGTGTGCAGTCGGGCAACTTATTTTGGAAAACGCCTCACCTTGCTGACTCCCACCTGATACGAACCCTTTTTGACTGGACAAAGTTTGTGGAGCATGGTAACACAATTTTCTCCATCGGCAGGTGGAGAATCCTTCAGGCAGAGCAGGGCTTTATACCTGTGGTCACATATGTCACACACACGACAAGGCCAACTGAATTCTGAAATAACTCTTGACAAGGTGCAGTGAAATCCAGATCTGCAGCAGGTGTCTAAGTTTCGTCTGTGGATCTTGAACATTTCTGGTTAGCTGTACATCTCAGAGCACTTCTTCCCGCTCAGCTAACCCTGCAGGTGTTAAGAATATAACTTGCCTAATATCAGCTTGGTTTGAGGAATTTTAATGTGATTGCTGCTGACTCTGGCTGCTGCTATAAGTCTGACTATTCTGGCAGCTGCAGTGATAAGAGGCGATGAGAGATCCTCTGTTATTTTTTCTCTACAGAAGCAAAAAATAAAAAAGACATGTTCCTTTTCAGGTTGGAAAGATCTGTGTGAAAAATGCAATATTTCTTTCACATTGTCTGAAAAAAATGAAAAAAAAATGACAGAAGTGTTGACAATGGCATGAGGGCAACAGCTGCGTTTCAGAAAGAGAACCTGGAACAGGAGACAGTCATAACACTGGGATGCAGGTCACTTGAATTAATCATATCACCAACAGCTCTAAAAAAAAGCTGAGATTCAGACTGTAATTCTGACCTGACAAGGTTCAAAATGTCTGTAACATGCTGCTCTTCCACTTTGAAAGCTTTAAACAACTGCAAAAAATCCCAATCCTCCCTCTTGGCCTTACTGCTACCTTTTATGTAGAAAATAGTGCTCCAAGCCCTTTTTTTGTATAAAAGGAAATTATTGTTCTTCAAAAAGTGATGTAAAGAACTGCACTACAAATGACTGAGGGATAAAGAATCCATTATTTTGCTTCCTATTGTTTGTTCATTTTTTTTTTCATTTAAAAATGGTATTTACTTGCTTTTTTAAAAATAAATCTGACATATTTTTATCAGTTATAGCAGATGTTTGTGCACCTCCATTAAAAAGAATTCTCAAAATCATTTTTAAAACCTTTGTCACAACTGCCCTTATGAGTGGATATGGTTTGTCTGCAAGCTAAAATGAGGAAATCTGTGCAGGGCACGCCAAGTGTGTCCTTCATGAAATATCAAGGTCGAAGACCTCTCGGTGAGCTATCAGAGCCAAAATGTTCAAGTACTTTTTTTTAAAGGGCATGCTGCGAGTGACAGGTCGTAGTAAACTCTTTATACGTAAGGGTAAAGTAAGGGGGAAGTAGGTGAGACGCATGTGTGTTGCACAGATTTTTTTTTTAACATGCTCAAACTCTGCGCACTGCGCAAGGGCTCTGTTAGTGCGACATGATAAGTGTGCAGTCCTTATGCACAACCAGACGGTTAGAAATGAGAAAATAAGAATATCAGTCCACACCCCATGCATCCTGTATTTGTGCAAAGGAGATTTAAGGGACCAATGCACGCATCTTACAAATGACTAGAGTGTGAGCGTTGGAGCAGCATCATCTGTACCTCATTCGTGCGTGCAACTTAGATCATCCGTACAAATGGCTTCCAACACAACACACACACACAACAATTATACATTTCATGATGTGCCTTGAACAGCCTCAAGGGAACTGAAATCACACTGGTGCTCCCCTGAAGACCAGGCTGCTCCTCTTTCTGACCCTGCAAAGGCCCAAACAACCCAAAAACCTGCAGCACCCATATGGGTCAACCTCATGTAACTAAGGCTTTAAGTTATTATATCTTTATGCGCAATATATGTTAAAATATGTATGATTTTATGCAGGTTTTCAACCAATAACAGATTAGGTTAAACTCTCTTATTAGATTTTGGGGTAATAGATCCAAAGAAAAACTTTCTAATGCTACCGTTGTGTTAAAAAACACAATTCGATTCATGATTTATAAAAAAAAATCAGGAGCTAGATGCACTAAATCACAGCAATCATTCAAAGTATGCTGAAAGATTTTGTAAACAGGAAGTACTATACTCTACTGTGTTTCAGAATAGTATTTCTCTATGTGAAACTTAGTATGCATGTAAACAAAAATAATTTTTGATAATTTTCTGGACCCTTTTCCTGCATACCATCCTGAGGAAAACATTTTGATGTCCCTTTGGTATAAATGTATAATTCGTAATTTTTGGCTTTCCTGCATATAAAAGTTTCTTCAATTCCGATTCCTTTTAATACAGTGATTTACATGTTATTGTTGGTCTCACTTGCAAAATTCGTCATTGAACTTAATCTTTCCTTTTATTTTGTTAGTTGCAGACTCTTCATGTCGTTTTTGTCATTTTTAAAAAATCTATTTTTCTTTTGAAGTTTATTTGTGGAAGTTAGATTTCTCTTCAGTCTTTCTGCTTCCTTTAGGTGTTTTTGTACTTAAAAATGATTTTGTCAACTGAGGTGTCTGTCTGTGTGATAAATGTAGAACATTTTCGACAAGGTTTTGCTAAGCTGCAGATGTTTTAAAATTGGCTAAATAAATTCACCTGACATAAGTTAACTACTGTTCTTTTTGTTGCGATAAATATGAAAACCCACCTCGACAAGAAGTTGCTAAAGTGCATTCTGATTGGATACCCTTCTCTCCTTATAAGGATTGTGTCCATGATGCCAGAGTAGTGCAGTTGAGTGTTGACGACATCCACATCAAATATTCCTGACGCCTGTGAAACACACACACAAACCAAAAATGAGACAAACATTACACATTGATAGAGGCATGCACTGCCCACTTGCACGCACCAATGTGCAAATGTACCTTATGATGGTTTGGTTTGATGCATCGCACAAAATAAGGGTTACACCTGTCACAGAAAAATGACCATTGAAATTCAATAGTGACGATTTTAATAAGAGGCTTTATCCTTTACAAGATTTTGCTTTTTCATTTGATCTAAGAAGAATGATCTGTATGTCAAAACAGAACAGAATCATTTTATAATTGTAGCAGCAAGTTAATAGAATCAGATTGAAAAATTTTATGATGTAACATTTGAGTGGATGTCAGAATATTATGCTTTATTTTGAAAAAAAACAAAGTATAGAGAAAACGTTTAAATTTAGTTTCTTTAGGTCAAAGTCGACGGGTTGTTGAAAGGTGGGTTAAACAGAAAAAACCTGCTGCTTTTATTTATTCTCAATTTGTTACTTTATACACAATTCTTGGCCTTCATGCAATTTCTTATTCTAGACAATTTGAACATTTATAGAGTGACTCATCACTGCTTTGCGTCATCATTGACATGAGCTGGTTCTCCCGCCAGTTTGGATTTGAGTAGAAAGCACACATTTAATGTGGGAAGATGTGAAAACACTCCAGCTCATGCATGTAAGGATTTCTAGTTCAATAAAAAACCAAAAAAACCCAGAATGACTGTTTTATTAAAACCTTTGCATCTTGTCCAGCAGCTCTTGCAGACTGGTCTGAAACTTTGAGCTGACCGTGTTGGCTTGATGACGCCGAGCTGTGCTGCTGCGCCGCAGGTTAGACTGCTGCTGTGACACTGACTCTGAATACTTCAAGAAGAGGTTTGATAGCATCTGCACACACAGAGGGGATGATCCCACACACAGAACACAAATACAGATGATAGAAGCTTACACCAAAGAGATAAGTCGCCTTTTTATCAGATGGCAGGAGAAAAATCATTTGCAGCAGAGTATAATACCATTACATTTTACATGAATATCAGAAAACGAAAAACCTTCACTGTCCTATTTTATATTAGTTAAATCTAGCACCTCTGCTTGCAAGCTGCTAAATAATTTTATTAAACCCTTAAGCTACAGCAGTCACAGATAAAAAAAATTAAAAAAAACAAGAAATGCATGATCTAAGAGAAATAAAATGTAGGTTTTCTAACTATTTGACAACTCCACCAAGACAAATGCAAGACAAATGGGAAATGCAAACAATCAATATTTTTGAAAAATATCTTTTCATAATGTGCTTGGTTGAGCAGACATTCAAAGAGTTTAGAATTTTTTTTTGTAGGGAAATGAAAGAAGAACTTATGTACAAAAAGAGAATTTTCCAATTGAACCCCCTGCTTTTTGACCCTAATAACCAAGTAGTCCCTCAGTCAAAGCTAAAAGCATTTCTTATACAAAACAATTTGACCAAATAAATTCACTGCAGAAGAAATTGAATGAGGCAACAACTCATGAAAGACAGAAAGTCCTAATTCTTACTCTGTTCCTGCTCTGAATGAAGAGGTCTAAAACATCCTGGCGAACCATGTCAAAATTTTTATCCAAGAATTTATGCACCTGTAACACAAATGATTGGAAAACCATCAGAAATCCTTTTAGACAACAACACTGTGATATCATATTCAGACACTGCACAAACGTATGCCTTAGTCACACGCACCCATGAAGAGGTTGACTAGTACGGGTGCTGCGAATTTTTGGGTTGTCCGGGTTCATAGAGAGTTTTAGTAAAAATGTGTGTACTGGCTTCTAAATGAACGCAGATAAATGCTGCATGCACTGGATGTACGTACATGTGATACATAAGTGAGTAGGACAGAATCTGTAGGATAGCAACACACTCTGATCGTTTAATTTTCTCATTTAAAAGAGTCAGGCTGCAAGCATGGAGTGCACAAGCTTGAACAGGACTAATGGGCTCCTTCCTTACGCAGTGGACAGGGTTGGAGGGGGCGTTAAGAAAAAGAAAAATCCATTCAACATGCGCGCGTTTCCTCTACTTCCCTCTTACTACATGTTGTTTGTGTGTTCCCTATGATCTGTCCCCTGCAAGATGCCCGTAGAAAAGAAATGTGCAGGAAAATTTTGATTGTACGATTCACAGAGCGTTCTATGATTCTAAAACTTTGAGCGGTTTGCCCATTTTTTGCCTGCTGACAGCCTGTATCCATGGGTATGGGAAGATTGTGACCAGGTCATTAGGTGTCACTTTGTGCATTTTGGACAAATGTATAAGACCCACCACCACAAAAACTGTTTTGACCTCTGCATGTCTTCATACAGAGTAGTCAAGTGGTGTCCTTCTGCATTTTAGCAACCAACGTTACCTTTGTTTGCCTGCCAGAGTTTTCACTCTGAGATGCCACCAGGTTGTTGGTTTAGATCTACAGTGGGGCCATTTCAAAGCCTCTTAAAATGCCTCCCAGCTATATCGCATATTGAACCACAAAATGTCCATGAGCACGGCTGCGACTGCAGCCCACTCCTCTCTCAGAGTCAAATATGCAGAAGACATTTCACACACTCAGGTGTGTGACGACTAATGTAACTTTTACTTTAATAGATAAGATATAAATTATGCATACATGTCTATGAAGCATCTGGCATAACTCAGCAACAATCTCTGCACAGATTTAAGCACATTTTCTAATATATGTAAAAAGGTAATGATTTTCTGTTCCGAGTTAAAACTGGTTATTTCTGAACAAACGATTTGTCTTTTGAAAACTTCATTATAGCTTTCAGCTTTGTCATTAACAATGGCAAATTAAGGCTGGCTTGCCATAGGCATAATCTTCAGTCTGCCAGCTGATATGGTAACAAATGAAGGTTAAAAAAACCCTCAAAGTGAGCATTTGGAGTTTTCTGAAATGTTTGCAATTAGGATTAGTTTTAAATGGAAGTGCTAATACAGTGTGAAATCCACTTTTAATGTGTGTAAAATGAGAAATTCAGTTGGAAGAAAGAACTCTGTCACCTAAACTCATTTATTGACCCATGGGGGGAAACACTTGCACTTCCCATTAGAAACTGGTTTAAAAAATAAAAGTAACCTGAGCCAGATTAGTTCATAGGATTACCTCAAGGAGGCTTGCTGAACAACCAGGAATCTACTCATACTTTAATATCAAATCATTTAAGTGAAAAGCAATCATTTACAGTCTGCCGCAATACCTTTTTCCCCCCATCTCTACTGTAGTTAGAGTTTATCTTGAGACTCACAAAAAGAGTTAAAATACTTAAAATTGGGCTCCACAGGCTTTTGACTGACAGGTGACAGTCAAATTAAGCGCTCAACAGCCAGGTCTGCTGGACAGGTTTCAACAAATGTCAGGCCTGACTGTTCTGCATATTTGCTCATATCTGGAAAGTTAGTGCTTTGATTATCATCAATGCAGCCAAAGAGGCAGTGACCTACAAGCTGAACAACTAGCTTCATTAGAAATCAAGAAGTAACATCCTCCCACACTGTGTCCATCTATTTATAGTCATTGGAAACAGTTGCCATGACAAAGGAATTTTAGGGGTTGGATGTCCAGCTGTTGTCTGTTCTGCATATCTCATACAGTTATGACTTTCTAAAATCTCCTTTAAGGTTTACTAGAGACTGGCTGGCTTTTTATTTTTTATTTTACAGGAATAAATAAAAAACAGACAAAGGCACACAATAAATAATAAATGAAAAAAGCAGTTACAGTAAGCTAAGGACATGAAGAAGATTGGAAAGAGAACAAATTAAAGGTACCTGATAGGTGACCTTTCCTGCATAGTGCTTCAGTGTAAACTCTGGCAGTGGCATCTTTGGCCTGCAATATAGTGGGTTGTTTCCATGGTGATAGTGGCACTTCTGGAGGAAGGTGTGGTCTGTTGCCTAGCGATAATTGGAAACAGGTAACGGTTAGTGAGCTATGGAAATGTAATATCTACAGCTCATTTACCTGTTGACTGTGCAAGTTTGGCAGGCTGCCTTTGTGTGACATGTTTGACACTGTGTATTAGAGACTTTAAATTACACCCACCCACCCACATACACACTGGTCATTACATTAGTTACACCTGTTGAACAATGTGATTGGCTGATTGGGTATTTGCGTCAGTGCACTTTAAAAAAGTATAACTAATCCAGTGGCTGCGGAGAGTATTTATCCTGGTATGAGTTCATGAGTTCAATCAGCTTTTCATATAAGAAGCAGTGGAAATAATATTATCAGCAGGTAGGCAATTAAGTCAGCGTGTGTGATGGTCCTGCTATGGATTGGAGCTGACTGCAGAATCATTTCTTTTTCATTATAAATCTAACAATATCTTCTTTCTTTGAACAAAGGTAATCACTGGATAATGAGTTATTAATGAAAGTTGCCTATTCTTAATCACTCTCATTGTGAAAACGAAGTCAAGAGAATAACTTTAGTGTAAGAACCTTAGCATTCCATCAGGATCCACTGTAGAGAACTGGATCAGAGAATTTGGAGTCTTTCAGCTGGGATTTGAGAGCCTTTCCTTTAATTCAAAGCTTTAATCTCTGATTTTATATTTTGTCTTTATTGTTTTTATTTTCCGTTTCCTCCACTACCTGTGCTTTGATGCAGAAACTAAAAAGAAGTTTCACAGAAGAAAGCGTACCTGGGGGAAACTGCACTGGTCATCTAGAATGCGCAGTATCCCATGAGGCTTTGCAGCAATGAGGTCAAGGCATGCCTGGTTGTTACCAAAGGATTGCTGCTGCCATTCGATCTGCTCCCGCATGTATTCCTCCTTTGCAGAATAATTGAAATAATAGTTTGTAAAAATATGCATGTGTGCATATGTGAGCATGTGTGTACATTAACATAAAACCACTAAGCATGGTATTGCATATAAAGTAAAGGATATTAGTTAAAGACCCGCTTTGATGAAAATTGTGTTTTTGTGGCGTTTTTCTGAGGATGGATGACATATATTAAGAAAATTATGCTTAAAATTGATTTTCTGAGTTTCTTTTTTTTCAAATCGCTGTGAATCAGGAACAGACAAAAATGCCTTTTGATAAAGACCTTATTTGTGACATAGAAAATAGCCTGGCGGGCTACAAGCTCCCTGCTCTGAGCTCTCAGCAGCAAGAAGGGAAAAGCAGACGGGGTTGCTCCATCTAATAGTCCCGCCAAAAATGTCAAGGCTAGAGAACGAACATGCTCTGCAGAAACTATGTCCTGGAAAACAACATGTTTTTTTTGTTTGCCTAAAAACAACAGAAGACCACTGGGAACACTTCCAAAATAGATCAAAAGATGATCGGAGTGGGACTTTAAAGGAAACAAGCTTGGTGACATCCCAGACCTGCTCTTCTTGGAAGACGACTTTTACAAAGTAGAACTGCAAAGTTTCGTTGGCGTAGTTGATACAGAGTTGCTCAAAGCTGTTCACCTGTAGCTCCTGAAGGAAAACAGAGACGGGGACATGAGGGATTGTTTGTTCAGATTGTGTGATGTGTTGTGTGATGACTAAAAGAGGCTGCTGCATTGTTTTGACCTCAAATCCATATATGTCCAATATGGAGATGGAGAGGGCTTCAGTGCGAGGGTAGACCCGTCCGTTGATGCGCTCCGTCAGCCAACTAAACAGCAGCGAATACAGGATCTTGGCAACAGCATCTCTATGAGAAACACACAATGAGGTTTCTATGGAAACAGAAAACCCGGTTCCTATGGAAACAGAGGACATCTGAAAAATCTCTCCCCCAGCCCTGATGTCCTTTGTCCTCACATGCCTCCACCAAAGATTGGAAGAGAATATCAAAGACTCCTTTTTCTCCCTCTAAAGCCTCCTGGTATGATTTTTAAAAGAGGGTTAAAAAAAGACTAAGAACTTCAAAAGACCTCAGAGAAAACAGTCAGACAGGCTGCTGTCGTATGTTTTCCAATAGGAAACAGGTGGATTGTGTTTAACCTCACAGGTACTTTACTTCACTTACTCACCTGGCATCCACAGCACTCTCCACCGTCAGCGGTGTGTAAATCTTCTCCCTCACTGTATCCTGGGGGGTGGGAGGCAAACACACTTCGTAACTAGCAACATCACCTGTATCTGTAGTTGCATAATATTCTCAAAAAGGTCAAATAAATGTGTGTGATGCAGTTGCAGGTTTGCTCACTGTCATCTTGAAGGTGATAGATTTCTGTAGGCTTTCCGGTGAGACCTGCAGCAGCTCAGCTACCACCCTGATCTCCTGAGCACTCACCACCGACGCCACTTCCTCCCCCTCAGCCTCCAAGGACACACACATTCACAGGAAGCCACAATCGTCCATCATTACCACTGTCTATCAGCATTATCATTACCATTCAGCTGTGAAACTGAATGGAATTTTGTAGCATGTGTGTGTGTGCATCATTTACAGAGACCTGATGTGGCTCGAAGTAGGTGTTCCCCAGATGAAGGATTGACGACAGAAGTCTGTAGATGCCATTCTGCTCCTCTGGAGTGAAACACAGGATGTCCATGGCACTCAGCAAACGCCTGAAGTCCTCCCCATCATCCTTCCCCTCTATGGTGCAGTTCCCTCCCTACAGATGTAAACACGTTGTAGTGATATCAACATAATTGCCCTGACTTTGTGTAGCTCTGATTAGACGGGAACTTCTCAGCAGCCAAATCACAGTCGGATTTGGTTTTTTTTGCTGTTTTTCCTGGGCTCTGACTCTCCTAATACTGCAGTGATACAGAAAATGCCCTTTAGGGGTTTGATACACAATGACATCACCGCAAAAATAAACCAAATATTCAAATTCAGCTAAAGAGATATCTTTACGTGTTATTTATATTTTTTAACAAATCTGATTAATGTCAGCAAATAAGGTACACTGTATTTGCTGCCTACACTGCAAAAACATAAATATTACAAAGTATTTTCTTCTAGTTTCTAGTTTAAATATCTTTTTACACTTGATATGAGACAAAACTAACTTAATAGTAACTTTTCAGTAAGATGTTATAGATTGTTTTAAGACAATATATCTTGAATATTTTACTCAGTCAGTTAATCTAGAAAACATATTATTTTTAATAAAATCTCTAATAAAACATTTTTACTCATAATTAACATAACAATGTACATAATTAGGTAACTTTATCCTATCTTAATTTAGGAGGAGTTAGAAGTGAGGATGGGTGGCAGCTGGGGTCAAGAGTAACAGATGTGAGGGAAGTTGATCTTTTATTTATTTATCGGTATTTATTCCTATAATTATTGGCGTTCTACTATTGTATTCTTTTTAACCTTCAACCTTATTCACTCTTCTGGTCTCAGGAAACACTTTTTCACTTTCAGATGTATGAACTGCAAGGGGAAAATACGCTTGATTGATAGATTTATTGATTGATTCACTGATAAAAACGTGTGTTTCTAGTCTTGTAGAAAGAAACAAGGATATTTGAACTGTTGTAGCACATATAATGTTTTTTTTTTTTTTTTGGGGGGGGGGGGGTGTTGTTGTTTACAAGCATGTATGTAACTTTTGGTGTTTTTAACATGTTCTTGTAACATTTTTCTCAGAATGTAAAACATAAATAAAATAATTTACGACTAAAACTATGTTTCTGAGTATTTCTTTATTCAAATCGTAACGGATCAGGAACAGATAAAAATGTGATTTGAAAAAGCTCAAGTTTGGGATGCAGCAACTGCCATTGGCGGGCCAGAGTCTTTCTGCTGTGCTCTAATTCTAAATACTGCAATCGCAGAAAAATACATCCATGGACGTCTTTATTTTCCCCGTCTGAGCTGCCATCTAGCTATAAACAGTACGGTTGGATTGCTCTGATATCACTTACCATTTGTTGTCAAACTAATGTTAGCTGGGGTTGTGAGGGGCTGTAAGCTAACTGGAGAGAGTGTAAACAAAGCAATGCTGTGACATCAACATAAATTTCCTTCCAAGCTAACCCAAAGGCAAATTTCTCATGAACTCCTGTCGCGCTGCAGCAAAAAATGTCTTAAAAATGGAAAAGGCTTTTGATTCTGGCTAAAAACTGCATAATCATAATTGAAAGTCCACTGGAAACACCTTTACAATAAATCAAAGGATAATTGGGCTGAGACTTTAAAGGCAAAATACCGAATTTACAATTATCAGAGCAATATATCTAAATATGGCTCTTTATCAACTTATTTATCAACTTTTTTCAACTTATTTTATAAACCATATAAGAGAAAAAATTCTACTAATTCTGTTGTCAGATTTTGTCATTTATAACAACAAAAAAAACGTCTTATATTCTAAATGTTTTAACTTACTTTGAGAAGGTCATTTACCAGTGTATTACTTTTAAATACATGTTTTAAACTAAGCAGTGGCAAGCAAAAAGCTCTGGCAAACAGTGTTGCTACTGGACTGAAAATCCATAGCAACACACAATACTAATAACTGACTGCTGAAGATTTGATGCTTTTATCCACAAAAACACCTTTTCATCCTTTGAGACATTTGCAAGCTTACATTGTTGGCTCTAATAGTTCGGATGCTTACACAATTAGCTCCTACATACTGTAAATGTCTGGTCAGTGAGGCGTAGCAATTATTTTGTAGCACCTTATGCACACACAGGCAATTCAGTCTTTAACAGAAATGTAAAAGCTCTGGCAACAAACAGGAAATGAAGGGAAAAGCAAACTTGATATAAATTGAAGTTTAAAGACTTGAAACTAAAAAGCTGTGATCAGCTCTTCTGGTTAAAGCTCTGGGAGTGGCATTCTAAATGAGATGTGGCTTTTAACATCACATCTTATCAGTTGGAAGGTCAGTGTCATAACTACATGAAACTAAATAAAGAGAAAAAAACAAAAAGGTTTCAGAGTTTTGAATAAATGATGTTCTGTCGAGAACACATTGGATCTTTCAAACATGCCGTCTCTCATCAGTGTGTGAAAAGAACAGCCTTCAGTCATTCTTTCATGGGTCACTTCTCTGTTAATGCTCCTCCTGGCTTCATCCATACGCAGCTTCAAGACTGACAGCAACATCTGCCCCACGAGTGCGTCTGAACACTGTGTTAGGCGAGGCTGGCTGTAATATAATTCCACTATGGGGTAATAAAGTTGTCAAAAACAGTTTCTTCCCAACAATATCATGTTGTATCACTATGACAAATTGTACGAACATGCAGTGGTTGCTTAAACAGCAGATGGGACATGAAAGCAGCTGGAAGTCTCACTTTCAGTCAACTTATTGAGAAGCACAACCATATCAATATCATTATTGTACAGTCGCGTACACTAAGGAGTTTGAAGGTTGCAAAAATCTGTGCATGGCTGAAAGCACACACAAACATTTTCAAGGAAGTAGGCCCTTTTCAACGGGTGATGTCACACTCACTACGTCCAATTCTCATGTACAGTCAAAGGGATAAAACACAGCACACACAATGTGATTAAGGTAAAAACATAAAAACCTCCGTATTTTTCACATTTGAAAAACAGGTGCAAATGCGCACAACTTCACACAGAAATGGCTAAACTCTGAATGTTTTCCCCTTAATAATTCACATCATTTTGCCACAAAGACCAGCCAGTACAACCAGCGTGAGGTATGAAACCCTTTGATCTGGTTACAATCAGAAGCTGTCGCCCTTGCAGCTAATTACTGTAGGTTAGATCATGCAGTACAAGTTAGACAGGGAATTTATTTATTCATTTAATGATCTGTGTGACTCCTCTGAACAGCTGATCAAACGATTAACTCATTGAAATCAGATTTCCCTTTTCACTGATGTAACCGCGGTTCACACTTGTGTCGTGCTGAAATGGATACGTACGCGATACCTGCTCTGACCTGTGACATTTCCGTCTCAAAATGTTCCAGAAAGCGGAGGAGGAGTGGAGCACGCACACAAACACACTCATCCGCTCGCAGGTGAAATGGAAAGCAAAGTGTTTTTAAAACGACGTCCTTCAGATCCAACATAAACAGAATCTGATTTCTTGCAAAGCATGAAATATCGCTGGCCTGCCTTTTAGAAATCAAAGGAAAAACAGCTTTTTGTCGTCTCTATAGTTGCTGCTTTTTTGCCTTTTGTGCTATTTAACCTAATAAAAAGTGAATAAAAAAAGATCGTCTGTACTGGCTAAAAACGACACCTTATAAAATTTCATCAGCTTTGATAGTGTTTCATCATAAATCATCTGAATCCTTAAGTTTGACAACAGAAACACAGGATATTAAATAGAGGATCTAAAAAACTATTCAAAAGCATCCTGAGAAGAACGCAACTGATCAAATGCTGTCATGATGCTGTTTTTCTATCTTATAAATCTTCTTATAGTGGAAACAAAATTAACCAAAAAATGACAGGGTGCTTTAAAACATCATTTGCCCCACACGATTCCCAAAACTATTGACAACTCATATATTTTAGGCTTGTGTTCCTATGACTATGTCCGAATTCCCTCCCTACTCCCTAAAAAACTAAATAGTGCAGGACTACCTAGTGCCCTGGATTTTAAAGGAAATTACTTCACCAATTTCAAGTAAAAATCTAATAAATATGAAGATTTTACTGTGTTCTAATTATGAAGATTTTAATGGTTTAATAAAAAAAACAAATCAAAATATTTTTTTTCACAAAAATTGTTCAAATGCAATGCATTGTGGACTATAATGTCCAGGCTAGTGAGCTTCGATGCATACTGGTTTTTCGCAGAGACTTCTGGAAAGTTTCTAGGGCACTGAATTTTGGAATTGCAGAATTTGGACAGCTCTACAAAATTGTGAACGCAGTATATGGTGCACCATGGGTTCACTTGCCAATAAGTCTGCCAATGTTTGCAACTTCTTTTAAAAATAAGAATATTTTTAGAAGATCTCAAACTAATTCCAACTGTTAGGCCCTTTGGTGTTAAATGCACCAAATGTTTAGGTTTATGAATAGGTTAATAGTTTACAAAATTATCGCAAATGAGTTTCTTAAGTTCTGCAGGTACAAGTGTGGGTGTTTTCATATGTGATCACCTGGTTCAGATAGTAGTAGGTCTCAGCTTCCTGTAGATACAGTGAGTGCTTCTCATTGGGGGGAAGACCAGCCAACAGCTCATAGAAGATGTGGTAGTTTCTCTCTGATTTGGCCTGCAATGGACACACAAATCTACAGTTATTGACACGCATTAACATAACTCGGAAATTGTGACTGCTTTCAAAGTGATGGGCGTGGGTGTGTTAAATGATGTTTCATGAATGGATGAGCAGCTTGAGAGGTAAGTGGAAAGCAACCGGACTGGCTAAAGCCCCCACTGAGATAAAAACATCAATCATGCCGTGTGGTTCGCCTGTCTCCTCTTTCTCAGTATGACTCAGTTGTAAGAAGACTCCCATCAGCCTGTTGTGTGTGTTCTTTTGATTTTCACCTGAAAGACAATACGAGACTTCTCCAACAGGTACTGGGACGTTATGGCACCGCTGATTACACCCCTGGCGAATGGCACGCAGGCAGGTACGCAAGCACATACATGCATTCACACACAGTAAGAATGAGTTAAGTAACAAGTCATGCATGGGTAAACGTATTTGGATCTTCTAGGTCACAGTTGTAACAGAAGATCAAGTTTTAGTCTAACTGTGCTACTAGGGCACAATATTTTTTACTCTTTTAGTCTGTATTGTATTAAGCATTTGTGTTGACAAAAATATTATTTTTATAAGTAACTTTACTTACTTTAACTTTACTATTTGAGCACGGCTGTCTCATTTTTATTTTATATTATTTTAAGTACAGAAATAAAAAAAATACAGTATTTTAACTTTATTCAGAATTACATATTTCCTGAAAATGCATTGGATTTATTTCTGATCTGTCATTTAAAATATATTTATTGTTTTAAATAAATAAAAAAAAGGCTGCACAGCGGCGCAGTGGTAATCGCTCTTGCCTCACAGCAAGTAGGCCCCCAGTACAAGTCCCAGCTGAGGGACCCAAAACAGTGTCACCAATGGGGGACTTTCTGTGTGGAGTTTGCATTTTCTCCGTGTGCATGTGTGGGTTTTCTCCAGGAGCTCACTGTCCAAAAACATGCTTCATAGGTTAATTGGTCACTCTAAAATTGTCCCTAGATGTGGATGCGAGTGTACATGAGTGTGTGATTGTGGCCCCTGCAACAGGCTGGTGACCTGTCTGCGGTGTCCCCTGCTTTCACCCATGAGTGGTCGGTCAGGTTAGGTTCTGGCAGCCCCGTGACCCAGAAAGGGACAAAACAGGTATATAAAATGAATGAATGTTTTAAATAAAAGCTTAGTTTTGCTGTCTTGAATGTTGATCTAGCTGTCTTGATCTATTTTATAAGCGTTCCCAGTGGTCTTTAATAATGATTATGCCGACTTAAGCCAAAACCTGTGTTGTTATCTAGGACATGGCTTCTGCAGAACAGCAGTAGTCCATTAGAAATTTGCCTCTAAAGTGTGGGCAGACAGATGCCGCTGAGCAATGCCGTCCCCTTTCACTCCCTGAGAGCTCTCTGTTTACATGCTACCCCGCTAGCTTACAGTCCCTCACTTCCCAAACTTAACATTAATGGTGCAACAAAAATGGAGCAATGGAACAACATTAAAGCTATCCAGCCATACAGTTGTTAGCCAGATGTCATCTAAGACAAGAAAAACAAAGATGTATTTGGATCTATTTGTCTACAAGTGGAGGCATCAGAATGGAATAGAGCGGAGCAGGGAGCCTGTAGACCACCCAGCATATTTCCTACATAACAAACAAGCTCTTTTTCAAACTGCAATTTTTTGTCTGATTTACAACAATTTGAAGTTGTTTACATTTTCTTTATATAAGTTCTCCATTTTAAGAAAAATGCTACAAGAACATGTTAAAAACACCAAAAACATAATTTTTATGGGAGTGGGACTTTAAATCACTTCAACAGCAGCAAATTTTGATCCTTGCTTAGGCTGCAACATTGATGTTGGATTTTTAGAAGAACTTGCTTTCAAAAGAACATTTTCAAATAATAAATAACAAAAATGCTCAAAAACATAAAAGTCAAATCAGTTTTGACATGACTTATTTTTACTCACTCATCCATGTAGATCTGAACATATTTGCCAAAGCGTGAAGAGTTGTCATTACGGACTGTTTTGGCATTTCCAAAAGACTCCAGCAAGGGCGTGGCCTCTAGTATCTGACCGATTATGGCACAGAGAAACACTTTGAGGCGTACCTTCAATGGGAATGACGACTTTCATGAGAAGAAATCACTTTACCTGTATCTGGACAGCACAAAAAAGCAGACCAAAAGGATTAAATAAAGTTTTATTTAACATTATAAAAGGGTAAATAAATAAAATACTTGGTTACCACCTGTTGCGTGACGTTGCGCTTATGATGTATGGCTGTGAGGTAACGAAGTATCAGTTTAGTGGCTTCAGTTTTCCCTGATCCACTCTCTCCACTGGAAGAACAAAAAACAGTTGTCATAGTTTTTCAGTGCTTATCCCGACTTTGAATTTTTTTTCCTAACTTTTCCGTTTTTGTAAAAACTGTCAGTTGCACCTCAAATATGAGCATAAAAAAGTTTAAACAGGGTTTGACGTACAACTACGTGTAACAAGAAAGGTGGAGAATAAACTTTAAAATGCAGAACAGCTACAAGCCTGCAAAATATCAATGACATCTATATTTTTCCATTAATTTCAGTTAAATATGTCTATAGTTACAGCACTATTAATCTTGGCCTTAAAAACATGAAATTGACATACCTTTAGCAAACAAAGAATGACGTTCTTTGTGTTCTAGTGACATAAAGTAAAAGGGCTGCTGGAACTGGCTTAAAACTAAACTTTTTTCAAAAAGAACACAGGACTAAGAATTGAAAAAAGTGGTGTTATTTTGTGGTTCAGACATTTTTTGATATTTATGCATATTCATTAATGGTGGACTGTTCCAGAGGAGAATGTAGGATCATCATTTTACAACCTTTAGCTCAAAATGCACATTTTGTAGTTTAGATTTTGAATTGTCTTTGTAAAGGTCAGGCTTAAATATGATTGAGGTATTGTAATCTTACTTGAAATGAGTCATTTATGCTATAAAGACCTACAACTAAAAGACAAGAAACACAAAAAAGTGTGGTGTTACCTGATCAAAATGCACTGGTCTTTTTTGGCATCCATCATGGTGGTATATGAGAGGTTAACAATGGCAAAAAGATGACTGCAAGGTAAAAGAAATAAGTTTAATCGAATGTTCCCAGCAGCTGGCTGGTCTATTGGTTTTGTGGATCTCCAAGTCTATTGTGTAAAAAAGGCAATTAAAGCTATTACTCAACTGTCACCTAGCAACCAACCTATAATAGTGTAACAGTAGCTTCTTCCTAACACCTGAGAGTACCTGCATTTAGGCCTCTATTTATCACCATATTCATTAGAAGCACACCTCACCACACATTCAAGGAAATGTACTGTAAGTGTGAGGAGAACCACACATAAACGCAGGAAAAGAATAAAAACTGATTAACTATTGGGCCAAGTATCTAGCAACTACAGCTTTGTCTGTAGGTAAGATGTTTGAGGATCTAACAGATCTGATACACATAAAAAAAGTTATAGATTTAAAGGTGCTTACGGAGGGTTGTCACTTAGTCCATGGGCTTCATACTGAAGTACCATGTCTGTACCATAAATGTTCAGCAACTTGTAGGGGTTCACAGATACAAGGATGCTGCCTATGTACGTCTGGGAGAAATAAACAGAGTAGGTGAATGTATTCAACCAGACTTATGGGCTTGACTCATTATGGGCTTCACATAATACAGAAGTCATGTAATTAAAATAAAGGAAATGCGACATACATAAATAAGTTCTTGATCAAACCGTTTCTTCAAGTTCATCAGAACGGTAGTTTCATTAAGCTCACTGTAATTAAAAACAGAATACAGGAAATCACATGCAATGAATAAAAAAATCAATTAGATTTATAGAACACTTCAGTTAATTTTTCAAAGCTTTTTCAAAATAGGTTGCACGGTACGTAATTTTTTAAATATTTGCTTTCTTAAATATGTGCATGAGATTTTTTTTAAATCAGTTGGCTCACTGGGATGCACAAAGCAAGCATGGCTTGAAAGCATTTGCAGTGACACTGTAAGTTGTATTGCTGGAGGGGTGAACAATTACAAACTTGAAAGAGTATAAGAGGAGTTAATGAGCAGAGAACGTTCTCTTTGTTCTGGGACACACTTACGGAAGCTGTGTCATATCTTCCATTCCCTCCGCCCAGCGTTTAACCCTGTGGCTTGTTGTAGGCATGCTTATGACAGAGTAAATCTGAAAATGGACACACAAATTAATATGTTGTACAGTTCCTTAAATCATACAGAATTGATGTAGCTTCTGGCAGAGCTGTTACAATGAATGGAGAACCAATGTAAAAAAAGCTAAGTTTTGTTTTTTTGGAAAGATTGGATATTACACAGGAACAATGCATTCTTTCAGTTTGCTGGCTCTCAAGTGTCCTCTAAATAGTATGTCTAGCCACAGTGTTAACCATTGAAAGTTATAATTTTTATCTGTGTTTTTACTTTTAAACAAACACAAAACTTGTATCACTTGCTGCTATTATTAATAGTTATATCAACATCCATGTGATTTCAAAATTGTTACCTTGTCATACCAGGATTGACCAGGTACTCTGGCTCTATCAGGAATCCAGTCTAGTCCTTGAGGTTGCCCTCCCACGACTCTCGGAGCTGGTGTGTATCCTTCTAACACTCCATCTTCCCTGTACATGGCCCACTTGGACAAATTCTGGACCGTTCCATGTGGCAGAACCCTCTCAGCTGCCCAAACATCCTCCCCATCATCACCGCCACCTTGAGCATTCCTTGCCCAATGCCCAGACC
This sequence comes from Oryzias celebensis, assembly GCA_014656515.1. Classification (NCBI taxonomy): domain Eukaryota; kingdom Metazoa; phylum Chordata; class Actinopteri; order Beloniformes; family Adrianichthyidae; genus Oryzias; species Oryzias celebensis. The sequence goes on along the minus strand of BNCR01000001.1, from coordinate 24,198,099 downwards.
GTGGCCCATAAGGAGGTATCACAGCATATCGATTGTCCTCGCCCTGCAGTCCTGTTGGCACAGTGTATGAAGCATAACGAAGCTGCTGGTTTTGAATGGCTTCTGAGAGTTTTGGGTTGTGGAATCGTCGTGTTAGAAGAGACCCATCCGGCAGCCTAAAACAAAACAAGTAGAGGTCTTTTTAGAGAACACAATAGTGTACTATGTGATACAATTTATGTCACTGAATTTTCTTTAGTATCTTATTTTTAACTTTCAAAAGTAAACCAATAAATCTTTTTATAAAACATGTTTACTCTTGCAAAATGCAATAGTCTCCCCCGTAAAAAGTGGCAATTGATCAAAGCCTCAAACTTTACACTTGTATTTTAAAATAAATTCAATTCTGAACCATGAGATATGCAGAAAGTCTCAGAAAAGGCACAACACCCTCATGTCCTCCTTGACTATACCTATAAATCTCTTTTTTGGTCTTTCTTTAGACCTTGATAGCATCAACCTGAGCATTGTTTTACTAATATGATCTTTCTAGCTGCCCTGAATATATCCAACCATCATGATCTGGCCTCCCTGTGTTAATCTCCCTTTTTTAAAATCTTTGCTGGGACCACTTTTACTTTTTTATTTTCTAAAAGTTGTATCCTAAATCAATGCTTATATTTTCTAAGTCATGAAGAGAGACACCCCAAAAGGCTTTTTTCCAGGTCCCCACCTTAAATTGACATCACGCAGGTCATCATTCTGGAGTGCAGAGAAAACGTTGGGGCTGGTGGGCTTTGGTGCTCCCGTTAGCACTGAACTGTCTGAGAGATGGTAGAGACCGGCAGAGCGAAGGTTCATGTTTTGCCTGAGAGCAGCCGTTAGGTTTGGAGAGGAGGGTTTCTGCCCAGGCATGACCAGTGAACCATCAGGGAGATGGTATGATGCACCACGAAGGTTTTGATTCAAAAGAGCCTTCAGGCCACAAAAGAAACATTAAGTCAGATCATCTTTAAGACTGTTAACATAAAAAAATAACGAGCATTTTTCATAGATTATACATTTGACTAAAAAAATGTATATGAGAAAACTAATCTAACAAAATTGATGAGGAAAATAAATTATTTTAAAAGATACACACTGTACATAAATTAGGGCCAACTGGTTTCCATGGATCAATAACAACAGTTCCATCAGGTAAGGTGTAGGAAACACCCTTCAAATAAGGATTCTGAAGGGCAGCTGACAGGTTGGGGCTCCTTGGTTTTCTTGGGTCCACAATAATTGTTCCATCTGCAAGGGTGTATGATGCTCCCTTTAAGGCTGGATTATTGAGTGCCTGCACATCAGAAAATCAAATTACACTCTAGGTGCCAAAAAACAATTAACTAAATCAACAGAATACATGACACCAATTAGGAGAAAACTGACAGTGAAAACTGGCATAAAAAGTCAGATAAATCAAAATCAATAACTAACCTTAGCAAGGTTTGGTGGTAATGGAGTACTGGGGTCTCGAACCCCATCTGGTAGGGCGAATGAGGCATTCATCAGTGAGGAATTTCTGAGGGCACCGGAAAGGTTTGGAGAGGCAGGTTTCCGTGGATCGATGATGATAGTGCCATCAGGCAGAGTGTAAGATGCACTCTTCAGGTAAGGATTTTGAAGCGCTGCTATAAGATTTGCAGATTTTTTTGTCTTGGAATCAATCACTATGGTTCCGTCAGGCAAAGAGTAGGAGGCTTCACGCAGAGTTGGGTTGTTTAAGGCCTTTGAAAGGTGTGGTGAAAAAGACTGCTAAATGGGCAAACAGCAAAACAAGAAAATTTTGATTAGCTTTAACCTCAACTAAAACATATAAAATTAGTCTATAGAAAAAAAATAAAAGTCATTGATTACTGGCTGTCGAGGATCAACAATTGTGCCGTCGGGGAGGGTGTATGACGCATTCCTAAAATGCTGGTTCTGAAGAGCTCCAGAGAGATTAGGTGAGAATTGCTTTTGCTGGTTGTAGGGGTCCTGTTTAGGTAGAAAGGGCATTGAGATTGAATGGTTGTATAATAATTTCATATATGTTATTGTTCAGTCAACATGTTGCCACAATACATACTCTGACGACTGATCCATCAGGCAGCACATATGACGCCCCCCTAACCTGTCGGTTTCCAAGTGCTTGGCCAAGTATTGAGGGCGAATGTGGATCTGCATATGGGGATGTTAGGGTCCCATCTGGCAGCTGGAAGGATGCCTGCATTAAATGTGGATTTTTCAGGGCACTTCCTAACATTGGTGAAGAAGGTCTTTGAGGTCGAGGATGGGGCCCACTTAATTGCATTGGAGTTTGAAAAGACGCTTGCCGAAGGTTTGGGTTCTGATGAAGAGCACTGTGGAGCTGCGGAACTGTTGGTGAATATGGATTACGACGTTGCATCATGGGAGATTTTATTGCGGAGACATTTTGCAAATTAGACCGGTTTTGTAGTGCATCATGGAGCAGTGGTGCAGGACCAGGTTCGGAGATATAATCATATGGAGTGACAACAGTTGGACCATATGGGGAATGGAAATGTGGGGTCTGATAGGAAGCCACTCCTCTGAGCGCCTGACCATGTCTCAAGGCTCCAGAGAGCATCGGAGATGAGGGTAAAGATGCGTATGGAGATTGCGGTCTTTGTAGTGGTGACACATAAGATGCATCTCTCAATGCCTGGTTTTGCAGAGCACCAGCCAGTGCTGGAGAAGAAGGGGGCAGGGGCTGTTCATAGGGCTGTTCTACATATTTAGGAGATATGTCACCCATGGCAACCATTTGTGGAGAAGGGACAACAAATTGAGGTATGGGATCAGCATTTGGACCTGATATGTACATTTCTGAAGAAAAATTAGGGGGGTGGACTGTGCGAGGGGCTGGGAGGGGGGATGATCGATGAGAAAGACGAGGGGAAAGACGTGGGGATGCAGGGTGTGACATTTGCTTATGGGAAAACTGTGGGGAAGCAGGAGGCATCCTCCTTATGGACTGTTTGATAAGGGGACGCCCTCGAGCAATGGGCCGAGGAGGAAATCGTCCTGACTCTCTTCTCCCCGGCGGAGATCGATGAACCATATGAGGAGATTGGAAAGGAGATGAGTGGATGGAGTCTATTGTGAGAACAGAAGATCTATTGCTTCTTATAGAAGACGGCCGAAAAGGCCGTACATTCTGGGTGGGTGGGGGAACTGGACGCCCTCTAAGACCCATAGGGGATGGTCTGACGGTACCTAGAGGAACATTTCCTCCTATCCGAGGCCTGGCCACAGGTGTGGGATCCCTTAGCAGACGAGTTGAGCGGCGAGAAAGAGTAGGAGATGAAGAAACAGGTGGCGGTCCTGGCGGAGATAAACTTCGACGAGAAGGTGAGGGAGAGGGAGAAAATCTTCGGCTTAACTGAGAAGGAGATGCGTGACCTGGAGACATGGGAGGGGATGGTGACCTTCGCATTGATACTCCTTCAAATGAACTTTGTACTGGTATAGGCGATGGTGGAGGACTTTGCATCCTCATGGAAACACGGGGTGAGGGTGGTGGAGAATAGTGCTTCATGGATGCTCTTGGTGAGCCTGGAGGACTCTGCCGGATCATAGAGGCACGTGGAGAATGGGGAGGTGATGGTCCTCTAGCTAGGACAGCGGTTGATCTCTGTGGTTGCATTTTACGATGAATCACTGGGGATGCCATAGGGGAAGCATTGTGGGAGATTCCTCGAGATATAACAGAAGGGGGTCTTTGAGAGTTGACGAATCCACTCCTCACCGAAGGCTGAGGTGAGGGCATCCCTCTCCGTACAACCATAGGAGAGGGCACAGGGGAAGGCATGGCAGATGGATGGCGTTGCATCTGAGGAGAGGGCATAGTGCCAGAGCGGCGGGATGGAGTAGGAGAGAGTTGCATCCGTCGGACAGAAAGTGGAGACATGTTGGCTTGCTTAATAATCATAGCAGTTGGAGTTGGGATTGAGGGAGGTCCATAACTCGGCTGCTGTGGTATTCCTATTGGATCTGCGATCATCTGTGGCACAAAAATTGTTAAGTAAAATAAAAATGTCCAACCGGTAATGCAGAAAAGGATGCGAATGACGAAAATTACACAAATAAATTTCCTGGCACTGGTTACCAAAAAAAGCAATTTTTTCGCTCAATTTTCTTGGCCAATGAAAAAAATGAGTTTGCAGCTCCACGTTGACAATGGTCAAATAAAACAGGCTCCAACAACACAGTTTACTCTCTGTGACCAAATCATTATAGCAGTAGTGAAAACAGTAACTACTGTAGGTTTTCACCCATTAGTGATATAAGTAAAGCTGTCTTTAATACAGTTTGTTTTAAATGCTGTTTCCTATTATTGTGTGGGTTCTAGGATACAAACAAGTTAAAAACAATCAGAGTTTGAGACAACAAGTGTCATTGATTTATTAAGTGGTGCAGTGGAAAGGACAGTCGGCTTCTGATCAAAGGCTTGCAGGCCCGCTCATGTGTCGAAGTGTCCTTGGGTAAGACACTGAACCCCACATTGCCTCTGATGGAAGGTTGGCGTCAGTGTTCGGCAGTGGAGCCACCATCAGTGTGTGAATGTGTGTGTGAATGGGTGAATGGGACTGTGACTGTAAAGCGCTTTGGGCCTTCAATGAAGGTAGAAAAACGCTATATAAGTATACGCCATTTACCATATTGCTTAGTGCACTTATTTAACATGGACTGGTACCTCACATAACAGAGGAACAGAATCTGTATTAATTCTGTGTGCCATTCATTATGCGAGGTTCCATTTTTTTTTTAAAGCAGTAGTTCTGGTCCTCATAGTTTTTTTATGCTGAATTTTTGTAGTAGTGTTCACTTTAAGTTCTTACTTGAGCCACCTGACTTTGTAAGAAAAGTTAGGTTTCTACCAATTATTCCAGCAAAGATTTTTTAAAAATTATTTGCAAAGGCCTGAACATTTGCCTTACATTGTATTTTTTCAAAAGTGTTTGCATACTACGTAAAAGTAGTAAAAGTTACCTGTGGAGAAATCATGTGTGGCGACATCTGTTGTTGAACCATTTGATCTTGTGCTGTCACCATTTGAGGTGACATTATCCGCTCTTGTGGTGACATGATTTGAGGTGACACCATCATCCCTTGAGTTGACATTGCTTGCATTTGCATAATCTGCTGTTGTGGGGAAATAATCTGCTGCGGTTGAGATATCATCTGTTGGTTTGGTGAAATCATCTGTTGGTGTGGAGAAATCATCTGTTGGTGTGGCGAAATCATCTGTTGGTGTGGAGAAATCATCTGTTGGTGTGGAGAAATCATCTGTTGGTGGGGAGAAATCATCTGTTGGTGGGGAGAAATCAACTGTTGGTGGGGAGAAATCATCTGTTGGTGTGGAGAAATCATCTGCTGGTGTGGAGAAATCATCTGCTGGTGTGGAGAAATCATCTGCTGGTGTGGAGAAATCATCTGCTGGTGTGGTAGCATCATCTGTTGCATCTGTTGGTGTGGTAGCATTGTCTGTTGGTGCAGAGAAATTATTTGAGAGTGAAAGTTGGAGATTAAAATCAGAATAATATAATACAATCAATATTTGTTAATGTGGTTGATACTACCTGCTGTAGGGACATCATGCTTCCATTCAAACCTGGAGCAGGAATTTGGTCTTCATACTGGATGTCTGACATGTCTTCAAATTCAGGATCAGGTGGCAAGGTAGGTGGAGGGGGCAAGGGAACGTCTAGACGCTCTTTCCCAAACAGCCGCACTTGAGGTCTGGGAACCCTGAAGGTAATGTCCCCTTCCTGAAACCCACTAGTGTCTTCCCTATTTTGATTGACCTGGCCATCGTACTGGTCCCCATAAAATCCCAGTCCCTGAGCAATTCCCTGCCCATCCAAACCCTCAAAGCCATAGACATGCTGACTTGATGGTTGGAATCCAGTTGTCTGCTCTGAACTGAAGTCTTGGTAGGTCATATCACCATCGTTATAGGTAAACTGATAGTCTGGTGGAAAACCTTCTTGCATCCCCATGAAGGATGTATGAGGGGATTGATAAAAACTTTCTTGAGTGCTTTCATACGGGGCCATGAGTCCAGTTTCATAATAAACTCCTTGACCATTTTCACCATAATACACCTGAGCCTGAGACTCTAGGAATGCGTCCTCCTCCCCTCCATAGACATAACCTTTGCCCACTGGTGCATAGTAATCCAGATGTTCATCATATAGTGCCGGTTGTTGCTGGTAACCATAGTCATCAGTTTCCTGGTCATAATACAATGCTTGAGCAGATGAATGAGGGCTATAATATTGACCCAAATCCTCATCATAAAGATCTTCTTCATAATATTCTGGATTTAAATCATAGAGCCCATCTTCCTCATAATACCCTAGGTCTTGATAATCAGTTCCTCCTGCACCATTGTAACCAAACTGACCCCGTCTTCCATATGGTGCCATTGGGTTATCTCCGTAGGCACCATAACCATCATCATATCCTCCATAACTTTTCTGATAGGCTAAATCTTGATAGTCATACCCATACAGTTCCTCCCCATGTTCATAACCATTGTTATAATAGCCATGGATATTTTGTCTAGAATTTGATTGCCTGTTGTTTCCTCCACCACTCCCCCAGCCAACATTTCTTGAGTTTCCTCGCATTTTGTTGAAGATAAAACGTTTAGTCAGCCAGTTAGCTGCTGCAGCAACCTTCCCCAATAATGTGCTGCTGTTCTTAAAGTCGTCAGAAGGTCCAGCTCCACCCTTTTTTTTAAATAAACCTTTGAAGAAGCCACCCTTCTTCTCATTTGATAATCCCCCCAGACGAAGTAGCATGTACTTGTGTTTTTTTCCACCATTCTCTTTGGCCTCTTTCTCCTTTTTTCTCTTTTTGCTTGCTTGGAACTTCATCATAAATCGGGAAGTGTTCTTCATCATAGACTTTCTGCGCTTCTTCTTTGCAAGTCGGCTCCTTCTCCTCCCCAAACCAAGGAACAAACGGGACGTGCTTTTCAGCTTCTTCACGCTGTTCTTGCGCCTCTTGAAACCAGAAAATTTCAAGAACATTCTGGACATGTTCTTCAAACCCTTCTTAGGTATTTCCTTAGCTGGAGGCGGGGGAGGTTCCTCTTTTTTTTTGGCTTTTTTCTTATGGGTATCAGATTTCCCTCCTTTGTGTTGACCATCCTTAGCTTTCTTTTTTGACTTGCCCCGAACATCTTCATCTTCATCATCTTCTTCGTCTTCATCTTCAAAATCGTCTTCATCCTCTTCAGAGTCTTGTCCTCGTCTAGATTTCACTACTTTTTTCCCTTTACCTCCCTTTCCTCCCTTTCCCCTTCTGCCATCATCTGAGTCTTCCTCCTCCTCATCTTCTTCCTCACTTAACTCTTCATCTTCTTCCTCGTCACTGAATACCTCCTCCTCCTCGTCTGACTCTACTTTCTTGCCTTTTTGTTTATCTTTTCCTTTCTTTCCTGCATCCTTCCCCTTGGGTGGCTCCTCCTTTCCCTTCTTTCCCCCTTTCTTGTCATCTTTCCCAGCTTTTTTATCATCCTTTGTGGCTTTTTTGTCATCTTTGCCAGCCTTTTTGTCATCCTTGCCTTTCTTTTCCTCCTCTTTCTTTTTTTCTGGTTCTGGTTTACCTCCCTTCTTTGTGTCCTTCTTAGTGTCTTTTTTGCCAGGCATTTTGACGAGCGACTATGGACACAACATGCCTTCTGTACAGGATTCAGAGAAGCTGATCTTGAAACACAAAAGCACAAAGAATCACTGTCATACTGGTAATCAGGCAGCAAGACTGTTTTAGAATTTGAGGACCAAATGATTTTGTTCCCTTTTAAATCAAAAACCAACCTTTGAACCTTTCTTGCGTTAGGTACTCCAATCTGATTTAATGCTGGAACTGTACACAGGTTTGAAATCACTGTGAGAAGAGGTCCACTGGGCCAAAGCAGCTCTAAACTGCACAACTGTGGTCCCCATGAAGGTTACTGTCCAGATATAGACATGGAGTATCAGTGTGAACACAGAGAAAATTATTATCACAATAAATTCAACTCCTTTTAAAAGCCTAATGCTTAAAGGTCCTTACCTATACTAACAGATGCAAATGTTTTAAAAAGTTTAAAGCTCACTGCGAACAGTGCCTATCATTTACATTTAAATTAATTAAAGCTGGCTGAACTTTTATCAGGTCTGCAACATCTGTTTTGCATTTAAAAACACACTACAATCATATTCTGGAAAGTCTGTCTTCTCAAAAATCTTCTCAAAAGTCTAAAAATCTCTGTCATCATCCTATCCCATAATTTAGATTCAGTAGTTTGACTCTAATTTCAGAACACCTTTTTGAAAAAAATCTATCTAGTTATGCCTAAATGGTATTGAGAAGGTAATTAAAATTCCCCTTGCTGTTAACTGAAACCAAGAATATTACAGTGTCAGTTTTGCTAATTTCTAGTTAGTATATCTCCTGCCATGTTTGTTTTTGTGCAAAAGCTAAATATGAAACATTCAAACACACAAAATATTGAGCTGTTATTCCATTTTAAGTGTTACCCCTCTGTGATTTCATTTATGTTCCAAGGAGTTGCACATAAAACTACAATGTATCCTTATGGCAATGTTACCAAATTGATTCACCAACACAGCTTTCCATTACAGACCCCTCCACTTCAGAGAGAACCGGCACTGGAGTCTTCAAATGTATTACGTCCTGACAATAGGTCTTTTCCTTAGCAGTCAAAAAGTGGAGTAAAAACAAAAACACTTCTTGTCCAAATCGTCCGATTATCTGGAGCTGCTTCCTCTAGATTCCAGTGACCATTACTGCTTACTACAACTTCTCTCAACCAACATGACACACTTTTTCACTGTCCTCTTCAGAGAGATAGTGTGTGTTTGAGTAAATGTGTGTGTGTGAGAAAAAAACCCAGAGTGCCCGCTGGTGTGTATTTGCATGTGTGTGCATACATGAAGGTGTGTATCTGCCTGAGCCCTTCCTTGTATAGGACAGTTGAAGGAGTCTTAATATGTCATCTGGCCCCACAGGTGAAACTCTAGATCTCGGCGTGGCTGAGGGGGCGGGGCATAAATAATACAAAAGGTCCAGAAAGAAACAAAGACAGAAAGAGATAGACATGGAACAAAAAAGAGAAGCCTGACTGGAAGTAAGAAAGATGTCAAATTTGTGAATATCCAGAAATGCGTAGCTTCAACTGAATGTGTGGTAACATCTGCATGTTATTTTAAATCAGATCTGTCATTTTTTTAAAGCTAACAAGTACTGGCTGGTGAGTGCATTTAAAATGCTTTAGCATAAAGATGTTCAGCTCCTGTGAATCTATTCTCAGGCACATAAGCAAGAGAAACAGCAGAGGCAGGAGAAACACCCACATGTTAACGAAATGACGTCTTCTTTCTTGGTATCGATGACAGAGGAATGACTCTCACAACATCTCAGCGGCACATCTAGAGCAGGATTGGTAACAGGGCAGTGATTATTAGTGCCATCAACCAAATTATCCCTCTTCCTGAGGGAAGAGATCAGATTGCAAGATCTGTCCTGCCAGAGAACACAGGTGTTGGGTTGCCAGATCCTGATCTTTTGGAATGTAAGTCTATCTGATCATTGGCATCCAACAAAAAGGCGCATGTAATATATGTGTGCATGGGTTAACGAAGGTGTCTTCACAGCGAGCGCAATGAAGGAGCATTGTTTTTGCTTTTTCAATCATTTTCTCTTATGGGTTTTGGAAATGGATGAAAAGACCCGATCAAATGTGCAAAGCTTGGAGTTACAGCCAATCCTTTCCCCTCTCCTCAAAGTAATCGCTCCCGGCAGGTGGTCCTCTGTCTTTTGACACAGTTTTGTAAAAGAGAGATAACATGGTTGGAAAAAACTGACTTGCATGCCGGGAAAATTAGGTAACATTATGACAGAGATTGACTTGATGAGGCTCATCAAAAGCATTGAGGTTCCAGGAAGGAGCTGTAAACTAAAACATCTGCTGCTTTTTAGGAGAAAACAGAGGGACACCTGCAGAAGTGCATGCAGAAGGTTTGCAGACCTGCAGCAAACACTTCACATACACTGTTGTGGTATTTAAATACGCCTCAGCTGAAACTTCCAGAGAGCTATTTGTCTCTTTTTTGAACTGACACAAGAAACTGTGGCTGAGTGTCTGGATTTAAACATGGGTAGGCTCAGAGTGGGAGGGGTGGATCCACGCCCAAAACCTACCTCTCCAACGACACACCCAACCTCAGGGAAACCCTCACGTTACTGGTGGAGCTCCATGGTCACGCTCGTCCATGTTTCAACAGGTCAATCCCGGTGACCAGCATAAAAAAAGTAGAGCAAACTCATTTACATGCTCTTCATCTCAGTCGCCCGTACAGCCTCACGTTTTGTCTGCTTCAGTGGCGAGGCTCTGAGCAGCAGGGGTCGGTCAGCGGGGAGGAAAAGTAGTGCCTGCAGGCAGCGAGGATGAATATTTAAAGAGCGCTATTCTTCGGCGGGCGACCGGGGGCTTGAGTTCCACACACTTCGGGGAGAGTTGATGAGCTCCGCGGGTGGGCACCATCAAGCAGCAAACGCACTGACACACATTCATGTAAATATATAGGGCAGCTAAACAATTACCTCTTAGTTTTTTATTAAACAGACACAATTATTAGGTCTGTTTAGTTGTTTACTGTAACAGCTAGCTTTAAAAAACGAGTTAGCATCAAGGGGATCAGGAGAAAGTTTTAGTTTCCGGTAGCACCTGCCCGTTAGTCATAAGTTTTGTTTGCTGTATATTAAAGACCTCCTCTCATCCGGATTGAACACAGTGGGGAAGTGTGTCATTAGGTGGCCCAGGGGTGTGTGTAAGAGTGTGTGTGTATTCTAACAGATGAAGGTGAGAGGAGGGAGAAAAAAAGTGCCGTGTTTCCATATGAGCAGTCCTTCCGCTGCCCGCCAGATGGACCCGCCTGACAACAAACAAGCCGCGCGCGCGCGGAGGCAGCGGAGCCACGCGGCTGCTGCGGCTGCTCACCCGAATTCCTGCCATAACCCAGACGACCTTGCCGTCTTCCCCGCATTCAGCGGCAGGCGCCCCGCATCTAAACGGTTGAGGGCTTTGATATGAGTTCCCTGCTGCGGCGAGACGCCAATGCGATACCTCTCTGGCTTTTGGAAGAGCAACAAGCCCTTTGGTTACGTCTGAGCTATTTTTAGACATGTTACTGCAACGGTGACTTACATTCAATAGGCTTCAACCTTTTTTTTTTTTAAAAAGCTGATGGTGTTTTGGTCCAGTCACAACCAAAGCCACTATCTAAAGTGAACAAGTCTCCCTTACAAACATACTGACAGAATGAATGTAACCAGCTTTTAGTCATGTTTACCACATTTGCACTAATAAAACATTATGTTGTTCAAAAAAATACGACGTCACATCTGTTCATCCCGCAGTAATTATCAAGTAATTGTGAGATTATGTAATCTGTGATGCAAAACATTTGATAGTCACAACAGTACAAAACAAAAGGTCTGTGAAAGTCAAAAGTTGAAAACTGTCTTTTTTCCCCCCAATAAAAGACCACTTCTATGAAAATGTTTTTTTTAACATGATTTTGTCTCATTTTTCTGATGATGGAGGACCTATATAAAGAAAAGTTAGATTAAAACATCATTTCTGAGTATTTCTTTATTCTTTTTTCTTTATTCTTTCTTTAGTCGCTGTGAATCATCAGACAAAATAATGCAGTTTGAAAATGCTTGTAGGTGTGATGTTCAAGTTCCCTGCTGTATCCATTCTGATGCATTCACTTGTAGACAAATAAATCCATGTACATCTTTGTTTTCCTGGTCAGAGCTGGCATCTGGCTCTGAACTACAGTTGGATAGCGCTAATATTTTCTGTCATTTTTTGGGGTGTGAGCTAATGGAAGAGCACAATTACAGATGGATAATGGGAAGAGGAGATGGGGTTGCCTAATTTCTAATAAACTACTGCTGCTCTGCAGAAACTATGTCCTGAAATTGACATGTTTTTGTTTTAATTTGGCCAAAAATGACATGATCATAATTAAAAGACCACTGGGAAAGCATTTGCAATAGATCAACAGATGATCGAATGCATCTTTGAGTTGTGATTTAGCTAACATAATGGATATAATATTGATTTGTAGTTCTAACAGCTCACATTTATTCAAGCTCCTGTGAAATATATTTAAATAGGTACAAATAATCATAAAAATCTAATAATTTATCCTCTTTCCTCAACCTGAATTGATAGCTAAGCTGTTTTTCACTTTTCAGCGAAAAATAAACACACAAAAACCAAAAAAGGAGTTTGTCTATAATCGTACACTAGAGGAAATATGAAATAGAAAGAACTCTTAGAGGAGAATTTATTGAAAATATGCAAAAATGACTTGGAGTTGAATTGCATCTCTTTTTTAAACAATATTTTATGGTTGCACCTGGTTGTTAAAGGGGTTTAGACCTATGTCAGGGGATTTTACGCAAAGCTCCAGAGAGTCTCCAACAGGCGTTTTTATTAGACGTGGTGACGTGGTTGTACTGTTAAAATTCTGAAAAGCCAAACATGGCAGAAATACTTTGTAGCCACATTCATTTTTTATTTGTTGAATTTGCGATGAGCAGCTTTTCAATTTTAAAGTAGGGTGCATCGTAACAGTTCTGAATCTGTGGTTTTGCTGTCATTTGTGAGAGCAAAAGGGCAGCAACACCTTTAGACATTGGCGGTTCTTTTAGTGTCTCCAGACGAAACCTCATCTGAATTATTTGGCTGTTTTGAAGGCGCAGCAAAGAGCACTTGCTGCATACAGTAAATGTGGTTCACTTGGCAACTTCTTCCCATGAGCCCTAAAATATTAAACATCTGTACTTTTAAACGTGTAAGGATTATTTTAAAATATCAAGAACAAACCCTCAATGTTATAAAATGATAGAAAAAAATGATTCAGGAGTCACAGCATAGTTTTTCTTGGAATTAAAAAACACCAAAAAAGTAATGTCAGGGATGATTTGGGAATTTCCATGTAAAATTGCATTGACTTTACTCTTTTGAGTCTGAAATTGATGCATAGGTGAGCTCCCTCTCTTCCAATCCAGCTCCCACCCTCTGATTTGAAAATTTGATAACGTATCACTAAGCAGTCAACAACATTAGCTTTCCTCCTGAAGGCGTCTGCTGAGTGTCGAAGTGGAACAGCTGCTGCGAGACATCCAGACTCTGCAGCAGGTCAGAGGCTGTCTGTGGAAAGCCTCTGCTGGGACTAGGGACAGTTTTTGCCTTTGTTCATACGCAAGAGGGCAAGACACAAGATCTATTTCCAAAGCAGAGACGGATCGGAGGATTGAAGGGTGTGAAGAGCAGCAGGATGCATCCGCATTCCCTTAATAGAGGCTCCACCTGGATAGGCCATACATTGGAGGAAAGGAGGACTGCTTGAGTTGCTAGAGTACTGCTGTGTCTCTATCAGTTTCAGATATTCCCTGCTGTTGCTTAAGTATCTGTGATTCACCCAAGGAACCTCTTCCTGCGAAGAAATGCACTTGATGGCTGTTGCACTCAAAACTACAATCATGCGCTGCTGCATCTGACAAAAATGGTACAGCGTGCGTCTGTTTTTATCCAAATGCAGATCATCTTCAAAAGGACGGGTGCACAGAGTCCACTCTGCCTCACAGGCACCTTGATGGATTTTAGTGTTGAGTGAGCGTTGGATCATGACTTTGCTTCACAGCCCAGCAATGGGAAATGTTTGTGTTCAGGAAGGTGATAGAAAAGCCTGAAGGAGCTGCAAAAAAGAAAACAGAACATTTTATTATTTATTTTCTGTATCTAGAAAGTTGGCGGCGTGTGTTAATTTGATTTATTAACACAATTCTGCTGCACTGAAATGTTCTTTCAAATAGTAAATATCATCATTCAAACTTCACAAATGTGTGTTCCACTATTAGTGTTAATAATTGTTTTAAACTGCAAAGTTCAGAACATTTTTCACGTCATGTTTACAATAGTACAATAGAGGATCAAAGAAGCACTTTATGTGAAGAATTTTAGACCTGAGTGGGTAAAAAAACCCAAAAAACATTTCTCATTTTAAACTACAAAATTTATAGTGGCTTCCAGCTTAAAAAAAAGCAATCAAATGAAGAATAGAAACGTTTTTTATTTAATTGATAATGAATTATTTAATCATTTTCAAGCTTTCATTTGAAGCTTTTAAAGAGGCATTCCAATGAAAAATCTTTTTTTGGGTGTTTTTGGCATGTTCTTGTGGTATTTTCGGATGATGAAGGACACATATGAAGACAATATAACCCTGTAAAGCCTGAACCATTGAATAATTGACAGAAAATTCAAATTCTTTGGAGCCTTTATAGGTCCCTCTGAACAAGCAAACCAAAAATGTATCATATTTAATGCATCAGGTCACACAGCTCAAATATATATATATATATATATATATATATATATATATTTTCCTGATTTAACAAAAACATTCTAAGATCCCAAAAAAATAGAAGAAATTTGTGTTTCCGCTTCATTACTCTTGTGGAGGGGCTGATAGACTCATGTATCAAGTATGATTTGTTTGGCTTTTAAGGGTTAAGATTAAAATTGCATTTCTGAGTATCTCTTTATTCCAGTGATTGTAAATCACAACTCAGAGGCGAGATTTCTAACGAACTACTGCTGCTCTGCAGTCTAAAATATGACAAACGTTTTTTTAGTTTGCCTAAAAACAGCATAACCATGATTAAAAAGCCACTGGAAACACTTTTACAATAGATCAAAAGATGAATGGAGTGGGACGTTAAGTTTATTTGTGCTCAACAGGCAAAGATTTGTGGTTGAAGCAGTTGCCTTAATTTTCAGCGATTTTATACTTTTATACATTTTCATACAATTGTCAGCAATTTTATACAGTGAGATTATACATTTTTAACATGTTTAAATTTCTTTATCAAACTTTTGGCCATGTGGCCAAACTATGGCAGTAATATCAGAAAAATTAAAATTTTATATATAAAATTTTATATATAAAATTTAAATTTTCAATCAAAGTAACTTCAAAGTAATGTTTTTTAGCCTGTGTTCTCTTAGGAATATATTACTTTAGATTTTGACAGCATGCTTTGGAGATGCTTAGGAGACTTCGCTAGTATGATGCTGTGTACAGCACACAGGCAGAGCACATATCGGCACATGTGTGCAGTTTCGGATTTTCATCAACGCCTTAAAGAACATTATGTCCAAAACCCTATTTTTTGAGTAATTATTAGCAGGAAAAGGTCTTTACGGCAGAGTTTGTTGATCAGATCAATCCATTAAACATATTTGATATAGAGTCTGCAACAGACCATTTCTGCCAGGATTCATTCATATAAAAAAAACAGATCCAATAAAATTGACTGACGTTATAGTTAACCAGATGTAAAGCTACAAGGGTTTAATTCAAAGTGTTAGCTTATTAAAGTGCTGTAACATTGGGGGAATCATTAATAAGTCATTTTGTTTTGACACCAAGCTTCAGAAACCTGCCATATTTTCACAAGCGTAGAAGCTATTACATTTTCAAGAAAACTAGCTTTATTGGTGATATATACATTTTAAGACAGCCTGCCTTTGCTTTAGACTGAAACATAAACATATATATTCCCCCCTCTTTTGAAAATAAACTCCTTTGAAGTACTCTGTTCATAAATGACCATTAAACAAGATGCATGTTCAAAACAAACCGATAATAATGTTGTGTTGCTTTGGTTCACAGCGAGTGATTGTTTGATCATCAGGAACTACTTGGATCAGAAATCCTGCCTTTAAAGAGATGCTGTGGTGGAAAAAAGAAAGATATAGCTCCTATTACTGGTTGTGAATTAAAAAATATCTTATTCTTTTCAAACTTGTTAATTTCAGATTTTTGAGTCTGCAGTCTTGAAGCTGAAGCTTGTGGCAAATGGGAGACACTTGTGGTCTCACAATTGCTGTTTTGAATAATTGCAACAGTGTTTGTGACTCATATATCACATGTGGATGATCCTGATGCTGGTTTTTAAATTGTTGTCTTTCGCTCAGTGAGTGCAAATTGATTCTAAGGAGGCAAGTTCTTCATGTATAAAACCAAAAACGGTAGACTTTGCACCTGCAGATTTCATCACCCTGTACTAGAGGAGCAAAAACCTAAGATTCCCTTTGTGAAAAACAATGTTCTTTTAAAGAACATTGGTACATACTTCATATTAAATGCTAAATAACGCAACAAGATCATTATTTTAGTGTAAAAGCTGTATTATTATCCTCAGGTGGTTTTCAAAAGCATAATATTATGTGTGTTAACTTACTTTGTGAAACATTCTATTCAAGAACCTTTACCTTTACATCTTGTTTGATTGCTTTGTTGAAAATATGTTTTACTTGTGAAGAAATGAAGTCTAAATAAACAAATACTTATGTGTGTGTCATAATAATTCAGTATTAACCAATACGAAAGTTTAGTGTTAAAAGTGATAAACTTGGTAGACATTGAAAACTTAAACAAAAGGGGTTTTCATGATTTAAACTTTGCAGCCATTTTTATGATTGTGTGAATGAATGATAGGATAGTTTCTCACAGCCTACAAGGTTAGTTCATATAGGGAGTATGCTGCTTTAAAACAAATGTGTGCAGGTGGGAGTGAACGAAGAGCTGATAAGGAGTTAACGAGGAGCAGAGGTACCTGCGAAAGACTGGGAAAAGGCCGACGGTGGGAAAATGCATCTCCAGGGAGAAGATCCAACCTCTTATTTTGATCCAACCTTCTTTTTGCATATTGTGTATAAAACTCTGGGTCAAAGGGAAAAAGGGTGTCTCTATTCTTCATGCACGGAGAAGAGCATCCGCTAGATGCGTTCCTTGGGAGAGCTGGAGACCCTAAACACATGTATTAGATATTTTGGTGTCAGGAATAAATCTTTTTGTGGAAAACCTCAAAATCGTTCCAGACCTTGATTTTTGAACACGCACTTAGGCATAATTGGCGAATTATAGCCTACACTTGTCAACACATAATTTTATTCCTAGATAGTCACTTGGAGCTAAAGCTTAAATAAAGATTGAAAATAATTCAAAGCAGAGGTTTGAAAGATGAATGAGAAGACTTGACAAGCTAAGTCTCCTGTGAGCAGAGATCTGTTGATGGAAATCAGTGCACCAGAGCAGTCCTATGACTGTCTGGTTTTCGATGTTTTGGTATCAATGAATCTTTCTGTGATCAAAGTAAAGCAAAGACTAGGACAAAATAAGAGAAGATAAAAATAAAATAAGATGAAGGATAAAAATGCAGAACACAGGACCTAAGGGACCATTATCTAACAGGTAATGTTAACCTTTTGGTAAAGGGTTTTTACAGAGGTAAAGAATTCAAGAAAGTGTCCTTCGAGGACCAGTGTTGGGAAGCACTGGTCTAACCCTAATCAAGATACATGTTCTTTTATTTGTTTAGTCCTTTCAGGGGTCTACATGGCAAGTCACACTATGATTTGCACATGTGATTGGGCTTCAGTTGAAGGGTTCCTACCTTCTGCATCACCCAGACTTGAGAGAGGTACATGAAAACACTGGAGAGTGCACCCATGTGATTGCAGTAACTTACAGCACCTTATCCTTAGTCCAAGGCAGTCTCCCATCCACAGACCAGCCAAGTCTGACCCTGACATTGGGCGTGTCCAGCGTGGCACCACTGTATTAAACCTTTCCCAAAAAAACTAACATTACCTGTTGGCCCTCCAGTTTCTTCTGACAATTACCACACTGAAGGTTTTATTAAAAAAAAAAAAAAGTAAGTGGATATTGAAAAAATGTGTTGGCTTAAAACTGATCAATTACCTTTAAATGTTGAAGAAGAAACCAGACTGCATTTGTACTACCAAGAAATGTAAATACTGTAAATTTAGATAAGGAAGAAGAATTAGTCAAAAAAATAATAATTATATCTATTATTAAAAAAAGTTTAATCACACAGAAATGAACATTTGTTCCATAAAAAAAATCAAGGTCATATGTCCAAGAACGCAGTAACAAGTTTTAATGTGATACAGGCTACATTAAAAGAAGGCAAATGTAACACAATTGGTTTAGCTGCTGTCTGGGGTTAATCTAATAAAAACCATTCCTCTATGTCATATTAAAAATCCCTGTTACTAAAAAAGTACTCATATAAATCAAGAAAGGCACTTTTGAGTTAGGTCAATTCCCAGCCTATAATTTCTTTGTTTAGCACATTTTGTTCTGAAAACTATTATATTAAATGATGTGCTCAACATCTTCCACACCCACATCCCACGCTTCACTGTCTCTGTCTTTGTAAGGAGGGCACAGGGCTCTCTCAGCTCTGTGGTGCTGCTACAATCCCCGTAGGCTGTGGTGGCCAGTCCACCCATGGCCGTGTATCGTTTGATATGCTGACATGCACAGGGAACACATATTGCAATCAAACGTGTAGAGAAAAAGAAATGAGCAGGTCTATTTAAAAAAAACAATTTGTGAGCGTCGTCTTTCATCCGACAGCAATTCATTTGCATAAAGGGTTTGAAGAAGCTGCACACGCGCTCTCTTGTCTCCAGCTCGCCTCCTGCAACCCCGCGCCTGTTGGAAAGACATAAATCATTTTGTGTTGCATCAAAGAACAGCTGGAGAAATTCAAAGATAAGCTCGAGAAACAGCTGCAGTGAGTTTCAGGCGTGACACAGTACTTGTTAACTTATCGACCATATACATTCCAGCATGAATGCATACTGTGACACATGTCAAGTGAGTCTAAGCAATTGCTTAACCACTGCTTATATTTTGTGTGTCGCCATGTGTAACAAGAGCATTTACAAGGAGTTATTCAGTGACTGGATGAGACATACTCCCAGACAATCACTCTGCTGAGGTTCAATTCCCTTTCAAAGGTCTAACTGTAAAGACAGACTCCTTGGAAAGTTGTGCTTTTGGAGTTTTTTAACATGTTTTTGGGTTTTTTTCCAATGATAGGATACATACAAAGAAAATGAGCAGACAAAAAATTGCGTTGGAAAGTCGTTGAAAGCTTGTAGTTGTGTCATAGGTGCTACAATGGTCCCAAAGCTCCCTGTTCTGTTCCATTTGTATGCATCCAATTGCAGGCAAATAGATCCATGTCCATCTTTGTTTTCCTTGTCTGAGCATCTGGCTCAAAATTGTACGACTGGATAGCTCCAATACTGCTTGTCATTTTTGTTGCACTGGTAATGTGAGAGAGTGTAAACAGATGGATGATGGGAAATGAGGGAAGGCCTTCTCATCAAAAGTTTAATCCACAACTCCCTGGTGAATTTCTAATAAACTACTGCAGCTCTGCAGAAACTACATCTGAGAAAGTGACACAGGTTTTTTGATTTTGGCTAAAAATGTTATAATCGTAATTAAAAGAACACAGGGAACGCCTTGACAATAGATCAAAAGATGAATTTAGTGAGTTTTTAAACAGAAATAAACAAAACAGAAATCTGAATTATGGAGGGTCACATGACCAACACCAGTACTGTTTACTGCACGCTTGGGGATTAAAAGCAAAAGAAACATAAAAAGGAGTTTTCCTGCATTTTATCACCCTGTCAGATATTTGATGAGCACAGACACATGTTTATGTAGCTTCATCTTTTCAGTGCATCATCTGATATAGCTCAGTGTATTAAATCACATTCACTTTAAAACAAGCAAAGACTACACTTGTTTACATCAAGACTGGATATTTGCTTTAAGCACACGCTGTTTTTAATCAGTCTCAGAAAAACCCCATACAGACTTTAGTCTGTAACCATGGCGCAACAACATCCGTGCCATCATATTTGGACTTATTTATGGGACTTTGAAGGAAGAGCAGCCCAGACTAGATGAATTATAAACGTCAATAAGGACTTACAGTAAAGATGACAAGCAAAATATCCACAGTCATAGTCATGTGGCATTCACTGATAAGACTCACTTTGTGGAAAGAAAATGTCACAGCATTACTTTATAAAGGTCTTTGTGCTTGTTACTTACCCTTTATTTCATATAATTCGTTTTTTTCATGTATGTCAGTTGGAACAGTTGTCCTCATGATGTTGAAAGCCTACTACTAAAGAGAGAGAACATTTTGGAGGTCTGGGGTGGGGTTACAGTTTAGATGTGACTGAGCTTTAACCCCAGAAAGAAAATTGCTCAGATCTCACACAGGGAATTAAAGTCAGTGCAGTGGTTTAACAAAGACAGTAACACAAGTTTTGCCTTAGGCTTGACCCAAATGACTGCTGCAGGTTTTTAGATTGTCCAGGCCCTTAGAGCAGGGGTCCCCAAACTTTTTCTTGTGAGGGCCACATAACTTTTTTCTTCTCTAAAACAGGGCTGGGGCCAGTTTGTTGGCTAACAGAAAAAGTGTAACAATCACAGAGTGTGTCTAAACATAAACATTTGTGCTTTTTCAGAAAGCCATACATAACTACATTTTTACAATCCCTTCCTGTAATCGTCAGAGAAAAAATAATACTGAAACATTTGAAAAATTAAACCAACAAATAGGGTGTTCTCTCTTGTCATAGTCCCTTTGAGGCTTTGGAGGGCTGCAGCTCCTCACACATCTCACAGTCTGTGCTAACTTCACAAAAGTGATGGGAATTTTGGCGCTTCTCTCCTATCGGCTCCCAAGAGGCTCTTCAGGTCATTTTGTTGTTTTATTTAATTTATTATCACTGACTATATACAATTATACAAAAAGTAAAGAGCTCAACATAAAACGTTTTTAAATATAATTTTAAGTATATAATATGTAAATGCATTTATTTTTCCTTCCAGATAAAATATACCAAAAAAACCAAGAAAAAAACAAAGAACAATTGTTTACAAGTACATTCTTAAAGTGAAACAACACAAAATACTGCAACCACAACCCAAAATACTTATTAAAATGTGCTAAACAAACAAAAAAAGAAAGAGTTTAATCATGGTAAGGACTGACATTTAGAAATATTAAATGTCTCAGCTTTGTGAATCTGATCTGGTTTCTTCTGTCAGTAATGGTCTGCCCTGTTTTGGAGAAAGTTGTTCTCAGGTGTGTGCACAGGTGTAGATTTGATTCTGTATGAAATTCTTTTCTTGCAGGCTCTAAACTCTGCCTTTGTATTGTCAATAACAGTGAAATGGGTCAAAATTTTCTACTTTTCTAGTGTCACTCATTTTCTATTTGTGTTGATGTTGTTTCTTCTTGTGGCACCTGGCGCTCTCTCTGTCTCTCTCTCATACTATGTTCATGCGCTGTTCATGTATAAAAGTAACAAGCTTTGCATTCCCCCTGCTCAGCGCTTTGACTGTATGATAGCTCTGTGCAGACACATATTGATCAGTCATGTGTGGCTTGAAGAGACAAAAAAGTGAGAGAGGACTTGCAACTATACTTAATAAATGAAAATGAGCAGCTGTGTTCAGAACTAATGAAAAAATTTAAAAAAAGTCAAATTCTTTTGTCTTTTGCCGCAGCTGTACATACATATAAGCATTACCTTTTCACCAGTAGTGTTCCCTCATTTATTTCAGGAGTTACGTTCTAAAAAGAACTCATGAAGGCGAAATTTGCAAATTAGGATTACAGATATTAAAATCCTCACAACATTTGTTACACTGTTCTCAGACAGACATGAATGTTTTCAGACTTTTCTCTCTTGTTTAAGCTCTCAAAGTTCAAACGTTCATAGAAAAATAAGTCCAGGATTATAGAATGAAAATAAAGATCTGATCACGATCAAAGATTTATGTAGATTTGGAGGGCTGCGCGTTTCTGCATAGCAGACACGGCAGCGACGAGATTAGCAAGGAATCCAGCCAATTGGAACACACAACAGGGTGTGCTGTTTGAAAACAAAACAAAAAAAGCAGCAGCATAATTGCTCTAAAATTGAGAAGTATTTGTAAGGAAACTGTAAATTGCACACCCTAATGACATATGAGCGATGCTGTCTTTCAGTTCCCTTATGCAGTACTCTATTAGTCATTAGTAAGGTGTGTGCATTGATCCTTACTGACTGTACATTACGTCCACGTGATACTTGAGTGTTTGTAGAAAAGTTCATAGAATGCCCAAACCCCACTGTCATTTCTTAATGTCTGAGAGTCAAGTGAGGCGCAAAAAGTGCAATTATCACTTGAACGGCAATAGCGGACTCATTCGTTTTGTGCGGATCACTCGCGTACATTGTACTGGTTTACTCATTTTTTGCCCTCAGACAGCACTTATACAACCCATATCCACCTGTAAGGACAGTTGTGATTAAGGCATTTTGCAAGCTAGAATTAATTCTACCATTATTTTGGTGTTAATTAAAAACAAACTCAGT
The DNA here is from genome assembly GCA_014656515.1 of Oryzias celebensis. NCBI lineage: Eukaryota > Metazoa > Chordata > Actinopteri > Beloniformes > Adrianichthyidae > Oryzias > Oryzias celebensis. Next base: position 24,175,703 of record BNCR01000001.1, on the reverse strand, counting down.
TTTCTTTGTTTGTAGAGATCAGTACCAGAGGAACTGTTCAGACCTAGTGATGCACCAAACAGGTGGGCTAAAATCTCTTTAAAAGCTTGGCATCAGTTTGTTTGGAGGTGGAATGATGGCTGACAAATGAAAGCAGCTCAGAGCAGAGAGACACACAAACTTGCCATAATTTATGTTTTGCTCTAAATTGTACCAAATTCTCTAAAATCAATCAATTGTTGTCGTTCCTTCTTTCCCATGCCAGTGAACTACTGTTTTCCAACAGCGTGTTTCTGTTTTCAGAACCGATGCTATTTTGACCGCAATATGCATTTCAAAAATTCTTTGGATTTCACTTCACTGCCAAAAATAAAACCTTGTAGAACATATTTTTATAGCGAAGCCTTTTGTTTGCTGCACACACCATTGCCTTGGAAGTTTACAACGTGCTTTAATACAATATAAAATACATATGCTGTCAGGTCAGGTTGGAATAATCCAACTTTTTTTCGGTTTTCTACTTGTCTAAAAAAATAACAACATGAGATGTTAAGGTAAATAAGACTTATCTTAATTCCAGATCAGAAAACCTTGCTGTGAGTGAAAGCACATCCTACATTTTTGTGTTTTTTTTGTGTGCTGCAGCAGATGGAATACATCCAAAAAGATCTTTAGTTGACTGTTAAGGAGGAAATATCCCAATCAGAGATGCTTAAGTAAAAACAGACGTACACTGGAAACAGTCCAACTGACATGGAGATGTAGATCAAAATACAAACACTGAGATCAAAAACTATCCAAACTTGGTATTATAGTCATTTTTAGAATACAATTTTAGACAAAGTTTTTGAACTTGGGAAGGAACCAGTTTCTAAAAAATTGCTAATTAGAAAAAATAATCACATTCTACACTTTATTTCTTTTATGCTATCCACTTATGCACTAATTGTGTCCTGCCTTGATTAGTTCGAGTTTATACCAGTTTATATTGAGATTTATTCATTTAGCAAACACTTTGATCCAAAGGGACTTACAGAAGAGACTAAGTGTGAGACGGAAGATTTCACAGTTCACTTATCAGTTGTTAACTCACTGTGTATGCTTATGAATTTGTCTCTTTTCTCACAGATGAATAATGAATATGTACTGAAACAAATAGTCCACACTGCAGTCCTGCAGGCTGAGCACAGACTGAGTTCCTTGGCATCATCAGTTGTAAAATCTGTTGGCAGCATTTCACGTTTAAGTAATTGTTAAGTCCAATAGCATCAGTGCCTCACTTTCTACCAGAGAAAAAATTAACTGCTTCCTTACTTTTTCAATATTTATTAACTTAATTACTGATAAAAATGGGGAGGAAAAAACATTGAAGCAATATTTTACCTCGAGTGAAGCAAACTGAATGTTTTCTTCCTTTGCTGATTCCAGAATCCTGTTGTTGAGAAAAACACAATCAGCAGTTGGTTAATCGTCAAACTAGGAAGCTATGCTGCTGAATGTATATAGAATTCTTTGCAAGAAGTGTGAAAATATCCCCCGATAAAATTTTGCTGTTGCATGTTTATTCCACCGCACCAACATTTAAAGCAGCTCCCCTGATGGAAACAGCATATTTTTTAAAGCATGTATATGTGTTTTAATGGAAAACAGGAGAAACATGCAGACTTTTGGCTACCAACCATTCAAGGAAAACCAAAAGATACATTATTTAAAGTTTGGAGTGCTAGTGTTCAGATACCTTTTGTAAATCTTGAAAAGAAACAAGCAACAAATTTCCCTTTTTCATTTAAAAACAGGATTACGGTTCTGAAAAATCAATTTTTTTTCTTTTTATCGGATTATATCTGAAACCCTTTAAAGTGACTTTTACAGGAATCTTCATTTCAGTCTCAAAAAACAGGATTTGGGTCTTACAGCTGATGGATGCACCCTCTTGGTAGGCTGATCATTTAAAAGCCATAAAAAGTCATCAGCCTCAAGATAAGCTATTTCAATTTATTCAGTGGACTGGACCAATTAGTGTAATTTGGCTGCAGTCTGCGACACTGAGAATGTAGTGCACTGACTTTTTCGTTATAGTGGCCCAGGAACCCAATATCCGGAATACACTGCATGGGATTTCCAGCAGCTCTGAGACTTTCCAGGCTGTCAAAATGTGCACCAGTATGCCCTGGTGCTTTAAGTGCAAATTAAAAACGCAATGGGTATAACTTGGGAAAAGGTAAAAGGTAAAAAAAAAAATGGAAATTGGAAATGATAGATTTCTTCCTGGAGTTCTCTCATATTTCTTTCTTCCCTCAGAACCAACATTGGAACTAAAAAACAAGAGAGTTTTATGACCAAATGGATTCCTGGACTAAATGATGTATTTATAAGATATAACCTTTGATGTGTCAGTGATCTGTGCCAATACTGATGCAAGTTTTAATTTTTGTTGTCAGATTGTTGTTTTGATGAGGCCATCCTGCTATTTTTAGACTTTTTGGCAGTATGCTGCCGTGTAGGCAGTTGTTACCAGAGCTGCAAACGCAACTTTTTCCTGCATCATTTTCCAGCATCAAATTTAACTCTCAACTGTTTTATTTTTTAATGTATTTTTATTTGCAAGTGCATCTGCGACAACAAAAAAGGTTATGTTTGCTCCAAGAACCCACAAGATTGGCCAAAGTTCTCCATCAAAAGTGGGTTTAAGATTGACAACTCAGCCAGAAGGTTAACAAATCAACTTTCCTGTGTGCTCACTTAAATTACAACATGGTGAAATGATTTATGGCAGGTTTATTTTATGATGACAAAGATTTGCAGCGTGTCCCAGCTGTAACCATTGTGTCCTTTACTGTTTAATTTCACTTTTGCAAATTTTGGCTCCTAAAGTTGGCATCTCGAGACACACCACATTATGGAGGCAGACAATTTTTTCTCTTTTTATACTTGAAGTGACTGTTTTGCAGTAGCATTTTAATCTAATGTTTTGGATCTTTTAAGGCTTGGTTAGTAAAATGTTTTGTTACAAAAGACTTTCAAAAGAAAGTCCCATTTCACAAGCTGCATAAAGAGAAAAGTTGATTTAATAGTTCATAATGAAAGTTGCTCACCGCTTTTCTTCCAGGCAGTGACCATATGGTTCACATATGGACACATTTGTAAATTGGCTGCACTTTCTTGTAGGGCAATGACAGGTAAGTCTAAGGTGACATATAGATTCCTTTATTTATTTATTTTTTATGTTGCCACTGTCTCACATCTTTTCCTTTTTAAAACTTGTCATACCAATGTGATTCAATTCATAAGGCATTTTTTTTTACTATAAGACAACAACAAGCTGAGAAAACCATTATTTAAGCCTCTTTTATTTAATCATAGGCAAAGATCTTGATAAGCAGCACATCATGCTGATATATAAACACTTTCAGGACAAGTGAGGATTTTTTTTATAACTATATAAGACCACAAAATAAATAGTGGATTCTTCCAAACCTCTGAATTTTACCAAGATAACGATAAATGTTCTCTGGACTGATATGACAAATACTGAACTTTTTTTCCTGGTACATTTTAATATAAAACTTACCCAGTGTTAAACATCAAGTACTCAGCAACAGTCAAACAGTGTGGTGGTAGGGTGATGGTCTGGGCCTGCTTTGGATCAGGACTTGGAGTCTTTCGTAAACTAATAAAGTCATTATATTTTGAGGTGTAATGCATCTGTGAAGAGAGCAATATTCTCAAACATCTTCATTCAGTCCACTTCCAAAAGCATGAAAGTGTATGAAAGATTTGGAGTTGTAATGTTCCTGTAATTAAATTGTTTTGCAAATTCCTCCACAATCTGGTGTAAAACTTATTGCTAATTTCCGCAACTCCTAAATGTTATCAGAACCAGTTTTGAGATTTAGATATCAATGATTTTCAGATATATGAATCGGAAACATTTTTTGTCAGCTTTTACCCTTCAAAGATTAAAACTACTTGAAAATAAAAGAGTTGCATGTCCTTCCAACCACCAATTTTCTAAACCCCCTGAATCTTTTTTGGGGCCTGTGGGTTGCTGGAGCCTATCCCAACTACTGTTTGGTGAAAAGGGGGTCACACCCTGGATGGGTCACCAGTCCATCTCAGGGCCACACACTCATATTTAGAGTCATCCATTGCCCTACAATACATACTCTTGGACTGTAGGAGAACCGGGGAGTACATGCAAACTTCACAGTCCAAGTGAGTGCTAACAGTACACCACCATAGACCTCACATTTTGTAATTAACAATTTGTAATTCAAAGTTCAAATCTGTTGATGGTCTAATTGAAACCACTAAAGTCCACCCATTCTACTAGCTTTTCCCCATTTATCTGTGACACTTTGAAGTCAAAAGTCTTCTGTGCTAATTTACACAATAAATTATAGTTTTAACAAAAAATATATAAAGCTTGAACTTTTTTTTCTATTGAAATTGTATAAACATTTGTTTGCAGTGAGAAAATACATCCGATTTTTTTTTCTCAACAGAACTGCTCAACAGGTGTAGCTAATCACCAGCTCCTAATGATCTGATTATCTGCAGGTGTGCAGGCTTGTGAAACACCATGTTTTGTCAGTTATCTAGTCTAAGCCTTTCAGGTGTGTGTTACCACCACATTGAGCGTGGAATACACCAGCAATACTCCTAGATAAGCTTTTCCCCCCACCCTTTTTTTTTTTTTGCTGAACGTTCATTTGAAAAGTGTTCTAAAAACCCCTTTGAAGCTATTTTTAGCCCAGTTTTCCACGCTGAGAAAGAACATTCAGAGGAGTGAGAGGCATCCAAGACAGCTGTCAACCTTTCCTGCAGAGGAAGTTCCAGACCATTTATGTAAAGGTCAGACTGTGCAGTTCTTAGTGAAATTAAAAAACAGGATACAGCTACATTTCAGACCTCACACACCTCCCTGAAAATAATAAATACGCTCTTCCTTGCAAGGTAAAAGGCAAGACATATATTAGAAAAGACCAGAAGATCTGAAAAAATTCTGCCATTAAAGAAAACAAAGTGAAGTTTAAAATCTACATTTGAAAAAAATCCCAAGTTTTCTTGGACAATATTTATTTGAGCAGATGGTACTAAAGTGGAAATAGTGTTTTTCACATTAGAAGTGCAACAGAAACATTATAATCAATTAAAGTCATGTTGTGAAGTACAAAAAGTCCATTTGTTTTCAGTGTGAAGGACTCATGGTCATGTAATTATGCACACAACAGGTTGAAGCTATTTGATGTGTAGGTGTGTCTACAAACTACTAAATTAAAGTTAAATGACTTTTTTTTATAGATTTTTGTTAAATAAATAACTAAGCGTATGGTTAAAAAAATTAAGCGAGAACATTGTTTTTGGTTAGTAATAACTTACACTTTGTTTTTTGTTGATCAATTCCCTTTTGCCTTCAGAACTGTCTTAATCCTTCGTGGCATGGATTTAACAATGTACTGGAAACATTCCTCAGAGAGTTTGGTCCATTTTGATATGATAGCAGCACACAATTGCTGCAGATTTGTTGCTGCACATCCAAGATGTAAATCTCCCGTTCCACCAAATTCCAAAGGTGTTCTATTGGGTTGAGATCTGACTGTGGAGAACATTTGAGTCCAGTGAGATTTATGACATAGTACCTTAAACTGCTGGAAGTAATCATCAGAAGATGAGTACACTGTGGTCATAAAGGGGAAGAAATGGTCTGCAACAACATTCAGGTAGGCCGTGGCATTGTAACCATGCTCAATTGGTACTTAGGGGCCCAAAGTTTGACAAGAAAATATCCCACACACCATTACACCACCACCACCAGCTTGAACTGTTGATACAAGGCAGGATGGATCCAGACTTTCATGTTGTTGAAGCCAAATTCGCACCCTATCATCTGAATGTTGCAGCAGAAATGGAGACAGCAATGTTTTTGCAATCCTCTATTGACCATTTTTGGTGTAGCCCATCTACCTCAAGGCTGGACGTGTTGTGCGTTCAGAGATGCTCTTCTGCAGACCTAAGTTGTGGTTAACTAGTGGTTATTTGTGATAGAAAGGCAACAGTATCAGTTGGAACCAGTCTGGTCATTCTCCTCTGAACTCTGGCATCAAGAAGGCATTTTTCCACCACAGAACGGCTTCTCACTGCACATTTTCTCTTTTTTGGACCATTCTCTGTAAACCCTAGAGATGGTGAATATCCCAGTAGATCAGTAGTTTCTGAAAATACTCAAACCAGCCCATCTGGCACCAACAACCATGCCACATTGGATCTCACTTAAATCATCTTTCTTCACCATTCTGATGCTGGGTTTGAACTGCAGCAGATCATCTTGACCTTGTTGCTTCCATTCGATTGGTTAATTAGAAATTTGTGATAATGAGCAGTTGGACAGGTGTGTCTAATATCATGGCCAGTTGGTGCATATACTTATATAGAGCAGGATATAAATCCCAATTCCCATATGTGTCTGACTAAGCTCAGAGTGTTGGCATAATATTTTTTTAATTTTATTTCTTAGAAAAAGGTATCTGTCTGGATGGACAGTACTTGTACATTTTCCCCATTCAGGGAAAAATGTGTGGTAAAGACAGTTCTGAAGATAAATTACTGTATTAATTTTAATACCTTAAAATAAACCACGTTACTATCTTAAATATGTAAATTGTAGCAGATTATAATTCAGAAACACTATTTTTTTCAGAGAAAGAAAATAATCTCCTGTTAATTCAAGTTGTCTTTTTGATGAGGCCAAAAAGAAAACTTGATTACTTGAACCCTGTTCATTTAAGTTGTTTAATTTCAAAAGGGGTTCTGTTTTTATTGCGAAAAGCTAAAACAAACTCTATTAAGACCGGTTTTACTTCAGCTGCTAAACTTCATTAATACTTTAATTTAATTATTAAATTAGTGACTGACCTTTTGAAGTAAAGGATAATTGCTGATGAAGCCAAGTGGAGAAGACAGCGGTGCGTCACCCCCAGCCATTGATCTGGCTACTGCATTCATTAACTTTTCTCTGTGATCAGCTCTATGACAGCACATAATCGCCCATCAATTTTTGAAATTGGTGTTTTTCATTAGTGCCTGTAAACTCGAATGGCTGAGGGTTCTGCCTGAAAAGACTTTCTGTCTGAGATCTTGCATGAGATCTAAGCACTGCACACTGCCCCTCTCAGGCAGAAAGTAGAGGTGTCAGTGGGAGAGCTCATTCCAGGTCACCCACTCTCTGTGGGTGGAGAGTTTGGAAGAGGAGAAACAAAGTAAAACAGACAAAGTACAGAGAGATATTGTCCACAACAATAAATGCCAGATCTCAAAGCGCCGTGCTACAACATAAAAAAAAAAACTTGAATAAATTTCAGGTTGTTGACGGTGTGATTCATTTCCTGAGGTCTATATAAAGCCATGTGCTCGACCACAATGCAGTGCTTTGGCTGTGTTGGTGTCTAGTCTGATAGGAAAATAAAGAGTTGCCATTGTATAAAAGACAGTCTTGTCTCAGCGGTTTGAGCGCTTCAGGCCACCTACGTTCTTTACCAACTAGTTCCCTTCTTGCTGCAGTTTAGACGGGAATCAGGCACTTCCATTGTTACCGCCTGACAATCCAAACCCAAATGACTTGTCAGTTAATTTTAACCATGACATTCCCAAGTGCACACCACTTTCTGCATGAAAGCACAAAAAAGGTGCTTTCCTTAAAACGTTTGTAAAAAAAAATGATTAAAAGAGGGTTGTTTTTGTAAATGTTGATGTCGTTGGCAGTGTTTGCTCATCTCCAGCAGAGCTTCTGATGCCAGATTTTGTGATCTATACTTCAAATCACTCTGAATGATTAGCCGGCGTCTTGTAGCAGTCAGTGTAGCCGATCGTTTACATCAAAAAACTATAAGCCGCACTGTATCTGGGATGTGCCTCTGACTTAACAAAGTGGGGACACTAAAAAAGTTAGTTACCATGGTTACACAAATTGCATAATACAATTTTTTTTAGTCAGATGCCTTGTGTAATCATGTTCTCCCCCCTCTAATTTATTTGTCTTCTTATTTATTAATATTCTTTTCTCTGATGATTTCTTATTTTTAGTGACTCATTTCCCAACTTTCACATCTTTCACTGTCACTACACCAAAACACAGACAGAGCTCAAAATGCACAAAATAAAGATAAAATACTCCGCTGTTACTTCATTATAAGCAGTGACAAAAGTTCACAGATTTTTTTTTTTTTTTAATACTCTGCACTTACACTCTCAAAATAAGCTACAGGCGATGAACTTGTAAAAATACAATCTGACACAGAATAAAAGATGCTCGTCTTTGTGTCCTTGGAGGCATTTTTGAACTAGAAATGAGACCCTTTGTGTTTGTCCAGTGTCTCTGCAGCACAAAATGTCTGGGAAATCTCTCCCCAGAGTGCTTTTGGCCTAATAAAGAGGCACAACTCAAGAGAGCGGCAGTTTCAAATCTATTACAGCAAAGAGACCTATGTTCAGGTGGCTCCAAAATAAAAAAAAAATGTTGCCCTCCCACCTCCACCACCCTCAGCCTGCTGCTGAAGTTCAGAGCAGTTGTTGAGAGCTGACTCACTACAGTGTGTAAGTGTTACTGGTGTGCACCAGCTGATTGCATAAAAAATGAGAGAGCGAGATCCTCGAGAGTCAGATGCAGATGCAGAAAAGGTCATGTCCCACAAATTGCCATAGGGTACTCTGCAGGCATCCATGTCCTTGAAAGCGACTAAAGATAAAAAAAAATAAAAGATACTTTTCAGAGTTTATCTGGAAGACCTGGAAAAAGAAGTTTTTATTTCCTTGACAACAGCAATTTGTCTAAATATAGACTGAGCCAGGTTCAGCCAGACTCCACTTGTTCTAATTTGGTGTTCCTGAAAGTTGTTGTTAATTATCCACTGTTCTCAAAGGGGTGTCCTCGGGCAAATCTTCCCCCCAAAAAGATGCTTCTAATGGATAAATGGCCAGTGGCTATATAATGGAGCTATAAAAGCAAAGCTCTTCTATTTGGAATCTCGTCTTTTTTCCCCATCTCCCTATTTCACAAAAGAAAAACATTATCCAGTCTTGGTGTAGTCTTTTCTTCTCTTTTTTGTCCAGGTTATGCAATCGTGTTCCTTTCATTCTATGCCTGGGAGGCTCTGACGGAGGAGGATGAAAAAAAAAAACCTCAACAGGTGGGGATTTTTATTCTCAGGATAGAGGAGGAGGAAGAGGAGGAAGAAGGGGCAATGGACTGTTCCTTAATAATAAGCCCTCTGATCTGATTATGCTGCTACATTTCTTGCCTCAAAGGGTATCTCAACTTATGACAGCCAATCCAATCGCCCAGGCCTGCTGACATGACCCTTTGCAGTGGGCTATCTACACCATCTGTCTGCAACGGAACTCAAAGGCAACACAGACGGGGGATGCTGAGAGAGGGAGGGAAGGAGGGAACTTGTCAGCCCTCCCTGAGGACCCCCTGTGCTGCAGTTTTGATCTGCTAATTATGTTTAATTGATACTGTGTAATTCACACGCTCTCGTTTTCCTTATCTCACCCGACGCTTTCAAAAAAAAAAACAAAAAAAAAACCTGGGATGACACGATCAGCAACAAACGTCTGGGTGCAGGTTAAAAAAAAAATCGACGTTCTAATTTGGAGAAAGAGCCGCCTTTCTGCGCCAGATTAGGCTCCAGAGCGGATATTGAAATGTTTTATCTGCGCGCAGTGGATGTGGAGCGGAGGCGAGGGGCATATTGACTTGTTTGACGAGGAGACAGTCGTCACGGCGCGCAGGCACATGCGCGCGCGCGCACATACACACAGCAAGGATGCTGGGTCGCGCACGCGGTTTCATTTGATGAGATGGCGCGAGGCGCACACCATGACCGATGGATGATGCTTGCTGTGCGCCAAAAAAAAAAAAAACGCCATTTGGATTTTTTTTTTGACGCAAAGGAGAGATCTCAGACCCGACAGGAGATGGAGGAGTCAGTCTGAACCTGAACGCACCGTGAAGTTGGAGTGTCTTTGAAACATTTGCGGAGAAATGTCACAATGTGGCGCAAAACTCCAGTGGGGCCTCGTTTATAATAGGAAGATGAAGTCACCAAAGTCCCCCCACCCGCCCCACCACATCCATCTCTTGCATGTTTAATTAACAAGGCTGATGTGTAAGTACCTTCAGCCAGCGGAGCGTGGGAGGACGGGCTGCAGGGTAAAGAGACTGCCGGAAAACATTTCCTTATTTCTCTCTGCCGGTCTGTCAGACAGGCAGCCGAGCATCACCTCTGTCGTGCGGCGCCATAAAGAAGACGGAGAAAAAGTCTTTTCTTCTAAACTTGCTCCCGGTTGTTCAGGACGGCTTTTGGAGAGTGGCGTTCTCCTGCAAAGCGCGCCAGGCTGCGCGGGGAGCGAGAGAGCGAAGCTGTGCGTGAATTGATGCGTGCGCGCCTGTGTGTTTTGATGTTATTTGTGACGGAATCCCCTCTTTGGTCTCCAAGAATCCGGAGAGCGGCGCAAGGAGGAGGAGGAGGAGGAGGAGGACAGGAGAAGAGGAGGAGGAGGAGGAAGGCGCGCGGACCTGTCCACGAGCCCTCACTGCGGTACGCGCGGGGCTGTCACTGGAGATTCCGAACCAGCGCTTATTTTGGATTCTGAGACCCGCGCGCAGACGCTCAAATTCCCCCCCACTTCCAATGGACCGCATCTGACATCTGAAAGAAGAGGAATAGCCTTCATTCACTGGGGAAGAGGGTGGCCGTGGACGGAGTGGGTCTCCGAATCAGTTGTGTGGATTTATCAGCGGGGTGGGGGGGAGTCTTGATGGATCAGAAGAGGATGGATTAATCTCATGACGGAGACGCGTTTTTGATCCTGTCGAGGGCACCCGAATGGAGTAACAGGCTGCAATGTCATCTCCACCTGGCTGCCTGGAGAGATGTGTCACGGGAATGGGGTGAGCTCAGTTCTCCTTTATTTGGGTCTCATTTGGTTTGTGCGCCTTAGTTTAGAACTCTTTTCTCCTCCACTGGTTCAGGCTTATTTGATAAGTCAGCTTTCTCCTGAAAGCTTGTGCGAGTCCTCGACACACAACCTGCTGCATGCCCTACATAGACGAGAGCGGCACTGGAGAGAGGCGCGTGAGGGGAATATTCGCTAAGCAGCCACAGGCTGTTTTCACCAACCCCCCCTCCCTCTCCCAACCCACCAATTTCTCACACACCACCTCACACACCTTTGAATTTAACGTGCGCCTTCGTCACTCAGGGTTCCCATCCAGCGTCCCCTCCAAAGGAGGCGCACGCACAAAAACAACGCGTTCCACGGGAGCGCACGCACCCCCGCGCACAAACAGCACTTGTAGTGAGCGGGTACTTGATGAGATTTTGAGTGCCAAACTGCTTATGAGTCACGAAGAATGCAGGGGTGTAAGCTCATAATGCGCACCTTCCTCGTTGTGGCTCCACGAGAAAAGCCAAAGTGCGCAACATTTGCCGTCTTTGTGTTTCCAGATCAAGTTTGAACACTTTTCCTCTGATGCTTTGAGAAGGAGCCAAGATGCCAGGAGAAAGACGAGTCCCAGCGGCCGCCCGCGCGGGCCCTCCTCTCCTCATGGAAGTAGAAGTCAAGAGCAGGGTCTCCACAGAAGAAGGCGCAAAGAGGCCCCCGTTTGCGCACTCCCGCAGCGGCAGACACGCATTGTGACACCGAAGGTAAGAGTTTTTTTTTCTTTTTTTTGGATCAGCTGAGAAAGAAGCGCCTCCTCAGTTGCAGCCAAACGAGGCTGCTCGGCGCTAAGAGGCGCTGTTGCATCACATTAACCCCGTCTATGACGAGGAGCTGTGTAATGTATTCATATCTCAAATTACAGTTTTCAGGCTTTTGAATGCAGTCACGTTGTGGAAACACATTTTCTTCCGCTTTCCTCCCGCTTTCCGTGCCAAGTCTGTCACACCAAGTGTCTTCTTCTCTCAGCCACGTTTGCCCTCACTCACACACACACAGATGTTACATGAAAGGTAGGAGCCTGTCAAGACAGAATATATGGGCTTGCACCCAATCCCATAAATCTCCATCATGCTTATCCCTATTGGCAACTAAATGCCCCCCATCTTCAATATGGTGTGGGATTTATGTACATTCATCATAATCATTTAGGTTAAATTACCATTCATGCTGTAGGAAAACCTATTGTGTTGGTGTAGCCAAGGAGAGACTGATGGTGTGCTCAGCGGTAGCCTATTTTCTTGATAGTGGGATGACACAAAAGGAGATCAACTCTGTAGGGCATAAAACTCAATAGAGCGGGGAGCAGTGAATGTGGAGAGCTGTTGCCATATTCATTAATACAAATATGCTGTGCAAAGCTGCAAGGAATTCTGGGATGTGATGTCATAACACCTTAAAAACATGAAAGGTGTTTTGTTGGAGTCATTTCAGCTCACGCTGTTGCAACCTCAGCTGACGAGGAATGAAAAAAATGGAGTTATCCTTGTTTCAACCTCCCATGTTTACTGATGACTAAAACAGTGGAAGGATCCCTTTTGGCTCCATCTTGAGATGATGTGATAAAGAACGGACCTGAGCTGGATGCTGGACCGTCTTCTGTTATTGGCACCTATTAGACTTTTGAGATTTTTTAAAATGCTGCTAAATACAAATTTGGGGCAATTCTACAGTTTTCTTTAAGCCCCCACTCCACTCATCTTTTGATCCATGTTAAAAGTGTTCCCAGTGGTTGTTTAATTATCATCATTTTTAGGCAAATAATAATAATAAAAAAAAAAACAAGTGTTTTCAAGGACATTGTTTACAGAACGACAGTAGTTCATTAGAAATTCACATTTGTTGCATGGAGTAAGCCAGCACTCATGTTCCATCATCCTTTTGTTTACATTCTTTCCCGCTAGCTTACAGCCCCTCAAGCCCCCAAGCTAACATTACCGATGCAACAAAAATGGCGAGCACTATTAGACCTATCCAACCATACAGTTTTGAGCCAGATGCTCACAACTACAGACTGTAATTTCTGCACAACAACTACAGGTTTTTACCAATGACCCTCCTGATTCTCTACAATTTAAATAAAGAAATACTCAGAAATGCAGTTTTAATCTTAAATTGATTTAAATATGTCCTCCATCATGAGAACATTTCTACAAGAACATGTTAAAAATATTAAAAACACACATTTTACTGGAGTGGGTCTTTAATAAAAAAGGGCAGTGAACTGATTTTGCTCTCTGCATTTCAGCTTTTATTTGTGTGCAGGACAGTACTAGAGCATGAGCCCAAAATTAGAGTAAAATTTACATATGCCTGCAAGAGGGGTAATGTTCTGAGAGCAGTCAAGCAGAAGTCTTTCTCTCCAAAAATACATTTTTTTGAAGAATCAGTCATCTTGTTGCCTCTTTATTTGAGTAAAGTTATTGAAAAAAATATAAAAGTGTTTTTGCTTTGGCATAGGTCAGCTTCGCACCGTGTTTTCACCTTGTCTGTGTGCAATGAGAGGATCGCTCTTGTTTCTTTTAGCTGATTTTATGCTTGTAGATGTGCTGGGGAAAAAAAAGGCATTTGAGTCACTGCTCCTTTTATGGTTGATTTTAGGTGGGAGTTTAGAGAGAAAAAATTGAAACCTGCAGCTTATGAAGAATATTTATGAAGATTCCTTAAAAAAAAAAGAATAATTTGGTGCTGGGAAGGAAAGCAGAAGAGCACTGTGGTTGTGTTGTCCATGTGGGATTTTGTGATGAGAGCAACAGGAAATCATCACCTTGTTTTTTTACCTTTAACCCAAGCAGCCACCAAGTCCTTAGCAATTGACTTGCTAAATGCAGGTAAACTGCAGCATCACACGATTCAGACTGAATTTGGTCACGCTTGTCTCTCTGCGTCCGACTCCTTCTCTTTCATGCTGTTAGCAGAACGCAGCAGCTCCCCCTCCCAGCTGTTGTGGTTGTACATACAACAGCAGGTCAAATATCCCCACACACAAGGCTCCGGAAGATGAAAATGAGTGTTTTCATTTTCCCTTCCCCAGCAATTACCCATAAAAAGCACTGAGTGACATATGATAATGAGTCATTTGACCCCCGCTGATCTTCTGTATAGCGATGTGTGATGTTGCAGGCTGAGGCAGAAGTTAATACCCCAAAAGACTCATATAAACGTGCGCTGTTTAATCATTTAATCAAAACACAGTTGGTGGTCCCATTTAATGAGTTAGTGGGCCATAGTTATATCAAGTGGAGGTTGACTTAAACATTTTTTTAAGCTGAGCATTTTATGATGAGGATGACTGTATAAAGATGTCTTTGATCATTCAGGGGTATAAATGTAGGCCTAATCCAATCTGAGCATGTTTCCCATTTAGCAGATGGAAATTTCCTGTTACTATATTTAGAAAGTACAAATATTAGGGTTTGCAAGTTGTCACTTCTTGCCTTTAACCCAATTCTTACTTGGGAAAAAAAATGCCTCTCGAAGGATTACGGTTGTAAATTCATAACTAGGCATAAAAAAGTAACTGCATTGTTGCAGAATTTATCATCACGGAGAACAGAAGCAGCAGTCGCCGGCACCTTACTGCTGACACCAATGCTGACTCCGTTAATAGTTTGACCTGCATATGCATGACTAAGTGGTGTACCAAGTCACACCTGCATCAGTGAATTTTATGCAGATTTAGTGTGATTCCATCCCCCTCCACCAATATAAAGAGCGTTCTTATCCATACTCACCAAATGCAATATTTTCTTATGACATTTGTTTAAATATTATTTTAAGATATACTAAATCTCGAATGAATCTAGAATGGAATCTAGAATGAAACTGTGATTTTTGTCAAGCCAAAACCTGCTTGATTTGTTTTTTATGATTCATGAGAGGTGGTTCTATGCTGGAGTCAAAAACATAACAACCAGAACAAGCTTCAACCCACAAATTGCCATTCACGCACCTTGAGCATGATTATGGCATTTTTACGGTGGCCCTGAAGTGCAAATTACACTAACGAGTCCATTGATCGATGCAAAATCCTATTAAAAATCATAACAACATTAGAAAAAAACAAAAATAATAAAGAACAATATTATATTTTGAAAATTTAAGCAAAATTCCAGAAAACAAAAAAACAATAAAAAAATAAATAAAAAATGGAAACATTTGGGAAAACAAAAGTAACTTCCAGATATCAAAATGAAATGTTAAAAAGGAAACACATTCAGAAACCAGAACAGATACTATGGGACATCCCTGCTTTGATCATTTCAACCAGAAGTTATTTAGCAAGAAGTGATTATCCTCATCCAATTAAGGATGTCCTATAGTACCTACAGTTTCCGGTTCCCATAAAAAAAAATGTATTTAAGAAAACTAAAGTCATTTCTGAAAATCATTTTGATTTATTGAAATTCATATTTTTTAATGTTCTTTTTTTCACTAAATTTTTTTGGAATAATGCATTGGTTTCTAGAGTTTTGCTTTATTAGTTTTAGTTTTGCTTTTTTATTTGTTGTTATCTTTAAAAACCCACTCCAATGAAAATGTTGCTTTTAAAATGTTCTTGTAGCATTTTTCTCATGATGTGCACAAAATGATTTAAGGTTAAACTGTGTTTTTTCTTTAATCAAATCCTGATGGATCAGTAGCAGATGAAAACCTGCAGTTTGAAAAAGTTCGGCTTTGTGACGCAGCAAGTGCCATGGACCGACTAAAGTCTCTCATCTCTGCTCTGATGCTTTTGCTTTGCCATTTTTCACATATTGATATGTGGTTTGTCAAAACAGTTTATTCTAGCTCTTCATAAAATGGGGACATTTCCATGAAATACATAGCAAACCTTGAGTCAAATGAGAGGTCTTCCAGAAACAGTTGGAAAAAAACTCCTCAGTTGTCTTTTTTGCACTCACCAATACTCTTCTATTAATGGAGACATCACAGAGTTGTAGTAATTGATTTATTTAATGGATGCATGATTCATTTAGCTTTTAAATAAATGGTTTCATTTTGCAGAATGTTTTTATTTATTATATCAGACACTCTTGTTATTAATGTTGTATTTAAAATACATTAAACTAAGAAAGAATTTGCTGTTTCGATTAAAAAAAAAAAAACGTATTCATATTTATCTCTGGCTACAGGGAAAATATTGCTCTTAGTGTTATGGTTTATTTATGGGAAGAGGATGCTAAAGGTTAAAGAGGTTGTTTCTGAATTTATGGACCAACACTGGCTGAATGGGAAACAACAGCTGCCAGTCTAATGGGTCACAAAGAGACCAAAATACTCAGATAATTTATTTACAATAAAAAAATATCTTTGTGGTCAAAAGAAATAAATTTAAAGAAAAAAAGATTGTCTTTATTGATAATATAATTAATACCGTGTGTGGAAAGTCTCATAGTTGTTCAAAATGATGTAATGTAAAGGCCCTGAGGTTGGTTACATAGTTTTTGCTGATACTAAGTTAAATTATTTGGTAAAGTGAAGTAGATGTAAAACAACACAAAATGTGGATTTCACAATGACACAAAACATTGTAGAAAACAGTTAGTTATTAAGAAATAGCAGATGTGGAACTTGGTCTTTAATGAGGTTGGTTCAGTATTCATGAATTTCAATTATTGCTTCTGAGTAGTACCTCCCTCATGAAATATGCTGCCTTGTTAGAGTCACTTTGTGAGCCGGTTGAAAGTGCACATTGGGTTTATTGGAGCCTTTTCATTAAAAACAGTTGAATGTTGTGGCTAGAAATGAGACTAATGGAGGTACAGAGATCAAACCGAAACCTGAACACATTCAGGACAGCAGTCTACAACAGGACCATTATATAAACACGGTCCATGAAGCTGAATGGGACTGCAGAGCTGAGTAATATTTATGGCTGGACATCTCACCACAAACAACACCTTTAAGATTAGAAACGGTCATTTGATACATGTAAGCAGTAATTAGGGCGCTTCTAAATCCTCAGGATTACCGTGGTGAACGGAAAGGACGCAATTTCAGTCAAGCCATTTTTATCTGAATTCAATGCTTCCTAATACATGTGTATGGTCTTAAATGACCAGGGGCTTTAAAGTTAAAAATATTTCTACCTTTTTTGAAGGGTTACATATTTCAACACTCTCTCTGACTATCTTTTGATCTATTTTAAAAGCGTTCCCGGTGGTCTTTTCATTGTGATTATGCAGTTTTTTTGTCAGGATCATGTACTTCAGTTTTGGTTTTTGAGTTTTTTTCCCTCTGTCGGTCACACCAGGTTTAGGTATAAAATCATCCACAGCTGTCTTGATTTATGTTAAATATTCACAGTGTATTCAAGTCTCTGGTTTTCAGTTTGTCACTGTCCAAATAATCTTCTCTGGTTTGTCAATCTTTTGGGTTCTCCATCATTTTTGGCATGGTCTGGCTATTTTATTAAATGTTTAAGTTTTTGCCATCATGCCTGGTCTCCTGTATTTTGGGTCCTATCTACAAGTCCTTTAATGCTTTAAAACAGTTTTAAGAGAAAGTTCACCTTTACCGCTTGTTTTTGTCCATAAAATGAAGCAAAAAGTTTGTTTTGAAGAAGCCTGCGCAGTGACATAGAACATTTTGGCTATGTGACCCGAACTTCTTTTTTAGATGCGCATCAACACTCAGCAGCCAATCAGATTTGAGTACTCATCCAGACCATTTAAAGTGCAGAAACACAATGTTTGTTTCTTATGGTTGTATATTAGCATCTTTTTTTTTTATAGTACTACTGCATACACAATAGTCTTTAAAGTTCTGCTTATCTTACTGTTGATGTGTGTTTATGCATACAAATGCCATTTCTGGGATATCTGAGTTAACACTTTACAAATTCAAACATTTCAGACAACAAAAATGAAGGAAAATGTTCTCCATGGCCTTTTATTTGTTGAAAAGCTGCATGTTGTCATATAAAATTTACCAAGTAAAACATTGTGATTTATGGTGATTAATCATAATCTAAAAGTGTTGTTAATCTGATAATTTTTTTAAATTGATTGGCAGCACTACCAAAAGCACATTTTTCATCAGTGGGTCTTTAAATCTTATCGGGTGGAGGGTCTTTTTTTAAGCCCGGCAGTTGTCAAAGTGTGGAGTAGCCGTCTCTGTAATTTCAGCTAATTTAACACCCAAAATCCCAATTTTCCTGCTTATCTGGCAGCAAATTTGGTTTCAGATGAATGCAGCAGTCTCTTGAATTGGTTTGCTTTTTAAAATCCAATTTGATTTCCTTTGGCTGTGAGACGTAGACCAGTGACACGAATGCATCATAATTATTTCATCCCTTTATTTGTCTCCAACAAGGATCATGGCGAGTGGCTGAAGTCTCACTTATCGCATGAAGCAAGGTTGTTGCCTTCACAATTTAATGTGATACATATGTTATGACTAAATTAGCTCAGTGAGTGAGATGAATAATGTGTTTTTATAGTGGACCAGACATTGTTGTATGAGCAGAGATAACATAAGCTCAACCTGTCTTTTCTTTTCAACGTGGCTGAGCTTTCTTCAGTGGCACCATTGGTATTAAGCGCCATAAAGAATAAAAATAAATGCAATTCTCCATATAACCTAGCATTTACATTATGAAAGAAAAAACAAGCTGGCACTTTGTCCATAGCACTCACTCTGCCAAGGATGTTAAGTCCATCAGGAATTTCATCAGTCAGCTCCAGCATAAGTAACTTCTTCATTTGCATCCAAATCCTTTTCTGTTGAATTTATTTTAAAGCAATTTGCTGTAAAAAAAAAAACCCCAAAAACTAAAATTTGTCTTCATTACATAAGTGGGTATTGAATAAAGTGCCCTATAATTCTAGTATCCTGGTGCACTTAAATGACAATGATTAGAGAATTTAAATACATGTTCTACTTGTCAGCAGGTTGCAGTCCATCCCAGTGTTCATTGCAAATGGATAGCTGCAATGTTTTAAAGCTGATTTCTTTATACCAATACTGCATTACAGTCAGGTCGGAGAGCAGGGCCTTAAAGCCATAGACCAGGATAAAACAAGGGAGATCCGAAGGAAAGATTGCTCACAATGATGAAATACCAAGTGAGTCCCTTAGGCAACCCAAACCCAAGAAATAAAGAAGAGAAATTGGAAGAACCATAATAGCAGGAGTATCCTTCATACGGTGCATACCGCTCAGAGATTTAAGATGTAGATGTTGCTTAGGGGCCACGCCAGAGGCTTTAAAATATTTGCTGGGATGACAGCATGAAGACACAAAACAGGTGCCAGGAGACTGCTGTCTACCAAACCAGTTTGTGGCTCTGAAAACATGAAGAGCCAAGCCTTTGTGGAACACAGTGACCAAGAGTGACTGTGCTGAATGTGAGATGCAAGCCCCAAATTCAAAACAGTCAATCCAAAGTGTTTAACTGGAACTCTTTGCTAATGCTACTAGACTGGAAACAAAAACAGAGGAGACAGGTGGAGCTGGACAAGCATCATCAAAGGGAACAGAACGTTTGAAGAACCAACAGCTTTCTTCTGCTTCCATAAGATTTGTAAAGAATTAAAGGTCAGGTGGGAAGTTTTTGATAGTCTTTGTTTGGTAAGAAAATGCTCCTAAAAATGTTGTCTGATGGCAGCAGTGACCAGACTGATCCCATCGTCTTAAACATTTGGTAATTCTGTAGACAAGGAAAACGAAGAATCTAGAAATTCTTTGTCCATAAGAAAGAAGATCCAACATTCATATTTTCTTAAGTTTTCTTTCAGACTGGAGAAGTCCCTTGGTCCAGATCGAATTCTGAACCTTTAGTTTGGTTTGTGTTCATACTGGCGTCTACTGGAGATTTCTGTTTCAAACTAAAGCTTGTTAACAAAACCACATGACTAAGGATCTCTTTAGTCAAGTCAACAAAAGAAAAAAAAAAGGAAGTCCTACACCTCGCAATCTTTGCCAGGATAGTTCACTTATGCAAACTTTATATTTCGTTGACCAGTTTTGAACGTCTGTGCCAAGATCAGGAACAACATTTTTACTGTTTCTTTGGTAGAATGGAGGAATACTGCAGAGGCAGGAGGTTTTGGTCCAGTGGCTCAAAGCACGGAGCCTATTCAGGCTCAGGAAACTTAGAGCGAATCGCAGCTCAGTCCGATCGGAAACCAGGACCACCATGAAGATGGGTCTGAGAATGGCTCCTGGTCCCTGACCAAAGTCCGCTTGGGTGTATTCAGACTGAAAATTGGTTCCAGATCATCGGAGAAAACAAACTCTGGTTCACTTTAAGCGAAACAATTTTGTCTGGTCTGAATACACCCTTAATATTTAGTAAGGGTTTTGCTGTTCTTCTTCTTGCTGTTCAGTACAAGAGGCATAGTCCGTGTTATTGGATTGTTGCACCAAAAAAAATTGTTGCTGTTTGACATTTCACCAACACTTCTCTCTAGTTTGGTTGGTCTTTTAGAGAGAAATACATCAGTCAGCTGTTTACACAAAGTAGATTTATCTTTTTTTTGTCCCTAAACTGAAACACAAGAACCTGTTGACATGACAACCAGGGTAACTCCACATCCATCCTTTCATTTTCTGAAAGCGGTTGAAGGTGGGGTACACCCTGGATGTGTTGACAGTCTGTCACAGGGCCAGTAACTAAAAAATGAGTTTGATTATACACTTGAAGTTTGTTACTTGGAGGTAGACCCCATTTTTACAGCTGAAAAACCTGCACACTTGTAATCTCTTGTGCCCCAAACTGGACCCTCCACCCTGCTGAATTTAGGTCTTCACCCGTACAAAGACAGCAAAGGCAAAGATTTACTTGTCAACTATCTACACAACCACAAGGATAAAAAAAAGTCAACTTCAGACAGAATTGACCTTTATTCAAAGGTGATTTTTCAGATTGGAACACAAGAAAGCTCAGCCTTAAAGTTGTTTAGCATTAGTTGGGCTTTTTTCCTTTGAAGTTCATTTTTTAACTTAATCCATTTTTTGTTTCTTCTTAGGTTTTCATCTCCAGTTTGTAGCAACATTGCAGAAAACTTATTTAAATACAGAAAGCAGACAGGCAGAACACATGCAAGGTTGACTGATCTGATTTCACAAATGTATTCCGCTCACATCTCAAAACTTGCATTTGGACCAAGTGGCCTTCAATGAAGCATGGAAAAAAGGAGGAAATCATGTCATGTTTAACACCAGAAACTAATTCACTGGGACAGTAAATGCTTTTAAAGACATGAGAGACTTTCTGGACGACTGACTCTGCTGTTATTGATTTTGTGGTTAACTTTTGTCGTGTCTTATTTAGCCCGTTTGTGTAACTCCCTATTTTTCAAGCTTGTAACCATTGACTCTGAACGTGTCACTTCTGCTGTTGAGAGCTCATGTAACCATCCTTTGAAACATGAAAGGAGTATTTATCGTCTATATTTCTGTTAAGTTGTGGACTGACACAGCTTTTGCAGCCTGGTACAGTAGCATAAGTGATAGATCTTAGTAGCAGTGAAAATGCTCGAAAAGTAATTTTTTGATGCTGTTGTGGATGCAAGTTTCTGCTGGTATTTCCTAAAAACTCGACATTAGAAGAAATCATAACATTAATGATCTTTTTTTGAAGTGGTTGTAGCTCTGTGAGCTTTCTGGAGCCATGCAACATCATGAATATTATGTAAAATGTAGACATCTTGGATGGAGATTAGGAGCAACACGGATGACAACAACAAGGATCTTTAAGCAATTTCTTCCTCTGATTGTCATTAGAAATGAGAGTGCCATGCTCTTGGGAGTGTGTGGTGAGATTCGGATTCTGGAATGTCGTTCAAGCTTCAACTCCTCTTCTTATGAATTCCAGGAGGAGACAGCACACAGATCAAGAAAGGAACTGCTAGCATTGCAGTGCTTGTTAACTGCAGGTGGTGGAATCTCAGACATTTAATTTTCAAGAAGCACATTGCACTCTGGGTATTGAATTATTGACTGTAAACAACCAACTGTGTTTGTTTTCTGACCCCAGTGCATCCATGGTAATCTTAGCAGTTTTCTGTCACACCACTTTACTTCACCCCGCACCCTTTAATTGAATTTTATTCTTATTTCTGTTTTTGCTGGTCATAAAATTTAATAAAATGTTTGTTTGGTAAATGACAAATTGATGCTCTATCTCAGTATAAAATGTTTATGTTTTTCTGGGTTACTCAATAAAAGTTTTCTTAAAGTAAAACTACTTGGGATTCCTAATAAACACAACAACTTATAATTACATGTTGTTGCAAAGTCTCAAACTGCATAGACATATTATAAATAAAAAATGGGCTTATGAATCAATAATAAAAAAAACAAATAGATGACTTTAACAAATTGAAACATCAATTGCACTGAAGTTCGACTTTTATATACCATTAAAGCAAAAGCATGTGGATATTTGAATGGCTTAATATTCTTAATCCCTCAGAATAAACAATGGTTTATTGCAGAAGGAAACTGACAAAAATCTTTAGTTAATTAGGTATTATTTGTTGTGTGGTTCCAGTGCTGTTTTTATATGAATTTACTCATTTACATCAAGACATTTTGAGTGAATTAGAAATGTTAAAATTCCTTCTTGGTAAAAAAAAAAAAAAATATATATATATATATATATATATATATATATATATATATATATATATATATATATATATATATATATATATATATATATATATATATATGTATATATATATTAAGATCATTTTGATTTATTTAGGCTTAGTGACACCCTGGCTATTTTAAGCCTTGTACATATTACCAGTAACAGATTTTCATGCAATGTGTTGCTAAAGCAAATTTTACCCTCATTTATTATTGTGTAATAAATAAATATTTTCAGTACAACAGACTGAGATGAAATAGACTTAATGATTAAGTATTGGATATTTTCAAAAGAAGCCTAAAAACATTTCCAAGCAGCTTATCTTCTGAAACCTCAGGTATAAGGCTCCTCTTCACTTTGCAGACAGGTGCTGTCTCAGTCAGACGCTGCATCTGGTCATGCCAGAATACTTCAGGCGCTTTTTTCCACTTGCCAAATGTACCATTTGTGATTGACGATCATCTCATGTTGTTGGACTTGGCGATATTTACCACAGAAAATATATGGTTTTTAATTCATCTTTATCAGAGAAAAGCTGTAAAAATTGCCTGTTTAAGCTTCAAACAAAAATGTTTCAGCTTGATTTAAAAATTCATCTTAATTACTGTGATGATGGGTATTAAATACTTTATTTTTAAAAGCATTAGGGGCACTTAGGTGAATTGTAACCCAAAAGTGCCACATAAATTATGTAAAAACAATGATCATGTCAGTGAACTGTTGTAAAGAACCCAACATTAAGAGGCTGAGGCCTGGTTGATGGGATCTTAAACAGTTAATCAAATATGCATTTTAAATAAAGGTCACATTAAAAACACACTTTAAATACAAGAAGAAAGGGTTTAATAAGCAGTGGATCAGACAATGACTTACCGAAAAACCAGGAACTTCAAATGATTGAGGCTTGGCTGGTGAATTCATTATTCACTGTTTGAAATAGCTGTTGATGAAAAGCAGCTAAAGACAGACGTAAGTGAGGCAGAAAGAATAACAGGAACAAAGAGCCAAAGAAAAAGAAATCTGAACACAAAAGCAATGCAAAAAAGCCAACCAAAAGAGCAAAAGCTGGGAAAACAAACTAAACAATATCAACCCTCATTGATAAAGAAGACACTAACAACAAAATCCTGAAGATGCATACACACCGCACTCGGCCACGCATGTTCAAGTGACCACTTCCAATAAAAAGTCGATAAAAACGAGTGTACATGCACATTTCTGCAGCTGTTTTTGGGCTCTACATACAAAACATACCTCCATAGAACTCATGAGGCAAGTTAATCCAGGTCAGACTTTGACCAGTCAGGGACTAGGAATTGGTAGTGGGGAATGAATGGCGTCCCTTTTGATTCACAGGAGTGCCAACTGTTTGAAATTCATCATGGAAGAGAAATAAATAATTTGCAGTTTGCACCCGGAAGGAATTATGTGACACCAAGTCTTTCATACAACAGAATAGAGCTGTGAAAGAGAAATCCCGGAGCGATTCATGAGATTTGTTTCAACTTTTTGCGCCAAGCTTCTTCCAAGATGGCGGACATTCACTAGTAAACACTTTTTATTTGCTTTTCCATTTTTTCTTCACATTGAATTTCTTTAACAATTTCCTAATTAATTTAACATTGTCACTTTTTTACATAAGCACTATGGAATCCACAATTCTTGGTTTAAGACTGAACCTTTTTGCTTCACCCTTGAACTGAATCATGTGGGAAGTGAATTGTTGTGAATTTCACACGTGTTGTGCTATATTCAACATAGTTACATTTGTTTTATTACATCCCGCCAGACTGCGTGTTGGCCATTATTTTCTGGAATTTGTAGTTTTTTGCTGTTGTTTTCTAATTCACAATCATATATCAAACCAAAACAAAACCCTTATCCAAAAATCAAGGTTTAAACTGAATTGTGGTGAAATTAATTGTTTTATCCCTAAAACACACATTCTGATTAGAAATAATGTTTTTTTTAGTGCATCTTAACATAAAAAGTTGTGGTGTTGATGTTCAAAATCAGATGTCATTAAACTTCTTAAGGATTTAAGTAATCTTCTAGGAGGTTGCTTTAAGTTCTGACATCTCCCCACAAATGAAGATTCACCTCCACCCTTTTAGGTTTTCTAAAATGAGTTGAGGCATCTTTTATGTACAGTATTTGTTTTACTTTTTCGTTGCATAATTTTGAGATTTTCTTAGAAAAGTAACAGCTTTTTTGCATCCCCCAGAATCTGTCATTTGACAAGGATGTTCAAAGGGAAACTCTGGTTAACACCCCTAGAGAAATAATAAAAGTGGTGGAAATGAAAAATAAATTTGATTTAAACTGAAATTTGAATAATATATGCATTCAAATAACATCTAGAGTAATTTCTGTGAGAATAAGTTCTACATCTGAGCACCAAAACCATGACTTCACTCGGGAAAGCTGTTTAGCTGGATCAATACAACTGTAAGAACATTATCTATAAGTGGGATTTTGAGACAGAGGGGGTTGAAAATCCAAACGTCTTTTCAAATGATAAAGTCATCTCTTTCATTGTGAGCTTGTTTGACATCAATTAAGTGAGAACCAGTTAGGGAAAAGAAGAAATGATGGCCATCAGAGGGAGGAGACGGGCAGAAAGAGAGACAGATGAGCTAACAGCAGCTAATTATGTAGTTTGTTATTAGGCCGATTTGTACTATTTACTATCAAATTTAAAGTCCTATTCCAATATTTTTTTCTATTGTAAAATCATTTCCAGTGGTCCTTTAATGATAGTTACTGTATGTAGTTTTTTAAGACATATTTTCTGCAGAGTGGCAAGAGCTCATTAGAAAATTGCCTCTGAATACGAAGAAAACAAATTTGTTTTTGGATCTATTTGTCTGCAAGTGTGTGCATCAGAATTGTAGCGGAAAAGAGAGACTCTGCCCTGCCATGGTAGTTGCTGTGTCAAAAACCTGACCTTTTTTAAACAACGGGTTTTTATCTGCTCCTAATCCAATAGAATTTGAATTAAAAAATACTCTGAAAATCAGTTTTAATTATAAAATTATTTCTTTTCGTATGTCCTCCATCATGAGAAAAATGCTACAGGAACATGTTAAAAACACCACTTTTGTTGGAGTGGGTCTTTAAGGATATCAGGAAATATGTAGTACTGGTGAAATGCTGCCATTAATAAGGTACATTTTAACGTATACAGAGAAAAAAAATCTGGGAAAAGATGATAGACCGTTCTGTGATTCAAATTTTATTTGGTTGCTGCTTGTGTGGACATTTTTGGCTCGTGTCCTCAGCAGCTGAGAGCTTCTTCTGCAGGCAGTGAAGGAGTTGAACTCCAAACCAGATACAGCCTGAATAACACAACCTCCATGTTTTGAGGGATAGCAGTCAAAAAAAAAAAAAAGTGTGCAGTTAATATTTCTGTGAAGCTGAATCTCTGACAAAGCTGGGAGGATTAACTCTTGTCACCAGCTCCAGAAGGGCCATCTAGCAGTGTAGTGCACTGAAGCTACTGCTTCAGCAATTAATCTAACACGACCCTCGCTTCCCCATGTCTATCCAGAATGCTATCACATCTTTGGGAACAGGCTTCCAAAGAGAGTGATACATCACTGTGAGTTTTGGGGCAGAGGCAGCAATAAGATAGTCCTCCATCCTCTGCACTAAATGCACCCTCAGGAAACAAATGTGACATTTGCAAAAGCACAAAAGAACACAGCTATTATTCTTATTATTAAAAAAAGAGGCAAAAGACCGATGTCTATTTGGCTTTGTTGTGTGACAACCCATATTCGCATTTCAAAAGTTCAGATTCATGGTGTGATTTTAACAACCCTTCAAATGTTTATTCTCAATAAACATTTCTTGATTTAGAAAAGAATTAACTCAGGTCACTTAAATACAGCTTTACATCAAAGTTAGAGGATTTGTTTAACATCATTTTTCAACCAAGGGCTCCTTTTTATTTTTTGATCAAACTAATAATGTGAGGGTGTTTTTGTTCAAGTGATGCTGCGAAAATTCCCTTAATTTTGCTGAATGAAATCATTTAATAATATAAAATATCACTGTTATCAATATGTTTATTGGTCAAAACCATTTTGTTCGGTTGCAAATACTTATCACAGTGCAACGAAAGTGTGTTTTACTACAGAGCTTAAAGAAAATACATTTTTTAATGTTTTTATGTAACAATGCAGCAATTTTCCTCTCATGGACAAATAAAAAAATAGACTTTGTATATTCATGAAAGTCTTCACTTTTATTAATAATAAAGTGATCAAGAAACTGGCATTGTAATCAGGCATTAAAATGAGAACAAAAACATTTTACTTCAAAATTAAAAAAACTTTGTTTGATAATGACATCAGATTGTCTAACAAGGTTCATCTAATAATTGTCAGCTCTTCTGTATCATTTCAATATTTCAGATCATTTTAAGTAATTAAAAGGTATAGAAATTGCATCGTTTATTTATGAGGATGTCTTAGCTTCAATTGTTTTTGTGCTGATTTTTTTTTTTATTTTCTTTTGTTCTGTCAGACTCCAACATATACATTTTTTTTTTGTAATTTCAATTAATTTACATCCCCATCATTTTTAAAAAATCAAGAATGGAAGAGCGCCCTCAATTTTCTTTATGCTGTTTAACTCTATTACGACAATGGGAGTTTTTGAACAAGATAATAAATGATTTGCAATTAGATCCTGAGATTTAGTCCAACTTAATACATCAAAGTGGAGTGCCTTTCCCTTTTTAATTATAACTGAAACCCATCATGCTGCCTCTCAGATCTTTATAGAGTAGCAGTAAATTTTCCATGTGAATTTTCCACTTTCTTATGGCTTGTTAGTGATTTGTCTTTTCTTTTCTTTTTACTGCTACGGACACAAAAAGCAGAACAAATGTGGATTTTGTTTTTAAAACAATTCTGAAGGCTCTATTGTAAATGAAAAAGAAGTTTTATGTAATCGTGTGAAATTATGCATTTAATTTTAGAATTTTGCCCGACGTGGGTGGTAATTATTGTGAATTATTGACTGCAGAATTATCTCAGAAGAATTTTCTCAGCAAAAAAAAGTACATCTTTGTGAATTTTAGGGACTTTAATAATATGATTTTTTTCAGTTCATTGTTTTGTCTTGATGAGTCATTAAGAGCAGTTTATTTTTATGGTACTCCTTTCTGCCATATTTCCAGCCCCTGTTTATTTTTTCAGTGATTATTTCTGTATTTAGTTATGGTTGAGTGGGCGGATTGGAGGAATCTCTTCACAAGTACAAAAATGCTAAGTTATTAGGTGCACGCCTTGTTAAAAGGATACAAAAAGTGCCTCAAAATAGGTGGCGCATGCCATCAGAGGAATCAAGATGGCGGCAGTGTGAGCGCACAGCTTGGCAGATGCTGTGTGCTCGATAGTTAAGCTCTCCAACAATTACTACACGGGTGATCAACAGTATTTTACTTTACAAAAATATTTCTGATTCTAATGAGACACCAGTGTATGCAAAGAAACAGTGATAGCATCTACTTGATGGTTTCACAGAGCCAACATCTCATCTACTTCAAACTTTTACATAGTGGGAAAGTTGATTTGTTCCAAGAGACAGGCAAATAAGCTTGAGAATACTTCAATTAACCATTGCGCTGCTATTGGCGAGTGAAATAGAGCCAAATCTTTGTCCAAAAATTACACCAGTGGTAGAATATTCATTGAACACTATCCAGCATGACAACTTTGACAGCAGCCCTGCCTAGCTGACCCACCTCAGTAGCTTTTGTTTCCATCTATGGCGGGGGTGTGCGTTCTCTGTGGTGCTGGAAGCAATGCCGGTAAGGTGTTTCCTTTCTCAGACTTTGCACTTTACCAAAGCAACCTTCCTCCGCCTCACGTCAGATGGTTCAGGCTTCCTCATGTGCGTTTATTTCTGATAATGCACAATTCGAGGGGCATTATCCCACTTTTTCTATTGTTACTTACAAAATAAATACCTATTCAATACATTTTTTAGGACTTTATTCTTGTATTTTTTTCTTTTCACATTACTGTTTGATAAGTGGTGTGGCAATAACCACATATCACCAACCGCCACCAACCTCAACAGCAGTGGCAAAGGAAAGGGACACGTGCTGATCATTATGATTAAGCTCGTTTTTGTCCAGATGATGAAGCAAATTTTTTTTTCTTTTAAAGAAGCCAGTGCAGTGATTTTGAACATTTGGACGATGTGAACTTTTTGTTTGGGTGCGCATTATCACTGTGGATTATCACTTTTTAATCCAAACCCCGCAGCCAATCAGAATTGAGTATTCACCCGGACCATGTTAAAATCTGTAATAAGAGTATGTTTTACGTATTCTTTGATTTGTCTGAGGAAGATGTTCTGATGTGTTTGTATGTTGGACTACATATATTGTATTGTACTTGAATTTTGTACTAAAATATGTCCTTGATTAAAAATAAAAAAAATCAGTCTCATCTGACTTAAAGAAAATTAAATGATCACTTAAACTGGTATTTTAAAAAACTAATCAAATGTGAACTCATCATTTGAGCAACTTTATTAGCAGCATTCTTATAACATTAGATAATAATTCTCATACCAAGACAACCAGTTGCTGAATATGATGCATTATTATTATGGTCTGTAGGGACAACTTTTGCAGTAAATCCATATTTGGAGTAAAAACTCCTGGTTCTATTCAGCAAAATACAGTTGTCTTTTTTTCTTTGAAGTCAAAGGCTTTCCTGTTGTTTCCTTACTGGCTTTCCAAATACATTCGTTTTTAGTGAACGTTGCTAGCTTGGAAGTTTCAATTTAATGGTCGTTGAAGTTGCTTTATGAAAGTAGTGAATGTAGGTTGTCATCTCTCCACTTATTTGGTTGTTGTTGCTGTTCACAAACTATCCTGTGTAAAGCTCCAGCGCTTTGAAATATAGATAGCCTTGAGTTGCAAATGGTTAGTTTTTTTGCACACATTAGTCTAAGTTACCACTTTAGAAAGATACTAGCCTGAATATCATTGGATCAATGGATAATGTTTTCTGACTTCACTGTACATATGACATGGTTAATTTGAAATAATTTGTGCTATGATTGCAGTGAACACTTCAGAATGAGTAACGGACTACATGTAAGTCTACTGGACACAGCTTGCTGCTGTCATTCCTTTGCGTTGCTGTTTCTTGGCTTTGAGCAGCTCAGAGCTTTACTGATCTCGTCAACACTTGCCATCATCTGTCTGTTCTAATTATTTTATGAACGACTGGTTGACTGGCTGTACAGGAAGATGGTCCACTTTATTTTGCTTTTTAGTTTTTATTATTTATTTCAAATTGAATTTCATCACAAACTCCCCGAGGACTGTCATCTGACTTTTTTTTCCCTCATGCTTTACTGTAAGTGATATCTCCAATGGCGGGGCAGAGCCATCCATTTTGACATGACTGAGCAGACTGGCTGTACGGGCGAAGATTTAGAGGTCTAGAGGCTAAGCCGGAGGAGCACCTCATTAGAGATTTACTGTCATTAATGCAACCCAGTTAATCAACAAGAAAACAAACAATTCTCTTCTTTCCGTGACATCTTTGATCTGCTGGCGATAGATTCCGTTTGCTAAACCAAATCCTCACTCAGCTCATATTTGCATCCTCCCCATGCTGTCCTGCTTATTAGTTCATCTCCTCGTTGGGATGTTTAGGTTGAGATAAATTGCTCAACTGACTAATACAGAAAGATTAATGCACTGGGAGATTCACATCAAGTATTTTTGCATAACAAACACTGATGTTACCTCATGAAGTTTATATTGTAGATTTTTTTCCTGATTTGTTTGGACTTCATACTCTTGATTATGCCTCTGAAATAAACATAAAAATGAAATGAAACTTTCACTAAGTAAACATTTTCAGTTTCTCCATAAGGATTGCTGTGATTTGACATATGCATTTTTTGTCTACCTGCTTTATTTTACTCATCAATAGCAGTAATGGCTGAAGGAATAGCTCTAATTATAGTTTAATTAAAAAGTTGAAAAAAAAAACAAGTGATAAGTTATAAATACTCATATTACAATACTCATAAATACTCATATTCAAAGTATTTCAAAGAGTGCTAGAAAAAAGATGAAGACCTAATTACTTTAAAAATGCTACATTTTTATGTTTATAGAGCCAAAAACCTGCATTTCAGTGCCAAAATACAGTACAAAAAGATTTATTTTTAGTCTTATAGCACTGCAAAAACAGTTTTTGTAACAAAGTTTTCTAATATTTTTGCAGAGGTTGATGAATTAATGATATGACGGATTGATTATCACTAAATGGTCAAAAGATTTTTAATGATTGTTCCATATATAAATTACTGTATTGAAATTTGGGAAAACACATGTAAGACATACCGAAGTCAATTTTTATTCTACCAAACAGGCAATAAGAATTATCTCTGGCAGTAAATACAGAGATCTAACCAATTCAATACTGAAATATCAAACATTTACTTGATTAAAGTGTCTTAAAATTAATGCATAAAGCGCATCAGAATTGTCACACAATATGTAAAGACGAGTTAAAAAGAAAGACAAAGTGGTTATAATTTTAAAAGATGTGAGATTTTCTCTGTGCCAAATCTCAGAACAAAATGAAGGAAATATACATTTTAATTGAAGCAATCAAATTAAGAAATCAAATCCTCTGCAGAATTCAAGATTTGCTACAAAGATATAATATAATTGAACCATGCTAACTAAACAGAAATAAGGCACAAACTAGCTAGAGTCTAAGTTAATCTAAACTCAATGCTTTGGGACAAACCACAAGCTACTTATATTCTATATTGCAGATATATAGCCTATATATATGTGTGTTTGAATACAGTATCTTTTATCAAAATAAATGTTTCCAATTATCCTTTTTTTATGCTTTCTTCTAAGTATG
Organism: Oryzias celebensis; assembly: GCA_014656515.1. Classification (NCBI taxonomy): domain Eukaryota; kingdom Metazoa; phylum Chordata; class Actinopteri; order Beloniformes; family Adrianichthyidae; genus Oryzias; species Oryzias celebensis. The sequence continues at coordinate 24,144,197 of BNCR01000001.1, read as the reverse complement.
TAAAAGGGGCAGAAAAACGTATGTTCTTTTTTGTTCCCTTTCATTTCCCAGGTGTAAAATCTTTTTGATTTTGTTGTTTTATGGAAATATAAAAAAATAAAGAAAAAAAAATTCAGAGGCAATTTTCACTCAAAACTAATAAGATATTTTCTAAATATTACCACTAAAAATTTTCCAACAGTGAAATATTCAAGTAAATATTCTGACTTTCTTTTTTTTTTCCCTCGGTAGGTTAGGATCAAGGACTTCTTCCTTACGAAAATACGCTTTTCATTGTTAGTTGGAATCGAAGTTGGTCTTAACCTCTGGAAAGTTACAGAGTTTGTCATAGCAGTATACATTTACATGCGGATGAGGACATCTGGGACAAAATGGGGTTGGGCTGCTTCGTGTAAGGACACATTGACAGTTCTGGCCAGAAATCAAACAGCCGCAAACTGCTGATCATTGTTTAAGTTGCAGCCACCATTACACATGCCCTTCATTAACAAAGGAAAAACTTCAGCTGCTTAAATAGTTGCTCAACGAAACAATCTAGATTTTTGTATTATTATTTGCACAGATTTTGCAGCTTGAAATACAGTTGATATAAAAAAAACACTCATGATATGTTAGTTAAAAGCTTTAAAAACTGCTTTAAATCTTGCTCTGTCTCTAAGGCTGGAATTTCATGGCCTGTTTGTAAAACAAGTCTGAGTTTTCTGCCTTGTCTCCCAGGAATCTGTCACAAATCATCATAATATTAGTATGTTGACGTAAACGGCCTGTGATAAATCATGGAAATTGTCCTTCAAACGTCAAAAAAATCCCATAATTTTTTGAGGGCAGATGCTATTGTTTACGGCAGCCTGGTGGATCATAACCTGACACTTTCATCACACTGTGACGAGTGCTGCATCCCAAAGATGTTGTTGCCTACTTGGTGCTCTGCACTGATCCGTCACACATTAGTGTTTCACCTCCACGCCTGTTTGAACATCGCAGGTTAAACACAGGCCGTGTCCAAGATCTGTTGTGTGCGCAAGAAATTTGAACTACCTGACTGTGAAAAGTTTTTCTGCAGAAACCCAAGCAGATTGTGGAAGAAAACTAAAACAAAAAAAGAAACTGCAGATGTTTAGCACTTAAACTGACTTTGGAGAACTTTTGTCTGTCAAAAACAAAAGCTTTGCACAAATCCAGGATTCAGCACTGTAGTATAGTCAGTATTAGTGAGTTATCGCGAGAGAGAGAGAGAGACGAAGGGACCAGGGGAGAAGAACGGAAGACGAGCTAGCAGAAAAGATAGAAGCACATGTGTGTCAAATAAAACAAAATTAAACTAAACCAAAGGACTGTTTATTTGAACAACACAACATTTTGGCGACGAGGATGATGTTTACCAAGGACCCCAAGACAAAGAAGGCCGACTAGGATTTTACGTTCCGGCCAAAAGAAACAGAAAATCTGCGATGTCGTCTGCCGAGCAACGCCATGGATCTGCACCAGGACCCAGCTATACTCAACTAGCCCCGCCGGTTCCGCTGAACCTTAATGCTTCTGATTTATTCACGGAATATAACCTATGGATGGACTCTTACGGATTTTTCGAGGTTGCTAGTGGTACAATTAATGCACAAGATTCGGTACGACGAGCCACACTGTTGCATTGTATTGGAGCGCCGACTCAGAGGATTTTCGCCAATCTCCCAGGAGACAAAGGTACACATGCACAAACTGTTGCCGCGCTAGACGCTTATTTTACTCCGAGGAGAAATATAGTTCTGGAGCGACACAAGTTTAGGCTCAGAGCTCAGTACCCAGATGAGACAGTAGATGCGTTTGTAAATGCACTGCGAGAGCTGGCAAAATCATGTGACTTTGGCGCACTAGAGAGTGATATGCTTCGGGATCAGATCGTGGAGAAATGCGCAATGAAACGGCTGCGTGACAAGTTACTACAGGAAGATGGACTGTGTTTAGACAAAGCACTGTCAATAGCACGAGCTTTTGAAGCCGCACAGGCAGAATCTAAACTTTTCACGGAGAGTTCTGGTCACTCAAGCAGGAACAATCAAGTTCATTTCACCAAGAAAAGTGCACGCGCAAATGGCGGACGGGCAGCCAGCGCAGCGCATGACTCAAAAGGCAATCAAGAGCGAACCGACAGCGACACCCAGTGTTACAGATGTGGAATGAACTCTCACACAGCGGAGGAATGCGGTGCAAAGACAGCGACGTGTCTTTTCTGTCGGAAAAAGGGACATTACGCACGTATGTGTTTTAAAAAGAAAAATCAAGAACAGGCAGGACAAGATCATACCAAAACTAAAGATAGGCATAGAGCGAAAGAAAAGATAAAGTCAAGTAAACCAGTGAGAGCAGTAGTACAGAATGCTTCTGACTCTGATTCAGATGAGTTTATCCATGCTGTAGACTCTGAAGGCACTGAGACAATTAAGGTGAATGGACAATGGCTGAAAATGGTCATAGATACAGGAAGTGGGAGAAACTTCATAGGACAGGATCTTTATAGGAGAATAATGTCCACTGAAACAAAACTGAAACCTACCAAAAAGAGATTCTATGCTTATGCTCAGACTACTCCACTTAAATGTGTTGGTTACTTTGAGGCAGAACTGAGATGGAAGAACAACATAGTTACAGACAACATATATGTGATTGAAGGTAATGTAGAAGCACTGCTAGGTAGAAAAGCAATTTTTGAGTTGAAGATATTCAAAACAGGAGAAAAAGTGAACACAGTAGAGCAGACAGAACGATTCAGCGAGCTCGTTAAAGAATACCCACTAGTCTTTAAAGGACTTGGTCAGATTAAGGGTTACAGTCACAAGGTTACAGTTGATGACAAAGTCCCTCCTGTAGCACAAGGTTTGAGGAGAGTCCCTTACCCAATGTTAGAAGCTGTAAACCAGGAACTAGATAAGATGCTCGAACAAGGCATAATAGAAGAGGTGAATGAAGGATCAGAATGGGTTTCGAACATCCTGATTGTACCAAAGAAGGACACAAAAGAAGTGAGGCTATGTGTAGACCTCAGAGAAGTGAACAGAGCCGTGATCAGAGAAAGACACCCAGTACCAACAGTCGATAGCATCTTACAGGCTGTTCAAGGAGCTAAAGTATTCGCTAAACTAGATGCAAGGAAAGGGTTTTGGCAGTGTGACTTGACACCAGAATCCAGACCTCTGACAACGTTCATAACACACAGAGGTTGCTACCGTTTCCGAAAAGTTCCCTTTGGATTATCAAGTGCACCAGAAGCCTACCAGAAAGCTATGGACACCATGTTATGTGGAATGCCTGGCACGGTTTGCTACATGGATGATGTAGTGGTCTTTGCAGAGAGTGAAGAGCAGCTTGAACTGAGACTGAGACAAGTCTTTCAGAGATTTCAGGACAGAGGCCTAACCCTCAACAGAGACAAGTGCATTTTTGGACTACAGCAAATTGAAATACTTGGACACGTGATCACTGCAGAAGGAATCAAACCAGACCCAAGAAAGGTTGAAGCCATTTGCAAAGCACCCAGACCTGAAAACGTTCAGCTACTCCGTTCGTTCCTAGGAACCTGTGGATTTCTGATGAAATTCATACCGAACTATGCAAACTTATCAGAACCACTACGGAAGCTGACTAGAAAAGGACAAGTGTGGGAATGGACAAGTGAAGCAGAAAGCTCATTCCAAGCAATGAAAAATGCGTTGGTGAGTGAGCCATGCTTGGCATACTTTAAACTAGGTGCACCTACAATAGTCATCAGTGATGCAAGCCCAGTAGGACTAGGTGCAGTTTTGCTACAGACCCAGATAGATGGACAGAACAAGCCAGTAGCGTATGCAAGTCGCTCGCTGACCCCAACTGAACGTCGCTATTCTCAGATAGAACGCGAGGCTTTAGGTTGTGTATGGTCTGTGGAACATTTTAGAACTTACTTGTGGGGAGGCAAGTTTACTTTGCAAACAGACCACAAACCCCTCATTTACATGTTCAACCCAGACAAGGCAACACTGATACCTCCACGAATACAGAGACTTGGCTTGAGACTACAACCATATGACTACAAGATAGAACACATAGTTGGAAAGTCCAATGTAGCGGACTTACTTTCACGACTTCCTTTACCTGAGACTGAGTACAACGAGTATGTGGAAACATATGTTGACAGAGTGTTGTCGTTGACAATGCATGGAGTACAAGCTATGAACCTAAAGGACATAAAACAGAAAACAGCAGAGGATGAAACACTGAAACAGCTAAATAAGATAGTTGAGACAGGAATATGGCCAAATCCAGTTCCAGAAGAACTGCAGCCATATAACAGATGTGCAAGAGAGTTGTGTACGTATGATGGACTCATACTGAGAGGACACAGGATAGTGTTACCCAGACAAATGGTAAAGCAAGCACTAAGGATTGGACACGAGACTCACCAAGGGGTGGTTCGTACCAAACAATATCTAAGGAGTAAATTCTACTGGCCCAACATGGACTTGGATGTAGAAAGACTGATCAGAAACTGCTCCGCCTGTGTTCTTAACCAGCCACTGCACGAAGATCAACCCCTCCAACCACTAGAACTACCACCGAGACCATGGACTAAGATTGGTATGGATCTGGTAGGTCCTATCCAAAACCAGTACATACTGACTGTGATAGACTACTATACTTCATTTCCAGAGGCTGTAGTTATTGCAGACATATCTTCAGCTACTGTAGTTACAGAACTGACAAAGATATTTGCTAGATTTGGCTATCCCCTAGAGGCTGTTACTGATAATGGCAGGCAGTTTGTAGGACAGGTGTTTGAGTCATTTCTAAAGTCATGTGGAATTAAACACATCAGGGCATCACCTTATTTTCCACAGAGCAATGGTAAAGTGGAGAGGTTTCACAGGTACCTCAAGAAAGCATTCAGGGCAAGCAAATGTGAGGGAAAGACATGGAAAGAGGAACTTCCAAAAATATTAATGGCATATCGTTCGACACCACACAGAGCATCAGGAGAGACACCAGCCATGTTAATGTTTGGAAGAGACATCCGCACTAAATGTCCAAATGTTGAAAAAGAAGATCGACCTCTAACAGAAAAGGAGAAAGCAACAGAGCTCAGAAAGCATCACGAGGAATACAAAACAAAAATGAAGCACTATGCTGACCAGACCAGCAGAGCAAAGGAGCACAATTTTGAAGTTGGTGATGTAGTTTACATTGCGAGTATGGAAAATGGAAAGCTGGATCCAATATTCAGAGAGACTCGCTATGTGCTGCTGAAAAACACCGCCGACAACTCCTTTGAACTGGTCAACACAAAGGATGGATCAAAAGTGATCAGGAATGTCAAGCATCTTCGTAAAACACCACTGGAGGTTGACTTTGACATCCCTGAGCCTTCATCCGCCTGCAGTGAACCAAACCATCATGAGATGGGGGAAGTTTCAAATGCCGAGACTGCTCCATCAGTTGAGACCCCACCAGAACGTGACCCCTCTACATCTGATGTCATCACTACCAGGAAGGGCCGTGTTATCAGAAAGCCCATCAGATACAGAGAGACTTAAAAAAAAAAAAGAAAAAAAAAAAACCCAACATGTAAAGTGTATGTTCTCATTTCTTGACAAGTTGTTACAATGGTATTTGAAAAAAAAAAAAAATAAGAAAAGTATTTTGATTTAGTTTGAGAACAATGTGATTTTGTGATTTGTTATGTATGGGAAATGTTTTGTGTTAGAAAGGTTTGTTCTAAACAAGGGGAGGAAAATGTAGTATAGTCAGTATTAGTGAGTTATCGCGAGAGAGAGAGAGAGACGAAGGGACCAGGGGAGAAGAACGGAAGACGAGCTAGCAGAAAAGATAGAAGCACATGTGTGTCAAATAAAACAAAATAAAACTAAACCAAAGGACTGTTTATTTGAACAACACAACAAGCACCTTTCAAAACTTACTTTATTGTAAATTTACCCCTTTACTCCTTGCGGTACCATCTGCAAACTGTATTAAATGTCTTTTTCCTGCTGACACATGGTGGGCTGTTGGGTAACGTCCTGAGCATGGTTATCTTTTCAACATAGCGCTGTAGCCAAAAACTATAAAACAGTTGGGGTTGGTTTGCCAAGTCCTGATTCAACGTCTGGACACATGCATTTTTCCAAATGAATGTAAAATAACACACATTGCTATTTATTGCTATAACAAGGGCACTTTGAAAGTGCATAAAAATTGAAAGCACTCAATTAAAATGTGAAAAAAATAATTGTACAATTTAGTCAACTGCTATTTTGGGGGAAGAAAGCCGTTGCTAAGTGTTGGAACATTGTCCAGTACCCATTATGCATTGTGTGCTGGCAGCAAACTAGTAACAGCGTTTCATTTTTCCATGTCCAAATATAAAAATCTAAAACTTTCTACGTGGATTTGATAATCATCATTTAAATGTCGGTGTAACTGGAAATAAAAAAATGATCTGAATTCGTGTTTGCGATCTCTGACACATATTTGGATGGACTAACGAATGGATTTTGATGGAACACAATTCAAATTGTGTTCTGTATTCAAAAATATCCTAATTACATGTAATACATTTGAGTTTTTTGTACACACTTGAACAAAAATTACATAGAAAACCATTACAACTGTTTTTTCTTTTCAATTTTATTATTGGTTCCAACCCTTTAACACTTGACTGCTTCAAATTGACCTTTATTTATCCTTTTAACACAATTTATTTTCGGTGTTCATAAAACTTAAATACTACTGCATTATGTATTTATTTGTTCATATCATGTTTGATTAATCAGACATCACATAAAATTAAGGCAATAATAATAATAATAATAATAAAAAAAACTATATAAGGGAATGTCAGTAAAAGAAAACAAACTGCTTTTGTGCATCCATCCATCCATCCTTCCATCCATCCATCCATCCATCCGAAAATTAAAATAAAAACGTTTTTTTAAGTTACTTGTTGCAACTTGCTGTCTTAAAATGGACTGCAATTAAATCGACTGTACTAAGTTTAAGACGCAACAATGCCCAAGTAATTAACACTGCAAATGTGAACAGATCTCTCAATGGCCCAGAAAGTGTCATTTTAATTAAGACTTTCACTTTAGTATTCCCAGATTTGTGTAGCTTCCTAGTTTTCACTTGTTCTGAGATATATTACTCCATTACATGCCCATTTCAGTGGTGAACAACATCTTGGTGATTTAGATTCTGCGCCTACCAGATAGTTTCAGTTTCTAATAATTAGGTGCTTCTTTGGTAACTTCATGCAGATTTTCACCTCTAAAATATACATAATCCCCCCACTTCCCCCCCAGGATTTAGAACTGCGTAGTCTAGGTGTTTATAATTGAAGTGGTAGTAAAGTAAAGTAAAGTAAAGATGTTTTCCTATGACTGTGAAGGAGACTTGTATGGTAGTGTGTTAGTGTGGCAGTTGCTTTCAAACGTTACTGTACTCCAGTGGCTGTGTCACAGCAAACAGAGGAGAGAATGAGATTATGTGATATTCTGCTACATTATTCAAGTGTGAGACTGTTTGTGGGTTTATTGTGGGTTTATTATTAATGTGTAGTTTGACTTCCACGTCTTCTGCATGAAAACAAGTTCAATAGCACATTTTTCAGGTACTTGTGTGGCATTGCTGCTAAGCTGAGGGAACAATTCTGTAACCATAAAACAACAAAAGGCTGTATTAGAAGCCATTCTTTCCTGATTTATGCCACTTTTCTACTCACTTTCAAACAAAATTTCAAACATAGATGCCTTGTAGCTTTCCTTATTAGGACTTTTTTTTTTGCCTTTAAGGCATAATTTAACTATTGACTGCGTATAAGAACCGGACTGAGTGAGGGGATTGTCACCCACAGAAAATGACTTACTGCAGGCTACAACCAAATTAAGTCAATTCAGTCGCTATTTTTTCACAATACAAATAATGCCATGTTGGAGCCAAATGACGTTGGTAAGCAGGGATTGATCCGAGTTGGTCTGACCCATGCTTTCTTTGACAACCACTCTCGCCAATCAGGAGTGAGCTTGTTGGAAGTCTGTACCCTACCACTTCAAAGCGTGCTTGAGAGAATCTGTCAGTCAACATTTGATGTGACCACATACTTTCATTCATGCATCTGATTGGCCAACTTGATTCATTGCACTTAAGAAGTTGTAGCAAAAAGATTAAAAAAATTGTATCAGAGCAAGAATGGTTGTCTTATAATTGTAATATAAGAAATAAAGTTTTAGGATTTAGCTTTTGTTTGTTTTATCATTGTTATTATTATTATTTTATTATCAGAATACGTATGGAAAGTGGCTTAATGTAAATTTACCTAGAAAAAAAACTCCAACACTTCACCAAACACTTTCTAAATGAAATCACATTTTGCTTTAATTTCTGAAATCAATTATGTGGCTCAGTGAATGACTTTCAATTTATTAAATGTAAACATTACCATTCAAGCCTTAAAAAATTACATCGACGTCTGGGATGCATCGGCGCTTAAAGAAACACTGATAGTATTTTATGGAAATTACCCTTGAACGTAGATCCTAATTTGTTTTGTCACCTCCAGATTCTGTGTTGAGCTGCTTCATCGGCTATGAAGAATGAAAACTGTGGGCTAATAGATTTAAACAATTACACCCACATGAGCTTTATTTAACAAGAGTTAGCGCTAACATTGCTGAAGCAAAAGATGTGCTTATAACCAAGGAAAATCACTCTGGGTTTTGTTATGGAGAGCTCAGAGGCGCACTCTTAATCAATGTGATTGAAGCAGCTTGAGGGCCTCTTAAGGCCAACTCCTACTTGAGCATTTGGTGCGTTGTCTCAAGACAACTTCAGTCATAAAAAGACTCTTCAAGACAGGACTTATTTACAGCTTAGGGGCATATTTCTGGAAAAAAGTGCAAAAGAACCCCAGCAAAGACTTAGCTTTGCTTTCATTTTGTCCCAACGACATACACTGAACAAAATATGAAGCACAGCATTTTTGTTTTTGCTCCCATTTGTCATGAGTTGAACTCAAAGATCTGAAACATCTTTTACAAACACAATATAATAATTTCTCACAAACTTTGTTCAGAAATCTGTCTAAATCTGTGATAGTGAGCACCTATTCTTTGCTTCACAGATGTCCCACATTGAGATGCTGATTAGACAGCACGATTATTGCACAGGTGTGCCTGACTGGCCATAATAAAAGAACACCCTGGAAAGTGTCATATCGGTGGTGTCAGAAACTGGTGAGCATCTGATGTGACCACAATTTGTCTCTTGCAATGCGACACATCTTCACATACAGTTGAACAGGTTATTGATTGTGGAATGTTGGTCCAGTCTTCTTCAATCGCTGTGCGAAGTATTTGGATATTGGCTGAACCTGAACACGCCGTCATATACACCGATCCAGAGCATTCCAGACATGCTCGTTGTCTTAATCAAGATCTTGATCCGACACTAATTTGTTGTTGTAACCAACTACACTGAGTCAAGTTGGGGAGGTGTTCTCTTCACTGATGAATCTCGGTTTTCAGTGTTCAGGGCAGATGGCAGACAGAGTACGCAACGTTATGTTTCACTTCCTGCCAATATCCCGCATCTCAGCCATTAAAGAAGACTGGACTAACATTCCACAATCAACAACCTGTTCAACTCTATGTGAAAGAGATGTGTTGTGGCCAGTCTAAGGCACACCTGTGCAGTAACCACGCTGTTCAATCAGCATCTTGAAATGAAACCCCAATTTTTTGGCCCTGTGATGTACTCACTATCACATTTTTAGGCAGATTTGTGAACAATATTTAAGAGAAATTGTTATTTAGTGTGTCTAGAAAATGTTTCAGATCTTTGAGTCCATCCATTTTCTAAACCCGCTATATCCCTTTTGGGGTTAAGTGGTTGCCGGAGTCGGTACCAGCTACTGTTGAGCAAAGGCGGGGTACACCCTGGACAGGTAGCCAGTCGGTTGCAGGGCCACACAAACATAATAAATGGGAGCAAAAACGAAAGTGTTACGTTTATATTGTGGTTCAGTGTAATTAAACCAAACTCTTTCAAAACCAATTTCAAACTGCGATTCATTAGACAATAGTTCTGCTTTGCTTCTCTTCTCAATATGATAGTATTTTTATATGTTTCAGCAATTTTGACATAGTGGCTTGAATGCTAATATTGAAAAAAAAACAATTATTAGGCAAATTCTTGGGTTTAGTTCTCAGCATAGAAGTAAGCTCGACAATCTAAGCCCCATAGGACAATGGGAACACAAAGTGACCCAATGTTTTATAGCTGTTTTGACCGTTTTGCTAACTGTGGCACGACACAGTCTGGCCCTTAGTTGTCTTAGTTGTGATGTTGACTCCAGGGAAAGTTAGTGTAAATGTGTCCCTTTGGTTGAAGCTGACACTAATTTCTTGGGACAGAAGAATAGCTGTGTGTGATTTAGTGGCGTATGCTAAGTGGTGCTGGAGCTGCAGGCTAGTCTGTGGGCACCAGGGCAGAGAAAGCAAGCCGGGAAAAGTACTGACTTCACTAACTGGCCTGATAAGAGTAGGCGCAAGATGACATGGATCAGATACGAACCAAACCAGTTGAAAAGACGGGAAGACGGGAAGAGTCAAAGACATAACCTTCATTTAATAAAAAAAAAACAAAAAACACAAGCTTGATGTGAAAATGTTCTGATAACGATAATTAGCAGGTGTGGATACGCAGATAGAAAACAAGTTAAGGGGAAGGATTAAGACATTTAGGAGACAGATTAATTTTGAAGATGTGATGCTTCCTCCTGGGGGGAGTTCTTTTTTTTTTTTTTTTTTTTTTTTTTTTTTTTTTTTTTTTTTTTAGCTCTGCTGAATTGCGGTGGTGTAAGAAATTGGTTGAGATGCAATGTAGCATTCGCATCATGGTTTCATTAACTCTTATTCAGCCCAGGGCATTTCACACTGCATTTCCTGTACTCATCTGCTTCTTTCAGATCTTCTCCCATTAAAGGAAAAGGTAGCACAGAGCAGACTAGACTAGAGCAAAAAACAGTCTCTTTAAACTGGTACTTGGTTTGGGACACTGAGCTGAAAGCCAATGTATTTCTTTACTTAAATGTTATTGATCGATTGAGACATTGCAGTGCCTTCAGCCATTTAAAATTATTTGTATACTTATACTATTAAATTAGTATACTCCAACAGCTGAGGTAAAATCAGCTTGCATTTATTTCAGGGTTATTTTATCCTTTAACCGCTGGTACTTTACTGTGTACATTTGCCTACAGGCATTGATTATGTTCAAATAGTCAAACACTGGAAGAGAGATTTGGGGCGTCCCATGAAGCCCTGCAAGGGATTGAGCAGAAATAGTTAGATTTAGCTCCTGATAGTCTCGCTCTTTGACAAGGACTACATAACAGTAATAATAACTTAACAGCGTTGGCGTCCTTTACAGAGAACGTTTTATAACAGTTATGTGTGTCAAGCATTTTGGATTGAACAATAAACCAACATTTGTATGTTATACAATAGAAAAACAAGACTTTCTTTTGACTTTTTGTATTAAAAACAACGCTCTTCGTACTGTTGGGTTGATTTGTTAGAAAGTTATGGTTGATTTTGCTTTTGGTAAAAACACAAAAACAAAATTTTTGTCTTGTCTGAAGACAATTTGACAGTTTATTGTTTATTGAGTGGAAGGCAAACATAAGAATGGCAAAATGAACAGAAACCAACATGTTAGGTGCATCCATTTCTTATGGGAATGAATAAAATGTTAATTTCGGTGTACAGTTGTCCCTTGCTATGTCACTCTACTTTTTCTCGCATTTTTGCAAATTTTTTCAGTGGAATTTGGCACACTTTTTTTTCACAGCTCATTGGTTGTGCATGCTGCGTCCTTATTGGTTGTTGACCTTGTCAATCGATGTATACTGTGCTGGGTCTCTTGTAGAAAATGCGTTGAGTCATCAAGTTACATAAATCTTTGATCGTGAGCAGATCTTTGTTTTCGTGTTTAAACAAGACAAAAATGTGAAGATAATAATGTGCGTCTGAGAAAATGTAGTGTTTGTTGAAATGTTTTCCTCCCTTAAAACATCCAGAATTATTGTTAAGAATAAAGATGACTACTTTGGGGATTTCATCTTTCGCAGGTTATTTTCCTGCGATAAACCAAGGACCACTGTTAATGCAAAGCATGTCGCACAACATTTTTGTTTTCCAAGGACATCTGTTCTGAAAACTGTGACACCATCAGTCAAATGCTGACAGGTCTCTTAGAAAAGTCAAAAAGGGATCTAAATGATATGTCACCGTTTACTCATAAAGCAACAACCGTTTGCAAAGGCAAAAACTTGTTTGGGGAGGAGTTCAGGGAGGCAATAAAGAAAGATGCGGTTAGCTAAAAGACAGTCTGGCAAATGGTGGTCTTGTTCACAACTGAGAGAAAGATGGAGTGTGAGATTAACAGGCAGATACTGTAGGTGCAGTGGCTGCAATAATACAGTCACTATTGATCCGTTGTAGTGAAGAAAGAGCTGAGCTGAACGGTAAAGCTCTTGATTCACTGATCAAACATTCCTTCTCTGATCTGTAGTCATGAAATGAGTTTCCTCTGCAGGGTGGCTGGGTGCTCCCTTAGAGAGGCCAGTTGAGGTCGTTAGGTCATCCCTTTCGGATGCCTCCCCCAGGTGGTATTCAGAGCTAACCTACTAGTGGAAGGCCCCAGGGGAAAACCCAAGTTAAGTTGGAGAGACTATATGTCTCTGCTGGTCTAGGAGCACTTGAGGCCCTAACGGCAAAACTAAAGGAAGTTTGGTTCTGCTGACCCTGCTCCAAATAAGAAGATGAATGATGACATTTTTCATATGTCAAATTCTTGCAATAATTTGTGACATTTTTGTTGATGTTTTGCAGGGTATGATGGGTGTAGTGGGCTGGGTGCTACTCCTACTCTCTTCATTTATGGCGTCTGTGGGGTCCCAAAAACCTCCAGGGCTAAGCGTGGGTGTGATTCTCGGCCAAACTCGCCCAGTGTCTGACCAGGAAATCCGGCCGCTGCGGCGCCCTGAAGACGTCCTTGATGTCTCTGTGATTACGCTGAGGATGAACCAAACAGACCCAAAGTCTGTGATTACACAGGTGAGGAATGCAGAGTGCTTTGCAAATGTTACAGTAAAACAAGACACCAGGAGTTTCTAACAACAGTCTGTCCCTTTAAAATGTCTGTCCTTCAAGATGTGTGAGCTTGTGTCTCGCACTCGCCTCCATGGCATCGTGTTTGCTGATGGCACCGATCAGGAGGCCATAGCTCAGATCCTCGACTTCCTGTCTGTTCAGACACAGCTTCCTGTCCTGGGAGTCCACGGAGGTTCCTCTATGATTATGGCCGACAAGGTGAGTGACTTGCTCGAGTACACGCACTGACCATAAAACACAATCCCACTTCTCTAAGTATGAAGTGGAACGAACTGGAAGCGGAGAGTTGTAATCCTTCCTTTTAGCACAATCCAGCTGCTCAAGGTTAATACTTTTATCTCATGGGTTTGCAGGTGGTAAATTTATTGTCTACGGCAAGAATGATGTTGGTGTTTAGGAAGTCGTTGCGAGCAGTGCAGCTAATCTGTTCTTCACATGCATCATGAAAGAGGAAGACTTACATGGCTTTTACAGCATAAACATTACTGATTTAACATTAGAAATGTGCATTTTGCACACTGAGTTGTTGTATGGAAAAAAAGCTCTTTTTAGTAGATGTTAAATTTGATCTTCAGCTGCTTTCATTGGTTGTGTAGTAAATGCTTTGAAGGTGTCTCTGAAGTGCAAATCACATCAACACATCACTCGACGCAAAAGCATATTAAAGATCACAACGACAATTAAAAAAACAAAAGGAATAACACAAAAGCAACATTACAGCTTAGACATCAAAACTAAATTCCATAAATTAAAAGACAATTCCAAAAACATGAAACAAAATCAAAATCAAAACCTTTAAGGAAACAAAAGTTGTTGTTGTTCACTTTTTGACTTCTCAACAGTAATTTCAAAAAATCAAAATGAAATGCTAAAAAATGAAACACAATTAGAAACTGGCAAAGATAGGTCTGTTCCTACCTCCACTGGATGACATCTGTTTTTGACATGTGAGTTTTTTCAAATTGATGTCCGCCTACTAATAAAACTTTATTGATCAGTTTTGCTTCATACTAAATACCTTTGGGTTGAAATGATTGACCAACGTCATCATCCAATCAATGATGTCCCCATCTAGTACTTCCTTTTCTGGTTTCTTTTTGTGTTTCGTTTTTTAACATTTCATTTTGATTTCTGGAAATGACCTTTGTTTTCCAAAACCTTTCATATTTATTTATCTTCTTTTTCATCTTTTTGGAGTCATGTTTCGGCTTTAGAAATTTTGTTTCGATTTCTCATTTATTGTTGTTTTTTTAAAAAAATTAATTAGCTTTTTAAATTGTCGTTGCGATCTTGAAAATATTTTTGTATTGAGTGATTTGTTAAAGTGATTTGTACTTCAGGGCCACCGTAGTTTAGGTTATAAATGAATCTTGTGGAAACAGGGAGCATTTTTTTGCAGTCAGTAGAAATCTTTAAAAACATAAAAATTTTTTTTTTAAACATTTTAAAAAAATTAATCAAGCTTTGCATAAATATGTAAAAAAGCACATTTGTTTAATTGAATTAGTAAAATGTAACCAAAATCTATGACTAGAGAAGATAAAAAATAAATGTGAAAAAACTGATGCATTTATACTTTTTTTTTAACAGATTGTGAGTACCAATTCTTTTATCTTAAATTATTGTTCTGCTTCTGTAATTGGACTCTTTTCTACTTTTGAAAGAAGTAATTGGTTTTTGTTGTAGCGTCTGTCACTCATAAATGAACCTCTCGAGGCTCCAAACCATAATAAATGATGTTTGTATAAAAAAAAAAGAGAGAAAAACAAAAAAACTCACACCCAGACCTCACTGAGTCAGAGCAAAAGGACAACGATAAACGGAAAAGCCTAACTAAATAAATAAAATAACTAAGCAAAAAATATGATAGCCAAACAACGATCATAATAGATGACTTTTTTTTTTAAGTTATAATAATTTAAAACTAATAATCAATACAGCACAATTTCACTTCATTAATTGATTTATCTTTGCATCGACACATGTTTTGTAATACATTTTTGGATTTACTCTTTTTGTCCCTTTGGATGGATTCTTTTATAGAAATAAATCAGAATCTCTTTCTGAATACATTCTGTCTGCTGATTAATGGGAAAATAAATGAATCCTACATTTTAGAAGCAAGACAGTATATTTAAAGATCCCAGATTATGTTGTTATTGTTTCATGTATGTGTTATGTTCAGCACAAGGCAGGAGTAGACGTCTTTTACTTGGCTGAATTCTCTCTGCGGTTCTGATGCAGACCTTGCTGCCTGACAGACAGACTGCAGAAGCTTTGATAAAACACAACTGGTTTTTTAGCTTTTAAATCTCCCAGGGCACAGCAGCCAAACACAGGAACCAATAACTGCTGCAACGCAGCAGTCTTTGAAGTGCAAGTTGATGGGGGAGGCGGTGTGTATGTGTGTCCGTGTGTGTGCGTGTGTGACGTAAGATAAAAAAAAAAGATGCAAAGAGGATGAGAGAGGTAAGGAAAACATCAGTACTTGGGTTGCTCTGAGGCCTGCTGGTTGAAACTCCTGATAAAGAAAAGACACAAAAGACAAACAAAAATATATACATAAATGTATATCTATATATATCTCTATATATAGATATATATAGATATTCTCTTTTTTTCCTCTCCTGGGAGTTGCTTGGTATAAAAGTACGCTACAAAATACAACCCTTTGACAACCTAGCCGTCAGCGGGTGAAAATGTTGGGGTTGTTGCCTCCTGTCCTTGCAGGCTTGTTTTGAGCAAAGAACAACTGTACAGCTCGGTTGAAATAAACATTTAATACAGGTAACTATGGAGAAAAAGAGGCGAGTTTGCAAGTTTTTCAAAAAGCATCACTGACAGTTTTGGCTTTTTTGCAAGAAAATGTTTAAGGGCTTTGAGCTGCACTTTGGCTTAGGGGTTAGCCTCACAGCGAGAAGGCCCAAGTTCAAATCCCAGCAGGGTCCTTTCTGTGTGTGGTTTGCATATTCTCCTTGTGCATGCGTGGGTTTTCTCTGGGCACTCTGATTTCCTCCCACAGTCAAAAATATGCACTGTAGGTCAGTTTGTCAATCTAAATTGTCTCTAGGTGTTAAGGTGGGTGCGTGCCTTTTTTTGGCCCTGATGGACCAACGACCAGCTCCAGACACCATAAGGATTTAATACCCCATTCCAATCATCTTCTAATTTATTGTAAACCTGTTCCCAGTGATCTTTTAATCATGATTTTGCCATTTTTAGCCAATATTAAAAAAAAAAGGTTGTTGTCTTCTTGAACATCCTGTAGTTTCGGCAAAGCAGCAGTATTTCATCAGCCCTGTTGTAACAGTAAAATCTGTCCAACGCAAGAGGCCTTCAGCTCGTATCTGTTTGCTCAGCTGTTGGACAGGACAAGGAAAAAAATAATAACCTGAGTTGTGAGTGGGACTATTGGCATTCCCATTTTCCATCTTTAAAGTTTACACTCTCCTGCTAGCTTCCTGCCCCTCACACCCCCAACCTTACAGTACAAGTAGATGCATCAGAATGGAGTGGGGAGCTTTGGTTTGTTGTTGTACGTCTCATCTACAATCGTTTTCAAACTGCATTTTTTTTGTCTGCTCCTGAAACACAATGATTTAAATAAACACCAAGAAATGCAATTTTAGGCTTAAACTCCTTTACAAATGTCAGTAAAATGCTACAAGAATATGTTAAAAACACCAAAAACATGATTTCCATTGGAATTGGTCTTTAAGTGCAGTTAGAAAATGGGGGGATGGTTCAAGAGTTTTAAATATCAAAGGAAATGTTTAAAGGGAGGGTAGTTATCATGTTGAAAAGCTCTTTATCCATATTTCACTTTGAAATAAATCTTTAGTCTCCTTATAATATCAGAATTATGCTTCCAAAAATAAAATGATTATATCCTTTTTTTCCCATGTCACATTCATTCTTTTGGATTTTTTTAGTAAATTCTTACAGTTAAAATATGATTTGAATGATGAAAATACACAACTCTATGACCATTTGCTATCTCTGTATGGCCTAATTGATGCATCATTTTTCACCTTTAGGATAGCTGCACTCTTAAAGATCGATGAATGAATAAATGATCAAAAGGATCAATAATGGATCCAAGTTAAATTCCAATCGCTTTTCTGTTTGATACATTCTGCATCAGTAGTCTCAGCGTGCAGCAACACGCCACAATTATTCTGCGTGTTTTCGCCGAACACAAATTTATTATGAAGGCCTCGAGGAGCCTCTGTAATCCTGCCACATGTGTTGCACTTCACTCCTCGCAGTGTGATGGTGACAGTTTCACAATGGCTGTGCCTCTGCACTTTCCTCTGCTCTATTAGCTCATGTTGATTTTATGACACAAAACCAATTAGGCGTCAGTTTCACGAAAATCTACTGAAGATGATGAGCCCACACTAACAAACATTATGTTGCGCTGAAAATAACCTTCCCCTGTGTGCCATGTCTTGGCTGTGTCACTGTTGCTTTCGTACCTGCTGTTGAAGCTTTGGTGGTAATCTTGAGGATCGAATTGAGTCCCAGTGGGTTCGGAACGATTCAGCTTTATTACCGTGAGCTAATTGTGCTTTTTGCAGCCTGAGCAGGTAGAGGCTTTTGCTTCCTCTCAAATCGAATTTATTCTCAAGGAGAGGGAAGAAAAGACTCCCATGGTTCCTTTAGATTCTTAGCATAGCTTAGTAATTGTCCAGACAGGAGGCAAAAAGAAAAGGCAGCTGCCAAGAAAACACAGAAAGCGGATTTAAGCACTCAGACAAGTGCTATAAAACAATAAACACTCATGGAAGTGGGCAGCGCAAGTGTGAAATACCTTGTGTATGGAGCAACAAAAATAGGAATTTAGCTGCCATGATTATGTCATATTTACAGTAAAGTCCTTCTTTTGCTTTTCTTGACTATAAGACAGCCTCATCCATCACCCTATTGCACATAAACAGAAGCAAACACTGTCTCTGTCCTTATATAGCTCCTTTTTAGGCTCTGTTGTGGTTTGAGTGTTTCGACAGTCTGAGTGTTGCCAGTTTTAGGCCCCTGTTTCTGCTTGATGCACATTTATTTTTCCCTGTCATGACAAGTGTGATCAGTGTTTAGTAAAAGGACAACTTTGCCTGTACGACTCAGTTTGAACATAATACACTCTTGAGTCTGCTTGAGCTCATTCTTCATTGGGCAGGGCGTTTACTTCAATGCTGTTTTTACAGGTCCAATCAGAGGTTTAATGATTCATTTTAACAACAGTTCAATTCATAACATCATTTGTGGTTGGCGATGCGATTCATAGTCAATTTTGGTTCACTTTAAACGAACTAATTCGATTCGATTCACTGACCTAAGATCGGTCCAGGAGATCTTTAGCCAATAATTCCACCCGAGATAAAAACCTGGTACTGAACGGTACAGGTGAAGTTTTCCAGATTTCTTATTTTTCTTGCAAGATAATCCACTGTAAATAAATATGTGTACAAACAAACAAAAAAAAAACAATAATTTATAGCAAATACATTCACATTTCAGTTTCATAAATTTTAGTCCACTGTTTTTTTTCCACATCATCATTATTAGAGCATTCCACCACACTCTATAGTCACATGTCTGCAAAATTCAGTGTTTCCACACATTGAACAGCAGTGACGGTTTGATCATTTTTGCTGCATCACATGTATGATGGTCGCTTTTACATTGTAGTAAAATAAACCTACCATACCTCCATCCGAATGGCATTTTCCAATATCTATATTATTGATTCATTTGATTTTGAAACTAATTTACAATGGTATAGGTCGATTCGGTTAATAACTTGCTTCAGACAGAATGATCTAGATGGATCACACGGATATTAATCAACTAATTGGTTAAGTCAATTCATTGTTACACTCCTACTTTCGAATCATTCTTGCCATCTTTAGAGGGTTTGTTTTGCTTTCTAAGTTTGAAAGATTCTTTTATTCAGTAGAGTGCTTTATGTCAATAAGGTAAGAAAAGTACTTTGAAAATAAAGTTTGATTGGATTAGATCTTTTAAGTATCAAATCATTTCCAGAGCATCAGCGGCCCATGTTTTATTGCAGGGACAGCGTTGTTTTCATTTTCTGCTCAACTCCTCTCTCTGATAAAAATCTGAGACATGGGGTGTAATAATTTCAGCTTTTTTCTTCATCACAACATAAAACAGACACACAAAGCTCTTGTGACTTATGCACACAGTTCTGAGAGTATGGTTAGTAGTAGCTGCAGAAGACATCTTTATTAAGCAGATTAAATCAGACATGTAAGCACTATATGAAGGGAAATGCATTCAAGCATGTCAACATTAATTAGATACAGAAAAGCGCATTTTACAATGATTGTTGCACAATCTCTTTTAAAAAAAAATGAAAAAAAGATATTGGAGCTTCAATTACAACTCAGACATGTTAAGATGATCTGTTTTAACATGAGAAAAACAATATACAAAAACGTGTCTCAATCTTCCATGTCAGGTTTTAACTCTGTAAAGCCCACTGCATCAAATATTTGAATAAAAATTCAAATTTTTCTGGATTAAGATTTTTTTTAATGCTTTGATTAAATCTACAAAAATTGTAACATCATTTTTTTTTTAAAATGACATATTGATATGATCATTTTTTTATACAAAGAAAGACACACACACAGTAACAAACACACACAGACACACACAAAACAGGCTTACCTTTTTATTACCTTTTAGTATTTCAAATGTGATGTGATCAGTCATTTAATAGATATTGAGGTGATTTTCATTACTGGTGTTTGCTGTTGCTGAAGTCCCACTTATCTTTTGATCTATTTTCAAAGCGTTCCCATTTAAAATGATGTACATGGATCTAGTCGTCAACAAGTGGATGCACCAGAATGGATTCACAACGATTTGAATGAAGAAATATTTAGAAATGCAATTTAAAGTGCAATTTCCTCATTTGAGTCCTCTATCATGAGAAAAATGCAACAAGAAGAGGTTAGAAACACCAAAAACATGATTTTCATGGCAATGGTTCTTAAAAGTTTTTATCTCCTTCCATGAATCAGAGGTCGCTGCAGTTTGGGTGCCTTAGGAGTCATTCACAGCAAAGATAAAGAGGTTTTTGGTTTTTCTTTTGGTATTTAAAGTGCTTTTGTTTAAGGTTACCATCAAATCTGTTTTTTTTTTTTATAAAATCAATTTTCTTTTAACAACATTAAACACTGTCTGAGCAGAAGTCAAATATGTGAAGATTCCGAAATCCGTTTTTCCAGCCAGGTTCAAATGGTGGGTGAAATTGCTTTTTAATGGATGTACATTTTTCATATTTCTTAGTAAGTTGGCAATTAGGTTAGACATGTATTTTACTGAGTTAATATTTGATAGCGCTCTTTGCCTGAAATGTGCCTCACAAGTGAACATATTCCCCTTTGCATTTGTATGTACAATGCTCTTACACATTTTTTTGTTCTTCAGGCTCTGTGCTCCTGCACAACATGCATTCTCCAGTACTAAAAGTGTCTAAATACTCCTGTGATTGAGGCTGTATATATTTGCTTTTTGAATAATCTTTAACTAATTAAAGTTTAAAGAAAAGACAGTACAGGATTTTGTTTTTTAGAGTGACATCTGGTACATACGAAAAGAGACGCTAGGAGCTGCTTTACTATGTGAATATTTACGAATAAATGCTCTTACGTTGTAAGCAGTGTGTAAAGAAGTGGAACAAATCACTTTACTGATGTACTTGGCTTTTCATTAGAAATGCTTTAAACTTAGGATATCTTTCCAGTTGCACACTTGCCGCCTTCCCGAGCAAAGCTTAGGAACAATCCCTTATTATTTTTCTCTTGAATTTTAATTCTCAAGTTGCATTTTTTAAAAATCTGAACAGAGAAAAACTGCATTTTTTTCCCCTCCACATTCCCTACAGTACAGAATGTTCCTCAGAATAACATCCATAAGCTACAGGATACTGAATGGCGTGGTGGAGGACATGTTTTGAGACTGAGTGCGGTATAGAAAGAGAAGAAAGGCACGTGTAAACCCAGGAGGGAAAGTCGATTAGTTTAGAACGCAGGACAGACAGACCTCTTTGGGAAATTAGAAATGTAGTTGGCTTTACCTCAGCCCCATATGTGCTCATTCTCTGCCAGCCTTGTTATTTTCTTCTTTTGACTTCCTACTTCTTGGTGTGTGGGGGATAGAAGGTGGGGGTTGGGGGTCACAGTGTGTAGCATATGAACACGAACATGCTGAAATGGAGGGTTTTGAATTAAACATGCATGTTCTTTCTGCTTTGCTCTGCTTCTGTGGTGGGATGCTACTTTCAGTGTCTGTCTGCGTGTTGGGATGTGTGTGTGTGTGCTTGAGATGGAGTGTGTCCCAGCCCAGGATGTCCCACATTGGTAGGGGCTATTTGCCCAGGTTCTCTGCTGAGGTGCTTTAATATTTTACACCTGGGCCCTTCACCTGCTGTCACATGCAGAAGACACAGTGCTGTGTCATTCACTCACCAAGTCTTTCCTCACTTTCTTCTCTCCTTCTCTGACTGTACTTAATATATATATATATATATCTTTCCCTTTTAAGTCTTGCCATATCTCCATCTACACCACTGCATTCTCTTCTTCTGTTCTTTCACTTTTCAGCCTGCTGCTGCATCTCCACTCGGATGCATGTTGGTTGTTTCCAAGGACGAATGTGACAGAAACAGCCAGCTATTGGAAGGCTATTGGAAGTCTTGCGAGCCTCAAAAAATACTGTGAAGTGTGATTGGAAGACAGTTGTTTTGTGTTTATGGGAAATGCAGACAAAGAGAGGCAGCAGGAAGGAGGAAGTTGCTAGTTTGGTACGGTTACAATTCCGACTCTGGAAGACTGGAGCTTTTAGCTCTGATGTGCTGGCTGCTGCTGCTTCTCTGGCTGCGTTCACACTACAGGTCTTTTCGCTCAGCTCCTTCCAGCTCGGCCGAGCAGGAAGCCCAACACAACCAACTCCAAATGCGATTGGCAGAAAGAGATTATTTGCTCGTCTTTGCTGCAGCACCTGCAGCTGTCACCGCACAAAAGCAGGGTAATTATGACAATGTTTAATTTACACGAATCCACAGGAGCGTACGTTCCGTCTGTAAAGGTCTTCATCAACAAAACAATCATGTCTTTGTCTGACAAAAAAAAATAATAAATAGAACTGCCTCATTCACTGCCAACATCTGGAACAGCAAAGACAGCTGTGAATTTGAGTGACAGCTGGTTCAAGTCTAGGATTAGCAAATGTTTAGTTAATTAGTTGAGCTTTCTTGTATTAAAAAAAAACAAGTGTTCAGCAACTGAAATAAAATACTAATTACGATAAAAAAAAACACATCACAGAACAGGTTAAAAGCAAATCTTAACATTTGAAATGTTAGTAAAGAAATAAATGTAATGCATTATCTTCTCTTAGTTGGATTAGTGAATTTTCCAGGATATTTGCCCCTTCACATGAACCTTAAAGCTCTGCAGGATTAGTGGGCGAGTTGCAAATAAATGGAGTCCAGGAAAACAGAAATTCACCCTTTTAAATAAGATGACATTGCAATTGTGCTATTTGAATGTCTTTGTTGTCCATAAGTTCGTAATCTTTAAAGGGTGGAGGCTTTATATCTAAACTAGCCATAACTTCTGCTTGTGAAACAGATCAGCTGTGCAAAAGCAGCATCTGCTGAATCACTGCACAACAGGTAATCCAAAAACAATCAAAATGCAACACAATTCCATATTTTCTTTTCAAATTCATATATCAAGGGACTGCACATTTAATCCACATGTTTGACTTGTAAAAAAAAACCTTAAAGAAAACTAGTATTTCATCATGGTGTTCAGATACAGAGCAAAGGATTCAAATGGGAATTCAAATGCATAAAATGTTGACATTTTCCAGTCTGGTGGTAACAATGACTGCTGTGTTCTTCTTGGACTATGAATCTGTATTGTAAGAAGGTACATGCTAAATCTGGGTCTCTTTACGAACATCTTATCTTACTCAGTAGTATGTTAGAACTCTTAAAAAATATATATATTTTTACTTCTGATCCTCTTTCAATCTTTTGTCAACAACTTAAAACACAATCACTTTAGAAAATAAATGTTTTACCCTAAAAATCTGTGATTAAAAAATGAATTCTGGCGTTCAGAAGGGACATCATGTAAAAAAAAAAATTCTAACCCAAATATGTTTGGTGTTTTAAAGTAAGACAATAGTTTAATAAAACAATCTTTTTTCTAGAAAAATCATGCAATTTCTTAACAGGAATTTGCCATTAACGGATGCAGCACAGGTACAAGAATGTGTTTATTAGCCACAAAATCTTATCTCATACTTTTGGTCAATTATCAATTTTAACTTGTGTTTTCAAAGTGACTTTATTATCAAAATGTTAGTTTCGCTGGTGTTTATTTCACAAAAAAAGAAAAAAAAAGTTCAATGTGTGAGTTAGTGAGTAAGTTAGTTTCTGTTGACGCCAGCTGGACTCGAGAAGAAAAACTGTTGTCAGTTTAAGCCCATGTCCAACAGCTGGGTCTTCTCGGCTCTATGTAGCGGTGCTTCTGCCCAGCCACAACAGCCTAAGCTGCTTTATCCCCACAGCTGCGACTCTGGTTTATACCAGTCAGCTATGACGCTCATAACCAGAGGCGTTCACGAAGACAAAAACGGTTTGCCCTTTTTCCTCTTGGGTGCAAATTGCCCTTTTCAACCAGCAATCAAAACTTTTCAGGCCTTGCCCTGGCCCTCTCATCGAGCATGACCTTCTCCGGTTGAGTTTATTTAGAGTTGAAGCTTCTACTTCTTTTCATCTGTGTTGCAGCACAGAACTTGTGCAAGACACTGCTGACAATGTATTATCAATACGGAAATAATTTGTGGCGTCATCTGTGTGACTGCGGGGGAAAGTAATTTTGACTTTATGAAATGCCGATGTCGACTCAAGTAGCCTTAGCTTAACTCAAGTGCCAGGGGCTGAAGGAAAGGGGGAAAAATGTTATTTTCAAAAAATTCTCTTTGCAGTTCTTTCACTATTAGCTCAAGTCAGAAAAGTGTCACTGGTCTAAACTTCTCGGCAACATCTGGCCTCGATGATAACAGGCAAAATACGTTTCACCCCTGTGAGTGTGTTGCCGTGCTGAAAAACCAGCAGAACCTGCACAGACCCAGATTTTATTCAACCCAACTGGGTGCTGCACGGCACAAAAGAATGCCAAATCCGGTTGCTTTTCTTATGTTTTCATTTAAAAGAGCTCATCACTGTTAAATTAATCCAACTCTTTAGCAAAGAAAGAGAAAACTCTTATCGGGAAAAGGCAGAAGTGAATGTTGAATTAAAAAAATGAAATGAAATTGCAGCAACTTAAGCGAACAAATTAATAGTTTCTGGTATTTTTTTTTAGATTTCCTGTTGGCGAAAAGAATAAGCAAACATTTCTAGGCTCTTTTGGATTGAATAGAACTTCCAGTTGCAAACCAATCATTCAAGTGAGTAAAAGACAACTTATAAATAAAAATAACATTCATAAAGATAAGATAAGATAAGATAAGATAAGATAAGATATACTGATTGAATGATAAGGGTGTGATAAGGGTGTGTGTAGTATGAAGCAACTCTGTCTCCCCTTCCCGTCATTCATAACTGAGAGCACTCTGTTTACATGCTCTCCTGCTAGCTTACAGTCCTTCACACCCCCTACCTAACATTACAAGTGCAACAAAAATGTGGAACAATATTGGATCCATCCAGCGGTACTGTTTTGAGCCAGATGCCAGCTCGGATGAGGAAAACAAAGATTCGCTTGGGTTTATCCGCCTACAAGTGGATGCATCAGAATTGAGAGGAGTAGGGAACTTGCAGCCCACTCAGCATATTTTCTACCCAACTGCAATCTTTTTCAAACCGCATTTTTTATATTCCTGATTCAAAACAATTTGAGTAAAGAAATACTCTCAAATGCAACTTTAAGCTCAAATATCCTAAATGTCCTCCATCATGAGAAACACGCCACAAGAACATGGTAAAAACACCAAAAACAGGATTTTTCTGGGAGTGGATTTATTTTTATGTCCATGCTGGCAGTGAGAGTTTGCCGTGTGAGAGATCATTCCAGCTCTCTGCGATCAATCTTTCCTGCAGCTGTTTAGCTGTGCTGGTGGGTCCCGTCAGTGTGTCTGTCTGCGCTGTGATTGAACAGCAGGAGGCTGCCCTCGTCCAACAGGTTTTCTCATCTAGCAAACAGTGAGGGAATTATTTTCGCTCGACCTGCTGTCTTTACACCTCAGTTTGCGTGTGCACTTTCTTCAAACTGAACTCAGTTTTTTCCGCATTCATTCCTCAGCTCCGTCGTCCCTCACCATTTCTCCTGTACAGTATTTTGATGTGTTTTTTTCTTCCGTTCATCATTTTCTCCTGACCTCTTCATTTTCATCCTCCACGTCTTTTCCTTTGCTCCCTTTCTTCCTGTCACATCCTGCCAGCCTTATCCCCTCTCCTTTTCTCTTGTCAGTGCTTCTGCTCTCCTCCTCCTCTCATGCCCCAGTTGGGGAGTACAATGCGATGGCAATGGCAGGGTTGTGTTGTGTTTGCATCTGTGATGTCACACAACAGCAGCTCTATAGTAGCTCTTCTTTTTTTAATCCCCGTGCTCATGGACTTCACGGCTATTTGCAGATTCATAAACCTTTTCAAAGAAGCAGCAACTTGCCTGTCCACTGCAACAGTGCACAGCCAAATTGACGGTATATTTATTTATTTTTTATTTCTTTTCAGGGAAATTATAGTATAGAGTCGTAAATTATTAAATATCCAACTCCCCATTAAAAAAGGCATTGCGTTATATAAGGTTGTTGCTGTGTGCCTGAATGACTTCCTGTGTGTTTGTTATGAAGGGCGAGTGTGACATATAAACTATTAAATTTTTAACAAAGTTTTAAGGTTGTGTCTCACTGGGTTGTGACAGCTGGTGACAAATTGTAAATGACATTCGCAAGAAAGTTTAAAAACTACCTCACAGTGTCTGTGGGTTTTCTCAGTTTCCTCCTTTAGAAAGAGTCTCATGGCACAGGAACACTGGCAGGTTGGGAGGGCAGAGGCGTTTGTTTCCTCGCAGATTTCTCTTTGTTTGGCGGATAAATAGACTCACTTTAACTCTAGGCCAAATGAAATGAGCAATTTTGTTTCAGTGCACTGTTCTTGTTTTATGCACTTACATACATACGCACTTAAAATTCAAAAAAAGCACATAAAGTCAAGCTCAAGAAGTGTGAATCTTATAAAAAGTCAACATTTTGCTGATAAATATTGTTTAACCAACTTCCTTACATACTAATCTGTTTATTCAACATGCACAAATGCCCTTACATGTTAAAACGGGATGTCTGCTGGTGAAACATGAACAAATCTGCACATTTTTATCATTAAGGTGGCATACCCGTAGAGGGAAAAAGTTCATGTCCTTTTTTCTACGGCCATGCTATGGGTGACAGGTTGTAGTGAACACTTAAACAACACAGGTCAGTAAGGGTAAAGAGGTTAAGACACACGTGTCTTAGAGATTTTACATTTTTTCTGTCCCCTCAAAATCCTGTAAACTGCACAAGGGTGCTGTTAGTGCTCTTTACGTAATACGTTTCTGGAAAAGCAGCAGGAGGCTGGCCCTCGAGGCCTGGAGTTTGACACCCCTGGTCTATAACGGCATTGTCTGTACATCATAAGTGCGTGTAAGGTTATGGTCACACTACAAACTGCAGCCGCTTGATGGGGGAGGCATCGGCACAATCGTCAAAATTTCATGCTGCTGTTCGATTATTTTGAAAATAGTTGGCGTGGTCGTAAATGTAGAGTGAGATGTCAACTAAGAGAAAAATTGTCCAGTCACTGTAAAATTTGAACTTTTTCCTAAAACCTCTTCGGTCACCTGCTTAATTTGCTGAAAAACTTGCATTTAAGTGGCATTTTGGGGATTCGTGACTCTTAAAAATATGTCACCATGCACTTATCACATGCACGACAATAGGACGTTTTATTTTCACTAATCACTTAAGGTACCTGCACAAGCTTTAATACTGCAAGACACACCTGCGCTCACCTGAACAGACAGCCGCACCTCTCCACGGCCCTCCACAAGCCCGGACAACCTGAAAACTGCAGCATTCATACAGGGGTGGGTATATATGGGTTATGTCTAAGGCATTGAGTTTTGTGCTGTTCATAAAAAAGTTGACATTATGCATTTTGACAACTTTGAGATTGATAATAAATTGTCTAAAATTCTTTCAAACTGATATGAAGAAAGCTCTTTTGGCATGTTGTTGATGTTTAAAAGGTAAAATGCTAATGTTCTTCAATTTCACTCACGAGAATCTAATATTTATTTTCTTGTTTTTTTCCATATTTACTTATTTTTTGACATTATAATCTTTAAAAGCCCCCACCTCAACAGTTGCATCCCTGTTGGGTTGCATAACTGTTAAAATCCTGATTTAAAGTCAAATTTAATATTGCGAATCACAGCTGACATTGCGTTAATAAAAAACCCAGAAATCTCCAGACAATGCAGAGACAATAAAGCTGGCAGTAAATCTGTCTCCAAGTGAATTGCATGCTCATTATTGCCGCAGCCATATAATATCTCCAGTCCTGAGCTGTTTGATCCCCTCGTCTTTCATCAAATGTCTAATGCAGCACAGAGGAGCAGTTCTCTCTGCTCCGTGGCACTTGGTCTACCACTTTTGAGATGTGATAGCTGCTTCATAAATTTAGAAATCACATAGTTTGGGCAGAAAAAAAAGAGATAAAAGGACAAAAACCATGAGGAGACAAGTAAACGTCACGGTGAAATCCTGTCGCTGTGGTACAATAAATGTGCAGCAGACAGTCAAAGTCGCTGATCTAAAATAAACATTTCATCATCTTGAAATACCTCGTGTCAGAACCGAGGCGTTCTCAAGTAATGTGCTTAGAATACTGTTGTTTTTGTCAGAAGTGGAACTAATGCAACGATCACATCTTCCTAAGAGATGAGTGTCAGACTCAGATGTCACCAGTTCACCCCCAAAAATAGTGCAGATAGTTGAGATTTTTGGTTCCAAACTGTGTCTTTGGCTTCATATGAAGGGAATTGCTGGTGCTGAGGGCATGACCCAGAGCAGCTACAGTATAGTTATGACATCACAGTCTATAACGAAGGTCCTGACATTTCGTTTCAAGGCACGCTTTCTGAGCACGGGCCGTGTGCACGTCTGAGCCTCTTTTCAAACACTTCCAGTGTTTAACACCTTAACCTTTCCTACAGAATGGGGGCTTCTCGCATGCAGACGCAGCAGGTTAGACAACTTACCCCGCAATTACGTGCTCTACTAGCTCATTTGGAGCTATCTTTAATATGTAAATGTCAGCGGCGCATCCAGCAGGGAGGCATACGTGAAGCATCTTTAATGTAATGTGGTACAAGAAGATGCTGGAAATGCAAATTATATAGAGGACTCTACAGTGCTAAGATTCCAGTCTGCAGCTCTCAGTTAGAAGCCTCCTTAAGAGTTTTAAGGGTGCTGGTCCAAATGACAAGTAAACAGTAAAAACCAGAAACAACAACAAAA
Source organism: Oryzias celebensis (assembly GCA_014656515.1). NCBI lineage: Eukaryota > Metazoa > Chordata > Actinopteri > Beloniformes > Adrianichthyidae > Oryzias > Oryzias celebensis. The sequence continues at coordinate 24,115,392 of BNCR01000001.1, read as the reverse complement.
AAAAGCTTGTTTTACAAATCAATAAAAATTCCAGTTTGGTGCATTTTTATATTTCCATATTTCTGTCTTTGTACAACATATTCCCTTTGAATAATAACTTCATTTGTTGGGACATGTCTCCCAGGGCTTGGCCCTTTTGAAACAACATTTTGCTGATTGTTGTTTTTGGCTGTGCTGTTCCCGTCTTCAAAGCCTTTTGCGCCGTCTCTGCTTAAGTAAATCATGCCACTAAAACTGACAGTCTGGAGCACAGGACTGGTGTAAATAGCCATGTTCTGGTTAGGCGGATACTACATGAAAACAACAGAACCGTACAGGCACTTCTCCTTTTATCTGCCTCTTCTACTTTCTTTTATAAGGTCCTCCAGGGTTCAGCTCAAAATATGTTTACCTTGCATTATACATCACATTTTTTCTATGTACATTTACTTCTTTTTAATTTTGTGATCATTTTTATTGCATTGTTGGGCAGAATTCCAATATTGTGAATAATAAATATTTGCAAAAGCAAAACAAATTTAAAATATTGATATGTAATGCTTTGGAAATATAAAAATAATTTCTTAGGGTTACAACTCACCCTTTAAATGTATATTTATTACGGTTTTGATTAACACCTGTTAGTTTCAAGCTGTAACTCCTTAACCCTTATATTGTTTTGGGTCAAAATTGACCCATTTCATTGTTTCAAGTGTGAAAATGAGTCATTTTTGACCCAAACACAGCATGATGGTTCAATTTAGCTTTGAAGAGACCAAACTGTCTTGTAAAAAAATTTTGGTTCTCGCTAGACTGACATCTAAGTCACAAATCTAAAAACAGAAAACAACAATCCAATTTATCCTTTAAAAGCATTTTTTTAAGTAATTTAAACTTTAATATAAAAAAGTCCAAGTGAAAAATTAAGGAAATTCAGAAAAAAAGAACAGATCAACTTACAGCTTATCTGATATAAAAACAAAAATAAACAAATCTAGTTTTTTTTTGTTTTGATACATGGCTGTCAGAGACAATAGACAATGCTCAGGTCAGTTTATCAGATGCAAGTGTGTCACCAGACCTGCTTTACTTTGCTCAGATATGACAGAATTCAGAAGGTCTTGTAAGGAAAGCCTGCTCATCTGCATGCCTTCTTCAATTTGCATCAGGTGAGGAGAAAAAAAAAGTGCTCATACGATTTTCTAACAACTAAAATTAAAGAAAAATGTCATTCTCTTTTTGCTGCATCAGCTGAGCATGGAATACAGTTTCAGGCCTAAAGAATAATGAAGAAAAATAATTTTTATGATCTAGTTGGAGACGAATACGACAAAAAAGCAAAGAATTTTTGCTACATTTCCAATTATTATCCTGCGGCAAAACCAAGCCATTTCAGACAAACAACTTCACGTCCTGTGGCTGAAAAAAGCCCAAATCATTACCTCCCCACGGCCATTCTTGACAATGAGCTTGAGGTTTTCTGCTGCAGTGCAGAGTTTGTTGTTTTTTTTTTACACAGGGTGAGTCTTGTGGTTTGTCCAAATGCAGTTTTTCCTGCCTCAGTTTTGCTCTATATTCCTTTTTTTTGAAACAAGGGACTTTCTCCTGGCAACTTTTCCAAACAAACTGCACTTGTTCAGTGTTCTTTTACAGTGCTGTCATGAATTTTAACCTGAGATGCAGCTCTTGAGGTTTATGTACTTCTCTGAGCCTTGCACACTCTGACTTTGAGGTAAATTTGATGGGACATTTACTGCTAGGAAGAGTGGCAACTGCCTTGAATGCACCTATAAATAATCTTTCCCGCTGTAGAATATTGAAAGTCAGATGGTTTGACAGAATTTGGTTCCAGAGTGGTTGCGTGTGTATTGTCCACTTCATAGATGCTTTAAATGTTTTAAATGTTCTGCATCACTTTTGTGTTTAGAAAGGCATTTAATCCAGAAATGCATGTGTTTAAAATCTCAAATGTTTCATTTTTTACTTCAGATATCTTAGTTTTCAACTTAACAAAGTTGAATGCACATAAGACAACCTTCCAGCTTTTTAACCTCCTTTAAAATGATTGATTTCAAGGTTTCATTCATAAATGTGATGTTTTTTGTTGCGCTATAATTTTGCGTATTCATGAGCACACAGAAAAAGAGTCAATGTTTAAGAAAATGGAAATACAGAAAAATAAAACCACTTATTTTCTATTTTTAATAGCTGTACTACCTGGTGTTGATTGATTTAAGTTATAAGGTTTTGCAAGAAACAGAAACAAAAAATCATACAAGTTTTATGAGTTCCTTCCTTTTTTTTCTTTGAGGACATAGATGTTTCATTCCTGCTGCATGTTAAATCCTTTTGTAAATTATTCTTTCTTTCATGTCTTTTTTGCATGCTAGAATACAAAATTGCTGCCAGCCTCACATGTACATCAAACACGTTTGACTCAATTTCCCTACAGGGACACCTCCCATGCATAAACTGCAGTCATGATGTCTTGACATCGCCAGGTAAACTTTGTCGTCGATTTCCAAACCCTATTTCTATTCATTTCCTGCACAAGCACAGTCCTCCCTTTATTTGTCCTTGCTAGAAAGGATTCCTCTTTATGTTGGGGCTACGACAAATTAGAAGATGTGATGCATTTTTTGGCACCAAATTTTAATCTGCTCAAGCTTTATTTAACTAAAGAGTATTTTAATTTATCTGCACAGTGTTGAAAAAGGAGGTGTGCTCACATTCACAAATCAAACCACAACAATTCCTTATATACCTTAGCAATTGCTTATAACAATATTAAAAGTGACAGGGCTGTGTATTCTTTTGAACACAGACCTTTTTTTATCAGAAGAATGCATTGAAAAAAAAACAGCTGAAAGTTGACTGATTTATAAGATCAGAGCTTTATTTTTAACTTTCTATGCCACTATGTAATATTTAATTCTAAGCAAAAACATTGGGATGAACAGCAAATATAGATACAAGAAACTCCCAACATTTTCATTAATAATGTAAAACAGCTGCTGTATAATTAAAGCTGCTCATCCCTGAAAACAGTTGTTCACTGCTGTGTGAGTCTGCTTGGTTTAACCACATCCAAAGTGCAAAATATTGTTTCAATTTTCCATTTTACAATATGACATTTTTGATCAAACTTAATAAAGATTAGGTTGTGTGGTAAATGCATTTCACATTTGGTTGGAAAAAGAAAGTAAAGTGAGCATAAAAAAATAACATTGCATTTAAATAGCTATAAAACTACAATTGTTTTGTGATTGTTGTATTTTTATAATTTTACAAAATGTAAATGTTTATATAGATGCTGCAACCTTTGGTGCAACATTGGCAAAAAAAAAAAAAAAAAAAAAGAAATACAAGCTTTAAATGTTACCTGAGGTTCCAACAAAAAAAAAAAAAACAGAGCAAAAAAAAAAACAAGGTTTTATAAACGACAACAGTAAGCAGAGAAAAAATGTGGTATGGGCAATGCTGATTAAGTGTCACTGCGAAATGTGGCTTTTCAAAATAAAGTCCTCAGGCAAATATATGCATATGTATATATATACATCACTCCTGCCGAATTTTCTCTCAGCTGTAAAAATCAAATCACACATACAACACAAAATATTTCAAGTATTAAAGTCCCGCTCTGATCTTTTTTTTTTGTACAAGCCTTTCCAGCAGTCTTTTAATTATGATTATAACATTTTTAGCCAAATTCAGAAAAAACTTTTGTCGTTTTCTTTGACATAGTTTCTGCTGGGCAGTAGTTCACTAAAATATTCCTCTGAGTTGTGGGTTGGACCTTTGGTGCGGAGTAAGCCCGGCTCCACTTCCCGTCATCCACCTGTTTACACTCTCTCCTTTTAGCTTACAGCCCCTTTACCCTCTTAACCTAACATAACCGGTACAACAAAAATGTCAAGCAATATTGGAGTCATGCTGCTGTCCAGTTTTGAGCCACGTGTCAGCAAAGACATACATGGATCTAGTCATCTACAAGCGGATGCTCGGAGATTGAGGCAGAGCATGGAGTTTTGTGGTCAGCCCAGCGTATTTTCTATGTCACAATTAAACTCTTTTTCGCCTGCTCCTGATTCACAACAATTTGAATAAAGAAATACTCAGAAATATTTTAAGATTGAATCTTAATTTTCTTTGCATATGTCCTCCATTATCAGATAAAGAGCATGTTAAGAACACCCAAAATACAATTTTCATCAAAGTAGGTCTTTAAGTAAATATTCAAGATTGTTCTATACAACTGCCAAACAACTGTTTAAAATTGAAGCATGCAGGAGTCTGACAGTGCAGTTCAAAGCGGATGCTTGTAGACTAATGAGGCTGACTGACAGCAAGTCCTCCAACAGGAGAGCTGACAGGTAAAACAAATTAAATGATTATAAAACTCCCTCGAAAGACTAATTAAAAAGATGTGTTTGTTCCGAAGCAGACTAGACTGAAGTTTACAGCAGACAAATGGAAATCAATAAAAGTGTTCTTGGCCCCAGTTTGACGAAGGGGTGCAAATTAGGGGGGGGAAAAGTGTTGTTACATAGAAAAGACTGTGACAAGTCTGGGAACTATGAGAACATAAAGAAACAGCATTGAACAGTGTTCTACAGGCTGCAGTGGACCATAGCTTCCCATGAGCATGACCTTTTCAGATAATTATGGTAGTTTATTATATTTGACTGGATGCTGGATGCCAGATCGGCTCACTGCGGCTGATCGTCTAAGAGTCCTCGGTTAAAATCAATCAGTCTCATCTCATTTTGTCAGTGAGGGGCTGGCAGTTTCAGAGCTTCCCAGAGAGGTGGTAGGAATAATAATATTTTTAAAACAAGAAGCAGTCTTTTTGTCTGAAAATGTTGCTGTTACACTTGGAAGCCAGATGTTGAGAGATGCAATCATCGTTTCCCTCTGTAGATCCACTTGTGTTGATTCTAAATTGCCTCACCTATGAGTAAATCACATAAAATGCCGGGTTGTTGATTGCAACAGTGAACAGCGGAGCTTAATTCCCTAATTAGTCTAATCCCCAGATGCATAAACAGTGGATGCATGTTAAATTCAATGCAAACCCTCTTTTTTCCAACACACACATTATTTGTGTGGAAGAGTGTGTAGTTACAATTACATTTAGATTCTGTCCTATAGGGTCAAATGAAAATAGCAGTAATCTATTAAGTATAGAAAAAAATTAGGATCATAACGAACATTTGCTTTCAGTGATATTTCTTTCAGAACTGTACTGATAGTGCAAGGATGAGCCATAATCTGAAAGCTGCAGAAATCTTTTTCAGACCAATTTGTTACCAGCAATGAAAAGCTGGTGAGGGTGTTAGCTGGTGAGGTGTGGGTGTTAGCTCTCTATGTCATCTGTTGTGTTAAACTCAAAGTCCTGCTTTATTCCCTCATTGTACACACGGAAGAGTCAAATGTCCACAAAGTGTAAGAATTTTTATTTTTTTCTTTTTGAAGCCAATTATAGAGAATCTGAACAAATCTTTTCCATGCATTTTGAAATCTTTCTCAGAAAAAAATGAGTTGACTAAAACATAGAAAACTTTGCTCTCACAAAATCAGATGACAGTTTATTTTGTCAATGACTAAAGGCTGTTGAGATATCTGAGAGCTGCTGTCATTCTCTCCCACATGGTGCCGTACACATTGAGATCTTTCTTCTCTTCTCACAAACATGATGATAGTATTTTTATCTCCTGATAGAAGGGCTTTGGCTCTTGTTTTGCAAACTCTACTTTTACAAGGAGATCTCCTCAACTAAAGCAGATATACAGTATATTGGGAAGATTCTTAATGTTCATTTATTTCATATTTAGGATAAAAATTGATCTGACCTTTTTATTGACATTTCTATGAAGATCCAGTTCTACAATAACCTCACTGGGCATGTTTTACAATCTGTCAAGCTTATTTTTCCATCCATCCATCTGTCTGTCTGTCCATCAATCTATACATCCATCTATCTATCCATCTATTTTCAGAACCCACTGAATCCCTTTCACGGTCACTGGTTGCTTGAGCCAACCATTGACGGCAGATGGAAAATGAACTGAGTGTCTGAATTTTTGCTGGAGCTGAAAGTAGGTTTTTATTTTTTATGTCACAATCGCTCAGCGACAACCATGGAGGTGTAAATTTCACCTATAATAAGCCCATAAAAAGTGTCTGTCCTTCTATATACACAAACATATTCTGTCTGGTAAAGATATATGGATTCTAGTGCATAGAAAGCAGTTTACCAATGTTAAAACACAAAAAGATACAATATAGGATGTCTAAAAACTGTTTTATCAATGTTATAGTCTAAACGTGTAAAAAAGGTCTATACTTTAATAAGATGAAAACTGATTTAGAACAACAAACACATCATTTGAAGGGAATACCAGAGTATTGACGAGCTCACTATCTGAAACAAAGGTGGCAACTTTCAAGTTCTACAAGATACTTTTCCTTGAGTCATCCAGGGACTCTCACTCAAAATAATTGGGCAAAGCAACAAAGAAATTCATACCCTAGAGTAAAAAAGTCTCTGTGGATTCTGTGTAGATGCAGCACTGGTTTTAACTTTTCATTTTGTGTTTGATGAAACAATTACAGGACCTGACCTTAAATGGAATCAATCATAGTCAGGATACTGTTGGACAAAGTTGCAGGGCTTTAGGGATTTGTGGCTAACGGTGCTCAACTGTCTTACATCAGTCATCAGAAGAACAATGTGAACTTTAGAGAAAAAAACTTTATGTTTTGACAAATCTTTTTTAAAAACTCTATAAACTCTAAATCAGTTTTTGCAATTTTTACAAATATTTTAATGTTTCATTTTATAGTTGTCCAGTGCTGATATGACATGCTAAGAATTCAAATGGCAAAAGGCAGTTTAGTATAAAGAAAAACTTTAGTATAGACTGAAAGATCACTTAGATTTTTCTTATTTTACACACTTTATATGCAACTTTGAGGTGAACCAAATCCGTATGCAAAAAAACAATTTCTGACAACACTCTTTTTAAAAAAAGAGTTTTACCACCCAGAAATATTCTTCAACTTATTCAAAACTCCCAGATGCTTTCTCTGTGCTAAGCCATCAAAGCTTTGATATGTGAAATTTTGTGAAGCCATTGCATAAGAAATTATTTTAATTTTGCAAACCCCTTACAGAGGAAGAATACCTTACCCTTTTAGACAAAATTTAAAGCTAGTCATGAAAAAAAAGATATATTATGTGCAAGAAGAGAAATAAAAAGAGAGAAAAGGGCGGCTTAGCATCTCTGCAAAAAGCACGTGAATTAGATCGTGGACCAGTTTACAACCCTACAGTAAGGTAGTAAACACCAAAGGATCACTTAATTGTCTTCAGTCTAAAGTCAAGGCAAAACAGTATATCCTCTTACTGTACTTTTACTGCATGCAGAACTATGTATACACTGCCTTTTAGTAAAACAGATGCAAGCCCGTACGTTTCTCAGCAGAATCCTGGCCAGTTAAAGCACTCCTTGAAATTAGAAGCAACATGATGACAGCAGCTTTATGGTGATAGTTCTTCAAAACAAACACCCTCTGTGATTTGGGCGAACAAAAACAAGTACAGTGGCATTTCTGTCTGAGAAATAAACTGCATCCACTGCAACATGCTTTGAAAATGAGAACTGACTGACTTTTGTATTCCACTTGCAAAATACACTTCTTGATCTTGGTAAATTTAGAACACTGAAATGAACTCAAATGCAAAAGACTAGAGGCATGACAGAAACTAGCAGATTTATCAGCAAAATTAAACCAAAACCACAAAAACCTGAATTTGACATGGCCAACATGAGCAAAACATAACAAAAGAAACATCAAAAGAAGTGCCATGATGGGGCCTAGCAGTGAGCATCTGAAACCTTGGAGTTCAATTTAACAAGGGGTTAATTAGCCAAAGTGAAAAACAGCTTTGGTGATTGGCATCTTAAACCTGATCTGACCTTAAAGGAACAGCACTGCAAAGCAACCCTGGGATCAACAAAGTCAAATACAATAAAATAAACTTTAGATGCTCCTTTAAAAAAGTTACTTTCAGGACCTTTTGATACAAAAAGTTTTTGTAAATAAAAATATCATAAACCATTTTTTTTGTCAAGTTAGCCGTGGTCCAAGTAACATAATTTTAATCATAATCTAACAGAGAGAGTTATTAAAAACATAATAAAATACATATTTTCAAAACTGTTTTTGCTAAACTGCATCAGATAATGAGAGGAAAACAGTAAGCTGAGACAGGGAGTAAAAAAGTGAACTTTTAGGTTTAAAAGAATGTGAATGTTTTCAATTTTCCCATTGCGGGATCAATAAAGTGTTATTATATTCTAATTGTTTACCACATTAAAGATTACCATATTTTCATCATTATAAGGTGCACGTAAAATTGACTGTTTTTTCTTAAGTGTCACTAATGAGGTTGGGAGTTTTCGTTGTCACAGTAACATTTGTTTTAGGGGTTTATGGTCTGTGTTTTTGTATTTGGCATATTCACAAGTTCTAGAATTACTGTGAACGCAGGTAATGAAGTCTGACAGACTGACAGACTTATTTCTAACTGTTTTGTTTTGGTTAATACAGCTTACAAAGAACAAAAGTTTGAAAATAGACCATTCATTGATGGTGCACCTTATAACATTGCAGAAAATATGATATCTTAGGAAAAAAGCTGCTTTTAATTTATAAATGATTAAGTATTCATAGTCATAAATACATAGTCATTAAATATTAAAGACTTCATATTTTCTTATTTATCATTTGACCCTAAACTCAACTATCAAGATTCTGATAAAAGATGTGATCAGTGTGCACAAGCACCTTTTTAATCTTTCTGTTATTGATTAGCTAAAAATAATCAACTCTAAATAAACGGAAATGGCCATAAAAAAGCTGTTATAAAAGCAGAAATTTGTCAAGATACAGGTCACTTAACATCAAAGAAATGAGGTGATACATTGGTCCTGATATACATCTGTACATAAAATACTGTTTTATGTACTTGAAGTTAGTGCACAGACAATCGGCCATATGGACGAGGAGCTGCAGTGCTCACCTCCAGGCATCCAGCATCCATGAGCTTCCTGTGCTCTGTTGGGACAGAGGCATGGAGAGAAATATGGGAGAAGGAAACAGACAAAGAAAATGTGGGGAAAAAGGGGATATTTGAGTGAAGCTTGTGTCAGAGGCGCACCGTGTTGGTGTCAGTTCCACTCCTCTCCCTCCATGTTAATAAGTTTCTCTTTCCCTCCAAGGGAAAACACGCCAACCGGTCTTGACACAGAGAGACAGAACCGAGGATCAGGAAAAAATGCAGCAATAATAGCATTATGGGAGATGGAAAAACAAAAGCACATTAATAAAAGTGTTGCCATAAAACAGCGTGCAACTGTGAGGGCCAATTATGTGCCTTGGAGAACCAGGTTCTATATGTGCAGCCCACCCCCCCTCCACATGACATTTATGGTGCTTGCAGCCCAAAGTACAGTGAGAATGGCAATGGCACGTCATTGATTCTATGCAATGTAGGCAGCACATCTCAAAACCGTACTGTCAGTGTACCTGTTCAGGAGCACAGAGTCCCATAAGGGTTTTTTATTGCATGATGGGAGTTTGGCATTTGGGTTCGCAATCTGTTATTGATTAGCTACTTTAAGGCCTAATGAAGACTTGGTGAAATAATTTACATTTAAAGTGAAAAAAATAGAAGTGGGGTTTATTTAGTAACCTTTTTTCTAGCTATAGCTGCAATTTGTCTTATGTTCTTTTAACCGGAAAATAGACAATGACCACAACAGACGTATTTCTGAATGCTTTAACAGGCTGACACCTCGCCAAAGGCTGCATGCAGGTACGCTTCTCCTTTAAGAATCGCATTGATCATTGTGTGTAATTTCCACCGACATTCTGACTTGCTGACAGTTTTCCGATACAAAGTGTCACCGGACACCGCTAAGTCTTGCTTTCGAAATTGAAGGACTTTTGAAATCAAAGTTTGCTGGTAATAGGTTTTGCTGGAACTAAACGGCGTCCTAAAGTACTAAAGATGGCAAACGTAAGATCCCTATTTGCTGTTCCATATTTGGGAGAACATGATAAATTGAAGCAAAATTGATAAAGTTGTCAAAAGTTGGTTTTTTTCTTCAAAGAAATGCAGTTTAATTGACTCCCTTCAAAGACATTAACATGTTCTCCATTGTAGGAATGCAATGGCTTTAACATTTGTTGCATCAAATCTTTATGGTGGCTTGTCAGATGACCACTGATCAATAAACTAAGCTAAGAAAAAGCAGGGATAGAAAATGACTACTTGGATGAATGACCATTAGTTTCAAAATCAAAACACAATTCGTTATGTAAAGTATCATCAAAACTAAAGTATTTTCCCCCCTTTTTAGTGGTCCTGTCCAGCAGTGGAACAGAATGAGCTGAAGGCCTCTTGTGTTGGACAGATTTTATTGTTACAATAGGGCGTTATGAATCTTCTGATGCATGAAATGTATTAAGCTCCTTTTGTGTTCGAGGTAAAGCTTTAATTTTATTAATATTATTTGCCTAAAATTATTTTTAGACTTAATAGAAATGAAAATAGTGGGAAGTTAGAGATGGGGGAAAAGGATAAAGAAGTTGGAAGATGATTAAAACGTAGGAGGGGGTAGAATTACACAAAGAGGCAATAAGTTGCTTCAAATTTATCATCATTACTCCAAAAAGGAAAATAAAGTCTTGCTTTATTTTCATATGACTGCAAAAAAACAGCGCTAGACCAGTGAATTATTTAAATCTGCATTAAAAATTATTTAACTTTTTAAGATTTTGTTGAGTCATTGAAGGTAGTAGGTAAGACATGTTTAATTGTATAGCACCTTTCTTAAAATCAACCAAAATAAACTAAGTAAAAACAAAAAAATGAATTGTTACGAATTCATTTAGGGACAAAGTCTAGAATTAAGCCACTAACAAACAGCAAACAGTTGCCTTTCCTCCTGATCTGAAGTCACCTCACTACTTTGGGTTTTCTATATCAAAGGAAATCTATTTTTATTCCACCCGTTTAGGCAGATGTGTTGAAGAAAGATCAAGACTTTGCTTAGTGCTCTCTGTAGCAGCACTGATGTGAAAAAAGTCCAGTTCTGGCTGCTCCTCTAATTGCACAGGGAGTTGTCCTTCTGGTTTCATCAGCCTGTGACCTGTGCAGCTGAGCTTTTACTTCTGAGTGAGAAGCAGCTGGAAGGAGAGTTTAAAGTTTCAATTCAGAGATTCTGTTTTTGGTTTTTGACAATAGCTAAATGCCTTTCCTCTGCATCTGTATCAGGTGGAAGAGGTGAAACACCTTTGGGCCACTGTCACTTAAAGGTTTAGGAGAGGCCAGGAGGACAAACCTGCTGTTTCTCTACAATACAGGTGAAATCCCAGATTAAGGTGAAACACACAGAGATCATTTCCAGGAGAGGGTTTGAGTTTCTGGGTCAATATTCTGTCCATTTGCTTTTCAGGAGCAGAGGATCCCAGAAGTAGTCACAGAAATAAAACTATGCACACACTTCAGCTTTTTTTTTTTTTTTTTTTTTTTTTTTTTTTTTTTTTTTTTTTTACAAAGGTTTTGCTTTAGGCAAAAAAAAAAAAAAAAAAAAAAATCTGTTTACTTGTCCGGGGTGGATGTGTTTCCTGACACCTTCAACTGTAAATGTCACCTCGGAAGAAACAGCACATTAAGCGAAGGAAAGCAGATTATATTCCATTATACTTTGGCACTGTCACCGTCTCCTTGTAATGGGGTAGAAGGATTTACTGGTAAAGATTTTTTTCTCCATTATCCTGCTTTTATAGACCTACATTTAGAAAAGATAGTAGCTTTTATATAGTACATAACTTCTGTATGAATAGACAGAACCTTTCATTGCTCAATCTCAATATCATGTTAATCTATACTTAATGTCTGTTAAAAAGTATTACATTTTTATCTAAACTGGCCTCTGTGTAAGAATACAAAACTATTTGGACGGACTATCAGACGGACAGATCTTTCTATAGAAAGTGACTTAAAATGTTACTGTTTGCCTCTTTAAAAGTGCACCATGAACAGCAGCGTAAATTAACATCGTAGATGTGTAAAATGTATTACAAACTAGCACTGTAAACTAACATTTTGAATAAATACTGTAAAAGAAAACAGTGTTCCCTCGTTTATTGTGAGAGTTCTGTTCTAAAAATAACTTGCGATGGGTGAAATCTATGAAGTAGAATTACAGATGTTTAAACGCTGTAAGAACTCCTCACTACTCACTTTATTCACTTGCAAACCGTAAAAGGTATGGTGAATTAGCATTGTGAGCAAGAACTGGAATATGAATGAAACCTGAAAACAAGCACTTGAAACAAAATTTTTTAGTCATGTAAACAAGTACTATGAAGTAGTGCTGTAAATTAGAACTGTAATAAGCACTTTATGTGAGCACTGTAAACAACTATTGTAATCAGCTTTGTAAATGAATCTTGTAGGATGTAGACAAACACTATGAAAGGGTTAAGAATGTCATAATTCTCAGTTTATAACCAATCGTTATACTATGGTACCGAATTGTGGGGAAAGTGATTCGTTGCATCCCTACTGCATATCACAAAGTTTCATTGAAAGTGTCAAACGTGTTGGGCTAAATTGATGAATATTGATGAATTATTGTTTTATGGCTTTACACAAGGCTTCATCTAAGCCAAGTGAAAGTTTTTTGTCATTGTTACCTGCTTATTATCAAATGAAAACAACAATTTGTAGTTTTTTTTTGTTGTCTAATATTACACAGATCATATATGAACTGCAACAAAACCCTCACCAAAAAAATCAAGGTTTGAACCAAATCGTGGAATGAATCGTTACGTCCCTATAAAGGGTACAGTTTTTGAGACCAGTGTTATTAAAGGTATTCTGAATTCCTTTGTGAAATATTTTTTTCAAATATAAAATACCTATAATGGATGATAAAATAGCTATAATGGATGACAGTCATATTCATGTAGATTTTGAAACAAAAACGGTCAAATTCACTTTTATATCAAACTCAATTAGCTTTTCTGAAGTTGTGCACAGACCTGTTCATATGCTGTAGCAAACACTTGATCTTTCTCTAATTTAGGGTCTGGGAATGGACTCTATGCACTAAGCTGTGTGACGTATTTCCGGTTTAAAATAAGACTGCTCTTTTATTCTGGTTGTGGCTAACTGAATGCTTCGAAGTTCTTTTAATGGCCTGTTTCTACCCACCTCCCTGTATGATGGAGGAGAACTTATTAGCCTTTACTCCAGCTCTGGTTAATTATGTTGTGGATAGTTTAACAACATCAATGCATTCTAATGAGATAATGTTGCTTGAGGAAAAAGTAATAAAACGGATACCGGCCCCTCAGTCCAACTCTTAGTTGAGAACATTAAAACAGGACTCAATAAGACTAGAAAGACTTATTTGATCTATAAAGTTAAACATTTTAATTAATTTGGAAAGAAAATTTGTTGACTTAGAAAATGACTTTTTGTCATGAATTTATGCATGTGCTGATACAAAAACCACCCTAGGTTTCTTTTAGTACTGTTGTCAGACAGACTGAGTCACAGTTCCATTGATTCATTTAAATAAAATTAAAAAATCTGAATTTTTTTTTCCACAAAAAAAGTATTTTTTTAGATTAAAAAAAAAACGGTGTTCTTAAAAGCTCTTAAGTCACTTTATTCTCTTAAGTTGTCTGCACTATCATTAATTTCTTCTTAACTGCTTGGATCCAGTTCATCCAAGAGTTTCCTTGTAATTGATATTTCTACAAATAACCAGATGAATATTTTCCTATTAAGAGACTATGTTCCTCGAGATTTTAAGGTTGCTGCAATTAAATTAACAATGAACTTACCTAAAGGTACATTCATTATGCACAGGTTTCAGCATATACAGGCCTATGTTTAATCTTATCTTTACAGTGATATATTGTATAATGAACGCCCTACAGAACAGATGATCTGCATAAATATCACCACTGAATATCTGTGTGCCTCACAGAATGAAATACATCCCATAATACATTGTGCATTCTTTGTGGGAAATTAAATTTCAACTATGAAAAGATGGGATAGTTTTCCGTCCTTCACAGTGCTTTTTTTTTTTTAGATTTTTCATAATTTTCATTTTTGTTGAAGACTTTTTTGTAAGCCTCATATAAATCAAACTTCTAGAATGTCCTTCTTTCATCTCTGTATAAAATATTCAGAAAAGTAAACATTCTGTCTCAGAATGAAACATAGAATTTTGTTTAGGAATTTGTCATTTTAAGTATAGATCATTGGATTTCATTACTATTAGGCTATTCTAAAACTTCTCTAAAATTTTCAGTTGGTTGTACATTCCACAGCCAGAGTTTCAGAGAAAACTGGTAGAAAAAAATCACATTATTCTTCTACTAAAATAAAGCCTTTAACTAAAAAGCTCCTCATCGTTTTTAAAGTGCTCATAGTTTTACGTTTTCCTAACAGAACATTTTGTTCTTAGCCGGCAGAATTACAAGTCATTTCTAGAATTTCTGTAACAAGAAAAGAGGCAGTTGCCTTCAGCTATTTGCCTCTCTTTTGTAGAATCAACTCCCTGTTTCAGTTTGGAGGGCAGACACAATCTCTAGCTTTAAAACAGTACAGTCTTTTTGATCAAGTTTGCAATCTTCAATCATCTCTTCAGCTTTTTAACTAAAACGCCAAGATTGCTACGGGTCATTCTGGAAATATTTATTTGGAGGAACTTTAACTTCAGACTAATAACTATAACTATTAGCACCACCTCCTAAATGTAGGAGGAGGTACTGAGAAAGGCCATGTCTATTCCAGCAAGGTTATGATTGTGGATGTTCAAATATCTCACTTAATTATTAGAATTCTACCTTCTTTTTAAATAAAAGGACATATACTGTATCTCAGCGACAAAGTTCTGCTTTGATGAAACTGGGTATCATTTTGGGATCCCTGGGCATCTCTTCTGACTCCTTTCTTCTAACAGATGTTCCAGTGATCTTGTGTCTCCCTTCTGCTCTCATTGTTGCTGTTACAAGCACAATTCGTTTTCTTTTAACAAATATTGGGGATTGTTTTTGTTGCTCTTCATCCTTCATCATCTTTGCGGCTACTTTCATGTCTCTTTTGTCTTGTAAGTTTTGTCTTGGTTTATCGTCAATACTCATAATGTGAGAAAAATGAAACTAATCATTTCTACAACAGATGTTTTAAGGAATTTGGCTTTGTCCACTTGCAGTATGTGCTGTAGTCATTGCATTTACTGACATATCTCCTTTGTCTTACACCAGATGGTGTATATATATATATATATATATATATATATATATATATATATATATATATATATATATATACATATACATACATATATATATATATATACATATACATATGTATATATACACACATATACACACATATATATATATATATATATATATATATATATATATATATATATATATATATATATATATATATATATATATAGGCTTGGAATTTTACATTTTTACATTTGTTCATGTCCGTCTGTGAAAAATGTATAAGGAGTATAGTGAGGGGTTTTACTGCCTTTAAACATCTGTAATTCTACTAATTATAATGTAACTAACCAATCAACTAGTAAAGCTCTGTGTGATATGTTGATCTCAGTTGTTAAGTGATGGTTCACGAATAAACTTAACTGAATCAAACAAGAACCTAAAGATGCCAATGAGTACCATAAATGAGGATTTAAAAGTAGCACTATGAACAATCACTGCACACCAAATGAAAACCTTGAAAGTGAGGAATGTATTGCAAATGAGTACACTACTGTATACGAGTACTGTGCTGGTAAGGAGTACTGTCTAGTAAGAACTTTAAACAAGTCATTTATGAGCATTTTAAGGAATGCAGGATGGTGAAAAGTACTAGTCTGTTCATGAGTACTCGGCTGTAAAAGACTACTGTAAATGAGTACTGTGCTGATGACAAGCACATTAAATGAGCACTCTAGGGAACACAACATGATAAAGAGTACTGTATTGTTGATGAGTACTTGACTGTAAAGGAGTACTGTGCTGTTAATGAGTCTAGTGCTCTTCAAACAAAGACTTTAAACAAGAAAGAGCACCGTAAAAGGAGGGCAACAATCTGGCAGACGATTAAACTTCAAAAACACCAACGGATCTACAGGTAATAATGGCAAGGCAGGCAGCGGGATTTATTTCTCTATTTTGGCCCAGGGGTATGCCGGTAGTTCTGATCAAATTTTTCCAGCACGTCAATAATTGACCCCAATGTTCTTTGAGTCATATTGCAGCATTTCTGACCTCCAAAGAGACGTGACTCATTTTTTAAAGGGGATTTTTTCCTCAGAAAAGAGTCTTTAATGCTAAAACACATTTATGGGTGGTATATACAAATATTCTGTACCTTTGATTATGTATTTTCTGTTCTTGAATCTAATTTTTGTTTTTAAATTTGTTTTGTGTGTTCACCCACAGTTGTCCTGTCTTCACAGAAGCTGTTTCTGTTTAACTATTAAATAGTTTGTGCACACGTGACCTCACACACACAAACACACTTAAAAACCAAAAAACAGCAAGCTTGCATTGAGGTGACAGCAAGTGAGTGGTGGAAGGATAGATGAAGCACAGGGGAGAGAAGAGTTTTGTTGTGTTTCTGAGGTGATGCCCATTTTGGCAAGTCAAACTGCCTTCACCGCTCTGTTCTGCTCTGCTCTGTGTGGGTTGTTGCTGTATAAATAACCCTCTCAGAGCAGATCAGAGAGAAAGGGAACGAGAGATGATGAGGGAGGCAACGACAGCAAAGGGAAAAAGAAAAAAAAAAGAAGAGGATGGAGGGGACGGTTGGAATGGGTGAACAAAAAGGGACATGATAAAATGGAGAAACAGTTGATCACTGTGATATTAGATGTTGAAGAATAAACGAAAGCAAAGAGAGGAACAAACGAGGGAAGAGATTGAGAAGACATGCAAAATGATTGAACCATGCTACGCTTTGAATGTGAAGAGATTTGAGAGGAACTGGTGTAAAAGATACATGGAGTTGCGGATGTGCCGATTGGACACTTTGGAAAAGCAGGGGTTTGTGTAATGAGATGCTTTCTCTTAAGTAATGCTTGTATGACACCATCCAAGTTATTCATGAGAAGGATGATTAATTGTTTAAAGACGCTTCATTTTCTTTTCGGTGTCCAACAGCAGTCTCCAATCATTTTTCTAAAAGCATAGAAGTTAAATCTACTGAAAAAAACCAACGTTTTTACTGTTTACTTATTTACCTTATATTAGGAATAAGTGGTAGAATTTAGATTATAGGTAGTAAAATGACAAAATACAAGAAACTGATATACTCAAATCAAAAGGCAGAAGACGTGAAAAGAAAAAAAAAACAAGCTTCAATTCCAACTGTGACTCACTATCGGGGCTCTGCAAATAATCACATTTGATTTTTTAATTATAATTTTGGCTTCAAGAGATATTAAAAAAAAGCAATCAGAATAAAACAATTATTGTGCTACATTCAGTTTTGTTATGACAGTGCTATTAATCTGGCTCATTGAGGTAGTTTTTTGTCTCCTCCTGTGACACAGAGTCTTTCTGTTTTATTCAACTTTTATCATGGGGTTAATGTGACATTGTAGAAAAACTTTTGATTAATAATAAAGTTTAGTGGATTTTATATTTGCAGAATTGATAGGTGTTTCAGAGTTACCAGTTTATAACAAAGGTTTTGATGTAGCTAATACAGTACGTACAAAGATTGACATCCGTATGAATCCAATCATTTATAAATCTACACATACCTACATCCTTACATCCATCCCTGCATATACACATACACACAGATACACACAGACATCATCAATGCATCCATTCATCTTAGGCAAAAAAAGCTTCTCCTCTGGGAGAATACAGAGTATTTCTAACTGGATAATACATCATTCCTAAATTGTCTCCAGTAGAAATCCATCTTTTTCCTGCATTTACCACTTTGATATGTCAAAAACATCTCTCCTGTAGGAGCTCTTGTAAGTGCCCTTTGGCAGCACTTTGACCACCATTTGAACCATGTTTGAAACCTAACTGGATCCAGGAAAGTTTCTCACAAGGTGGCTTGACAAACAATAATCTCTGATTCTATTCACTTCTGAATGTTAATCTGCCAAACCACGCAACAGTTTACAAATAATGACACTCTGATTACTACTACTCTGGGGCCATTTTTTTTAATGAACTTCCTTTTATTTTACTTTTGAGAAAAACATGGAGTGGTTTGGCCTTCTAATTGACTAAGCCACTGATGTCACTGCCACAGTGTAATAACACAAATTAGATCAAAATGTATTCTAGTTTGTAAATGTCAATGGCTAAGCTTAATAAAATAACATTTTCATTTGATCATAAACCCATATTTAGACAAGAAAATGTAATATTTCTTTGGCTATTTGAAATAATAAACAAAACAACCCATTATTAACTGCACCTCAGCAGAGTACGATTATGCGTGTCGAGTAGATGAGCAATAAGGAACAAAAAGGCCTTCCGGGCTGCACTGGCTTAATGATTGCCGGAGGTGTCACGAGGCAGGCCATTGTTGATGCATCCCAGAACATTGCTCTAATCAGATATTATTGGTGTGAGGCTTCATAGCAAGACTTCAATCAACGTACTCTGAGAGAGGACTGCATCACAAAGAAGAAGTTAATGATGGCCAGCGGTGCTACAAGCCTGACACATCCCAGAAGACTCCGAGACAAATCAGCACGCTGCAGATGCTTATATCATTAGTCTAGAAGGGTTTAGGTAAACTACTTTAAACACTATTGACATTTTGTTCATTGAGTACACTGACTGGCTTTTTAGAGCTTCTTTCAGGCTTCCTTTCACTCTGTCTTGTCTAGAAATGTGGAGCAAATCAAGTGAGATGTCATCTGATAGCAGCAGTCCATGTTGAGGAAACACCACCATAATCTCAATAATGGCTTTTCTGTGTGTTAGGCAGCAGATTGTCATTACAGATTAAGAAGGAAGGAGATTTTTGACCTCATCAACCAGTATTCTTTCATAAAAAATAGAGTTATCACATTTTGGGGTCTATTATGAATTCTGCTGGTTCTCGTTTGAAACTTGGGTCTTTACTTTCTGAGCAGAGCAGAATGATCGGGACAGTTTTTCCATCAGGACTTTGGGCAGACATTCTTTATCCTTTTTGAATTCTCCGTGAAATTACTTATGAAGTAAAACTAATCCGGAATGAATGATTCTACAGTTTGAAATGCATGTTTCCGTTTTCCTGCAGGGACCAATTCTGTGCTTGTAGAAGTAAAAACTGCAAACTTGCGCTATAGGCGAGGCGACTGCAGGTGCCAGGTGGAGTGTTAAGTGCGAGGCATGTGATGTGGGCCAATGGCTCCTGTTGCTGTAATGAGAACGGCTTGGTCTCAGTCTCACATGGCTGATACTAATTGCCTTAATTGAGAGGCTGACCTACATCCAAGAGAGTCTTCAGCTGATCAGCAGAACAGCTGGCATACCTGCCAAAGCAGGGAGAGGGAAAGGGGTTTGAGGAAAGGATGACATGTGAGCATGTAACATTCTTGGGAAACGCTATGACCTTTTTTTTTTAAAGAAAAATTAGCAAAAAGAGTTAAAAAAGATACAAAATGATAAAAAAGATGGAGCAGACAGACATCGTGGTCGATGGTTGAGGATGACATCATGCTTTTAGAACAGAGGCCAGCCCCCAGGCCACCACTGAATACATTTCTAACAGTCTTGTGTACTTCCCTTGGACTGAATTATTCAACACACCTGATGGAGAGACTGAGTGTGACTGTTTGCTGGCTGCAGTTCAGTGTGTGCGTGGACCGAACTGCCTTCATTTTTCTAGAGAGCAGGACAAATATAAGTTCCTTTCAAAAGTCTAAGTGTAACTTTTCTTTGGTTTTTGTGTGTGAGCTGGAGAATGCGAGAAGAATGCAGCTAGCAGACACTGAATAGGGTCTGGGTGAGTGGGTGGCCGCTTCAGTTTACATGTGCACACACGTCTGTTGAAGGGAGCGTGTTCACATACTTTTTACTTATTACTCTTTCAGGAAGGAAGTAGGTCGCAGTCAATCGTCTTTCTACTCTCAATCCTGAATGATTGTAGGCTGGTATTCCTCAGTCTTACTGTCTCTGCATGTTAGGCTGCATTTCTTCCTGTGTTTTTCTTTTTGGGGGGGGGGTAGTCCTTTTTTTTTTTCGTACGTTTATGAGCCCTGTGCGTCTTTCCCGGCACATTTGCATTATGTTTATGCGCGTGAGTGTGTGGACAGTGAGTGCTGGGGTTTGATCCTGTGCTAATGATCTCCCAGTGGCTCAAAGTTCTGTAAAGTGTGCTGCGCAGAGAGGAAGAAAGCGGGAGGCACACGGAGGAGGGACGGAAAGGAAGAACAAGCTGTGAAACTGAGACGAAGGCCAGACTCGGTTAACATAATCATCATCATTGTCATGACTTGCTGTTATTTACCCTCCCTCCTCCTCCTTCGTGCCCCCGCCTCTCCCTCTGGCTCTGCACCTATCAGGATCCGCACAGTTCCCTACTCGAGCAGAAGAAGCCGCATTGGCAAACTCTGAAGCATCAAGCCGGCTGGTGACAGAAGGATGGAGGGAATAGACAGATGGATATAGAGAGCTGGCATGTGATGTGTGTCATCCTTGCACTCCCTTCAGCACACACATGCACTTAAGGAAACGTCAGCAGCAGACAGATATTTGAACGGAGCTTTTTCTTCTGTTTCTTCATAGCCAACATCAAATGGAGGGGTTTTCTTGCATACTGTATCTCTCTCCTTCTGTCTTTGTGTGTGTCAATCTTTCTGCCTCCCCTCCCCTCCAGTCCTCCCTCCTCTCCCTGTCAACTCACAGTTCATCGTCCTGCTTACATTGACTAATGCACTTCAGTTTTTGTGCCGTGCTCTTCAACTCTCACCTCTCTTCCACCCCTGTTCCCGCCTCTATCTGTAAAAGATCTGTCCCACCAAAAGGAGTCCCTCCATAGCTCTTTTGCTCCCATTTTCCCCCTCCTAAGTCCAAGAAACCCCAAAACAAGGTGCTCATTCTGACCGACTGATGTACAAATACATCCACACAAATACAGATTGTGGGTCTGTTTCTCTCTAGGTTTGCTACTGGCTAATAGGGTGTAGTAGGTAATGGCAGCATGGCCTATTATCTCTGCTTCGTTGTCTAATAGCCACTGGCTTTAAGCATCTGCCATGTAGCTGCTCCGACTCCCTCAATGGACACCTAGCAGCTTTGCACAAACACCGATAAGCACACACACACACATACGGGGCAAACACATGTACAATTTCTCCGAAATATTACACAAGCTGTCAAAAGTAATTGTGCACGTGGATGTGTGGGAGCATTGTTTATGCACTTGTGGTTATAATCGCGTCAACTCTCAGCGCCTTCACTTTGAGTTTGATCTTTTCACCTTGGAGAGCACCGCCTGACTTTAATTAGGAAAGGAAATAGATTTACTTATCAGCTGTTGTTGTGTGCTGGTACCACACGCGCGTGTCTGCACACAACATGAACAGGCCGGCATTATTATCACCTATCAGGATAGAACACATCTATCAACCTTTTACAACTGTTGTAGAATGCTAGAGTGGGAAGCAGGATGGTGTGTTTAGGAGTGTGTGTGTTTGTGTGTGTGTTTGGCAGAGAGGATTCTGCTCCCATCTGTAGACAGGCCATCGATTTGCCATGGTAACAGTGGCTTGTAACTGAACAAAAGCAATGAGAAGAAGTGGCTCAATTGGAGGGCAAATGAGAAGGAGGGAGGTAGAGATGGGAAATCGTGGTCTCCTGTGATGGTATGAAACTGTGGACACACCTGTCAGGAACCACATAACAAACTCTTGATCTGGGTTGACAAAATTGTCGTAATTTCATAAAAAGCCAAAGGTTGCGTGCTTTTAGTTTAAAAAAAAAGGCTTACACAGACCTTAGTAAGCCTTATTTATAATACATGAACAACCATTTTCCTTTTCCTCAGTAGAACTAGTGGGTTAAGTTGCCACTGTTCTTTCCCCGAAAACAATCCCTATCAAAATCCTTGAAAGAATCCCTCCTGCACCTCTCTAAAAATGCAACCTGGACAATTTTTTTGTGTTGTTGCATAAACTTATTGCGCAGTACTAAAAACTTCAGCGAAAAAAGGGTCAAGATTTATTCATCCAATATGAGGTGGAGCAGCATTTTAGGAGTCAGCAGGGCCTGCAGGCTGCAGAGCAGCAAGATTGTAGCTTTCTGTGAGTTGTCTTATTAGTTAGTTAGCAGACTCCCTGCTCCAACCAGATCGCTTTGCATCGCAGTGTCACAGGACAAGTGCTCTGGCTTTAACTGCAACAAAACCACCCTGTTGTGGTGCGTTACCTGCGGCTCTGGGCCGGCTCAGCATGGTGCAACAAGGAACGCTGAGTTAGTAAGCCCGGTTAGGCTGACTCACAGCTTACTGCCATTTTTACAGCAGGCCTAAGGTTTCTGGAGTCCAACAGAGTCACCGTCAGTGGGCTGGGAGTGAATATGAAAGAGAGGGGGTTGTTATTTTTTTTTTTTGTTTTTTTCTCACCCAAAGGCACTTTGGCTATAAATACCAAACTGACAATTCTTTGATTTGCCAATGAAGGCTGGAGAAGTAGGGGAGGAGGAGGATGCAGTTGAGTTTTTTTGAGCTGTTTGAAATTCATTCATCGATGGGGGGAAATGGGAGAAAAAAAAAAAAAAAAGGAGAAAAGGGCTGACTTTGTCATTCATTTCCCCCCGAAGGGAGGATGAAATAACATTATCATCTCTTTCTCTTTGAAGCGCTGTGAGTCAAACAGTTATTATCACTCAAAAAACACTGGCAGCACTCGACGTACACAAGAACGCAGCTCATTCCTCCTCTGTCACACGTACGCTCGTGTGTTCGTGGCTGTCAGGGCCTGGGCAGACACTTCGGTTTTAATAACGCCGAGGCCTTTCAGTACTCTGGTGGATCCGGCTGTAATCTCCCCTAAACAGGTGTTGTGATTAGCCTCTGCCGTGAGCGGCATTCTGACACCGGGATAGGCAGACCAAACCGTGCTCAGACCCTTTGGCTACCACTCGGGACAGATTTAACAGACAGGCCTTGGCAAGTGCACTTTTGCTCTCCTGCATAATGTGCTTTGTTGAGGTTCTGCTCAGAATTGATTTTCCCTTCTTTTGCCAAATCATTATGTCATTTCTTTGCAATATTCTAGTTGACTCTTTGCACGCTGATACAGCAACATATGCGATGGCGTCAGCAATACAGAGTGCCTCCTGATTTATGGAGGACAGCTGATGGATTATTGCTGTTACCACTCAGAATATTTTAAGGCCTACTAAAAATTTTTGAGTATTCATCAAGATATGAAAGTAGGAACTTTAATATATTATTAAAACAATTAATAATTTATCCTTATATTAACCTGAGTTATTTTGTTGCATAGTTTTGTTCAGTTTTTTGCAGAAGTGGACGGCAGTTCTTTCACTTTGAAAGTGTTTATGTTGTTTTTTTTAAATAAATATTTTATAAACAAAGCACAAATGCATTTATCTCTTCTGTTAACTTCTTCTTCTGTTATAGCTACAAGGTTTAGTTGTGTACCCTGAGTTAATTTCTTAATAAATGTCCTCAATATTAAGAAAAATGCTGCAAGAACATGATTTTCACTGGAGTTTGTCTTCAAGGTTATGTAAGAGTAAAACACCTTTTAACAAAGTTCTTCCCAAACGGGTCAACAAAAGTTTAGCTTTGAGAAGAGAGTTCTCACTAAAACTTAACTGCAATGTTTTCCTGCAACGTGCCTCAGAGTTTGACACCAGGTTTATAAATCTCTAATCTGCCAGTCTCATCATGCAGCAGCAAATGAGGATTTGTTTTTGCATCTTTGCAGCAAAAGTGTAAAAAAGATGGAACGTGACATTTTGTCAGCAAAACAAATATATTACAGGGGTGTGATTGATGATGTTCTGTTCTTCAAGCTAGAAAGATGTCTGCAAGAATTGTTTTAAATGGATTTAAAAAAAAAGATTGCTTTATGGTTTTTCTGAGGTGATTATTGAGAATGTAAAGAAACAGTTGCAGTGTATGTTTTTTTTTCTGCTAAACACAATACATAAGCGGCTAGAGAGTTTCTATTACAATGGATTATATTGGAAACAGCAAAAATGTTTGGATAGAAATGACAAGGAGAAGTTCATACTGAGAACATTACATTTTAAACTACTCACCTTTTTTAAAAGATCAAGTTGTTTATTGCTTGGGTTTACTGAGGGGATTCTTTTTTGGTGTGTGGGAATCATGTCACATACTACGATTTCATTTTCCTAGTGACATAATTAGTCCTTTGCTGTGGAAGCAGTTTTAGATTCATTTGCGGACCTTCTGTCCCTGAGTTGAAGTAAACCAGAAAGTAAGAAATGTTGCAATTCCTAGAAAAAAACCATCACACCGTGCCCTCAAGAGGGAAAAATTCCCCAATTATTTCTGTTCATTTTTGAAGGGTGTAAAAATAAATGTCATCCTCCCTAATTGCCCTTCTTTAGAGTGGCGTTGAGATGGATGGATCAAATTCCTGCCAACATGCACATCCCAACCTAGGGCTCCATTTTTGCAGTTCAGAATTCAACCTCTAAGATCAGAGAATATTATAATTCTGATAAATACATGTCAATGGTTTCATAATGCACTTGCATCCATCTGTTTGTAACTTTGTTTCTAATTTTTTTTACCACTTTAATAATCCATTAAGTCAATTATATTTTTAGATTTTCTCCCTGTTTTTTTCTCAATAGTTGTTTGAGGGTGTTTTGCCAGTGCCTTTTCTTTCTTCTTTCTTTTCTTGCATTTTTATGTAGTTGTGTTTTTTTCTTGTTCCCCTTTATTTTTGTTGTTTGAACAACTTATAAGAGGTAAAATAAAAATAAATTCATTTTTTTCATCAAAATATTTGCCCCTGCATTTAATAAAGTTTTTTTCATCTTCATTCCTTTGAAACTTTCACTTACTGTAGTTATTTTTTATTTAAAAGAAAAAGCATTCAGTTTTAGGCTTCCTGTTTCACCTCTATGACATTTAAACCAGCATTCTTTTAAACGTGATAATCGTTTTACCCATTGTTTTAAGCCTGAGAGTCTTTTTCAAACTTTTCTAAAGCAAATCCTCCTTTTTTTGTTAGAGGAGAGAAATGTGTTTCAAGTGCGTGGGGACATGCTGTATTCTTGGCGCATATTTTATTCTGTGGTTTTGCTGAAGTGCTGTAAGCTTTGTCGGTCCAAGGCTGGGCTGCTGTCCATTACATGCTTGTCTTTGTTAGTTGTAAGACCTTAATGCTTCACTAGTTTGAGCCAGGCTAGCCCGGTTTAAAGTTGTACACTGTCTTAAATGCTATTTAGTGTTTGTCTGGGGAGTGTGAGAGCAGCAAATCCTACAGTAGACGTAAGCACTGGGACTAACCCTGTGTTAAATACTAAAGTAGTCTTTGTTGGAATGGTGGAAGCTGCCACAGTTCCATGTTGATTCTGGGAATGTAGGAGGCCTTCTGCTGGTTGGTGAATGTGTGCTGTGGGACATGTCTATGTGTTTTAATGCAGAATGGCTCAGTGGTTTAGGGAACGCCGCTCGTAAGCTGTTGAGGGTCTGTTTTAACATTCTGTCAGGAGAATCTTTTATGGCGCTTTTCTGCTGAAGACGTTGATTTTGTTGCCCCAGCTCTCACCTTTCTGCAAGATTTAAAAAAAAAAGTAGTTGAATATAATGTGCAATTATAGTATATTCATGAAATACTTATTTTTTTTCCACAGCATTTCCTGAATTCAACAAAATCAAAGTGTAGTAGTAAGAGTACACCAGAATTTTATGGTGAGTCCCAGAACACAAAGGTTCTCCCCGAGTTAATGCTTCTTGTTGGTGTTCTCAGAGCAAACTGACAGCTTCCTCTTGGAGGCTACCCATCATGTGTATTTGGGAGTGGATTCTGGAGCTAATTCTGTGTTAACGGAGGGATTTTGAGCTGCGTTTTGTTGGTGTTTGGGCTTGCGGAACGTCTGCAGAGCATTTCTGAAGAATTAGGTTACAGTACAGGGGGTGACTTGTTTAGTAGTGCTACAGTTAAAATGAAGTTTAAATGTTTCATAGGCGTTTGTTTCATCCGCCCTCGCTTCATCTTCCTAACACACTAACCTACAGTCTTTAATTAGTTCTAATTGCACTTTTAAGAGCCAACATTACAAGTAGATTATGGAAATGAATTGTTTCCAGCTCTTTTTTTCCCCTTTTATCTGTATTGTTATTTTATTTTTGTCCTCAGCACCTTAAGGAAGACTTCTTGTGCATAATTAGAAGTGTTTGTTTGTTGTACTTTATAAATCTATAGCATTTGCATGATTGGAGAACTCTATGTATTGTTTCTTAAAAGAAGCTGAAATGCAGAAGTGACTAGAACTCCTGCTTCCAGTGACCAGGCTAAACAATCATTTCCTGTCCAGCCAACCCCAGGACTGTTACCTGCTTTGAAAATGTCAAAAATGTTAATTTTTCTTAAACAATGAAAACAATTGTATTGGAATGCCTTGGCTCTAAACTAAAAACAAATCTATTAGCTGTGTTCAAACACAGAAGAAATAATCTATGTCATGTAAAAAAGCATGATCAGACTTGTTCTGCATGGTTAATTATGCAGAAACGATCCTGAGTTCAAGCAGGATTTATGGAAAAGACATCTCAAAATATGACCATGAACTTCCTACATGTAATCCAATATGATACATTCCTTTGTGAATTTCTCCATTTATTTTATGTTTCTTCTAATCTTTTTGAATATTTTCAAAATAGCAAAATGTCATTTGGTGTGCCAGCATTTTTCACATCTTATTTCTTTTCCTCTTCTCATTTTTCCCTTATAAAACTCAGGTGTAGGTTTTTAGTGTCTTCTAACAGTAGTGTATTTAATCTTATAAATATCCACAATAGCTTTAAATAAATTAGTCTAAATGAACCCAGAAATCAGCAAATTTCAGCCATTGTCTTTCAATTTCTTTTGGATTGAAACTGCCAGCGTTCAGTCCTGCTCTTGAGAAATGCCTTGGCTTCAGACGACTTGCACATTTACTTTGCTTTTACAATTTTCCATTAAAAAAACAACTTTTGAAGTAAACTTGTCCCTGGTTTTGTTCTTTGTATACAGTTCTTACAATAAATTCTTGGTTTGCATATTTTGTGCATCTCTGTTCTGCCATATTTCCACAGCTTTTATTTAATAATTCCATCAGCATGCATGCAAGCACTATCATTTACCAACAGGAGCCTGTGGGGTTTTTATACGACACATTAATACTAAGATTACGTGTCAACAAATTATTGTCACTGATATAATCGCTCTGGGCATTTTTACAAGGTTTCATTTCATCCCAAATTAGCTTTTTTTTATTCCTGAGTTAAATTAACCCAGAATAAACTCTCCTTTTGACCTTGTAAACAGGTTAAAACCAACTTACTAGGATTATTTTTAATTATGGAGTTAAATCAAGTATGAAAGTGACCTGGTTTAAGAACTGAAATAAATTATCTGAACTAAAGAATTTAACGAAGAATGCTGTATATAAGTACCTGATACTCTCATTAGTCATTAAAAGTTCACCAAATAAGATAGCTTTTGCTGAGGCAATGCGGAAAAGACAACAGGGTTTGCAAGGATGAGGACATTTTCAAAATAAAACCACAAAACTGAAATAAAAATCTGACCACTCTGTGATATGTAGTGACCTCTTCCTTTGTTAAATCTATGTATTATGTGACATGCTGTCTTCTGTTTATTATTTTATTGACAAATTTTACCAGATAGAAAGATTGTTCTTTTTCAAACCTATACATGTGTTTATTCCTTCTTGTGGAGATGCTTTTATTTAAATGAAATTCAGGATTTTTTTTAAAGGTTTTAACAACTCAAGTCTTTTTAGAAAAAAGATATATTTTGGAATACATTCAATTTTGTGTGTTGGGTTGTGCTTGTACCAGGAGCAATAGTGCTGTTATTGACAAGTTAGTCAATAGTGTTAGTTTCAATTTCTTCAACACTCCAGACTGCCAGGGTTGTGTTTTAATCTTTTTAGTGACTGAAGCAGTTTTTACAAATGAAATGCTTCTTCTTCTTCTTCTTCATTTTTTTGCAGCACTTGTGCTGTGGCTGCTCATATCTGCATGTAACCCTGGAAGCATCACATTGTTGACACAGAATTTGCCATGCTAGTTTGTTTGCACTTTTGTGCAAGCTTAAGTGGGATGGTACTTAGCAGCATCTGGGGGCCATACTTTGTCAGGCCAACTTAATGTAGCTGCTCCATCCTAACTGACCGACTGCATTAAAAATTAATATAGCACATTGCTGGCCTCATCATCATCATCCCCTTTACTCAGATGCATTTCGTATTATTCCGCATGCGAGCCCCATCCTTTTGTGTCGCCCTACAGTATGTCATTTACTGCTCTTACGGTCTTTCATTTATTGCTCCTTAGCAGCCGGGAGATCAGACGACGCTTCGTTTACCTCCACTGGTTGTGGCTTCCTCTGTTTTCGTGTGCTTTCTGGTGACATACAGAAATGTGTCAGTTCAGCCCTCATTGGCTGAAGCTTTCGCCATGCTTTCATATTTTCTTAATCTGATTTCTGTAAGGCAAAATGAAATTTGACATCAAATACGGTGTTTGAGAGATGGAGGTGGAATCAGTGAGTTACTGTCTTGGTTTGGTTGATGTATTATTCACTGCAATGCTGGCTCATAAGTAAAGCTATGTTTTTAGAGGCCTCTGCATGTGCTCACATGTGCATTGTTCATTCACATGGATGGAAGGGAATCTGTACATGAAGTTCACTGGTTTTGTAAAACTGATGTACACTGTCATTAGTTAATCTCGAGGTGTGTGGGTCATAATGCGGAGATGCTTTTGTATGTATGTGAAATCTTTGTGGTTTATTGATTGCCCACTCGAATCATCTTTTGATTGATTGTAAAAGCGTTGCCAGTGGTCTTTTAATTATGATTATGACGTTTTTAGCCAAAATCCAACTGTCTGTGTCATCTTCTAGGACCTAGTTTCTGCAGAGCGGCAGGAGTTCGTTAAATTCGCCTCTGAGATGTAAGCGGCACTGTTGGCATGTAGGAACCCTCCCCCTCCCCTCCCATTGATGTGTGCTTAAATCAGGGAGCTTGTGGCTCGCCTAGCATCTTTTCTACATCCCATATAGGCTTTTTTTCGAACATTTTTTTTGTCTGCTCCTGATTCACAAATATTTGAATAAAGAAATACTCAGAAATGCAATTTTAAGATTAATTTTCTGAATAAATGTCCCCCATCAGCAGAAAAATGATACAAGAATATGTTAAAAACAGCAAAAACACAACTTTCATCAGAGTGGGTCATTAATACATACATGTCTTTGCAAACCCATGTAATGTGAACAGAAAACCCAGGACTTTGTCAACCTCCCTTTGTTTCTTAATAATACAGTAACAAAACCAGCAACTATCATCGCCTTCTTTTACATATTAGTTCTCTAAAAAGTATCTCACCTCATTCATTATAAACTAATTCATTTAAAAATCCACTTTCCTTACCGTCTTGGTGTCACAAACGGGCAGACAGCTGGTTTCACTTGCAGCAGGTTTATTGATACAGACAGGCAGACAGGAGCAAAGCTCAGCTAAAAGTCAACAAAGCTAAATCAGAGTAAGAATCCAGGAAAGGTCGGGGCAGACGACAAAGAAGCAGAGTCAGATACGAAGCAGGGTCAGGTAAACAGATGATCAGATCAGGATAAAACGCTCGGTATGCAGGTGAGCAGCATCAGGGGCTACTGGGAGGTGTAGTGAGTTCAGTACTCTGGAGACGGCTCCTGCCGGTGACCAGAGGGGGAGACAGAGCTCTGACTCCTGACACTTTGATTGTGATGGTGTTTTAAAAAAACTGTGGGTTAAACCACATTAACATCTGTTAATATTAAATGTGTTAAAAGCTTGTTATAAACATGTATGACATAAAGCCCCAAATAGAAAAGTGCTATACAAGAATACACCATTTACCATTTACATCAGCAGCCTCTGTAGTCTTTAAGTATGGAGAGAATATAGTATCCCCCCAATTTGTGCGTCCACAATTCTTGATTTGTGTGTAACTTTAGATCTGTGCACGCGCAATTCTTAATTTGTAACTCATACAATACATTTGTAGTGTTCTTAACGTCAGAATCAGCTGATTCTCAGTCATAGTCTAAACGGTCAGAGAGGTTTGGGATCTCAATGTGTTATTTAGGTGTCGACATCTCATCAGCGACATCTCCGATATTAAAGGATTTTATTGGTCCAATTTTACAAAATAGATCAGTATATGTACAATTGTAATCCAACATTTCCTTCCTTTCTCTGTAGTGAGATTTAATATCCACAAGAACCTTTCGGGGATAATTTTGTATGGATCTGATCCTTTTATTTAAAATGTTTAATCAAATTATGCTAAAAGAGGCATGCTCTCTTGATTGACTGGGGGCTATTGTTTATTGTTAACGGACCTCTTCCAAGAAACTGTCAGGCTTGTTTGTCTAATGTGTTGGCCCATTATAGGAAAGTCAGAGGTTTCAAGCAGACGAGACTGTTTTCTTACAATGTTTAACTTCAAATCCATGACTGCCTCAGTTTCTGCTTCGTATAGACATCATTTGTTCAGGAAAAGTGTCTGGCAATGAGTGAATGTCAAAGGATAACAGCAACAATGATGTTTAAAAACTATCTTTAAAAAAGCGTCGGATGTAAATTAACATGTCAGGTGACCACATATTACATTTATCTTTTTATTCAGTCATTGACTAAAGGGTGAATTCAAACTGGACACATTTGGCCCACTTAAATTGAACCAGAGTTTGTTTTCCCCGATAATCCGGAACAAAGTTTCAGTCTGAATATGCACAAGAGAACCCAGGAACCACAATCGGACCAATCTTTCGAGGTGGACTCGTTTCCAATTGGACTAAAGTTCGGTTCACTCTGAGACTCCTCTGTCTGAATGCAAAATGCTCCGGGAGTGGAATAACTGGACCAAAACGGCCACCGTAGCCAAAAGTCATATGATGTAAACAGATTAGGAATGAAGCGATAGGTGAGCCGCAGACAAATGTAAAAAAAATGATTGTCGTGTTATCAGACAGGAAATAACTGGTCCAACTGTTTACTTGTTTGAACAAACATTTTAACAACGCAATCAATTTAAATGACGCTTCTTGCATTCTTTTCTGTGTCTCGTTGCCTCATAGTTCCTGGCCAATGTCTGAAGAGATCTTTAGTCACGTGGTTTTGTTTACAAGCTTTGGTCCGAAACAGAAATCTCCAGTAGACTCCAGTCTGGATTCAGACCTAACACAATCTTAAGTGGATTCGGTCCAAACCAACAGATTTAGCCAGTCTGAATATACCCTAAGACTCTTTAAAGAACAAAAGGAACTGCACCGTCTTTGCAAGTTTCATAAAAAAAAAATACATTTGTTGTTTGTTTCCTTATTCAGATTTTTTCTGGCTTTAGGGTCCAATGGTAAGACTTTACTCTTTTTTTCTTTCAGAGAAAAACTGAAGGTTTTTGTCATGAAGATCTTGTCCCAAACACGGACAGCTTATCAGATAGCTCAGAACCCAATTCATCATGATCTTCAGTTTCAGGAGACCACCACAGTGCTGACCTACATGTGAACACATTAACATTCTTTCCACGTGTCTCTTTTCAACGAGTCAAATCAATAAATATGCAGTAAAACTGCACGTGTGGCTCTACGTTCATTCTTTAGCTCTTTTAAAGAGATTTATTTAGTCACTTCAGCGCAGCATTGCAGTTCTTCTTTTTTATTTGACAACCACAGTCCTGAAGGGACACTTCTGCTCTCATCTCTTCATTTGTTTTTTCTCCAGATGACTGCCTTGTCCAGATGCACTTTTCCAAACTTTAGTGTTTGGATGTTGTTTTAGGGGTTGAGGTCTCTTGTTATCACCTGTTCCAGACAAACTAAGCTGTTTTCTGACCGTGCTGTCATGAGCTTTAATGTCTGACATGCTCAGTGAAGCCTGCAGGGTCCAAGACGGAGCTACGTTTGGTTTTTTTTTTGTCAGAGAGTGGCACAGCCTGACCTTGAAGTGTGTTTGCCGGGATGTCCGCTGCTGAACATTTTTCAATGCGTATAGTCTTTTTCCACAGTAGTCCAGAGGGTTTAAAAAAAAACAGTGTTTTGCAAATATATTTAACTACAGTCATGCAGTTAACGCTATGATAACATTACAGCCGATAAATGGATCAGCACAACGGAAAACTGAAATTTGTGCTTGGCTTTTTCATTTCTGAGCACACCTGGTGGTGATCACTTCATAAGAAGCTGATGACTAGCAGCACCAGCGTGCAAATTACCCCCTTCAGCCATTTAGTAGGAGTAATAGAGCACTTTGTACTAACCACATATTTGATTAGCTTCTTTTTGTCAAATAGTATGTGGTTATATGTTGTTAAAAAGAATCCCCCCTATGATTAGGTAGCTTTCTGAAAAATATGCCTCAAGGTGACTTGATTTGCACACGTGACTGGAGGGAAAAACGTTTTTTTATCTTCTAAATATTGTAAATCCCTCAACTCTCAAACCTTCAAAGGATTTGCATTTACCACCATCCATTTTTTGTGGTTCTTTCCACCAGTGCCGGTCTGTCAAGTGTCGCTGATGATCGATCTGACTGCTGGGGAACATTTGACCTCTGCATGTTGAAAAACGTCTCACTGTTTGTTTGTGTTATTATCTGTGTGTACCTCAGAGATGCCGTCAGTCAGCGTTTGTCTGAATCTCAGCTGACTGTGGATCATTTTGAATTCACTTGGATGCCACTGTCATCTGTCACTTTATGAAAACAATCTGAAACACTGATCTTTACCATTCTTTTTTTCCATATCATTCTCTTGCAGCTTGATTTTTTTTCTTTTAGCTGACATGAACGGCTATGACTTTTTTCCACTTGTGTTTATTCATCATTTCAAAGTCAAACATTTCTATGCTTGAAGTTAGAAAAATATTTTTATCTTTTTGTTGGAATTGTTTTTAGAGAATAAAGCATTTTTCTTTTCAAATGTATTTTTTTAAAACTATTTTTGCTCATTTAGGTTTTCTGTACTATTAAAGGAGTGTTCATGTTGGGATTTATTTGATACTGAGCTCACCATTGTGTTCTCTTATTTCTTTAAATGCAATAACCTGGTAATTCTCTCCCACTATAGCTTTCTGGGTGATTTGTCTTGTCTTTTCAGCCTTTGTATGATTTTTTGTTATTAGAGCTCCTTGGCTGCGTGTTTTTAGGTTCACATTTAACTGCTTCGAGAATGTAAATGCCACATTTGGAATCAGCTGCAACCTTTTGATTTCTTGATTGGTAAAAATAGCAGGAATAAGCCAAGCGGGTGCACAAAATCGTTATGGGTGTAAATGCAGTTTACATTTTTTTAATTGTTCCTCACATAAACAGCCTGTTCTTCATTTAGCCTGAATACTGTACTTCACCTATGATTCAGTTTTCTCTAAAACTGCAATTATTATTAAAAATGACATGTTTAACTCTGAGCAAAAGCGCTTTATTTATAATTTAAAAGATGTAAGAACTATTTCTTATCTCTTAAAGACCCACTTCAATGGAAATTGTGTTTTGTGTTTTTAACATGGTCTTGCCGGTTTTTTTTTCAATATAGGGGACATGTATTAAGAAAATTAAGCTCAAAATTGCATTACTGAGCATTTCTTTTTTGAAATTGTCAGGATTTAGGAGCAGATGAGAAAATGCTAGAAATTGTTTGGTTGACTTTTTTGAAATCAGACTGGGACCGATTTGAAATTTTCTCTCTCCAACTTTCCGTGTGTTTGTTTTATAACTGGTCAGAACTGAGGATGCAACTCTTGCTACACTGATGTTTCTTCACTTCTTTTCTTAAGCCGAGTGAAATATAAAGCTGTGCAAGCTCCTACAGTCACACACGCGCAAATGATAACAGGAAGATAGATCTTTTTGAAGTGAAATTTCATCCTTCCTTTTTTCATTTTTCTCCTTACTTTGTGGCAGTGAAGGGATGGGAGTTTAATCTCAGAGGGGCCTCTTTTAAGTGTGTGATAGCCAGAGCAGGGGGATTTTTTTTTATTTTAGCAAATGCACACAGCCAGAAGGCTAATAAGTTTTACACACGTCCAGCACATGTTTACTAAGCACACACGTGTACATAATGGAAGACAGAAGCTGGCAGCTGATTTGTCATGTGATTTTCTAACAGCTTTGATGTTCAATGTGGATTAAGGGATTTTCTGCACAGGCCTGCAGAGAGCACACACATACATGTATCTTTTACAACTTATTACCCTCGTATTTTTATTCTTGCAGCAGGTCTCTCAATCCAGTTACAAAACAGGGGTGTTCTTTCCATCTCCATTCCTCTTCTCCGTCTCCTCACCTCTCCCTGCCCATAACTTTTCTCTGGCTTTGTTGATTTTTGTTGTGTCCCAATTTGAAGGCTTGGATGGCAATTCATGTAAATATACATTCTGCAACCATTAGCAACTTATTTCACACAGGCAGTCGATTTTATTCATTTCCATCGCAGCTTCGGTCTTGGTGCTGCTGCTTCTTCGTCAGTCACACACGCCCGCACTTGCCTTCTATTGCTGAAACTAAATGATTTAGCCGAGCACTTCATTGTAAATTCATGCTTTAAAATTGTGAACATTTGGACTCACATTTTACAAAAGACGTCTTTAGATTTAAAAAGAGACAGCTGTAAAATCCCTCCGTATGTTGAACATTTGTTTGCCCGTTTTAGAAGCGACGCTGTTTGGTGTAACACAACAAGAGTTCCAGCAGGAATATAAAAAAAAATAATTGTCTTTAAAACAATCCTCTTCTGCTTGTTATTGAGTCAATCGAGTCTGTGAGTTATGAGGCAGTTATTCCCGCCATTAAGACACACCATCACTTACTCAACTCAATCGCTCGGTCACTATCTCTTTCTGTCTTTCACATTTTTCTTCTTGAAGTTTTTCTAATATTTGCACTTTCTCTTATCTCTCTTCCTCTCATGGTCTGCCTGGTTGCTAAAATTCTATCTTTGTGTCTTTATAGGATGAGAAGTCCACTTTCTTCCAGTTTGGTGCAGCCCTGCAGCAGGAGGCTCTGCTCATGCTTGCAATCATGGAGGAGTATGATTGGCATGTTTTTTCCATTGTTACTTCAAAGTTCCCGGGATATCAGGAGTTCATCAGCACGCTCAAGATAACTGTGGATCACAGGTAATGAAGAAGCTCTTGTTCTCTCACAAACACACAGGCGCACACACACAGTTGTTCTGTCTTCATCCTTAACCTTTATTTATAGGTGCTGACAGGATTAAGTGCCTTGTGTGATTTGTGTTATTTATTGGTGTATTTTTATAGCTTTGTGCGCTGGGACCTACAAAGCGTAGTGACACTCGATGCTGTGGATGGTGACCCAAACTCAAAATCACACATTGCCCTCAAGAGGATCCAGAGCCCGGTTATTCTGCTGTACTGCTCCAAGGATGAAGCCATGTGAGTGTGTATTTCATTTGCCACTCTTGTTTATGTCCCTCTTTCACAGTCTGATAGATTTGGGCTGAGAACCTGTCTCATCTCCTTGACAGGTATATACTGGAAGAGGCGCGATCCTTGGGTCTGATAGGAGCAGGTTATATCTGGATCGTGTCCAGCCTCACCACTGGGAACCCGGACTACACCCCTGAGGTAGCAACGCCTTTTTCTGTCTTTTTAACTGTTTTAGAATAAAAAAAAAATCTGCTTTATTGATATTAAAACGAAAAGAGCCATGTTCTAAATGTGATCCAAAAAAAGTCTGCTTTACAAAGACCCACAATCACAAACGATATATCAAAACAATCTCAGAAGGTGGAGCTGGAGGAGAAATCAGAAGCCACAATGTCACTAATTAGACCTGCAGTAACACCTCACAGATGTGCTGGGAGATGCCTCAGACTCGCACATAAGTTAGCATGAGTAATTTGTGAGATTTTTGATGGCTGTGTCTGCAATGATTTAAAAAAAAAAATGCTGCTTAAAATCTACAAGGTGGCGCTTTGACAAAAGGTTAATAGATGATGAGAAAGGATTTTAAAGGACCGGGTCAACCTGAAGAGGCTGAAGAGTTCAGCCTGTTTCTTTTTAATCAGATCAAAATATGTGAAACAGGGAGGCAGGAGTGTGATGATAAGTGAATGTGTGAGTTCATAAAGTGTTTATTGTTAATGCCTGTATGGTTATCATTATTCTTTTTTTTTAATAAATCATTTTGTTTGGAAACAGACACAATAGCCATCATTCTCTGATTATATCAAAACTTATATCAAACTTTTACAATGGGATTAGTATTATTTCTATGTTAACAGCGGAATTGTCGCTGGAAAGACCTAAATAACACGTGTTCTATGACATGCTATGCATTTTCTACTGTTAACATGATCACTGGAAATCAGGCGATTCATGTATAAACATGCGTAAACACTTACGGCTTTACAGTACTGTAAAGTGTTGCATATCAGTGCAAGGCTGCTTTTTCCTCCTTCAGAATATGCTGGAATTACATTAATTGTGTAAACTGTAGTAGAAAGAATGTTAATGCTGGAGCTAAAGCTCCGGTGTAAATAGGTTAAATTAAAAAACAAGGACAACTGGACTCCATCCTTCAAAGTCCAGCT
Source organism: Oryzias celebensis (assembly GCA_014656515.1). Classification (NCBI taxonomy): domain Eukaryota; kingdom Metazoa; phylum Chordata; class Actinopteri; order Beloniformes; family Adrianichthyidae; genus Oryzias; species Oryzias celebensis. Next base: position 24,078,485 of record BNCR01000001.1, on the reverse strand, counting down.
GCGCTAAAGAACAGGACTCTGTTAAAACACAACCTGGATCCCGGAGAATCTTCATTGACATTTAGTTAAAATGAAGGAATAGCACATTTGGAAAAAAATTGACAGACGTTGAACTGAAGAGATTTTTTTTTTTTTAATTGCCAGCCAAAACACAAGAAAAGAAGCTCAGTTCAGAGTATAAATTTGAATTCTTATACAATGCCACATGAAACCAAGATGCGTCTGATTTATTCAGAGATTGTGTTGCACAAAAAAACAAAAAAACGATGAGCTTTTAAATTCTGGGGTAAGTTAGACTAAATGCAATCCAGTTTTTGCACATCTCCTTGTAAATCTATTTTCCTCGCAGGTGTATCCCCTGGGGATGATTTCTGTGTCTTATGATGACTGGGAGTACCCGCTGGAAAAGCGGGTGCGGGATGGAGTGGGCATAATTTCCTCTGCAGCCACCTCCATGCTGCGGGAAAAAGGAGAGCTGCCAGAGGCCCAGAGCAGCTGCTACAGCACAGCATCCGACAGGAGCCCGGGGAAGCTCCCACCCAGTGCCCTGCGCAGGTCTGTGTGTGTGTGAGTGTTGGTGATGTGCGTACAGTCATTAAGATCTAGGGACTTGCATAACCCAGCTTGTTTTTGCAGCTGAGTGTTCAGCAGTCTTATGTAACTCTTTTCAACGTTGTAAAAAGAGGGATCTGGTGGAGGAAAAAAAAGGCAAATTTTTGAAGATATTCTACTGTCAGCTCACATGTGCTGTTCTACATCAAAGCCAAACTTAATGTCAGGTAGAATAAAAACTGTTCAATGCATAGGTGGCAGGTAAATGTGACCCATTGGGATAGAGCTGATCCGAGGTCAGTTTTTCGTTGTTGCTGATCTTAACAGACATGTTACCAAACCTTTTTAGAAAGGAAACCCAATGGTTGAGACAAAAAAACATAATCGTTTGAGCAAGATCAGCGATTCCAAGCAAAGGATTTGAAAGTATCTGTCAATGTAATGACTGCTCCCTATGCCACCATTTGTACCCAAGTTAATGTCAGATATGTATCCATCCATTTATTCATCCATCTCCTTAACCTGCTGAATTCCTTTTTGGGAATACGAGACTGAATCCTACAGTTTTTACGTGTGCTAAATTTAGGAAATTTAAAAAGTAAAAAAATAATGGATTATGTGTCGAACAGATTTATGTTGGAGTTCATGAAGACCCACTTGCCTTTGTGACAAGCCCCTTGTGGTTTTTCCATAAACTGACAACATTGGATTTCAAATGTGCTTCGGTCAGGAAGTCAGAGTTTTCCCTTGGTATTAACTACTGCTAAAATTGCTTCTAATTTTTTGCGCGTGCTTCTGTAAATGCACCTGATTCCCATCATGAGTTCAGTTTACTGTTTACTGTGGCCCTCAGGTGTTCTGGACATACATGTGTTAACCATTTGCTTTTGCACTTGTGTTTACTAAAGACCTCTATCATTCCTTCAAATGAAAGCGTGAGAACAAAGAAGCTAAATGCAGACAAACATAAAAATCCGAACCACAGGATAGCTTTCTGCCATGCAGGAATTGTCTTTTGCCTGGAAACTGTGTCTGCATCTCAAATACAAAACAAGTGGAAACTAAAATTGTGATTATAAATTCAGGAGCTTTTATTAAGCCAAAACATAAAGGTCATGCTGGTACACTCTGGACATCTATGATGACTTATGAGCTACCTCATTAGAATAAGAGCCACATTGTGATTTTGGCCATTATTGCTTTATTATCCCATTTTTCCTCCCTTATTAGCCCATGACAATAACTAACCAACGCATACACAACCCCATTGCTTTTGACAGCTTCATACAATATCTTGCAGGTCTTAGTAAAGATGCAAATATTTTTTTTTTCTCAAAGATATTTCATTCGACTCACATTATTGTTAGATGTCATTTGCATTTTGTCAAAACAGCTGCATAAGTTTATGTGACAAAGACCTGACAGGTTGGTTTTAAAATATAAAGTCTATGATCAGAACTATTCATGTTGCTGAGATACAATTCTGGATTTCATAAAAATCTTCCTTGACAAGACTTTCTCCAGTTTTCACAATTGGACAGGTTTTTTTTTTGGAAGGTTTTCTCAGTAAAGATATATATTTTTTCATGCTGCAATGATACCATAAAACATATCTAGAGAAAAGTGTCTATGAAGAGCCACTCTTGCTTTTTTATTTTTTATAACATTTTTCTTATTTCTGCTGTCAGAAAAGTGTTCACACCATAGCTACTATTTATTAGTATTTCAGCTTATTGCTAATGAAAAACTGCTCCCCACAGGGCAGTACAAGCCGTTTTACATTCAGATTTTTCCAGTGATATAGCTTATTTGGCCAATTAAACCGCCACTGAATTTATTCCTTTTTTTAATACTAAAAATCCTTCAACCCGTTTCTAATGTGGCTACCATTTCTTTTTAGTCGAACTGCTACTTCGGATTACATCTTCATGTGAGCTTACATAAACACCAGAATTTGTAATGTTGAATTTATCCTATTATGCTCATCTAAAAAAAAAACTGTCATTTCTCCTCAGACCAAGCTTTTTTTTTTTTATTAGTTTTTGTTTTTTTTCAAAAACTGTAACAAGGCAGAAATAGGGGGAGACAGCAAGTTTCCCAGAATAGAATGCAACCGTTTCCTCTCTATGTATTCAGCCATGGTACCTCACCGTGACAAGGGCATCACCTGCTGCACCACAAAGACTTTTCCAACACAGAATTATGTGTATTTGACTAAAAAGGTGGAGAAACTCTTCTAATCTATAATAAAGGCAGCTTCAATTACAGTGCACAGAAGTGTCTCTTATGTGTAACTGTGTAGGTTTATGTTTGATTATATGTGTTTGCCTGGAGAGGGTGGAACCACAGCAGAGCTGTTTGGTGTTTTTTCAGTGCCTACATGCGAGGGAGACAGGGACCTTTTATTTGCTCTGAGCGAACGCAACCTGCTTTGAAAAAGCAGAGCAAACGGGCCCGCTTCCAAGTCTTTGTAAAAACAGACGAACGCCGCTCCTCTAATCCACTGTCCGACGACACGGTCTACGCTCGTCCACTTTAATATTTCCCCCCACAGATAAGGAGTCCCACCTGTTTGAATGGAGTCCAATTATCCTAGCTTTTACCTGCAGGGTACAGGCTAAGCACTCCTCCATGGTTTCTCCTCATGCATCTTGGCTTCCTGTCAATACTTCCCTCACTGCATCTTGCCATAGTGAGCTCAAATACAGTTGGGCATTTCAATGAAAGCATTAGCTCGTTTTTCAAATGATCATCTGATGATATTAAAGGAAAGACATTTCACCTAAAGTTGAATCATTTATGTTTTTTTGTTAAGTAAACTCAGACAGACCTTCTGTTCCCCTGTGGGATTTCCCACTGTTATCTCACTCTCAGCTCTCTTTCTGCAGAAACAATGGCGCTGGAGCGAGAGTGTTCTTAATCCCATATCACAATGTGTAAAACTGCCTCATTTGCTCCCCCGTGCAGCTCGGCTGTAGCGAGAGTGTGTGAACGTTTCAGCAAAATGATCTGTTTGGGTATGCAGGTTGGCTGTGGTGAGCAAAAGAGTGAGGGCAGCACCATTGCGCCAGTGACTTGTCTTTCAGGCGTATATCTGTGGAGAAATCAATGCAGAATGCTGATAGGAGAGATGCGCGGCCTATGACTTTGAACCCTCCTACTCACAAACACAGAAATCCAGCACACAGCCAGGCGTGCATGCTTTCTGCAGGAGGTGAAGGCAGCATTTGTTTGAAGAGGATTCTCTTGCAGTGATCCCTGAGTCTTTAACTTGTTCTTTTAAATAGATCTGCATGCAGACACTGTGACAGATGCAGAGCAACTGCTTCCTACTCTCTGCTTTTCTTTTTGTTTCAGACACATGATGCACGTGTGGAATGAAGGCCGAGATTTATCTTTTACCCCAGATGGTTACCAGGCCAACCCTAAATTGGTTGTCATTGTTCTGAACAATGAAAGAAAGTGGGAGAAGGTAACCAATCAACATAGGTTCTTTTTAAAAAATAATTAGGAAATGAGAGGAGTAAACAAAACTGTTTCTGATTGTTTTGTGCGTGAACACAGATGGGCCGCTGGGAGAACGGGACGTTGTCGTTGATGTTCCCAGTGTGGCCCAGGTACAACGCCTACGGGGATGAGGATGCAGATGAAAACCACCTTTCTATTGTTACTCTGGAGGAGAAGCCTTTTGTCATCGTGGACAATGTGGACATCTTGACGGGCACCTGCATGAGGAATTCTGTGCCCTGCCGGAAACACGTCAAGCTGTAAGTACCCGCAGAACCACTGTGTCAGTGAGCAAACGCCACATTTATGAGTCAAAGTCAAGTTTGTTTAAAAACATCAGGAAAAATGCACAAATTGTGCAAGAAATCACATTGGGTAGAAGGGCATTTATTGAACTCATGGGAGCCTCCTAACACTCCTCACAAACTCCTCCATATAAACGCCCACCTTTTAAATTCAGTTCAAGTGTTCTTGAAGCAGAGGAATTGCACCTTTCTCGTCTGGCTGACATAATTGTGGGTCAGCTGCTGTTCACTTCTCATCCATCCCAGGCTCATTCATTCTACCTTATATAAGAATGACTCATCATCTGTTTGTCCTACAGACAGATCTCCAAATATATGTAACTGGCATTCCAACAAATGCCCAGAAATAAAAGAGTGATTCTCCTTTTAGTTCTTAGAGAATCATTTCTTTAGGCTTTAATAATACATATTTCTCACTGATGCTTGTTTTCCTTGATTCATAGCAACCTGTCTATGTTCTTGGTTTTGCTGTTTAATTGCAACTATAACGTTCATCTCATTGTTCAAACATGTCTGCGTAATCAGTGTGTCATGGCTTATCTAATAGGCCTGCTGCTTGTTTTGAAGAATTTTATGACCAGTTACCTTTTGCATTATTCAGAAACATCTTTAATTTGCACCAAGAACACATTTTTCTGTTTGTGTCTTATTTCCAGAATGTTTTTGTGAGCTTCCTTGAATGCTGCCTGTTTTTGATTTTTGTATTTTCTCTGTCAGAATCCTGAATGTTTTGTTCATATTTTTGTTATATATATATGTACATGACACATAGAATAATAGTTATATTGATTATAGTAGAAATTGATTAAATATTTTACAAGATATTGTTTTAAAAAAAAAAAAAGTTAAGTCAAGTATTTCTTTAAAATATCTTTTTTAAAGAGTTCAAACTGGATAGAAAATTCTACGATAGAGAGCTGAAGATGTGTGGGAGGCACCCAAGTGTAAGAATGGCTACTGTGGAGCAGGATCTGCTTCCAATAGACATTCTATTATAGATCAGTTTTTGGTGCTGCTGTTTTTATTCATATTTTCCCTCCTGTGATTTACAGAGGGATACACAGATTAAATGGTTTTCAATCAGAACTGAAAGACCCAGATGAAAGCTGTTTTTGTTGTTTTTAGCATGTTCTTGTACCATTTTTTATGATAATGGAGGACATGTATTAAGAAAATTTAGCTTAAAATTGTATTTGTAATAATTTCTTTATTCAAATCATTGTGAACGAGAAGCTGCAGATAAAATGCTCTTTGATAAAGAGCTTATTTTGGAATTAGAAAATACGCTGGAGGGGCCACAAGCTCTCTGCTATGACCTCTCAGAAACGGTGAGGGAACGGGAGGCGGGGTTGCTTTGTCAGTCTCACCCACAACTCAGAGGTGATTTTTTTGATGAACTACAGCCAAACGGCAGAAACTAAGTCCGAGAAAACGACACAGTTTTTGATTTTTGTCATAATCGACATAATTATAATTGAAAGACCACTGGGTATGCTTTTAAAATAGACCAAAAGATGATCGGATGGGACTTTAAATTGTTTGCTTTTTTAATAAATTGACAAATACAAAAAAAAAAGTTATATTATCTAATAATATTTGCTGTAAAGTCTAATACCACTTGAAATGCTGAATTGTGCAAAGATGCATAAAACCTTTTACGCTTGTCTTCAAGCTGACTTTATAAGACCCCTGAACTTTCTGCGCTGTGGCTGAAAGTGAATAGTAGTTCTGAGTGTGTTTCTCTGTGTCTTTTGTTGGTATTTGGAAAGCTCAAACAGCCAGCAAGCCAAGCTTGTAAACTATTTAGAGCAACAGCTACACAGCAGCATGCCCTGTTGTCAACCTTCTCAAATTCTCCTTTGTCACCTCCCCATGTTGCCCATCCTTTTTCCCAACTGGCTGCCAGTGACCGTTCACATCAAGTTCCAAATTCTCGCCCTGGCATTCACAGCTCCTCGGGGAGTCATTCACTGTGTCTGCAGGCTAAGGTCTATCCGCGCTCACCAGCTTGCGCTCTGCTGCAAGCGGCCACTTAGCTCTCTGCTCCCTGCGGCAGCATCGTCATCATTTCACCTGGCTCAGACTCCTGCCTCTACTGCGACTCAGTATCCTCAGTTGTTAAAAAGAACGACATTCCAGTTATTTTTCTCACACTCTCACAGTTTCTGAAAAAATGATCTTTATTTCTCATGATTGCTGTTTCTCTTGTATCTTAAAAACTTTGTAATGGGTTGCCATATTTTCCCCACGTCCTTTATTGATGCTAATGGGATGGAAATGTTTCACTAATTTTTTATTGACTTGATGTTCAGTGCAGCTCCATTAAATGTTATTAAAATCACTGTATATCTATGGCCTGTTTTTCCACCCCACTACCCCACTAGAAGAAGAACGAAGCTTTTTGCTGTGCAGCAGCATTGAGGTTTTAAATCATACAGTTGTTGCATATGTAACTGGGCATAGATAAACTCATAAATTGGTTTTTCTGCAGATCTAGCCTTTATGAAACGATTCCAAAAAGCTCGATCAGGCTTTTCAAAAGGAGCTTTAATGATTTCTCATATTCATTTGGATTTTTCCACTTATTCAATGTGTTATTTTTGGAAATTGCTCATTTATTTTTCAACTGGAAAAAGACAAGTTCTCTAGGTATTAGCATGAACTCCTGCTGTAGGGTAAAATGTCAGTACATTTTTTATATTGCACCACCCCTTCTATTGTAGAATGTAAACTTTTCTTAAGACCCACTACAATAAAAATTGTTTGTGATATTTTTCACATATTCTTTAAATATGCTTTAAATGACATTTCTTTATTCAAATCGTTGTTAATCAGGGGCAGAGGGGTTGTTAGCTAGTGGGAGAGTCTGTAAACAGAAAGCTCTCAGTTAGGCTATGGGTGACAGGAAGGAGGGGAGCTTGGTTGCTCAACAGTCAACAGAAAATTCAACACTCTGCAGAAACTATGTACTAGGAAACGACAGGTTTTTTTTTACTTAATTTTGACTGCAATCATAACTGAAAGACCATTGTTAATGCTATTACCACTGATCAAATCACAATCAAGAGAGTTCTCATGGAAATATCTGTGAGTAAATTTTACTCCAATTATCCTTTAAAAATATTTTTCCATGTTCTGTGCAGAACAAAGGACAATTTCTTTTAAATACAGTAGCGCTTTCCATTCTATCGGTTGTTTACATGTTGCTGATGTAGAAGAGCGTCTAAATGTGAACAATAATTGTTGTAGGTTCTGTCGCCACAGGCACGACTGTAAATATCTATCATCCTGATTGATCAACAGCCAGAGTGACTCATAATTGCAGAAAGATGTTTGTCTTTTTGTGAAAATTCTGCTTCTGACAGGCAGCAATGCCAAGTGAAATCTCTTAGGAACAGAGCAGAAAATAGTTTCTTTGGATAGTCATTAGTGTCGAGTAGCTTTGGTTAAGACTGTCATAGCCAGCCACAGTCAAGTACAAAAAAAAAATACTTCAGCAGTAATTATTTTCTTGAGGGTTTTTTGTTTGTTTTGCCAGAATCCATTTAATAAAAAGATGTTTTTTTTTTTTTTTTATTATCAGCTGAACAGACAGGAAACACCACGAGACAGAGATGTTTCACAGCATCCACTTAGATAAGCAAGAGATAAGCAATTCTGTCTTTATACATGAACAATTAAACGACTGAGTCACCACTCACGGACAGTTTAACTTGTGATTTGACCCGTCATGCCGTCCTCTGAAGCTATCACACAAGAGTTCTGAGCTGTCACAGGCCAAGAAGGCTTTTGCATTTTCTGCCTGGTTGTACACACACTCAGCACTCCTAAAACCAAACAGAGAACATCTAAAAAAAAAAAAGGAGACGAGCGGTGATTGATGCTCTCTTCTTCAGATGAAATAGTAAAAATCATCAAATAAAGCAGAGGATTTCTAAATGAGACAATTTACTGACCACCGTGACTGTGTTGGGCAACGCCACTGAGACAAATTCCACCATTCTTTAAAAGTACAGAAAACACAGTATCATGGTGTGGGCCAGTATCAGCTGCAGATCTGCTCTCTGACCTTCAATTCAATAAAGCAAATCGTACATATGCACAAGTCTTGTTAAGTCGAATATTTGACCTTTTGTTCGAGCGCTGACCAGAAGTGATGCTGTTGCACAAAGTCAATCCACACATCAAGAATCAATCAATAAACCATATTGATCTTCTTTCTTTTCCAGTTCTAAACCCCACAGACAATCCGGGATTTAGAAGTTCAGGCTTGTTTAACACTGGGAAGGTAACAAGGTCAGCTCTTGAACCAACACAGATCTGCGGTCAATCCTCAGACCCAGATAAAGGTGTGTTTTCATGCAGTAAGAAGGTATTTTCTTTTCTTTAGGGATAGGGGTCACTTGAACTTTCCGAACTTTTTCAGTGGAGCAGTGGTTAACACTCTCCCCTCACCCTGGTTCACACCCTGGTTCAAATCTTGGCTAGTACTTTTCCGTGTGGATTTTCTCCGGGCGCTTCGGTTTCCTCTTACAGTCTAAAAATGTGCTTCAAAGGGTTACTGAGGACAAAATTGTCCCTTGGTGTGAATGTGAGAGTGTGTGGTTGTGTGACCCTGCAACAGTCTAGTGACGTGTCCAGGGTGCACCCCAACTTGGCCCAACAGTAGCTGGGAAAGGCCATCCCATGAAGCCATCAGGCATTGAGTGGGTCTGGAAAATGGATGGATGGTGAAAGAAACTAATCTGGTTGTTCTCTCAGTCAGTTTGTTTATTATTTCAGAAAAAAAAGTGTGAAGGAACATGTTCTACAGTTGTTAGTTTTTTTCAAGTAGTTCCTGGCATCTTCAAGCCCCCTGAACAATACCCCCCCTCAAACACACACACACACACACGCACACACACACACACACATGCTTCTGGGTGAACAGGTTTGACAAAATTGGACACATCCAACTGTTAAAAATGGAGGAGGCTTGGTCATGCTCTGGGGCTGCTTTGCTGCATCTGGCCCAGAGTGTTTTCAATCTGTGTGAGTGCAATGAAATCTCATGACTACCGAGACATTCTGGTGAGAGATGTGCTGCCTAAAGCGGAAAACTCCGTCTCAGTCGCAGGTTAATCGCAATCGCAAACATTCACCTACAGCACAGAGAGTCAAAAACCTCCAAGAATGTCTAACATTGGAGTTGTAAGTAAATTCTTTTTAAATATCTTTGGAAGGAGCATGCCACCCAGAGATGATACTGGGAGCAGTTGATTCACAAGGAATGAACCAAAATAACTGTTGACAGGTGTAGAAATCTCATTTATTGGCATGGAAATATTTAAATAGACTTAAAAAGTTTTGAAACTAAAAATATAAAAGATGGTTTTTATCCCGGCATCTTGCATTGGTTTTATTTATGTATTCTGTTAAACATCAACTCTCTGTGTGATTTTATAAGTCCTTTTCAGTGAAATTTAATGGATTGTCACTTTAGTCAATTGTTAGTTCTTTTCAGTACCTTTTTGAGTTTTTTTTCTACAACATAGTTACTGCAAAGCAGCAGCAGTTCAATATAGGTTAGCTTCTGAGTTGTGGGCAGCACAGGAAGCACGGAGTAAGCCCGCCCTCATTTCCCATTATCAGTCTGTTTACATGCTCTTCCACTAGCGTGCAGCGCTTCACAACCCCAACCTAACATTAGTGGTGCAACAAAAATGGCGAGCAATATACTGGAGTCATCCAGTCATATAATTTTGAGCCAGATGCCAGCTCAGACGAGGAACATGAATACGTACATGGATTTGTCTACAAGTGGATGGATTGGAATGGAGCGGAACAGGGAGCTTCTGGCTTGCCGTAGCAGCTTCTACATCACATCTACGAGCTTCTTCCAACGTCATTTTGCATCTAATTCTAAATCATGACAATTTGAAAAACTAAAACTCAGAAATACAATTTTAAGCTTATTTTCTTTATGTCCTCAATCATGAGAAAAATCAAGAACATGTTAAAAACACCCAAAGCAACATTTTCATCAGAGGGGGTCTTTTCACATCAACAGCTAGTCTTGTATTTCCGTACATATTGTCGTTCTTCATTTCCTGCATTATTTGTTGTGAGTTCTCAATTTCATTTATTTTTTTTTTAATCTTTTATTGTCTTTTTTTGTTATTCCTAGATTGCTATTCTTACCGTTTTTTTTTAAACAGCTATTTCCTGTTTGCCTATATCTGTGTAGCAACAGCACTGAAAACATGATTAGCATACATCCCATCATCCATAAGTAATACATTTGCTGAGTCCCTGCTCAAATGTCGTTTTGTTGTCTCAGAAGTGAGCAATAAATCAACCAAACGCCGCTGTTACTGAGGGTCTGTTGTTGTCACTGTGTGCACTCTTATGTGTAAATGTGTGTGTTTGCATGGCGGCATAAGGACACAGAGGGGGCTCAGCTGTTAAGAACAAATGTATACAGAATGTGTGCATTCAAACACCTGAGGCACAGACTGTACATACTTGCAAACACGGTGTAAATCTGCCTCTCTCTTTCATGCATATTGCGCTGCAGCGGGGAAACAGTTGACTTCTGCTCAGAGATCCTTTGATCCGTCACGTATATATCTTACCGTCTTTCTCCATGTGAAACCTTCAGTTCTTCGTGAACTTTCTCTTAAATTAGAGTCAGATAGAATGGCAAGAAGAAAGGTCAGAGCTACAGTCGCAATCAAAATATGCAACATCAAAAGATGGCTGACATGGGAAAGGAATTACATTTTCATGGAAATGCTTTTTACAAAAGCTGTTAGGTTTTAATAGATTATGCGAATCATTTGATCCAACTATTCACTTAGTTCGCTGCCTTCTGGGACGCCCGACAGAAAAGTTCACTTTAACGTTGGTTTTTCAGTTCATGCATGCTTTGTTTGCGGCTGCAGCTTGTAGGTATACCATGTGCTCTGGTGGGGAAGCAAAAGGGGGAAAAAAGAGTGGAGGCAGGGAGAAAGAGAGACAAGAAAAGGACAGCTGATATTTTAATCATGTAGGTTGTTTGCGTTGTAACTATTTAAAGCCTGGCAGCATCTGCTTAGTACCCCTGTGCTTTCATCTGGTTTGGTTAGCAGGCACTAAGGGACACACACAGTCCGTCACACAGACCGCCCTGGCTGTGGAGCAGTGCTTACTCTGCACAGTCATAATTCCACTTTTACAGTTTGATGGAACCACCAGATGTGGAGCGAACTGTTATCCTTTACACATTTCCATGCAGTTCCATGTCCTGCTGTATTAAATAGATGACCTAATTGTGCTTTTTTTGTGTGTGTTTGACTACAGAAACAGCACATCAGGAGGTGCCTATATCAAGCAGTGCTGCAAAGGTTTCTGCATTGACATTCTGAAGAAGATAGCCAGGAACGTCAAGTTTTCTTATGACCTTTACCTGGTTACCAACGGGAAACACGGGAAGAAAATCAACAATGTGTGGAACGGCATGGTTGGAGAGGTACTGACTCTTCTCAGCTAAAATGACAGTATATAGATGAGTCTGTTTTTCCTTGACTTTATATGCAATCTTGTACATTTAAGTCAATTTAAAACTTTTTTCACGTAATTTATTTTACGACTTCGCTTGAATTTCTTGAATTGAACTTCCTTCTCTGTTTGCACCAGTCCCCAATCCCATGTACTACTGGGGTTTTTATGTTTTATTACTAAAGTTGCAACTCTAAGGTTAGAAACCACAAAATTACAGACAGTTATATTTATTTAGAACTGGAAACAGAAATAAACATCATAAAGAAAGGCATAAAATAATTGACTATAGAGCTGTGCAAAGTTTAAAAAGGGCTTTGGATGAAGTTTGACAACATTAATCAATCATTTTTTTCATTTCAGCTCCCAATGTAAATTCATGCAAAGAACATTTGTACAGAATTACAAGAAATAAACACATACACTTAATTGTGGTCAATAGAAAAAAATACTTCAAAATTATGGGCCATGTATGCAGTCAAAGGTATTTTATCATAAATTCTGTCAAACTTGTAAAGTTCTGAAAGGATTATCCATCCTTTGTGTTCAAATGAGGGATCACAAAGTTGACAACGACTGCAGTTTCTTAACTAACCCACCTTTTTTTCATCTGAGCTTATAAGATCAATAAATAGAGAATATTACCATAAAATGGAAACAACTTCCTTAACTAGTTATCATTGCAAAGCAATTTTAATAAAGGACTGACTAGCTAACATTGGCTAATTTCATGTTTTCATGTTTAAAGCAAAGTTTTCATCTATTACAACTAAATATTTGGATAAAGGAAGACTTGTAAGTTATTTGCATGTAGTGAAACAAAAGCTGAGGTTCAAATGTGACATTCGATTAAACCGAAATGTCAGTTTTTTTTCCATGTAAACCCATCTAAAGGATGCTAAAACATGTTTCTGTTGCTGCATCAAGGAAACACTTCATAAACAAATTTCCGATCTGCTCATCAAAAGCACCAACATATCTTCCAAAAGTACATTTTACAGTTAAAATGTCTGCATAACAACCAACATGAAGTAAACTCAGTAGAAACCCTTTGCTCAAAAAAGCAAAATGAGCTTGAAAAGAGTAGACACGACATCCTCAAAGGCGGAAGCTTGTAACATCTGTACTAAGAACCAGGTTAAAAAAAAAAAACACATTAAAAGACCGGCTAATGTCTGCTCAATTCCATGAATTATGAAATGACTGTTGATTGTAGCAAATAAATCCCTCTCTTGTCATAGGACAAACATTTTGGGGTAAAAGCTAACAAGACAGGGGATCATTCTCACATGATTGGGTTTGTGAATGACCCAAATAAAACGATAAAGACTTTCAGACTTTCAGAAGATGGAACTCAAACTTTTTTGAAAACTTAAAAATCTGAAGCAAGTTGGATAAAAAGTTTGTTGTTACAGAGGATCAACAACAAACTCAAACTAACTAACAACTAATTGACTTAATTAATTGGAACAGACGCAGGTGTGAATGAATCCAACTGAGATCTGGTGGGACATGGACTGACGGAAAACTGAAACCTAAAACGAGAACGAAACTTTGGCAAAAAACAAAGAAAGTAAGCCAAACTAAGAAGGTGCTGATCCACTTACAATTGATTTCCTTTGAATCAAAAATCAGGTTTTCTCTGTCAAAGAATGAGAGCAGGAAGCACATGGTTCACCAGGTGAGCTGTCAGAATGTCCCAGAAGTGAGTTTTTAAAAATGGGTCAGAAATTGGAAACCTCAGTGATAACTAAATGTTGCATCCTGCTTTACGTTCATGGAAACAATGCATTGTTATGGAAAAAAAGCTCTAAAAAACAGCAAAAGTGAATATGTTGTTGACTATGATATAGCTTTGATGTCTTTTCAGCTGAGTGTGGACAACAATAGAAGTTTTCACTTTGATTTTGACTCGCCACAATTTGCCTCCATCTCATTTGTTTTTCCATTACAGGGCAACATCGTTGTAGCAAAAAACTGTTGTTTTCCTTGAGGAGGCAGATTCCAGGCAACCAGTCCTTCTGTTTATTAACTGCAGTGATGCTGAGCCACAAATTCTAAAACTAGAACCTATGCTGTTGTACACCACCTAGTGGAAATGTATTAAACTTGAGTGGAGCCAAAAGAGAGCCCTGTGAGATGGCGCAACTAGAAATGCTCTGTGAAGCTGCGTTCACACTGCTCTCAGTAACATGTGTTCAAGCAACCACTTCCAATGTAAAAACGCTCCACGTTCAAAACTCTTACATTTATTCAAACGTGCAGACCAGGAACATTGAACCAAGTCAAACTTTGACCAATTAAGGATTCTGATTTTTGGTGCTGTGTGAATGGAGTCCCCTTTAATTTACAAAAGTGCCAACTGTTTGAAAATTAATCCTGGAAGAGAAATTAAGGCTGAATCCGAATTGTTACCCTGCCGCTATAGCTTCTCCCTATACCCCAACATATAGCCCTCCCTGCTTGTCCAGTGTGAACACCATGGGCTAAACGCATGTTCTTGACTGCTCATCACATGCCGAAGCTGAAAGTAGCTCAAAACATAGAATATGTGTCTTTGGATAGTTATTAGTAATTGCAGGGAAATTGTTCTATTAACACAATAATAAAAATGTCGAAGTATTAACTATTTTGGTGGAGTTTAGCTTCTCAAAAACCTTTATATAGCAGGATTAATTTTGCTTTTTTTTGTCCTTTTATTTATTTTTTTTTACTTGAGTTGTTTGAAAAAAAAATATCATTTAAACAGTTTAATACTCCTTGAAAAAGTATTGCAGTCTGGAAAAAAGAATGCAGGTTGCTCAGAGTTCATCTCACAGCTAAGATTTATCTTTTTTGCAAATGAAATTTCATCAGAGAATAAATAAAAGTCCTGCCATCGTAAATCTGATGACTGAAACTAAAACATTAGACATTTAATAATGAATCCCGATGATACAACCTGAAGATTGTGAGTTTCTGCTGCTTGAAGCTGATAAAGTGTGAATAGTAGTACATTTTTCTTGTATAATGAAACTCACATTTTAATACTCAGAATTCCAGGCAGAGCAGATTCAGATAACCAGGGACAGAGGAACTATGAAAAGAGAACCTGGAAGGAGTAGCATCTGGGAAGCCACTTGGATGAGCAGGGAATGGTCTTCTAGATCGACCTTTTTAAAGTCCAGTTACCCTGAAGAACAAAAGCCTGTGATTAAATGACCTGGATGACTGAGAATCTTCACAGGCAAACTGGAGTTTGTTTCATCTGATGCGACTGGAAGTACCCTCCAACTGTAGCTGACATTCCATCGTACACCCTCAGTCTCTGTGATATTTCACATGATGCGAAAAACACTTCGAAGATGAGTTTACTGTCCAAATATTTGGAGTTCACTACATTTATATATAACTTTTTGACTTTTGTCTGTTCGCCAGGTGGTGTACAAGAAGGCAGTGATGGCTGTCGGGTCGCTGACGATCAATGAGGAGAGGTCAGAGGTCATTGACTTCTCTGTGCCTTTTGTTGAAACTGGCATCAGCGTCATGGTGTCCCGTAGTAACGGAACGGTCTCTCCTTCCGCTTTCCTTGGTAAACACGTCAATCTTTTTGACTCTTTGAAATATATATGTCCTCTTGTAGCAGTTTCTCTACTTTTTTTCCTGCTGTCCCCTGTGAGAGGTGCTACTGGGGGGATCATAATGGGGAGGTGCTTACATGCTGGTAAACTCATGAACATAAAATGGAATATTTTATTCAGAGTGCATATACTGGCCAAATTCCTCTTGTACTCTGACTTTATGTAGGCCTCAACACCCCAAGCACATTAATATTTCTACCAGAGCAGAGGAAGTGGAGCATGCCAGCTGTTTTTTTTTTTTTTTTTTGAAAAGTCAGCTCAGACAAAGCACTCTTGATATTTGCCTCCTCTGCTCCTTCTCCTCCTCCTCCTGTCCTCTCCTACTTTTCTTCCTCCTTTTCTCCAGTCATTGCGATGACTCGAAACCGAAACGCTCCTCTGTGCTTGCCTAATGTATTGTCATTGGAGCGAGACAGTGAGCGAGGGAGTGTATTGGACCATGCTTGTGTTGGTCCCTGCGTATCAAGCCATGTGTCAGTATGCCCGTGTGTGAAGCAAAAAAAAAAAAAAAAACGAAAAACACTTATGTGATATTGCGCTAATATATTGTGTATTGTATTGAGTCAAAGACGTGAGGGGAGGGAATGTGCTGTGGCCGTGTTTACGTTAAGAGGTGAATGCTTACATGAAAGCTTGTGATTGCGTGTCCACGTGTGTGTGTTGAGCCTGCGCCAGAGTATCAGTGACGGTTCAGTATCTCTCGCACTCATATTAGAGGCACCTCAGTGCACAATCTCTCAGGGTTGGCTAACCCTGGCAGTCACATACTTACACATACAGTGACACACATACACACACACATATACAATTTGTCTGGGTTCAACATCGCTGGCACTCATCCCGCTCTCTGAACTCCTGCCCTGCCTTCACTCACACACACACAAACAGATCACGTGCACATGCCCTCAGCAGGACACATAAGATCACAAGGAGTTTGATTCTTGTCTCTCCCACCCCTCCTCTATCTTTCCCTCTATCTCCCCCCTTTTTTCTCTATCATCTCCCCCACTCCCTTGTTCATCTCCCATCCATGAGAATACAGCGAAATATCAAAATGTGCTCAGTCAAACTCTGTAAATAACTCTCCTTCTCCTCTCACTCCGGCTGACTCCCCCCTCTGCCTTCTCCATCATCTCCTTCTCATAGCACGTCTCCCCCTGCTTGTCTGTTTTCTGTTTTCTTTATTCCATCCTCCGTTTCTCTGCGTGTCATGGACTCTGTTTCACTTAGATTTTGTCTCCGTCTTTCCCTCCTGTCAGAGCCCTTCAGTGCATCGGTTTGGGTGATGATGTTTGTGATGCTGCTCATTGTCACCGCCATTGCTGTCTTCCTCTTCGAGTTTATCAGTCCACTGGGCTTCAACCGCAACTTGGCTCAAGGCAAAGGTAGACCTACACACGCACACAAACACACTCAGTGATATCACACTAATCATTTCTCCCCGCACGGGAAGGCATAAATCTGATTTTTTCTCCTCAAGCAAAAAGAAGTGACCGATTAGTGCTCTGACCTTAGACAGCTCAGGCTCAGTTAGATTGCATGAAAGTTTCTTCTCCAACATACAACACAAAAGGAGTTTTCCAGGAAACAATCTTAATCTCCAGATCTGTTTTACCTCAATTTTAACTGAGTTGTATTGTGTTTATGGTAGAAAAAAATATGCTACTGATATAAGCCAAAGCAGAAAATATATGTATTGAATTACTTTTTATCACTTACCTTACGAAACAGCTGATTTCCATTTTAATTTTTTAAAGTCCCACTCTGTTCATCGTTTGATCTATTGTACAAGTGTTCCCAGTGGTCTTTTATTTTATGATTTAACAGCCAAAATCAAAAAACGTGTTGCTTTCCAGGACATGGCGCAGAGTAAGCCTTCCCTCATTTCCCATCATCCCTTGGTTTACACTTTCTCCCGCTAATTTACAGCCCCTCACAACAAAAAACGTTATTGGAGCTATTCAGCCGTACAGTTGTGAGCCAGATGCCAGCACAGATGAGGAAAACAAAGTCATACATGGATCTAATTGTCTGCAAGTGGATGTATTGGAATGGAGCGGAGCGGGGAGCTTTTGACCTGCCAATGCAGACATCACGTCACAGCTACAAGCGTTTTCAAATGGGATTTTTTGTCTGCTCCTAAATCACTACCATTTAAATAAAGAAATACTAAAAAATGCAGTTTTGAGCTTAATTTAATGAGCTTGTGTCTTCTTTTATTAAAAAATGCTACAAAAACATGTTAAAAACTTTTTTTTTTTTTATTGGAATGAGCCTTTAAGTTGTCAAATCAAATTTTTGTTATGTCCCAAAAAGTTTAACAGCTTGTGAATACTAATTAGCTTGCTTAGTTATCCAAAGATGAAGGCGTTACACACCTATACACCTTATGCACCTCTGTACGAACAATTATGTAGCTAGGAAACTGAAAGCCGAGGTCAAAAATAAATAAAATATTTGTTTACCAACACCTCTAAGCCTCACTGGTTTTTGGACGCCTTTGATGCACATAAAAAGTAGCTCCATAAGGACATATGTGCCATGGAAGGGATTATGTAACAGTCATGCTGCATTTTATGACTGTGCCTATTTATGAAAAAAAATATATGTTACAAATGACAGTAAGCTGGAACATTAATGGGTCTAAAACAGTTGTGAAGGGAGAAGTATAACCTTTAGTCATCTAATTTGTTATGGATCAATGTAAGTTTCTTAGTAATGATTTACCCAAACCCTGCAGCAGCTATGGTTTTATCATATTAAAGATTAAAAATATCTTCAAACGTGCATATATAGGGATTCAGAGCTTTTATTATCTCTATCAAATACATAGTCATTTAAGCATTTTTTTGTTTTAATTCAAAATCCTCACACCTTTTGTAAACATGTCCTTTATAGCAGCTTTAATTGATGCCCTCATATCAGTTAAGACTAAAAACCTTCTTAAAATAAATATTTCCACAAATGAAAGTCTCACTTTGTGATGCATGTTTTTCAATCAGTTTGCTTAAAGGCATTCTTATTCATGCACAGAAATACCAGCAGGTTGGGGAGAGATTTGTAACCACATAGAAAGTGTAAGGTTGTCAATTGTTCAACAGCTTCAGGTAAAACGTATCTAATTTGATGAAGTCTGAAAGCACACATATCTAAAAAAGTCAAACCAGTGCTGATAATCAGTGCTAAAAAACATGCTAAACTGCTCTTTACTCATGAAATGTATCTTATTTTAAATCAATGCAGTTACAACTACCAGCAATTTAGCTTTAAAGATGTACAGAGAAATTGTCCTTTTTTGCTAAATAATTGATGCTAATTGTTTTTGTATTTAAAATTGGTTATTTTTGGTCTAAAGTACATTTAAAGTAGGAATGAATCAAAGCAGGTATAATAAACCCTCACGTGTTTTCACTACACGTAGAATTATGCTTACAGAAATGAACTGTTGTGTACTCATATGGACAGACTCAGCAGTTATTTTTTTCTGCAGGCTCCTGGCAAATTGAAATCTTCCACATTTTAAAAACAAGGTTTAAGGCAATTCATTCTTAAGGGCAGATTTTTGGGGTTTTGGATCTAGATCTTGATGGGGTTGTGGTAAAGCAGGGAAGGGTATGTACTTGCACAGCACTTTTCTATCTTCATTAAGGTCCAAAGCACTTTAGGGTAACAAGTTCTAATTAACCATTCACACACACACACATTGGTGGTGACCGAGATACCATAAGCAGCACCAATCAGACCTCCAGTAGCAATGTCAGGTTCAGTGTCTTCCTCAAAAACGTTTTCACTGGAACCTCTGATCAGAGGTTGACTGCTCTACATAAGCCCAACGGCCACCCCAACAATCAAAATTTCCACAGCTCTTCCTTTAGGTGGAAAAAACATCAATGCCACCTCATGTAAATATACTGTGCAAACCAGAAAAAAACTTTAATTATTCACTATAAATACCAAAGGTTGTTGTGTTGCTCCTTTTGAGCAGCACACCAGCCATATCTATGAATTTCACTGAGTAAATAATGACTCAACTACACTAACAGCTTTATGTGGATGTAGCACTAAACTAGACAGATGTGAGAGTCTAGTTTTAGCAAGCTAAATGTTCTAAAAGCATATTCAGGAACATAGCATATCCTGGTTTCCTTTTGAAAAATGAAAATGTGTGTTTCTCATAATGTCTTTTCAGTGTTAGAAGATATTTAACTCAAAGTTCCCAATATTTCAACACAGTAGTTAACATTAAAACAGTTGTTAGGGGGTCACAGGGTCAATAGGTCAGCCCATTGCACAGATTCTCAGGGTCATAGCCAGTACCCACTGACTGTCCATGCTTGACCTGCTTCATACCACAGAATTATCAGCTGCATCATGTGAAAATCGGCATCAATGAAACATTTTTAAATGTAGATTTTGTTGCTTTTTTACCTACAGAAGTTGAGAGATGTGGCAATTTCAAATGCTGATTTAGCTGGGATTTTATGTTCATTCCTTAAGCTAGAAAAACGGACATGCAAAAACTTTGAATCAACACTGCACACTCCTGGTGTGTTGTTAAGAAGTCATATGGCGGTGAAGCTTTAAAGTATATTATCATATTCATGTACAGTGGGGATTGAAAGTTTGGGCACCTCAGGTAAAATGCTATTTTGCATAAAGAACCCAAGGAAAGATGGAAAAATCTTCTAAAGGCATCAGTTCACAGAAGAGACATTCTTTCAACGTGTCAAAAAATAGGCTTTTTTCCATTTTCATTTAGCCTTTCAAAATAACTAAAAATAAAATAATGGTGTGTGCAAAAGTTTGGGCACCCTGCAGAGTAAGTACCTTGTACTTCCCCCCTTGACAAGTATCCCAGCTTGTAAACACTTTTTGTATCCAGCCAAGTGTCTCTTAGTTCTTGTTTGAGGTTTCTTCATCATTTCTTCTTGTTCCAGTTCTTTGAGATTTCTGGGATGTCTGTTACACACTGCTCTTTTCAGGTCTATTGATAGATTTTCAATGATGTTGAGGTCAGGTGATTGGGAAGGCCTCTGCAAAACCAGATCAGTTTCATCAGAATCATTATCCATTTGTAGAAGTCATTCTCTCTTCAACTTTTTCACAGATGGCAACAAGTTAGTGTCCAAAATCTGTTGAAATTTTGTGGAATCCATTCTACCTTCTACTCGTCAAATGTTTCCTGTGCCGCTGGGTGCAACACAAGCCCAATGCATGATTGATCCACCCCCATGATTAACAGTGGGACAGAGGTTTTTTTCATTAAACTCTGAACCCTTTTTTCTCCAAACGTACCTTTGCTCAATACGGCCAAAAAGTTCCATTTTAACCTTTTTGGTTTATTTGCAAACTTCAAAAGTTGAATTTTGTGTTGAGGACGTAGAAGAGGTTTTCTTCTGACGACTCTTTCAGGAAGACCATATTTGTACAAGTATCTCTTGACAGTAGAACAGTGGAGCACAACATCAGAGTCTGCAGGTCTTTCTGGAGTGATGGTGCAGTCAAACGGGGGTTTTGACTTGCTTTTCAGTTTCATTTCATTTTCAGTTTCATTGATGTAGAGCCTCATTTTTTTTACATATTAAATGAATGTCTCATCTGTGAACTGATGCCTTTAGGAGAGTTTGCAATCTTTCCTTGGGTTCTTTTTGTGCAGTAATACAACATTTTACCTGGGGTTCCTAAACTTTAGATTCCCACTGTACTCGTTACTGCTCTTCATTTCTTTAATGTGAATTTGTTTCCTTCCCTTTGTGTTTATCCCTCCCTGGCTGCTCACTCAGACCCACACGGTCCATCATTTACCATCGGTAAGGCCATCTGGCTGCTCTGGGGTTTAGTGTTCAACAACTCTGTGCCTGTGCAGAACCCTAGAGGCACCACCAGTAAATTCATTGTGTCCGTGTGGGCCTTCTTTGCTGTCATCTTCTTGGCCTCCTACACTGCCAACCTGGCTGCCTTCATGATCCAGGAGGAGTTTGTGGATCAAGTCACTGGACTGTCTGACAAGAAGGTGGGATTGTACATATATGGACACACACACATATACACACACACACACACAAAAACTAAATGCGTTCACAGTGAGAGTTGCTCTTGTAATGGATGCCAGGCCTGCGGCCAGACAAGACTCTCTGGGGAGTGCCCTTGGGCTTCACAACCCAAACCCACTGGCCGGAGCTGTCACCTCAGTAACTCTGCCAGCGCAGCAGACCCACCGGCACACACATGAACACAGGCTGCTTGATCAAAGGAGAGTCTGCTTATAAAGGCTTGTATGTGTGTGTGTGTGAAGGGGAGAAATGAGTTTGCAGAGCAGGGCAGTGTCAGCAGAACTTCACCCAGGCTTACACTAGAATGGACACACAGTGATGATGACTGATGTATCCACTCCACATTCTCTCCTTGCTTCTCTCCTCTGTCTCTTCTTGTGTCTCTTCTCTTTCACTGCCTTCCCCCTTTTGTGAATTTTCTTTATTTTCTCATTTTTTCTTTACCTCCACTCTTTTTGAAGTTTGTCTCCTCTTCCTGTATTACATTTTTTCAAACATTTTTCTTTTTTTGTCAAATTTTACATCTTAAAAAAATGTTTGTTTGTTTGTTTTTAAAAATATTTTTCTTCTTGCAGTTCCAGAGTCCATACTCCTATTCCCCTCCGTTTCGTTTCGGAACGGTTCCCAATGGCAGCACCGAGCGGAATATTCGAAAGAACTATCCAGATATGCATCAGTACATGACCAAGTACCACCAGAATGGTGTCCAAGACGCCCTGGTCAGCCTCAAGACAGGGTAACGTGAACTTGTCAAAGCACCTCACATAAAGTTTGGCTGCTTTACACTTGAGGGAGTTTTTTGTCTGTTTGCAAACAAGGCGAGGGCTGAAGAACATCTGAAAACAAACAGAACAGGACATTGCATTTCAGCCCTGCAGGGCCCAGCACTAGCTTATGCTAAAAAGCTGCAGTAGCTGTGCTGAGTGCTTCTGTCGCTGACAGTAAAACGCACACTGTTTTTGCGAGAGCTCATTATAGAGTTTTGTTGCTGCTGGAAAGAAAAAGCTGCCAAAACACAGAGATCAAAATTAGCCAAAACTGGCTACCTTTAAGCTCTAAACATTCACCAATAGAAGAACAGCCTCTTCTTGTTACTCATTTTTATCATTTAAAGTTGTACTTTTAATGCTCTCTATTTGCTAGTTAAATATTGATCTTATGCATTTTTATACCCAGGTCTAATATTGCTTTTGCAAAATCAAAACTGCATAAATCATTTAAAAGGGATCATTATGTCCTTAGGTGAAAAAAAAACAAACAAAAGTAAAATGTTTTCTAAATGTTTCATTGATTTTATATTGTTTTCTAATGCTCATTTTTGTTAAATGAAAGACAGATAGTTTCACAAAATCTGCTGCAACCGATCTTAGCAGCCATTTCCGTCTATTTCTTTTCGGTGATCTGTTCAATCCAAAATGTTTTATATTCATATATATGCGCCACAGAGGGCCCCCGGGGTGTATTCATCTTATTGCATAAGAGCATTTTGTCTCATAATAGAGTTTAAAATTAGATTATTCTGCTGCAAAAGATGAATTTAAATGTTGCTGGTTAGATTTATGTTGATTTTTTTTTTGTTAACAACACATGTTTTTGGCCTGAACTTTGTTAACATTGAGGCTTCAATATATAATCGCTTCAAAAAAATAAAAAACACCATGATCGAAATGTTTTTTATGACATCGCTGTAAAATAATGAGGTGGGGTAAAAGTGGACTGTGTGATCAGAAATGTGCTTTTTTTTGACGGCTATAGTCCAGGAAGAAAAAAGCTGTACACAGAAACTGCTGAGGTTGGTATCAGTGCTAAAGAGGAAGATTGGCTCAGCCGCTCTAATTCAGAATCCTGCAGTAATGCATCTTCCAACAGAACTGTGCTAAGATGGAACTTTTTTATCTAGTTAGAACTGCCGGGAAACAATCAGAAATAAATGTGTTTTTTTTTCTTCCTGTGACTCACTGCTTTGCTTTTCCAGTCTGTAGCCTCATTAAGTTTGCTCAGCCACTGCAGCTTCCTCCATGCTATGTTTCTGTCCAGCTGATTGAACTTTACATGAATGGCCAATTTTAAACATTGAGTTAACAAACAGTAACAATATTCCTGCCATACGACCTAAAGTGAAATGATTTTCAGCTCACTGAGGTGGCTTAATTGTGAAATGACAGGGACGGAGAGGCAAATATAAGACAGTGCGAGGCAGATCTTCGGAATGTGACAATATAGTTTGTGGTCACTGAGCCAGTGTAAGTGACCGTTTGAATGGATGGATGTCCAAATTCTGTGTAGAGATGCAAGAAAAAGCACCTTGAGTTTATTATTTTTATTCACACCAGTAGCTGACTTCAAGCTTGCAGTTGGAAACGAACAGAGTCAGACACAAAAGAAATTGTAATTTACCAGCAACAGATTGCCTCTTTTATGACACAATCCATGTAATAAACGGCGAGGACGCACTCAAACACATCTTTTATTACACATCTGTTTTCCTTTTTTGTAGTTTGTATTTAAAGCCAGCGTGAGGGACTCGGGCCACAGTTGTTGATCCACATTGGAAAAAAAATTGACCAAAGTATGGTTTCCCCGGTAATCCAAAACAAATTTTCAGTCTGAATACACCCAAAGAGATCCTGGTTCGAGACCAGGAACTGCTCCCAGATCTATGTTTTGAGATGGTCTTGGTTAATTTCCAATCGGACTGAGCTCAGGTTCACTCTGAGTTTCCTCAATCTGAAAAAGGTCTGTGCTCGGAGTAGAACAACTGGACCAAAATAGCCACCATAGCTGGGCCTTTACAGGATGTAAACACAGTAGGAGCAATGATTAGACACAGCAACTCATTGAAATGTGGTCAGATAAATTAAACAACTTTTAATGTGATACACATTAAAAATGGGGACAATTTATATGTCATAGACACCTGTCAGCGTACCTTCATAGCTATTCCCCAGTAACCATCTTGCAGCATGCCTCCTCTGTACCAATGTAGCAAGTAAAAAGTGTTGTACCTGATGTTGATACAGATGTTCAAAATTGGTATGCGAAAAATAAAGTTTGAATAAGTGAAATATCCCGACAAGGAAAAGTGCAGGACTTCCATTATACTCTTTCTCATCCGGTGTGAAGTACTGGCCACTGACAGAAGAGGTCTTGTTGTTTTGTTTACTAGCTTTAGTTCGAAACTGGAATGTCCGCAAGGTTCAGGACTCGATCCGGACCAAATTAGGTGGACTCTGTCCAGACAACAGACAGTACACCCTTAGGGTGTGTTCTGTTTTTAGCTGTGTTAAAACAAGCAATCTAACAAGTAAGGAGTTGTACACATTTTTCCGGTTTGATAACATAGCAATCGTTGCTTTCCATTTGTCCGCGGCTCATACGTGGCACTATTCCTAGCATTCTAGAGCATTTTCGAACTGCTCTTTTGATAACTTTTACCTTCCATTTAGCTTTTGACGTGATTTAGAATGTCATTGTCTGTCATCTAGTTAAATATTTAAGAAATAAATGAAGTATTTTATTACATTTTAAAATCCATGTAATATATAAAATATAAATAAATATCTTAAAAAAATGTGAATGTAATGCGAAGATGTGCTTTACTTCAAACCTCTATGAGCGTGATGTTTAAACTTGCGTCAGTGAATAATAATGGCTTCATCTTCATTTTTAGTAGGGATTGCAACATTTGTTCATCAAATATCCCACAAACCTTTGATAAACGCATTATTTTTCTATGCACATAACTTGTGTTTTAAATATTTGAAGATCTAAATGAATGTTTCCTCTTCAAGTGGCGTTTGAAGAGCATTCAGTGACATGTTCCTGGCGGCAGCCTGACTTGATGACAGTTCCACAGTAATTGCTATTCTGTGACTTTCTCTGGCTGTATTCTCAATATACATCTGTGTGATTGTTTTTTAAATGGGTTTTAGTATCATACATTTGGCCCAGGTAATCTCTGACACTTTTTTTTAACCTGAAAACTTTTTTCTTATATGATTTTGTCATAAGGCTGTTTTTCCTAAAAAACTAACCTTAAAACAAAATAGTGAATGTTTGGAAACAAACAACTGATATAGGAATAATGAAACAATTTCCCACTAGAACCGGAGTCCAGCACAATGCTTGTTTAGACATTCATTTGCATTTAAAACAGACAAAAATCAAGGTAATAAAAACAATCCAAAAATATAAATCTATTTTTTTCCTTATGAGAAACAAATGTGAAAGCTTTTCATTGAAATAAACATTGAACTGTTAATAACAAGCAGTTAAATTAGCTCTTTGCTTTTAATGTGTGCATTTTGCTGGGTAATTTTGTTGTCTGATGCTGTAATTTCCTGTGACATTTTGACAGTAAGATGCTGCCTTTAGTTTAATACTTTAATTAAATATTTTCCCTTATTGTTCACAACATGCCAGCCTCTTTAAAGGCATAAACAATCAAAACTTCAGCCAAATTTGTAAAAAAAAAAATGACTTGAATTGTTTTACTGACTCATAAACTTAAGTGGGTTCTTTATTGTTGTCCACAATACATTAGGAGGCACTTATATATATTTCACGTACTCTAACATGGGGTGAAAATCCAACTTATTTCCTTAAACTATTATTTTCTATATATTTTTTTATTCTGTCTTGTAACCTCTCTTTAGCCCAGATCACTAAGCAGACTTTGAAACTGTTTGTCTTTCCTACAGAAAGCTAGATGCCTTCATCTACGATGCTGCAGTCTTGAACTACATGGCAGGCAGGGATGACGGCTGCAAGCTGGTGACCATCGGCAGCGGTTACATCTTTGCCACAACTGGTTACGGCATTGCACTTCAGAAAGGATCCTACTGGAAGCGGCTGGTTGATCTGGCCATCCTGAGCATCATAGGAGACGGTGAGGGATATGGACACACCTGCATACACAGACCTTCAGTGTGAAAATAAATCACAGATCTATAATTTTATCACCTCTGTTGTTGTGTTTGTTCCTCCACTCTGTTCACAATAAGAAGCTGTGAGATGAGGAGCCGGTCTCAAATCAAACTGCTAAAGTGATTTGCTTCACACCAAGTGTTTTAACTCAGGGCAGACACTTTCATGTTGGTGCTCATGCAAAAAAATGCAAATAATAATACCTCTCATCTTTCCTGAACACCCAGTCAATAGCACATTTTCCCTTTCCTCCCACCACCTTTATTTTCTTTTTTTTTTACTATCATGTACAAACCGTTTTCATCTTGCCAGATAAACTTTACCTATTTTCCTTTTTCAACAGGTGAGATGGAGGAGCTGGAGGCACAGTGGCTGACCGGGATCTGCCACAACGAAAAGAATGAGGTGATGTCCAGCCAGCTGGACGTGGACAACATGGCAGGAGTCTTCTATATGTTGGCAACAGCTATGGGTCTCTCCATCCTGACCTTCATCTCCGAACACCTTTTCTACTGGAGGCTGAGATATTGCTTCACTGGTGTCTGCTCGGGAAGGCCTGGGCTGCTCTTCACCATCAGCAGGGTGAGGAAAAGCAGAAAAAAACAGCTTTTTGTGTGTTCTTGGGGAGTTACATAGTTTACTTGGGATTTAAAGTACAAAGAGGGTCCAGTTTTGCTTTCTAAAACCATTTTAGCCTCTCTGCTCTTTTAAATTGCAGCACTAAGCGGAAATTTTTGAACAAACTATGATCCCTGAGGGTGCAGCAAATGTACAGCATCAATTCCTTTTGGTGCAACACAAGCGTTAGGGCAAAAGACTTTTATATTTACATTTTATATGCTATGTGGTTTTAAAAAATCTTGTATCTTAATTGTTTATTCAGGATGGTTACAGAAAAAAAACAAGATTTGTTTTCATTAAAAAAGGGGAAAATCTTTAAAATAAAAATCTGATAAAAAGACAATTTAATTTGTCTGAAACACTCAGCAGTCACTGTCACAAAAGAGTGAAATGGTAGATGGCATAATGAAGACAGAGGAATCAAGCTGCTAAGAGGATGAGAAAATGGACACTTTTAAATGCGTAAAAACAAGCCCCAGTTCAGTTCTGCCGTCACACACACACACCTAAACTCACATGAAGTGAAAAAAGTGAAGCTTTCAAAGGTGGGGTAAGGTAAAAGACAGGCTTGACCACAGATGTGCTAGCAAATATACACTTACAAGTTTTAATACTCACGCAAAAAACTAATGGGCACACTCAGAAAGACCATTTTTTTTATTATTCATATGTCATCTCTTTGTATTAGGAAGGGCTTTTAATCCAGGCGTGCAGCATTTCACACGTTAAGTCTGTTTAAAAAAAGAGAGAGAGAGATAAGAGTTTTACTGCTGAGGATGTGTGTGTGCCTGCATCTTGTGCTTTTAGAGCGGCGGTACTGGAGGTTAAGTGCTTGCCGGTAAAACATCTCTTTGCACTTGGAGGCCCCTTCAGTGACATCATCACTTAAATGTAATATTTTCTATGCTTCTGAGGGTGATTAATCTTAAAAAGGTGGCAGTTTTTTTTTTTTTGACTCATTACCAAACAAAATGAGGCTAAAGTTTGCAGTAAAAGGTCTCCACGATTCACTTTTCAATTAAACTGGTCTTGGGCATGCCTGAACTTTTGAAGTGGAGTCACTAAGTTGCTAAGAGTACTTATTTTTATAATGTGTTCTTGTCTGTTACCTTTGACATGCTCATCATTTTCTCTCTGTTTTTCATCACATTGATTTTATTGCCTCTCCTCCTCTAAGGGTATATGGAGCTGCATCCACGGAGTCCATATAGATATGAAGAAAAAGGCCCCAGAACTGGATTTCAGTCCTCAAGCCAACATGCTGCACTTGCTCAAGTCAGCCAAATCCATTGCCATGTCTTCACCTAAACGCAACACTGTCCTCCTGCAGCCAAGCATCCTCGATATGATGTCAGGGAAAGGTATTGGGATTCTGTTGTACACACTACAAAACTCACTTGACGTTGGATTTTAATCAAGTACACAAAGCTCTCTCATGATGTAAACGTTTCAGAGTACACAGTGTTCTCCAAATTTATACAATAGATAACGTCTGCGCTAACATGCTAACCATCCATCTAAAACTCCATCTGTTCTATCTCTTGTCTGAGGAACATCTCTTCTTGTCTCCTAGGTAACTCGCTTCATAGTCTGCCTCAGAAGGGTCCTGGTCTCTATAGCAACACTGCAGGTCCACAAGGTTTCTCATCATTGTCCGGGAGACACAAAAACCTCCTTAATAATGCTGCACCATTTCCCGGGCAACAAAAAGGCCCTGCTCACCAGACCAGCCCCAACAAGCCCCAGCTGTCAATCACCAATGACAAGGCCCGCCTACCTGCACAAGCTGGTACTGCATCAAAGCCTCGAACACTGTGGAAGAAAAGCGTTGAGACACTGAAGACGCAGCCAAGTGTCATATCACCAGGCCCAAGCTCCACTCCGACATCTGGGAGCGGACCTCCGCAAATGAAGAGCCAGCGCTACCTGCCTGAGGAACCGCAGCACTCAGACATGTCAGAATGTTCCAGCCGTCCGCCATCGCACAAAGATTCTGACTCCATGGCAGCGAGGGGTGGATTTAAGCCAATCAGTCAGCTGAGGAAGAGAGCTGGGGGTGGAGGAGGAGGAGGGGCGGGAGGCGGGACAGGAGCAAACAGTGGTGGAGGTGCAGGGTCCAGGATCTACTCAATTGATTCTGACCAGGGCAGCCTTCAGTCTGCCTCACCGTACCAGAGGGATAGCCAGGGAGGAGGGGATGACCACAGTTACCCACCTGAACAATTTCAACCTGAGACCACTTACACGCTCACACACCAGTCAGACACACCCATTTTGCAGCTGAGCGCAAGTCTTTTGCACCACAGCCACAGCGCCGAGGCTGACCTAAACTCTTTAAAGGACAAAAAGTACAGCACATTCACACACAGCAGGTAGAGTATCCATCACACAGTCAGCTTCGAGCTTTGCTTAAGTCTGTATGTTGACTCTTTGTGTATAATCTCTGTCATCTTGTCTCTGTCTAGTTCTAAGGACAAGTCTGGAGGTTCCTTTGATGCTCCATTTACAGCTGTGGGGACGCAAGGGGTCAGGCCCAGCCACTGTCGTACCTGTCTGACCAAGCTGAGTGGATACTCTGGCCTCTACACTGTACGCTCTCCTCAAGCTCGCTGCGATGCCTGTGCCCACCTAGGAAACCTGTACGACATCAGCGAAGATCACCTGCACTCACACTATTCCCACGCACACTCTCACCCACACAGTGGGGACATGTTTACACACTACCTTCCCCAGAGCGAGCTAGGCCTTGTGGGCGAGGGGGACGGACTTGTAAGCCACTTGGATGCTTCCCCCTCCTCTCCATCTCCTCTTCCTACTTCATCTTCAGCCCAGCAACTCCAGCTGAGTCGCCAGCACTCTTATGAGAACGTGCTTCCGGATGGGATTCCCGAACGGCACCACATACGGGGACTGAGCCTTCCTGACAGGGACCGAGACAGGGAGCTGACCCTAGATGAGGGGGCTTATGCCAACGTGCTTACAATGCGCTCTGACCGTCCATACAGCAGCCGCAGCCCCCCTTCTCCATCCCCGTCCCACCACCACAGTCTGGATATTCCTCTGCCTCTGCCCCGGCGTTCAAAGAGTTTGCTGCCTGATCGTCCTTCACACAACCCTTTCCTCCAGTCAGCACCTGGCACAGCACAACGAGATCCTGCCTCACGCATGCCGCAGAGAAGTTCCACCCACGAGCTTTATAAGCAACGGATGCCACTGACGCTTACCCTCGGTAACCATGGCAGCCATCACATCAACCAGCATGGCAGCCATGTCGACCAACAGGTGTTCTATCCCCAGCAGGAGCCGCCTGTGGTTTCCTACATGGTACCACCTGCTGCCTCTCAGCCAATGAGCTATGTGACAGCACCGCGAGCCTCGAGCGCAGGCGGCAACCGACCACGGCTGTACCGTCGCATGCCCAGCATCGAGTCTGATGTCTGAGAGTAACAAACGGCACTCTTCCTCTCACTGAAACACAGAAGCATGCAGTAAAGGGGTGTAGGCGTGTCTGTGTGTGACTGGACCAGGCAGCTCCAATTCTGAGCACACACACAGAGAAAAACATGCCAACACACCCAGGTGAAAGACAAAAAGGTCCGCTCTGGACCGAAAGGTTAACCGTGATACTGAGTAAATAAATCATTGTTTCTTTATAACACTCACTTTAGGGCAGGGTTGGGGCCACGGGGACACCTGGAGGCACAGCACAGGATGACTTGCATATGTGAATGTCAGTCAGTGTGTGTACTTGCCTCAAGCTGTGGGCAATGAGGCACGAACTGACAATATGCCTGACAAGGTGGATGGAAATCCAGGTGGAATAAAAAGGACGCTGTACAGTGGGATCTAATGGAAAACACAGCTGTGAGCCAAGATGTCCCGCCCTCACATCAACCTCTTGGATATAAATGGGTGGGAGGGGTTTACACAGAATCCCTTTCTTTCTGAGACAACACACATCCACTTACATACACGTTTCACTTGAACACACTTGACACTGTCCAGGACCCTCCTTTTTGCACTATGATTTCAACAGTCAACCCGTATGTTGTCTGGCCCTCCAAACTGCATCGCCAGCATGGCTAAAAGAGAAGTTCACCACACTAAAGTAATCCTTGACTTGAATGGAAATTCCTATCTATGTAAAAGCCAGACTGCAAGGCATGTAGTCTGGTCTGAAAACAAATCTAAGAAGTGTATCAGCTTCTGCCTACAGATGTACAAACACTGGAACACACACACATGCACACACTCGGAAACACTAAATGCTGTCTTTTTTTGTTTTTTTTTTTTTAATGGGATGTGCAACTACTGACTGTTTGTTATCGTTGATGTCAGCCAATTGAACATTCCAAAAAGTGGACCGAACACGGCCACCAGTAAAAGCCTCTCAGGATGAGAGTGTGTGTTCTAGTGTTTCTAGATCTAGAGACGTACAGCATAGCATCCTCGCTTCCTCTCTTAACTAGCCTTCAGGTTTTTCTGCATGCTTCCTACTGCCCTGTGTTACAGTTAAACTCCTATACAGGGTTATATATGCACATTCACGCAAACACTACATCCAGAGGACACACACGCACACTTATATGCACATACGCAGTAGTTTAAGATAGTAGATTAGGGTGGGTGGGTGTGTGTGTCGGGGCTTTGGAATAGCTCCTCTTTGTGCACTTTGTAGATTTTATACCCTGCCACCAACACCAACGTTTGACCAAAAACATTTTTTATACTGAGTGAGATGAATATTCTCAACCATTCGCTGGATAGATCTCTTCTTTTTCTCTTATTTATCTTTATCAGTGGATTTTAAGGAATCAAACAGGGGACAGCTCAAACAGTTTTCATTGTGAGGTCAGACTTTTTATAGCATTAGGTGATGGTTACACCGTCAAACATTAAAAAAGAAAAAAAAAACTCTTAATCTTTCTCTTTTTTTTACTCATCCTTCCTTCTAGCCTTTTTGATCTGTTCTCATCCGGTTGTTTTTGTTTATTTCTTCTCAATTACTTCCTCTTTGCTCTTTTCATGCTTCCCTCTTCCCTGTAGAATAGATAAAATATCAAAAGAGTAAAGTTCAGTGGCGGTGTTAAAAAAAAAAAAATCAACATGTTGCTGGAAATCACTTTAATATCAAAAGTTGTGAGAATGCATTCAGCACTGGCTCTTGTAGGATGCAGTGTCATTTTGTAATCATTTTTTTTAATGTAAAACAAAAGGACTTGAGGCCCATTTAACGTTGCCGTGGTGTATCTGGAGGCTAACTGTAATGCAAATTTATTCATGAAATTAAAAGCCCTGGACAGACGTCAGAGCCGCAGGTACTTTTGCAGCTCTGTTTGTGAAAACATGGAAGTGTCTGTCAGCAGAGAGGCGTGTGGCCGTGCAGATTTTGCAAAGTGACTGGGTGTAGAGGTAATATACACATGAGTGCACACTCGACAAGACGGCAACGTGTGTATGAGGGTTTGAAAAATCCATAATCTACTGAGTGAGGGCATTGATTTTAGAGCACAAGGATTTTGATGGAAACAAGACTTGATATCCCATTAGCTCAGTGTCTGTCTCTATTCTCTTTCTTACTAATTTCATTTCTCATCATACATATTAACACACACACAAACACACACAAAATGACTGCAAAGAACAGAGAGAGAGTCTAAAAAAACGTAAAAAAAAAAAAAAACACATCTCTAAATAGTGAGCGCTGCCCCTTTTCTATCAATGTCAACAGGTTCGGTGTGTGAGTTATATGCACAATATCAGGTTGCAATATTATACTTCTGTACAGAGAAATCTTAGTTTTCATTGTTAGAAACTGATTTTATTTATTTTAATTGAATGGTATTAAGTATTAAACTCATTTCAAATATGATGTGGCTTTTTATTCTGCTTCTAAAAAGAAAGGCATGTTTTAGATCTTTTTTGTGATTTTTTTTCTCTCCTCCCTCTGGCTTGTTGTTGGATGGGACCTTATTGTACAGTCATCACTACTGGTTTAAGGGTCTAGTTAACTATGTGAGCCAGCTAACGAATTGACTAGTTCCACATAGCTAGGTCTTTCATTTCAAGCACACTCAATGATTAATGACAGTCCAGCCTGTGTGGTTAAAACAAAATCCCATCCCACCCACAGTGTTCTCCTCCAATATCAGTCTGCTGTCTCACTTTTGAGTGTGTGAGAGTGCGGGTGCGAGTGTGTGTTTCTGTGTGTGTGTGTGTGTGTGTGTGCGCGTTTTACACTGTGAAGGCATTTATATAAAACAGTGGAAATGTATTTAGAGGTTGCTTGTGGTGTGTCCATGTAGGTGTGTATGCTTTTGGTACTCTCTTTCCTCCATCCCACACAAAACTCACCTATAAATGCACACATGCACCTGTGCTGTCGTGGGTAAGAGAGCATTTAGAGTGATTTTTTTTTTCTATTTCAATTATCATCAAGATTTTTACACCAAGTTATTGTCTTATTTTATTTTATTTTTATTTTATTTTATTTTATTGCATGATGCGGTTATGGTGGTGCCTGATTTCTGCAACATTCAACAAGTTTTTTCTGAGTTTGACTTTCTGGGTTATGCACACTCCAGTACATACCATTTCACCCCTGCTGTGGCCCTTCTGATCAGTAAAGCCTGCATTTCACAGCCTATGGCCTGTGATGTGAGCCGTAGATGCACTGCGTAGATGCCAGAGCCAAGATAGTTTCTGTCAAACAAGTCTAAAAGACATGACAGGCAGGCATTGATCTTGGTCTGGTCTTCAAATGCGCAGCTCGGGGTGAAAAGCATGTGTTGGTGGGCAGCCCTGTGGGTCCTCCCACTGTGTATCTCACGTGTATGAGTTCAGGGGTTTAAAAGCTATTAGTTGTGTTGTAAATATTACCTTGTCACTCAGTACCTCTGTACAATCTGTAAATAAGTAAAGGTTACATTTTTCTATTTGTCTGAGTGAGGATTTTTCTATCTGTCTGTATGTCTACAAAGTATTTTATCATATTCACATTGTTGTTCTAGCAGTGGAAGAGTTATCACATTAGCAGTGATTTAAACTGGCGCTGTCAACGTTAACACGTTAAAGCACGTTATTCATTTAAAAAAATTAACGGGTTATTATATATTAACGCTGATTAATTACACTTCGCAACCACATCCCGCTGGTGGAGGCTTCCGCGGTGTGCGTCAAATTCTGAATGCACACCTTGTAGAGTACAATTCTGTTTATAACGTTGTCACTTACAAAAAAAAAAAACGTTCAATCAATTTTTAGCAGTTTATTCTTGTTATTTTTTAGGCTTAAATCACTTTTTCACAAAAAGCGGACTAATTGATAGGACGTTGTCATGGTAACACAGTACGTCGCTAGGCCGGCCGACCTCGACTGCAGCGGCAAAGGAAGCGATGTATGTGTTGTGTGTCGTCATGATAGGTTTTCATAAAGGTTCAATTAAGCATCAGTTAATTAAAAAAAGTTCACTTCTTGCCGCTTGTTTTTGTCCACATCATAAAGGAAACGTTTGTTTTGAAGAAGCCTTCACATATAGAACATTGTAACTGGAACTTCTTCCACACCCAGCAGCCAATCAGAATAGAGTATTCACCCGGACCATTTGAAGTGCAAAAAAACAAAGTTTGTTTGTTATGGCTGTATATCAGCATCTTTGTTTTCTTGGAGTAATACTGCAGATATTAAAGTCTACAGTTCTTCTTATCATACTGTTGATGTGTGTTGTGCACACAAATTAAACTTCTGAGTTAACACTTTTTTAACAATTTAAACATTTCAGAAAATAAAAATGAAAAAATAATTTTCTATCCCTAGACTTTTTTGTTCAAGAGCCGCACATTGTTGTGTAAAATTTAACTTGTAAAACATTGTGATTAAGCGTTATTAATCACAACCCAAAAGTGTCACATATTCATTTTTTAATCGATTGACAGCACTAATTTAAATGTAACGTAGGTAAAACTGTAACTTAAAAAAATCTAAAGTCCTGCATTAAAAACTAAGACTAAAGCATTTTTTTCCCTTAAAAATACATAGATTTTCCTATACAAAAAGGAATTTATAATTTGGTTAAACCCCCACTGCTATTGTAAAATCATTCCCAGAAATCTTTTACTTATGATTATTCTGTTTTTAGCCAAAATAAAAAAAAAAAAACAACTGTCATTTTATAGGGCATATTTTCTCCTGAGAAGCAGTTTATTAGAAATTTGTGTCTGAGTTGTGGGGAGGACGGTTGGTATGATGTGAGCCTGCCAACACTTTCCATCATCCCTTTGTTTACACTTTCTCCCGCTAGCTTAGAGCCCCTTACAAGCAAAACCTAGCATTACCGCTGCAACAAAGATTCAGAACTATTTTGGAGCTATCCAGGAAAACAGAATTGCATGAATTTAGTCATCTACAACCAGATGTATCGGAACAGAGCAGAGGAGGGAGCTTGTGGCCGCCGATTGTAGCCCCAATGCCACTGCTACAGGCCTATTAAAACATTTTTTCATCAGCTCTTAAATTAACAGCAATTTGAATAAGTAAAAACTCAGAAATGCAATTTTAAGCTGAACTTTCTTAATATGTCCTCCATCATGAGAAAGAGACCCCAAAACCATGTTCAAAACACCAATAAGACTATTTTCATTGGAGTGGGTTTTTAACTACGTTAATCTAGTTAAATTCACTAGCACTAGCTATAGCCACTAATATCGATCACTCAACTAGCCCACTTGTCACCACCCAATCTGTAGCAGCTGCTTAATCGGTACCCTGCATGCTTGAAGCATTTTTCTGTATTTATTGGTAAGGATATCTTTTTAGGTGGTAACAAAACGAAGTAACTCTTGAAATGTTTATAATAGTGGAAAGGTTTATTTTAATGTTGACAAAGACAGAAAAAAGAAAAAAAAGATACATGGATTGCAGGAGGACTGCATGATCCCTACTGTGTATGTGCAAAGTTGAACCACATCTGGCTGGGTCTACTCAATCCGTATTGCACATGTGTAAATATTTTCTTCTGTTTTGTTTGATGGCATTTTACTCCTAAGTGTATGAGAATACCGCCACCTAACAGACACAATAACTTGGTTAACACAGACAGATTATTAACAGCTAATTTGGCTGCAAAATTGGCTGCAGCAGCCTGAGGGCATTTCCTCAGAGGAAAATGCGCTCAGTTCTCCTCTGTTCCCAATGTCTACACACTCTTTTAACGTAAAAAGAATGACTTCTAGTCATGTGGCTTTCTGTACATCACACATAGTTGGGATTTTCTCATTATCTTCAGTGCCAACAATATGTGATTCTGCAATGCTGCATTTAAGCTCCATTCTTTCATTTTTTCGCACTCTAATTTTGTCAATAGAAGCTCTCCATTGCTGAGAAAAGCACACGTTTGTATGGACACAATGTTGCCAATTGTTTAAATGGCTCTGACTGTTGTAAATCAAATTGCAATGTTGGTGACAAGAGGAAGTGACGTAGGATTAACGCATGCCGGGTAGTGGTCTGGTTTCCATTACAGATCGAGTAGCAACACAGCTAACTAGCTAGATGTGTAATAGCTTGTCCGCTAACGTGCCTATGTAAAAAAAAAATTTATTTCCGAAACAACTTTTAAAAAGAGAAATTCGTATTTCATATGGAAGTGCGACTTCCAAAAAAGTCAAACTTCTTTAATAATATACAAAAATTTTTTATTTTTGTCTGTCCACAGCTGTGTTTCTCCATTTCTGCAGTTTTCTAACTTCATAGTTAAAAAAGCTTTTTAGGATTTAGCTGCAAAAGGCCTCTCTGCACCACTCTCCATATATTCTTTCATGATGCACCCTGAGTGTGCATGTACAATGTGTGTGTATATGTGTGTGTTTAGATCAGTGTTCTGGTAAAAAAGCTTTATTTTTATATTTTTCGTCTCCCTCAGGA
The DNA here is from genome assembly GCA_014656515.1 of Oryzias celebensis. NCBI lineage: Eukaryota > Metazoa > Chordata > Actinopteri > Beloniformes > Adrianichthyidae > Oryzias > Oryzias celebensis. Next base: position 24,041,462 of record BNCR01000001.1, on the reverse strand, counting down.
TACGAGCGCTCTAATCTGGGCTGAAGTGGGACAGGATTGGGGAGCAGAGAAGACCACATAAACACACATACTCTTAGGCGTGCTCCAAATCAGGCTGGAGGATCTGTCACAAGCCATAGACCAGCTCCAGCCGGGAGGCGAAAGGGGCCAAAGAAGGGGAGCAGCGATAAAAAAACGCTGTTTCACTATTTTCATTCGAATCGGTTTACGTGGAAATCATCCATAGGAGCCATGGAGTGGCTGCAAAGGCCCATATGAATGTGTGATTATGTGCATAAGTGTGTGCCTTGGTTCCTCAGAGACAGGGTGTGAAGACCACAGCGGCCTAATTCTTCCTGACGTGATCCATCTGCTCACATCTAATGGACAGACTAACAACACAAACTCAGACACAGGCCTCTATCTCTTATTTAATTAATAGAATTGAGCCACCCCATATGTCAGTCTCTGATGTCCTTACTTATACACTCAGGAGCAACATACATGTACCCCAGAAATGACACACAACACTAAACACACTCAAAAAAATACATGTACACATTCTCTTGGATACACAGACGTTATCCCAAGGCTAAACACGCAAATGTACACTTGCACCAGATCGGGCATTCCACCGCATATAGCCACACTCCCGGGGTGTGAGATGAAGCAGATAAATGAAGATAATTAATTTCTTGGATTAAGAACGTCTCCATCTGAACAACCCCGCAGCTGGAAGGGAGTCAAAAGGGTAAACAAGAGGAGTAAATCTAGAGAGAGTGGATAATGAAGGACGGAGAGAGTCAAATCACTAACTTCTGACAGGCCTGCTGTGGGCTGTTGGCTCTTCCCAAGACGTCAAACATCTTCGTTAACCAGCCTACAGACTTATGCGAATTTGTGTACGTGTTTGAATGCATTCTTGTCTTCCTAAACTAGTGTGATTGTGTGTACATGTGATAGAGATATTTAAAAGAAGAGGGAGAGAAGATAGAGAGCAGCGTGTCAACCTACACACTAAACAAACCCATGAAAATTCATAAGGACTTGGCAACGCCTACTCACAAATACTAAAAATACTGGAGTGAGTTGAGCCTAGTCAGAGGAGAGAAGAGGAAGAAGAGAGGGGAGATGAATAGAGAGAAATGAGCGAGGAGGAGGGAGAGAAGACGAGATAGGTGTAACATGAACCAGGGCAGAAAAAAAAGCAGCAAAAGAGGAAAAATAATAGTTACATCAACTGATTCCAACTTGGAACATCTATTCTCAGCCTCCAGCGGTCAGCACTCACTCTGTGAGAGAAAGAACCAGAGTCTGTGTTTTAGAGTGCAAATGCTTTCCCATTTCCCCTTGATATCATGAGCTGGAGGACGAGAACAAGAAAACATGATTTTTCTCATCATGTCATCTTTGAGTGCACATTGGTCCACAGTCATACAGTCATATTGATTTGATAAGGACTGATGGCAATTTACTATTGAAGTCATCTATCAGCAGAGAAGGCAGGTTAGAAGAGACAGCGCTTTTGATTGTGTTCAGCCTTCAGGACTGATGCTTAGATAAGAGGACTTTGTTGCGTATGCCAGCAGATGAGATGGTAGATATAAACAAGCGTCAGTTAATATTTAGAGCTGATCTATGATTGACAGCACAGATTAACATAAACAGATGGATGCTGATGTTCCACCACATCTGAAGCAGGTGTTCTATCAAATAACAAATGAAGTGATCTTGTCAAAATTGTTTCTTGTGGCTCATGAGTAATTAGTATTTCTCACAAATACAAATGAAAGAACCCACTCAATTTATGCGCCTGCATTTTTCAGTTTAGGATCACAAAGATCTGCTGTAGTCCATTTTATCTACCATTAAAACAGGCATCCAGTCTGTTACAGGGTATGACAGAGTCAAACGTCATACACTGCACTTCTAAGGAAAGTTTAGAGAGAGAGAGAAATAATTTACTGTGGACTTGCAGTCCAATCAATCATGAAAACTCACACAAATGCAATACAATAAAAATGATGTAGTGTCAGGAGTACACAAGCTAAAATCATATAAAACGTTATTAAAACAGACAGGAATAAAAAGGCAAAAGTATACAAAAAGTTAAAATTACAATAAAAGGTCATTAAAATGACATGAAGTAACATTTTTAAAAAGTTAAAGTAGATCATAAATCTGATGAGTCTTGTTTTCATAACATGGAAGGAAGTGGAGTACTCAAAGGATTTCAGTGCACACAGAACGCACAAACTCTAAACAGACTGAATTTGAACAAAAGTTAATTTATTCGTCAGGTCACCATGCTAAACAGTGTGTTAACATCCATCCATCAATTTTCCAAACCAATTTGATTTCTCCTGGGTTCTGGGGGTTACCAGAGCCTGTCCCAGCCACTGTTGGGCAAAGGCAGGTATAGGCAGATCACCACAGAGCAAATGGGTAGACAAATATCATATAGAAGATTATGAATTAACCTTAGTTATTTTGAATAAATTATAGTATTAATAAAACTTAACTCAAACAGAGAAAGACCAAATACTGCAGATGGCAGCGTGGAGCAAGTGCGTCTTTGACTTCCATTCATCCATCCATCTTCAGAACCCCTGGAACCCCTTTTGGCATTATTGGGTTGCTGGAGCCAACCTAGCTACTGTGCTACATGCACACCTATAGGCTAGAGGCAATATATAGACATCAATTAACCTACGAAGCACATTTTTGTATTGTGGGAGGAAGCTGGAGTGCTCAGAGAAAACCCCTACACGCACGAAGAGAACTCCACACAGAAAGATCCCAGCTCAGATTTAAACCAGGGCTCACTCGCTGGGAAGTTTTTCCAAAATTTTTTCCCAAGCCACAAATGCAGCTTCAACAATGATCAGCAAATCACAATGATGTCTCACTGCTTCAGTGTTCACTGTTCATAGAAATAAGCTTATGTCTGCCTCCTATTGTATTTGCAATTTAGCATTTACGATCCTATTGTAAAAGTTGTATCACAGCCATTTTTCTGTTTCATTACATAACAAATCTCAAACATTTGTTCTCCTTATTTCTACTAAGTCAAAGCATGTAGCGTACATTAATAAACACCAACACATGCTCTCTCTTTTCTTTCTTTTGTTGAACCGAAAATAATCAATGTATTTTTTAAAATATTCAAAGGCAATCTATTTGAACAAAAGCTTCTTTTAAATTTTTTTTTCAAAACCAAATTACTTCTGCATACTCATAATAGGCCTTTCTGGAACTTTTTATGTTTTCACCTATTTAAAATAAGAATATATGGTCAGAAAATATATATATATATATATATATTCTAGCAGCTTTGAAACATCATTCAAATAAGAAAGTGAAAGCTAAGAAATTCTGTGATCCTAAAGCTGGAACACAATTATTTTAACTTGATTCAATTTGTATCCTTTTGCTTGCAAACAATGTTTAGTCCATCTATATACTTTTTACTACATTATTTATCTCATAACAAAAAATCCTTTGTAGTAAAATCCCAAGTATTGATAGATAGATGTTTGTGTTTGATTTAATCTCTGTATTCACCGACAAACCTTCAACTGGAAGTGAATGAGAATGTAACTAACACCTATTTAAGAACTAAAAAATTGCTGCATGATTGATGAGGTGCATCCAACAAAGCAAAATAAATCAAATAGTAAATAAATAATGACTTTTGAGGCTTTTTTTAAACAAGTAGCTTACTCCTGTAAACAAATGAAGCAGCTCCCATGACATCACTCCTAAGTCTACTTCGATGTTACCATGAATGTTGCTTTGCAGTCAGATCCACGCTTCTCAGTTTTCACTGAAGGTCTCTGTCTGAGGCACTAACAGCTTCCTGTAAACTGTGTCATCTGCCCTTACGACTAAAAGTAAATCATTGTGGTCATGGATCATCTGGGATATCTCCTTCTGAAGGGGAAGTATTTGATTTATACCTCAGCCTCTGTCACTCAGTCTTTGCCACAAAAGTAACCTCTCTGATTGTTGGCTGTAAATTTCAAACCACCACTTTAATAAAGTGATGTCATAAGTGGTGATGAGATCCCGCCCCTCTCAAAGAAATGCACACGGCCCTGAACAGGCTATACTTATGCTAATTGCTGCGTGTTAGTCAGTGTACTTTCAGGTGTGAAAATAGACAGTGAACATTTAGAGTAAATTTAGCCTTAATAAGCAGGCTAATCGGACCATTACTGCTCCATCCAGTCTGACACACGGTGGAGCACAGTGTTGTTTCTCTAATAGAAGCTTTCCACCTGACTTCTGCTAGTTAAGAGATGCTGAGAGGCAGAAACAAGGACTTGGACAAACTCGGCTCTGTGTGCATCTCCACTGGCCTCTCTGTGGCTGAGGGAGTCAGTACATGTGCGAGCTGCAGCACTTAGACCTCACGCCGTTTTGTTGTGTTTGTTTTATTTTGTCTCTTCTATAAATGATGAAGCTCCAGGCAGGAGAGAAAGAAGCACTCAGCCCTCCCCAGGGACAGAGTGCTCGCTGCTGGGCATCATCCCCTCAGCATTACCCACATCCCCCTGCCATTACGACCCATGACATGAAAACTAGGCCATCCTTTGCACGTGTGAGACTAAAGGGGCGATTATATGTTTGAACACCAAAAATGATTCTAATTGTTGTTGTTCTTTTGCTTATTACTTAAATAAAAGCAATGAATTTATCAGACATTACTCTTTGTACAGAGTCAAAAAATAAATATCCCACATGGATTTAGGTGAACAATATTCGTCACTTTGCAGTGGCAGAGTGAAGATAAAACTGAAGATGACTCTGACCCTTCCTGTACATGACATCCATGCTTCACTGTCCAACGGAACCTTCAGGTATTTGATGGAGTCCAATATATCAATGTTTAGTGAAGCAGGTTTTCAAAAGAATTGTGCATTTTGTGGTAGAATCACCAAATTTGGCATGGATGTACCTTTGGATCTCTTCTTTCAGAAAAGCCTGTTAGCCACACAAAAATCCAAGATTTATAGATTTATATATATATTGGTCCTGTCACTTGATGAAAACAATTAATCAGAATAATCACTCTTAATCACAATGTTTTACTAGGTAAATTCTATATGACAATATGCGGCTATTGAACAAAAAAAAAAAGGCCAGATAGATAATTTTTGCTTCTTTTTTTTTTTTGTCTGAAATGTTTTCATTTGTAAAATGTTAATTCAAATATCCCAGAAATGTCATTTGTGAGAACAGAACTCATCAACAGCAAAATAAGCAGAACTTTAAAGAATTGTAAAGACTTTTATGTCTGCAGTATTACTCCAAGAAAAAAAAGATGCTGATATACAGCCAAATCTCATTGGCTGCTGGGTGTTGAAACGCGTCTAAAAAAGAAGTTCTGGTGACATAACCTAAACGAACTACATCACTGCGCAGGCTTCTTTAAAGGGGCCATACCATGATTTTCCCAACCCTTTCAGAGCAAACTATATCCATATATATATGATCATATATTACCTTTGGAACACTGAAAGACAAATCATTTCTGAACAATTTGTTATTTTTGTGAATTCTTTTCATACCCAGAAGTAAAACAAGTCAATCTCTGATGCATCGCCTTTCGCTCCTTGTCGGTCTCACCCATTTCACAACATCATCCTACAGTAGGCCTCAGCGTGGCTGTGTGTGTCCGCTCATGCAAACAAACAACATCTGAACTTTTTGCAAAGATTGATGTGCATATTGTGCATATAAAATAAAAGCATTTTACAGATCCTCGCTAGCTCCGTAGAGAAAGTGTGTGTGTGTTATCTGGAAGCTCAGACTCTTCCTGGCCTCAATCAATGATGTCAGCTCGTGAGAACCCACTCGTTTTTGTGGGTAGGGGAGGGGCTGCTGCAGAGAGCACAGGTTTTTAGAGGAATTCTCAGAAATGAGTGAATGGATCAAAATACTGTTTGAAGGTTGTTTATAGAGAGGAATGAACATTATAATAAATGGTAAATGGCAGACACTTTTTTGCACTTCGACACATGGGCGGACAAGGCGGGAATCAAAGCCGCAATCCTCCGATCAGAGGCCAACCGCCCTTTCCACTGCACCACGGCCGCCCATTATAAAAGCTCAAAAAGTTTTTTCTTCATAGAACGATCCATTTAAAGCAAACTTTTTGGTTCTTCTGGACAAAAACAAGCTGTAAACTTTTTCTCTGAACTGAAGCTTTTTTGAACCTATCAGCATATGTACAGCTTTCCTTTGCCGCTGCAACAACACTTTGTTGTGCTACTGTGACAATGGGCCACATCACCGATCAAATAATTCGCTTTTTGTGGGAAAGCAGTCTAATCCGAAAAAAATACCAAGAATGAAGTACTAAAAATCGATTGAATATTCATTTCTTTTGCAAGTGACCATGGTATAAGTGGGATAGTGCCAGACGACGTGTGTATGTTCAGAAACGCAACGCAAGAGGAAGATGGTTACTTCTGACGTCTAACTACTGTGCATTAATGAAAATTAGCGCGTTAATATAAATTAATATACACACATATATATATATATATATATATATTTTGATATATAGCTTTAGCTTAATATACAGCTTTTCAAAATAAAAATAAAAAAACAGTTCAAACCTCAAGGATATTTATATATATATATATTGTATATATGCAGGTACAGCGAAAGTTTTAATAGACATTGACTGTTTTTATAACAGTTGAGTGTATGGCCGCCATCTTTACATATGGCTGCCATTTTCAATTTTTCTTATGCCTAATGTACTTTTCTGAAAGAGGAATCCTAAAGTACATCCATGCCAAATTTGGTGCTTGTACCACAAAATGTACCACTTGTCTAAAACAGGTGCCTCCAGTCCTGTTCGTCATGAGCTACCGCCTGCTTGTTTTGCAGCTAACCCTGCTGCAGTAATTGTTGATTAGCTGGATTGTGTAAGCACCGTTTCTGATTGGCTGAACTCACCTGGAGACACTTGAGAGTCATCATTAACCCATGAAGTATGTGTAACCCAGGTAGTGTGACCCCCACCATGAGATTCTTATATTGGAGTTGACTAGTATTGTTGAAGAGTGGTCATCTTGGTTTTGTCTATCTTTGTTGGACGTTTTTTTCTTTTCCCCCCCCGCACATGGATTTTGTCTTGGAGTGATCATCTCACTCTGCTGCAATCTTTGTGTGGTTGCGGTTTTTCCCACGGTACATGTGCAGAGTTGCAGAGAGAGAGACGGAGCGCGGGAGCGAAAAATGTACCAAGATCGGAGTTGGTTGCAAGAAACCATAGAGAACCTTATATTGATGTTGGAGCTGTTTTGAACCTGCACTCGATGTAGCGAGTATCCCGGTGAGTCATTGCAGCCGTTCAAATTGCTGCGTTAGCATACTGGACTTAGTTGCAGCGTGCACGTGGTAACGGAAAAAAACCAGTTGGGATAATTTTCATTATTTTAATAAGAATTAATCTGTTTGTAACTTCAGTCACATTGTACATTGTTGTGTAAAGGAAAAAATACTTTTGAATTGTTTATTTTACTTTGTTGAGTTTAAATTGCTATATCTGCATGTTGTGCAGGCTGGTTTTTTTGCATGATTGTCCTGAGGAGTTTCGGTTGTCTGCCATCCTCTGTCCCGGTCCATCCGCGCCTCCATCTTGGTTTTCCCTCCTCGAGTGAAGACGGATCGTCCCATCCCATCATTCCCTTACCCCCCCAATCCACTTTGTGAGCTGCATTCCTGGACATTAGAGGGCGGTAGGACTGTTAGTGGACTTATTTGAAGTTTTTTTGTGTTTTTATTGGAGCTCCAATTTAGGATTTTCCCTGAGATCTCAGTGGGTTTTTTTGGTTTTTTGTTATTTTCTTTGTTTCCATTACTGAAGTGAAAAAAGGATCTTTATGTCTGTATTTTTTTCCCAATTATTATAATTTGATATTATGTAATACAGTTGTTATCACTGTCTGAACGTGTTATGTGTGTAATTTTGGGGTGGAAAGTGTAAGCCTGATAGGTAAAATTTGACCCAAGCCTTCACCGAACCTGGACTGAAGATACTCTCTCATCTCAGTGGATAACCTTGCGAGGAGAGGGTTACAAAAGTGGCGCCCAACGTGGGGCTTGGGCAAATCAACTTAATTTCCACCCCAAACTGTGTATAGAGAAAATATTTTGAATATTGATAACACACATTTCGTTGAAAAAATGGATCTTTGTAATCAGTTTGATCTGCATGGGCCTAGTTGCCTTTATGTGACAGGCATAGATGAAACATGTACTGATGGGGAAATTGTGGATTTTTTCAAAATTAATGGTGACATTGGAAAAGTAGTGAGAGTTCCGGACGAACCAGGTCACCCAAAAGGGCGAACTCTTATACAGTACTCCTCTGATCGAGCAATATCCCGACTTGACCCCGCAAATCTCGGTGACTTACCCAGTCCTAATGATCCTGCTGTTAGTTGGCATGTCCGAACAATTCGTGAGATGTGTCAGGAAGAGCTTGGCCGAGAATTAGCCCAGAGATGCTTGGTTGAGCTGAGCGCCCTTGCTGGGAATAGTAAAGCTGGATTTTGGAGTGTGCTTCAGCAGCAGATGCAACTTGTTCATTCTGAGCAACCTGTACCTCCACAAAGCCCTGACACTCAGCCTCAGCCCTCTGAGCGTCATACTCCTGTGCTTACTCAATACAGTATACCTCCTGGGGAAGGTCTGTCAAATATTTCCGTACAGACCCCACCCAGTCGAGCACAGAATAATTTTTCCCCTTCGCTGCATGAAGATACAATAAACCCACCCCAGGTTCAAAAAGTAATCGTGGAGCATTTCATTCGTAATGATCCAGTTCCATCAAGCTACAGTCAAAGCCGAATTCGAACCTTCTCTGGGCGGCTGCCAAAGCCAAATGGTGAGGTTGATTATGATGCGTGGCGCACCCAGGTAGATCTTCTTCTTACTGACACCTTGTTGTCTGACTCTCAAAAAGTGAGAAGAATTTTAGAGAGCCTGCTTAGTCCAGCAGCTGACATTGTCAAACCACTTGGAACAAATGCAACTCCAGCAGCTTATCTCACTCCGCTTGAATCAGCATTTGGAGTTGTAGAAGATGGTGAAGAGCTATTTGCAACCTTCCTGGGGTCTAACCAAAATTCAGGTGAAAAACCATCTGTTTATTTAAACCGTCTACAAGCACTTCTAACCAAAGCTGTTTCTAGAGGGGGAGTTTCAGCTACTGAATCTGACAAATACTTACTCCGCCAATTCTGTAGGGGTTGCTGGGATCAAAGTCTGATTATTGGCCTCCAGCTTGAGCACCGAAAGGCCAGTCCACCATCATTTCCAGAGTTGCTTTTGCTTTTGAGGACAGAAGAAGACCGGAGAGCAGCTAAAATGGACCGAATGAAAAAACATTTAGGAAGTACTAAAGCTGCTTCACATCTTCATTCTGTGATGGGCATGCCACTGTTTCCAGAGAAGCCTGCTGCTCCAACTCCCAAGAGGCAGGATGAGAGTTCCAAACTTGGGAAGGAAGTTGCAGAACTTCAAAGACAAGTAGCAAAATTGATACACAAAGGAAAGAATGATATGAGAACTGTAGTACCTCCTAACAGTTCTGCTAATAAGGAATCATCCCAACATAGTGAAACCTTGTCTGTCCATGTTGCGGCCCCTTGTTCGGCACCTCGAACCCTTACCGCACCTAGACCATGGTTCTGTTTTAAATGTGGTGAAGATGGCCACATTGCAGCAAACTGTGTTAACACTCCAAACCCTGAACTTGTCCAGAAAAAGAACATAGAACTCCGTGAGAAACGTGACAGATTCTGGGCTCAACAGAAAGCCCACCAAGTGTCTTTAAACTTGTAAATGCTCCTGCTGAGGGACGAACAGGAGCAGAAGTAACCAGTCAACCGAGTCCCATTACAATGCCTCATGAATTACAACAGCAGGAACACACTCAAACCTGTGAACCCAGTAATGGACTGGATTCCATTTTACCTTCTGGGCTTGTGGGTCCTCGGTGCATTTCGGAAGTCTTCATTGGCGACACAAGATGTGAGTCTATTCTTGACACAGGCTCACAGGTCACAACTATTTCAGAAACATTTCATGCCAGATGCCTGACATCGCTTCCCATTCAGCCCATCTCTCATCTGCTTGAGGTTGAAGGGGCGGGGGGACAGCCTGTGCCCTATTTAGGCTACGTTGAAGTCCTCCTAACTTTTCCTGAGATTGTGACTGGCAGAGAAGAGCAGCTAAATGCTCTTGCCCTCATTGTACCAGACTGTCAATTTAATAGCAGGACACCGTTATTAGTTGGTACTAATGTTTTGTTTCAGTTATACCAGCGAGGAATGGAATGTGATGAGCTTGCACTCTGGAGGAGGTCAGACAGGTTTGGTGCACTACTGAAACACGTCGCCCATATTCACAGAGATGCAACAAAAACTTGCCCAGTAAAGTTGCATGGACGGAAACCTGTTGTCATTCCAGCAGGACACAAAACATGTGTCTATGGAGAAGTCAGGATAGGAAAAGCGAACCCACATACCTTCTTTGTTCTCGAGCCACCTGAGACATTTTCCCTTCCTGGTGGGTTGTTCTTAGAGTGTGCAGCTATGAATATAAACTGTAGAGCCGCAAACAAAATCCCTGTCATTCTGAGAAATACAACAGCCCATGATGTCACTCTACCTACCAATTATGTCATTGGCAAAATATCTGCTGTGCAGAGCGTATTGCCCCTCACCGCACCTTTTTCCGTGCCCACCGATACCCAGTCTGGGATTGGTACGCTTGCATTTAACCTTGAGGATTCCCCTCTTTCTGCAGAGTGGAAACAGCGCATAACAGACAAGTTGAACTCTGTTTCTGATGTTTTTTCTGCAGATGACCTGTCCCTTGGCCACACAGCAGCTGTGAAACACCACATTCGGTTACAAGACCAAACACCTTTCAAGGAGCGGTCGAGACCAATACATCCTTCAGACAGAGAAGCTGTAAAACAGCATCTCAGAGAACTTTTGGATGCTGGAATAATAAGGGAGTCAGAAAGTCCCTATGCATCACCAGTAGTGTTGGTAAGGAAGAAAAATGGGAAAATTAGATTGTGCATTGATTATAGGAAGCTAAATGCCCGCACTATAAAAGATGCATATGCCCTTCCCAATATTGAGGAGGCTTTCTCAGCCCTGAGCGGAGCCAAGTGGTTCTCAGTAATGGACCTGAAGTCTGGCTACTATCAGGTAGAAATGGCAGAGGAGGATAAGCATAAAACTGCCTTCACATGTCCCTTGGGGTTTTATGAGTTCAATCGTATGCCACAAGGTGTGACTAATGCTCCCAGCACGTTCCAACGTCTAATGGAAAAATGTGTTGGAGATCTTCATCTGAGTGAAGTTCTTGTGTTTTTGGATGACCTTATTGTTTTTTCTGAGACACTAGAAGAGCATGAACTCAGGCTTTTGAGGGTGTTACAACGCCTCAAGGATTTTGGTCTGAAATTGTCACCTGAGAAGTGTCAGTTCTTTAAGACATCTGTGAAATACCTTGGTCATGTGGTAGATGCTGAGGGGGTGCATACTGACCCAGAGAAAATCTCTGCTCTCAGAGATTGGCCTCGCCCTACAAATAGGGAGGAGTTGAAGCGCTTCCTGGGTTTTGCGGGATATTACCGCCGGTTTGTGGAAGGCTATTCGAAAATCGCCAAGCCTCTCAATGCTCTCACTGCTGGATATAGTTCAGCCAAAAAGAGAGGTAAACTATATAAGCGCGAGAGGCCCAAACCCAATGTACAACCTCATACCCCTTTTGATGCAGAGTGGACAGCTGAGTGCGAGTCTGCATTCAGGGCATTGATTGACAAGTTAACATCAGCTCCCATCCTGGCTTTTGCAGAGCCGAAGCTCCCGTATGCCCTACACACAGACGCTTCCTGTGCAGGCTTGGGAGCCGCTCTTTATCAAGAGCAAGGTGAGAAGCTCAGAGTCATAGCTTATGCTAGCAGGGGTTTGTCGAAAAGTGAAAGAAATTATCCTGCTCACAAGCTAGAATACTTGGCGTTGAAGTGGGCTGTTTGTGAAAAGTTCAAAGATTACCTGTATGGAACAGAATTTACAGTCCTGACAGATAATAACCCACTCACCTATGTCCTTACCTCTGCCAAGCTAGATGCTGCTGGACACCGCTGGTTGGCAGCCCTATCAACTTTTCGGTTTGATATTAAGTACAGGGCAGGGTGCACCAACATGGATGCAGATGGTCTGTCTCGACGGCCACAGGCTGCACCAGAGGAGGATGAGGGTTATGTGCAGGAGAGAGAAAGAATCAATGAGCTGAAAAGGCGCATCTTAGAGGGGGAGAAGCATGAGATTTCTGCCGATGTGATCTCTGCAGTGTGTCAGCGTCACGCTGTAACATCGCCTGGACTCCCTGTTCTTGTGGAGTCACTCAGTGTTGATGCATCTTCATTGCCTGATCTGTTTGTTGACCAGGGTCAGACTACCCTACCTGGTATGACGAAAGAAAGTTGGCATAAAGCCCAGAGAGATGACCCATCCATCAGAACAGTAATTTCTCTGATAGAACAAGGACAAAAGCCAAGTCTCAGACATGTAAAGACTGAGCACCCTGAAGTAAAGTTCCTGCTCAGAGAATGGAACCGACTGGAGCTCAGAGATGGCATCCTTTACAGGAGATGTTCTGATAGAGGAGAGATGATCAATCAGCTTGTGTTGCCTGAGCAATACAGAGAGAAAGTTTTAGAAGGCTTACATGACGACATTGGTCATTTGGGATCTGATCGTGTGTTAGGTCTTGCTCGAGCCAGATTTTATTGGCCAAAAATGAAGGAGTGTATTGAGCGGAAATGCCACACTTGTGAAAGATGCTTCAGGAGGAAAGCTCAGCCACAGAGAGCTGCCCCAATGACAAACATCAAAACAACCTACCCATTGGAACTGGTTTGCATGGACTACCTGTCCCTTGAACCCGATAACCATGACACTCGGAACATTTTGGTCATCACTGACCATTTCACAAAGTTTGCAATCGCAGTGCCAACAAGGGATCAAAAGGCTAAGACAGTTGCTAAGGCTCTTTGGGAGAATTTCTTAGTTCATTATGGCTTCCCAAGTCGCCTCATTAGCGATCAGGGACGTGATTTTGAATCGCACACAATCAAAGAGTTATGTTCCCTGATTGGAGCAAAGAAAGTGCGAACTACACCCTATCATCCCCAGGGGAATCCGGTTGAGCGCTTTAACAGGACCCTGTTAAGCATGCTGGGAACCCTGGAGGAAAAGGACAAACAACACTGGAGAGACTTTGTCAAACCCCTTGTCCATGCATATAATTGTACAAGGAATGACACAACTGGATTTTCCCCATATGAGCTGATGTTTGGCAGGCAGCCAACCCTTCCAATCGATCTCGTCTTGGGTGTTGAACCTTCAACAGAGACTCACAAGACCCATTCAGAATATGTTCAGAAGTTGCGTTGCCGGCTCCAAGAGAGCTTCACATTAGCTGCTGAGAATTCTAAAAAGATGGGTGAAAGGAACAAACTAAGGTTTGATGCTAAAGTCAGAGCGGCTGAGTTAGTTGAAGGAGACAGGGTCTTAGTAAGAAATGTCAGCATTCGAGGGAAGCACAAATTGGCAGACAAGTGGGAATCAGAAATTCATGTTGTTGTGAAGCAGATTGATGGTGGGCCAGTTTATGTTGTTGCGCCAGAGAATGGCAGTGGCCCACAACGCACCCTGCATAGAGACCTGTTGTTGCCCTGTGGGTTTCTGCCAGTTAAAGAACTTGCAGAACCAGAACTACTTCCACGCAAACGACAGAAGATGACTTTGAGAAACAATGCAGTCAAGAACCAGCATATTGAATGTGCTGATTCAGATGGCTACTCAGAGGATGAGGAGGAAGAAAGGTTCTTCTTTCAGAGGCCTTCACAGTTCAGGACGTGTGGTCCTTATGTCCAGGAAATAGAATGCCCTCTAATAAGAGACCCCGTTTGTTTAGATCCAGAGGCACCTGAATTCAGGATACAACTTGCACCAAGAGGACTGCAGTCCGATCAGATGCCTTGTGAGCAACCGACTAACGCCAGTTGGTTGGGACCAGACGACAGCAATGCTCTGGTGCAGCCTTCGGCTGAGTCAAAGGAGTATGTCATTGTAAATATTCCAGAGTGTGACTGGTCATTCGGAGACGACCAGGACATTTCAAGTCCTGAAGAGAATGACATCTCTCATTCAGGTGACCCCCACTGCTCTGCTGGTCAAGAATGTGAAGAGGGTGCGAATGTCAGTCCTGAGAGTGGATCAAGTGAACCTAGGCGTTCTGAAAGGGTGAGACGACCCCCACAAAAGTTCACCTATGATGAATTAGGCAAGCCTTTGATCCTTGCCCTTAGCTCATTTTTTACAAGTCTCGAAAATGTGTTCACTCCACTGTCTGACAGCCGTTGTACAGTTAGCTGGCATGCAGGGACTCATGCAGTTTAGAGGGGGAGGGTGTAACCCAGGTAGTGTGACCCCCACCATGAGATTCTTATATTGGAGTTGACTAGTATTGTTGAAGAGTGGTCATCTTGGTTTTGTCTATCTTTGTTGGACGTTTTTTTCTTTTCCCCCCCCGCACATGGATTTTGTCTTGGAGTGATCATCTCACTCTGCTGCAATCTTTGTGTGGTTGCGGTTTTTCCCACGGTACATGTGCAGAGTTGCAGAGAGAGAGACGGAGCGCGGGAGCGAAAAATGTACCAAGATCGGAGTTGGTTGCAAGAAACCATAGAGAACCTTATATTGATGTTGGAGCTGTTTTGAACCTGCACTCGATGTAGCGAGTATCCCGGTGAGTCATTGCAGCCGTTCAAATTGCTGCGTTAGCATACTGGACTTAGTTGCAGCGTGCACGTGGTAACGGAAAAAAACCAGTTGGGATAATTTTCATTATTTTAATAAGAATTAATCTGTTTGTAACTTCAGTCACATTGTACATTGTTGTGTAAAGGAAAAAATACTTTTGAATTGTTTATTTTACTTTGTTGAGTTTAAATTGCTATATCTGCATGTTGTGCAGGCTGGTTTTTTTGCATGATTGTCCTGAGGAGTTTCGGTTGTCTGCCATCCTCTGTCCCGGTCCATCCGCGCCTCCATCTTGGTTTTCCCTCCTCGAGTGAAGACGGATCGTCCCATCCCATCATTCCCTTACCCCCCCAATCCACTTTGTGAGCTGCATTCCTGGACATTAGAGGGCGGTAGGACTGTTAGTGGACTTATTTGAAGTTTTTTTGTGTTTTTATTGGAGCTCCAATTTAGGATTTTCCCTGAGATCTCAGTGGGTTTTTTTGGTTTTTTGTTATTTTCTTTGTTTCCATTACTGAAGTGAAAAAAGGATCTTTATGTCTGTATTTTTTTCCCAATTATTATAATTTGATATTATGTAATACAGTTGTTATCACTGTCTGAACGTGTTATGTGTGTAATTTTGGGGTGGAAAGTGTAAGCCTGATAGGTAAAATTTGACCCAAGCCTTCACCGAACCTGGACTGAAGATACTCTCTCATCTCAGTGGATAACCTTGCGAGGAGAGGGTTACATATGTATTTGGACAATGGAAGGAAGCTGGAGTTCCCGGAGAAAACCCACACATGGAGAACATGCAAGCTCCACACAGAAAGGTCCCAGTTGGGATTCAAACCAGGGCCTTATCGCTGTGAGGCAGAGTGTTAACCACTACCCGTCACATGTCAGAAAAACAAAAAAGAACAGCATCATTTTGGGTGAAATAACAGAAATACAATGACAATCCATAGGCTCCAGAGGCTCTCAGCTATTTGCCCAGTTTAAGTCAGACAGTGTTTTTTTTAGTTGAGGTAGTGCAATAAAATGAAACTGGCCTGTGAATTACTTGCAGCTTATTTTCCTCAATAAATGTATGAAGAGACAGCAGTATTAAAGCCAGAGAAGTCAAAAATGACTTTTTTAACTTTGAATACAACTTTGCCAGGTCACAAGTGGATGTCTGTGTCTCATAAATACAAACAGAAGCCTCGTAAATCCATATTTTCTCAACACAGCAGTCATCTCTGCAGACTTAATTTTGTCTCCTGGAGTGTTGAAGAACTCCAGGCAGAGCTTTTAGGCTGCTCTCTTGTGGAACCACCTCCCTGCTCGAATGTGAGAAAAGACGCTCTCTCTGTCTTTAAGATTAAACTTAAAAGTTTCTTCTTTTTTGCTAAAGCTTATAGTTGGCACAAGCTTGAGGGCTCCTAAGCCCTCTCTTTGAGTTTGCTGCCTCCCATAATGCAATGGGCAACCCCTGTAACTCTGCTCACTGTATTTATTTTGGTGTTGTATTTGGAAAATCAGAATTACTTTGAGAGCCAGATTTTAGTAATTCAACTTTCACAAAATCTCATAGCAATTTGAATGATCACCATAATATGAAACATTTAAATCATGTCAGATTTTTACATACTTTTGAACTGCACAGATTAAAAGCGACACTCTAGCCATGGATTGTTTGTTTTTATATATGATGATATATTAGTCTGCGAGAAACTAAATAAACTAATTTACTTTTAAAGAAAGCTGCATCATAACTGCCAACACTAAGCTTTGAATTCTTAAAGACCCACTCCAATGAAAATTGTGTTTTTTGTGTTTTAAACATGTTCTGGTCAAATTTTTCTGATGACGGAGTATTTAAAGAAAATTAAGCTAAAAATTGGATTTTTGAGTCTTTCTTTATTCAAACTGTAGTGACTCAGTAACAGATGAAAATAATGCTGTTTGAAAGAGATTGTATTTGTGATGAATAAAATAAGTTGAGCACACCACAAGCTTCCTGTTCTGCTCCATTCTGATGCATCCAGGTTAAGACAAATAAATCCATAAACGTTTTCGTTTTCACTCGTCTTAGCTGGCATCTGGCTCAAAACTGCACGGCTGGATAGCTCCGATATTGCTCGCCCTTTTTGTTGCGCTGGTTGGGGGTGTGAGGAGCTGTAAGCTAGCAGGAGTAAAGCACGTGTAAACAGAGAGCTCTCAGTTGTGGGTGATGGTAAGGAGAACTGGCTTACTCCTCACCAGTTATTTTTCCCACAACTCAGAGGCAAATATAGAATGAACTCCTGCCACTCTGCAGAAACTGTGTTCTAGAAAACCACAGATTTTTTTTTTTATAATTTTTTTAATTTTGGCTAAAAACGTCATAACCAGACGAAAAAGACCACTTGGTACGCTTAAACAAATAAATGAAAAGATGATCGGAGTTGGTCTTTAAATGTTTGTGATAAAATAAGGAGGAAATTTGCCTCTGTTCTTGTCTCTTTCCAACATGTTTTTGAGCTAAAGAAGCAGATTGTAAAACTTTTTGAAGGTGAAAGACGTTGTCCACTAGAACAAACAAGCTTTTTACTATTTAACAACTAAACTGCAGCTATAAGTTACGAAACTGAAGCTGCAAAATTGATCAAAAGTGAAATGGTGGGGTATTTTTTAAAATATAAGCCCAGCTGCCTTTAACAATTGCAGGGTGGCCTTTTTTTAGAGTGCCATATTAAAGGAAAGCCTGTAATTTCATTTTTCTAAGAAGAATTGTTGTATAAAATTGAACTGAACAAGTTTCACACTAGGAGGAAAGTCCAAACAGCGGAACTCGACAGGAGGCAAGAAGCACAAAGGCTTCCTTCTTTGGGAGCGGTAAACATACCTCTGGGCTTAATTCCTGCTCCCCACTGACAGCAATTTCTTCTACCGTTCTATTCTCTTTTTTTGTCAAGTTTACAGAAAAAAGCTTAAAACCCAGATTTTTTTTTTTTTACTTTTTTTTTTTTACAGTGCAGGAGTGACGGTACATTTTATTCTGAGGGTGTCAGCAGGGCAGAAGCTGTCCAGGCAGGTGTTTCATGCTGACTGTAACCTATGATGAGGGTGAAGAGATCTTAGTCGCTCTCAAATCTGTAGACTCAAAGCTCCCAGAGTAATAACCACATTGCAATAATTATAAAAGCTTAAAAAAAATTGTAAGGCTGCACAGTGGTGTAATGGTTAGCACTGTCACCTAAAAGCAAAAAGGGGCTGGTTCAAATCCCAGCTGTGACCTTTCAATGTGGGCTTTGCATATTTTCCTCTGCATGTGTGGGTTTTCTTTGGCTGTCTCTCACAGTCCAAAAAGTTGCTTGATAGGTCAACTGGTGTCTTTAAATTGTCCCTAGATGTGAATGTGATGTCAGTGTGTATGATTGCGTGGTCTTGCAATACAATGACAACTACCCGCCTTCTCCCAACAGTAACTAGGATAGGCTCCAGCAACCCATGTGACTCCAAAAATTTCAATTAAGTAGAATTAATTGGTAATTAGTTAGGGAATTGTTTAAACAAATAGATGGAAAAATGAATATTAGCAATTGTGTCTTAATTTAAGAAAATTTAGATATATAATAAAGTAACTACTGCAGAAATGTCTACAAGCATAGAGTTGTAATAACAAAAATGAAGGCAAACATTACAACATGAAGATGAACGCCATTTGATAGATATATCAGAAACGAGAATCATTGAGGAAGAGAGGAAAAAAGCCATCAGGCAGAGATGCACTGGTGGTGTGAAGGAATCTGTAGCACATTGATTTATGTACACAGTTGTGAATAACTGGTCACATCGTGCTTGGTCACTCAGAGTTTGAAAGACAGAAGCCTTTCATGGGCGCTGAATCTTCATGTTCCTGTGAGGACTGGTTGGCTTAACTGGGTCTGTGCACATCTGTGCTAACTGAAAGATTAGGTTCAGAGCCCATTAACAAACATTCTGTGTCCCACCTAAACTTGAATCAAATATTTTTCTCTTTTCACCAGGATCAACCACTGCGCCACAGTTACACCTTCCCTTTTATTCTAACCATTCAGCCCATTTAGCTGGGATTAAACCTTTTAATTCCTTGATGCTTGAAATTACTTCCAGCTATGAAAAAAAAAACTAAATTCACTTGCGTTTTTGCTTTCAAGTAAATGCTAAACTACAGTATTTTTGGAGCCGAATGCTTTGATGCCTATTTGCATCAATAAGAATCAAATGTTAAATACGTTTCCATTTAAAAGTGGGACAAGGTGGAACAAGCTGCCCTGAAGAAGCTTCGCTGTAAAGATGCTGCCAGTAGAAACGAAGAGGACTGACCTTATAGACTTTGAGTATGAGCAGGCTGAGGCATTGCAGCTTGGTGGGAAACAGACAAAAGTCACATGACTAGGTTCAGTTATTTTGGGGTTAGTGGGACAGAAAAGGTCTCAGCACTGCACCTCTGTGTGACATAGAATTCATATCACCACACCTCTCAGCCCAAAGACTCTGCCTTAAAAGAGTGTCCACTCCTGTCATAGACGAGGGGAGTCTCCTGTTTGTTTCTCCACTCTACAGGTCTGTACATTCCTCACTGCAATGGGTGACAGATTACTCTGCTTTTCTCTGGGCATTTTGTCTTCAGGGTGAACCCAGGTCTGCTGCAGTGCAGGGCTGAGTGTAAAATGTTAGGAGATGTTATGTTTATTCAATTATTCTCCTGTCTCTCTGACAGAATGTTTTGTTCTGGCCCTCCTATAGAATATTAGAGCTTTCAGAAGCATTTGCAGGCACTAAAAGGATGTAAACACATGAAAAAACGTTTTGTATCACTGAACAAAATTTGTGCTTATTTTAAGAAAAAAAATAACTATGAACATTTTTGGATGTAAAAATTATTTGAGCACTTGTAAAAAAAAAAAAAAAAAAAAAACTGTAAAAAGGTTTTAGCCACATTCAGCCACACAGCAAAAATCTCAATTTATGATTAAAGGCAATTACACTATTATTTTCTTGTATACATTAAAGTTCATTTTTCTTTGTTTTTTAAATCAATACATTTCTTTATTTCCGAAATAAGTTTGTTATCTGAGTGTTCGTTTATTGTTATATTGTCTACAATTAATGATTGAAAGAAATCACTAAATCAAATCAATCAATGAAAACATTTCTTCAGCATCCACATTTAGTGTGCTTTAAGGATAAAAGCTCTCGCGCAGATCTAAAGACACAAAATTAAGCTAAAAAAAAAAAATTAAGCTAAAAGGAAATTTTTTTTTTTATCCCCATACTGTAAAATGTGTTTCAGTGAATGATCTAAAAGAATGGGATGAAAAAGATCCAGTATTTTAACAAAATACAAAGACTCACTTTGAGAAGATCTGACACACAGTGTTAACATCTCAAGAAAACCTGTGAGAAACCTGCGATATTAAGTTTTTCCTCAGTCCCTTTCTTTGGATTTGTTTACCTTTTTTCATTTGTTTAAGTTACTATGCTGTTGTAAAGTTATATTATTAGATTTCAAGCAATTTTTGATAAAATTAAAAAAAAAAAGTTTTTAAACTGCTTAAGGGATCACTTTGCCATCCTGCCAGAATGACCAAAAAAAAATCTAATTTTTAACAGATTTTTTTTAATTTAACACTTCACTTGTCTGCATACACAAATTATTTTACTGTGAACCCAAAAGTTTTTTTAATTCTTTATAATCAGAGGTGTGAAATTTTTCAGTTTAGCACAGTGAAAGAAAAACAAAAAGTTTAATTAAAATTGTTTTTTTTTGGCTCAGAACTGTACATTGTGTCTTAACAATTGTCTTGAAAGTGACCCTAAAATTGCTGTCAGTTTCCATTTTACTTTGTTTTGCTAGTTAAAGTGTTAACACCAAAGTAAAACAAGGCACTTTATTTGGGTGAAACAAAAATACCAAAAAGCTAAATAATAAAAATAAAAATTCTTCATAAATGCACAAGAAATGAAAAATGAGAAATTGTTTCTGTGTAGCCCAAGTGCAATTGTGAAAATAAATGTGCAAATACTTTGCATCACCCAATGTTTCTCAAGAATAATTTAAGATAAAATAAAAGTGTTTTTCAAACTCAGCTCAAAAGAATAAAAAGCACAAAAAAGTCCAGTGGGTGTTGCTTCTTCTGCCATAGAGTAATGTTAAGTAGATATCCACCAATGATTCAACTTCAGGTGCTCATAATGGATCTTTGGCTTGATGAACGTCTTTTTGATAAATACATGTTAAATTTTTAGTCTGATTGGTCAGCGGGACATGGCACATCAGTTCTCTGCTGACAGAAGAAAGGTGCCGATAGGTTGATCAGTTTAAATGTGTAAAAAGACCTGTCTAGAGGTTGTAACTTGAGTTTGATTCTGTTGATCTGTGTGTACACTCAAAGAAGAAAGGAATTTGTGTGTTTTTATGAGATCCTGACACTATTTCTTCAGAGAATTTTCTGTAATAAAACAAATTACAGCAGCAAATCTTTGTTCCAAATGATTTTTACATTTCAGTCTTTGACAGACAAAATATGTTAGTGCAAAAGTGCAAAATTATTCAAGCATTGTAATTATTATTTTTTTTTTTTACAAATGCACAAATTTCATCTGCAAATGCAAAGTTTCTTTACATATATAGATAACATTTTAAAAACTGCAACATATTCCAAGCTAAAGCAGGAAATGTGCTGATCCTCAGAGCTGTGTGTCAACACCGCATTGAGCTCCAGCAACCACTGAGACTTCCCTTCCAAAATTCAATTCACATTCAAATTCAAAAGGGCTCCATTAACCCCTGAAGGAAAATTGAATTGTTGCAGCAGCCTATGTGAGTCAATGAAAGTCATTAAGTCGCTGTTGAGTCATTAAAGATTGCAGTTGCTGCAGGTAGAAATGATCTGATCTTGTTAGAATCTCTGACTCACAGTCAATATTTGCCTCTGCGTGTTGTACATATGCAAGTATCCATACCTGCAGAGAAAAGTTACTTTTAAACGTACGTTTACTGTTAGTCCATGTATTCATTATTTATCTATATCTAGTCAATCCTGAATGACAGACTGCCTGGGCCCAGAATTGAGTTTCATTTAAAAAGCATATTAGAACCCTGCATTTTAGATTTTTGTGGTAAATTTAATAAAATAACATTATTTTTTAATGACAAATCTTCTAAGTTTATTGTAATCCCTTTTTCAGTGCCTACTTCCAGCAAAGTGACATCAAAATATGACAGATCTTCTGTAAAACAGGATCCTTTCACAGGTCAGTTGACCTCTTCTGTCAACCAGGACAATGAGCAAAGACATCAGAGCTGAACATGCTTCAGCACCTATACTTGTCAGATCCAATGCACCCTGTTATTCCCACGTGTCACAGCATGAAAAGTAACCGCTAAAGTGATCATGATAAATGAGTAGGCTTCTGGTCGCTCACTCCAGCTCAGTGTCAGTGTGAAACACTACAAAATCAGGGTCCCCCAAGAGAAAGGTCAGGAGTGAAGAAGTTGTGAACTTATTCGAGAACAGCAATCCTAAAGAAGGTGACAAGGTTTGCAGACCTTGGCAGTGAAAAGGATGAAGAGTTCACAGTGTCTGCAGAGAAGCTGTCAATGAGGGACCAGATCAAAGAATAAGAGATGCTCTGTTACATAAGTCACAAGACCACCTGGTGAACTTGATTGTGTTTGACATTTTAGGTGACACCTTGCTCAGTGGGATGTAGGTCAATACAAAGCATGTAGCATTTGAGAGATGCTGTAAAATGGCTGGCCACTGCTCCCGCTTCATCGTCTCTCTCAATCTGCCTTTAACCTGTAACTATTTGTGCATCACTGCAATGAACTGTGCCCATAAAGGGGCTATTTTAGAATTTAATGCATTAAAAAAGCGTTTTTTTTTTTGTTCAGATCAAACTGTGCATTAAATTATAATGTTGGTACATTACATCTTAAATCTTAAACTGTAGAAACACACATTGATATACGACAAGCAGAAAATGTACTAGCACATGACATTTCCTATGTAGGAAAGAATGGGATTGTGAGTTTCGACTTGTTCGACCTTTTTTATTCAAACCACTTTTCAGATATGTCACACATTTTTTTTCAAGCCGCATTTGTTTTTTCGCATCAAACATTTTAGCTATCAAATTCTTTTTCTGTCAACTGTGTGACTTGGTTGCTATAAATGAGCTTTCTGACACAGATAAAAACTTTCTTGTGTTAGTGGAGAATTGTGGATCCTCTCATTTGAACTAGGGGTGTAGGAAAATATTGATTCTGTGAAATAACGCGATACTTCATTTGGTGATACTTGCATCGATTTAAAATGCTGCCAAGACTATTTTTTAATTAATTATTTATATGCATACATATAGTTAATTACTTTTGTTTTCCATTTAAACCCCCCACTGAACCATCTTGTGATAGATGTGAACCCGATGTGAACTCATGAGCCTCACGGTATACATGTGTGTGTATATATTGGTGTGGTTCTCTCTTGTTCTGTGTCTCAGCGTCTCTCTGGTTGTGACCTGTGACCTGTGGCTAGCTTCAAGGACCTGTGTCGAGTTACCTTGTTTGCCTGCCATCACACGACGAAGCAGGCCAAAGTTCAGCTGAACCTCACTGTAGAAAAGACCAACGTCGTGGCGATGAGCGGTGAAATCCCTGTTTACTTCCGTGTGTGAGTAAACGGAGAATCAGCGCTGCCGTGCAGCCTGTCGAGCTGCATTTACACCAGCCGCGTGTGGCCATGTGGTTTCATGAACGCACATACAGTTTACACCGGACCAGCGCTAGACAAGCAGGTATCAGCAGGGAGGGGATTCTTCTTCTTTTGTGTTTTTATTGTTTACCAGCACTCGTCCGCCACCTGCAATAGGTCGAGGCTCGGATCAAAAAGTCAAAGCGGTGCGTATTCCGTAAATCTCGCTCCAGGTGTTCACAGCTCTGTTCCCTGTAAATAGCCATCTTAGTGTCAAAGATTTCTGTCCAGGCAGAAAAGGCAGACATTAATCTCTTCTTTGTGATCACGTTTACAACGGTTTGCACTTCCGTGTTTTAAAAAGGATTGTACCAACACATCACTACCTAATCCGAGTCACTAGTCACAGTTCAGCAATGCTCCGACTTAGATTATCAAATTTAGACTGGTTTGCCCGATTTGTACGTAGACCCCGCACCCAGATTTAAAGTCTTTCGTAGCGATGATCACGAACGTAACGGATGCAGAATCCCAGAATTCTGCTCTACGCACATTAGCATTGAAAGTGTTCACTAAAACGTGAGTCAACACATCTGATGTGAATACAGCTTTAGGAAGAATGAATTAAAGCATCTCAGCCACATTCAATCACTCATGCAAATCGTATCGCCAGACTCTTGTCAATACACACTCCTAATTTGAACATCTTGTTGTTTTTACTCTTCTAAACAAGCAGCGTGTGCTACTATCTGTGACCCCTCCCACATCCCAAAAAACTCACAGACTTCTTCATAGAACTCTGCAGTAATTCCTCTTTGCTCTAGAATAAGAGAGAAGTGGTTTCAGCTCTTTTCAACCACTTATATGTTCTAAATGCTCGGTGCACATTCACACAGCCAGGTTTGAGTCACACTAGGATTTGTTGGTTTGTATCTTCTATTTTTTTGGCAAGTGTGAAAGCTCATCTAAACTCTAGTGTAGACCAAACATGCAGACCCTGATTCCCATGAGAGTGAGGGCTTCAGTTCACTTGATCAAAGTTTACCAAAATGCAAAAGGTGAAAAGGAGCAAAGGGTAGTAGTAAAAGATGCAAAAAAAACAAGCAAAAAAAAACCCTTAGGAGCAAATGCGAGTTTTCTTCATCCATTCTAACCAAATCTGCAGAACTATTTTGCAATTAACTGCACATTATCATGCCTTTTTTTTATTGTCATTAAAATCAACAAGCTCAGCTGTATGCATAGGTGTTTAAGCAGGTGCATATAAACTCAATGACAATGATAATGACATACGTATCTTAAAGGAAACTGTGTTTGTACCATTTTTCCTACAAAGATTATTTGTTTGTTTCAGCTGAACTTTTATTATAAGAATGTTGTATCTTTATGATAAAAGGTGTGATTTGAACATTTGGTTTGTGAGGACACCAGCATAACTAGAAAATTCTTAAAAATCAACTTTAATGTTAAAAAATTACTGGAATAAAGAACAGACAGCAGTAGAAAGAAGTAACAAGAAAACGCAAGTGTCAATTTGTGAGTAAACGGAGAATCAGCGCTGCCGTGCAGCCTGTCGAGCTGCATTTACACCAGCCGCGTGTGGCCATGTGGTTTCATGAACGCACATACAGTTTACACCGGACTAGCGCTAGACAAGCAGGTATCAGCAGGGAGGGGATTCTTCTTCTTTTGTGTTTTTATTGTTTACCAGCACTCGTCCGCCACCTGCAATAGGTCGAGGCTCGGATCAAAAAGTCAAAGCGGTGCGTATTCCGTAAATCTCGCTCCAGGTGTTCACAGCTCTGTTCCCTGTAAATAGCCATCTTAGTGTCAAAGATTTCTGTCCGGGCAGAAAAGGCAGACATTAATCTCTTCTTTGTGATCACGTTTACAACGGTTTGCACTTCCGTGTTTTAAAAAGGATTGTACCAACACATCACTACCTAATCCGAGTCACTAGTCACAGTTCAGCAATGCTCCGACTTAGATTATCAAATTTAGACTGGTTTGCCCGATTTGTACGTAGACCCCGCACCCAGATTTAAAGTCTTTCGTAGCGATGATCACGAACGTAACGGATGCAGAATCCCAGAATTCTGCTCTACGCACATTAGCATTGAAAGTGTTCACTAAAACGTGAGTCAACACATCTGATGTGAATACAGCTTTAGGAAGAATGAATTAAAGCATCTCAGCCACATTCAATCACTCATGCAAATCGTATCGCCAGACTCTTGTCAATACACACTCCTAATTTGAACATCTTGTTGTTTTTACTCTTCTAAACAAGCAGCGTGTGCTACTATCTGTGACCCCTCCCACATCCCAAAAAACTCACAGACTTCTTCATAGAACTCTGCAGTAATTCCTCTTTGCTCTAGAATAAGAGAGAAGTGGTTTCAGCTCTTTTCAACCACTTATATGTTCTAAATGCTCGGTGCACATTCACACAGCCAGGTTTGAGTCACACTAGGATTTGTTGGTTTGTATCTTCTATTTTTTTGGCAAGTGTGAAAGCTCATCTAAACTCTAGTGTAGACCAAACATGCAGACCCTGATTCCCATGAGAGTGAGGGCTTCAGTTCACTTGATCAGAGTTTACCAAAATGCAAAAGGTGAAAAGGAGCAAAGGGTAGTAGTAAAAGATGCAAAAAAAACAAGCAAAAAAAAACCCTTAGGAGCAAATGCGAGTTTTCTTCATCCATTCTAACCAAATCTGCAGAACTATTTTGCAATTAACTGCACATTATCATGTCTTTTTTTTTTATTGTCATTAAAATCAACAAGCTCAGCTGTATGCATAGGTGTTTAAGCAGGTGCATATAAACTCAATGACAATGATAATGACATACGTATCTTAAAGGAAACTGTGTTTGTACCATTTTTCCTACAAAGATTATTTGTTTGTTTCAGCTGAACTTTTATTATAAGAATGTTGTATCTTTATGATAAAAGGTGTGATTTGAACATTTGGTTTGTGAGGACACCAGCATAACTAGAAAATTCTTAAAAATCAACTTTAATGTTAAAAAATTACTGGAATAAAGAACAGACAGCAGTAGAAAGAAGTAACAAGAAAACGCAAGTGTCAATTTGGTTTTAAAAAGTGATTTTTTTTTTATTCAAGTTGTTTTGAGCATAATATGCAACTAACCAGTTTGTCCCATTCCCTTTAAGAGATATAATTTTAATAATCTAGCTCAATGCCACCATAGTGGCAGCTTTAAAAAGGTCAGAAGTTGGACTTTTTTACTACCAAAGATTTTATTTTGAAAATCATGCATCTGCTGGTTGAAAACTAAAACTAAGTAAAAGATGCATCTAAAAATGTTCCACAAATCAATCATAGAGAAAGTATGATTTAACTGATAAACAAAGTTGTAAGTTATGTGGATCCATGGTGCAGCAAATTTCCTCACATCAGCATTATGGCATCCTCTGAGACCTCCACAGAGGCCCTTCTAGACACCCCTACCGCTTGTCAACCCAACAAATTGAGATTCATGTTGAGTAGTAAAAGATCAATTCATTGATAGACATTGAGAAAACACTTGTACCCACAGTGATCCATCCATTAGCCACAACAATCGCAATGAAACCAATTAACAAACAAAACGATCCACTTGACAAAGCATTTCACTTTTCCAATACACATTTAAAAAAGTTTTTTCACAATGCAAAACCCTATAATCTCAGCGGTTAACTTTTCTGAAAATACACTACTACAGTTAATTGCTGGTGTATTTATTTATATTCATCTATTTGCATCAAAATTCCAAAAAGTAACATCTCTCAGCAGAAAACCCAAAATTTTTTTGTAAAATTAAAGAAAAAACATGTTGATAAGATATGTTGATAAAAAGACAAAGGACTTTGTTCATATTCACCATGTGAAACATTATAATCCTTCCAGTCTATAATTATCTTTCAGCGACACTGGATGCATATATTTTAAACTGTATGTAGTCTAGATTTATTTTTCCTGAATATAAACAGGTTTCGAGTCCTGGGATTAGTCAAAATATTATGAAGTAGCAAATGCAGCCCAAAAATGAAACAGACCAAATGCCAAAACAGTCACTGCAAATCAAGATTAGCAGCATGATAATTAAAATATATGAAGTTCTGCATGTAAATACTGAGCATGATTGGGCCAAGCAATGAGCCTTGTGGTACACCATGACTGCTCAGAGAAAGACTCTTGGATATGAACCTTCTAGAATGTATTTAATAAATCTGACCTAAACCATGTTAAAGCAGTTCCTGATAAGACATGTTCTGGTCTGTGTGGAAATTTTAAGTTCAATTGTGTCAAAACTAAGGTCAAAAAGAACAAGTACAGTCAGAAGTCCACAGTGTAGATGTTTCAGAGCTCTAAATCCTGACTGAAAGTCCTCTTTGAAGCACATTCCCGACAGTTTTATAGAGAATTCGAAAAAATAACTGTTATCACATTAACTTAAGTGTATGTTTCAAGAGTTGACATTTGAAGTAAAGGTTTAATTACACCAACCCTGAAATCTCAGAGGTACATTGTCTGTTAATGAGGAAAAGTTAATCACTTTTAATATGGAGGTGTCAGTAACAGAGAAAATCTTCATTAACAGTGTGGTTGGAATCACAATTTATAAAGATTTTCTAAGTCAGGAAGTCCCTCACAGCTCTGCTCTTGAAATACCTTTGGGTTTAGTAATGAGGTGTTTACAAGGCCACTCCAATGTCACAGACTGCTGATTCTGTTTTACAAAGCCTTATAGATAAATGCAGACCTGTGTTTTCTGGATGATTCGCCTTTTTCGTTCAGCAGGTCATTACTGAGCTGTGTCACCTTCCTGCTCCTGCACTTGTCTGTCCTTCAGCGCAAGCGGAGCAACAAGAAAACCTGTCACTCAAGCTGAAGTCATGGCAGCAGCTCTGCATGCTGTCAGATGTCTTCTGATTATACAGCAGCCAGCCAGAGCCTGACTGATGTCTCTATTTGAAGCTGAAATTTTGTTTAAAACAGTTTTTTTAAGTGTTCCTATTTTGAATAAATTAATAAATTAAGATCAAATCCATCTCATTAAGTTAATATGGATTTTTAATTGACTTTTTTGTTTGTAGTTGCCACTTTCAAGCATTTTCCGTCTCCTGTCCTTTATCTGTACTGTAGCCTTGTGCTTCACAGTCGTTCAAGTTCCCACAATGCATTGCCCCACAAAGGCTCACCGCCCTTGGCAATGGATGGGCAGAGTCAACTTAACTCCAGAGGCCTCATCTGTGTGTATGTGCGAGAGACAGTGAGAGGATGCACTGCTGTTTTCTGTCACTGCAATGCTCTTATGAAGAGCTGTTCATCTGCACTTAGATGCAAACACACACAGATGTACAGCGCACCCAGACAGCCATGCATGAAACATAGTTTGCATTAAATACTTGATGAGGTGTGTGAGGCTGTCAGGCGTCGCTCTGCAGCTCGGTGAGAATACTTGTCGCATCCAATGAACAATTTTGTCTTGTGTAATGTCTCCTGAGCCTTAATGTGGAGAATCCGCCCTGAGTCCCAACAATCTGCTTATATAAACTGCTGCTCATACACTCATTATTGGTGAATAGCAAACAGCATTCAAAAGACTTAAAAGGTTTTGGAAGTTGAATACAAATGTATGCGGTTTTAAAAACAATATTCTATGTAAACTTTTTATTTGGGAGAGTGCATGCTACCATAAAGCCATTTTGTCCAAACTTGCTAAAATTTACGCCAATATTAATTTAGCCTTCTTCTTCTAGATCCTTACAATGACTGTAGTCAGATTTTGGCAAATACCCTCAGCCATCAGCTGACCCCTTTTTCTTCTGATTGGTTAATGCCTCAGGGTGTGACATTTAAAAAAGTATTTTGTTTAAAATTTGATGTAACCCAAAAAAATGCCAGATCTTGCAGTTTATTTTCTACATGACAAATTTACAACTGCATTTTACATAATTCTTCTGGTCTGGCCTGATTTGCATAAAGAAATATTTTGCTTTCTGTAAATATGTCCTCAATCATCAGAAAAATGTTAAAAGAACATGTAAAAAACACCAATAACACAATTGTTTCATTGGAGTGGGTCTTTAAGCTCAGCACATGCTTGACACTTATTCAAACACTACTTTTCATTGAGTCCTTTTGTAATGGCCATAGTTGTTATTTACATGTTTTTTTTAACAGAGCGTTTGTCTAAACTGTCTTTATAAGCTAATGAATTGTTTTTATTAGACAGAAGTTTTGTTTATGTTGTGGAAATAGTAGTAGTTTTAAGTGGGAAACAAAAACAGAAAAATAGATTTGTCCTACAGATCTTTTTGTTGATCCATTCATCCTCACCAAACTTCTGGCCAGACTGTTTTTCTTCAACAAAAATGCCACACAGCTTCTCCTGTGTCACAAATGTAAACATGTTGTTCTTCTTCTTCTTTGTGGGGGGAAACTGTCACCCACTCAGCAGTTAATAGGATAAGGGCTGCATTATGTTGCATTTGACATGCTCCACAAGTGCGAAATTTAAACCCGGAATGATGTTGCTTTCAACCTTTGAACACTAGATGCTGAAAATCGAAAATGGAGGTTTTTAACATGCAGGGAGGCAGGGAAGGCTGCAACCAGCAAGCAGGTCCGGGTTAGCTGAGAGCTTTGTTGTTTGGACTCAACTTGAAGCTGCTGTTTCATTTTGCAAACGGCTCCCTCGACCCCTGAAACCAATGTGCACTGTAGAATTCTCGAACACATTACTCCATTGGGAGACAATGGCAGGTTCAGGAAGGAGCTCATTTATAGACACATTTTTATAACATTATTTGTGCAAATGCAGCATGCTCTGACTTTATTAGAACTCCCAATTTGTGCATTATTAAGGGTGTATTTTTTGGTGGGTTGACTCTACTAACTTTGACTTTCCATTAGATTGGTCAAAGCAAACCGCAGCTAGCTCAATTCTTTTATGCCGTCAGGTAAAGGGTGACATCAGCCAGTGTATTTGTTCAGGTTCACAACTCTGATTGTTTTTTGCAATACTAGACAACCAATAACAGGAGAATCTGTATTTTTTTCTCTTTGCTTTCTTCCCGCATTCATTTTTTTCCCTCTTTTTTATTTCTATCAGAACTTTTTTCTATCAACAGTACAATTGTGATGAAGAGGCTGAAATTGTTGGACCAATTTGCGACTGGCTTATTTACAAGTATAAATAGGCATGGGCTGGACAGGACGTAGTCAGAGTCCAGGCAGAAGTCAAACACAAGGAGCAAGGCAGGATGGTGATAAACAGACAAGGGTCAGACACAGAGGCAGATAAGTAAACACTCAGACTTAATGTCAGGGGAAAAATTCAAGACTTCACGCAGAGCAGAGTAAAGGACAAGCTTATAAAGGGTTGTGAAGATGATGATGGGCAGCAGCTGTGACGACAGGAGTGGAGGATGATGCATGCTGGGAGTTGGAGTGACTGTCAGAGACAGTCAGTACTCTGGAGAGGCCTCCCTCTGGTGGCCGGAGGAGGACATGGATGGTTGAACCTTGACAACCATGCTGAAGTTTTCATAATATTTCTTATTCAACATGTATTTAGTGTAATCTTTAATTTAAATATTTCTCATATTGTACATTCTATGCCTGTTGAACTTCAATTAAAGTGACTGAGGACATTTTGATTAAATAAAAACTAACAGATTTAAAATGGATATTAACCAGACAAAGCAAAAGCTGCTCTTCTCATTTAGGTCCCTGATTTCCGGAGGAATTCAGGTCTTATAGTCATGCTCTATCTTGCATGTCCCTTCTAATTAAACGCTTACATCTGAATCACGTGTCACATCCCATCCAGTCCATCCTGTCTTCAGCTGACAGTTTCTCTGCTGTGACAACATTGGAGCTGCTGTTGGTTGTCTGTTTTTTGTATTGTCTAAGACTATTTTTCCCCAAAGAAAGTGCTGAAGTGTGCATTTTTTTATGTACCTTCTGCCGCTCTGTAGAAACTATGTTCAAGAAAGCAACAAATGTTTTATTAGATTTATGCAAAAAAACAGCATATGTAAAATTAAAAGACTACTGCGAACACTTTTACAATAGTTCAAAAGACGATTGCAGTGGGACTTTACGTTTTTTTCATTTCAGTACCCCCTCCAAAAAAATACAATAAAATAGCTGGAGCTGAAGCAATCCCATTTGACACATTTCCAATGGTATTATTTCCTTTGTGATTAATTTTAGTTTAAACTCATGTGGTACAAAGGAAGTCCAAACTTCGTACGTGCCAGAGCTGCGTGCTGTGTGCCACATGACTAAGTATTACATCACAACTTTTTCATCGTCATTGGTATGTAACTAAATAAAGGAACACAAGCTTACAGAAAGTAGAAAAACAAGAACAAAATGCAGTGAAAGCCATGTAGAACACATTAGCAATATAATTTCGTTTTAAATTATGCTAATTATTAACATTGTTTAATGATAACATAGTTACAATTAAATTGTGTTACATTGTTAATTGTAAAATAAAAGGAAATTTTTCAGGCTGGAAAATAAAATTAGGATTGGAGTTAGTTAAAAAAAAACAATTCCAGTTCCATTACACCTTTAAATTCACTAACTTTCTTCTTTTTCTTTTTATTCCATTTGATTATTCTCTCTTATATTACCACAACAACTTAAGTAGTACTTTTTCTTATAAATTTTAAATTGCTTTACGACAAGTTCTGGCCACCAAAACTATTTTGTGTGCTGTATTGTTCCCACGCATTAATTTACTTTTTCCCATCATGTATATTTAATTGCTTTACTGCTGTGCTCAAACATTATTTTTACACATTCAAAAAGAAAGTCAACCTAACCACACAGGTTTCCTCACTGATAGAATGCTTGCTCCTATTGGTCAAAATTATGCAGACTAAATGTTTTTGTTTTTTTTTAATTCAGTTTCAATCCCAACCGATGACCTGATGTTGAGTCAGCGGTTCAACATTTGCTCCTCGTATGGTACCTTGGGTACCATGATGAGTTTGACCACCAACAGAGCAGAGCAGCTTTCTCTAGCTATAGGTACAGGAAAGACTAATGAGATTCCAAGGATGCCTGTGATCCCCCAGCTACAATCTAGACATGTCCCAGTCTAATGATGCTCATAATTTAATTTAATAATAATGTTAATAATAATAATAATAATAATAATAATAATAATAATAATAATAATAATAATAATAATAATAATAATAAAACAAGTTAACAAAGCTGGTAAAGATTATTGCCTCTTTTTAAAATCTCTTCCAGAAGGACTGCCGGACTGCCAGCACTATGACGAGTATCAACCAGTGTCCAACCTTAGAATTAGGTGTCAAACATATATAGATTTATTTTCTTCCCCAGAGCAGCTGACATTTCCAAATAAGGATCTACAGTATGGTCACTATAGATTCCACTAGCAGTGGGTGACCTTCTGTAGAGAAAGCACTTCCATACAAGACAACATTGCCACAGAACCTCACAGAACAGAGTGTTTTCTAGCTACAGTAATATTTGTGATGACTTTCCTCTGTATTTAGTCAGAGTTCAACTTTTTGTAAAGTTAGCAAACAAGTTAGATGCTAACAGGAAAATAGAATAAAATGTTGATCTATTGCTGGGATAGGCAACTCCAGGCCTCGAGGGCCACATTCCAGGGAGCTTGTGGCATGCCGAAGTAACTTGAGTGTCACACGTACAAGCTTTTTCAAATTGCATTTTTTTTAAACTGCCTCTGATTCACAAGAATGTGAAGAAAATACTCAGAAATTCTATTTGATTCTTAATTTTGTTTATACATGTTCTCCATCATCAGAAAAATGCTACAAAAACATGTTAAAAAAGGCCAAAAACACAATTCTAATTGTAGGGGCCTTTAAACATGAATCTGCCAGTAGAATCATTGAATTTTATCAAATATTTTGACTCATTAAAAAAAAAATATATATATATATATATATATATATATATATATATATATATATATATATATATATATATATATATATATAAAATAAATACAGGATAAAATAGTGTTTGCTTTATAATAGTTGTGTCCACAAATACTATCAGATTTAAAGATCCACCTGAGGTAGTTAGACACAAACATGGAACTGAAACCTTTTGCCAGATTAGCACAAGCAGCTCAGAGACAATCGCCAGCTGTGTCATTGAACAGTAATGCTGTACACTTTCTGCTCCAACATGTAAAGTTCCACACACACAGGCACGCTGTGTAACTGTGTGTGCATGTGAGTATGTGGATACGCGTGTTCGGTGGTTGAAGTCTAAAAGTAAACACTGAAGAATTTTCCATGAAACAACTATAAAGCGCAAGAAAGAGAATTTAAAAAGGAATACTAAAGTGAAAAGAAATGTGGAGAGGAGGAAATGAGAGCACAGAGACGTGTGAGGCAGCGGTGTAAAAAATGGGAGACTAAAACAGGGGAACCTTCACTTTCCTTAAATACTCCTGCTGAGATGCAGTTTCTCTGATCAAACCGCCAGAGAAAAGGTGAGGGGGCGCGTGTAGGATGAAGAGAGAAGGAGAGCCAAGGAAAAAGAGACCGCTGAACGCACAATGAGATCAAGAAAGAGAGTGAGCAGTTGTCACATTAAAGTAGTGAAAGGCTCAATGGCATGAACAAAGATTTGACTTTTGCTCGATGTTAATGCTCCCTGCGCTTTCGAGCTCTTCCCCTCTTTTTTGGGAAAAAGCTGTCACATTTAGTTTCTTCACAGACCAGCTGTACCTGTAACCCCAACAGAAACACAGTCGTCAGCCCACTTATGCTGAGCCGATGACAGTGACGACCGCCATCTTGGAGATCTAATGCAGGTAGGCATCCTTCAAAAGGGTTCTGTACCCACTGAAGTGAAGTCACTGCGTGCACCTCACTCTGAGCATTTGTGAGCAGTGTAAAGGGAGTTAAACATCTATGTGCACACGCATATTCACACGTGAGACAGTAGGTCAAATTCAAACTACAGTCTCGATCTGAAATCTATGCACATTTAAGAAATTAAATTAAATTAAATCAATAGGAAACATGCAGTTTTGTGATGCTTTTATTTTGGAAATATTTTAAGACAGTTTTGCTTGAACATTTCCTATCGAAATATCAACCTCTCAGAAAGTTTCTTTGCATGGCTTGGACTTTTTGACCTAGATCGGACATGTCATTGGCAACACCTAAATAACACACTCTTTGATAGTTCTTTGACTGTTGACGCGATCAACGTGAACCAGCAAATGCTGACACAGATGAAAGCAACTTTTCATAACAGACTTCCACTGCAACACATTACCAACGTAAAGTGTAGCACAACAGTGCAAAGCTGCTTTTCTGTGCTTCAGAATCCACTGGAATGACGTTAATTGCATAAAAGGTTAAAGAGTTACAGTAATCGAAAGGATGCCAACACTGGAGCTAAAACTGCGGTGTTAACAGGTTTAAGGAATTGGGTTGATTTTGCTTTCCTCTGACAGGTAAATGTGACACTTCATGGGAAGTTTCCTGCATGAAATGCTGATAAAGGGGTTTTATAAGAGTATTTCCTTTTGTAACTTAACATAGACATGAGATACAAGGAGTTTTGAATTAAACTAAATTTGGATTGCCTTCTTCTCAACCTTGTTAAAGACCCACTTCGATAAAAATAAAGTTTTGGTCTTTTTAACACGTTTTTGTGGCATTTTTCTCATGACAGAGGAAACTGTAAAAAATTAAATAGCACTACTGAAGAGTTTTTTATTCAAATCGTTGTAAATCAGTAGCAGATATAAACAATGCTGTTTGAAAAAAGAGTTTATTTGTGACAGAAAATATGCTGGGCGGGCAACAAACTCCCTACTCCAATCCGTTTGGATGCATTTACTTGTAGACAACTAGATCAGGTTTTGGTCATATTCTGATTTGAATTGTCCCCTCAGTCACATCAGTTTTAGGTTCATGATCCACAGCTGCCTTCCTTTCACTTAGTTACCCTCACCCTGTATATAAGTGTCTGGTTTTCAGTTATTCCTTGTCAGGTCTTCTGCTCTGCTTTGTCACTCCTTTGTTTCGCCACAGTTTTTGTCCTGTTTCAGTTTATTTATTAAACGTTTTAGTTCTCCTCCACCAAGCCTGGTCTCCTGCATTTTGGGTCCTCCACAGCCACTCCGTGACATGCACGTCTTTGTGTTCCTTGTCTGAACTGCCATCTGGCTCAAAAGTGTAAGGCTGGATGGCTCCAATATTTCTAGCCATTTTTGTTGCACCACTTATGTTATGTTGGAGTTATATGGGGCTTCAAGGTTACCAGAGAGTGTGCTAACAGAGGAATGATGGGACCTAGGGGCGAGCTTATTCCACATTATCAGTTCCGCCTTAGAACCACTGCCGTTTTGCAGAAACTGTCCCAGAAAACAAAACCGTTTTACTCATTTTGGCTAAAAACAGCATAATCATAATTAAAAGGCCACTGGGAACACTTTTACAATAGATCAATTGGACAGAGCACTTTATTAATCCAGGGGGAGCTTGTAAGCTCATCCATTGCTCCAGAACACACAGATTATAGATATGAAAACGTTGAATATTTAACATATTAAAAGTAATAGCAAATATAAAAAACAAAAATGCCAATTGTTAAAATCACTAAGAACAGAATAAAATAAAAGTAAATAAATTAGTTCAAAGGTCAATGTCTCCCCCTCTTCCCCGCAGCTGCATTGAAAAGTCTAATTGTATTCAGTGTGTCTCCATGTTTTGTCCCACAACACAGCCTGCCCTCTGAATCAGGCAATTCAGTTTTAAGTCATTTATGTTCGCGCTGCCCCCCAACACACCACCGCATAAAACAGGGCACTGAACCCAACAGTCTGACAAAGCATAGAAAGGTTTGTCAAGTTTTGAGCAGACATTAAACGTATAAAAGTTCAAATATTAAGAATGTCGCATAGATCATTTCTTATTAGGTATTCAACAGGTTTTGACACATTCTCAATTCAAGTAAATGAACAAGCCTGTTCAAACTTTGTAAGTAATTAAAAAACACATCTAAGGGAAAATCTTATGTCTTTTAAGTTTAAATGAAATCGGTTTCATTTGATACATTGTGCTCTGAGTTGCTTCAAGCGTCTGTCTTTTGTGTTGCTGCATGCTTACAAATATAGGCAGAGGTCCTTTTGTTTTTATATTCATAAAAACTTCACACATTTTTGTCATGCAAGAAATCCAGGAGGACAATGGAAAGCTGATGGATGTGAGAGAAGCTTTTATTGTCGGTGGAGTGACTGGTGCAGTGGGGTTCGGTGGCAGAGGATGTTAGCCTGAACTCGACTTGGCGTGATTTCATAAAGAAATAGCAAAAGTACAAGGCCAAGGTACTGCACCAGAGAGGGTAACGAACTGGTGATGAATACTGGAGGAGGTCCATCTAATGTAGTGATCAGGAGTAGATGAGATGATTGCCGACTGTTGAGGTCCAGGAGCCACAGGAGCACCATGAAATTCTTTATGCTTAATTCTTAATTTATGCCTGAATTGAACATTTCAAAGCATCAATAACTGCACCAATGGAACAACAAATACTCTACTAAACACAAGAGGTAAAGAAAGAAACATATCTGAATGCAGACAGACAGATCAACACTGAATAGATGGTGATTAATATGAGTCAACACAAAGCTGTGGCTGTTTTTTTTTATGATAGATATTTTTATAACGTGGAAACTGGATGAGAATCAAAAATGTGTTTGAGCTGATTCTGGAGACAAAGATACATGATGGCAGTGAATCAGGCTCCCAAAGAAGCATGCAGGAAGAATGTATATGAGATAGGAGGTAGATTGTAATTGTAATTCTTTTCCCTCAAACATCCATAAAGTGATGCTTGAGAGAAAACAGGCCTGCAGAATCCCTTTTTTCTTTAATAAAAACATGCAATAGTAGAAATTTGATATTGACTTTATATTGTTTACATTGTGAAGCGTTGGTGCAATTTCAACAAGGAAGCTTTGTCTCATTTGCTGTTCCTTTATTCTACATGCCATCACCAATTGGGCCCTCAATTAAACACCTCACCTTTTCTTCTCAGTCAATTACAATCATAGTTTCACCTTTAAACTCTTAGTTGCCTCCCTTCGTTTCAGATCTTTCTCCAGCACTCCCTCCACCACGTCCTCCAGCAGAACTGATGCTTCAGTACTGTCTGGCCCTTAACCGCCTTGTCTAGCAGCACTGGGTTTATTCATATATGATGTGAGCTTATCCCAACCACGCAAGAGGTAATCAGCCCAGTGCAGAACAACTAAAAATTAGGGATTTATTTAATGCACATCTTCCTGTATCATAAATAAATCCAAACTTGCATTCCTGTGATCTCTCCCTATTGAAATTCATGTCAGAAATGGAGAACTAGAGGACCTGAACGCAGAAAACATAGACCTGTAGACAGCACCTCAATTCAAAATCATGAAAATAATGACGATAAGCAAAAGATGAAAAATGTTTACAACAAAAACCAGAAGCAACACTTGATATAGAGATGAAAGGAGTTGGCCAAGAAGTAAACATCAAACTCTTAATTTGACAGAGCAATAATAAAATTACAGGAAGCAGCTGTGATGATTGGAAGCTGAAGCCTGATGTATACATAGTTGAACAGAAATCTGAACTACTAAACAACATAGACACAAAAAGCAAGAACAAAAAATACGAGTAAAATAACATAATCAAAAACAGGAAAGACTGACATGTAGACGTGTGCTGAGGTCTGAATGTTCTCCTATATTTTAGAAGATATCAGCAGTAAGCTGGGGAATGCTTCATTCTTTAGATTCTTCTCTTGTGACTAGTAAAATAAAATGAAGTGCTTGAAAACAGTCATTGCTTGAATGAAGCTGGAGTGTTGTGTTCACTAGCAGTTTTATTTGTATCTCACGCTTGTACGTCCTGAAAGGGCTGTAAACTGTGTGTTTGTAACGTTAACTCTCCCCTTGATGACAAGAGAAATGTGTGAAGTAAATGTGATTTAACACTCACAATTAGTCATCTTTGTTCCTGTTTATGACTTGTGTTGGTACAGCATGCAGGCGCACCTCCCCGACCTCAGGTTTAGACTGACATGCACCCACTGTGTAAGTGCTTAGACCTGGGGGGTCACGCACACAGCCCGTAGGTCGTATGTTAAGTCTCTATAAAGATGATTAGGTGTGACACCACAATCACCAAAATATCGTTGTCAAAAAGAAGAAGGGTTGATGTGGAGTGTCAAAACCCGTGTGCTTGGCATGTAACCAGCAGGTCACAGTGCTCAAAGAATATAACATTCGGCGCCACCATGAGACTCATCATGAAGAAAAGTTTCACCATTTGCAGGGACAGTTAAAAAAATAGTAGAATAACCAACTATGAGTTGGACTAAAAAAAAAAACAACAGTCTGCATTTACTGCAGGTATGATGGGAACAACAGTCCTAATCAGGTCGTGTGCTCTCCTCTGTTCTGCTGGCACTTCTTTGGTTCTCCCATGGTTTGGTCATGTTTAAGTTTGTTTATTAAATGTTGAAGTTTCTGCCACCAAGCCTGGTCTTCTGCATATTGGGTCCCACACCACCAATTCCTGACAGCCAACACAGGAAAAGATTTTTGGACATTTCATTGTGTTTTGCACACTTAACTGACATTGTGAAATGTGCGAATCCTGATAATGTTGGCCTAGTAAAGGTCAAACCATGACAAGTTTCCCCAAGAAAAGGAACTTCACATTCTTATGTTCACAGATGTTTGTACATTTATTTTAGTTTCATTTTTCGTTGATTTGCCCATTTTTGTTTTAGGCACAGTGTTTAGTTTTTTCTGTAGTCCCCTCTTGAGTTTACTATTGGGATTCCTTCAATGTTAGACGTAAAATATTCAGTCTATATAAAATTAAATAAACCTTTTTTTTGTAAAATGCATTTGATTTAATACCCATCTGCTTCTGTGAATGAATGTGTAATAAGTGATTAGGCTACTATGTTGATTGAGCCATACTATGCTTGTGAGGCAAACAAAGCTACAGGTAACAAGTTGACCATTGGGTATTTTGTTATTATGTTATTGATCCGGCCCACTTGAGATCAGATGAGTTAAATGTGGCCCTTGAACCAAAATGACACCCCTGGCTTAGTCGAACATGAATCTGTGAAATACACCAGGCAGAGTTACACTGCATGTCCTGTGATAATCCAAACTTTAAAGAAATCTTTCTTCTCTAAACTCTAAACCTGCTCGAGGGAAAATGGGAATAGATCATCCCAGCTGAGGTAATGCACTTACTTACTAGAGGCTTAAATGTTCAGCAGTCATACTTTTTATAGGTATAAATAAACTTTAGTAAAATAAAATAAGTCATGCGGTCACCAAATATGTATATATACACTGCAAAAACGGAAAAAAAAGAAAAAAAATTCTAAGCTGTATTTTCTGTCTTGCATGAAAAATAGTGTTTAGAATGTTTTCAAAAGCAAAACAATCTTAGTTTAAGAAAATTTCATATTTCATGGAAAACATAATTTTTTTTCTCCAAAAACAAGAATTCTTGTTACATTTTTCCTACTCTTTTTTTTTTTTGTTCATATAAACAGCATTTTTCAAATCTTGGGAGTTATTGACTTCTTTCCAAGAATATGTTCTGGCAGTGTGGTTTTTGAGGGACTGAAGTTTTCTAAAAAATGATATTTAGCCTCACTACAGCCGCTGCGTGTCAGGGTTGTTCGGGCCTGTGGAGGGTCGTAGACAGGATTGCATCTTGAGAGGTGTGTTTTGCAGTTCCCTTATGTCCCTTTACAGCCACCGAAAGGGACAACGTGAAAATGGAAAGGGCCCAGTGTGTGTAGTAAATCATGAAGTATCTGTAAGGCAAACATAAGCTGCTTGCACTTATGATGTACAAGTCATGCTGTTGTACGGTGCTCTTACACAGCACTGTGGTTATTAGTAAGCGGGCTCCTTACTGACCGCAACAGGTTGTGCATGTGATACATAAGTGCCCGTAGGACACTTGTAGGATGCCTACACATATTACGCTCTGTCTGAATTCCTAAACTCTAATAGTCAGGCCTCATGCAAGGAGTGCACGTTTATACTCAAGCAGGACTAACAGGCCCTAAGTGCAGCGCACAGGATTTTTGAGGGGGTTGGAAAAAAATAAGAAAATCCATATGACTTGCCTACGACTCACCAATTTCCCTCTTACTTAGCTTTACATGTTATAAGTGTTTGCTTTGACCTTTCTCTCACAGCATGCCTGTAGAAAAAATGCACATGAAAATTTTTGCCATACAGACTCACCAAGCAGTAAATGATCCTAACATTTTGTGCAGCCCAGGTTTGTCCATTTTTTTTCTTGTATCTAGCCACAAGGGCAGTTATGACAGCTTCCAAAGAAAAAATATACACAGTCTCCACATCCATCTATTTTACCAGTTAAACAGTGTTGGGGGAGTTGATTCTAAAAGGTAATTAAGTACTTTACTTAGTTAAAGGATGAATATTGTAATTAAATTAATTTACTCATTACCTATTTAGTAATAAAGTAATTTACTGCTCGTTATTTTACTTTTTTTCTACTCATATACAAATTATCAAGGGTAAAACAGCTAATGTTGTAAAATGAAGGTAAATAAATAACATG
Source organism: Oryzias celebensis (assembly GCA_014656515.1). Classification (NCBI taxonomy): domain Eukaryota; kingdom Metazoa; phylum Chordata; class Actinopteri; order Beloniformes; family Adrianichthyidae; genus Oryzias; species Oryzias celebensis. Next base: position 24,000,241 of record BNCR01000001.1, on the reverse strand, counting down.
TAAATAAAATTACCATATTTTATAAAGCAATAACCTTTTGGAAGTTCAATGTATGGTTTAAGGTATAAACTGGCTTGATTTGAATTCAAACAAAAGTGTGAAAAATGACACAAAATAAGTTACAACATATGTCATCTATGCCACCGGTCAAAGTCAGCTGTGAAAAACACTGTTACACATATATTCATCACTATCAAACTATAGGTCTGGCTTTTGAAAACACAACGAAATATTAAATGCCTCCATATTCTTTTGGCTGACTTTATGTATTCCATTACAATAAGTTGCACTCATTGTCCACGACCGTAAATCGCTCAATCTTTGTTGAACATTATAAATTAAATGGTGTCTTTAGTAATGTCCCGGATGAGCTGAACGTTTTGATACCAAGATTGCTGAAATCGCTATGAAATATGAAGGAGTTTTTATGCATCGAAAAACGTATGAAAAGGAGCAGGAGAATCCCTGCAATTAATTAAGAAAAAATGACTTCCAGGAAGAAACAATGAGAGTATGCATGTATTTTGACCGATCCTCAACTCGCACACATGGATGCGTGTAGATGTGCCAGTTGTTCCTTTTTTTTTGTTAGTCCCGGTTTTGTTTCATCTAACCAAGAGAAAATGTCAGAGCCTAAGAAACAAAGTAACGAGGGTTTCTATAGTCCAGTATTTGCAATTAAACACCGAATATTGAACTGTAATTTGTTACGTTATTGACAAAAGTAATCTGTGACTTTGTAATCCGTTACCTACAACACTGCAGCTAAATAGGAAGAGTGTTAGCTGGAGGCAATCCCACCCATCAAGAAGAAAGATAAGCCTTCACCAAACCTTGAGCTCTATTTGTTATTAGCAAGCTAACAGCAATAAGCAGAGTCCTAGTCAAAATCACTAATTAACCTTGCATGCATGTGTTTAAACTTATGAAGATTCCACAGAAAACTTTCACTTTCCACGTCAGCATGCACTCCATGTGCATAGTCAAATATTGTAACCCTAAACCCAGCAATCAGAGGTGTTATCACAGTTTTGATTGCAGCCAAAGTAATTGTGTGCGTAGGAGCTGTGCTTGATGCTTTTCGTCCCCACACAGTCTTCTGATAATCCTGTAAATGGGTTTTGTACACGAGTAAATCTAATTTTAACAACCTCTGTGCAATGGAAACCCTGCAGACCCCCTGCGGTCTGTGGTGCCCCACTTAAGGGGGTGCTGCCTCCAGGCTGAAAACCACTGCTTTGGCAGACGCTGAGAAAAGGCTTCTAGGATTTGCTCAGAAGTTCATATGTCCATCTTTTGCATCAGAATTTCCCGTAACTCTTTTTTCAGATGATTTAGTTGTCCTAAATAGCTGTGGTCGTGACACAGCCACAAATCAGTTAAAAACACTGAGAAGTCTATTTCCAGCTGTTGATTGCCTTGACTCTGTCAAATGAGAACTTTGATACAGCAGCCAATTATGATTTATGCCAAAAAATTAATGCAAAGCTTACTGAAAACCAAACTAAATGAATGATTGATTTGCCTAAACAATATAAAAAAAGCAGAAGCATTTTAAAAAATGATGAAATGTAAAGTAAATTGCCGTCACACTGTTCTATTGGGGATTTCTGATCTTCTCCATCTGATGGGTTGATGGAGTTTTTAATGTTTTCAGAGTTTATGTGTTCTCTTGATAAGCTCTCTCTGTCTAACACAAACACCATTTATGTCTCAAATGTCATTGTGTACTTATCCATGTTTTGTTTTTTGCTTGTTTTTCAGTTACAGTAGGGTTTGTCTTTCTGAAAGTATATACACTCACTATATGAAAATAGCAGATTGTCCATAAATATTTAATTTTTGCAAACAGCAGACATCTGCAGACATTTGCATGTACAATGTATGCAGAACACTGAAGCAAATTGCTGCTTTTTCTTTTGAAATGTTTGTCTATTATTAGATTTTTACAATTGCTGTATTTTTCTTTGCAGCAGACGCCTGTTCTCTGAACAGTTTGGCTGTTGGGGTGGGACTCTTACTTAAGTTGCACCCTCTTATATGTGACTTTTTGTTTTTAAATAAGAAGCCCATTTGTGCGTTATTTTCCTACTAACAACCGCTAGAGAGCACTGTAGGTGTGTGTATAAGTATTTGCTACTGACAGCAGTGCAGAAGAAGAAGCGCAGGCCTCGGCAGAGTTGTTCCACAGTGACACCGATGATGAAGAGTTTCGTGGATTTAGCTAATTTGAAATATATAAAGAGTAGTTGACTTGTTAGCATGTCCTTCATGCTATGATTATCTGAATAATTGATCATTTGTTGGGCAAATATACTAGACCCTTATTCAATTTCTCCTACGTTTCATGTTACAGTTGCAGTGGTGAATCGTGCATAAATTCAGTCTATTTTTGTTTTCTACACTCACTGGCCACTTAATTAAATACACCTGTCCAACTGCTTGTTAACACACATTTCTAATCTGCCAATCACATGGCAGCAGCATCTAGGTGTACAAACATGGTTAAGACGATCTGCTGCAGTTCAAACTGCAGAACTGGGAAGAATCGTGACTGAAGTGACTTTGAACATGGTTGTTGGTCTCAGACGGGCTGGTCTGACTATTTCAGAAACTGATGGTCTACTTGGATTTTTACCCACAACCATCTCTAGGGTTTACAGAGAATGGTTTGAGAAAGAGAAAATATTCAGCGAGCAGCAGTTCTGTGGGCAGAAATGCCGTGTTGATGCAAAAGGTCAGAGGAGGATGGCCACACTGGTTTCCAGCTGATAGAAAGTCAACAGTAACTCAAATAACCACTGGTTACAACCAAGGTCTACAGAAGAGCATGTCTGAACGCACAACATGTCCTACCTTGTGGCAGATGAGCTACAGCAGCAGAAGACCACACCGGATTCCACTCCTGTCAACTAAGATTATGCAACCGAGGCTGCAATTCACACAGGCTCACCAAAATTGAAAAAAAGAAGGTTGGAAAAACGTTGCCTGGTCTGATGAGTTTTGATTTCTGCTGCAACATTCGGATGGTAGGGTTAGAATTGAACCAATGCCATGTATCATCGGTTCAGGCTGTTGTTGGTGGTATAATGGCTCACTTTGGGCCCCTTAGAACCACTTGAGCATGGTTACAACAATACAGTTTACATGAATATTGTTGCTGGACATGTCCATCCCTTTATGACCACGGTGCACCATCTTCTGATGGCTACTTCCAGTAGGACAAGGCTCCACGTCATGAAGATGGAATCATCTGACTGGTTTCTAGAACATGGTAATAAGTTCACTGGGCTCAAATGTTCTCCACAGTCACCAGATCTCAACCCAATAGATCACCTTTTGGATTTGGTGGAACAGGAGATTGGCATAATGGATGTGCAGCTGACAAATCTGGAGTAATTGTGTGATGCCATCATGTTAATATGGACTAAACTCTCTGAGGATGTTTCCTGTATCTTGTTGAATCCATGCCACCAAGGATTAAGACAGTTCTCAAGCGAAAGGGGGTCCAACCTGGTAATAGCAAAGTGTACCTAATAAAGTGGCCGGTGGGTACATTCTGTTATTATGATTTGCCTTTGAAGATGAAAATTCCAGTCTTGGTCATGTGTTTAGTTAAATAAATGTCTCTGAAAGTCTGACTTTTCTATGATTTTAGGATGCAATGAAATAAAAATATGGTAATTTCTTTGAGCAACCTTTGGTTGAAGAGCTGAATAGGCTAGAGTTTGTTGCTATCATCTGCTAAAGAGTTAGGCTTTTTAAAAGTTGTTTATGCTGACTGATGCACAGTGTTGAAAGTTTTGGCTTCAATTATGGATAACCACATTTACTCGATAGTAAGCTGCTTCCTGGGTTACTCTGGCAGCCCGGTGTTCTTGACCATGTCTCCAGATGTAGCCAACCTACAAATCCTGACATAAAACATCTGGTTCACGTCACACGAACAATGACTTCAACCCAATATAATCTCTGATGTGTTATTTCATTTGAACTGAGCTAAGGAATTGAGGCCTTTGACCCAATAAGCTGATTAAGATATCATTTACATATAAGTTAATCACTTCCAGCTTGGAGTTTTTGTGTGCCCTGCAAAGAGTCAACACATCGTACGACCTCATTAGCATGGACCCTCATGAGTTCACGTGTCATACATTTATTCATGCATTAATTCATGCTGAGTCTTGCATTTATTATTACATGAATTACAGATAAGTCACGAATGCTGATATTAAAGCGTTGCGTTGCGTTACAGATGGTTTTCGTCAGTCTTTGGCTTGCAGAGAGGCTGTCCTCTTTCAGTCAGTCTCCGTTTAAGAAGTGGACGAGCTTTTGGGTCAGGAGGGACGTGAGTTAAAAATAATGCAAACACAGTAATGCTTCCATTGTGATACTCACTTATATATTCTGAATTCATAATTCAAGCAGCAGGAAAGAACAAAGAAAGCCTGTGTTTTTCCAATGGAGACTTAGCCCACTGTGTGATTGAAGGTGGACTCCCAGCAACAAACACACAGAACACACACTCAGATATAATCATGGAGCTAAGATGAAACCCACGGTTAATGCATGCTGATATTATAGATCTTTATGCACCATTTCTTGGAAGTTGTGGAGTAAAGTCCATTTGAAAGCTCTTTGGTAATATTTTGAAAGTGAACATTTCTGAAGCACAAGATTCAGAGAAAATGCATTTAAATGCATTTACTCATTCAGCAGCATTGATAACAAAAATTATGTTATATATATGCAACAAAAAGTTAAGAATTAGATCATTTCTTATTTTTCAAAAATTGAAAGAGCATTTTTCATTATGCTTATTTGTTTTTTAACCATGACATCTTCTTAAACTGTTGTTTTTGATAACAGAATAGGCTACTTTACTACATTTTCTGATTGTAGTAATAATTATCTTTTTTGATAAACGTACGGATCACATCTTCCAACAACCATTCGTTTCTGCAGTGCAAAAGTGAAGCCTGAACGGAAACAGACCCCTTTGACTGATGGTTTTTTTCTGCCCAACTCAACACTATTCAAAAACAGCAATTGGAACAAATTCAAATATCAAGCTCTTCTGCATTCACCCTTTGCAAAGTCCACCTGCCAATCATAAACTGTGCCTCTAAATTTACACAAATTTAATCTCAGACAATATCAAAACAGCAACTTTTTTAAAATGGCCCCCTCAGATTTGAAAGGGAAAATAAATAATGCCATAAACATCAAATTGAAAAATTGTACTTTTTGAGTTTAACATGAGAGTCAATGGAGCATTGCTCCCGTCTGCATCCTGTCTCCAGTAGTTTTTAAAACAATATTTAGAGAAACAAATATTGAGAAAAAATATCAAAGGTGGGGGCTTGGTGAAAATGAACTTTGTAGACATGTTGAGTAAAGTTTACCTTGAGCACACAAAAACTCTCTGAAAGTTGGGCAATAGGCAAGTAATACATTTCATGACAACATTTAGCTTTACAAACAAATGCAACATTTAATGTTGATTTAATTGTACATCTGGTGTTTTTGCAACTGGATGATACTTAAGCAGTATATGATCTCTTGCTACCTTTCCTTCTAAGTATTTACATTAATTAGGGTATTTTTGGCAATCGTTCACTAATCATAAATGTTTAGACGCCATAAAAATGTAAATAATGATCAATCTACCCATTTAATAATTAGTGCTATGAGGAAGATTTGTTTCACATCTGAAGGAGGATTTCACTTTGTAATTAGCAGTTAACAACAAATAACAAACACACACACGTACATAACCTCATGACATTAGCTATACAGGATTGATAAAATACTGTATCTATAAATTAATGACAATATATTCTAAAGAATGTGTGTGGGGTCAAATCAGGATCAGCTTAAACTGAATCCTTAGATGTGATGTACAGTAGTGATCATGTTCTCCCAAAGTTTGCTACATCAGAAAAGGGATGACCCAGGCGGCGCCAATAACAGATGTTGTCCTGGAGTAGAAATGATGCCACCATGACCTCTGTCACTTAATGTCCTAAATGTCCAGGCAGCCAATGGGCTCAAAGCCCCACACTCGCATAATTTAGGCAAAACACAAAAAAAATCTGAAGTTTTGGACAAAAAGAAATGAGGGAGAAAAAAACAAGCCAAAAATTAAAAATACAGAACAACAGCAGTTACACGCATATATTTTTTTATCCTATTTTAAGAGTTTTATGCTAATTAATTTGTTTTTCTACATTTTAAGTATTTTTTTAAGTAAACTTTTTTTTTTCAAATTTTCTATATTTCTTTGAAGTTTATAATGTTTACTTTCGATTTTAATACTGTTTTCAAAATGTCTTTTTTATACAAATTAACAAAATCTATTTTTCAAATTTACAGTGTGGTTTTTCTTTTGCATTAAAAATCCACTCAAATCACATTTTCTAGGACATAGTTTCTGCAGAGCGACAGTAGTTCATTAGAAATTTCTGTGCAGGACTGTTGGCATGGAGTAAGCCTACCTCCACACTTCCCTTCATGCTTTTGTTTACACTTCTCCCTGCTTGCTTACAGCGCTTTACATCCCATACCTAACATTACCAGTGCAACAAAAACTGGCAGCAATATTTGATTCAATTCAATTCAATTTTCAATTTTATTTACAGTATATAGCCCAATATCACAGCCATAGCTGTCTCATTGGACTGATATCCGTATATCGATCTCTCCGACCATATGGTTGCGAGCCAGATACCAGCTCAGACGAGGAAAAGAAGACGTAAATTGATCTATTTGTTAACAATAGGAAACTTGTGTATTTTCTACATCACATACAAACTTTTTTCAACAGAATCTTTTGTCTGCTCCTTGTTCACAAAAATTTGAACAAAAGAAAAACTCAGAAATGCAATTTTAAAGGTCCTATATCATGCTATTCTTAAGCCTTATAGAAAAAACTATATCCATATATAGGCTAATATATTACCTTTTGCACACCAGACAACAAATCATTTATGAAATACAAGTTCTTGGTTTTTTTGTAAGCTCCTTCTCCTATCTAGAAGTAGACGCCTCGATCTCTTTCACTCCTTCTGGGTGCAACTGTAATATTGTCCAATGGTGCCTGCTTCACACTAGTATTTCCCATCCTCAATCCTCAAGTGCCGCTGCCCTACATGTTTTACATTTCTCCTTGCCTTCCACTCCTGGTTCAGCTCATTAGCTTTACAGAAACCTGACATTGACTCACAGTTATTTGAAGGTATGTTGACATGGAAAAAACGAATATGCACAGCGGGGGTCCTTGGGAACCAAAGTTGTCAAAAACTGCTTTCTATCACTGCATCCAACACTTTAGCATTGCTCTTGATGTAAACTTGAATGCAGCTGCTTGGCTGTGCAAACCCACTCTTTAGAGCTCTTTAACCATCTGATCCTGAGCTTATCTGAAGGCTACATAAAGTTTGAAGCTCTGTGGTGACTCACTCTGCAGAAAGTTGGTGACCTCAGTACTCTGTGCCTCATCATCCCCTGATCCTGCTCTGTCAGTGACCGTGACCTCTCACTTCATGGTGGAGGTGCTGTCATTTCCAATTGCTTCCTCTGACACTTGACTTGAATATTTAGTTGCGTGGAAATGTCATGATTGTTCCTGTTTTACAGGTGGTGCAGTCCCATGATGGAATCCACAAAGCTCCAAAGAGCAGCCTTCACTGATAAATCAGTTTGAATGATGAAGATTTTATCTTTTACACCTTTGACCATGGAAGGGATTAAAGCACTTGAATTAAATGATGTGAGCGGGCTTAATGCTTTTGGCAATTAAGTATTTGTTGACAGGCATTTGTAACTAATGGGCCACAGTTATAAATGTTTCACAGATGTACAAGTAATCCATGGATCTTGGCACGCATGGCATAGATCAGTAAGGCAGCACATGGATGCAGGCTTGTTACATTTGTGAACAGATTGCAAGACTTCTGGTCATCTGTGGGGTAGAATCTGGATTGTTTTAAGAACCCAATTCAATGAAAGTTGGGTTTTGGGGTTTTAAGGATGTTCTTATGGCATTGTTCTCATTATGAGGACACATACAGAAAATAAAGCTGAAAAATTGATTTTCTGAGTATTTTCTTATTCAAATTGTGGTGAATCAGGAGCAGACAAAAAAGGGTGTTTGAAAAAGATTTTAAGCGTGACGATCCTGCCCACAACTCTAGGGTGGATGTTCTATGAACTGCTGTCATTCTGCAGAAAGTATGTCCTAGAAAACAACAGAGGTTTTTTGATTTAGGATGAAAACTGTCTAATCATAACTAAAAGACCACTGGGAACAATTTTAAAATAGCTTAAAAGATGATCAGAGTGGGACTTTAAAGAAACTTTGACATTTTCAGTACACCAAAAGCTTTTGGACAATTCTGTGCCCCCACCTGTGTAGGGGACAATTTTGGGCTTTTTTCTGTTTCATCATGTCTAAACAACAGAGCACACAAAGGTTCACAATTCATGCATAAGCTAGCGATAGTTTCTTTTGGAGGAACTTGACTGGATGCTACAGTCTTGAAGAGCATCTCTGCCTCAACTGTCAAGTCTGACCTCTGATCTCCAAGCTTTCTTTGTGTAGAACTTCAGTTGTTAAAAATTTAACCACTTAAACTGTTCCCACCTCTGTGAGCTGCATGTCATCCATCCACAAACCTTGCATTTTTCCTGATAACATCATCATAATCCGCTTTCTAACGGTTGACCAAAGGCACTTTGGTTTGCGCTATCCTTGTTCCTCAACATAACCTGAGAATCACACACATTTTCATAATTAAGACACCTGGTTTACTTGCAAGTGCACTGAAACCTACATTTTTGAGCAGACCAGCACTAAACTGTTGGTGTGATTTCAAATCCATACAAAGAAAACAGATAGTTGAAGAAAATAAAGGAAACTACATGTAGTGGTCAAAGCAGTGGTCTGTTCTATCAGTCAAAGTCTCCAAGATAAAAGTGTTGGTGTCTGGTGCGTGGCTTAGTTATAAAAATCTTTGCTTTGATGTAAACTTTTTTTTTCATCTCAAACATTTCTGAAGTCTTTATTTTTGAAAAAGACGTTGATGCTTCTTGGATGTTTTTCTTCTTCTTTTGATCAGAGGTAAACAACAGTGCAACTTCATCTGCTGTGTTCCTCTTTCTGATGAGTTCAAGTGTTTTCATCAACCTGACCATGTTGTCAACTGATTGGTTGATGTTTGCGTCAGCTGTAAATGGGACAACAGACAGCTGCTTCTGTTATGTGTCATTATTTTGGTCGAAAAGGACAAATTGACTGTTTTTACCATGGCTGCTAATAGCTTGTTGAGTTTTTTAACACTTTAAAAGATTACAAATTTCAAAAAAGTTTGGAACTTTGTTTCATTTCATTCTCTGAATTTCATACGTTTCTTAAACATGCAATATTTACATAAAAAAGTAGAAAATTTCAAATGTTTTTATAGTTTAGAAATAAAATCCCTAAGAAAAACAGCTGAGGAATTGGACTAATAAGTTTGAGGATTAGGTGATAGTTCAGAAACTTATTAAATGACTATGAGGGTAAAAATCTGCTCATGTAAAGATAGAAGAGAATAAATAATCAACATGACTGAAAAAAAGTCATACTGAAGAAGTGGACCTGTCAAATGTTTTTTTTCTTTCTTTTTCTGAAGTCTCTCCACAGTTTTGACAGATTTTTAAGGCCTCTGACAATTTCAACTTCCTCTGGAAGTTTCTGACAGAACTACTGGGGGACTCATGAGGATTTGATGCCAGGTGGAAAGACACAGCTTTTCTAACTGTAAAAAAAAAACCAAGGGAGAGGATTTTAGGAAGAACATTTTGAGAAGATTTTAAGTCCAGTTACAAGGACTCAACTTCAAGACAACGTCACCTGGATGAATGAGAAAAAGACCAAAAAACTCCACACAGCTAGCACCTTAAAATCACCATGTCTGACTTAACACCACAATTATAATTCAACATAAACAATTAAAAAGAATATATATATATATTTATAGAAGAAAAAAGCTTTTAAAAAGGCAACAGAACCACCCTGGATCTACATTAGTCTAAGGAGCAAAAGTCAGCATTTGCCAGCACCAAGAGACAACAAGCTACTCAAAGAGAAAGAACAAGGTCCAAAGACAGTCAAGACTGTCCTAGTCTATTTGAGGTTTTGGTTCACTATTTAAAAAGAAAACCAGCTTTTTACAGCATTATGGATTAGTTATTCGATATTTTTTTCAGCACAATTTGGTGCCATTCATAAACTTTTGTTGAGCTGTCAAGTATTTTTCATGCAAAAAGGCTTTAATTTAATTTGCTATTTTTCTAAACATGCCATTGTTCAGTCATTTAGGACCACCTAAACGTACAACCATCCTTTTTTGCACAGCTATCCGATCACTTTGGCGAGCCAGCCAGCGGAGTACCTCGGCAGCTCTGCCTCCCTGTGCGATGGCGATCGCCTGCTCTGCCGGTCCTTGGGCAGTGGAGCTTTCTATGCTGTCCATCAGGAAGCTGGCTAGCATAGCAGGCTCTTTTGCTTCAGTTCCATGGGCTCTGTGTCGGGCTGGGGACCATGTCCAATGTGAATGCAGCATTAGTATAGACTAAGTATATTTGTAAGCTTAAATGAAGCTAAGGTGACAGCGACAAAAAGGCATTATGTAAAACAAGTCTAAACAGAAACAAGAATATGACTGAGATTAAACCCAAACGAAAAGAAAGTGCCCAATCTTTACAGACCAGGCTAGTACAAAGTCTTATTTATTACAAGTGCTTTCACATCCCCATAGCCCCACCTTGCTCCACAGGATATTTTCCTGTGTCTTGATTAATGCTCCTCAGATTTGAAATTATTTTTTCTACTCAATATCCACATGGCTTACATAAGTTACTCTCTTTTGGTTTTATATCCACGTCTTACTTGTTTGGGTGGTTCATTTACATCTTTGGTGAACAGCATAAAGAGTGAAACTGCCGGCTAATGAAAAAGAAGTAGGGAAAGGAACTGGTCCAATTGAAGCAGCTCTGATAATGTAACTCAGCAATATTCGACTGTGGTTATTGAACCCTTCTGCAAAGATGTGAATCTAAGGTCTTACTTTAAATGTATTTTTTCTTCAATTTAAAAAGCTTATAACAAGAGCAGAATGACATTCCTGTAATCTCTCATATACTTCAGACCTCAGCTGCTTAAGATTTAAATTATCTCTGGCAAAGACTCTGTCTAATCCTTTTTAAAAACACCCTACGCAGGCAACCTTCTTAGCTTGCAGAAATAAAAAATCTGAATAGTAGTTCATTTTTTTCAGTGTATGAGCGTGACAGTAGTATATTCCGACTGACTTAAACCATTCATGACCTTTTGTTTAAGCACAACAACAGCACGCTGGGGTACTCTCCTTACCAAAGGTGTAATTTTGTCAAAACACAAGGAAATTTGTCTTTCCTCATTTAAATAATTGATTCCCCTCAATTAACTTCAAGAGGGTCCATTACCATCAAGCTTTAACTCAAATGTATGAGAGGAAGAGAAGCAGACCAAATGAGAAGCTAATGTCTGACGCTGAAATATGTTTAACATTGCCAGCCAAAACCTTTTTTTCTGCACAGCATTTTCAATGAAATCCAAAGTGCTTTTTGACTGAGAAATGAAACCCTTTAAGAGCACTAAAAATAAAACCTTAAAATACAGCATGAGCAAAAACATACCAGTAAAGAGTGCTCTTGGGACTGCATGCTGGCAAAAATGTAAATTTTGGACTGGTATAAATGTGGAAAGAATGGAAACACATCCATACACACCATTTTTGCTTAAAGTTCCTTCACATTGTTTGGTTCTGACCCAAAACTCAACTGCTTGTAAATGTCAGAGCTATGCTATGTTTATATACTACAAGTAGGAAGACTCTTACACCCCACGACATTTAAAAGCTAGCAGACAACATTAAAACATGTTTTTATTTAACTGTAAGCCATCGCAGGGAATGGAGCTGAGTGACGGATTGATGTGATGTGTTCCCCAGGTTGTGGGTGAACACAAGGGTGAAGTCTCACAAACTCACAATAGTCAGTACTCACATCACAAGCTAAAGGTTGTTGTTGGGTGGGACTCGATAAAACAAGAGCTAGATAACTTACAAAATAACATTAACCCAGGAAAGGGCTTTTTGGAGCCATTTAACTTGGCAATGTATCATTTTTTTCCACTCATCTGGGACTGGGACTCTATGAAAAGCTGTCCAGACTGGAAAGGCGTTCCCAGACCAGTTGACAAATGTGGTCTCGCCAATGTGTCTTGGGTTATTCCTGGAGTCTTTGCTCAGTGGGACATGCCCAGAACATCTTCAGGTTGTTTCTGAACAAGATGTTTGAGCCGCCTCAGCTGGCTCCTCTCACTGTGGAGGAGCAGCAACTTCACTCCGACCTCCATCCGGGTGGAAGAGCTTCTCACCCTTTCTCTAAGGAACCACTTTACTACCCTAAAAAAAAGACTCATTTCAGCTGTTTGTTTTCAGGACCTTGTTCTTTCTGTCATGACCCAAACCTTATGACCTTCTGTTAGTGTTGGAACAAAGATCTACCTGTAAATTAAGAGCTTTGCTTTCTTACTCAGCTAGCTCCACCAGAACGGACCGGTACAAAACCACATAACAGCAGTTGCTGCTCCAATCCGCCTGTCAGTCTCACGCTCTGACATTTCATCACTTATAAGTAAGACCCCAAGATATTTGAACTCCTTCACCTGTAGCAGGATCCCTCTATCCACCCAGAGAGGACAAACTGTCACTCACTGGTCAACTGCCTCAGTTCTGACACTCATTCCAGTCACTTCACACTCAACTGCAAACCACCCTAATGCACAAACGAGGTTCTGGCTCAAGGATTGGTCCCCAAACCATGGTCCCTGCAGGCCTTGGCTACACTTTCAAATTCTGTCCATAAAGTGTACAGTAAAGTACTAACAGAAGTGATGATAGGGCAGTTCTGCTGGAGCCCAGCATGCATTGGTAAACATCAGGATCCAGTTACATCACCCAGAATGGTGTCACTTTCTTCTTCTCTCTCTTCCTACAAACACTCCTCCCTCCACTCCTTCTTCAACCAACAGTAGTCTAATTTCCATCGGCCTGTTGGTGAACAGCACCAATGGCAGTCTTGGAAACCCTGGCCCATGATGATAGCCATACAGATCTGGTATACAATTACAGCTGCAAGTCTGTGAGGGTTTGTCTCTAGCAGCTTTGCATTTCTAGAGACTGAAATCTTTGCCCATTCTTCCTTTCAAAATAATTCAAGCTGAGTCAGATTAGATAGAGAGTGTTTGTGAACAGCAGTTTTCCGATCTTACCAGAGATTCTGGATTGGATTTAGGTCTGGACTTTTACTGGGTCATTCCAACACATGAATATGTTTCATTTGAAGCCATTCCCTTGTAGGTTTGGTTTTATGTATAGGGTGGTTGTTCTGTTGGAAGGTGAATCTCCGCTCCAGTCTCAAGTGTTGTACAGACTTAAACAGGTTTTCCTCCAACATTTCTCTGGATTTGGTTCCATCCATCTTCCCATCAACTCTAACCAGATTCCCTGTTCCTGCTGAAGAGAAGCAGCTCCAGAGCATGATGCTGCCACCACCATGTTTGACAGAACACCTTCTTCCACACGTTTGCTGGGTCACTCACATGGCTTATGGCAAACTGCAAATGGGACTTCTTGTGGTTTTCTTTTATCAATGGCTTTCTTCTTGCCCATCCTTCATAAAGTCCAGATTTGTACAGTGCACGACTGATTGTTGTCCAATGGACAGATCCCCCACCTGAGCTGTAGATCTCTACAGGTCATCCAGAGTCACCACGGGCCTCCTGGCTGCATCTCTGATCAGTTCTCTCCTTGTTCAGCCTGTTAGTTTATGTGGACGACCATGTCTAGGTAGGTTTGTAGTTGTGTCATGCTCTTTCCATTTGCAGATAATGGACTGAACAGTGGTTTGTGGGATGTTCAAAGCTTGGGAACTTTTTTTCTAGCCTAACCCTGCTTTAAATTTCTCCACAACTTTATCCCTGACCGATCTGGTTTTTTCCTAACTCTTCATGATGCTGTTTTCTCCCTAATATTCTCTTGACAAACCACAGAGACTGTCACAAGACAACTGGGTTTGCATACTGAGATTAAATGACACACAGGTGGACTTTATTAAGTCATTAAGTCAATATTTGATCAGTCACCAATCATCAAGCAACGTCTGGAGGCAATCAGATGCACTCAAAGAAAAGGGGGCTGAATACTTTTGCACACTGGACTTTTTTCTATGTAAATAAAATTGAACTCTTGCTCAATTTTCTTTCCACTTCACGTGTGTGCCACTTTGAGTTGGTCTTTCATGTAAAATTCTGATATGTCTGCGGTCATAATGTGAGAAAACGTGGAGAAGTTCAAGGGTATGCATACTTTTGCAAGCCACTATACTAGGTGGTTCATAATGACATTGTTTAAACCAGCCCCTGCTGCTCATCTAAATTCACTCTTTCAGGCATAAGTTAGTTTATTCTATGCCATTTCTTTTTCTATTTTGTTTTCCATCAAATTATTTGTAAAATGACATTTTAATTTTTTTGGGTGGCTTGAATACTTCTTTAAATATATATTTGAAACAGTAGAAATTTACATTCTATCATGTTTTTACCCTGACCTTTTTTAAGAACTTGTTTTTTATAGAGCTCTGCAGTTAGACTTTTTTTCTCCACTTACTAAACCCAATATTCAAAGAGCAGTCTGACCGAGGATCGAAGTGTTTTTTTTTTATTTGTAGAACACCTCCTGGTCTATGATTGGTACTTGAGGTTTCTAAAATGGTACAGTCATGCCACCATGGACGTGCCTGTTCTTGGAATCCAAGCAGGGTTGGTCAGGGTTAGTCCTTGAATGGGAGATGACCTGGGACTATACAGGCATTATAAGTTACTGCAATTACATGAGAGCACTCTCCAGTGTTTCCTTGTTCCCTTTCCAGGGTCAGTTAAATGTATAAGGTTGGGTCAGGAGGAGCATCCGCCCTTCAGCTGAAGCCAAATCAAAAGTGCAAATTGTGGGGTACTTCACTGTGGTGACCTCTGAAAGAAACTGCTGACAGGACAAACATACGTGGGTTACTTCAAGGACTTTGTACTCCTCTTTGCTCTGAGTTTTGCTCCTCACTTAATCTTTTCAGTCTGCTGTTTCTTCTTAATTCTTGTCATCTCAAACAGGTGTAAAACACATTTCCAGCAGGACATGTATGTGCAGCAGCCAATGTGTAGGCTGTGTTTGATTTTTGGGAGGGTGAAGCATGAGAGAAAAAAAATCTTATACTTATTTTCAACTTATGAAGTCCACATCTACAGCAAAGGAGTCTACGTTGAGTGATTATAGTGTCTCACCTCTGTGTGTAGCTGCATACATTTTTGCTCAAAGGACAAAACCTATTTTTCCAGACCATGTTAAAACGTTGGAGGCTTTACACAAGGATCAGATTAATCACACCACTGAAGACAGAGAAATATGTGAAAGGGCAATATTTAACATTTGCTGGCATTATAGAACAACAAATTCTTCTTTTTTTGTTAAATATGTGGATCCGAATACCTTTCCTCAGGTGTGCATTTATTTATCGAATGTTTTATTGTTTTTGGGTTGTTGTTTTTTTTTTTTTTTAAACTTGGTGGAGTTCAGGAATTCACTTATTTGCAAGAATTGGGGGGGGCAATCCAACAGTGCTGCCATTGTAGGACCACAAGAAACACCACATGCTGATACCTCAAAATACATAGCCAACAGAAGAAAAATCCAAGAGGAATTGCACATACTGGAAGACAAAAGCACAAAGGTTATGACTGAGGTCGAAAAAACCTCAAAACTAACAGGTTAAAACAATCCAGGTTACTGCATTTTCCACTCTATAAGGTGCACAAAAGCCTTAATTAAAAAAAAAAAAAAAAAAGTAGAATACTGTATATTGATTTCTGGTTGTGCTTACTAATGTTGACGCAATGTTGAGAGGTACTGAGCGCTCTGTCAAAATGTTGCGTCAATCGATCAATCAATCAATCTTTATTTAAATAGCACTTTTCATATAAAACATAACACAAAGTGCTATAGGGTTAGCTGTTATTGTGAATACGCTAAGGCAGCTAACGTGAAGCAGTGTTTTTTATTCACATCAAGGTTTGGGATTAGTGTAGACAAAGTAACGCTTGCTTTAGCTGTTTCAGTCTGTTTTTTTTTGTTGCAAACTAGATTGAGAGTTACAGGTATTGTGAATATAACTCTAACGTGGCTGATGTGTCGCATACAAACAATACAGTGGAAAATACAGAAAAACATTCAGACTATAAATCTGGAAACACCATATTAAATGCAGAAACAAGACTACTTATAGAAACGATCTTAAAAACAAGACCTCTAATGAAAACAGATGTAATGCTTAAATCTTCCCGAACAGAATACTTATTCATTGATATGGACGAATGAAGTCTCGCTCCCTTGGGCTCTGCTGGAGTGGGGCCGGCTCACAGCCTGTCACCAGTTTGTGACTATGTTAACTCAAAGCCCTGCTGGGTCAGGGAATGTGTGCAGTGCAGAAACTTTGCCAAATCCCTGTGCAAATTACTTCTTCTAATCAACTTTTCACCCAGAATCCTTGTTCTCAATTTCTTCACATTATTTTCAAGAAGTTCTAAAAATTAGGTTCATAAAACTGTTCTCTTGTTGAAGCGGAACTTTGAAAAACTCCAAAATCCTAAATCCAGTTGAGCATAGTTTGAATCTCTTTAGGAATTCTAAAGTTCTCCATTTGCTGCCATTTGTTAACTTCCAAAACCAAGTGAACAAAAGACAAACAGGAACCTGTAGCCAGTGTTGGGGGTAATGGGTTACAAAGTAACAAATTACTGCAGTTTAATTACTTTCCTTAGTAATGATTTATTGCAACAAATTACTATTCAAATTTTGATAATGAATTACAATTACTGGACTTCAGAAACCCTCGTTACTTGGTTACTTTGGTTTTGTAGGCTTTGACATTTTCTCTCGGTTAAATGAAACGAAACAGAGATTGATAATAAAAAACAGTACTGGCGCATATGTCCATGCATATTAAAGTAAAGTTGGGAATCGGTCAAAGTACAGACATGCCCTCACTGCTGCAATCACAGTGCTTTCCAAACAGGCCCCAAGATTAGACAAAAAGAGACGCTGCAAGGAGTCCTCCCAAGTGAGCAGCAGGTGACCAGCAGAGCAGAGACCCACTCTGTGCACGTGCATGTGTCGATTATGAATGAAACGCTTCTAAAGCCGCTCCTTTCTGGGAGCCATTTTTTCTATATTCATTCACTCTGTCTTACTTTATTTTTCTCTCTAAGCTGCATGTCACTAGTGGTCATTATGAGTTTGTGCTCAATGCGCTACGCGGATAGGTGTGTGTGTGCGTGTGTTTGTGCGTGTGTGTGTGTGTGTGTGGAGGGGTGCAGAGTTTGATGAACTCACAGCAGCACAGAACTGTGCACAGAAGACAGATGTAGAGAGAGAGAGCGATGGTGAAGCTCATTGTAATGGAATGCATAAATTCAGCCAAAATGCATTTTATATTTTGTTGTGTTTTCAAAAGACTGGCTCAGTTTTGAATTTGATAGAGATAAATATGACATAACAGTATTTTGACAGTATCTGACTTTGAGCAGTAGCACAGACCACATGTGTTCTAACTTATTTTCGTGAGTAAAGTAATGAATTATATTTTAGAAGTAACTTACTCAACACTGCCTGTAGCTCTTAACTATGTAAGAATGAGAGTCAGAGCTAATGCCAGTAGACTGCAAACAGTTGCAGATTTTAATCTGATCCTTGCTGCACAAGGGAGATTTGGTGTTGATATGCGTTAGGCTGTTGTGTGCTCGACGAGATGTTGGGTGAGTTGCTTTAAAAAAAGTTGTAAACGTTAATGAATAGTGGCAGCTTATGCAACAGGTGATTCAAACAAAGCTGCGCTGTGGGATGTGGTTTGAGTTTGATTTCAGACTGAGAACAGTGAACTGAAGCCCACCATGGAAGTATTTGAGGCTGACTCAGAGCAAAACAGAAGTTCGCACATTTAGGCAAAACTAGGTCCGATCGCCAGCAACATTTCAATTCAAATCTAATCTATCTTTATTTAACAACATCTCAAATTAACGAAAACAATTAAAATTAAATCAATTAAAACCAGGGCTGGACAGTGGATCAGTGGTTAGCGCTCTTGCCTCACAGCAAGAAGGCCCCGGTCTGTCCCTGTGTGGAGTTTGTATGTTCTCCCTGAGCACGTGTGCATTTTCTCTGGGGACTCCGGCTTCCTCCCACAGCCCATAAACATGCCTCACTGGTGACTCTAAATTGTCCCTATGTGTGCATGAGTGTGTGATTGTGGCCCCGTGAAGGACTGGCAACCTGTCTAGGGTGTACCCTGCCTTCACCCAACAGTAGCCAGGTTAGGCTCCAGCAGCCCCATGACCACAAGGGATAAAACGGATTAAGAAGATGGATGGATGGAAATGACAATAAGAAACATGTGGCTTGGCTGCAGTGCTGTGAGAGCGAGAACAACCTCAGACCAAACCGGCAACACTGGGGCTACATTTGAACAGAAAGTTAAAATTAGATATGCAAAATGTTTTAAAATGTAGAAAATACAAAGTACATAAAAATAAAATAAATACATAAAAATAATGTAAAAAATTTAGTTTTATGCTTTAAAGATAAATAGAAAAAAATTAAAAATCTAAAGGCCATAGTTATAGCAAAGTTAAAAAGCTATTTGAGGTTTAAATGAAGTTCACAACATATCCATATTAGTATTTTTCTCTTTTGAATGTAAATTATGTCTCTCCCATTGTACTGGCACTGAAGATGAGTGACAGCAAATCTCTACATTAAAAAAATAGCTCACCCAAGGTGATGCTGAGACTTTTTAAGTTAAAATAACATATTTAACGATGTTTTGTTTTAGGCAAACTTTTCTGTCAAGTAACAAGTGTGCAGAACCTTGTGAAGGGCTGAGCTGTCTGCAAGGGTAGTACACAGGTCAGGCTCTGGCAAAACCTAATGGTTCAAAAAGTCAGACCAGCTAATGCCTGCTGAAAAATTTAGAATGTGCAAAAACTAAAAATCACTCCAGGTACAGCGTATTCGACAAACGAAGTGCCGCTGAAGCGAGGTCAAGTGGTAGTGTGAGAGTGTGTGAAGGCAAGAGTGTGGGAGTGCATGAGTGAGGGAATCTGTAGAAGAGCTCATCCTATTTGTCTCTTGTCGGATAACGCTGGCTTTATCAGTGCAAAGTGGTGAAGGGACTTATGCTTCATTTACAAAATTTGGCCCCTATTCCTATCCGTCTGTCTCTCACACACTCATTTGTCTGTTCCCCCTTTTCCTCCCCACGTTTTCCCTTTCCACACATCATTAGTCTCTGCAGGGATCTTCTTGTTCTCTCTTAGGAGCTCAGTGAGGATTTAGGCCCTCTCACCTCCTATAGTCTCACCTACCTCCTATTCTCTCATCCTACCCTTCATTCATTTCCCTTTTATTTTCTTCGACCTCTCATTACCCCTGAAAACATATTTTTTTCAAAAAACCTCCAAAGATACACAAACTGCATCACACTATGTACAAGCATACAGAATCACAAACCCGTCTGTGGCCAGCAGGACAGCATCTAATCCTCAAGCGCTTTGGGGAGAAGGGGGGTCCTTACAATCATTCCTGCCCTTTTTCTGCCCCATCACCTATTTTCTTATCTTCTTTTCTCCTCACTCATTTACTCCATCCTTCAGTGCAACCCTGGCACACAGCTGGTAGCCTCTAAAGGGAAATGCTGTAAGGGCTGTCTCCTTTTAAACCTTTCATGTCTTGTCCAGTGGTCACGGCTCACAAGTCAAGGAGAAGTCACAAAGGAAGAACATCTGGACCGATTTCCCTCTGAGACACGCCCAGGAGAAAAACCGGAGCAAGATGGAGGGATTTTTACCTGGAAGTCTGGAGTCTTGTCATCTTTGTTTTGGCAAATTACAGAGGCTCACTGGTCTTTGGTGAGGATGCAGGCTCATGTGCTGGACACTGCCGCCGCCCTGTGGCCATTCATATGAACTGCACCCACTCCTATGTGTCCAGTTGATTTTCAGACAAGTTACATCATGATCCCCGTTATCACACTTACTAACACCACTACCCTTTTTTCCCCTAATCTACACTATCAACACAAACCCCTCCTCCTCTCACTGCCGGAAAAATGCTGCTCAACGTGTTGCCATGGTGATCAGATCTGGGGGTTTTATTTTCATGGTTTGTGGAAGACAGGGAAGTGGTGATGCGCAGGGAGCTCTGAAGATGTTTGTGTTTCCATGTAGCACCCAGTATGTTTGAGAAGGGGAGGTAGAGGAGCAACACAAATCCAGCACTCTCAAAACACCAGACACTCCTCAGATCTGGTTTTCTCATGCATGCCACACACTGCTTACC
The DNA here is from genome assembly GCA_014656515.1 of Oryzias celebensis. Classification (NCBI taxonomy): domain Eukaryota; kingdom Metazoa; phylum Chordata; class Actinopteri; order Beloniformes; family Adrianichthyidae; genus Oryzias; species Oryzias celebensis. The sequence continues at coordinate 23,979,713 of BNCR01000001.1, read as the reverse complement.
TGCTGCTGCTCATCTGCACAAAACCAAGAGCCCTGACTAGAATCTGTCTCAGGGGAGTGTTTAACCTCCCCCCTCTCCATCGACCATCACCACCTCTGATCTCCGGCTGCTCCATCTCTCTAGGGACACATTTTCAGGCTGCCTGATTGGCCTCGACTTTTGTGGATGTGCTAATGTGTTAATGTGTGTGTGCGCGTGTGTGCGAGTGAATAAGCATGCTGCCCTCAATCAATTAGCGCAAGCTGGTGCAGCAATTACCATTATCTGTTGTGCCTCTGCTGCGTATTTCCATGCACATTCACACACGCTCACCAAGGGTAAGTAGTGCATCACTGATCGCCAGCTGTCTACCACTGAAGACTCCCTAACGGTCAAGCCCACACAGAAATGCAGTCGCTGATGAAAAGCACATTTGATTGTGTGTCTGCAGTGGTTCAAATGAGTCAGGCCAGACGGCATCCTTTGAGGACACCTATATTAAATACGTGTGTGTACTCAGGAGTGTGCGTTCCTGTGTATTTGTGTGTGTGCGGCCCAGATGGCCATCTTCAAGGATTTTTTTCTTGAACGTTCAGACACTTGTTGCTTCTCACCATGTCTAGTTCTTTCCTTCTCTCACCCCCTCTTTCTCCTTGACACACACAAACACACAAACACACACACACACACACACACACACACACGCACTGTGCTTCTTCTGAAGTGTGAAGCAGCTTGTGGTCAGCTCTACTCCTCTCCCATCAAATGCAGCATTTAAAGCTTTCAGATGCATGATGAAACAAAACAAAACAAAACAAAAAAAACCTTCACAGAGTTAGCAAAGAAAAAGGGAGCAAACATTTTTGTCTAAGTGTGCTGTGGCTATAAAGTGGCAAAAGGGGATCAAAATGTGCTCTTTGTCTGGATGAGACCAGAGAAGAAAAGATCAAGCGCAGACTTTTGACCTGCTGGATCTTTGCCTTGACATTTTAAAGCCCCGACACCTCCTGGATGACTCCTGTCAGTGCTGGTTTGACAGTGACCCAAGGGAGACATCGGGACTCAGATTACATAAGCGTGTGCACGTGTGTGTGTGTGTGTGTGTGTGTGTGTGTGTGTGTGTGTGTGTGTGTGTGCGGTTCTAGATCTAAGCATGCAGTTAAGACCATCCACTAATATGGAATCAAATACAGACTCGCTCCTAAACAAAAAAAAAAATAGAATATCATGAAAAAGTGTATTCCTTTCCACAATTACCACAATTAAACTTTCATAGAATATAGATTCATGGCATGCTGCTCAACTGATTTCAAGTTTTGAATTGTTTATTTTTATATAAATTGGGTTTCAAATTATTTGAAAGGGTCTATAGCTTTAAAAAAAAATTTCATTCACTTATGATAACAAAGGTCTGAATGTAATTTGCATATGAACTTTTGGCTCAAGTACCACAGTAAAGTAGTTCAAGTTGTTAATCTCGTTTTCCAGATTTACACCACTTAAAAAGTACTGAAAGCTGGGCATTAAAAATCATTTACTGGTAAAGAATTGTGTGTTTTTTGTTGATTTTTAGCACAAACATTTTAGTTAAAGCACATTCATTTGGGAAAACACTGTAATCCCAGTCTGTTTTACAGCAGTTGCCTTTGTTTTTTGTTGATGCCTCAGGCTTTAAATGTATCCATCTGTGCAACAAAATAATTTAAATGACACCTAAATGCTTTAAATAGGATTTTTAAAATGTTTCAACGACTTTATTTTGGTGGTCCAGATTTAAACACTTCTAAACATTTGTGATCTTGTCATGCTTTTGTTTTGTAGATGATTTCATTTCCTGTCATTTTACTCATTCCTTTGGTAGACATCTTTAATTGTCGGATTATACCGGTCACACATTGTTTTCCTGTGGTTTTAGCTCAGGTTTCTCACAGTTTAGCTCTTGTCTTTGGTCAGTTTTTGGCAAGTTTGTAAATGTCAGAGCTTAGATGCTTAGATGCTGATGGTGGTTGAAGGTCAGCCCATACCAAAGCATCGTTCCTGAGGACCGGAGAAACCGTCTGGAATGTTAAAGTCATGAAATTAAAGCAAAAAATATGACTGACCTTATTGTTTCAAAAAGTTGTTAAAAAAATTATCCCTTTGTTCTAAACCCCGTAAGAGGCCCTGCTTTTGGAAAAGGGCCCAAATGGTGGAACAAACTACCATCCTGGCTGCTTTTTATTATTATATTTGACAACTCTTTAACTCCCTGGCTTCAAACCCATCAGCATGTTCATCCGCTATTCTTTAGGTTGTCCTTTTCTTTCTACAATTCCTAATTTTGACTCGTCCGAAAGAGAATTCATCAAGTAATGATTGCAAAAAAAACAAAACAACCAAACAAGGCTGGCTGAATAAGCAAATATAAGAAAAAAATATTCTACTCTAAACGTTGATTCAAATGTTTTTTCTATTTTTATTTTCTTGTTCCTGGCTTTGTCAGTGTTTCCGTGAGCAAATTTGAGTTGGCAAACTAAAAAAAGGATAAACTGGTGTCTCCCCCTGCTGTTTACTGAATCACAACTACCTGATGTGTCACAGTGCACTTCAGAAAATTCAAGGAAAAACAAGATTCTTACTCTTCAAATAAAGAATCTGGCAGCTGTAACCAGTCACCCAACAATAACTTTTTTTCTGTCTGTAATATGCTTTCATTCTCACCTGAAATTATAGGTCACCAAATTCTTTCCACTTTTGTTTTTCTAACAAAGACAGGCAACAACTCTTCCCATGGGTATTTGTATCATCTTTATTGTCAGAATCATTACTATACATAGACATCCTGATGAATTAACACTTTTTTTTTTACAATATGTACTACATAACAGCACCCACATTATTTACAATACACAAGATTATATCACAAAGCAGTGTGCAAAGTGAGCAAAATCAGGTTTTGCCAAACTAGTACACCCAATAATGAATAACCTGGCTAAAGATTATCTCACAGCCATCGGCCTTTATAAATTCACAGACATTTGGTTGGCCACTGTAATTCTCTAAGTTTAAAGCTGTTCTAGCAGGAGCTTTTTTGTTTCCTTTTCTTTTTAAATCAAGAAACATACAGCAATGGCGATGGACAAGGTTTTGTTTCTATGGTTAGATCAAATTTAAACGACATTGTTACCAACTTTGTGCTAACTTAAGGGAAATGTATAAACTCAGAAAGATGAATTAGTGTGGCTTTAAAATAGAAAGACAAAAATTAAAGTACTTTTTAATTCAGATTTAGCTAAAAACATCATACTATTATTCTCTTTTGTATAATCTAAACTGAGCTGCTTTGTGATAGAACCCTGGTTTGGTCTGCAAAAAGCAAATAAAGGTAGGAGTGAGTTTTAGTGAAAGAGGAAACAATCACGCACGCATGCACGCACACACACGCACTTCCTGTTGCACGTCAACTAGTTTACACAGTAGCAGCCTCATTCAAAGGCAAAAAGACCTATAAGACACATTAAGTGGCAGTTCAATGTCAGATATGCAAACACACAAAAGCCACAGAAGAAAACAAGTGTTTTTCAATCAAGCCAAACAGCAGAAAGAGTTCAGTCTCCTCATCAGGTAAGACTTCAGTTCAATTTGACCCACACTCCACAAAATAAAATAAAAAAATGAAGCTTACTGTGGGGCAGAGAGACCTACAAACAAAAGGGAAATGTCTAATGTTTCCAGTTCTTAAATGTGAAATTGATTTAAAAATAAAATCTATTTTTCTGAAGATTTCAGGTTAAGGCTGTGCTTACTTGTCAGACCAAATGAGGGGAGAAAGAAATGTTTGACAACTTAACTTTGATAATGAGACTAATTTTCTTTTGAGGCGGAAGTAGAAGGTGAGAAAATAAAGGAGTTAACTATGCAGTCTGGTAATAGTCACATGTTTAACTATAGCATTGCAACTAAGAAAGAGGATTTTGTGGCTGGCCAAGGCAACAGTCCCCCATCATGTGTCCAATCGGCCATCAACGAGAGGACAACAGAGGAGTTAATAGTGAAAAAAGTTCAGAGCATCCTGTTACGTTTATGAGTGGGTGAGTCTGTTATGACGTCGCTACAAGGTGCAGACACTCGTTTACGATTGGCAGCAGAATCTAAATGAAGTGCCATTTCCTCAGCAATAAAGGTGTTGAGGTCCACGTCATGAAGGCCATTTCTACGACGACTGAGAGGCTGAGCAGGGTGAGTCGGGGAGCCTGGAGGACCAGAGCGCACAGAGATGCTTGCCATGGCACCACTAAGACCTGGAGGGAAATGAAAACGATATGAGCACACTTCAAGTTGACAACCTTATGTACCATAAACCATGTCTAACCGTGCAGGGCTATGGCCTCTCTGAAGGGCTGCAAGTCGGTCTCAACAGAATTGTCCGTGTCTGTGGGAGATGATCGGCTTGAAGACACCATGGCAACTCTTGGCGGGGCGCGAGCAGTTCGTGGAGGTGGTGCTTTGCCACATAGAAAGCTAATAAGGTCTTCTCGTCTGATATTTCTTCTTCGCTTCTTAACCCATGCTATCACCTCTTTATTTCTACGCTGGTGGCCTAAGTGAATGCCCAGGTCATAGCTCCGCTGGTGGGCGTCCATACTCTCTGAAAGCACAAAGGGGCATGTCTTTTTATTAAGCTGAGAAGATTCTTTTATTCATGGCAATTTACAGTTAGGTTGCATAAAGACATTTTCTTGACCACAATGATGACCAGGAATGAACCTGCATTGCCTCTTGAGTTCAATCCAACAAAAACAAAATTTAAAACCTAACTTTACGGTATGAGCACAAACTGTAATGCACAAACAGATCCCATTAAACCAAAAATAACAAGGAGACATCGGTGTAGTGTTACTTGCCTTTGTACAGGTTAGTGACGGCTGTGGCAGCATTCTGGAAGGGAACCCACATAGAGAGGCCTTGTTGTTGACATACTCGATCTATGAAATACATTTAGGCATCGTGAGAAGGATTTACAAAATAAACAAAACTAAAACAAATTTCTGACTCCAAATACACCTTTTTGTGTATATAATTATTCTTTTAAAATACTTTTAAAGAACATTTTTCTATTGGATTATAATCTTGATATTGTTTAGCAACATCAACTTCAAAGTTTACCCCGATTAAAAGCAATTATTGTACCAACCTTTTAGTACTAAAAAATGTACAAGGTTAACAATCCAGGCTTGGTCAATAAGAAATCAATATAAGAAAAGAAAATCTATTTTTGATCATCAAAAGTTGCCAGAAGAACTCAGTTCTTTATACACATGATGGATAGAACTCCTGTCTGTAAACACAAGTGAACCTGCAAGCAGAACCATTTGAAGCAGGATTTCAAAATAAAGTCGAAATAAAAGTTTTGACAACAGGGTTTTAACAGTAAATGTATGTTTAAAAGCTTGTGATGGTTAACTTTATATGTGAAACTGAACTTTGTGATTGGCTAATATCGGAGCTTCACATCAAAATAATAGTAATAATACAAAAAATTAAACCAGAAAAAAAAAAAACAGCCTTTTAAACTTTTGATCATAACCTAATGTTTAAAAACCCAATGAGTTTGTAGAGTCATTTTTAAAAGTTTCTGCTTAAGCATGTTGTTTTTTAAAGAATAATACAAATTATGGAATATTTAACTGTTGTTACTAAAAAAAAAAATAAAAAGATTGTTGCCGCAAAAAAGTCCAGCAATCCAAGATATTGTTCACTGTTGCTGTATAACCTCTTTAACTAAAATCGCCATTTTGACTAGCTAAATAAATTACAAGGTAAATAAATAATAACGGTAAATAATCCCAATGAGTACAACATGTGTCATATCTGAAGAAATCGACCGATCATATTGGATCATGTAACAGAACTGATAGATCCGTCACCGTGTTTGGCCAGAGGCGGCTGTTGTGTATAAGCCTCGACAGGACTCTTTGACAGTTCGGGACTCGATGAGTATTCGCCTTGTCCGCAACTCTGACCGGGTATTTGCTGCAGCTAGCTAGCACGAACAGGCGGCTTCGTTAGTTCAGCTAGCTGGTCGCATATCGCGGCAACAACAACAAAAGCCAGAAAAATACGACAATGTATCAAAAACACTTATTCGTCTAACTAAAACCAAATTCATCAACACTATACTACATAATATTAGGTGACAATAATACTAGCATTTTATCGAGAAAGTCTCCGTTTAGCCGCTAAGCTACTAAGCAATTAGCTTGTTTTAGTGTTAGCTTGGTTTAGCAGCCTAACTTGAACTTCGGCATACCTTTATAGAGCTGCGCCACAGCAGTGGCAGAGTTTTGAAAAAGGTGCCACAGCTTTTGCTGACTTTGTTCCGTCTCATCTTCGTTTGGAGTATCCTGTTCTGCCTCGGCTAAACACTGCCGCTCCCATTTGGAGAACCAGTGCTCGGGGCCGTGCTCCTGAATTTCAGCCTCTCCCTCCTCCTTCTTCTCCTCCATAGCTAACGTTAGGCGCTAGCTTAAAAGCTTCAGAGCCGGCCTTCGTATTTCAGACCAAATGTTCGGTTTTTTATGGACGATTTAACGCTTACCTCTATCGATTGTACTCGACAAATAAGTTACTTAGCTCCGACATATGGAGAAAGGAAGAAAAAATAACTGTTAGAGGCGCATTGTCTGCATTGTCGACGCCACCACAGCACACCCAATGTTAAACACACAAAATTAAAGAACGCAGATGACAACACCTTTGGATTTCTCAACCAAGCCCCTCCCCTTTTCCCACTTTACTGAAAGACGATTGGTTACCACAGAGTTTAAGGCGGGTCTGTGCACAAAACACGAAGCTTGATTGGACAACTTTAGAAAAGACGAAAGGTCAGAGAAAAACAAAGTTGATCTCAGAGAAGGGCTTTCTACACTGTTGCTACACAGCATTCATTTCGCTAGGGGGAGATCTTGGCTTTAGGAAGATGAGGACAAAGTTAACTTCTTTAGGCCAGAGGCGTTTGTTAAAAATAAAGGGTATGTAAGCCCATACAAGGTGTCAAAAAACGCTGGTTCAGTCAGGTATTGAAGTTATGTAGCCATAACTAACCTTAACTGTCAGACTTTCTCATTCATTACTTTGGGGAAATAAAAGAGAGAGAAAGAATAAAAAAAACAAATGCCAGACTGCTCTTGTTGAAAAATGTTCAATAACACAATACTAAATGTTAAAATGCAAGAGTATCGTGCCATATTTTAGTATACTTCAATTTTTGGGTCAACTTTAGCCTTCGCTGACCTTTTTTTCAGTATCGTTTCAGACAGCTGACTGCAATGACAGAGCACAAGACTTATGTATTTTTTATTTAGACAATATGATGATTTAATGTCTTCAAAGTTTACAAACTTGGTTTCTTAAGTGTGCCTTTGGCATAATTTGGATGTTTGCCATACAATCTATGGATAACTATTTTAAAGCCCACTCTGATGAAAATTGTTTTTCACAAGTTCTTGTGACATTTTTCTCATGATAAAGGACTACTGTGAAGAAAATTAGACTTAAAACTGCATTTCTGAGTATTTCTTTGTTCCAGTCGTTGTGAGTCAAAAGCAGACGTAAAAATCCCATTTGAAAAAGCTTGTAGACGTGCCCCATGACGTACTACGGCAAGCCACCAGCTTTCTGCTCTGCTTCATTCTGATGCATTCAATTGTAGATCCATGTGCGTCTTCGTGGATGCCAGCTCCTCATCCAAGCTGGCATCTGGCTTAAAACTGTACGGCTGGATAGCTTCAATATTGCTTATCCTTGTTGCTTCACCAGCAATGTTAGGTTGGGGTTATAAGGGGCTGTAAGCTAGTGGGAGAAAGTGTCAACAGATGGATAATGGGAAGGGGGTAGGCTTACTTCCTAACCCGGTTTGGAATGAACATCAACAGATTTCCACGTCATGTTGTTTGGATGCAACCAAAGGCTTTAAAAAGTGACCCTAAGATCAATGCATCCCCTTACGTGAGTGCTGTGAGTGATCTTGCTGGGTGTTCGAAAATAATCAGACGTAGTTTTGGAACTGAAAACATGAGGAGGCTGCAACACCTTTTTCAAGATGATGACTCGTTCTAAGCTCCCAGCATCCAGAAAGTATAACTGTGATTTTATTGGCAAGGATCTTGTTCAGTTCTGCTTCCTCAGGCAATTTTAGGTAAGGCTCTGTACAGGAAAAATAAGATGAGTTGAGCTATTTTTTGTTAAAATCAACTCGTTTCTTAACTAAAAGGAGATTTATCTTAAGGCAGTCCAAATTTTGTATGAGGAGGAACCTTTTCAGCACCAGAAACATATGTACAACAACTGTGTTTGTGGGAATTTTTTTCTGATAATTGAACAACTTCTGACGATTGAAATTTTGAAAAGAATTGTTTGGGTCACAGTAGAAGCTGGAAACCATTGTGAGATTTTTGGGACAGTTACAGAATTCCTCCAGTTTTTGAACAAAATTACTTACATCTAGTTGGCTAGGACAAACCGTTCTCCAAGAGGACACCTTCACGAGGAGGACAGATACTCTTCGTGTCATGGATTTGTATGAGCCGTGCTTGCTGGTGGAGAATAAAAACACCCTGACACCAAGACTTTTGGCTCCAAAGACTTTAAGTAGGCCCGAAGCCTTAGATAAGAGCCTAAAAACAGCAAATTTCCTGGGCCAGTTCATGTCATAGTTTTGTGGTAAACAAACATGAATGTTCATGAACCCCTCAAAATTGTAGCATTGTGGCAAAAAGACATAAAAAAAGTAATAATCACAAATATTAAAAATGTGAAGTCATTTGTAAATAAGATACAGTTAAACTGTTTGTTGATGCTGGCCTTTATCTCTTTCTACTTTTACATTTTTAGTGAATATACAAAGAAAACGCCATAAATGTAAAAACAGCTACAAATAACACAACAATCTAAATTCAGTCGCATTTTGTGTTTTATTAAAATTTCAAAAAAAATTTGCTGTCTTTTAAAATGTGCCTCTGATTAACATTTTTCATTGATGGCTCATTGACTCGCTGATGGATAGAAGAGTTGGTTGTCAATACTTTATGAAAAAGGTTGTTGAACCATGTTTTTGTGAACTTTCTTCTCCATTTTTGGCAAATTTTCTTCTATTTGGAGCTAAAAGGATATTTTTCCGCTGGGAATACTGAGTTAATCCATGCTTTCTTCTCTGAAGTTTTCAAGAGCTTTTTTTTAACACACCGCTTGTACGTTTTTGTGTGGGGCTGACAATGTCATGTGATGGGCTGAGGAAAATTCTTTCTCTAAACAATGGAGAGGCAAGATGAACTGGAAAATAATGAAAACTCTACCAACCACAAGCCATACAAGCAACAGTGGACAACACTGTTTCTTAGATGGTGTGATGTGAAGTGGAGTTCTTGGACGGCTCTGTAAATCTTTGTTGCACTTGAAAGGTTTCTATAAAATCTGTGAAAATATTCCTGAGACTCCCTCTCAGCTTCAATCACGCCATAACTGAGTATTTTGTCTGCAAATCCCTCCATCATTTTCACAACAACCTGGTTTACCAGCAGGGGGCCCAAATCCTGGCAGCTGAGAGTTGCGCCTGGCAAGCTTTGCACTCCATGCTGGATTGATAGCATCATAATTAACTCATCCATCCATCCATCCTTAGGTGCCCATTATCCATGTTAAGTGTCAGTGTCAATCACAACAGCAGAACCAACTCCCTTTTTACAAGGTCTGTCTATCAGGTAAGCATAAAAATATCTGTAGTTGTACAGTTCTCTTATCAACTGTTATGTACCAGCTTTTAATGGCTTTTCAGTTTTATTGCTGTTGCAGTACATATTCAGAGTAGAAAGTTCACTATCGCTCTGTCTTTTGTACTGGCCCGAGTGCGTGACGGAGAAAATCCAAAGTCCAAATGAGACATAAAACATCCTGCACTTCTCACTCGTCCATCTGTTGTACAGGTCTCCGTCTATCCTCTTGTCAACATCTCAGGTTTCGTCCATCTCTCTGACACTGCTGTGTTTGGAGATGTCGATGGGGGATCGTGTCACCTCCATTGATGAGGAATATTTCCAGGAACGGGGGCCAACTGTCACATTCAGCAACTTGCACTATAGCGTCCAGGAGAGGAAGTTCTGCCGGAAGAGTGGTCCTGAAAAACACATTCTTAAAGATGTTAGGTAAGAAGGCTGTAAGACTTTTGTGGTGTTTTATGCTCTCTTATAAACTTTTGCTATTTGATGCGCATGATTTAGGAAAAAAAAAGTATTTTGAATTCTCATTTAACATTATATTATATTATATTTAGTGGGCTACACAGTGACACAGTGGTTTGCATTTTCGCAGCGAGAAGGCCCTGGTTCAAGTCCCAGTTGGGACCTGTCTGTGTGGAGTTTGCATGTTCTCGCCATGCATGCGTGGGTTTTCTACACGAACTCCATCTTCCTCCCACAAAGAGGAAGTCCAAAAAACATGCTTCATAGGTTAAATCTAAATTGTCCCTAGCTGTGACTGTAGGAGTGTGAATGTGGCCTTGTGACAGACTGGCGACCTTTCCAGGGTGTACTCTGCCTTTCCCCAGCAGTAGACAGATTAGGTTTGGCAACTCCATGACTCCAAAAGGGATACGGTGGGTTTAGGACAATGGATGGTTGGATGTAATACATTTAAAGCGGGAAACTTTAATGCATTCCTTCAAAAATTTTGAAACATGAACTAATTGGGTTTTTTATTATTACCTAATAGTCACAGCTTAAAAAAGAAATTGAGAGTGGGATTTTTACTACAGGAAACACAATTAGAAAAGTAAATATACCTTGTCATTTTGTTTAATTTTAAAAATTAACAATGCTTAGAAGCGCCCATAAAAATCTATATTTTAAACAGTAGAATTACCAGTCTGTTCGTGCATGGCTGGGATCTAACAGCAAAAAAATAAAAGATTTTCTCATTGCAGGTTTGCATTTTTTAATTTCCATTCAATTACCCTCTCAAACTCCCCCCTTTGGTTCTACAATGCTAGTGCCTCCTGGGGGTCCACACAAATGGTCTTGTGACAGAACTTGATTGGGCTTTTTTTTTCTTAAGAGCATCAACATGAAAGTGGCTTAAACAGAGACAATGATGTGTAATAACTATTGTTTCTTTAAATTTTATTTTTTTAATCAAATTTATGTTTTAGTTTGTTATTTAAATACAAACTGAGTACAATGGTACTTTCTCCAGCATGAGTAAAAAGCATTGAAATGATTTAAGTGAAGTAAGTGGGCTTTAAATGGCCAAAATACTGGTTAGAGTTCTTTAGTTTTGAGTCATTGAACTTTGGGAGTTTGACACTGACTATCTACTGAAACAGCAATTAAAACTGTAAAAGGAATCACATTGTGTTCATTTGATTATGTAATGTTCCTTGCAATTCAATGCATATTCCTCACCTTCAAATGGTGCGATGGAGTGAGCCAAAATCCCAGGATCTGGGGTCCTCAGTCGTATAGATAATTTGGTTTCAATTGGTTGCTGCCAATATTAATCTGTCTCATCAAAAGTTACTTTGAGTGTTTTTTTATCCAATCTACTACGCTGCTTTTTGAGACCCTCCCCAGAAGAAAGTTCACAGCAGGTTTATCACTTTCCTCAAACATCGAAGTAAAGAGTCTCTCTTGTTGACTTAAGGGTTGCAGAGGAAGGTGACATAAGGCAGGTTTGGTTTTTAGACCAGCACAGGTTATCCTCAACTTTCTTAGAAGGTATGATTGAAACGCTCACATTGTCCTGTAAATGAAATGATGGGATGTAGGTCTTGTGATCATCATAAAACTCACATAACTGACAGATCATTGCACTTCCAAAGTTTGTTCCTTCTTTTGAGTGAACGCATGGAAGATCTCCAAAGTTGTGAAACCATTCCAGTGGGAAAAGGCATGGAAATTATAGGAAAAAACAATAGACATTGTCATTGGGTTCTTCTTGTCATCTTGGGATAGCACCAACAACAAAATAACTAAAGCCACAATTTGATTAGATCTGCAGGTTCACAGTGGTCTATTGCATCTTTGGTCTGTAGATGAAAACTCTATGCTCTTTCATATCTCTGCTCGTCAAGGATCAATTTCATCTTTGAAGAGAAAGTGATGTGGTCCAATCTGGGCATTGGTGACCTGATGCAGCTGATGTACTTTTTTTTTTTTTTACTCTGGGAGAAAAGCCATTGTTGCCTTGTCATCAGCTAGTTGGCAATGGTGATACCGTACAACAACCTATTCATCCTACACAATCTGGTTCCACTCTTGGGAAACTTAATGGCTGGTTCTTTCTATTCTTTTGTGATGTTTTGATCACCACAGAAACACAAAAACAAAGATGCAATGAGGTCTGCTACTTTCAAGTCTTTTACATTATTCACTGAATGGAGATGTAAGAGTTCAAGTAGTAGTCTTTTTTTTTCTACCAAAGGCCCCTGGTTATATCCACTAGTCAGAAGCAAAGTAAAAAAAAATCTTTGTTTTAGACAAGGCATTAAGTGATTATTCAATTGGAAGCAACAGGAAAGCATCTCTGTGGGCTTTGCTATGTTAGAGGTGTGATTATATTATATAGAGTGATACTCTAAACAAGTAAAACAAGTTTATCTTCCTGTAATAAATAAATAAATAAATAAGTAGGACTACACGTATATATATTTGCTGTGTTCCTTGTCTTTTGTTGTTTTTAAAACTGCATTTTGCTAACGCAAAGGCAAAAATGATCTTTTTTTGTTTTGTCATAGCGGCATCATGAAACCAGGCATGAATGCCATCATGGGAGCCACTGGAAGTGGTAAAACATCGTAAGAAACATAATAATAGTCATTGTTACTCCCCACTTTAAAAGATGAGGACTTCAATAATCACTCTTCTCGCAGACTCCTGGATGTCATCGCAGGCAGAAAAGATCCAGCTGGGTTGCGCCAAGGACAGGTCTTAGTCGATGGCAAAGTTGTCACATCTGAACTGAGGCTGAGTTCTGCCTATGTAGTTCAGGTAAGCACAGACAAAGAAGTATTTTATAATAAATGGTTACAATTCTTGAAATCTCTTTTGTCTGTGTTTGCAGGATGACATTCTGATGGGCACTCTAACTGTGAGAGAGAACCTTTTGTTCAGTGCCAACCTGCGTCTCAACCCGAAACATCACTCTAACACCGATAAAAACAACCGAGTAAATGCAATCATAAATGACCTGGGCCTCACAGATTGTGCTGATACCAAGGTACCATAATCATTACACCAAGGAATGTTGCAGTGTTCTTATCCAATCCAGTGGACTGCTGCATTACATCAATGGCATGAATAACAAACGCAAAAGTCCAAGTTACTGCATGCCAGACTTGGTTACGGCTAAATTTCCAGATTAAAATGCATAACTGCATCTTGATTTCATGCTTTCCGATTTTTTTTTTTTTTTGTGAACATCCAGATTGGGACGGAGTTCCTGCGTGGCGTGTCTGGCGGGGAGAGGAAGAGGTGCAGCATCGGGATGGAGCTCATTACTTCTCCTTCGTTGCTGTTTCTAGATGAGCCAACTACTGGACTGGACTCCAACACTGCAAACTGCATCATTGGTCTACTGCACAAGTACAGTGCAACTGATATTCCACTGCTCCTCAAATTATATCACAATTTGTGGCTGCTTTTGTAACTCCAGTGTCATTTTCAAACACTTTTTTTCAGGCTGGCCAGAAGAGGGAAGACTGTGATCTTCTCCATCCATCAGCCGCGCTACTCCATCTTCAAACAGTTCGACCAACTGACACTCATGCACAAAGGCGAGGTTGTGTATGCTGGAGTAGCAGATCGGGCCTTGGACTATTTCACAAACCTCGGTATGCCTCTTAGTGATTTTGATTTTGGTTAACAAAGTTCAGGTCGAAAGTATTTCTGAAAAAGTCTATGGTCATCTTTAATCGTGAGGCAGATTTGTGTTGTTTCTTCTGCTAAGGTTCAAATACAAGATGAATTAAAGTAAGAATGAATGTTGGCACACTTTTTTTCTCTGTTCACTGTAGTTAGTGTGTTTATCTAAAAAAACGACTTTGTGTTTGGACAGGATACCAGATTGAAGCTTTCAACAACCCTGCTGACTTCTTCATGGACATCACAAATGGAGAAATAACATTAAAAGAAGACTTGCACACTACAGGTAACCCTCTGCCTCAGGGATGAAACCAGTAAAATTGCATTACAATTAAAATTATACTATCTGTTTTGTAACAGACACATTCTAGAAATGCAGGCATATTTATGTTTTTTGAAAATACATTTCATCTGGTCTTTTTTCATCGCAGTTTTTTTATGTAATAAGTATATAAAAGCAAGGTTGACCAAAGTGCAATTCATACCAGAAAAGTAAATTAAGAGCAATAAACCAGTCAAACACTTACATTTATATAATAAATCTAAACTTGCTTCATAAAAAGTTGAAGGAAAGCCAAAGAGAAGGAAAGAGGGCTTTAAGATGAGATTTAAAAAACAAGAATTTACTTAGACTGCTTGATGTTCAATTGCAGCTCGTTCAACTTTTTAAAAAAAAGACACAACCACCATTCTTTTATCTTTTAAGTCTCAGAACAATGTGCAAACTCAAAAAAATAAGGTTTGAACGAAGTGTATAAACTATATTAATCCAACTATTAAGTTGTAAAACCAATAAGAGATTTCAACTTGATGCACATGAGGGATGGATTTGATTTTAGCTAATAATTTTAGTATAAAAAAGTAATTTTGCACATTTAAAAAATTAATCTGACAGTCATCTGCATATATATTGAGTAGGTTACTGTGTTTGAAAAATCAACTGCAAAAAAAGGAAATACAAAGCAAATCAGAATTAGCCCTTGAGAGACTCCACATTGTTAATCAATTGAATTTTAAACTTGTATTCTAATCTTTCTGTAATGTTGTTCTTTTTTCTTTTTAAAGAGAAAAGTCCAAAATCACTGTCAGAAAAGTTTCAGCAGTCCCAGTTGTTCATTAACGTGAAGGAGGAGTTGGACCACATTAACAAAAGCATCTCAAACGATGGCGCTGACAAAGAGAAGGCCGGCTACGCCACTTCTTTTCTTTATCAGGTGAGCAAACATCTTTTTGAGGTTGGGAAAAAGAACCTAATTCTTTACCTAAAACAATTGGAGAAGACATTAAAAAAATGACATTTTTAATAATTCAATGACTAAAAGGGTCAGGGGAGTTTATAATGTTTTGTCACAGAGTATAATGACGATGCGTTTGGCTGTCCTGTAGTAAAGCCCTGTCATCAAGGCCATAAAAAATGTAATAATGTTTCTGTGTGTGCGAGTCAGATGCGAGTGGTGTGCGGCAGGACAGTGAGAAACATCCTCAGGAACCCACAGACCTCCTATGCCCAGCTGGCTCTCCAAATCTTTTTTGCCATTCTGGTGGGCCTCATTTACTATCAGATGCCCTTAACCCTGCCTGAGGCTTTGCAGAACAGGTGAGTCTTACCTGTAGCATAACAGCCAATAAAAAGCTATCAACTGTTTATACAGTTTTTAAAATTCAATAATTTTTTCATTGTACCGCTATATATTTACCTTTCAAAGTACAAGGTTATAAAATCCTAGAGGAATTAAACAAAAAAGTAAAACACATCACTGACAGATATATGCAAACTGTAAAAAAAGGATTTGATTGTGTTAAACTAGAACAGAGGTTGAGAAGAAAGGAAAATCCAACGTCTGTTTCTTTCTTTCTTCCCCACAGGAGCGGTGCGTTTTTCTTCCTTATAATCAACATGGTGTTTGGGAATCTTTCTGCTGTTGAGCTTTTCATCAATGAAAGAGCCATCTTCATGTGAGTCAAGCTTTAAAGGTTTTATGTGCACTCCAACACTGACATTTTTTTTCTTTTCAGTTTTTCAAGATGAATATTTTTTTAACATCATTTTAGTCATGTGCATAAATGCAAGTATTTTCAAAAGTGACATTTATAAACAATATTAACCAAACAAGTTAACCCACTTAACATTAAGATTTGAAAAAGAACAGACTCATAAAGTTAAAAAACACAAATGTCTGTCACTTTTTCCCCTTCATTTCAAAGTTATCAGTTTTTGTTTAAAAATGTGGATGGACAGTGTGAAAAATGCTATCTCTTTTTTTTTTTTTTTGGTAAATTTTGTGATTCAACAGTCTTACTATGGAAAATTAGATTGGATGCTGTTAGACAAAAACAGCCCAAATTTTAAGGAGCTAAAACCAAGAAAATATCAAACTTGAGATTAAAAATTAAGACTTTTGAAATTCATACCAATATTCGAACCATAATCCAAGACTTCCTCAGCCTTCTAAAATTAAAATCTTGATTCTGGAATTAAAATAAGAGTCTCTGGGAAAATTGATATCTGTGATTGGAATTTGAATTCTGAGAAAACAAGTCAAATTTTCTATTTTAATTTTATTGTATAAACAAACAAATTACTAAATAAAATTAACAAATAATAAGAAAAGTTCAGCCATTCATTTAATTAATGTAGGAAATGTCTGCTTCAAATTAGGTATGTTCTGTTTCTGTGGCCCTAATCCACATGGTTGTGTTTACATTTTTGTGATTTCTTTTTTTGTTGTGTGTTGCAGACATGAAAACTCCAGTGGATACTACCGCACCTCTGTTTACTTCCTGTCCAAAATCTTTGCTGATCTCATACCCAACCGCATCATTCCGATCCTTGTGTTTTCAGCAATTGCCTACTATATGATGGGTAATGTATCTGCATGCAAGCAAAGATACATTTTTATCTGATTCTAATCTATTGTGTGAGTTTTGAGAAGAAAATCAGAGCAGGGACCATTTTGGAGGGCTGCAGGATGGTTAGCGTACAAGAGGGTCCTGGTTAAAAATCCCCATCTGGGATCTTTCTGTGTGGAGTTTGCATGTTTGTCTCATGCATGCGGGGGTTTTCACCACGCACTCCAGCTTCCTCCCACAGTCCGAAAGCATGCTTCAATTGAGGATTCTGAATTGTTTCTAGGTGTGTGTGTGTTTGTGCAGCCTTGACTGGAATCCTGTTCAGGGTTTAGATTCAGCAGGTTCAGAAAATGAAAGGAGAGACTCTTTTTTTCACATGCTTGACCAGAATTCTTAAAAGAAAAGGGCAACACGAAAATGTAACAATACAGGCTGAAACCTTTTTCTGAACTACTTTGACTAAGTTTACCTAAATCTATTAGACAAAATTTAGCTATATTTAGTATTTACTAATCAGATAATGCAGGCTTACATTTTTAACTTTGTTTTTTCCTCATGAAGCCTTTTCTAAAGACTGGTTTGTGCACTTCAGGGTTGAAGCCAGCGTTTGTAAACTTCATCTGCTTCGCGCTGATCATGTCTCTGGTCAGTCTGGCAGGAGTTGGCCTAGCCTTCCTTGTTTCAGCCAGTGTGTCGACATTTGCAATGGCCAACGTCCTCATAGCTCTGCCCTTCGTCTTCATGATGGTGAAAACCACAACATTCAACACAGATTTGAACACTTGTTTTTGGCTGTGTTAAAAGAAATTCTATCGCATCCTAAAGTATTCTTCTTCTGCTGTAGGTCTTTGGGGGATATCTTGTCAATCTCAATGCCATGTTGAACTGGCTCTCTTGGCTTAAATGGATCAGCATTTTCAGATATGGATTAAATGTAAGTTATTGGATGAATGGCGGAAAACAGACTAGATATTTCACTCAGAAGGGTTTGAGCTTTTTTTTCTCTTTCAGGCTGCATTTATCAATGAGATGAAAGGACAAGTGTTCTACAATAACAACACCATGTGAGTGTAATCACGTTGGCAGATTTAAAGCACATTACCATCCTCATGACATGAGCTTTCTCACCTCTGTAATGCAGCTTCCCAGGAGAGTTATATTTGGTGAGCATGGGCCTGGACTACTCTGTTTGGGGTTTCTGGCAGAACATTGTTGCTCTTCTGGGAATCATCATCATCTGCATGATCTTGGCCTATGTGCAGCTTCGACGGATCAACCGCTGGAAATGATAGACACCCATCTGCTTGCATCGCACAGCATCAATTCTGCACTCATTCACTTTATTTTAACATTAAAAAGCAATTAAAAGGAAAAATTCTATACATAGAATAGAAAATGCCCAAATCTTCATTTTTGCCCAAAAGCCCATGCCTGACTTGTTGATGCACTTTCAGCGGGCACACATGTTGTAACATTTGACTAGGCGATAAGCTTTCACTAAGTGCTGTTGACTTTGCTAGAGTGAGCATCTAACAAGGGGCAAGTCAGTGTCTGTCCTTACAAAGCTGCTTAAAGTAAATGAGCTCACTTTGGCTGGTGGGTTAAAATGATTGAGTCATTGCAGTGATGTGATCTTCTTATTATTTTGCCAAACCTTTTTTTTTTTTAGTATTTGGATGATGATAATGATCCTTATAATAATGATAATCTACTAAATTTTGGTCAAATTGGTCAAATTTGGCCCCTGTCTTTTTTTATTTATTTTTTTGGCCGCTGTTATTTGCTGCTACCAAAATGAACAAAAAAATAAAAGGTCAAATTATCTTTAAAGCCCAGAAGAAAACAGCTCCATGGTTAAACTAGCTTATCCTACACTTTAGTGTGTAAAATGATGCTAACCAGAGTCAGAAAGCTTGTGAAAAGTCATTCACATGAAAACATATTGGCTCTATTGGCATCATCTGACTGTACCTTCAAATCTCTAAATATGGAGGATTCCAAGATCTTTGTGCAACAGTTATTTGTTGTGTAAAATAGAAATAAATTTAGCACAGAATTGTTTTGATCTTTGTTCTTTTGTTAAATTCAAATCTCCGCATATTTAACCAATTTACCTGTTCTGTTATTTTTCTGCATTTTCTTTTTGCAATGCATTGGGTGAAAAATGTTGTCTTAAGACTTAGCTAATTACCTTAAAAATGTCGTTCTTGCATATATTTTAAAAACATGTACATTTGCAAAGCACTGGGTGCATGTTTAATTTAAGAAGAAAAGTTCTGGATTTTCCAACAGAAGCATATTTTTGAAACCTTTAATTTTTTTTATTAAACCTTGGAGTTTAAACATATTTTTCAGTGTTTTTAAAATGTCTCAGATTGCGACCACATCCACACACGGATGTTACAGAAACCCTTCTTGAAAACCATGCAAATCTTTGCACTACAATAGAACCGCACTCCAAAATTATTCATCCACACCATAATCTTCTGTCAAATGGGTTTCAAAATTCAACTTGGTAGGAAACCCACACAGAGCCTCACTAACCAAATGTTTGGATGAAAAATGTATGGGTAGTTCAAGACAAAAACAATACTTTACATTTTTAAGAGTTAAAATTGAGTTCACAGCAACTGTCAGAGAAACAAGACAGCAGTCCTCTTTTCATTTATTAAAACAAGACCTACAAACTAATTAACATTAAAATAAAAGGGGACATTTTCAACAACCACTTTTTAAAAATAAATCACACTTTAAAAATCTGCCTGGTAACTTTTCAGGCTGTTTGCACTTCTTTTAAGACTGTCCCCAACTGTAACTGTTGTGTTCTCCAACCCCCGGAGCCACTCTGTGCATTTCAGCACCACGTGTTCATCCACACCGTAGTCTTCCTCTTCGTACTCCACATCATCATATTTATGTTTCTCATTCAGGAGGGAAATTTTTACAATTGAACTTATATCTACCAAGTCAAAGTCGGCTGTTTTTTTTGCAGTCACTCTGCCATTTATGGTACCATTTCCTGGAGGTGTCGACTGCAGTCTCCTGCGTCTGGCATCCGTGGCGTTTCCGGACGCACTGCCTCCACCTCCAGTATATCTGGCAGCTGATCGCTGATGCTTTTCGCTGTTCCTCCGCTGCAGCAGCAGCACAGCTTCAGGGGTGAGGGTCAGTGTAAAACAGGCCCCCTCCTGGTCTCTGGTCCTTTCCTTCACCATCGGTTCACTCTTGGCGGAGCTGTGGCTCACAGGTTTGTGCTGCTGTTTCTTTGGCAGACAGTTTCCTGACGTGGACGTAGGGGAGCTGCCAGTTTGGGATGAAGAGAAAAAGCGATCCCTTTTCTTTGAATTCAGCTCCACTGCCGATACTCCTTTTACGGTTGGAAGGTGACTCTTGGCCTGATTCTTCCTCCCTAGGTGCTTCAGGTTTAAAGTCAGACGCTCCTTGACCGAGCCACCTTTGCCTTCTTCTTTAGCTTTTGCAGCCCAGTTTGTGGCACCAGTGTTGACAGTTCTCTCCTTTCCAGTCAGTCCTGATACAGAACGTGCAACTGATACTGGTGGTATGAATGGCATTTTGGCAACACAGATAAGCAAATAAAAGATGATTTCTCTTTTGTGCCAAAAATGCTGGAAGAAATAGGAAGAAAATACAAAGGATGCCGATTTACTTAAGCAGCCATGATAGCTTGAGGTTTTCTCAGCCATGCATCAGTCAGCAGTAAGTAAGAACACTGCTCATTTCCCATGATACGGCAGACACGCTGATGTTTTATACCCAACAGGGAGGGTGTGGTTTGGCAGGCCTCAAAAAGCGTGCATGGTCTCAGAAGACGTCAATAGAAGCCTTTGCAACATCTCAGTGCTGATTACCCAGAGGCTCAAAGTTCTAAAAAAAAACTACTCTTGTAATCCTCCAGTCTGATCAGTGAGGGCACGTTTACTACACACCTCACAAGGGCAAAGGTAGGATTTATTCCACAATGATTCCAATGGTAGTTAAAATCTAAGGAAAACACAGCTATGTCAAACATGAAATGGATGCTTTGTTTTCAGCAATAATGGCTCTCCAACATACGGATTTGGAAAGAAAATGAAAAATGCCAGGTAGATCTATAGGTCTCCCAACAGTAGGTTTGCTGAAAAACAAGACACTTTACAAGGGGATTGATAAAACCTATGTATTTATTAAGATGTGATTAAACTTAAAACAAAAAATAGATTAGATTTGTGATGCACCCTAAAATACAAAATCAATTTTTCAAAATGTGGAAATGTGATTTTAGATTTAAAAGTCTTCACTTGAAGCATGCCCTCCTGTGTACGTGAAGAACCTGTTGACAGTGAGGACAAGTGTGGTAGGCATCCTTGAAGTGGTTTACAAAAAACGGGATCAAGCAGCAGCCAAGAAATAACCTGTGAGACAGAATTTTTAGACTTTACTAAATTGAAGATGTCTTTTCGACATTAGTTAGATTGAAACCAAAAGGGACTGAATGAATTTACTCACCCACATAACACAAACACGAGACACATAAACCAAGCATGAGTTCCGACTTTGAAGCTGACTTGTGTTGTGACCCGAGTCTGGCAGGAATCACATGACATGAGTGTCGGAGAGCGGCGCAACTCAAATTCACGTCTCACAGTCTTTAACCTTAGAGGCAATGAAGTGGTAGCAGAAACTACAGAGATTACAAAAGGAGATTACCACAATGGAATCCAAACATGGCTATAGTAACAATATTATGTAATAAAATTAAATACTCAATCCAATGAAAACCATGTTTTTAGTGTTTTTAGTATGTTCTTGTGGCATTTTTTTGATGAGGGAGGACATTTATAACAAAAATTCCGCTTGAAATTGCCTTTTTAAAATATTTATTCAGTCAACTTGTTGTGAATCAAGAGCAGAAGAAAAAAAAATACAATTTTAAAAACAGCATATTTGAGCAAATTTGTAGAAAATACACTGGGCAGGCCACAAGCTCCCTGTTCCGCTCTGTTCCAATGAATCCACTTGTAGATGACAAGATTTAGGATGATCAGTTTTCTTTTTTTTTTTTTCTTTGCGAATAAAGCTTGATGAGTCTCAAGAAAATAAAAATGAGAAGGGAAAAAAGGGCCAGTTAGTCTGTCAGAGAAAATGCTAAACCACACAAAATCTGAATTGTTAAACCACTACTACACAAAAGAAACTCAACAAAAGACATGTGGCACTTTTGTTCAATAGTAGAATGCATACCATGAAGTGGAGAAGGATGAGGTGGTGGTGAAGGGCTGCAAGGTAAGTTAATGTGGTACACCCCAACATTTCTCTTCATTTCACTTTTATCTGGAGGGAAAACATATAGTTTTTGCACTGAAATAAATTTACATTTAACAAAGTCTGACTATCTAGACTAGGGAATCAATAGTTTTCAAACAACAGAATTCAGATTTTTCTTTTTACCTGATAATACATATGGAGGAGGTGCTGTAAATGGTTCTTCAATTCCTGCCAACTCCATTTAACAAATTTTTCAAAGCTTAAAATAAAAAAAAAAAATTTTTTAAATCCTTCTGTTTGAATGTTTGCATCCAGTAGCAATGTACATGCACTGTCACCAGGTGCAATTAATTGAAATACTACCCAGAATTCCACTACACCAAAAAAGTAGGAATCAACAAAAAAGACACAATTTCCTAGTTTATTTTTAGTTTTTATTTGTAGATATTAAAATTATCTTGTATGAAATATTTACAACATAACATGTTATTTTTTATGTGGCAATTTTTAAAAAAACGAGAAATAAGGGATAAAGAAAACAAACCAAATCTTCATGTTGCAAATTATTAATAGTAGTACAGTGAGTCAACTTTAATTGAGAATAAAAACGTGTATAAGGATAAGCTTTTTTGTAGTAAAAGAGCGAGTAAGAAAGAGCCCTGATGTCCTATGATGCATTGATGCCTGTATCTTGTGAAAGATAAAGCTGTTCCTCCCTTGAGCCGCTAGGGGAGCTCTCCTGTGCAGGCAGCAGTTGATGACACATCAACGTGAACCAGAAACTGGCTGAACTGGTTTATTCACTTGAATGTCATGTTGCTAAGCTAGCTGATAGCCAGGTATCCACAGGTTTCGCTGCCTAGTTAGCTACCGGATGTTCTCCGTCGTATCCCCTTGGCCGTCTTGACATCTCCCCATCATTCCTGGACGAATTCGTGTTGACTGACCAGAGTCCACGAATTCGGGTCCATTCCATAACTACCATTTCTAGTGTGACTTGACTGCTAACGACGGGGCATTGAGAGAAAGAGGCTTAGGAGGTAAGTTAGCATGCGGGCTAGCGGAATCTAATGAATGTAGAAAAGCATTTTCTACGAGGAAATACTCAAGGCTGAAAGCGACCGTGTAGGGCCTGTTAGAAAAGTGAACAATTCACAAAAATATAACGTTTATAAGATATAGTTTTTGGTTTTTTTCTGTTTCGTTAACTTGCCGAGAACGTTAATATTGTTTTGCGAGCCGTAGCGCCTAAGTGAACTGAGCCTTTAATAGCAGCTTTGCCTTAGTTAGCTAACCGGGTCAACATTTTTCTCAGGAAAGTAGTATTAGTAATAAATTATTTTTATAAAATGCATGGTA
Organism: Oryzias celebensis; assembly: GCA_014656515.1. Classification (NCBI taxonomy): domain Eukaryota; kingdom Metazoa; phylum Chordata; class Actinopteri; order Beloniformes; family Adrianichthyidae; genus Oryzias; species Oryzias celebensis. The sequence continues at coordinate 23,956,371 of BNCR01000001.1, read as the reverse complement.
AATTGTGTCTACGGAACTATTTCATTTAACCTAAACGTAAATCGATAGAAGTAGCCACTTCAGATGTTAGCTAATTGATTTAATGTATAATCACAATAACGTGACGTAACGCTTTGATTTACCAGATTCCTCCAGTTAAGAACTTATCAGACATGTTCTGTTTGTGGTTTGTGTTCTAAGATGTTTCTGTGCTAATGAAAGAAGACAGTTTAGCTCATTGTTGGCTAATAGCTTCCCATGGCTAGATGCTAAATAAGTTTTGGTTTGTAGGGCTGCACTTAAGGACCACACCCAGACAAGATGTCCCTTCATCAGTTTTTGCTGGAGCCCATCACCTGCCACGCATGGAATCGCGACAGGACACGTAAGATGCAACTTCTCTTTACACCCGAGTCAGAACACACATTGTGTAGCAGTCCTGTCAACAGACATCAGTCTGTTTGTGTCAAATGTGACTTTAACTGTTAGAAAATTGGCCCAGGAAGGGCTCGCTTGCAAATTTTCCATCCCTTATCTCAGTTTTTGACACAGACAGAACACTAATCTTGCTTGTTTGCCATCCATCTCAGAAACCTATCTGCATGCTTTCATTTTTGTTTTCAGAAATTGCCATCAGTCCAAACAACCATGAAGTTCATATTTACAAGAAAAGTGGCAACCAGTGGGTGAAAACCCACGAGCTGAAGGAACACAATGGACACATTACAGGTATTCATGCAGGCTACTGAGGACTTTCTTTTTGCATGTGTCGAAACATGCTCACAAATGAACATAAATATAATTTATTATTTTTTTATAAAGACTATGCCACTGAACACAATGACGTTACTATAAGACAATATCCTTTACTTTGAAAGCAAATAAAAATATATATTTTTCCTATTTTTCTAAAGTTTTTCTTCAAAAGAAAATAATGTGGTTGATTTAACTGATTTTTGACAAAGATTTGAGGTTTAGTTCAAGTGAAAGCACAACAGCTATTCCACTTTATACTGACACTGTGTGACTAGATCTGCACTCTATATAAAGCTTGAGTTTAGATTCAAAATTACTTTTTCATCAGTTTGTAAACAAAGACAGTTAAGTTACATTTGTTTTTTTAGGGAGTTTATACCACTTATTATTGGAAGCTATCTGTGTTCAGTTATTAAGTAAGTTACATATGTTAGAGTTTTAAGTTACTAATATTTTCATGGTGCATCATTTATCTTCCAATCATGTTGTGTTGTAGGTATTGACTGGGCTCCCAAGAGTGACCGCATTGTAACTTGTGGAGCAGATCGTAACGCTTACGTATGGTCTCAAAAGGAAGGAGTATGGAAGCCTACATTGGTCATCCTCAGGATCAACCGAGCAGCCACTTTTGTGAAGTGGTCTCCACTGGAGAACAAGTTTGCAGTTGGCAGTGGTGCTCGGCTCATCTCTGTCTGTTACTTTGAGTCCGAGAACGACTGGTGAGTGTACTTCAACTGTCACACAAGGATGTACATTTGTTTATTTTTTGCAAATCTTAATTATTATTAATTTCACTTTTGTTGCTTTTTAAAGGTTCAGTCTTCATTTTTTGATCTATTGTGGTTTTTCCAGTGTTTTGTTTTTTATTAATGATTATTTAATTTTTAGCCATAATAAAAAAAAACTGTCATTTTCTAGGACATAGTTTCTAAAAAGCAGCAGTAGGAAAACAGAAATTGGCCTCTGAGTTGTGGACCAGACTGTTAGTGTGGAGTAAGCTCATCCCCTTCCCATCATCCATCTGTTTACATTTTCTCCTGGTACTTTACAGCCTCTCACAACCTCAACCTAACATTACTGGTGCAACAAATATGACGAGCAATATTAGAATTATGCAGTTTTGAGTCAAATACCACCTCAGACAAGGAAAATGAAATCGTCATTGATGCATTCGTCTACAAGTGGATGCGGCAGAGGAGAGCGGAGCAGAGAACTTGTGGCTCAAGTTTTTTTTCAACTGGCATTTTTTCATCTGCTCCTGATTCACAACAATTTTCATAAAGAAACACTTAGAAAAAACAATTTTGAGTTTATTTTCTTTATAAATGTTCTCTATCATCAGAAAAATGCCTTAAGAACTTAATAATAATCATCATTATCATCTTTGAAATCATACTTTGATAGTGAACTACTGATGTTGCCACAACTGCCCTGGGGCAGACCAACAGGCGTGGGTGCCGGTACGTGTCTACGGCCCCTCTGACCATCACCAGGACATTCATATGCATTCACACACCAGTGGAGCCTCGCTGGAGGCAGGGAGGGGAGGGTGAAGTGTCTTGCCCAAGGACACAACAGTTGACTGGCGGGAGTGGGGTTTGAACGGTCAACCCTTCTATCATTGGCCGACACTGCTCAACCACCTGAGCCACTGTCGCCAAAACATGTTAAAAACAGAAGAAAAAAAACGGTAATTTTCTTGTTTTCCAGGTGGGTGAGCAAACACATCAAGAAGCCCATCCGCTCCACCATTCTTAGTCTGGACTGGCATCCCAACAATGTCCTACTTGCTGCTGGTTCATGTGACTTTAAATGCAGGTAAAATATCTGTGGGTCATTTATGGTCTTAACTAACTCAACTACTTCCTATATTTTGAATTTTTTGGGGGTTTATTTTTCCTTCCTTTTTACCCATCACTCCACCCACCCCTTCTACTTGGGCCTCCAGGGTTTTCTCAGCCTACATAAAGGAGGTGGAAGAGAAACCAGGTCCCACACCCTGGGGCAGCAAGATGCCATTTGGAGCTGTGCTAGCAGAATTTGGAGGAGCAGGTCTGCATGCATGGACTTTGCAGACGTTTTTTAAACTAAAACACGTTGCTTATGTTTTTGTTGTTGTTTTCCTTTGTGTTCCAGGTGGAGGGGGTTGGGTCCACTCAGTTTCTTTTTCATCCTCTGGTAACCGTCTGGCTTGGGTCAGCCATGACAGCACTGTCACTGTGGTAGACAGCTCTAAGACTGCCAGGTTTGTTCAGTTACACACATTCAAGAATATTTTTCATTGTCATTAATGTCTGTCTACAAACACCACTGATTCAAATTTTTCTAAGAAAATTGTTTGTAATGTTATTTATTTAATTTGCACAAAAACGTAAATCAGAATTAGCTTTATTTTCAAATGGGCATTATCTAAATTGTAAAATTTAAAAGGTATAATTTGTATCTAAAATATAAGTGAGATGATGCCAAAAAGCATTGGAAAAGTTATTGTTTTTTTATATATTTTTTTCCTATTATATAATTCCAATACTCTGTTGGTGCATGGGTGCGCATGTGTTAAGATAAGCATAAAAATGCAGAAAGACTAGATGAATAAAAAGAATTTCCAAGTACAAAACTTTTTACTACTTCTGCGTAAATGTTAGCAGTGATAGATTTCTCAATTTTATTTGTATAAAAATATTTACAAATTATACAGTTGTCTTTTAATTATGATTAAGCAGTTATTGCCCATAATAAAAAGAAAAAAAGCTTGTGATGTTTGTTTTTTTAAGACAAATTTTTCTGCAGCGCTGCAGTAGTTCATCAGAAATTTGCCTCTGAGTTGTGAGCGAGACTGTTGATGCAGAATTAACCCACTGTTGAAATCCCAGCATTTCCTTGTTTACTCTCTCTCCTGCTAGCTACAGCCCCTCACAACACCAAATTAGCGTTAGCGTAGCAAAGAAAAAGCAAGCAATATCGGAGCCATGCAGTCGTATAGTTTTGAGCAGGATGGCAGCTCAAGCAAGAAAAATCTATTTGTCTACAAGTGAATGCATCAGAATTGGAGCGGAGCAGGGAGACTTTGGCTTTTTCTAACTGCCAATTTTAATCTGCTCCTGATCCAACACAATTTGAATAAAGAAATATGCAGAAATGCAGTTGTAATCTTAAATTCATTTATATATATGTCCACCATGAGAAAAATACTACAAGAGCATGTTAAAACACCAAAGACAAGATTTTCATTACAGTGGGTCTTTAGAAAGACACAAACTACAAAGGAGATACATTTAATTAAAAAGTTAACAATTCCAATTCAAAATGTAAATCAAAGTGTACTTTTTTCCTTCATCAAGCCTAATAAGGGAAAAAATGATATTGGCAAAAGGGGGAAAACTATGTGATTTTTCTTTTTTGCTTTATGAGTCAGTTGTTCGTTTTCAAGCTGGCTCATTCAAAGTTTTTCTCTGTCAGTTGATGTTTTAAGAAAATATTGGGATATTTGTGAACAATATGCTCATTTTGTATATCTAACATCAATTATTTCAAAATACATAAAGTATATTCATTACATATTTCCAAACCCCAACTAGAAAACCCAAATGATCTGTTGTCAGCATATTGCAGCTCATTCAACCATTGGATTTTAACAAGAAAGTTAAGATATTGACAGATAATTTTTTTCATTGCTGCTGGACTGAGTCAAAGCTGAACAACGTGTTAATACAAAAAATAATTCAGTTTCAAAATACAGCTGCTGTTTTGCTTACTTAAGGGCAGATTTAAAACGAATACAAAAACATAACATCAGCAAGCACAGTTCTATATCAAAACAATATGTGCATAACTTAACTAATTCATATATCTGTAGTTTTTTTACATAAATGAAATTAAATCAGAAAATGACTTTTGTTTGTGTATTTAGTCCCTTACAGCTGAAGACGGAGTTCCTTCCTCTCCTCAGTGTCATTTTTGTATCAGAGAACAGTTTAGTGGCTGCAGTAAGTATAAACGCCGCATCTTTCAATGTTTTCCAAAGCAGAATTTTTGTCATTTCTGAAATCCTCTTCTCTGTTCGGTTTTCTGCTTCAGGGTCATGACTGCTGCCCAATGCTGTTCCGCTGTGACGACATGGGGACGCTCTCATTTGTCTCAAAGCTGGACCTCCCCAAGCAGAGTATCCAGAGGAACATCTCCGCAATGGAGCGCTTCAGGAACATGGACAAGAGAGCCACCACTGAAGATCGCAACACAGCCCTGGACACACTGCACCAGAACAGCATCACGTAGGTTTTTACCTCATTCTGATAAAGATGAAATTATTCACAAAATATATTTGTAGGCAGCTAAATGTGTAAATATTTCAGTATTAAATAATTTTTTTTGTGTGTGGGGGGGTTTCTCTCCAGCCAAGTGTCTATCTATGAAGGAGACAAAAGAGATTGTCGCAAGTTCTGCACTACAGGCATCGATGGAGCAATGACCATTTGGGACTTTAAGGTAGAAAAGGTTTCACTTGGAAAATATGTTTAATCAGCTTTTGCTTAAATAGGTGTTTTTGTGAACTTTCTTCTGTTTTCATTTTTCCTTGTCAGAGTCTAGAAGCTTCCATCCAGGGTCTCCGCATCATGTGAAGAAATATGAAGGAATGAAGAGTTGCTGTGTCCTTACTTCTCCCCACTGGCCCTCTTCAGAAGTTCATACCTTTCCTCCTTTTCTTTCACTTCAGCCCTCGCCACTCCTTCCTTATCCATCACGCAGCCAGTAACAAACTGACAACCTCACGAGTGTTGGCTGAAGCACTGATCAGGCCATAACACATGCAGTGTGGGTTTGTACTAAACATGCTCACACCTATACACTATAACACAACTTTACACACTGAGCTGACGTGTGACTTCACTGTTGATTTCTATTTTTTTTGGGGGGGGGGTGTTTTTGCTTTTAAATGAAGGTTAGCAAAGAGTTCAAGTGGGAGGGTCTTCTGACACAAAATAAACGTGATGTGACTTTGATGTTTTTATGTTCTCTAACCTCCTCTACCTAAAGTTGAACACTAAAAGGTGCGTTTTATCCAAAAATAAGACTGTATCTCACCTCGGATCAACCCTATGATCTCAGAATGTCGGTGTTGAGGATGTGGTGGTGTCCGACACACGAGGTCTTCAGCGACTGTTTGGGTTTCCTGTGATTCTGAGTACTCGCTGCTGGTTGCTTGTTAAAATCTGTACAGAGCCTGATGGGGGTGTAGAGGGGAAGCAGCTCTCTGAACCGCCACAGAGTCACGGCTGGCCAGTGTTCGATTCTGTGGCTACTACACTAAAACCACACAAGATAGAGGATTTCTATGTAACTGATCATGAGGTAGACATCAAATAAAGATTAAAAACATTTACACTAGACAGCTCATGTCTACAGATTTTTTTTTGTGTGTTTCTTAACTGACATGGTTCCTCTCTCAATTAGCCTCGGGACACTGACTCATAAAAATACGTTATCCTCATTAAACATCATCGTGATTAAAGAATTGTACTCCTTACTTGCTCTTAAATGAGAAAAAATGTCAAAAGCAAAACATAAAAGTTACTCATTAGTTTTAACGTCAAAATCCTAAAGGCTTTTGAGGATTTTCCTTCTTTTTCTTTTTTTTTTTGCCAAAAATGAATTGGAAAAGAACAAAGAATTTCAGTGAAGCAGCTTTTTTAGTCAACTGAAGAGTGATTGGTGTTTGGTTATTGCCTAAAGCAGAACTTTGGAGTCACTGCAACTTTTTCATTTTTGTCACTGCCACAAGAAACCTTGTCATGCAAGTCTTTTAATTTATGTGAACACTTTACAAAGCTCAAGTGTGGTTTCATAGATGCTTTCTTCTGGAAAGCCCTTCAAGCCTTTTTTTTAATAGTATCTTTAAAGATGCTACAGGAAGCCTCAGAGTCTGGGATGACAGTACATTCAGTTTGCTAGGAGGAAAGGGAAGATTACCAGCCTTCTTGGTTGTTTTCTGACTTGTGTATAATTTCTTTCCACACAATTTGGAGTAATGGGCTCCAGAATGTGAGGAAATTCCTGTTTCCTCAAACACTGACTTGATTTGTTTGGTTAAAAGGGAGAACAACTTATTACTTCATAAAATAGAAAAAATGTAGATTGTTCATTGCTCATTGTGAGGTTTTAATCATGTCACATTAACTTAAAATACACCTTTTTTTAAACTACATTTCAAATAGGTGTGTGTGTACAACAGAAATATGCAAAACGAGTAGATTTAGATGAGATGGAATCTGTTTTCTAATGATAGAACATTCAGATGAAGTACTCTTTAAAAAAAAAAGGTGTTTATTAATAAGAAAAAACAGTTGAAAAACATTTTTTTCTCAGACAGTAAATAAGTTGTAGTTGTCAAAAGTAAGTCCTGACACTATATTGACTGAAATGGCAGAGCTCTGACAGCTCTGAAGAGAAACTTAGTTTTAAAGCGTTTTCTTCTCCTAAATGTAATTTTGAGAAGTTGGACGTGGCAGAAGAGCATTTAGTCTTGAAATTAAAGTGCCTAATGGAAGAGGCATGCATCTGTTTGTGTCATCGGAGTACGTAAATAAAAACACTACAACCATGTGCATTAGATTCTCAAAGCAAAAAGTGAAGCTTTTGTTCAAGACTGGTGGAATTCTTTACTGACTCAAAAGTTAAATAGGTTTTTAGTGAACTAGTTGTGGCTATGGTTCATCAAGCTGATTTAAGTTAACCCTCTACAGCAGCTGGATACCTCTGTGTTTGGTAAGGTTACAAACTTGGGTGGGGGGTTTCCAACAGATGATGTGAGGTGATGCTGAGCTGGAGGTCCTCGTCCGTTCAGGTGCTCTTGACAATTTAGGCACCAATCTGTAAACAAATATTGTTGGGGGAAATTAAGACAGAAAACCTCCCACTCCAGCAAAAACATAAATGAAAACGGAGACAGAAAAACTCTTCAAAAGTACAAAAAAAGAAGCAAGTTACGGCCTCAGCCGTAACAATGCAGAGAAAAACTACTTTGGGCTGTTGGAGGAAAACTATAGAGATCCGGAACGGACTGCAGTATTAGTTTTCGGTTTGTCACTGCAACTAAGAGTCCTGCCACCTGGAAAAACTACTAGAATAATTTTAGCAACTGATGGAAACATTTGTGGTATGACGTAAAAAGGTTGTGGTATGAACAACCATGTTATCCAAACTGTTTGGATCTTCACTTAAGTATAATTTTGCAATTATTTTAATCTGTATCACATCTCTGGCTGGATCACTGTTCCGTGATAACAGAGTTAGTAACGGCTACTGTCAGATATTGTTATTATAATTTTGCTGAACTACAGACTGCTTCCTCTTCCATTTGCCACCCAACAAAACATAAAACACTCACTGTGCAGATATTGAATGATGCTTGCTTTGTTCACCTTAATCTGGAATCTTGGACTGATTTTACGCCCGTTATCCTTGCCAAGTCACTCAACACTGAACCTTATTTCAGCATAAAGACATGTGATGAATTACATCACACGTGTTGCTCATTGCAACCATGCAAACATTAGCATGTAAAATCTAAATCATTTGCTCAGCTTCTTCAGTGGAGCATCTTATTGTGGACATAAGGGGTGATACTTCCTGCTGAGGGACGCCTGCGTTGTTCTGCCCTGCTCCCTCAAACCTTGCTCCACGTCTCCCCCTGGAGCTGTACATGAATCAGCACAACTGGCATGTCAGTACATCTCAGCACGCACCAAATATGTACAGAAACATTCAAATGTCCTTCTTATGTCAGACATGACTCACTGTGTTAAATTGTGTTGCCATTGCAGCTATCAGTACATTTGAAAGGGGGGCATCAAAGTTCAATTTGCGACCATAATGGTGGAAAAATGTAGTATGATAAAGCATGGAAGAAAATGGGATCCCGTGACTTGACGTGAAGTAACGTTTGACTTAATTTAACTTAATTTTGACTTTAATTAGTGTGCTATAGTAATGGTGGATGGAGCTGCATGCAACAGAGGAAGCTATTACAGATATGTTCTTCTTGTTTTAATCTCCTTCTTATCTTTCTTAAAATAATTTATCCAGACATGCACCCAAAACAAAAAGAAAGGGGAGGACAGTTTACAACAGTGATTCCTTAAAGAATAAGATGTATTTTCTTCCTTAAAAATATGAACAATTTGAGACATTTAAATGGGTTTGCTTTAGAGGGGAACTACAGACTCAATAATTTATGCTGTCTTTCACCAATTAGACCCACTCCCCAAACACCCCCTCACTTTTCCTTCCTTCTTTGTAAGCTCCTCTTTCTGCATGCAGAAGTTGGTCCCGCCCCCCCTTTTTTTCTTTCTTTTCAAGTTTCTCAGCCTCCCCTCTTGGTGTCAGCCTCCTTCTTTTTGTGTAACACTGCATTGTACCCACACTCCTCCCTCTGACATTTTTTTTTCCATTTCCCTTCAACTCCCCTTCATTTTCGTTTAAGACTACACAAAAAATGGGGGAAGTTTGACATTTTTTCCCCACATTCTTTCACGTTACACCCATGTGTGTTTTTTTTTTTTTAGTTCAAACCCAGCAAACTTCCTGTATGTGAGTTTCAGTGTACCCTCCTCCACTACTTCCCCCGCCAGCCTCTCTTCTCCCTTCAGCTGAGCTCCTCTTCCTCCTGAGCTCACTCTGCCGACTGCGTTCGTGTTGACTGGCCAGAGTCCGCGAGCTGAACATCCTGCTTTGATCCACGGCGTTCCTCTGCCTCTGTTCTGTACCTTTGACAGTCATTCACCTCAGTCCTGCCCTCTGGGTAAGTAGTCTGCAAGTTCTTCGCATCTGACTCAATGTGTTTGAACATGTCACACATACTTACTTTAGGTGGTTAATTTTCTTAAAAACATTCTTTTAAAAGACTACCCAAATGGGGAAATAGAAATATGACACTAAAATTGTGTGAAAACAGTCTGGAAGTTGATTCATTTGAACTTTTTTCTGCTCTTGTAAACTTTCTAGCCTTGGTTGTTCTGGGGATCCGTGTCCCCGTTAACCTGCAAAGTTCTGGATACACCTCTGAAAATCTGTGTTTCATTAGCAAACACTGAGACGTATAAACTCCGTCACACAAAGTTCTGAATAGCTGTGTCACAATCTGGGTCACTCGTTGTTAAAAAAGCAAAGTTCATGAACATTTTTAAAATGTGTATTTTTTCTTCTACTAACAATAAATATTGCTGCTTCCGTTTTTCTAGACCTGACTGTTAATCTCTCAGCTCATCGGCTCCTGGTTCCTCTCCCCACTTCCTGTTCTGCTTCTGACATTTGATTGGCCATGTCGTACCACAGCTTTTTGCTGGAACCAATTAGCTGCCACGCCTGGAACAAAGATCGAACCCGTAAGTTCATCAGTCACTAGAAACATTGTTGTTTTGTCTAAAGTCCATGCCTATCTTGGGTGGAAGTCTGCCAGACAACAAACAGTGTTGTAATTTTTCTCCCAGGTGGGAGAAGGTATTTCCTGTTTTGTTTCACACTGAGGCCGGTGTGAGGACGGGCTTGTCTAAAGGCCCTTGTTCTCTGTCAGTTAGAGGGAACCGATGCCTTATTTGGTCGTCATCATCAGCGCGGTGCTTTCTGGGTAAAGCGGATGTGACAGACATCTGTGATGGAGACACACGGAGGCATTACGTCTGTTTCTCACTTTGCAAAGCTCACAGAAAATACACACCAGAGCAGCCGCAATGCTGCTCCTACACATACACTCCTTATGACTCATCTGAAAAGACCTGCAGTTTTAGGGGTTATATGTGACAAAAAGGAGGTGGTTGTTCTTGAAGACATTCTGTTGAAATATACCACATGTCTTTCTCCCCCCCGAGCTGATACAAGCTACATTTCTTTGTTTCTTGCTTTTGTGCACAGTCAGCTGACCACCCTGTCTGACAGTTTCCACCCTCCTACTCTGCACTTTGTTCTTCCGCTGTTGGAAAAGAAAAAAACTTGCTTGTGGAATATCTTCCATGGATTAAACTGTTTCTGTGTTTCAGAGATCGCACTGTGCCCCAATAACCATGAGGTCCACATCTACAAAAAAGATGGGGCGAAGTGGACCAAAATTCACGAGCTGAAGGAGCATAATGGACAGGTGACAGGTAAGAAAAAGAAAGTCACTCATTCACTTTTGTGACTTTCACTTTTTTTGTCGTTTGAAAACATGGAGTTTTGTCATTTCCTGTCTTCATCCTAAATTAATAGATCTAGTGCTTCCTGTCAAACATGCTATATTTGCCCCCCTCCAATATGTTATTTTCCATAACCAAAACGTCAAAGAACAACTCTGATCTTAATCTGATCTTTAAGTTTCAGGTGTATCTTGACATTTAATCCTGAAGCTACACATTTGTAAAAGGGAAATCAAATGGCTGAGATGCTTCCTGGCAGCAAGAACTGCTTCCAAAATTCACAAAATTAAATCCCAGTTTGTTTTTTTGTGATGTCACAAGACAGTGCCTTTTTTTTAGAAATCTTTTTTTTTAGATTTTACTTTTGTCATTTCACTTACCAAGTTTTGCTATTTTGTCTTCATATTCCTGCTTAACAGCTCCCTTTTTTACATAATTGTCATTATTTAAGACTTGATTTTCCTTCTATTTAAGATCCAACATAATTCTTAATTTTTTTTTATCTTTGGGCATTTTAATAAGGTTAGGTGTTTGACCTTTTGTGTTTATTGTGAGATTTTCATGAGGATACAATGAAACTATTTAAAAACCCACTTCAATCTGGTGTTTTTAACATGTTCTTATGGCATTTTTCTGTCGATGAAGGACAGATATAAAAGAAAATTAAGATTAAGATTGCATTTCTTAGTATTTGTTTATTCAAATCATTGTGAATCAGGAGCAAATGCAAAATTGAATTGGAAAAAGTGCATTTTTATTACAGAAAACACATGACGCTCTGCTCCATTCTGATGCATCATCTCGTAAACGGCTAGATCCTTGTATGTCTTTGTTTCCCTCGTCTAAGCTGGCTCAAATCTGCGCGGCTGGATAGGTTCAATTCATTTTTGTTGCACCGGTAATGTTAGGCTGGGGTTGTGAGGAAAGCTTTACAGAGAGTGTGTAAACAGAGAACTCTCAGTAACAGCAAGAGGAAGGTTCTGCCCACAACTCAGAGGGGAATTTCTTATGACCTACTACCGCTCTGCAGAAACTATGTCCTATAAATGACACTGTTTTTTTTAGTATTTTGCCTAAAAACAGCATAATCTTAATTAAAAGATCACAGTGAAAGCCTGTAAAATAGATCAAAAAACGATCAGAGTGGGACATTAAACTTTTACATGCTTTATAAATGGAGAATTTTTAAGGATTTATTGTCAATGCAGGAATCGACTGGGCTCCAGAGAGTAACCGTATAGTCACCTGTGGAGAGGACCGTAATGCTTACGTGTGGACTCTGAAAGAGGGAGCCTGGAAGCCCACCTTGGTCATCCTCAGGATCAACCGTGCTGCTCGCTGTGTTAAATGGTCGCCAAAAGAGAACAAGTTTGCTGTCGGCAGCAGCTCACGGCTCATCTCCATCTGCTACTTTGAGCAGGAAAATGACTGGTGAGGCTGTGAAAAGCATCATTCCCAAGAACTTTAAAACAGCTTCAATTAATTAGCCAAACCAAACATTCTGATAGTATAAAATGGGTTTTCCTCCCTTTAGGTGGGTGTGCAAGCACATCAAGAAGCCAATCCGCTCTACCATCTTGAGTTTGGACTGGCATCCCAATAATGTGCTGCTGGCAGCTGGATCATGTGACTTCAAATGCAGGTATTTCGTTAATCTAGACGCTCCATTGAGTAAATCCTACACAACGGTCTATCTCTATTCTCCATAGATCACGTCCTCACAAGGTGATGACAGTTTTGTAATTCTTCCCACACAGGGTTTTTTCTGCCTACATAAAGGAGGTGGAGGAGAAGCCGAGCCCCACCCCCTGGGGGAGCAAGATGCCTTTTGGGGAGGTCTTGTTTGAGTCTGGAGGGTCAGGAGCTCAGGTCCAGACTTCAGGAGGAGGAGGAGGAGGTGGTTGGGTGCATTGTGTGTGTTTCTCACACTCCGGAAACCGTCTGGCCTGGGTTTCCCATGATTCCACTGTGTCTGTCGCAGAAGGAGGCAAGGCTGGCACGTAAGAGAGAAAGGGGAAGCAAACCTGTGCATGTATAGGTCAATCCAGTGTATGACCTTCTGTTGTGACCTCTACAGGGTAACTAGCCTGAGCTCAGAGACGCTTCCTCTCCTGTGTGTGACTTTCATCACAGAGAACAGCTTAATAGCAGCTGTGAGTATTCAGCCCTGTATCTGACCGCACTCAAACACTGCAAATTTTATTTGACTTTATTTGATTATTTGTAATTCCTGCAGGCGCATTTCACTTGATGAAATATTGCTCAACTGATTGGGTTTTTCAGGTGCAACAAAATCATGAAATATATTAAGTTCATATTTACAAATCACACAATGCTTTTATTTCTTTATTTAAGGCATGAAACTCCCCTTTTTGTTTACTAAGAAAATTTAAGCTGAACATCTAAAAAGTGCTGCATAAAAGAATGTCTTAGTTTATTTATTTTGGGGCTAATAAAAGATGTTGGCTCATCATAAGAATGTGTGTAACATGCTTAAAATGTGTGTAGTAATAAGTGATAAGTCACAAATAATTAACTACTTTTACTGCACTGTATTTTATTGTTTTACTTGACTGGAATGTGATGGGAAAAGCGGTAATCCTGCTCAGCTAGAATGAGCTTTATGCTTCCGGTTCAGTCTTTTGCATGTAACACTCATTCCATTTTGTCCACATGTCCATTAAAGTTGGACCATAGCTAAACAAAAACCAAAAATATCAAAAAACAAAAATGAAACAGAGATGATTCAACAACGTTTTTTTAAATTCAAGATTTGAGTTTATTGTTTAGAAATACAATTTAGATATTGTTTGGTTTGATGTTTTTCTACTGCTGTTTGTGTAATTCCCTGAGACAAACAGTTGGGAATTGGAGTCTTAATGAAACAAAATTATATTTAAGTTTATAACTCAGATATTCTCAAACCCTTACACAGTAGTTCTTTCACAAGTCAGTATTTTACAAGTACCTGGGTAATCTTATTTTGAATTTACTTACTTTCCTGTCTGTGTGTGGTACAATAGCTGCTGCACACATACAGAACTTCAAGAAAGAAAATACAAGAAGAATGTTTTTTTTATTAGCTCATTGATTAAAAATATGGTTATTAGAAGCACTCACTTACACACACACACACACCATAGATATTTAGATTATGACAATGGTGGAAATGTGACTTTCAATGATAATATTCAAATTAAATATACTTTAATTTTACACATCAATTGTAAGTCCAGTAGCATCTTCCATAGCACTGTGTAAATTGTGAAGAATGCAAATATTTATCTTTTTTTTTGTTGTTAAAAAGTGTGTCATTTCTAAAAGTGAATTATCCCGTCATTATCTCTCAGTACCTCCAACATCCCTCTGTTTTTTCAGGGTCATGACTGTTACCCGGGGCTGTTTGTGTACGATGGCGCCAAAGCCAGCCTTACATTTGGTGGTAAGCTGGATGTTCCAAAGCAAGCTGCCCAGAAAGGAATCAGCGCCAGAGAGCGTTTCCAGAACCTGGATCGCCGAGCTTCAGAGACTCAGGGCACTGACAAGGACCTCAACACGCTCCACAAGAACAGCATCAGGTCAGGCGAAAGCTTTGGAGTGTGGGCAAAAAAATAGAATGGTAAACGTTTCAGAGAATATTGACTAAAGCATCATAAGGTTGTTGCAGGAAAAAAGAATGAAAAGTTGGACATTTGTTTCAAGTGGATTGCTTTTAAATGGGTTTTTTGCTTTAAGTTATCACAAAAGTACATGTATTATGAAGTGCTATACGCTTATACCAATTTTCTGATAAATTTAAGATGTTTCTTTTTTAACATTTTATGTGATTTTGGAAGCAAACCAATTACTTTAACACATATTTTTAAATTTTCTTTGGCTTGTTAATCCACGGATTTTGACTTCCATATAACAATGTGCTTTCAGTCAAATCTCTTTGATGGAAGGAGGAAGAAGCAAATGCACCAAGTTCTGCACCACCGGCATGGATGGAGGAATGGCCATCTGGGATGTCAAGGTACCACAACCATAAACACCCAAATCCTTTTTTGATTGTTTTTCTTTTTTTTACTTCATACGCTTATCAATATCTTTTCAGACTCTGGAGTCGGCTATGAAGGACTTGAAGATTGTGTGAGCTGCTTTACCTGATCAAAGTCAAAATGCTTCTGCTGCATTGCTACACAAAGCTTCTTGGCTGTATTTTCATCAAAGATTTTCCCTTTTTTTAAACTTACAAATGAGACAGTGTTTGTTTGTCTTGATGTCTTCTCATGACAAGGCTCTGTAAGAAGGGGCTGGCCTTAGGTTGACAAATGGTACTTATTCTGCTGCATTAGCACAGTCAAAGCTCAGTGTGAGCTTAATGCTTAAAGCAGCTATTTTATATTCAAAGAAATGAAAATCTGGAATCTTTTTAAAGCTTATGCTGGTCATAATATGCATTTAATAAACTATTGCTGTCACAGAAATCGTCAGACTGAGGTTCATTATTGACGTTTGTGTGCTGTTTATTTGATTCTAATGAACAAAATCTATGGTAGAGAAAATATAAAAATGTGAGTGAGGGGTGTTTGACCCCAATAGTAAAGCTATAGTAAACAACCTTTGAATTTTATTTTTTTATGAATTGTGTTTATGCACAATTCCACTTGTGGTGATGTCATTGAGAGCAGTGGAGCTTTTTCCTAGCTCCACCTTTCTCCGTTATATTTGTAATTTAAAAAAAGCACGTCACAAATCAGGAGAAATTTGAGTGTGGTCGATTATTTTATCATTCTACCATGCTTATTAGTAGTAAATCTGCATTAGTAGAGAACAGTTTTTGAATAGTTATGGGCCCAATTCAATTGCTCATTTCTGCTGCTCATTACGCTAACTTTATTAACTTATTTTCCATGATTTCACCAGGAAAGTTCCATTGAGATCCATAGATCTCTTTCCCAGGGAGTCCTGGCCAAGAGGCAAAAACTTATACATGAATTAGACATTTCTAGCAAATTTAAAAACAGAAAAATGTTAGATATATGTTTAATATATTAAATGTAAAATACAAATACATGTTTTGTAGAGATATATCACCACTGGAAAGGAGGAAAAAAAGAAAAATATGGGTCTGTCTTTCTGCTCTCCATTGTTGATCTTTAGTCTGCTTGAAAAAACTATTTCCACTCCATTGCAACTTTGTCATCACATTTAGTTTTGAACAAACCCAAAAAGGTTTTAAAGAAACTAAAATAGGATTCTCTTACAATGAACAACTTTATTGTTGCTGCCAGCACTGCGGAACAAACCATAATAGTAGTGAGGAACAAGTAAACAGATGCTTCAAGATCTAACAAGACTTGAAGAAAACACTAAAAGAAAAACAGAAATACAAACCGTAATCCATAAAATTAGGGATTTTTTGCTTTTATCGCATATGCCATTTACTGTACTTTTTTAAATAAATAGATGAAAAAAATTAACTGGTTTTGTATTTGTTTTTCTGTTATTATTTTAAGTTAAAGTTTAAGTTGTATCTGATTTAATGTACTCCTTTTTTTCCTTTGTTGAGGTTGTTAAATCCTTTTCGAGCTTTACTGCATTTTGTTGTTGTCTTTGTTTTGAGTTGATAAATACATCTTTTCTGGGGGGGCAAGTAATAAAATAATGAACTAAATAAATGGATGCCTTTTATATTCTAATTTGATTGACAACTTCAAAGAGTGATCTTGTTCTTACATAAATTTGAGAATACATTTATTTAACCAAAAAAGGTCATTCTTCTATCCTTATAGCCTAAGTTTCTGTCTAGATTATATAATGATTTGTTGCACAGTATGTTGCTTGTTACATTGGACCAATCCACATCTATATTTTGCCAGCGAGTTACTCATCCCAGATTACTTCTTACTGTAGATTGACTCTTGAAAGTTTTTATCTTCCTGTTTTGGTCTACAGTCTGAAGGACCTTTTGTTTAATTTTCTTGTGGCCATCATGAGATTATGATCAGACATTCCAGTAAGCATATTGTATGACCTCGAGATCCTTTCTGGCCTATTAAGTAAAGTTACATCAACCTGAATGCACCTTATGGTTTGAAAAATATGGTTAGGGTCACCTAATTAGCTAATTATTGAACAGAGGCTAAGCTGTGCTGACAGGCCTGTCAGGCCAAATTTTTCTTGATTTTTTTTAGGGGGGTGGGGGGGCATGTGAGCTCATGTTTGTTCTTCAGTTGTTGCTAATAAAGTTCAATCTGTTAGCGATAAGTAATACCTAATTGTTAATTAATCAGCTACTAATTACGCTGATTAAAACACTGATTAACTGGACTTTTTTGTTTGTTTGTTTGTTTGTGATATGGGGTTTTTTAGGGGATTTTTGGGCTGAAAAACTATGACTCTATCTGGCAACACTAACTGTATTTCTGTCAATCCTATCCTCCTCTGTAGCTTGTTTATGAGTTGCTTCAAGAACCATAAAGCATGTTTTAATCTATTTTTGTACTACTATTGTATAGAGTAAGTAGTGTAATCAAAAATTGCTTGATTACATTAGGACGGATCTTAAATATATGGAGTCGTGATGTGGAAGTTCGCCGGCGGCAGGAGAGAGAGAGAGAGCGAGCGCGAGGGAGCGAGCGCGTGCTCGGAATCCCTGAACAGACTCGTCCACGACGCCCACACTTCCGGTGGAGCAGGACCCTGTGTAGGAACGGGATCCGTCCGCGTCTCAGAGCTGCTGGTACCGAGAGCAGGAGGATGTCAGTGACGTTGTGAAGCCCTTTCAGCCTGAGCGGAAGTGATCTGTTCCCCGCGGTCACCCACAGAGGATCCAGGCTATTCAGCCGCACCGCCTGTCCGCTGTCAACTGTTGCTTATTTCCACTGTAAATGAATCTTGACAGGTAGGAGCTTCCCTCTCTCTGATTCTTCCAGGGCAAGGTAAAACAGAGAAAAGCATCCTCCTAATGGCAGGGATGATGAGGAGGCTGCAAACAAGAGTGAGCCGTTCCCTCAGCATTTGCAACTGCCAGTCGACATGACATAAAAAAAAAAAAAAAGATTTTCCTCTCAAAATAGTATTTTTTGCATACATGTTTGTGCGCAAAATGCTAACTTTTGCACATAAATTACTAATATGTGGCCACAAATTACCATTTGTTTAGCATTTTGTCTGCACATTTGCTAATTTATGAGCACTTAATAATAACTTGTCTGCACAAAATGCCAATGTGAGGAAACATTATTTTCTATGTCATTCCCAAGGTCCCATGTGTTCTCTCCAGCTGATAAAATGTATTTCTAACTGCTGATGTGCTGATACATTCAGACAAAACAACACTTCTTCCAGACGTCATTTTCATTATTTTCACCTTGGTCTAATCTGTAATTTCAAACAATTTCCAACACAAAAATCATTGTTAAAAACAGGGTTGATTTATTTTCAGGTTTATTTTTGTCATGTTAACAGTTTCTCTTACTTGTTTGAAAAGTTTCTATCAAATATTAATACTTTGATCCAGAAAGATGTCTCCGTCTTTTTTAGTTTTAGTAGTAGCTTTGATAGAAAAACTCATCAAAGCTGATTACTTACAAAATGTGGAATCAGTTTACCACACATATTTTATGTTTTCCCTAATAAACAATGTCCTTCAAAACCTTATTTTAAGTTTTGATATTTTGAATGCCATTTTTTTCTATTATGTCCTTCGCACCAAAATGAAAAAAAAGAGAAAAAGACAAAAGTAAGATGTAAATAACCACGATAGCTTGAAGGAGACAAACTCCAAACACCAGCACATATGTCAAAAAACAAAAGCAGGTTAGTACAGTTTAGTAACTATGTTATTGCAATACTGGTAAAAAGGTGCACAGTAAGGAGAAGGAGGAAAGTATCAAGTGAATACTGCAACTGACCACAACTGATAAAATTCTCTTACTTTTAAAAAGGTCAGAGCAGAGTGGCGAACCTTAAAAAATATATTAAATGTATGATGCGCTTGCATAATAAAAACGGCTGATATTTGCAAAAAAGTAGAAATGTGTGTTTGTTTAAAGTTCCACTATAATCATCTTTTGATGTTTTTTAAAGCATTCCCAGTGTTTGTTTTTTTTTACTGTGATTATGCTGTTTTTATACAATATTTTATTTTAAGTGTCGTTTTAAGACACAGTTTCTGCAGAGTGGCAGGAGTTTATTAGAAATTCTTTTCTGAGTTGTAGGTGGACTGTTGTTGCAGAGTGAGCCTGACTCCATTTCCCATCATCCATGTGTTTACACTTTCTCCTGCTAGCTTACAGCCACTCAACCCAAGCCTAAATTGGAGCTACCCAGTCGTACAGTTTGGAGCCAGATACCAGCTTACACGAGGAAAACAAAGACTTACATGGATCTACATTTTCTCCATCATGAGAAAAATGCTACAAGAACATGTTAAAAACACCAAAAACACAATTTTCATCAAAGTGAATCTCTTTTCTTTATTCTTCAAATAAAGCCTGTAAAATACTGCACAGCACAGTATTCATATAATAGATGTTAAGAATTAAAAACTACACTGTAATAAACGCTGGTGAGGTTTCAGAGTACCTGGAGTCTAAAACTCCCCATCCTTTAGTTTACAGTAAAAACAAATAATATTCAGAGATTTAAGTCAACTATTGAAGGGAAAGCAATCTTCTGCAACCTTTCTCCAATGTTTTTTGCTTTTTGTGTATTTATCTGGTCTTTCCCATCACACTGTGACAATCATCACAATCTCCCCACAAGTCTTTTACTCCCTGTCCATCGTTGTGCCTGTAAGCCTGGCCTTAAGGTCAACAGTTACCAGCCAGCTGGAGAAAGCCATTAAAGACCTGCCAGGGCAGGGACTGATGCACACTCACTCCAAAGGGAGAGTCATTCATTCAGACAGAGGGAAGCTGCTGTTGGACACAGGAAGCCTTTTATTTAGGGCAGGGCAGTGAGTTTCTGGGCTGAGGCCATTGGAATTAATAGCTCTGAAAGAGTGTCACTCTGAAAACAGCTGTTAGGTGAGAGACAACACAGAGGAGAAGAACGTTCAAAGACATGGTGAGACCTCTTGTTTGCCTTCTATTATCACAGATTTGCTGTAGCAAGAACAAAGCATGAGACTTGTTCAGGAAGAGGAGCACATATTTTATTGAGTGTGCAAAAATTACAGGGATCCACAAAGGGCTGTTCAGAAAGCATATTGAGTTTATTTTCTTTTCTGCTTCAATTTTAATGAAAATCTGTGTATATTTCATGCTGATTTTCTGGAGTATGTATTGACTTAGACTTAATTGTGTTGGTGTGTTTTCAAGTGTGTGTTCACATTTGAAGAACAGGCACAGACAGGACCAAATCTAGGTCTCTTATGCAATCAAGCTCTACAACATGCAGCCTTAATGTAGAGAGTTGTTGATGTGGTTACGGTCTGGATACGTGAAGTCATCCTTTTGTTCATTAGGCGACATTTTAATTTAATCCTGGAGGAGATGGAGCAGCTACAGAAGCAAAACAGAATCAAAGAAGGAGTTTTCTGTTGTCAAGAAAAAGACAATCCCTGCTCTGCAGTTTCCATGACAACAGTGACATCACTGATGTATGCAAAGCTACATCTTGAGCTATTATGCATTCCTCGCGAGCGCATGTTCTATCTGTTCTATGTTTAGAGTTCCAAATTTAGATTGCCGTGCACGTATGTGTTTCTTCTGCGCGTGAACATCCAAGCATTACTGTACATATAAAAGAAATCCTCCAGAAGCCTCTGGATGGTTACTGATTGTTGCTCAGCAACAGTTGCCTTGACAACAAGTTGAGGCATAATCTGGAGCTGCTGAGCAAAGATGAGTGGAGAAGTTATTTATATATATATATATATATCAGCCCTGAACAAACATTTATGAATGTTTAACCTTTATACCTTCATATATAACCTTCAATATATTTTAAAATATATATATTTTACCTGGTTTCTTGAAAATTTTGATTTATCTTTGTGTTGCATATGAAATTGGCCTCTTCCTTTTAGTACCAGGATCATCTAATTGGTTACTATCTATTTAGTTTTTTTTAGCATATTAGTTGGGCCACTGTGTAAACAAAACCAAAAATTAAAGGAAGTATGTTCTATGTTTTTTCTTCCGTTTGTCTATGCAGCCTGGAGTGGAAATGTTGAGAAATAGAGTTTTTACACCCCACTAAGAAAACCTACTCTCCCTGACTCCCTAGAGGTCTTTACAGTCACAGCTAAGCTCCGCTCAGCACAGCAAACCAGGAAAAGCGCTATTCTCTAACAAATCATTTTAAATCCAAAAATGGACTAAAACATGATAAATATTCTTTGAAAAATCTGAATCAGTGATACGGGCAGACAAACGTAAAAAAATGTGTTTAAAAAGTCTACTCAGTTTTTTTTCAGGAAAAATATTTTTGTTATAATGTAAAAATAAATCTCATTAAACATTCTGTTTGTTGTAGAAAGCAATAAGTAAAAAGGTTGCAATAGTAAGGTCCTCAAGATGAGCAGTTTCTGCTCATGTTTAGACCTGCATGCTATCAGTTTGCTTAGTATGTAAACAAACTCAAGGTACAAGCATGTACAAAACATAGAAAGTCCTGCAAACTTAGAATCCATGACACAAAACGAGAAAAATGTATTCAAGATGAAAAAAAAGATGTAATTCAAAATTCTTCTTTTACCACTGGAAGGCTTTTGTAATTTCTCCTTTTCAAATAGATTCAGATTTTACGTAAACTTTTACAGATTGCTTTTAAGATGATGGATTCCGACTCATATTTGCTGAAATGTGATGTGTTTTAGATTCATGAACAAGCGTGTTCCTTCTAACAAGAGATACCAGCCCACGGAATACGAGCATGCAGCCAACTGTGCAACGCATGCGGTGAGTGTGCACTTAAGCATGCATCACAGATGAAGTGCTCCACTCAGGGAAAAATATCAATAACGATAAAGGACATGAATGTTCTGCAATGATTTTTAAAACGTATGTTTTGACAGTCCAGCCTGCAGATGTGCTCGCTTGCCTCTCTGATCTCACTTCTGATGTGACATCTTTCAGTTGTGGATAATTCCCAGCCTGCTCGGCAGCTTGGTGTTGCATTTCTGGTCAGAGGACCATTGGGAGCGACTGTCAGCCTGGGTGTATGGGGCAGGGCTCAGCTCACTCTTCATCATCTCCACGCTGTTCCATACTGTGGCCTGGAAGAAGAGCCATCTGCGGTACTGACAAACCCAGCTGACACATTGTAAATCAGTAATGCCATTTGTGTTGAACAAAGACGCTTTCTTCAGGTCTGTGGAGCAATGTTTCCACATGTGTGACAGGATGGTCATCTACTTCTTCATTGCTGCGTCCTATGCTCCTTGGTAAACAGCCCTGCCTCTTTAGTGTTTGTGAGTGTGGGTAAATACCCTCCATCCATGCTGCGGCTCTGATTAAAGCTCCATCTTCATCTGTTGATGTTTTTCCAGGTTGAACCTGCGGGAGCTGGGTCCATGGGCGTCCCACATGCGCTGGCTGGTGTGGGTCATGGCGTCTTTTGGAACCACCTACGTTTTTTTCTTTCACGAGAGGTTTGTTTCAACTTCACACTTCCTGGCTGCAAGCAAAAGTCTGCAAAGTAACATTTTATTCGTTTTTTTCGTGAAGATCTGATGCTCTAAATACTGTGAAATAATCATGTTCATGACTGATTTCCTTTCTTTCACACCCAAAAAATAACTTTAAACTATGTCTACTTCTATACTGCCTAAATGTTCTCTGAAAACACTTCCTTCCCCAAAAGATTTTTCCTTTGCTTGTGTCCTAAATTTTTGTGCTTACTGGATGGAAAGAAAGTAACAGAAGAGCACACACATTAGAAAAAGAAAAGAAAATCTTGTGAACTTTCAAAAGGTAGCTTGAAAAACACATCACTACTTTTTCATATTTAAAAAAAAAATTAATTGTGAAAAAAAGCTCTTGTAAAGCAAAAACAGTTCCTTTAATTTGAGTTCCCCTGTTGTGAAATAAACAAATGTTGACTTCATAAAGGATCAATCTTTTTTATCTCATCTGATTTTAGATTAATGTTGCTTGAAAATGATCATACAGACTGTAAATAAAAAACAACTAAATACTACATATGTGTAGCATAGGCATGATTTAAAAAAAACAAATTATTAAGTAAAATCTTTTTGATCTCAAGAATGAAAGGATTAATCAAAAACAGGAATTCATCGCTCTAAAGCATTTCCTTGGATATTAGTTGACAAAAAGTTATTTTTCTGATAGATTTTATTGTTAGAATGTATACTTTATAATCACCATCATTCAGTTGGAAACATTAGAAATGTGAAAACAGTTTTTGATAATCAAACTAAATTCGTTTTTAGAATGAAAGTTCACCACAAATCTGTACGTATTTGGATCATGTTGGAATGAAACTGTTAGTTTGTGAATCAAAATTAAACTAATCCAGTATTATTGCAGTGAAATCCAGATTAGATTTTTAGACTTGACACAATCGTGCTGCTTTAGCATCAGAAGCACACTTTTTAGGACGCCGACTGTTTGGATTGTGCAGGTAGGAGTTCTGTGGATCAATAAATTGTCAATAACATACAGACATTTATTATGAGTCAATCTGCTGTGAATCAATTCAAACACAAAAAAAAATGTTGAGCCAAAAGAAAAAGTGTGAGCAGTAGCAGAGTAGCAGGAAGGGTTCAGGAAACTTCGCTGTCCTAAAAGGAAAAACATCAGGTTAGGAAAATGAATGGGAGTTCAGGAGATCCGATCCACCATATTGGATGTGTATGGCTGTCACTGAAACCGTCATGTCAAAGTTGAGTCTCTGGTTGGTTGACACAGACGTGGCCGACCTCCCCAGAGTTTAGATTTTTTTTTCTTTACATTGAAACTGTCCTCCTCCGCCACGCGATTCAAGTTCGGTGTGTAAGCACCTTAACACTCCACCCATTTTCAGGTACAAGCTCATGGAGTTGATCTGCTACACGGTCATGGGGGTGTTTCCAGCCCTGGTCATCTTCTCAATGGTAAGACAGTCCTGTTTTTTTGGATTGTAGTAAAAACTGTCCAATATTAACCCAATGCGTCTCCTCCAGTCAGAGCAATCGGGGTTGTGTGAGCTGCTGGTCGGCGGAGCCTGCTACTGCCTTGGTATGATCTTCTTCAAAAGTGACGGCATTGTTCCGTTTGCTCACGCAATTTGGCACCTGTTTGTCGCCATGGGAGCAGCTGTACATTACTACGCCATTTGGAAGTACCTCTACGCCGACACACCATCCCAGGTCCAGACCTCCAGGTGACATCAGTGCTGACCTCGCGTGAGGTGACTCCTGGGGTTGGGCTGCTTCTTGGAGTTGGTTCAAGTTAACTCAGGGGTTGCTTCATCTGGAGGCTTTCAGGGTGGAAGAACGCTCGCCATGGGACCTCATTAAGATAATTACTGCCACTGCATTCAGGTGACCGTAATCAGCTCATAAAGTCTAAGATTTCAACTTTCAACATTAAAATTTCTTTCAAACTACCTGCTGAATTCAGTGCTAAAACTTGAGTTTGCGGTTTAAGAGGTCTGATTAGAATCACATCAAATCGGCTTTTTTTTGTAAGACCTTCTTGGTCATCTTTTGATCTGTTGTAAAAACGTTCACAGTGCTCTTGACTACGATAATGCCATTTTTACCTAAAATAAAAAAAAACCTGTGTTTCTGTTAGGACATAGTTTCTGCAGAGCAGCAGGAGTTCATTAGACTGGTGGCGCAAAATAAGCCCGCCCCCATTTCCTGGCATCCATCGGTTTTTACACGTTCTTCCGCTAGTTTACAGCTCCTTACAACCGCAACACGAAGAACATTTTCATCGGAGTGGGTCTTCAAATAGTTAGAAGAACCAGACACCTCAACGTGTGAAATTTGGCAAAGACATTAAAGAAATATGTGGGATCTTAATAAGAAAGCATACAAATGATGATAATTATCTAAAAAATTAAAAAAAGGAGCTGCTAATGCAGGAATTTAAAGAAAAGGACAGCAAAACTTAAATAATGAAATGATAAAACTAAGACCCAGAAAAAAACATAAAACCAAGAGATTTAATTTGAATGTTGGAAGCAGTTCTTGCTGCCAAGAAGCATTTCAGCCATTTGTTTTCCCCTTTACAGATGTGTGAAGCCTGCAAACTCTGCTGTTCAGCCTTAGGATATAATCTCAAGATTCACCTGAAATCTAAAGGTAAAATTAAGTCAAGTACTCTGAGACTTTATGAGCAGAAGAGGTTACTTGAAGGCATCATTAGACAGGCGAAGGGAGTGTGCACCAAAAACATGGCCCTGTTGAATTTGAATATAAAATCACAATATTTTCCAGGAATTCTGTGTCATTCCAATGACTAAAGGTCTAGTTCTCTGTTCCGTCTGTGGAGCATGTCCAGATTCAGCATCCACAGGCTGAAGAGCATGGTCAGGAGGAGAAAATGTTTACAATTAGCTGCCTTGACTATTGTCGGTCCTTTTAGTATCATCCTTATTGAAAGTGTTTGTGGACTTAATACAGAGACCGCCACATTTCATTTTGAGCTTAAAATTTAAATTCAGTGCTCCTGCTGGAAGTGTTATTACTGCCAAATGATTTAGACAGTTTGTTTTGAACTAAAGTTCCTTAGTTGGTGATTAATCTAATTTTCTTGGTGAAGTTCTTATGCTAAATATACATAATCCTGGAGGCTTTATTTGTGCTCGCCTGCATTTATTTACAGCTTAGAATATCAAACATATTTATTGAATCCCAATATTACTGTGTAATCCATAAGGTTTAGTAGTTGAAAATGCCATCAGAACAGTTTAAACAGTATTTATCAGCTGTGCAGTGTATGCTTAGTAAATCTTTTATTTTAATGTATTGTAATGTTCAACATAAATGGAAAGAAATACTTTGCTTGATCCTCAAAGGAGAACCAAAATCCAACTCAGCACTGCCAATTAAAAAAACAAGATGAGTGCCTCTGGGAGGGAAGCTGAAACGGAAGAACGGTTGAACAACTTTGATCAGAGTAAAGCCATCTCAGGTGTGTGTTATTTCTACAGCTGCCCTTGTATGTTTGTATTTGATTCAACAGTCGTGAATCCAAAGCGTCTGAATGGCTTCGCTGATGTTTACACGTAAGATATACTTAAAAGATATACCAGTTATCTTAGTTATGAATGGAGCCAAAGGTGAAGGGACACTCCTAAAGTTTTCACTGCCAGGGTCTGAACTATTTTGGCTTAAAAGAACACAAACCCACTGATGAGCATCAGTCATTCTCATTAACCTGCAGGCTGCAGGTTAAATGTTGACTCTGCACCCTTCCTTACAGCATTATGTGCTGATGCACCACTCTGAATGGGGTAGTGTCCACTTTAAATAAAATGTATTTTATTTTGCATATTTGTGTATATTTTGAACATAACAAAAGTCACACTTTTATAGGGGAAATTTTCAACTTATAAAAAATGTAAATAAGTAACCAAAAAGTGATGCTCTAGTAGATCTGCCACAAAAACACACCTGTTGTCACAAACGGGCAGATGGCTGGTTCCACATGCAGCAGGTTGATTTAGCACAGACAGGATGACACAAGCACAGCTAAAAGTCCTTAAAGCTAAAGCAGGGTCAGCCAGGCAGAGGTCAGGTGCTGGGAGAACAATATCAGAGAGTAGACTAGAGCAGGCAGAGTCCAGGCGTGGGTCGAGGGCGGCTGGCAGAGACAGAGTTAGGCGAGGATCAGGAACACAAGAAGACATGTCGGGAGATGACGCTCAGTTTACAGACAGAAAGATACAAAAAAATACTTCGCACCGAGTGAGACTTTGTGTGCTTCTTATGTTTCCTGTGGAATAGTGTCGGGGACTGTGCGCTGGGGCGGCTGGGAGACGTAGGGTTAATACTCTGGAGACGGCTCCCACCGCTGACCAGAAGAAGAGACTCCGAACACGTATTACTGTTCCATTTACACCACAACAACAAAAATCCCACAGTTATAAGTTATTTTTTAATTTAATATGCAAGTATTGCAGTTGATGACAGGTTGTGGAGGTTGGGTGTTGCATCACACAAAGTAAAGATTCAGAAATGGTGGGATGGGACACCATAACTTTATTTCTTTAGCTTTTTTTTTTTACTATTCCAAAGTAGAGACAAAGCAAATTAAAACATAGTAATGGGGATGAAAGCAATCACAGTGAATAGAACATGTAGATAAAATGTGGATCTGTTACAGAAGAAAAACACTTCTTTGTCCAAAATCCTGGACACTTTTCTATCAAAATGTGGGTTTGTTTTCATTCCTTCATGTAAAAAATATGCTAATTTGAACTGGAAGAAGCAAAAGTAGGGAAATCATTTTATAAATAGAAATATACCCCAGTCATAAATCCGGATTGATTGATAAATAAAGTGTAATATTTCACTACAATAGTTGAATTTACACTCAGTGTTTGAATGAAAACGTTTATAAAACAGAAAAGCTCATGAGAATGTAGCCAGATGCGCCAGACCAATCGGAATCCATTGTTGATGTTGCATCATAAAAGACAACATGATCTGTGTGGTAGAACTGTAATAAAGAAAATGATTTGACACATTGTCATATTTAAATTGAACAAGTTTTTTTTTTTTTTTAGCTGCACATCAGTTATTTATAAGTGAGAATCGTTTAAAAATGCTCTGTGATTGTGGAGCTTGCAGTTCACATTTCTGTTCTTTCAAGATGAATCAGTTGATGTATGAATTCTCATAGAAGGTCTATTCATTTTTCCTGTTAGTTGGTTTGTCTGTGGTGCTTTTTTGTGCAGTGAAAAGCTGAAATGACACCAACATTGCTTCTATATTTTCTAATTTGATTGTAATAAAAATGTCTTTTCTTGTAGTAAGTTGTTGCTGTTGTCATTTTGTTATGTTGTCTTTATTGCAACTAAGGCCATCTAAAAAAAACACATTGTTTTATTGTAGATTTAGTGTCATTGAGTCAAACTACCTGAAACGACTTGAAAAGAACACTGGGAAAATAACGGGTTTCATTTCTTTACAGTGAAGTTAAAGGATGTGATACATGACAATAATATTGATAACAAGCCATGTTAACAATCAACCTTCGACTCAGCTGGGTGTCTAAAAAGTCCTCATGATTAAAGTTGATTAAAGTCTTGCTGCAGTTTGAAACCTGCATGCTCCTTTGAGGAGTTCCTCAAAGAAATGCTGTAGTTTCATTGCCTGGATCTGCCCACCCACTCAAACTCTTACGAAGCTCCATGCAGGCATATGTTAGAATAAAACACTGTAAGTCATACAGTCCTTTCACAGCCGATTACTGACACAAGAGCCATTCACCATGGAAATCTAGCAGTGTCAAAATCCCTGGGTAGAAAAAAAAGTTGTTGCTAGAAAGAGTTTTGTCATGACTTCATCTGACTGAGCATCTTTCAAACACTTATGTTGCAGCTCATTTACAAATGTTTCTAGACTTTTTGCTCATGCTGGTTACCGTTCCAGCAAAGAGCTGGTCTTCATGACCATCAGTCTTTTATTTGTTGCAATCTCAGTGGTAAAATCCTCACATTTTTAATGACTTAATAAACATTTGATTACATTTTCAAAGTAAAAGCAGAAAACGCAGCACAACCTTTTATAAAGATTGAGTTCAGTGGGTTTTCTCAGAGTTCTACAGCTTTTTTGCAAATAAATGAAAAGAATTGACATAACGAATATTATATAAGATCCTTTCCAAAAAAATAGAACTCTGTGGAAAAGTGCATTCATTGCCATAATTCCACTAAAAATTCATCTTTTATAGAATATAGATTCAGGGCCTACTGTTTATTTAATTTCAATTAACACTCAAAAAACAGGATTTCAAGAAATTCAAATACTGTGTAGAAATCTTAATTTCTCAGTTTGTTTGTTTTTTTCAAATAGAGAAGGATGGAGATTATGATCAAATCAATCCAAATCAAGTATTTTCAAAATTTCATTTTTAACTCTTTAACATTATTATGATGAAATCTGATTCATCCAGATCCTCAGCAGAAGGAATCCTGAAGTCCCCTTGAACATTCTGCTGGACCTCCAGCAGCTTGGGTTCTGCTCCTCACCAGTATTCCTCCAAACCCTTGGACCTCGATTCCCAAATGAAAGGCACACTTTACTTTCATCAGAAAACACTCCAGGCTGGGTGGTGGCTGTGATGCACCATAAAATTATAATGAAATAAGAAGAAGAAAAGATTCTAATTTTCTTAAGTCCTGTTTTTGTGGATTTAATGAGCTGGAACCCATTTTATGTGTAAAAAAAAAAAAAAAAAAAAAAAAAAAAAACTTGAAATCAGAAATTGGGAATTTTTATTTTTAAATTGACTAGAAATGAATAAACTTTTCCATGATAATCTAATTTTATGCGAATGATCTGCATATTTATTAATTCATTCGAAACTCTTGAACCTTCGTTCTCAGACTGCACATACCTCATGTGTCCGCCAGAGGGTGCCGTTGCCGCACGTTCGTCACCCGGAGCTCAGGTGTATGGAGGTGCAGCAGCTCGGGAGCTCGGCTTTTTCCGGCGCGCCTCGGCAGCTGAACCGTTGCGTGGATGTGGGAATGCGGTTGCCGGCGGCTGTGGGCATTTGTGGACGCTCAGCGGAGATGTGCGCACGGGGAAGCGAACCCAACGCGGCTGGCTGTCCTGCTGCTTAGCCGGCTGTCGCGCGGGGATGCGGGCGGGATCCCCGAACGGAGGGGGTGTCTCTGAAACCGGGACAGCGGTCCGTTTGTTCCCCCTCCCCGTGCTCGTTCTTTGTATTTATTTATTGGGGGAGTGGACGGAATGAGAGTGGAGCTCAGGATTCCCCAACAGTACTATGGAGACGCGCATTGCAGACAACGTGAGTACCAACGCAACAGACACCAGGAGAGCCCCCTGGGGAGTGGGCTCGTCACTGGTGAAATCCGTCACTCAACTTTTTAGCCACCTATTCTCTAAATGAGAGGACGCATTAGGCCCACATTTTTGGGGGGTTACTGCGTGCTCTCTTTTTTTTGGGGGGGTGGAATTAGTCAGACCTGCGTTGTAACGAGACTGATGAGGCTGATTGTAAACACCTGCTGACCCGAACAGGCCGCTCTGTGAGTTTGGAGCGCCGAGCCTGACGGCTCATTAGCGGATTAATTTTGGAGGATTTTCTCCTGTCTTTTGTTGCTACGGCGGTTGCTACGGACGACCAGTGAATCCAAAGTGGTAAACAGACGGACAGACAGTGGCTGAAAAAGACCTGCAGTGCTTCTGGATGAAATCTTTTATTTGCTTGCATTTTTTTTCCCTTTGTGTGTTAAGTGATTTTTTTTTTAAAAACAAATTCCCAAATAATAAATGAACATCCAGCAGGTCAGATTCTAGTTGCAGATATCCTCTCTTTTTTGCGTTTGTGTGTGTAGGGGCAAGAGGGGGTTCCTGGGATTGAGTTAACTGCTGCCAAGTAGCCAGATTACTTTGGATTAAGAGGCCTTTCAAACAGTCACGTTATCCCACCAGCCCTTGCAGTGTCAGCTACAACACCAACCTCCATTTGGCTGACTGCCTTTAAAAGAAAAAAAAGTCCCAATATAATAGGGCACAAGGTGCCATCCATGCAGCTGCATCCCAGTTTACCTTCATCTGTGGCTGCTCCTGCAGTCAGATCAGCTGCACTGGTCCAGAACATCAGAATGGTTTGTTTTGTAAAGGAGTGCTTCAGTTTTTGCACATTAGAAACATATTCTGGCTGGAAATATAAAAATAACATGATTGGCAAAAAACATAGGACTTCTTAGAAAAATAAATATTTGTTCTTTTTGGGGAAACTAATTTAGAATTAAATGTGTTTAATATACACATACATGTTGTGCATCCCAAAGCAGATTAAAATTTTGTGTTGATTTACCAATGTTTGTACTTTAAATTACAATACAAACACCTCTGTGGCTCTAAAAGTAATTGCACTGTTCTGGTTTTATGTCTTTTCTGGAGCCGAGGTAAAATAAGTGTTGCGGTCACTATTTCTAACTGGATCTTCAGTAAATAAAGGATATATTGATCAAAATGCATATCATTATATCATTTTGGGGTTTAGGATTGCACACTTTAAAAGAAAAATGTGTACCGGTTGCAATTTGCTCATTAATAACACTGCAAATGGCTCAATTTGGGTTTAAGCCTTATAGCACTGTTTTATTTGTCTAACTTTTAGTAGTGTTAAGGCTCATTTAAAGCAAACTAAGCACATTATACTAAAGTATTTTCATTAGAATTAGGCAATTAATTAAACCATGTCTTCATAACAACATCCAGCATAGTTTTGATGTGAGATTTTTAAGTCATAAAACATTCAATATTTACAATGGCCAAGAAGTAGCATAGACCCAAAGGGATGTTTGTGTCATTTAAGTTTTAAACCTGACTTTAATGTTTGTTGTTTTGTGTCCTTTAGTGTGAAAGTTGACAGTGAAAATGAAGTTCAAAACATCTGATTGTCTTCTGTAAGCCTTTCTCCAGAGCTGGAGCACAAACTACTGGAAACACTTAACAGCATCGAGGTGCCTTTCTGACTCTTTTTCTTGTAAGTCACGTTTAAATGCTGCGTTTACCAAACTTTTGTTCTCAATTATAGTGATTTTCTTTTAAACAAATTTTACTTTACAAATTTGCACACTTGATCTATATGAATATCAATACTTGTTTATTAAATCTTTGGCTCAACACCTATTTTGATTGTTACTCTTTCAAGTGTGCGAGTATTACACTAATGATTGCAAATACTGCTTTGTTATAGTTGCAGAGTTTGTAAAAACAAACCCCATCACCATGTTCTACGGTTCCTCTTCTGGGGCCAGTATGTCCCTGCCGTCCAAGAGCCGCCTGAAACGCCAGAGCAGGACCTTTACACAGGTGGAAAACACACAGACATAAGCAAAAACACGCGGTCAGAAACTGTGGGGTTTTAGTGCAACATTTCCAGGCTTGGTTTTGTTCAAGTTAATGACTAAGGGCAAACATTACAAATAAAAACTGACTCTTAAAGTCCCACAACTCAGAGGCAAATTGCTAATGAATTACTGCCGCTCTGCAGAAACTATGACCCAGAGAAGGACACAGTTTTTTTTTTTTGAATGTTGGCTAAAAACAACATTATCAATATTAAAAGATCACTGGGAAGATTTTTCCAAAAGATCAGTGGGTTTTTATAATAATGTATTACTGTTTTTCTTTTTGTAGTTTAGAAGAAATGATCTTGTCCATCTAAAAGTTGATTGTGTGATCATTTGTTCATGTTACACCTCTCCATCAGCCTTTATTGCTTATCTGAATTCAATGGTCCAAGCACCTCATGCACTGGATTTACACCTGCAGCAGGTGTTTTTGTGCCTGAATCATCTAATTCAAATGACCCAGTGTGGCTCATGTATAGACACAGCAGTTCAGCGGGGCATTCATTATTGCTTCTGTCTACCAGGTCTTGTACCGCACTCTGAGTTACAGAGACAGAGTCCCAGCAGAAGCTGGAACCAACACCCGTGGCGACCGGCGCTCAACCACTGAACCCCCGGAGCGACCAGCAGACGACCCAGCCGAGCTCTCCACACAGAGTTCGGCCCCAGGGGTGCTGAAGATATTTGGAGATGAAATCTGTGCCGGTGCCAACTACAAGAGCGTCCTGGCCACGCCGCGCTCAAGCGCTCAGGAACTTGTGAAAGAGGCTCTCGAGCGTTACTCGCTCAACAAAGACGCAGCTTGTTCTTATGTGCTGTGTGACGTGATTGGTCGTCTAGAAGGTGGAGGCGGGATCGCAGGAGCAGTGTGGCGGACTGAGTGCCTGCGAGCTCTGGGAGATAACGAGAAGCCGCTGTTGCTCCAGGAACTATGGAAACCCAGAGAGGGTCACGCTCGAAGGTTTGAGCTGCGTAGAAGAGCAGAGGTTGAGGAACTCAATGCCAAGGACAAGGACACCATCACTGCTGGTGAGGAGAAGCAAAAAGTCACAAGCACACATGCGCACACAGATTGAGAGGTACACACTCAAACACACGACAGCTGGTCTAGCTCGCTTCCTTTCTTCACATGTCAAACTCAGCAGAAAAGCACAGCTCGTTAGCTTCTCTGCAGTCTGCGTGTGTGTGGGAGTGTGTGTGGAGTTGCAGAACAGGAGTTTTTGTCACGGCTATTATCTCGTAGAGAAGATGTTGCTCCTATGTGGTTATCTGGGTGTTTCTATGGTGGTGCTGTGAACACATCAAAGGGTTTCATAAGGCCTTCACACGTGCAATAAGATGTTTAAAACACACACATGCAAATTGAAACCCCTGTGATGGTGCCCTGGAAATGCATGGACAGCATGTCGATTGATTGAGCGAAAGCTAAAACCTTTCAAATGGGAGGTGTAGATGGGTATTGACACCCTGGTGTTTTTATGAATGACAGGTTCTTACGACAGCAATGTGATCGCTTGTTTCTTCTGAAAGGCTTTTCTGTGGTTCAGATTTTACTTTCTCAGTGAAACTCCAAAAGCAGCTATAATGACTTAAAATCTGCATCTGTTTGTCTGCTGATGTGTATTCAGGAACCATTGTGCTACAAATCCAGATCTAAGACATACATGTACGAGCTAAAACTTTTAATGAGGATTTCTTCCCTGATGCTTTGTGGGAATGTTAACATTTTTTACACTAGAATACTAAATTGCTGTTTTTATTTGATTTGGTTTACTCTCAAGAGCACTTCATGAACAGTCTGCAGGACTATCCTAGCATAGAATCACCCTTAGAAGGGCATCTATGTTAATATTAATTAATAACCAACAGTGCAGACACATGAAGTATTTGAACTGTTGAGATGAAAGATTGTGTCTGTGTTTGTGATCTGCTAGAATAATTCTATAGATTAACAATAATAATGAATGGTTGTCTTTCTAAAACACCAATATGCCTCTGGGTAAGTGAGCAGCTACTCCTCATAATACTCCTCCTGTGTCATGTTTCAGTAATAAGATTAATCTGAAGCTACTGATACACCAGGCTTGTAACACATAATCTTGAACGTGCTAAACGTGGATTGTTGAAGGAGTGTTTAGCCCAGGGTGTCCAAACTGGACAATCAGAGAGGGGATTCCTTTTTTTACAGTTTACTGCGCTCGAACGCCACCTACAGCTGGAAGACGTTTGATGTGAAACGTCAAAGTGGTGCAAATCTCACGAATCTTGCTCCAGGCTTTTCCTTTCACAGCTCTCTTTTCAGATGGATGAAAGGACTTGGTGTCATAAAATTCCAGCTGGCCAAAAACCGTAGTCACTTTTTTTCCATGATCAATTTTCAAACGGTTGGCACTTCCACGAATTAAAAGGAGATGCCATCCAAGCATCACTACCAAATCCAAGCCCCTGAATGGTCAAAGTTCTACCTGGTTTAACTTTCAACGCAACGTTCTATGGCAGTGCGTTTTGTACGTAGAGCCTAAAAAGAGTTGTTTAAACTTGCTGAGTGACACATGAACGCGAGGGTGTCAAAAGCGGAAGCCCCAATTGGACGTTTATGCACATTTACATAGACTTTTCATTGGAAGTTTGGGGTGCAGCCCCATCTCCTTCTTCACCAGCATTAATGTCAAATTTAGTCTAAAACTGTGTCTTTTTTACTCAATTTTTCCATTTCCCTGCAAAGAATTTTAAGGACATTCTTTTAAAATCCATGCTACCATAGAATCTTTATTGGAAAGTCATCCCTTTTTAGATATTATTAGTCAAATGTTCTTGTTTTTATGGTTGCATATATCTCAATATTAATTTAGCCATACTAAACTGCAGGGAAAGCTACTTCTCTAATGATGCTACAGCAGCTTTGAAGTGTCAAGAACAAATACGAAACCTTTATTGAATATTTTGTGAGCAGTTTGAATATTTTTTTCTTAAAAGCTTCCTACTGTAAGGTCCTGAATCACCTGAACTCTCCATTTTTTTAAAGCAGGTTTACAATTTTATGTTGATGCATTATGGATCCTCATTCACAGGATAAATGTTTAGTATTTTAATTATTTCTTTAAGCAAGTTTTCAGATACATGGAAGGCATTACATGTTTACAGTAGAATAGAACATTACAATTGATATGCTACAAAAACAGCTGTATGTAGAAGTTAATTCTGTTGCCTTGATTGACATAATGTCAAATTTATACAGACTTTGTCCTGTAAAAACATTTTTTTTGTAATTATTATGCATTAAAGGCTTATAGCACAAAAACATAAACCCTTTTTTTGAAACCACATTATAAACCCACCAAAGGACATTTTGTTTGACTAAACTGCTAGTTATTGCTAAAACATGGATGCATTTTCACACTAATCTTTCTTTCTTTGTCTGGTTGTATTACAAGGCTCACACACCTTGGATTTTTTTAATGTTTCACTTGTTTTTTTCACCATCCTCTTCTTTTATTTTTTACCACCTTGAGTCTAAATGTGATTGTGCATGCTCGAGTGTGTTAAATAAGATCACAATTTAAAGGTAGTGTTTGGGACTTGCTCTGATGGCATGAATCCATCTCTGACAAATGCTTTGAATTGCTGTCATTCAGTGATAAGGATTAGATTAGATTAAGTGTTTGTGCCCGTGGATACTTTGTCCATTGAGCTTGTGGTATAACATCTGCTCTTAATATAATTTCAATTTTAGATGTGATCTCTTTCACATTTTTAACTTCCTGTGTCCTTATTAGGTCACTCTAACATACCCTCGCTTCTGTCTACCTCAATTTCTTTGAGTGTCTGGGAAGCAAGGACGACATTACAAATTAAGTTATATTTACAAAGAAACACTGCACTAAAGACACTCAACTATACCAACCACAAATGAAAGAGCTTTAATATTAAAAAGAAAAAAATGTTAACAAAATTAAAGTTAAAATAGCTGAAAGGAGTTGCATAGTTGTAAAATAGATTTCCAAAATTCAAAATCTGGTTTGCACCAATGACATTAAGTGCAAATAAAATTCTTGCAAGCATTTGAGCTCACTGTAACGGTAATCCCTCGATTACCAGGAGAGACTAAATCTAAATAAATGAAACTTAGTCACAAATTCTTGATAACTTTTGTTGACTCCATTCTCATCTTAATTGCTATGATGTAGGTCTAAAGTGAGAAAAACTGACATTCTTAAGAGCCATTTTTTAAAAAACAGTGATATTAAGTGGTATTTAGTCCTCAAAATGCATAGTTTTATCTTCATCAGACTGCTGTTCATCTGGGGATGCACAGGTCTTATATTCAGCATTTCATATACTTGAGACTGCAGACAGTCGCTGTCTTGGTTAATCAATCAGGTATTTATTCATAAAATAAATGTCATATTATATAAAATATTCTGCTGCTGTGATCCTCATGAACAGGTCGCAGCAGAAATACCGGTATTTTGAAAAGATAATGACATTTTATCTTTTGCTCAAAAAATATTTACTTGAGGCCTGTTTTGTTGCAGATCAAGTTCAGCTTCAAGTTTTACAATGAAAGAAATCCTGCTTCTATTCTTTTAAATGCTTAGTGGACATAATCAACATAAGGAACTTTTTCATGACAAATAAAAGCAATTTGGATTTGAAATTAACTACATGAAGGATCTGATCAAGCATTTGTGTACTGCATCAGAGGCAAAACTCTCAAACCTTTAAATGTGAATCTCTTCTACTAACTGACAGCTCCACAGTGCATGCATATTTTTTGTGTTTGGGGGGTAACTCTGTGCTTGGTGATTGGGGTTGTTGTCTTAGCCCCTCCTCCTCCTCATTCTAACCCCTCCCACCCTGCTATAGGGCCCAGAGCCCCCCAATTCCTGATGGCACTAATGGGTCGGTCTGGGCTGGGCAAACACAAGAGCTCCCCTCTGCGGTCTGGTCGAGTGGTACAGTCCAGTTCTAAAGGTGGGGACTGGCCTCAGGTAGGGTTGGCTGTCAGTCATTGCCATGAAGCCCACCTCTACCTGCCTCGTCACCCCCATGTGCCAGTGATTTCTTTTCTTTCTTTTTTTTTTAGCGTGTGGGTAACTCCTGTGTGAGCCATCGCATGGCCTGACGCTCCTCAAACTTATGTCACCTGGAGCTTTCATGCAGCCAAGTCTGCTGCTCCATCTTGCTCCATTTACTCCATTTGACTTTGGTGGTTTTCACTCAGCTCCCACATGGATGTCAGTGCTCTCTTGTCATTACAGCCCGAGTAAACGTGTTAGCTCATGTGTCAAACCAAGTTTTAGTACTTTCTTTTCTTTAACCTTTGTTTTCCTGTCCTCCTCTCATCAATTAAATCCCCTGCTTTGCTGTCACCCCCTCATTCTGACTTCTTCATTCTCTTTCTCTTTCCCCTCCCCGTAGACATTAATGCTCAGGCCCGTAAGCTCCAGAGGAACAGGGCAAAGGGGACACTGACCCTTCCTCGCTCCAGCAACTCATCATTTTGCCGCAGCCTCAGTGAAACCAGCCTGAACCAGGTGGAGCTCAGTTGTTATTGTTTGCTTTTACTTTGTCTGCATTAATCAAACCTGCAATGATTCTCTGGCTTGGTGTGTGCGCATGCATCTGCAGGTTGGAGTGGGTGAGGAGCCCAAGCGTTTTTATTCTACCCTTCCTGGGCCGATCAGGGGCCGAGAACGAGAGGGAGCAACCGGCAGCCGCACTAAGGAGGAGGGAGGAGGGGTGAGGCACTCTCTGTACCAGTCCCCCCATCTGTTGCTGCTGCAGGGGTACAATCGACAAGTGAGTACACAGCTGGGGTGTGTGTTGGTGCTTTGTGTCAGAGGGTGCTGTGTTTGTGGGGTTCACTGTCTTTTGTGTTGCAGGACTGCTTGGTTTACCTGCTGAACAGGGAGCAGCATACAGTCGGTCATGAGATGCCGTCAGCTCGCCCCAACATCTGCCTGTTCTCTCCCGACATTCTGCCTCTGCACTGCCGCCTGCGCCGAGTCCCCGTGCCCCGGCGCCATACCAACCACGTGAACAAGGGAGAGGAGCAGGCAGAGTCTCAGCGGTTCTGTGTGGCTGTGGAGCCAGTGCTCAACGCCACGGTTCTGGTGAACTTCTCCCGCTGTGAGCGCTCCACCACGCTGCGTCATGGCGACCTTCTCTCCTTTGGAGCACATTACATCTTCCTGTACAAGGACCCCACAGGTGCCAAGCCCCTGCCTGCACAAACATTGGCTCGCCTACGCTCACTGGGGCAGCTTTACGACACGGAGGTGGACGAAGGAGAGGGCGGGGCTGCCGTTTGTAAAATGTGCGGCTCTGTACTGAAGGACAAGGTTGCGCAGGTGCAGAGTATGCCAGCAGGAAGACGGAGTTTCAAACCTCACCTGCTAAAATCTCGTAATGTGGGGACAACAGCCGGAGGCCCCCCTACTTTGTCAGGAGGTGACGGAGGAAGAGGAGGATGCCAAAAAAGGAGGCTGCAGCTTGAGTTTGATCAGGCTCATGAAGACCAGCTGTTGAACAGAATTATGTCTCTCATTGAACCAGGAGGTCTGTGCACACATTTACACTGTAGGAACACTGATAAGAGTACTTTTCTTTTCTTTTTTATTTTTCTAATTAACTGGTTTCTACTTACCTCAGTACACTGTCTGAACCATTCAGAAAAAGGAATTAGACCAGGGGTCTAAAACCTGCAAGACCTGGGGTGCATTCAGACTGGAAACATTTGGTTTGATTAAAGCGAACCAGTTTGTTTCCCCCAATTATTTCGGGACAAATTTTCAGTCTGAACACAACCCAAGCAAACCCTGGTCGGGGTCCAGGAGCCGCTCTCAGACCTGTCTTTTGAGGGGGTCTCAGTTCGTTCCCAGTCAGACTGATTAACACAACTTTTAAAGTGATACACATTGTTTCTCACACTGTTTTCCTGATGATCTTTATGTCATAAACACTTAATCAGCATACCTTCATAGCCGATGTCTCCACAGTAACAGCCTTGCAGCGTGCCTCCGTGGTACCAAAGTAGCAAATAAAGTGTTGGAAAATTGGTTGGCAAAATATAACGTTTGAATGAGTGAACTATCCTGACAAGGGTTGAAAAGCGCACTTCTTGCCTCTCGTTGCTTTTTCTGGTCTCATAATTCCTGACCAGTGACTGAAGAGACCTGTAGTCAGATAGTTTTGTTTACAAGCCTAGGTTCAAAACAGAAACCCCCAGTAGACACCAGTCTGAATAGAGACAAAGAGCAAGTTTCAGGACTTGATCCAGACCAAAATAAGTGGACTCTTTAAATACAAAATACACCCTTAAAGAGCTATTCAGATGTATTTCTCACTGATCACAACCCACTGGGAGTCACAAAGTCTTCCAAAAAGGTTTTTTAGCATAAATAAAGCAGAGAAAATCATCTTTTTTCAAAATATGAAAAAGTTTATATTTTTTTAGATGATCACATGACCTCTTTTCAAAAAAATCCATCCTGTAGCCACACAATCATCTCAGATGTAGTAGTAGTAGGTAGTCTGATGTCACCACTGATTAAACATAAACATTTATATATACAGTTAATTTACAATTTGTGGTGCATCTAAGACAGAAATCATAAATCTAACTCAAATTAAATCAGAGCTAATTTAGTCACCCTTACTGTTTTTGGAGCATAACTTCTAATCCTTGATTTTTTTTTTTTTCTTTCAAAAATAGACCGTATACATTTATAATCAGATATGAACACTTTTTGTGCTTACTGACAGGAAATGATTTTCTGTGGTCCACAGCACATAGATATCTACCTAAATGTCTTGGCATGACTTTGGTAACCTACAAAACTGCACCTCTTAATGGATTGTTGGAGCATCATGGGTACTGTAGTCAGGAACATGTTGGAGTTTGTTGGAGTCCCTAGCCGGGACTTGAACCGGGGACACCAGAATTTTAATCCACAAACTATTTGTAAAGACAGGGTGGTCTAATTTTTTCTGTTTGTTCCAGTTTATTTGTTAGCCTCTTTAGTGCACATTAATCTCAAGGTCACACATTGGCACAATCATCCTTTTTCATTAACTCCAAAGGGGATTTTAGGAAGTCCATCCTATTTTATGTTTTTAGAGATTGGGAAGAGGACAACGTACCTGACGAAAACCCACACCAGCACAAGGAGAACTCACCAAATTTACACAAACGTTTTGGATCTCAATCGAGACCTCACAGGACAGCCCTGTCTGTTTCCAAACAGTGTTACTTAAATTAAGGTTGTTATGGGGCTGTGTCATAAATGAAACAAGAACAACACTGAAGAGCTAAATTATTGTTAAAATGTGTGACTTTAATACCAAAAAGACCAGTTAGCGTCTGTGAAACCAGGAAGATGATACTGGCATGAATGAATCGGCATTTGTAACTGCAATTATCAAAAGAGAAGTCTGTGGGGCTAATTGATTTTTCAAAAGTGATTACAAGGACACGGAGTGTGGTTGGGAATTGGCATCAAGCAATTAGCACAACATATTTAATAAGCCTCTGAATCTTTTATTCTGAGATCAGAGTACCTTGAAGACAGAATGCAAAATATTCCCTCAGGGGGGTTCAGATCTGGATGCCTCGGCTGCCAGATCTGCCTGTTGGACCTTGATTTTGTGCTTTGGTTCATTTTAACACTCGCTGTAGCACAGGCTAAGAAAGACAACCTGCTGATGGAACTGTCAGATTACTTATTAGTCACAGAAATAATCGAATTTGTATGTCAAATATGGAAAAAAAAATTATTTGTTGGATATTGATCTCCTGGTTTTTATTCTGAGTTTTGAGGCAGTTTCTTTTTTTTCATTGAAACAAGCAACTCTTTAATCAAGAATGACTAGATAGAAATTTCATTTGATTCCATCTTGGAATCAGTTGGCTTCCATGAATGCACAGGATCTATTAATTGTCTTCAGCAGTGTTGATCTTGTTCTTACTTTTGGCTTAAAGAGTGTTTGTCACCATAACTCCCTTTTGGAGAGGGGTTACTGAGAGTTGTTAATATAACCATTAAAGGGTTTCTCTGATTTGTTTTGCTGTATCAGAACATAAAAAAGCTCTTCGCCTCCACCAAAGGTTTTCAAATGTATCTCTTTGTGGAGCACAAAGGGATAAATTGAGCTAATCAAATTTGTTTAATGGTCTAAAAAAATCTCAAAGCATAAATTTAAAGTTCAAAATTAATTTTCCCAAAACTAAGTTAACTCAGCTTCAGTTTTCTTTAATTACACAGTATTTCAAATAGAAAAAAATATATAAAAAATCTCTTTCTAAGCTGTTTAATTGTAGAATATCACATTTATGCCAACAGAACAGCTGTTACCCTGATATTAATAAAGTATCTTATTTTAGAGATTACATTATTTAACTAATTACAGATGTTTTCTTCCCGCTATAAACTATTGTGTGTTTATTTGCTTAAGCTACTGTCCAGGCCTCTACAGCATGTCCTTCAAATCGAGGAGCTTCACTTGGGCATTTCCCTTAGTAATGCTGAGTGTGTTTTCCGCTGCCTTTCTGTTTACACTGTCTGCTGGAACCAAGGGCATACTTTATCAAGTAGCTGGCAGCTCTTCTGTGTGTGTTTGCAGATGTTGCAAAAACTCAAATGGATTCAGAAGTGCTATTGCAATGTATGTGTGTCTACAGAAAGCAACTAATATCTGCACACTTGTTTCTTCCAACTTTACTTTCAATGCTTGCGATTATTCATGTTAACTTAATTAGGGTGGGAAAGTAGAGATTTATTGATACCCCATTGTGAAATCAGAATGTTTCTTTCCATAAACTAATCCTTCAAAACTGTCTTTTGCTCAGGAGATGACCACAAGCTGACGCCAGCATACCTGCTGTGTATGTGCATACAACACTCTGCCTCATCCTTTCCTCCTGGGAGTTTTGGAAAACTGCTGCTGAAAATCGTCCGTCGCATCCAAAGCATCGCATGGGTTAGTGTCAAGTGAGCAGCCGTGTCTGTGAAACGCTAGTCTGCGCTTAGGATGAGCTCACGTGGAGAAAAGCTCGTCAGCCATGTCAGATCAAATGAATACTTCAAAAGGGCTTCATGTTACGCGTTTAATACTGAGTTACACTTCATCACACCCTCACACACACACACAACTACCTGCTTTTCACCTTAGGCTTGCCTTGCTGAACTTTGGGATACTCACCATTTAAACCTGCTTTTTTATTTGGATTTCTCCTTTATTTTATTTTTTTCTATTTGTTTTAGTCCTCCACTACTGGTTATCTCAGTAATGGCTAAAAAATAATTCAAAATTAAATTCGGTCCAACTGGAGCTGTGCAATGATTGTGGATGTTTTTAAAATTCACTGTACTGTGGTCATGTGGGGTTTTCTTTATATCTCTGTATTTATTTTTCTGGTTTTAACAATTTTAACACTTCTTGTCTGTCCTGGTTTTTTAATGACTGCTGTATTTTTTATCTGGTGACAAATTAAGTAAAATTTCTTGTTTTTATTGCACTTTCTATGTATTATTCATGTTGTCATAAATGATATCATGGCAAATTATTGTTTTAATCTTGCATTAACCAAAGAGCACTTTTTAAAAAATTCCTGTCACCAGTGACAATGGCAAATAAAGAACAAGCTACAATACTATGCAATTTGAGTTCATGAACACTTAACATCCAAACATCCCCCTGATTTGTTGCCTCATAAATTCTACAGCAGAATACTTTTGGTTTATAGGCAAAAATAAGTAAAATCATTTAAAATAATCTTAAATTATTAACAACCCTGAGGGTTTATTCAGACTTGGAACAGCTAACAAAAACGAATTTGTGACCACCCAAAAAATAAGGAGAAAAAAAAAACTATGTAATATTCAACTTGGTTTTAAATCTTCCCAGAGTGAGACAGGTGGTAAACCTACAGCAAACCATTAAAATACATTAATATTGTTTCCTCATTCTTTTTGCAAAACGTGTTGACATTTTTGCTATGACCAGCTGCACACAGGGTTTTGTAAATGACACTGCCGGCTCTTTGTACAGGTCAGCAACGGCGTCATGAAGTTAGAATTCTCTTACACATATTCTAAAAATTTAATGGGATTTTAAATGCTCGTCTGTGTGTTTGTGTGTGTGTGTGTGTGTACTCTGCAGGAAAAGACAAAGGAGCTGGCTCAAAAGCAAGCTCAGCAGTGAGTTTCACTTTCTAATATTTGAGAGAACTGAAGTGCATCATCAGTGTCTTCCTTGCAGTATTTGGTATATTTCTCGTCTGATCTTTCCCCTCTGTGTCTGCATTCAGTCAAGATCCAGCCACCCTGTCTCTACTCAGCATCTCAGACCTTATCCCGGATCTGCAGACCATTTTCTTCTGGATGTCCAACTCCATCGAGATCCTCTACTTTATTCAGCAAAGAGCCCCAGCCTACACTCACAACATAGAGACACTCCAAGGTGTGAATGCACACACACATTGTCTCTCGAAAGAAGTGATAATTGTGAATGCAACTGAGCCAAAGAGTCATTACTCACACTGACAAATCACAGGAAGTGACATAACTGCAGGCTTCGCTTTCTCCCCCACTGGACACCTTGTAAACATGCATGAATTTTTGTCTTTTCTTTTTAGGGTCGAAAGAGTCGCTGCTATCAGCGACCATATCAGCTAATGAGGAAGCTATGACTATCCTGGAAGAAGTTATTATGTACACTTTCCAGCAGTGCGTCTATTATATCACCAAGGTACTTCATGTCAGCAGCAGCTGACGCATTTTTAAAGTAAAACAGTTTGGTCTTGTTTATATATATATATATTGCACATTAGGTGTGGACAATGACAAGTTTTTTTGTTTCATGTTCTACATTTGTCTTTTTCTGTGTGTACATTTGTGCAGGCTCTCTATGTAGTACTACCAGGTTTGTTAGATTGTAATCCATTCCCTGTGGAAAGCTCTGATCCCTGCTGGAAAGGAGGTGTTGGGTTTCCTGAACCTGTACGCAGGATCCTGCAGGTAAGACTGTGCATTTCTACACAACTGCTGTTTTCTTGTGAAAAGAAGCATAGAGCTGTTTAGTTGGTGGTGTGATGCACTATTAACAGACATTTTTTTCCTTTTATTTTAAGATTTACCAGTCAATTATTTTATTTATTTTAAATTATGCTAATCGACTGCAGGACATCCGATTGCTTAAGTATTGAGTGGGTATGTTTTTTTTTTGGCTTGCTAGCGAGTTTTTATGCAGAAACAATCAAATGTTTGCAGCTTTCGCAGGCCTCTGGGAATGCTCGCAAATGTGTAGAGAGAATATAACTTTTTGGATTATTTATGGAGGGAAAAGCATGGAAAGAAACTATTTTTTGAAAAAGAAAATGATCAAAAAACAACAATAGACTGCAATGCTAGTTGTTTTGTATTTTAGCATCTAGTTTCATATGCAAAATGTATGTCTTTTGGGGGCATAAATGTTCATTTCAACAATGATTCGATTCCTATCATAATTTGTGGTTTGACAATACAGTTGATAGACGGTAATGGTTCATTTTGAACGATCCGGTGCGATCCAGTTATTGACCTCAAATGGATCCTGGACATCTTTAACCAAAAATTCAACCAGTGTGACTCAGTGATAAATACCTGGAACTGAACAGTGCAGGTAAAGGTTTCTAGATTCCTTGTATTTCTTATAAGATAATCAAGTGTAAATGAAATATG
The DNA here is from genome assembly GCA_014656515.1 of Oryzias celebensis. NCBI lineage: Eukaryota > Metazoa > Chordata > Actinopteri > Beloniformes > Adrianichthyidae > Oryzias > Oryzias celebensis. Next base: position 23,911,739 of record BNCR01000001.1, on the reverse strand, counting down.
TATAAACAAAAAAACAAGTGAGCAAGAATAATATCAAAACAATTCACATTTTAGTTTCAGAAATTTCAGCCCACTGTTGTTTTTCTGCATTAAAATAATACAAAGTTAACAATATTAGGACATTCTACCACAATGTATGATCACATATCTTTGCTAAATTCAAAGTGTTTCGACACATTTGACTGTTATGATGGATTGATAATTATTTGTGTCCAACATGTGTGTTGTCCACTGTGATGCACTTTGTTGTTTTTATGTTATAGTAAAATAAACCTACCATACCTCAATCCAAATGGTATTTTCCAAGATCGATTATAATTGATTTATTTCATTTTGAAAGGATTTTATAATTATATAGATCAATTCGATTGACAACTTTCCTCAGACAGAATTATCTGGTTGGATCGTCAGAATATAAATCAATTCATCGATTAACTCAATCGTTAAGCACTAAACAAAAATCATTAAACACATTATCTCCTTTGTGGGGATCTTGGTCTTGAACTGAAATTTTGATAAATGTATTTTTTTGTATTTAAAAAACATTTGATTTTAAACCAGAATAAAAAAATATAATTAAATGTAAATATGTCTTTTTTTGTATACAAATATGCCCTTTGCTCTTGCTTTCCCTTTTATGTCTGTTCAATTGTGGGACGAATTTAAAGTCAAGTTTTTGCCTTCACTTTTTATTTGTCTTTCTCTTTATTGGAAAGCATTTGTCATTCTGTAAGTTGTCCCACTCAAAAAGATGAAAAAAGATGAGAGGTCAGCCATGTTCATCATTTATTCCCTTCAACTTTGTGAGATGATGGAAAAAAAAAAAAAAAGAGAGAGAGAATTTAGAAAATCAGAGTTTGATTTTTCAAGAATGTATTTGTTTGATGTTGCAGAAAATAATGCAGTGTGATTTCCTGGATGCTTTTTTTTTACATTCTGTCTATGATTGTTGAAGTATCTCTAGGATGAGCTTCGCAGACCTCTCATTTTTTTAGGCAAGACAACTGGCAAAACCTGTAACAGGAAAATATTTTTTGTTCCACTGTGGAGACACAGATCATTATTTGTCTGCATAATGCTTATGCTATACCATTGTCATAATGTCCACATCTCACATTGAAAGTCTAATCAAACATCCAGCCCTTAAGGTCCAAAACATAGTTTGTGATTGTAAAAAAAAAGATAGCATTTGTTGTAAAAATCTAGATTTCTATGTCCATCAATGTTTCAAAAATTATAACATTTTTAAATGACCGAATTTTGAATTATGCAACAGTTATTTTTTATCGCAAGCAATCTTTACGTCATCAGATCAGTAGGAAGCTGCCTGTTCACTTAATTTTTTTTTTAAAGATGATGTCTGATGGTACAGCTGCAGATGTTTAAGTGAGCAGAAAGCAGCAAAAATAAAAAAAGTGTCACAACTGGCTTTTTGTTTGAGCAGAGTGTATTTGTTCACAGGTGTTTCAAAGTGCACAGGAGCTTTTGCAAGGCTACCAGGTGCACCCGGAGATCCAGGCTCAGATGTTTGCATACCTGTTCTTCTTCTCCAACGTCTCCCTGTTTAACCAGTTGATGGACAAAGGTAGAACCGAAACACACACAGACACTCTCCCCTGTCGTTTCCATTAGACCTTCCTGTACAGATTTTAGTGTATGTCAGATAGACAGTGAGCAGTGTGTGTGTGTGTGTGCCCTTTTGTCCTTGTCAGCATTTTGACAGAGACTAACCCAGATTTGTCCTCAATGCCCTTCTCCCATCTGCATTCTGCTTCTTCCCCCACTCTTCCTCCTCCACTTTCTTACTTACCTCCCTTCTTTCCATCCGGTCATAAAGTAATGGGTCAAAGGAGAGCTGTAAATGGATGGAGTGAAAAGGAGTAAATTGAAGGGAGAAAGGCTGGAAGGCAGTTCCATTCTAGTGATTATCCTGTTAGGCTCACATTATTTTGTCTATAGATAAAGAATGGGATTCTACCGCCTGGAGCATTTCCAGGCTTTACCTCATAGATCCTTCATTACATACACACTCTCACTCGCTATCATTCCATATGTCTTCATTAGCTGTTGGGGACAAGAAAGATCACATGCCTGCACATCCAGGAGGTGAAATACCCCTACAGTCACGCAGAATCTCCATTGTCCTTTATATCCGAGCCCCCTCCCCTCACACACACTTTGTCTGTCTGGCTTCCTCCTTCCCTCCATCACTCCCCTTTTTGTCGCTCATTGATATTTCTCCTCTGATGGTGTCCATGGAAACAGGGAAGTGAGATTCTGGCAGGTATCGCTGACGTTTGCATCACAAGGAACACGCACACCCACTCACGTTCACAAACTGTGCTCACACAGTGTGTGTCAATGCAGCTGCAGAAAGACCAAAACTCGGATAAGAACTTTTGTGCCTGGACACAGATATGTTGCTCAATGGAAACAAATTACAATGCAAAGGAATGTGTAGTTTGTACTTTTTGATTTTACACAAAAGCTGTTCTTTGTTTAAATGCCAGCAGCTGCCATAGAGCATTATCACACGTTTGTGAAGAGGTTAAGTGATGTCTCGTCTGTTTGAGAACCTCAAACATAGATTACTATAAGCCTATTAAAGAGAGGAGGGTCTGGCTGTGTATATGTGTGCACTTGCAGAACATATGGCAGAAAATGTGAAGCATTTAGTATGTGTGAGAAAGAGACGTTTGCGAGCATTCTGTAAAACATTTCTTAATGTTTAACACAATACAATTCGGACTTTTTGAAGCTGCATGATCTTGGTCTGAGTGTTGAGTGTTTTTCTCTGAGTTATCAATAGCTCGATACACAAACCGGTGCGGTTGTATATTGTAGGTATTTGCTCAGCCTGCCTGTTTTTTGTATTTTTAAAATCCAGCTTAAATATTAATTTGATGCAAAAAAAAAGTTAAATAAAAATTATTGTAATGCATAGGGTAGCGATCAAATTAACTTTTCAAAGTGTCCTAAATTCATACCTGATCAACATGCTTTTAGGACCCACTACAATGAAAATCGTGTTTTTCATTATTGTAGCATTTTTCTGGTGACAAAGAACATTGAACTCAAAATTGAAATGAAAAAGCTTGTAGTGGTGATCTAAAGTCTATGATCGGCAAGCCACATCCTCCTTGCTCCGCTCCTTTCTGATTCATCAACTTATTAACAAATAGATTCATGTACGTCTTTGGGAGAGAGTGCAAGCGAATGAATGACAGGAAATGAAGGCAGGCTCACTCCCTGCCAGCAGTCTCACCCACAACTCTGAGGCAAATTTCTAATGAACTCCTGCTGCTCTGCAGACACTATGTCCTAGAAAACAACACTGGGTTTTTTTCTGTTTTTGGCTAAAAACAGCATAATCATAATAAAAAGACCTCTGGGAACACTTTTACAATAGGTCAAAAGATTATTGGAGTGGGTTTTTATTAATAGCTGGTGCCACACAAATCCCACATTTTAAGCCAATTTATCAATAATTGCAGAGACAAGTTACAAAATGTTACTCATTTTGGAGGAAAAAGTTTCTATATTTGTCATTTGTACATAAAAAGTATGTTTGCAACTTCCTCAATCTTTTGCTTCTGTAAAACTTTAAGATATGTTGTGGTATTTTTAAATACCAATCATTATAAGAGTTTAACAAATTAGTGGATAATGAAGCATAAACCTTGACTGAACAGGCCACAGACTGACTTGAAGCTCTGGAATTTAGCAGTTCGATTCTGGGGCATCAAGACTGAGGCGACAGGCAGAGGAAGAGAAGGGTATTACTCATTTCTGTGGGACCCCAATGCATTTGGAGTGGAAATGTACAAATGGTAACCAAGGCAACTAGAGCTGGGACCATCCACTACCAACCAAATGTTCGCTATAAACAAATGGGTGACATGCAAGGTGGATATCCTGCACTTTCTGTGTTTTAAATATGCTTTGTTTACTTTCTTCCTGGGTCAGAGAGCATTACAGTTTCTCAAGATATCCTTGACCCATAGAAGAGGAAAATGTTGGAAATGTAAAAATATGTGGGGAAGAGTCCTCTTTGTGTCAAGCAGGTTATGGGAAGAAAAATATTAAATCCATTATGAGTCAGTGAGGTGATAAAACAGCCAACTGGCAAACTGCAAAATGCCAAAATATAAAAAAATACTTTATTTAGAGTTTGCATTTATCACAAACATAAATGTCTTTTAGTTCTTGCGTGTGGTGAAGAGAAAGGGAATATTTACACAAGCGACTGTTGGCTGCTTTGCTGTGCAGTAAAAAGCTGCAGCAGCAGTGCATTGGTATTCTTCAGGCACTTTGTGTCTCCTCTGTTTCACCAAGTTCAATCTCAACCCAATTAAAAATAATGTGTATTGTCAAAAAACAACACACACATGTAGTCAAAGAGGCAGAGTTTGAATTTAATCTCCGTTTCTCTGAGTCGTGCACACACATTTGAATTACAATCTGCTGCAGTGGGTCACATATTTGTTTGTTTGTTTGGGGGTGGGGGTCTAGGTCCATCTCGAGGGTGGTTCCAGCATTCTAAGGCACTGCAGATTCAAGCTTGTTTGCGAATGGTCATGGAGTGGGCAAGCAGGTCCGGTCTGGCACACTTGGCTGAGAAGTTCTTTGCCAAACTGAACAGCGCCGTATCAGTGGTCGCCATGCCCCCCCAGCAGCTGACACAGGTGAAACGCACGTTTACTAAGCTGTCTCACTCATTATTTTTGATTACCTGAGAGCATTTTTTTTTTTTGTTTCACGTCAGACTGAGGTTTCTGTTGAGCAAGCGAAGGAAGATCTGCTTCAGCATCAGTTTGGCTTCATGATCTCATCTTCTGTGAACGCTCAGCCTACCTCTCCTCTATTTTCTGCAGATGAGCTGGCGGGCATTGACGAGTGAGCACCCAACTCTGAAACCTGTCCAGCTTCACCGGATTCTCATTCAACACCAGATCACAGCAGAGGTGGGCCCTGTCCAAATATGGCAACCCAGCAGTGAGGATGAGCCGTACATTTACAGAACAGGTGTGTAAGTCAAGCAGCACTGGTGAACAAAATCATCTAAATCAGGGGTGAAGGAGGACTGTTTTCCAGCTTGTTTTCAGCATACTCTGCTCTAGAATGTTCTAATTGACTGGAAACACCTAATCAAGGGACCTGAAAACCATGCAAACACACCAGCTTCCTAAACGCCCACTAAGATTAAATTAGCGTTTTTGGTGTTTTTAGCATGAAAGAAATGTGTAAAGAAAATCAAACTTAACATTGTATATCTGAGTGTTTCTTTATTCAAATTGTTGCAAATCAGGAGCAGATGAAAAAATGCCTTTGGAAAAGTGTGTAGGTGAGACATAGAACTTACCACAGCAAGCCAAAAGCTCCCCACTCCGCTCCACCCCATTCTGATGCATCCATTTGTAGATGAATAAAGCATTTATTCATTCAAGAATATTTATTTCAGGCATGTGAAAACATAAATAGACCAACAAAATAAGACAAAAGTATATAAACAACAAAAGCCTGAAAGAGAGGGAGATGAAGAAAAAAACTGTATAAATTCTTCTTATGGACAATACCTTATGTCATTAGTATTTCTAAACCCAGTACACCCATCATCAAGGTTCAGTGACCCAGTTAAGAGTATATTATGTTACAACTACACGTGTGCACACATGTAACTCTCATTTCCCAAAACAGCCAAATAAATAACAATCTCATTTTATAAGCATGCATATTTACCAATGCTAATGTTTTGTTCTGTTTCGTATATATAGTCGTTTATCAATAATCATATATCTGTATGTATACTTCAACACTTTTATGTTTGGACATTGTTTCAAGCATTTACTGGTTTTGTTCCACAGCTTCACTCCACATATTGTAACACAACACCTTTTTTTTAGTTTGTCTGTGCTTTATGCATTGTATTTTTCCTATCTTTTAATAATTAATCTTTGAATATTAAATACATTTGCTTTATTTAACACTGAGATACTTCTGGACAATTTAGTTTGTGAATACCTATTATGTCCTTTCCAGGTCAGTTTTTCATCGGTTATTACCCCAAGAAATGTATTTTCATAAATTCTTTCAAGTTTCACCGCATTTATGTGCATGTCAATATTTATATTTTTACCGTTATAACTACCAAATAACATCATTTTTGTTTTACTTTAATTTAGTGAAAGTTTATTTACATCAAACCCTATCTTCATTTTTTTAATCTCCTTCTGAACAATTGCTTTGAGTTGCTTCAAATCACAAAAACATTTGCGTCATCAGCAAATGCACTAACAGTGCCGCCCACAGCTCAGAGCTGAGTTCCTGCAGAAGCGACGTCCTATAAAACAACACACGCTTTTTAAAATTTTGGCTAAAAATGGCATCGTCATGAATAAAATACCACTGGTAGCTCTTTTACAATAGATAAGAAGATGACTGGAGTGGGACTTTAAAACTGGAGTCCCCCACTTCTGGTTTAAATGCTAATGTGCACACAGCTAAAACAGAATGTTTCTGTTTGACAAATAGCAGCATGTTGTAAACATAATGTGATGATTTTGAAAGACATTTTTTTCTACAACTGTATGGTGACATGAAGGTGAAGATCTACACATTTATGTGCAGCTCTTTATGTGCACTTGTCTAAACATCCGTTTTGGCATGCTTAGTTGACCTTCTGGAAAGCTTTGAGAATCATCCTCCCATCATGCTGCCCAGCTCGGGGTTCAGAGTGGACCTGGAGAGCGAGTCTGTCGAGGACAGCATCTACAGGCAACTGCTTTACGTTCGCCACTACCTATGGGGGCTCCGCACCAAGCCACAAACCCACAGCGGCGCTCCTGGACCGCACACCCAGTCCAATGGAACCAACACCGCTGATTGGCCGGAGGTCCAGGTCAGACTCACACGCTTCCCGTCAAACATACACTCCTACGATAATCCAGGCCATGTGCATCAGCAGCTGGGGTTGTAGAGGAGCTCTTCCTAATCCTATAGCTGAAAGACAAAACCTCCCACACCAGTCAACACGAGTGCACATACACTTAAACCTAGACATGGTTAAATCATAGTTAATCTTATTAGTCTTTAGGCTGTCTAATTAGTGGGGACGGCTGACTAGATTATAATCCTCGATGTTACAGCACCCTCATATGTACACAGGAGCACAAAGCAGCGCATATACATTTATGGATATTTTCTCACTTTTTTCTGTCATCACACAGAGGGAGCTGCTGCCTCCATCCCATAGCAGCCCACGCTCTGCTGCTGCTGCTGCTGCTGCTGCTGCTGCTGGAGACGAGGTGGCTGCAGAGAAGGAGAAGGAGAAGGAGGAGCGAGGACGGGACCGAGGACCGGCACAAACGCACACACACAGCCTCAGAAGAAACGGCACAGTTCACCACCCTCGAGCAGCAAATCCCGACCCATCCTGCCTCCTGACCCCACCCAACACCCCCCTGTACCCTGAGAGTGGAGGAGGGGGGCCTGGGCCAGTCGCCAGTACCAACGGCTCCTCCAGCAGGACTGTTGCAGAAAGTAAAAAGACCAACGGGCTCATCTCCAATGGGCTTGAAGGTATGACCATGACGAAATACAAATGACTTGTGAGAAGCTTCATGGAAACCAGAGTCGGTAATTAATTTATTTACAGAACTGGAAGTGCAGCTTTCTTTACATAAACAGTCAAATCAGAGACATTAAATAAATCATTTGATTTATAAAAATTAATAATTATTATAGAGTGCTGTGAAAAAAATAGTTTAGCATAATTATCATAATTAATTGATAAAACACATTTGAATGTTGTGGATAACCTAAATAACAAAACAAAACTATACTCTGCTTTAAAAAATGTATAAAATGCAACAATCTCAAGAAACAAAAATGGAAAGTTTTAAGATTTTTTTAATAATGTTTTCCTGTGTGTCTAAAACTGGGTTTTTCAACCAGTATACTGCAGTACACTAGCGTGCTGTGAGAGATGGTCAGGTTTTGATCAGATATTATTCCATTTTACCTAATTACTCTAAAAAGCATTAATCATCGCCAGCAAATAAGCTTTGTGTTCATCCAATCAGGCCCAGGCCTCACACTGAGTAGGTTGAAATATGAAAGATCCTAAAATCATTTTTTCTTTCTGTTTGATTCTTATTCAAGACATTTTGATGAGAATAATGTATATTGGTAATCCAGACAGACTACAAAGTTTCTTTTTTTTTTTTTTACACATTTTTGTCTGGTGGTGTGCTTTATGATTTTCATCAAGGAAATTCAATTTAAATAAATAAACAACTTATTTTGTTCTTTATCACCGCTGTAGTCAAAATAAGCATTCTGAAGTTTAACTTCTGACTCAAATACAACACCGTGTCTGCTTTAGGAGTCTGCTGTGAATCTTTTGTCATCCTGGACTTTAAGATGGATCACAGTTGTGTTTTACAGTGTGAGGTCAAAGCAGAGCATCTCTGACATGAAGTGTCAGCATCATTGTGCTCGAGTGGTAACTGGCAGAGCAAGCCGTACTAGAGGATGCACTGTTTTAAAGCACATGTTGAAATTCCTCAGAACAGTTTCTGGTCAGGATGATTAAGAACTGTGTAATGAGTAGACGGTGTAGCATGCTCTCTGTTTGAAAAATATCCGTATGGTGGATGTGACTTCAGGTCAGGTTCAGCAGCATGCTGGTGTTTGTAGTTCGTCAACAGCCAAACATTTACATGTCTTTGAATGTCAGTGTCTAATGTATGTCTACGGGTGTTTAGTTTGTGTTCATTCCCATAGAAAGGCCCCGTGTCTGTGTGTGATTGCATATGTGTGTTTTTGTGCCTTTGGGTGTCTGTGTCCTCTGCAGGGTGTATTAGTGGCTGTGAGTTTCCTTTCCCTGTCTCCTCCTCTGGAGCCCCTTCCCTTCCTGATGACTTGTGTGTGGTGTTTGTAGTGGAGCTGGACAAAGGACCTTATGGACTTGGCATGGGACTCATTGACGGACTGGTAAGTAAAGAGAAAATGTTCTCTAATACTTTCACCGCTAGACACCAATTGCTGCAAATATGCATCAAATCACTTCTGCTCCAAATTTACCTTAATTTAGCATCTACTTGAAAGCAAAAACACAAGTGAGTTTAGAAAAATAAATAACATGAATAAAAAATTAATCACATTCTGCAAATCCTGGATCTGCACACTGATTTAATCCATCAGTGGTTGTAGAAATGTAGGTTGTTGCAGCTGTTGATCCTCCATGCAAATGTTTTCTTTCTATTTGTTATGGATTTATTAGATTATTAAAACATGCTTTGACATCCCAATAGTTTCTGCCAAAAGCAAAATATTTTCTTACAAGGCACTCCTATATAATTTATCATCGTCTGTAGAGGAAAAGGTTGAAATGCTTTGACTGGGAGAAAGTCGCAGTAAAAAAAAAAGTCTGATTGCAGTACTCAAACATAAAATGTTAGACCGATATTCAGATTGCAGTTAAATGTATATATTCTGAATAAATATAGTGTCACTTTTTCAGAATGGAGTTCTTTTTTGTGTCAGTGTTTCTAAGCAGTTTTTGTTTGCTGTTCTCCATGAGATGTGTGATAACAGCTGGACGTCCACCCATTAGCTCATCTATGGTCAAGTCAGTTTGTAGCTTGACTTCAAGAAAGACCAATTTAGATGAAAATCTACTTTTTTGGGTGTTTTTAACATTTTCTTTTTTTTTTAATGATGGAGGACACATACAAAGAAAATTAAGCCTAAAATTGCATTTTGGACTTTTTCTTTAGTCAAATCGTTGTGAATCTGGTGCAGACGAAAAAATGCTTTTGAAAAACATTGTATTTGTGACATAGAAAACACACTGGGTGGGCCAGAAGCTTGCTGCTCTGCTCCATTTTGATGCACCAACTTGTAGACAAATAGATCCATATACGTCTTCGTTTTCCTTGTCTGAGCTGGTGTCTGATTCAAAACTGTATGACTAGATATTTGAATTATTGCTCACCCTTCTTGCACCGCTATTGTTAGGTTGGGGGTGTGAGGGACTGTAAGCTTGTGGGCGAGCATGTAAACAAAGAGCTCTCAAGAACTCAGAGGGAAAGAGGGGCTGGTTGCTCCAGGGCAACAGTCCCACCCACAACTCCGAGGCAAATTTCTAATGAACTCTGCAGAAAATATGTCCAAGAAAACAACACAGGTTGTTTGTTTTTTGGTTAAATACAGAATAATCATAAATAAAAGACCACTGAGAACACTCCATTGATCACACCAGCAAACATGCTTTCTAATATGTCTGTAATGCGCCACAACTCAGTGATCTCAAGACTGTTTTGGGAGAAATCCTAATTCAATGTGAAAATGGTCTAGTTCTGTTTGGTGTGGCTGAATCTCAAAAGACACGTTCTCTCTTCCAGCACACTCCTCTCAACGCTCCTGGCATTTACATCCGGACTCTTATCCCGGATGGGCCAGCTGCTTCCAATGGCAGACTAAGGATTGGCGATCGCATTCTTGCTGTGAATGGGACCAGCCTGATCGGAGCAGACTACCAGAGGTACGTTACCACAGCGAGGAGCCTCGCCTCTCTGCCAATGATGCTCTCTGCTGTTAAATCTTGTAAACTGATTTTAATTTTGTTTTCCTTCCTTTGTCTCCTGTCCCTTCTTCCTGTACGGCTCTCAGCGCTGTGGATCTGATCCGTATGGGTGGAGGTCGGCTGCGTTTCCTAGTAGCTAAGTCCGATCCAGAAGTCTCAGAGAAGATCAGCGCCTCCTCCTGCTGACGGCCTCCATTGCCCAACTGACACGCACAAAACGCTTGGAGGAACACCCAAGACCTAAACCTACCGTCACTTGAATGTGAAACACTGCACAGCATAAAGCAAAGCACGCCAGCAGAAGACAGCACGTCATGGTACCTCTCCACACACTTCCTCAAGCTCTGTTTGGTTCAATGCAGGATTTGGAACCAACTGCAACTTCAAAAGCATCTGACTGAAGTTGCTCCTTCAGTTTGTGGTCTAACCAGCTCTCAAATGCAGTCTAATGTCATCTGAAGCACAGTAGATCCATCCTCGTCAGCCTCCGGCACACGTGTTTCTATTCTCGATGAAATGACTTTCTCCTTACAATTCTGGAGCATTTGCTTCCATAAGAGCACAGCCTTAGTGAATGCTGAATGTTTCACTCAGTGCTTTAAGAGTCTAATGTTTTATGAACCTGTTCTTTAGGAACCCCAATCAACTCTGCTTCTTTAGAGCAAACGTTTCTGGTTGAATGTTTTTTAATGTATGGAGGAAAAAGTACAAAACAAACTCCAAAAGCTTTCAAAGTTAACGTTTAACCTCCATTCTGCTCTAAATGACAGAGATCATCCTGGGCATCTCTGAAAGAACATGCAGCTTTTTCAGACATTTTTAACAAACGCTTCACAACATGACGAGTCATATTTAGCCCAGTGTGTACAAATTTCTGCAGTATGGATTCAAGTTTGTACAAGTACTTTGAGGTTGAGAGAAAATAATTTTCTTGAAGGGTGTCTGGAGGGTTTGCTGTGGGGAAAACGATTCTAAAAACAAAAAAACGGTTTAAAAAAAAAGTTAGTTACAAGTTGAATATTTTTTTCTCATTAATTTATTTATTTTAACTTCCATGAATGTGGTTTTTGCAGTGAGGAAATACATACTACCTTATTTTTCAGAGTTCTTGATTTAACATGTGAAGTTAGCTTACCTTTGCTTGTAAAAAAGACAAATTCTAATTTTCATTTTGGCCCAATTTTGAAAAACAATTTTCTTATTTGATGCAAGCCAGGACTTAGAGTGAAACCAATTTTTTTTATGTGTTAAACTTCTACCTGAGGACAACCAAAAACACGGAATCATCGTTCTTTAATGGGCAATAAATCTAAAAGACAAAACCATTGACTGGCTTGCACATTAAAATAACCAGTTCTATGAATAAAAACATGAATTTTATATCAACTTTTAGCTGTTTATCTAAAGACTTAACCAATTCGTTGGGCTCGTTTGGTCCAAAAGGATCATTAAAAAAGAATGACCTCTAAATCCTTGGATTGGAGAAGGTCCAGCCACAGGAAGTTTGCCAACTTTCCAAGCAATCCAGATCGCTGTTTTACCTTTGTTTTATACTGTTTTTTTTCCAGTGAAATTTCACTTTGTGAGAAGTTTGTATAAATCTTTATATGCATGTCTACCTGGTCATTATTTATACAGTGAGAAAACAATGAATAAAGATGGTTGGATACTCACTTTTTTCCTAGAAAACAAGATTTCGCACGAGAACATGGCATGATATGACAACGAGGAATTTTAATTTGTGCTACACGTCTGAAGAAATCACAGAAACAGGAACATTTAAAAATACAAATTTCTCTAGTTCCAGAATGTTTACATATTGAGGACAGTTGTTTTTACATTTAGCAAAATAGATTTTTCTCAAAGTAAGAAAAAAATACCTTCTAAATAGCTTTGTCATTTAGCAAATAGAGCAGAATACAATCATTATGCATCTTTTCTTTCTAATGTGCAACAATAATTATTAAATTTGGGTGCCTGATCACCAAATAATAAAATTAAAAAAAAAAGACCTGCGAGTACATTCGAAAAATGCTATAGGCAGACGGACAAGAGGACAGAGCAGGGGAGAAAGTGCTACGGAAAATCTAAAGCGAGTCTGTGACAGGAACTGCCCACAGCTCAACTGTAAAGGCAGAGATGGGAGAAAAGGTAAAGACCGCTATGTCAAAGAAGGAAAGATGAAATCAGAGTCTGAAACCTGCAGGTATGAGTTGGTCCCGGCCCTTACCCTACTAAAACCGATACAAGCCCACTGATGCAACAGAACTGTCATCATGGTAGTGTTGCTGATCTTGTGCTGTTAAAGCGCTATGTTACTTTATACCTGAAGCTAAAAAAGTAGAAATATTTAAGGCATTAAGGATAATTATAATGCTTTTCTAAGCTGTATGAACAGGTTTTTGCACTTCCTTTATACCACTAAAAAAAAAAAACAACAAACATGAAAACAATCAGCTTGTCTACATTAGGTTAGCTCCACTTCAGTCAACTCAGCCCTCTATTTTTTTTTTTACATTTTTTTAAACCTCTGCATAAAGCTGCTGTGTTTTTGCACCCATCATCCTGACTCTGAGAGTTTTCACAGTGGCGACTGAGCTGCAGCAGCGTCCACTTCCTGAACGCTCAATACTCCGCTTTGTTTTGTACAAAGAAGGCAAATTTTTTAGTATTATTTCATTTCTGGGAAAACATTTGTGTCATTTCATAAACCGAGATTGTCCTAATAGCCACAATCCTTTTGTTACTGTAATCCAGGTCTGATAAACCGGGCTTAATGCAGAAGCTGTAACAACCTTTTCTCCTGGTTTGTTTTGTTGGCCCAGCTTCCACAGGCCTCTCAGACCTCAACTCACTTTGAAAAGCAGCAGTGACGCTGATTAGAGCAGAAAACAATGGGAAGATTTTGTTTTTTTTTTTGGCCTGAGAGTTCTTGTTTTGTTTTTTGTTTTTTGTCAACACAAGAAGCTGTTTGTGGGACAAAAGGCCCCCCCAACCCGACATGGTAAAAGCTTCAAGACATGTAGGTGTATCTGTCTCAGATGCACCTGTTGTCAGTGAAATGCAGATCACATACAAAAAGGTGGAAACGTATGAACTTGCTTTTTAAAAACTGAGAACATTTGAAAAGTTTCACCTACTTTGAACCAACACTTTTTATTTAATGATTCATTTCCCCTTCTGAAAGACAACCTTCCACTGTGTTAGCCATTACAGTCATATCCACGTGTTTTGAAAGGCAAAGCATCAAGGATACAACAGAGGCTGTCCATTTTCTACCACCTATAAAGGTCCTTGGTGTTATTGCCTTGGATCGTGATTTTGTGATGCCATGGTAACGATGACAGGCTGCTGGGTGGGTGGGACCTGATGCTGAGCGGGTTCGCCATCTCCCTCGTCCTCCATCTTCGGCCGTTTGGCCTGGGGCTCACTTGATTGACTAGCTGGAGGCTGTCTGGTCACCAGAACTGGGGGAGAGCTTGAGGCCTGGGCAGCCAAGATCTGCAGTGGACTGTTCAAGACTGAAGAGGAGATGAGAAGTGGGTGAAACATTGGACAATAAGGAAGGGGGAAAAAAAAAATCAGCAAAATGTTCTGCTAACTATCTGAGAATCAAATGTGTTGTATCAAAAGCTAAAGAAAGAAACTTAAAGACAATGTTTAACTACAGAGAACCAATAGAAACATTGAAAAGAGACCATCTGTAGCTGTAACTTAATATAATCAGATTGCAAACAAACTATAAAGAGAACAGAAAACTAATCTGACTACTGTGGATTCTCTGCTTTTAAAATCAGGTTTAGCCTGAAGTGAAAAACTTATCATTTCTGTGCTACAAGGTGCACTTAAAAGCCTTATTTTTTTCCAAAAATGACAGATATAATTATAATTCAGAGCACCTTACATGTGTATTTATTCTGGTTGTGCTTACTGATGTTGAAGTGATTTTGAGAGGTACACAACCCTCTGTCAAAATGTTTTTTTTTGTTTTGTTTTTTTTAGAAGTTGCAAACAGGGTAGGGTTTTATTGTGAACATGCTAGTGCGACTAACGCATAGCGGTGTCGGACTGTTTTTTTTTTTTTTTTTCTTTCTTTTTTTTACGTGCTACAAAGTTTGGCATTAAATAATACAAATAAAACAAAACAATTCTTACCAGATGCATTAGCAAGGCTGGTTGCCAAGGAAACAGCAGCCATGGTGTGTTTGCCATTTTGGGTAACAGGGCGAACAGGAAGCTGGTGTAAACCTGGGGTAAAGTGACGTCCCTCCCCACCCTGCACTGCGCTGTCAACGGTCTGGATGACCCGCTCACGGCTCAGCTGGGCATCTGAGGAAATGAAGTGCAGTTAAAAACATGACGAAGAATCTGTGACCACAAAAGGACAACATGAGATGATTCATTTAACAAAAAAAAAATGATAGGATGAAGAGCACTCTGCAGAAAGACAATTAGAAAAGTTAAGAAAAATTACAAAAGTCATTTTAACTTAGGTCTCTGAATATAAAAAGTGACTAACAATTGCACCGACCCTCTTTTTTACGTCCAACATGTAGACAAATGTCGTAAACAATATTTTTTTGTTTGCTTAAAGGAAAGTATGTTTCTTATTTATTTTAAAGATAGGATTAATGATTTTTTCCCCCTCCAAAAAAAGCATGTTTAAGCAGTGAGTTTTTTCTTTTAAATCAGTTTAAAGTCTGTCATTTAAGGCTCTACAATGTGAAGATTAAGTTTATCATTCAAGTAGTATGTTAGTTTTCACCAAATCCTTTAAGTTATGTAGTAATTGAAAGATAAAACTAAACAATGTCATAAAAAGCTAATTAATTACAAAAAATGAACGTGTTATTTGTCATTAAAGCAGATTAATTACATGTCAGGCATTATTCCACTTGTAACATGGTCACTTACAAAAGAAATAAATACTCAATTTTTACTACTTTATTCTTGCTATTTTTTTCACAAAAAGCGGACTATTGTCATTCATTGTGCGGCCCGATGTCACGGTAACACAAGAATGCGTCGCTAGGCTGGAAGGCAACGGCAGAGGAAAGCAACATACGAGCTGATTGTCATGATAGGTTCAATAAAGCATCAGTTCAGAGATAAATTTCACCTTTACCACTTGATTTTGTAAAAGGTGAAGCAAAAAGCTTGTTTTAAAGAAGCCTGTGCAGTGATAAAGAATAATTGTGCCATGTGACCGGAACTACTTTTTAGGGTCCGATTTAGGTATTCACCCAAACTAAAGTGCAGAACACAATGTTAGTTTTTTTATGGCTGTTTATTAGCATTATTTTTTTTCAACAATTGACGCCACAATAAAAAACTCAATATTCTATTAAGAAAATCTGCAAAAACACAAACTTGCAGTTTCAAAAAGCCCCAGTAGAGGGCGCCTGCAGCAGGGCAGAAACATGAGGAGTCGGATTGCACTTTGGTTATAATAGACACGCTTTCATTAAAATTTCATTAAATTGTTCCTTTGTTTAAAGTTTTACATCAACTTAGCTTGATTGCTAAAATTATCTTTTAGAAAAGGATAGAAACTATTTTAACAGCAAAATTAAGCAAATTTGTAAACAAAAAAAAGAATAAGAAACAAAGAAGCCAGACAGCCTTTACCACCATCTATTTCTGATAAAAACATCTAAATTTTAAAACTTTGGGATACTAAGTAAATGTGTCAATGACAGTGCCATGAACATTTATATTATTTTTTTCTTTATTTATTTTAAAAAAATATTACATGAAATACGAGTATCATTTTGTATCAATTTATCGTGATAATTTGAGTATCATTATAAACTTATCTTTTTGTCATTTGTCAGTGGGACATAATAAAACTCATTATAATTTTTTCTCTTGAACATATTTATTTTGGCTCTGTAAGTTACATGTATTACATCAGCAATAAAAATTGTCAACATATTCCAGCAGATTGTAAAGGAAGTTAGTCAAAATAAAGGTAGCAAGACACCAAGCGTCTCATCTATTTTTCAAACGCGCAGCAACACTCCTGCAGATGTCGAATTACAGCTTTATGCGTGCAGACTGTACCGTGACGACACCCGTTAACATCCCTCGAGCAAAAGCCCAGCGAATATGCATGTGTTTTTAATCTGCTCTGTGCAGCAACAAACAGACTTAAAAAGAAACTGTTGTACAATAATGGAACTGAACTCGAGAAAATCACATTCAATTATAAACTTGTGAATTAAAGCCAATATGATTCTAGATTTTGGCAGCTGGCATGCTGGGTTCTAAAGACAGGAATCTGTCCTGGGTTGTCTCTGACTGCAGAAGGGTTTCTGTGGCCTTTGAAAGGCTTGCACTGCATGATGTACAGCAACTGTTCAGCTCGCATTGAAGAAATGACCACGATTCCTTCATTCTGGTCGTCTGTCATTCCGGGCAGACAAAATTATGCAGTATATGCAGCCTGATGAGATTTGATGTAATCATTGTTGCTTTTTTTGTGAGATACATGAGAGAAATATATTTTTCCTGACAAACGTCTGTAAAAATTACTACAAAAAGTGGTTTGCTCTACAACATGAAAGAAAGTACCTTAGTGTGATGTTTCCTTTTAGACAGTTTACCCAGGTTAAAATGTCCCTTCACCATAAATTAGTGCAGTGAACTCAGTTCGAGATGCTTTCACATTGAACTCATGGAGAAAAGGCTAAACTGTCCAGAAATGCTCTCTGGTTGCAATATTCCCTAAAATGAGCTCATTTATATATCTTTATAAATTATTGCAAACATATCCATGATGTTCACCTGGGATTTTCCACTTTTCGGTCACCTGGACAGTCTGTGTTCAAGTTGTAGGTGAACAAACGTTCACTGTTGGACCAGAACTGTCTTTTTTGGCTTGCAGTATAGTTCAGGTAACCATCACACCCGAGAAAACTAAGTCTAGTGCAGGACTAACAGCCTCAAGTGTTAAGGTATTCCTTGTTAAAAGTCCCATTCCAATGAAAATTATGGTTTTGGTGTTTTTAACATGTTCTTGTGGCATTTTCCCAATGATGGGAAAACATTTATAAAGAAAATTCATCTTATATTTGCATTACTGAGTACTTCTTTATTCAAATCGTTGTGAATCAGACGATGAAAATTTGGCGTGACAAAAAGCGCTCCTCTGTGATGTAGAAAATGCGCAGGGTGGGCCACGAGCTCCTTACAACAGAAAGGGGATTTCTCAACTCAGAGGCAAATTTCCAATGAACTACTGCAGCTCTGCCAAAACTACGTCAGAGAAACAACGCAGGTTTTTTTTTAATTTTTGGCTAAAAACAGCATAATCATAATTAAACCCTTGGGGACGCTTTGGAAATAACTCAAAAGATGATCGGAGTGAGACTTTAAGCCCTGTACCTGCAGGGGTATTTGTAACTGTAGGGGTATTTGAGGGAATAGATAAGTGGGTGAATGAGGCAAAGAAATAGACGGTCACGGCTCTACCTCTGATTTCACTGTTGCCTTCCAGTCCTCCACCAACAGGGACGCTGTATCCATTTGAAGAGTTGGAAGAATGCTGGGTGCTGGTGACCACCCGTACCATGGTCACAGAGGGCTGGGGGGTGGTCTGAAGCACATGGATGGGCTGGGCTTGGCCAACACCACCTGAGAGGATTGTAAGGGCTTTCCCTGGGCCTGAATTCAGGACGGTTGTGTGGGCGGGGGCAGCCATGATGACAGGCTGAGCACTGACTGGAGAACCTATTTAAAGAAAGGACCAAACAAGTTCTCTTTATTAATACTGCAGCGTGTGTCACTTCAGGGTTCTTCTATATGCATTTGGTTTTCTGGGATGCTCACCAGGGGCACTTTGAGAGTACCGGTACTCTGGTACGGAGGTCAGTTTGCCAACCAGCTGTTCATGGTGGTCATGAGGGACAGGCGAGCCCTCTCTGCTCAGACATTCTGGAGTCTGCAGCCCGCTGGATGAAGGAGAAAGAAGTCCCTGATGGGTGGGGGAAGCAGGAGCACTCCTACGTCACAAAAAAGGGAAAAACAAAACAACAAAATCATCAAAAGGCTGCGTGGAGTTACAAAACTCCGTCTGCAAGACCACAGAAGTTCACAAATCACACTTACTTTGTTCTGTCCAATCAAATGATAGCCAAGTGAGAAAGGGAACAAAGGGTTAACAGCATTCCTGTGTGATTGAAAGTCAACAAAAGCTGTTTGGAGGTTGTACCTTGAAGACAGAGGGCCGAAAGGCGTCCGAAAGCAGGCCACTCCTCTTTGTCGCCTTTTCCTGAAGGCCTGCTCCACCAGCTTGGTTTCAGAGGCAGAATCCAGACGCCAAAAGCTGCCTTTCCCGGGCTCATCCTGGGAACGGGCCACTTTCAAGAAGTAGCGGTTGAGAGACAGATTGTGTCTGATGGAGTTCTACAAGAAAATGAAATGAAAGTTTAGCGCTTCTGCATTGGAATATCAAAGACCTTTTTTTTTTCCACTTTTTTCCACGTTTTCTTCCAGTCTACGAACATGAAACATTTTAGAGCAGAGGAAGAAGAACTCTACCTGCCAGCCCTTATCTGCAGTGCGATAGTATGGGTAGTGTTTGGTGATGTGGGCGTAGATGCCGCTAAGAGTCAGCTGTTTGTCCGGAGCTGAGGAGATAGCCTGGACTATTAGCTGCGCATATGAGTAAGGAGGTTTGGACTCATCCTGGACAGTGAAGAGAGAACACGAAAGCACTTCTTAAAACACCAGACCCACTGGGGTTGCCCTCATTTTAGGCTCCAACTGTTTCTGGACTCGTCACCTTGGGGCTGTCTCCTCCAGCTGCCTCCCCTCGCTGCTCACTCCCTCCACCTCTCTGCTCCACCAGACCTCGTCTTTGCTCGGAAACAGCCTTGGCAGCAAATTCAGCTGCTAGCTGGAGGTCAGAGGTCACATTGCGTCCATAGCGATACCCTGACGACCCAGCTCCTCGTGGACTGGCCGGACATGAGTTAGGAACACTGAGGGAGAAGATAAAATTCTGTGAGATTTCTGGGAGCTAAAGTGCTGCTGAACTGAACGCCCAAGAAGCACCTTCATAGGATCTGACGTCTATGTTGTCACAAATGAGTGTCTACACCACATGTGGTCCCATTTAAAGGCAATACTCCACAGCTATCTAACACAATAACTAGTGTGTGGTGGTGTGTGTACGAACAGTGATGAACACGTGGTTTTCTGATCTAAACTTTGCAGTGATCAGAACAGGAGTATAATCTCCTGAGATGGATGAACATCAGCCAATCAGAGTGTGTGGGTGTCGAGAAGCATGAAAGTTTATCGGGTCAGATATCAGTCCCCTCCTTTACTAAAAACACACTCACTCCCCCCGCAGAGTGTTATTTCCTGAAAGCAGCAAAAGCAAACTATTTCAGAAGATTCTGTTTGTCTGATTTTTATGAATAACCTTTAACACAACGTTAAGTTTAAGTCAATGAACGTCAACTTCTGTCGAGTAAAGCAGGAAATCAACTGTGACCCCAGCTAGTAAACATTAACCTGAACAGCAGAAAATTATCAGCTTTAGGACTCTGTTTTTCAGTCACACATACAATGATAAATTTTTAGTGTTTGAACATCCAAAAAAACTGCAAAAATGTTATTTTCCAACAATGTTTTTACTTCAGACATTTCAAAATAAAAGCAAAACTAATTTTCTTGGTTGTTGAGTTTGTCTAAACTGTTCAAATATTTAACACAAATGTATTACTTAACTTTCCAATAACAACAAAGTAATATATGAATGTATGAAGAAACGGAACCCCAGAGCAGGTCAGCTTTGTCTGATCTATTCCAACTCATCCACTATGTCATGCAACTTGAAATTTCTAATGTTACACAAAAACAAATATATTTATCCAGAAATTCAATTTAAATAAATTAAATATGATCAGGGCCAAATAAAATTACAAATAAAGAAACGCAGAGAAGAGAACAAAACTAAGCGCAAGACTGGGTTAATATTTGACTCAATGTTCTGTTATTTGCTGCGTTGGAGAAAGAGCACAAAGAATAGCCAACGACTGATTACACAACACACATCTGCTTCTGTTAGTAAAGTAAACACTGGTTTCTGAGAGTCAACAAGCTTTGATTTTCCTCTGGTAGGAGAGAAGGACAGACAGTGTAAGTGAGAAGAACACAGGCAGAGAAACGGTATGTTTTTAGGTGAAGAAACCAGGCTGCAGGCTGTCTTATGCAATAGCATAAGGAAGATTATCATTTTAAAAAGTGATGATGATAAAGGGAAATACTCCACTTTGCAAAAGAAAGAAAGCTGATAAAAATTGTGCATAGTAGAGAGTCGCTGGGAGTCTTTCCAGAAAGGAAAGCGTCATTTTGATTCCATCTAAATAACCTTTTGACCTCCCCACCACCACCACTACCAAAATGAGTGCACAGCCCAGCAGAGAAAGAAGATTTCTATTGTTTTTGTTCGTTTTAGTGGTTAGGCAGGAAGAGTGACTCTTTCCAGTGTTGTTTAAACAAAAGCACGTGCTTTTACGCAACACTTTGTTTCAACGAACTGCATGTGGGCGAGACAGGAGGCACAACTATTAGTCTATTACAAAAAAAAAAAAAAAAAAACAGTGAAAGTGAAGCAGTGCTGCATGAGCACCCATCTTCATTCCATTTCTGTTCTGGGTCCATGTGCTTGGGACGAGGAGCAGAGGGCTCGCCACGATGGGAGGGGGGGGGGGGCACCCAAAAGGAAACCACTCACAGGCACAAAAATGCCCAACAGGCAAAACAATCTGCCCAGCAGCCAATCACGCACCCAGAAGCTGCAGCCATCCCATATAAGGCTTGCACACAAGCTGAACGCTGTCGGAGCCAACACTGGCCACAAGAGGGCGCACGGGCCAGAATCCACATGTGCTGCACACATGTATGGAGCTGGTTCTGCAGCCGAATCCACAACTAAAATACTGCTGGACGACAGAGCATGGATAAATTCTAAGGAGACAAGAGCTAACAGACACAAAAATGAGTCACTTATTAGGACTGGGATAACCAAACTGGCTTTAAATGCACACAAGCATTGCAACTTTCCTTGTTCTGGTCTGTTCATGTACATTGTTTGGTGATCAGACACAATTTTAGTTTTTTTTTAATATATTTTTTAGCTCCTGTTTAACTTGAGCCACAAAAAGCTGACAACTCTTCTATTAAAAAAAAACCAACTGAATTATGTTCATTTTGACATGTAAAAAAGTGCTTCACTTTAAAGCTTGAACAGCACCCTGCAGTGCAGACATCAGCTGCGGATCCGTGCTCGGTGTCCCGGTTTACCTGATGGTGCCGGTAGGCGAGGGCAGCGGGGAGCCGAACGCCCTGATGTGCTCTTCGTGCTGCTGCGCTGTGGGAATGCTGATTTTCAGAGGGGAAATGTGGGGCAGGAGAGGTTGAGGGGGTGGGGAGGGCTGCTCCATCTCTCTGTGCTCCTCAGTATCCAGGAATGACATGAACTGGATCTTGATTACGGTGCTGGGAAAACGAAACACACACCTAAGGAAGCAGGACAGAAGAAGAGAAGGGGACAAAAGGGCGTTAGGCAGTTCAATTATGCAATCACTTAACAGAAGAAGCTGCTTTTATCAGATCACATGATCTTTAAAAAAAACAAAAACAAAGGATCTCACAGAAATAGACTAAAACTTCACATAAAAAATAATTCCCAACACCAGAATTCCTGCCACTTAATACATCTGATGATCCATTAAAACAATACAAGCCTTAGTGATGTTTTTTTGAAATAAGAAACTAAAACAACTCATTTAAACTTATGTTTGACATTACATGTACTGGCTTCTTGCAGATGAGAGTAAAAGCATAAAAAAAAGCTCGTCTTTCTTAAAATGTAAAAGAAAAATAAACTTCTTGCCATAAATCTGTATGTTTCCAAAGACAAAAGCCTTTTTACAAAGGTGTCTGGAGTTCATAGTAAAAATAAAAATTCAATTTATCTCCCAGCTCTATTATCATCATAATTCTGTTGACAGACATCTGAAAGTTGGCTTTCTCCAATCGCACATTAGTAAGAAATGCGTGTTGACATTGAAACACTGAGAGCCTATGGTTGAATACTTTATGATGAATGTGTGAATAAAGAGGATAATATGATGTTGATTTCTCTTTTATAGAACATGAAAACATTGCAGAGTGAGACCAGCTCATTTGGTGAACGTCATGCAACACGTTTGATAAAGTTACGAGGAAGAATGATGATAATAAATGTAAATAAAAACAACTAACTAAACACTTTTATTACAACTAGAAGGTTTTAAAAGAGAAACATTAACCATTTTTGGAAAATAAAAAAGAAAAGTACAAGTTTACAGTATACCAATAGTAAAAGTGCTGGCCTGCATGCCTTTTTCTTCTTTGATTTCTACAGGTCTGGACAAATACCTCAATAAAAGCAGGGATCAGTCAAATGGACAAGTTGGTTCAAGTATAAACAAACTCATTCAACATAATCATATGTAAAAGGATTAGTTAATGTTTTACAATAGAACCTTGAAAAATGATTTAGTTTAATTCTGCCCAGCAACAGATCTGTGTACTCAGCAGTCTGTGTAAATGCAAACACTAAAAGAAGGGGAAAAAAACATCTTCCCATGATTGTTTCTCAGCAAGAAACTAAGGCTCTGCTAGCTGTAGCCCTGTCATGTCTGACTGTTTGATAGTCTAAAAAACAAAGCAAACACAGTATTAAAAGGAAAGGCTACAGAGTTGTTTTGAGCTGGAATGAAATCGTAAGAAAAATATTTCACATGTTTTCTGTGCCTCCTGTTGTAATGGGTGCTGTCACTCCAACAGTAGATCTGTGAACACGACACCTAAAGGAATTTCTGAACTTCCAGAAGGAAAATGCAAAGGTTGGGATAGAAAGCCAGTTGCGTTGGAAATCTGCTAATGAAGAGACTAGACATGAGAGGATCTCAGACTAAGATGACTCCCAAATTGAGTCAAAATTTAAAGGAAAACTGGGGAAAATTCAATGTTATTGTTTCTTCTACTTTTCTTTTCACCAAAAGGTTAAACTTTTAGTCATTCAAAAATAAATTTGCAAACTAACTTAGATGTCTAAAGACCTAAACATGTTAAGATGTTCTTAAAGGATTTGCAGGGTTTAGAAATGATTTCAACTAGAAGCAACATGAAATAGATAAACTGATTCATTCAACAAATTTGTTAACAATTTTTACTCTTAAAAGATCCAATCCGATGAAAACTTTGTTTTTAGTGTTTTTAACATGTTTCTGTGGCATGTTTCTGAGGACATAAATAAAATACATTAAGCTTAAAATTGCATCATTGAACATTTTTTATCAAATTGTAATCAGGAGCAAAGAAAAAAAAAGAGCGTATTTTTGACGTATTTGACGTGGGTGGGCTTCAAGCTCACTGCTCCACTCCATTCTGATGCATCGCTTGACAACGATCCGTACATTGTTTTCCTCATCCAAGCTGGCATCTGGCTCAAAACTGTACGGCTATATTGCTTGGGATTTTGTTGCACCAGTAAGGTTAGATTATTGGTGTGAGGGGCTGTAAGCTAGCAAGAGAGGAGGTTTCTTGATCTTGCCTAAAAATGGCATAATAATAATAATAAAAGGACCACTAGGAACACTTAAATAGTTCAAAGGATGATCAGAGTGTGTCTTTAAGTGTCATAAATCTGATGCTTCTAAAAATTATGACCAATAAGATTTTTCAATTTAAAGTAGCTATTATTTTGGTTCTGTTTCCAAGTAAACATTCTGTTACAATCACATTTCAGATAAGCAAATGCATTCCTAAAAACTGGTGTGTAAACAAACAGCTGAAAAGTAAATCTTTAAAGCTAGTTATAAACATGTTTAGCAATTAGTCACCTTAGAATTCCTAAAAACATTCAACTCCCAGTCCAGTCATCTTGGTCTTTTAATCACAATCATGTCGTTTTCAGGCAAAATGAGAAAAAAAAAAATGTCATAGTTTCTGCAGAGCAGTAGTTCATCAGAAATTTGCCTCTGGATTGTTGGTGTGGAGTAAGCCCACACTTACTTCCCGACATCTATCAATTAATATCCTCTCCCACTAGCTCACAGCCACTCAGATTACTGGTGCCACAAAAAGCAATATTGGAGCTATCCAGCCATTCAGTTTGAGCCGAATGCCAGCTCAGACGAAGAAAATTAAGACATACATGGATCGAATCACCTACAAGTGGATGCATCAGAATGGAGGGGAGCAGGAAGCTTATGGCCTGCACTAGTAGCTTCTACCTCACAGTTGTCATCTTTTTTGAACTGCATTTTTTGGGGGCGTCTACACCTGATTCACAACGATTTGAATAAAGAGATATTCAAAAATGCGACTTTAAGATTCATTTTCTTTAAATATGTCCTCCAGCATGAGAAAAGAACACGTTAAAATCCCCAAAACACAATTATCATGAGTGGGTCTTTAATCAGTCCAAAAATATATACACTTGAATTTGTTTGCATGGATTTAAAAAAAAAAAAAAAACTTTTCCGTGTGTTTTGTATTTGTTGGGCTTTTTTTTAGTCCTTTATGATCCTACCAACATGAGACGGGTTTACGTTTGCATAAATCCATTTATGTCATAGGTTGTTGGTGGAAAGAACACTGCTGTGCTGAGTATGATCTTGAGTTAACTCCATGTGCGTCAGCGTGTAGAAAAGTTGTTACTGCCAATACTTCCTGTTTAATGTCCCTCAAACATCCTATCTGTGCAAACAGCCAATCAGAGAAGGCGACACATATACACACAAAACACCAATACCACCCACAGTGTATTTCTGATGCTCTAGTGATTTTTATTTTTAAGATAAGCAAAGTCACAGCTTTCACTTTACCTAATTATGTGTGACCAAAAAAAATTGCCCACTTGTATGTAAACATGATGCAACTGCCCTGAGAGTAAAGCTACTGTCCTACGTGATTTCCGCTCTGTGTGACACAAACAGAGGAGCCGAAGTCTGCATAAACCAAACGTCTTCCCACCAGACGCGAGAGAAGCTGCCGCGAGCGCGTTTGTTTACATGCACGTATCTGGAGTGGGTGACTCATTGACGTCCAGTGTGTAGCTACAATAACAGTCCTGACAGACACGAGAAACGACTTTGACCAGCAGCCACAGGACATTCACGAGGAAGCGCCTGCGCCAACTAGTGCGGCTGCAGTTCCTACTTTAACAAAAGAATCCAAAAACAATAACACCTTAACAACAACTGTTTGTGTGACGCCAGCGCCGTGCTCTGCTAAAGTACTGGCTAGCTACCTGGAGCCGTGCTCGTCGGCAGACCAGGCCGAGCAAACACGAGGCTGAAGTTTGCTGTGGAGTTAAGAGTAAAACTACCAATAAGGGGAAACATGTCGGCCAGGGGATACCGAATTAGATTTGAAGTGAGGGGCTATTTTATTATACATTTATTTTTAAGAAAAGGCTTTGCATCCTAATTAAATTCAGACATAATACGTAATAATGTTTTGCTGACCAACGAGTTTATCCAATGCTACACGAAATACTCTCTTCCCTGTAAAATTCATGTATATTTTACCTGAACATGAGTTATTACGAACATTGCAAACAATTGTATATTTAATTGACAATAGTTCGTGGAAATACTGAACAGCGTGAGCTAAAGAAGACGCCGAACCTTCTGCAGCGGCTATGCTAAAGTCTGCACTCACTCTCTCGGCAGCGACAGCGGCGGGGCCCCTCTTCGCTGAAACACTCCGTCAACGAAGACGCCGTTCTTGCCCAGGCAACGGAGCGAAAACCCGCTGGCTTCGTCGTAACTTATCAGCAGGTGTCGCCTTGAAATGAAGCTCGAGTGACCCATGTTGATGTCCACTGAGCCGTGAGACGAGTTCCGGCCTATGGTGACCGTTCTCTGGCGCATGACAAAATCAAAGTCTCGGCCCTCGAGCCTCGCCAGGGCCCGTGGAGGCGTAGATGAGAGCCGTGCAGGAAAAAGGCCGCCGTCGGTGCGGGCATCCATCACTGGAGGGCCCAAGAGGGCAAGCGACGGCTGGTGAAACGCGTGAGAGGTCACCGCAACGCGTACGGGACTGCACGGAGCCGACTGTAAAGCTAGCAGGGCTCTAGCTCCGGTGTCGTCCCTGTAGTCTGCCATCTTCTTCTCCAGGGTCAACACAAACGCACACTCCACTTTCTGACACACAGAGTTGCAACGTGAGTTTTCGGTCAGGGCACTTGCTTTCCCCGTGGCTGACGGAACAACATGGAGTCCAGCTGGGCTGGTGAAAAACTGGAGCGGGTTCTTCAGGATCCGGACCCCTGATGCGTTCAAGTTCAGTTCGTAAAAGTACGGTGGCCCTGAAGTGCAAATCACACCAACAAATTTCTCAACGCAAAAACACACGAAAGAGAAAAACAACAATTTAAAAAGCAAAACAATAATAATAAAAACATTAAATTTTATATATCAAAACAAAATTCCAGAAACTAAAACCTTCATTTATTAAAAATGAAACTAAATAAAAATGTAACTTTTCAAAAAAGAAAAACAATTTCCAAAAATTGAAATAAAATGTTAAAAAAATAAACACAATTAGAAACCAAAAAGAGAGGTGTTATGGGACATCACTGATTAGACCATGACAGTAGATATTTGATGTTCTGTGTTTTTTCAAATGCATCTTCAATGTCAGCCTATGTATAAAAGTACTGTGATTATTACAGAGCATATCCATTATCACTTCCTGTCAAAGAACTTTCAGATGAAATGATGAACAAGTGTCATCATCCAATCAGTGATGTCCAAAAGTATCTCCTAGGAATATAATTATTCATTTTAGCGATTCGATGCATATCATAATTTGTGAGATACAATACAATTCATAGTCGACATTGATTCACTTTAAACAATCCATTTCACTGACCTGAAATCGATCCAGGACTTTTTAGCCAAAAATCAAACCGGTGTGACTCAGAGATAAATACCTTTGTACTGAACAGTGCAGATGAAGTTTACCAAATTCTTTGTATTTCTTGAAAGATAATCAACTGTAAATTAAATATGTGTACAAACAAACAAACAAGTAAACAAGGGTTAATAGCAAATCCCTTCACAGTTTCGTTTAAGAAAATGCAGCCCACTATTGTTTTTCCACATTAAAATAATAAAAACAGAACATTATTAGAACATTAGAACAGATGTATTTGCTAAATTCAGTGTTTGAAAGGATTTTGTAATGATGGATTCATCATTGTTTGCTGCCATCACATGTATTGTCCGCTGTGATGGTACTTAGTCGTTTTAACGCTATAGTAAAATAAATCACAATCCAAATGGTGTTTTCCAACATTTTTATTATCGATTTATTTAATTTAAAAAAAAAATGGTATTGGTCAATTTGTTACAAATACAAACTTGCATCAGACAGATTGATCTGGTTGGATGGCAGGAATATCTATTTATTAATTGAGTTTTACAACCCCAGTATTTACCTTTTTGATGTTTTATATGTTTTTGCATTAACACATTTGTTGATGTGAACTGCACTTTAGGGCAAACATATAGCAAGCAGTTTATCACTCAAATTGAATTACAGTCAATTGTTTCTGTCCAACAAAGAACTAAAGTCAACTTGGGGTAGAAAAGTATGAGCTGCCTTTATTGCAATTTCTTCTCATTTGTCTTTCATAAGAGAAAGTCATGTTCAGTAGAATGAAGTGAATTATCATTTTAAAAAATATTACTTATATAAGAATTTTGTTTTCTTTTGCAGTGGTCTGTAAATGTCAATGCCACCTCACTGTCGGCATTGGAGGCTTGGTACACTTTTAGAAGTCATTCCATTCTTCCTTAACCTAATCCTCTCCTGCCAGACTCCATGTTGAAGATTCCCATACTTGATGTAAAAAGCATTTTGAGATCTTAGATGGAGTGAAATAACCATGGAGGGTGACATTTCTCATAAAATAATAATAACAGCAATAATAGTTTATTTAAAAGGGCAGTGCAATTTTAAAAAAAATCACATGAATAGACATGGTTAAAAAAGCTGTAATCAGCCAAAAGCTAGTTTTCACTTGTAGTCCCCTGGCATTTATGTAAAAAAAAGCACACATATATACACTAATGTACACAATATAATAAAAAATACAAAAACAAACACTTACTACACAAATGAAATCACAACTTATCACAAAATGTTATCCCATAATTGAAACAAGTTTATCTTTTGATAGCTGTAGGTGTTGACAAGCCACAATTTCCCTTTTTTGGGAAGACCTTGTACGTTATTAGCGATTTAATCTCCTCATATACCGAGTTCCACAAAAAAAACAATACACTTTTATATTTCTCACTTTTGAAAAGTGTAAGCTCTGTACAAAAAGGATTTTCTCTTTTTGTGTCTGCATAAAAGTCACTACAGGTTACTTAATTGAACAGAAAGCTAAAAAAAAAAAAGAAGAAGAAAAAAAAAACTATGTCAGGAGGTATAAAATATAATTCTGGACAAAAATGTATTCTCTGACTTTCCAGGAAGGTTTCTACCTCAACTTCACAAGGAGAAACTTTTTTTTATTTGAGCTCTTTATTTCACCTAGTTAGTGTTTCATTTGCAATTTCCTACTTTTCTGAGGGTACTACATTATCATTAGGGAATGTGTTTAGTCCACATTGATGTGAAGGAGGGTATTGTTGTTTCACTCATGTCCTAAGAAGTGAGTACGGCCTCTCACTTATGTTTAGGCTAAAACTAAAAAAGAGAAAAAGTATATTGTAACTGAAGTCATTTAGACATTAATATATTGTTCTGTCAATGAGATTGTCATTCAGAGGTTATCTCAGCCAAATAATAAATGCTGCAACAATTGTCAATACAGCCTAGACGAGGTTTCCTGTCTGTCGTTGGAGCAGACCACGCATTTGTTGCTATCAGCACAAACAGAGCCATGGCTCATTTCTCTGAAAGCTACATCTGGACTTCCCTGTAGGTCAGCTACAGTTTAGGATGTCACTTCCGGAACTGGAATCTAACTTTAGTGTTATTTTGATATTTGAGATACAGCCTTTTTAAACTCAGAGCTTGGCTTGTACTTTACTTTTTAAATTTAGTGTTTCTCCTTCAAAAAAACCAAGAAGTAACTGCAAAATGAGTTGAACTGCAAAATGACAGATACATGCATGTGGAGCAATGGTTTGACATGGAGGATATAGGATATAGTCAGCAAATGATTTCTGCTTTAAGGAAACGTGGTGTTTGCAGTGAAGCTGGTTTGCCCACCTCTCTCTCTCTCTCTCTCTCTCTCTCTTTATCTGTCCACTGTTTATAAACATAGAAAGAACAAGATGGCCAAAAACTCTGGAGAATGGATCAGGGAGCAGGAGCACAAGAGGGACCAATGAGCTAAAACTACACAAGCCAGCCACATGAGGGCGCTACAGTAATGGAGTATTATTGACGAGGAGCAAGTTGAAGGACCACCTCCTTGAGGTTTAAAAGTGCTTCTAGCTTCTACATTATCTTTTAATAGCAGTCACTGATT
The DNA here is from genome assembly GCA_014656515.1 of Oryzias celebensis. Classification (NCBI taxonomy): domain Eukaryota; kingdom Metazoa; phylum Chordata; class Actinopteri; order Beloniformes; family Adrianichthyidae; genus Oryzias; species Oryzias celebensis. The sequence continues at coordinate 23,881,590 of BNCR01000001.1, read as the reverse complement.
CGCATAGTGTTTAATTAAGTGTTCATGTGACTTAATCCATCTTAGATGGACAAAGACATAATGAATTGCTTATGTCAATAGTAAATAGTGATGTTCTGCTTTTATAAGATTTAATTGGCTAAGTTTTAGACAGTTACAGCATTTGATCAGCTGATCAAAGTTCAAGTTCTTTAATTTGCTGCTTAACTGATGCTGAGAAGGAAAATACATGAGCCGCACTACCCTGGACGTCTGCTACAATAGTCTTGTATATTTGGTTCAAACAAGTGGGGAATGCCAACACAAATGTCCATCTTCATCCTGGTTGGTTTGTTTTATACTAACATTTTCTGAGAGAACCATAGGCTGAGGCCGACTGAAGCACACAAAACACAGCCAACAGCCGATCATCAATTGGGAGTGATAGTTACTCTGAACAAGAGAAAAAAAAACCAAAGTTGTTAAGTGATAAGTCCTATGCATATCTTACGTTCATAAAACCTTAACCCTTCTTACTTCACTATGTCTGCAAACCATGATTTGTTTTTCCAACTATTTTGTGCTATTTTTTTCCTTGAATTTCTAATGTCTCTCACTTTTATGATTCACGTGCATTCTCTGGCAAAACAGTATTTTTATTTTTGTCTGCTCGTGATTCATTAAGAAATTCATTAAGCTCCTGATTCTTCAAGACATACTCAGAAATGCAGTTTTAATTGTAATTTTCTTCATATATGTCCTCCATCATGAAAAAAATGCTACAAAAACACACTAAAAACACCAAAAACCCAATTTCCTTCATAGTGGGTCTTTAATGAACCATCTATTTACAGGAATTTGTGTGACCCAACAGGATGATAAATGTGGGGCTTGAACCCAGCCCCACTCAGACTTATGAAGCTACTTGGACAAGTGGTGAAACGTATCATGAAAAAGCCCAGATGCCATGACGACTCAACTTCAACTCATCGATTTAATTGTGAAGCCATTCAAAATCCTAGTTTCTGGCAGACCAGAGTCTGAGTATTTAGTCTGCACCATAAATCAGATAAACTTTTAATGAACTTCATTGGGAGAAACGGATTCATACATTTTCAGGAGATTTTCTTAAATTCATTGCTATTCTTCACCAGATTTCAGCTTATTTTTAGTCCCAAGCCTTACACTTTTCCAACGGAATAAGAATATACCAACCATGAGGAAGAGAGGGTTCAGAAAGTCAAACTTGAGCATCTTTTTGATGTTAGTGTCAAAAGGGTCTGAGGGGTTGTTCAGCGAGTCAATGTCCACACTGAAGGCCGTGCTGGTGACCACATCCATGCTGTACGGACCAAAGTACCTGGAAGAACACGTTAAAATGTTCAATGGGATTTTTTTCCAAACTAAAAAAATAAGAAAATCTAAATCTAAAATAACAAAATAAATAAAATAAACGCTTGTACTCCTTCAGCTCTAAGGGTTCATCTTTGTCTGCCTTCTTCTTCATGCTGCTGATCAGATTAGCAGAATGGTGCTTCATGATGTCAAACATCTAAGGCACAAACATACAATAGGTTGCCAGATGCCAGAGAGAACAGGTAGTGGGGGTTAGACAAACCTCTTTGAGCGTTCCTGAGGTAAAGGAAGGAGACAGAACGCCTCGGATCCTCCTCCACTGATCATCTTCATCAATGGAGACAGCATCATACAGTTGCCCATTCAGACCAAAATTCTGCAACATTATAAAAGCAGATGCAAACATCTCTGGCCTTACACCCTCCTTCCCGGTGAGGAAAAACACATTAAAAAAACCCTATGTTTTTTTTTTTTGATGAGAATGAGAAATGAGAATCATGAGGTCAAAGGAACTGCCTGAAGAACTCAGAGACAGAATTGTGGCAAGGCACAGATCTGGCCAAGGTTACAAAAATATCTGCTGTACTTAAGGTTCCTAAGAGCACAGTGGCCTCCATAATCCTTAAATGAAACATGTTCGGGATTACCAGAACCCTTCCTAGAGCTGGCTGTCCAGACAAACTGAGCTATCGGGGGAAAAGAGCCTTGGTGAGAGAGGTAAAGAAGAACCCAAAGATCACTGTGGCTGAACTCCAGGAGAGAGATTTCGGGAGATGGGAGAAAGTTGTAGAAAGTCAACCATCACTGCAGCCCTCCACCAGTCAGGGTTTTATGGCAGAGTGGCCCAACGGAAGCCTCTCCTCAGTGCAAGACATACGAAAGCCCGAATGGAGTTTGCTAAAAAAAAAAAAAAAAAAAAAACACCTGAAGGACTCCAAAATGGAGAGAAATAAGATTCTCTGGTCTGATGAGACCAAGACAGAACTTTTTGGCCTTAATTCTAAGGGGTATGTGTGGAGAAAACCAGACACAGCTCATCACCTGCCCAATATAGTCCCAACAGTGAAGCAAGGTGGTGGCAACATCATGCTGTGGGGTGTTTTTCAGCTGCAGGGACAAGATGACTGGTTGCAATGGAGGGAAAGATGAATGTGGCCAAGTACAGGAATATCCAGGACAAAAACCTTCTCCAGAGGGCTCAGGACCTCCGTGACTGTTCTTGAATGGCCCAGCCAGAGCCCTGACTTAGACCCAATTGAGCATCTCTGGAGTTTACCATCCATCCTGACAGAACTGGAGAGGACCAGCAAGGAGAATAGCAGAGGATCCAAAATCCAGGTGTGGTGCTGTGTGTACATTTATGGGGAAAAATGAACCTTTTAGCAAATGGTTGCAATATAACAGAGTGAAAAATTTAAGGGGGTCTGAATACTTTCTGTACCCACTGCATGTTTGTTAAGATGGATATTTAATTTAGTGGCTTTGTCTATTATAGGATTATATTCTGCCAGATTTTCCCATCACTAACATTGGCTTTCTTTCATCTTCTAAGATGCTGAGCAGCCCTAAACATGGATTTGAAGCCTCATTTCTGGTTGAAGGCATAATTTCTATAAAAAGCAAATCAAGACCATACAACAGGATTCCAGTTTGAGATACTTTATTTATTCTCAAAACATTTGTTGAAGAGAGTGATTACAAAGAACCAAAGGCACTTCCTTTTATCTTAATAAAACATGAATTTTCTAATAATGGCTGCTGCACCCACGGAGTATTTGGAATGTTGGGGATCTTTGAGTCCATATTGTTGATGTAAATTTGAACTGTCAGCTGACATAATGGTTCTCTGTTTGATTACTTTACCTTTTAGTTTCACAGTTGTGTGTTAACAAGTATGCTCTCATTCATTTATAACGTTTCTTTTTTAGCATTTACAACACAAATATTCTGGTGCTTACCAGATTTTAAAATGCAGTCTGGATTATAACCAAAATTCATGTCAAACTTTTGCAACAGCAGTGGTTTTTGTATGTGTTGCATTGCATTTTTTGTTGTTGTTGATCAAACTTGTCAGCTGGAAGGCTTTACTTCTCACCATGACATATGGTTGAAGCATCATTATCTCATTTTTGAGATTAAGTTTGTAAAATGATAGGTTTGTTTGATGAGAAATTAGCTTACATTTTTAGTTAGAATTTTTCTTGTCAGCCAGCACAGCATTTGGGGTTGAACAAAGAAAGTAGGATGATGCTTTTTTCCTTTTACAACCCGACCAAGACAACAACAAAAAATAGAGACATGTTTTTCCCCATTTCTTATTGCCTTGTGTGGAATTACATACAATAAATGTTTTTAAAAATGTGTTTTCATATTGCGCTCAACATTTTGGTTGAGCAGCCAATTAAAGGGTTTCACACAGTCCAATGTAAACACAACGATGCTGATGAGGATTTCTCTTTTAACTAACTAGAAAATGCAGAGCGAGGCGTGAGCTTCAGTTGGATGGGTCGTTTTGGTGCAAGGAAACCCTGAACATCCATCTCAAAAGGGACCTGTTAGAAACACAAAGAAAGAGGCAAAACAAATAGATGTAATCTTTTCTATTACTTAGAATTTTAAAGCAATATAGAAAATAGTCATTGTGCATTGTTTTCTCACCTCTGTTTCCTTGCACACAGAGAAATCATATTTCTGGAGGATCTCCACCAATGCAAGTTTCATCATCACCATAGCAAATCTCATCCCAATGCAGTTCCTTGGTCCTGCCCCAAATGGCATGTATGTGTAGGGATCGAACGTGTCTTTGTTCTCCTTGCTGAATCTGATTACAAACATCCACAAGTGTGCACATATTATGAAATTCAAATTAAGCACAGAGAGATCAACCTAAAACGGTCTCTTCCGTACCTCTCAGGTTTAAATTTGTCAGGTTCAGGCCACAGTTCAGCGTCTCTGTGTATCGGCCATGTGGGAACCATGACCACCATATCTTTTGGAATCACCAGTCCATTAACCTCCACAGTTGCCTTGGCCACACGCTCCAGACGAGCTGCAATAGGGTACAGTCGAAGAGATTCATTGACGACACAGTCCAGGTACTCCATCTCCATCAGTGGCACGTATTGAATGGGAGCCTGCACAGACAAGCAAACAAAAAGATCTCAACGCGCTTTTTGTACAAGCAACAGGATTTTGACCCACCTAACACGTTTGAACTGGTCTTGGAAAGTAAAAAACAAGCGCAAATAAGCAAAAATTGCTAATGCAATCTTTTATTTGACTATTTCCTACTGAAATGTTCTCAACTTTTCTCTTGAAATCACAGACCTTGTTAGGGAAGGTGGCGTCTATCTCCTTCTGCAGCTTCTTCATGACCTCTGGGTTTGTTGCCAGATTGTAAGCCAAGAACGTCAGAGAGCTGCTGGTGGTTTCATAGCCAGCAAAGATGAAAATCATGGACTGGGAAAGGATCTCATGATCACTTAAACCTGAAGGGAGCACATCAAGACATGAGATTACCAGTGGTGAGTTGAGTAGGTCCAGTAGGTCATGTGTGTGTTTACATTACCCTTTTCCTGCAGGCCATTCTGGTTGTTCTTCTGGGAGTCGATCATCAGCTGCAGGAAGTCGACTCGACTCTGTGAAGAGAAGAGAGCAGAATTTATTTTGAGGAAAACTGTTGATGGAAGTAAATGTAACCCACTGTGTAGACAGTTATACCTGTTGCTTGTTGTTCTCATGATTGGCCTTGATTTTCCGTAGTGCAGCAAAAAAGAAATCAATTACAGATGAAGGGAACAAGGAAAACTCAAACTTTTCCAGTATGGGACCAAGAAATGGAAAGAAAGCTAAAAAGAAAAAGAAAATTGATGACATTATGACAACTCTCCTGACCATATGATAAAATAAATGATCTAGTGAAACTAAAAAAAATTATTTTAAAGACAATTTCTGACAATTAGTCTTGTAACAAAAACTTTTTAAAATGTTGTTTTTTGGATTGAGATAAAAATTTTAGGCAGAATGCTGCAAACTGTTTCCAGATGGTAAACCAAAAAGTTAAGTTAAATTAAAAAAAAAAGATTTTCTGTAATTCTACGTACAATCTGGCCACACACATTCAAGTGACCACTTCCAATTTGACGTCTATGTCATCGTGCATAGATTTCGGGATTCTGCGTTTAAAACTCTAATCGGCAGCTGTCAGGGTCAATGTAAAAAATGTGTGTCCATTGAACACACATTAAAAATAAACCAGGTCAAACGTTGACCAATTAGGAACTCAGATTTGGTAGTGACGTATGGATGTTACTCCTTTTTTAATCCATGGAAATACCAACCATTTGAAAAGTGAGTATTTGCGCTTTGTGCCCGGTCAAAACTAAATGACACCGTCTGTCATATATCAGAATAGAGCTGTGATAGAAAAGGTCTGGAGCAAGAATTGACCTGCTTCAATATTTTGCACCAAGTCTTTTCCAACTATCAGCGCAAGCGCTCAAATTGGGTAGTGACAGTCCGGTGTGAACATCATAAGCTAAAAGCACGTTCAAGAATCCGCGTTCAGCGAGTTTTTTAACGGACATCACATGCCCTCTGTGTATGTGGCACTAAGTTTATAATGCCACCCTTCATGCATATTATTTGTGGTGCTTTTTTGTTAAGAGTAAATCTTTTCTACCTCGAGTGATTTATGTTTGACTTTTGAAACAGTACTTACCAACGGCAAGAAAAAGAGGGTTCAGAAAGTCAAACTTGAGCATCTTTTTGATGTTAGTGACAAAAGGGTCTGAGGGGTTGTTCAGCGAGTCAATGTCCACACTGAAGGCCGTGCTGGTGACCACATCCATGCTGTACGGACCAAAGTACCTGGAAGAAAACAGTGTTTAATGTCAACTTTTTCAAACCTTTGAGCTGAATTTGTGACTTCCTGCAAAAAACAAAACTAAAAACATTCATACTCCTTTAGCTCTAAGGGTTCATCCTTGTCTGCCTTCTTCTTCATGCTGCTGATCAGATTAGCAGAATGGTGCTTCATGATGTCAAACATCTAAGGCACAAAGAGACAACCAAAAGGGTTAATTTTATGCAACTTTTGGTGTAACAGCAGTATAACCAAGTACTGCTGTTCTTAGAGGTCAAATAGGTGTTTTAAAGTAGACATAGAGTTAAAATCTTCAACCAAAACATGTTTATAACCACTTTTTTATAGAAAGTCTGGTTTGAGTACAAAGATAAATCCCAAAAATTAAGGTAATATTCTGAGCCAGAAGCCATCAAACCTCTTTGAGCCTTCCTGAGGTAAAGGAAGGAGACAGAACGCCTCGGATCCTCCTCCACTGATCATCTTCAGCAATAGAGACAGCATCGTACAGCGGCCCATTTAGACGGAAATTCTGTCGCAGTAAAAATGTAAAACAGCTGCTGATGAGGACAAAAACGCAACTAAAATTAGTAGTATTAGAGATTGTTAACAGTGAGTGCGTACTCTGCGGTTGGTGAAGAGAGAGTAACACTCCTTAACCAGAACAGCTTTGATGGTGCTGGGATCTGTGATGCACAGCACAGGCTGACGGCCGTCATAAATGCTGGAAGTGAGGAGAACACAACAAAGAAGGCAAACATGAAGAAGTCTCATGAACTCATGAACACATTTTCTGCATGCAAGCTTACCCCCATGTCTTCCCATATTTCTGACGACATTCTGCATCAAAGTTGAAAAATCCCTGTTTCACAAAAGTGAGTGATTTACATCAGATAAATTACACCACCACAAAAATAGAATGATTTCATTTGATAAGATGAAACAGTCGTGATCATTTATCCTAGACAATATAGCAGGCACTTCAATCTAAAGTTCATGTTTTTATACAGATTTAGTTTCCTCAATAAAGTCTCCTTAATTTCCTTTTTAAATATTATTTTATACAACTGACCTTTTTTGGGGAGGGGTTTGTTGCCAATTTTTCTCCATTCCTTATCTTTACCTGCTTTGTCAACCTGCTTTGGCCACACCCATTCTCTTCTCAGAAACAAAAACTCTCCCTTTTATAACCCTGGAAATATGTTTTTTGGAAAAAGCTGGAGAACATGGAAACAATTGCTGCATGCTCAGGAAAAACATGCAAACTCAAAGCAGAAACGTGATTACTAAATCAGGGACTTGATTGCTTAGTAATACAATTTGTATTTGATCGTTTTGGTAACACATAAAACCATTAATTATTCTAGCAATACCAAAACCACAGCCTGTCATAGCAAATAGTTTTAGTAATCTACTATCAATTTTAATGCCACGTTAATCTGAATGTACTAAGAACATTATTCAATTCTTGACTGTCTTGAAATCATTAGTTATATTGTAAATGTTTGCTTTGTTTACTAAGAAGAAGTAATTTGTTTTTAAGAAAATTGCAGCTCTTTTTTGTTGCATTTATTCCTGTAGGTTATTTCCTAGAAGTAAGCTTCCAATGACCAACTTGAGAATAAATGAGGGCACTTGGAAGAGGAGAGTTAATCCAGAATGATTGTCTTTCTCAGCTGATATGAATGAAGTTGTAAAAGCTTGGCTTGAATGTTTGTGTTCTGTCTCGCTGTGGTCTTTTAATAAAACCTGTCATTCACATTTCAGGAAATCTCCTGGAAATGGTTACTCATTGAAAAACGTCTCATTTCAAATGTCTCTTAAAAAAATAAACGTACAAATACTTGGTTACACTCCTCTCCTTTCACCCTCATTATCTAAACATTTCTTCTATGTTTTTGCACCAAAAACAGGAAACAATGTTTATCTGAGATATTTCAGCCTCAGACTGAAATACTTTTCAAGAATTAAATGCATATGCTTTTCTTAGTGGTGGTTTATTCAGTACAGTAAAGCGTACCAACCTTTCTATAAGCCAGCATGGTTCCAAAAAAGGGAACTGGTTTAGGACCAGGAATGCCTAATCTTTTAAAGGTCCCATAAGGCCAGTAAGCATACCTGTAAAACAAAATTACAGACGGAGAGGAAATACTGTAGTGGTTAGGACATGCTACAGACAAGCAAGAGAAAAAAAACATGTTTTCCTTTTGATCTGGGACACTTACACAAGCAGCAGTGTGACAAAAGCAACAAGAAGGGTCCATGTTTCAGCAGAGAAGTACAGGAAGTTTCCCATTTCTCCTTTCTTTTGTGTCTTGCCTCAGAGGGAACACAAGCCTCTCTGATGGTAAAACTCATGACTCTAAGCTTTTATCTCCGACAGCACAGACCGGTTATGCAACAACAGGACTGTGTGAGAGTTCAGCCAATGAAAACCTGCAGTCAAATGACTCACCTAGAAAAAAATGCTTTTTTTCCCCCACCAGTATCAGCTCAAACACTGACTTAAGTATATTACTAAAAAGGAAATTACATATATTTTAGATTAGATGAAGCATCACAGAATATACGTTTTAATCTTGTAAAAAACAAACTTGAAATCTCAACTTTCTGCTGTTTTTCCAAGCAGGCACTCCTATCATAGGATACAAAGTCTTTTCATTTCAATGATTATATTAAGGCTGAATCATCTTGACATTGATCAGAGCATCAGAACACGTGTGTATCACATTTCTCTTGAGTATTTGTTTCTCTTTCTAAACTTGTTAAGTGTAGCTCTCCTTTCTGCATGGTTTTGGATTTGTGTTTATTTTGATATCTTTAATATACTTTGTATAATATGTACCCACAGTCAATAAAGTAGTGGAGAGTAGCTAACGTTTGCCTGAAAGCACACCTGTGAACGGAAATGGAAGACCTAAATGCAAGTGTTCAGAGGAAGACATGCAGAAGATAACTGTTAAAATGAAAAAGACTGCACTCAAGCAACGTCCAAAAACTATTTTCTTTGTTATACTACTTTAAGCACAAATTAAAGGCCAAGCAGTGTTTAAACTAAAGACACTGAAACATTATGATTTTAGCCACTGTTTCTCGTGATCAATCGTATGGCCGTAAAGACTGGCCCAAATATACATGTCCAAAATGAGACCAAGCTGTGCACAGGAAGCAGAAGTGGTGTAATTGCGTGCAAGTGTGTTTTGAAAGGTCAAAGGTCCTTACAGATAGATGTGGTTGTGTTAATACAATTGCTTTCAAGCACAGATATGGCCAGAGAAGTGGACTCAAGCCATATCACTTTGACTCCATTCAAAATCAAATCATAAAGTTTATGACTTTACGCCTTCTAACCTGGAAAGAAGGAACTTTCCCTTGAACAGAGGAATAAAATGTTTGCTCCAAATCCAGGCCGCAGCTCTTCTTTAACTTGGCTCTTTTCTACCTTAACACCAAGTTTAAGTTATTAGGGCTATAACATATTGAAGACATAACATTTTGAAACCACTTGTAGCTGTTTTTTCATGTGTTTTATAGTGAAATGGGAAACAAATTATATTGTTTGATTCATGGATGAGTTCAAGAATAGAAGCACTTTACCATTGTGTTTAATAATCAACCTGGTTTGTATGGTGACTCTGAAGTGCAAATTAGTACAACAAAATCACTCAACCCAAAAAATATGTTAAAGATCACAATTTAAAATGAAAAACAAATAATAACTTACAGCAGGACAGAGGCAGATAAAGAGATAAACATATGATTACATGTAAATATATTTGATTCTCAAGAAAAGTCTATTATATTAACTTTTTCTAGTTTGACTTTTTCTTCTGGTGATATTTGATGTTGGTTGACAAACAACAGAAAAGTGCAATCCCGCCACCACCTGGTCTGGAGTGTGGATCAGGAAAATCAAAACCTCTTACATGACCTAATATGGTCCATTTTAACACACCAAGCCCCAAAATAAATGTGGTCCTGCACCTACATTCTGCCCACTAACTTGGTCGTTCTCAGAAACAAAATTAAAAAATAAGCAGCATGACTACACAGTTTCCCACCACAATTAAGGCACCTCTGTTTCCCCCTACACATAGATGCAATATGTCCATGCCTTTGACACTTGTAACATCTCAATGGAGGTGGTACATAAACCCTAACCCTAAAACTCAGAAATCCTATTTTTATTGACTCTGGTAACGTATTCCCCTCAAATTCTACAAGCACTGAAAGACTCTTCGTTCACTGTTCTCAGTAGTCTCTTTAAACTGGTCACCACTCCCCCTTGCATACTCCTTTTAAGTTTTTCCAGATCTTCCACCACCATGATTCCATAAATGACTCAGGGAGACACTTTCCTGCCTCACACAAGCACTCTACCGCTCTCAAAGTTTCTACATACATTGTACATGCGCATTCCTTTATTTCTTTGGTCTACCGTCTTACATACTAGCACTTGTCTGCCATCTCGTACAGTTTTCGCCAGTTCCACCTCACCCGCCTTCTTTCTGATTTTTTTGGACAAAACTACTGGAATAAGGTCAACAGTGTGATCATCTTTCCTAAAACAAATAAGTCTCTCCATAACAACCTTACCTCTAACAAACCTGTTGTCCTCATCCGTATTCTGTACTATTGCCCTCCACACCTCTCTTACTGCCTTGACTAGTTAGTACGCTGCCTTTCTTTCTAGCTTTCCCACTCAAAACTGGCTGCCAATCCATGTTCCCCTCTTCCTCCTCGTCCCCCCAACTTGTCATCCTGACCCAGTGACAGACCAGGTTATGCCAAACCGACTTGACAGTGTTTCAACCCAGATGTTCGTTTGCTGACCAACCCGAGTAACTCCTCAGAAAGCCAGGACTTCAGCTAACAAGCTCTTGCTGTACCAAACCGAAATCGATAATCGAAATCGATAATTAATAAACTTGACTGATTATTAAACCAAGTTTCCTGTTATAGACTGCAGACTTACATTGTCATTAGCCTGGGCTGCTGCCTCTGGCTGAGCTGCAGCAAGTGCTGCTGCTTTTTAGCTCGGATTCCTTCCACCTGTTCTCCCTCCTGTAAATGCTGGCTCAGTACACTCAGTGTTTGCTGGAACATTGTCAGTCCTACATCCAACTTCATGTCTCAGGCGGTTTGCCTGAGTCCCTTCACCTGAACTGTCTCACCTGAGCCAACTTGCCTGATCACCTCCTGAACTGACTCCTGTGCTGACGTCCCAGAGTCTAGATTGTCTCAGAGTATTCTCTTGACCAGTTTTCATTTTTTGTGTTCCCTCCAGATCATTAAAACCTCTATCTTCACTCCTGGATTTTTGGGTTGTCCATTACCTCAAACCGTGATGTACATTTTTTGTATTCCAAAGAAATATATCTTGTCTTTTTTTCAATACTGAAACTCTAGTGAAATGTAAGTTTTGCTCACAATGCTTACTTCCCAAGTAACTTGTACACCATTGGTACCCAGCTTGCACTAGAGCACTCAACATAACACATTTATACAAAAACAGACATCTGTTTTTTCTTATATGAGTGTGGTAAAACTCCTTGTACATGTGCAATCCCAGATATGGAACATAGTTTAACCTAGTTATTTAAGGACACTTTTGTGCCGGTTCTCTTAATCCAGTCTTATCCAGCATAACAAAATAATGGCAAAAAAAACTTTCGTTAGGGTTCAAGAAAAAACTACCACCGAAACACAACAGTGTTAAAAACAGAGAGGGAAACAAACCCAAGAACACACAGATGATCTACTCTTTATTTCATATGACAAAATGACTATTTTTCTCAACAAAATCTCCTTTTAAAGCAATAAACAGAAAATTTCATATTTCATGCATTTAATGTCTTATGTACTATATCAAAGAGATTTATGATTAAGAGTAATTATAATGTGAATGTATGTCTTTTTAAAATGTTTTACTTTCTAATTAAATAATGATTGATCATCTTAGATTTGATATTTCTAGGTTTACATGTATATTTCTCTTTTTTGTTATGTTCTTTTCTCATTTTCTCTTTTTTCATTGTAATTGTTGATCAAAAATAAAAGTACAACCCATAAAATGGAAAAAATGTACTCTCTTAATCTTGTCTCTTGTAATCTTGCCTCTTAATCAGTCTTCTCCCTTTCAATAAGGATCTTATGTGGAAAAGGTCATTCATAACTTACAAGAAACATTACAAAAAATAGATCAAACAATAAAATCTTTATTATTTGTTTGTGTTGGATTTGCATTACTGTTTAATTTAGTGTTATAAAGTGATATTGTGCCAAATGTAGTTTTTCAATTGTGCTTTTATGCACAATATTCACATTACCATCAAAATAAGGACTTTCATCTCTTTTATTTTTTGACTAGCATGTAGAGCGAGGCACCAGCTTCAGATAGATGGGTCGTTTTGGTGCGATGAGACCTTGGATATCCAGTTCGAAAGGGATCTGGGATGACATCACATTTTGAAGAAAAAAGAAAAACATTATTATTTAGTATAGTTAAGACCAGGTTTGCAATTATTTAAAAAAACAGTTAGAGGCAACATAAAACTGTGTGGTCAAGCTTTTTTGTGAAAAAATTTACCGGTACATGTCTAAAATGCATACTTGGGTGGACAAAGACAAAACTCAGAAAGCTGCATAACAGTCAATATCTCTGCAAGATAGATGTTGTTTAATGTTTAAACATCAAATCAAAGCAAAAAAAGAGACTAAGTAAAGTAAAGGTAAAAAGTGTTTTCTCACCTCTGTTTCCTTACATACAGAAAAGCTGTATTTCTGGAGGATTTCCACCAATGCAAGTTTCATAGACACCAGAGCAAATCTCATCCCAATGCAGTTCCTCGGTCCTGCTCCAAACGGCATGTATGTGTAGGGATCGATTGTCTCTTTGTTCTCCTTGCTGAATCTGATTACAAACATCCACATTTGAACACATTTAATATGAAGCACTTTTCAACAGGGAGAGCTCCTGCATCATGCAGTCAACTGTTAGAGGTCATTTTTATGTAAATCTCTTTTCCGTACCTCTCAGGTTTAAATTTGTCGGGTTCAGGCCACACTTGTGGGTCTCTGTGTATCGGCCATGTGGGAACCATGACCACCATATCTTTTGGAATCACCAGTCCATTAACCTCCACAGTTGCCTTGGCCACACGCTCCAGACGAGCTGCAATAGGGTACAGTCGAAGAGATTCATTGACGACACCGTCCAGGTACTCCATCTCCATCAGTGGTACGTATTGAATGGGAGCCTGCGCAGACAAAACTATCCAAATTAAAAACAAAACTGCAACTTTTTTATTTACTGTGTTTAACATAAAATGGGAGATATTGATATGGGCAAGAAATATTGGCAAATAAATACATTTTTACATTTAGATTGATCTTCTCAATATTAAATTAGGAAGCATTATATGAAAACCAAGATAATTGCCCTGTGGCATTCCTCAGGGTTCAGTCTTTCTGTCCTTATTATGAATATTTCTCTTGGGAAGCTTAGTCAGGATCATTTTATAAGTTGATGATATCTGACAGTTCGTTTTACAAAGCTGATATTTTGTGTTGTATTAGGACATCTTAATGAACAGTAACTACTTTTTTTTTTGCCCCAGGAGTAGTAACATTTTAACTGCACTCACCTTAGTTCAATTGAGATTTTTGTAATATTCAAACCTAAACCTTATTTTAAACTTATATTAAACAATATTTCTACAAATGACCTTTCAGAAGTTCTGAGGAGCATCCTCCTTTTGTCTTTTCATTTGATTGACTTTTTTTCATTCGGTGAAGCCCTAATTATTCTAACAAACCTTTAGTTGATCGGGCTGTTTTGATCCTTTTACACTGATGGTTTACAGAAATTAATATTTTAATATATTTTTTGTGAATTTGACTATCCTCAGACTTTTTTTTATTACAGTGAATCATTTTGTGATTGTGAAAATTGTCATACAGATAAAGTTTACGTACCCACTTACTCTCACAGCGCTACACTGACTTCTGTTTCTGTTTCAAATGATAATGACATAAAATAGTAAAGTAAAACATTAGATACCTTACCTGCATTAATGAGCAAAACCCCTTCAAGTATTTACTTTTGAAACATTTTGACTGACCCACATGCTTCTTCTCTTCTCATTTGAAATCACAGACCTTGTTAGGGAAGGTGGCGTCTATCTCCTTCTGCAGCTTCTTCATGACCTCTGGGTTTGTTGCCAGATTGTAAGCCAAGAACGTCAGAGAGCTGCTGGTGGTTTCATAGCCAGCAAAGATGAAAATCATGGACTGGGAAAGGATCTCATGATCACTTAAACCTGAAGGGAGCACATCAAGACATGAGATTACCAGTGGTGAGTTGAGTAGGTCCAGTAGGTCATGTGTGTGTTTACATTACCCTTTTCCTGCAGGCCATTCTGGTTGTTCTTCTGGGAGTCGATCATCAGCTGCAGGAAGTCGACTCGACTCTGAGGGTGAATACGAGTTTTCAGTAAATGAACTTCTTGTTGTTGGCACTAAATCCTGGCTGGCTGGTTGCTCAAAGATTTCATCTCATTTCCATGAGGAAATTTAGCATTTAGCAGCTGTGCCCTGCAACTCTGGAACCCCTCCCCTCTGATAAGAAAATATGGACTCACTTCCCCATTTCTCAAAACATCTTAACACTTCTCTTTTTAGCTGTGCATTCATTTTAGAACTGTTTTTTTATTGCTGACTTATTGTTGGTGTTTATACTCTTAATTGTTAATGCCCTGTGTTTTTGTTTTTGTATATAAGTAAAACTTATTATTATTAGTAAAAGTAGTAGTAAAACTGCTAAAAGAAACAAATATCCCCTCACACAACATACAGATAGCTTTACCTTTTGCTTGTTGTTTTTGTGATCAGACTTAATCTTTTGGAGTGCTGAAAAGAAGAAGTCAAACGCAGATGCAGGAAAAAAAGAGAACTCCATCTTTTCCATTATGGGTCCAAGGAATGGAAAGAAAGCTGGAAAAAAAGAAACAAACATGGGGATATTCGTATCAACCTAAATAAAGCTAAAGCCTAGAGGATTTGTACAGAAATATTAGTATTCTCATTCATTTCCATTTTGATGTGAGGTAGTATTTACCGACAACAAGAAAAAGAGGGTTCAGAAAGTCAAACTTAAGGTCAAAACTAAATGACACCGTCTGTCATATATCAGAATAGAGCTGTGATAGAAAAAGTCTGGAGCAAGAATTGACCTGCTTCAATATTTTGCACCAAGTCTTTTCCAACTATCAGCGCAAGCGCTCAAATTGGGTAGTGACAGTCCGGTGTGAACATCATAAGCTAAAAGCACGTTCAAGAATCCGTGTTCAGCGAGTTTTTGAACGGACATCACATGCCCTCTGTGTATGTGGCACTAAGTTTATAATGCCACCCTTCATGCATATTATTTGTGGTGCTTTTTTGTTAAGAGTAAATCTTTTCTACCTCGAGGGATTTATGTTTGACTTTTGAAACAGGATTTACCAACGGCAAGAAAAAGAGGGTTCAGAAAGTCAAACTTGAGCATCTTTTTGATGTTAGTGACAAAAGGGTCTGAGGGGTTGTTCAGCGAGTCAATGTCCACACTGAAGGCCGTGCTGGTGACCACATCCATGCTGTACGGACCAAAATAGCTACAAAGACAAAGAAATTCATTTAGATATATGTTTTTTTTCTTCTTAAAAAGAGGGGATTTTTTGTTATAACTCATAAATGCTTTTACTCCTTCAGGTCTAAGGGTTCATCTTTGTCTGCCTTCTTCTTCATGCTGTTGACCAGGTTAGTAGAATGGTGCTTCATGATGTCAAACATCTAAGGCACAAACACAAAAAAGGAAACAAAACTGTAAAAAAAAATGACCCAATCCTCTGGTATTGTTTGTTTGGTCGTACAAAATACTGATAGCATCCACAAAAACTGTGCTGTGAACCTAAAGTAAGCAGAGAAAGATGGAAATGTGTCACATTTACCAATTCACAGTCAGTCAAGCAATAGTAGCCTGAGAATTGCAAGAGAAAAATGTACATCCTCTCATTTCATGTCCGTGAAGTTTCACTCATTTTTTACAGGATTCTGTTCTTCAGGGCAACTGGACTTACAACAAACGTCTGCTAGATTGAACTAGATCAAGAACAGAACCAGACCATAATCCCAAGTCAGGATTCATTTTTTTAAGGAAGAAATCTTCTTGTTTTTATGAGATATACAGATCAGAATAAGCTCACTCTTACAAAACTTTGAAGTCATTGCATTAATACTGGGACATTGAGATTGCTTTTTTGTTTTTGGAATGACTAAAGGAGGTCAAAAGGAGGTCAAATTCCTATAATTAAGGCATGAATTTGTTTAAAAGCTATTCTGCTTCCAGTTCAAGAAGAGTGCAGAATGAAAGGAGGGCACAGCAGGAAGCAGGCAAACCTCTTTGAGCCTTCCTGAGGTGAAGGAAGGAGAAAGGACGCTACGGATCCTCCTCCACTGATCATCTTCAGCATTAAACACAGAATCATACAGCGGCCCATTCAGATGGAAATTCTGCAAAAGAAAAGATGCTGATGAAGACAAACGCCTTAATGAAAGACAAAACAGAATGTGTACAGTGAGTGCGTACTCTGCGGTTGGTGAAGAGAGAGTAACACTCCTTAACCAGAACAGCTTTGATGGTGCTGGGATCTGTGACGCACAGCACAGGCTGACGGCCGTCATAAATGCTGGAAGTGAGAGGAAAGCAGAACAAAAGTTACAGAGGAAGTTTGTCATTTTACACTTTTACGCAATCTATTTTAGGATATTAGTCAACATCTAACATACGCAAATGTTTAAATGTTTGAACAATATCAAACATCTAAACTTACCCCCATGTTTTTCCATATTTCTTATGACATTCTTCATCAAAATGACAGAATCCCTGGATACACAAAGTTCAACAGTAACTTACAAACACAGTTCTCAGTGAAATTTGTAGTTTCGAGTCTTAAGTTATATTCAAATAGAAAACAATAATTTTTTTTATGCATAAAAAAAGAACTTCTTTTTGTGAACAAAACATTAACTTGTTTGCACAGGATTAAAAAATTGTTGGAAAAGGTTGATGTTGATTAAAAAGTTCAAAGTAGCTGCTTTTGTCTGCAAATAAGTCAAAGTTCATTGAGCTTTGACATAAAAGCTACAAGCTCAAGTTTGATTTTGCACAATTTATTTTAGTGGTGTCCACCGATAAAAAAAATGATCAGATTAATCACACTTCTATTGTTTGAAATGTTTTGTGCACACAAAACATCAGCAGATTCAGCCGAACTGTAAAGACTGCAATGTCTGCAGTATGACTCCAAGAAAACAAAGATGCTGATATCCAGCCATAAGAAACTAACATAGTGTTTCTGCACTTTAAAAGGTCCGGGTGAATACTCTATTCTGATTGGCTGCTGGGTGTTCAGGAAGAAGTTCTGGTCACAATGATCTATATGTGCAGGCCTCTTCAAAACAAACTTTACCTTCATGTTGTGGACAAAAACAAGCAGTAAGAGGTGAACTTTCTCTCTGAACTGATGCTTTCTTTTAACTTATTGTGACGATCAGCACATACAGCACATGTATCGCTTTCCTTTGCTGCTGCAGTCGAGGTCTGCCGGTCCAGCGATGCTTTGTTACCGTGACAATGGGCAACATTACGCATAAAATACACCTCCTTTTGTGAAAAAGCAATCTAAACCTAAAAAACTACTAAAACAAAGTACAAAAAATCGACTGAATATTTAGTTCTTTTGTAAGTGACTATGGTATAAGCGGGATTGGACCCAACAAAGTGTGCATTCAGAATTTGACGCAAGCCGCAGAAGCCTGAACCGGCAGAAGACAGATGCTTTGTGGAGTGAAATTAATCATCGTTAATATACGTTAACACGTTAATTAAAAAAAAAAAGTAGCTGTGTGCTTTAATGCGTTAACATTGACGGCCCTTTTGTGTAAATGTTTTCATAAATAGATTAAAAGTCATAAAAAGAGTGAACGCATTTCTAATTTAACCCCGTGGGGGTTAAGATAGTGATTTTAAGCATATTTCAAAAGAAGGTTTTAGAGTCCTATGAAATTAAAACATTTATCAATTTGGTTAGCCAACTACCAAGAAAAAAAAAAACGACTTTTAATAAAAAGCTGATTTGACATTCGTTATTATCTCTGCCTTTTTTTTACCTACAGTATACATGTGACACTTTTGATAATTTTAAAAATAAAGTTAAACCTGAGACAAAAAAGAACTTGTCTGTTGATTAGGAAAAAAACATTAAAAGCCCAAAGTTAAAAAGACTAAAATAAAAAAAAAAGATTAGATATGATGAAATTAAGGAGCTGACAAATGAATAATTAATGAAGTTTTTTTAACCACAAGGTAAAAAATAATGATATTGTTTCAAATTATTTGGTTGACGTAGACTTCAAATGATGAAAGTCATGTTGTCTTCATCTTATGTTTTTTTTTCCTCTTTTTTTTCCTTCATTTTATGTTGTTTTTTATGTGAGTTTGTTCACAGAGCAAACGGGCTACAAGTATTTAACTTCTCATTCAAGGGTGGGACTTAGTTTTGGACTTTGAGTCCTGTACATGCATTCTCAACATGTGCACACTTCTCATCCTCCTTATCCATGGTGGAGACAATGTTTGTTTCTTTAGGGTGTGCCTTTTTTAAAACGAAGCCTTTGAATTATTCTGGGATTTATACAAAATGATTTCCTGTTGATGTTCCCTAAAAACCCTATAGATCTCTCCTTGTCCAGCATAAAAAAACAGGAACTTATTGGGCTATAAAAGTTCAAATTGATTAGCGTTCTCCAAAAACCAAAACTGAGCAGCTCATATAAAGACAGAACTGAATAGACTTTGTCTCTTTTTTGTGGTCTTTATCTAAGAAAAAAAGGGCACACGGTGTTCCCTTTCAAAATAAAAGCATTGACTACGATTTGAGAAGGTTTTAATTATGTTTGCAACTCTTTCAACTCTTGTTTTCCATTTAAATATGCATTATCATGACCAATAATACACACATTACATATTAATCTTAAATGCTTTTTTAGGACAAATTCCAATATCTGAATACTTTGTGCATGTTTCCTTTACTGGTTTTTACACAGTAAAGTGTACCAACCTTTCTGTAAGCCAGCATGGTACCAAAAAAGGGAACTGGTTTAGGACCAGGAATGCCTAATCTTTTAAAGGTCCCATAAGGCCAGTAAGCATACCTGTAAAACAGAGACAGAGAGAAAGAATTATAGAGCAGAAAAAGTCTGCATTGTGCATGCCTTGCTTTATATTTATACTGAAAAAGAAAACCATATTTTTGACACTTACACAAGCAGCAGTGTGACAAAAGCCACAAGTAGGGTCCATGTTTCAGCAGAGAAGTACAGAAAGTTTCCCATTTTGCCTCAGAGGTGGTAAAAGCCTTTCTGATGGTTGAACTTGTGCCCTGAAGCTTTTTATCTCCAGCTGTTGACTATATGATGAAAGGTACTGTGTGAGAGTTCAGCCAATGAACCTGAGCTTGGCATAAAAATACCTGATAAACAACACTGACTGCAGAAAAACAACACAGTGTAGCTTGTTTGCATGAATGTAGTTGGCTTGGAAAAGACCTTTACTGCCGTTTATTCACCAATTCCAGCAGAAAACAACGAATAATAAAAATGATTTTTCTGTTCAAGGCTCAGATTTTAGCAAATAAGGTCACTGAAGTGACCTTTTATGTAACAGCTGGAGCAGATCAAGTCTCCTCTCCATGCAAAACACAGATCCCATGAGTGATTAAAGCAGCTAGAGCAACGTTTTATTCTTGACAGAAACATGGTTTCCACTCATTCTATTTGTCTCAACTTCCTGTATTCTTCCATTCTGTTCAGTTTTTTTCACTCAAGTATTTTGAAAAATTGCATAACAAAGCAACTATATACTTTGGGAAAGTTGGCAGACATAACAAGGTGTTTTGGTTTGTATAAAAAAGGTTTCAACAGTTTCTGGCTCATTATTCTGGAATTTCTCAAGTTCTCGAGGCATAGAGGATCGTGCTGTCGACATGACACAACTCTGACACTTCAGCACTCACGGTTCATGTCTGAGCATGACTGCCCCTATCATCACTCTTCCACCACCATGACTGATGTCAGGCGTGCATTGTTAGAACCTAGATCTTCCACTGAACTCCACAGTTTATTATAATGGAAGACAGCGCTGTGGTGCATGGCTAAAAGTGCCCTCACCCATAGCTCACGATTACTAGAAAAACAACGCGTCAGTTTGCAAAATGTTCTGGTTTTAACTTAGGAACCTAAAAGACTTACCTGCCCAAAAACATGAAAAAAACTGTACTTACGATAAAGATAAGCAGCAATAAAGGGTTGATTTCTTGTGCAGGCAAAGGCTTGTGTCAGACATTTCTTTTCTTTTTTGGTAACAGATATTTTTATAAAGTAAAAACCTTTGAATTTAAAATACTATTTATGTTTTTTTTCACTATACTAAATACATGTTCTCCATTGCAGTGACTGCAAGTCTGTGTTATTTATTTATGCCTGATTTTGTTGCTTCCAGCATGTGCCTGATGCAAATGTCTTTATTTTCCAAACATGTATGTGGCTTAAGGGAGTGTCACGTAAGACAGAAATAAATCAAAGGTGAACTTCTGGTTATATTTTACCAAGAGTTAAGATGTCATTCGCCATCAACCAATTTCATGAAATTCCAAAGGATGATTTAATTTGCATTTCAGCTTCTCTCTATTTTCACAATTTGTCTATTTTTCATTATTTGCCAGTAGCGCAGTGACGTACCTTGACTTCTTTAATGCCGCTGTTTCTCATTAGTTGACAAACATCTTCTGATATTTTCTTCATACAAGACATTTTACAGTTATCTTTGTTACAGGTTTAGAAGCCAAAGAATGTGCCAAAAAGTTTGGAAGACTGAAATCAAGAAGGTTTAAAAAACTCACACAATATCACAGGAAATCTTCATATTTTCTCGGAATTTCAGATTTTAATCAGAGTTACTCCATTTGCTTTTTGAGCGAGCAGCACTAATGCAGAACAGTTTTAGAAGCATTTTGCAGATTTTGTTTTTAATGCAATCATCTTTTTGTGAGTGAACAGCATGTTTGAGCTCTGGGAGGAGCTGAAAACCATCCTGGTGAAAAAGTGCTAAAATGCCAACAGTTGTTGACCTGAAAGAGCAGCGAGCCGCAACTCCTCAGGTTTGGTGATTTAGTGCCTCAATCCAACCCTCAATGCTGTCAAGTGGGAAGCCATTGACTCATTCATGGGTTTTGGTGAATGTAAAAATGTGAAAGGGAATCTCAATTATCACGTTTTTCAGATTTCCTGCCATACAAAAAAACAAAACATTATTTTCCCCTTCTTATATACAATATGCAAAAACCTCTGCTAGAACATGTATAAGCATGTTTTACTCCAGATTTGGACATTTAATATTAACCAGAACACAAAAACTAAATAGTTTATCCAATAATAAAACAATTCAAGAAAAATTAGGCCAAATAAAAGTATTGGTAAAGTTAAACACATCAAAGTATTGTCCCTTCATGCGAGTGTGGGACTGTGTGGCCCTGGAGACAGGGATCCTGTTCAGGGTGAACCTCTGGTTTGATGGAATATTCTACTTAATATTAATGTGACAAATCTTTCAAAAGAGAAAACGTGCATTTTCGCTTATTAGTTCAAGTTTTTATAAAAATTCAAACACATTTGCATGAGTTTACACAGTGTGACACAACAAATTACATAATCTTACCTGGTTGGTCACTATGCTAAAAGTACATTTTACAGTTGAAACAGGGAGGGCCATCCTAAGACACACCTGTGCAGTCATCTTGGCGGTTAATGGGCATCTTGATACGCCACACCTGCATGATCGATTGTATTAACAAAGAAGAAGGACTTGGTAATACAGATTTTGAGACATGAACAATATTTGAGAGAAACAGGCTCTTTGTGACCACAGATCTTTGAGACCATGCACCAACACCCAGCCTCCATCCACCACCAAATTTGAATTGCTTCATTCATTACACCACTATCACACATTATAATGAGAATGATAAATTCTAGGGGCTTATGCCGTTGGACCCTGCAGCTTAGATGTAATGGAAAGTTGTTTTCTGAATATGGATGTGGACTCCAACAAACCCTCCCTTAGAGCCCTAATGTCTCACGTTTTTAATATCATTCTGTCACCTTTTATACTAAATTGTACTAGCCTTGTGGTGTACACAATGTATATCATATGTACATTTACTAATGCTATGATTCCTTGTGTCAAATGTGTATGAACGATTAAAACTAATGATGATATTATGATAATTATAAATAAGTGTCCACATGAGCGCCTTGTTGCTGCTGATTTGTTTTGTTTTATTTGAATCAGTTACTTCAATCAGTTAATAGTATTTATCAGAAGTTTTATAAATGTTCTTTTTGTTGGTCCAAATCTTCAGGTTTTATATCAGAATCAGATCATTTCCTCAGGACCTGAGGGCCTTTTCTTTACTCCTATGACTATACGAACCACTTTTTTACTGGTATTGTTTGAATTCATTCTACTTAAGATCATTTTTTATATTGTACATATTTTCTCTAGTTGTCTTGTTTGCAGAACTTGACTGATGTTCTTGAGAGCAATTTATCAAAAGCCAAGTCTGAAAATGTCAATAGCAGAACAAAGGGTGAAGATTTTGTATCCAATGATTTTGAAGTTCCACATAATAAATATCAAAATTCATTTTGGATTGAAAGTTTTTCTTTTGTCTCTCCACGGTGTGCATTAGAACAGGCTTGACTTTTAGAGGATTTTTAGTCAGATTACGGTTTGCCAGTAATGAAAAAAGTGCTACTGCTCGAACTTTTTTGCAAACAATTTGGCAAAATATCTTGAAGTCATGATTAAAAAAAGAGATGGATTCAAGTTTAACAAATCGGATAGAAGTCAAGTTTCATATATTTGTTTGAATACTGAATAATTTGTGTAAAATACTACAATGCTAATATTTTCCTGTGATGCTGCTGTCTGTGGCTTGTTTGTTCAGTAAAAAAGTTACAATATTTTGGATCTCCTGAACACGAAGCACCGCAGTAAAGCAGGTAGTTCTTGCTTTTAACTGATGTTAAACTCTCTGTTTTGTACAAAGAAGTGTTTATAATGGGAAGATTTCAAGAAAAACAAGAAAAATACATGAAAAAGATCTTGGGTGTGCAAGTTAATTTAAAATGTTCAGAAATTCATTTCCAGTATAAATAATAAAGGACCAAATCAACCGCGAGGGTCATTCAGCTAAGTTTTATGACGCCAAAAGTCTGTGTTGTCATTGGCTGCTTTAATGTATGAACAAGAAAAGCCAGGTCACGCTAAGCCCACTGACAACAGAGTTCTGGATGTTTTGTGAACCACAGGTAGCAGGAACAAATCAGATTTTAGATCTCTCATTACTCACTGATAAATGAGTGACAAATTGTTAGCGTGCATAAAGTTCACAGAGTGAAAGGCTGAGAAGGCTGTTAAAGTACAATCATGTGACATTTGAGCCATACTTGCAGGTGTGTTCAAATAGGTGAGGAGGCACTGGAGCTGAATGAAAGGGAAGGTTCATCGAGAGCTTACATAATGTGAGAAGATCCAAACAAAGCAAGAAAACGTTTCTTGTTTTATTTTTATTATAAATAAAAATATTCATCTTTACAAATATAGACATGCTGCATTAATTCTGTTTTTTAGATCCAAATGAAAGAAAACCTGTTATTATTCGGACACATTTAAGTTTAGTTGAAAATCCTGCAGAGCAAACACAATGCCTCTGACAACAAAAGGCTTTGACACAAAGATCGTGTTTGTTCAGTGCAGCAGCTGAAGCTGCAGCTCCTCCTCACATGGAAATGTCGGCTCAAAGATAAAACGATGAACGAAAATCTCTTTCCCAGTTTTTATCCCTTTGCTCTTTCCTTCTGGCTTCCTCTTTTCTCTGTCCTTTCAGTCCCATCTCCGTTCTGTCCCTGCACGGCAGCTTCACAGCATCGTGATCCTTGGCTTGGAAGTGTGTGACTTTGGCTTTTTTCATCTGTCCGTAACCCAGGCCTTGGTAGTCTCTCTTCAGCACAGTGGGCACCGGCTGCTGAGGTCCCTCCCCTTCTGGTCCCAGGCCTGTGCCTGGTTTCCAGCCACAGCGCAGCATCATTTTGTAGCTGATGCTGGATGGGGGAAGGCAGTAGTAGGGTGTGGGCGGAGGACGATGCAGGTTGAACTGATGCAGGGTGGACGACAGATGTGATGAAGTGCTGCTTCTGTAGTGTGTCGAACACGTAGTGCACCATTGAGGCTGCACAGCACTGTGGACAAGCAGCAGAAATGTTCAAATCCAGCTCATTCATATAAAGATCATTAACTTAATATCTTTGTTATATTCTATATAACTTTCTCGTTTATGTCTTATGTAAGATCTACAAATAAGTTCCTACACACTCCAGCAAAATTTCACTTAATGTTCTTTGTTGACTTTCAATTACTTTTAAACTCATATTTACATCAAAAATGTTTACTACATTTAACTAAAATATGAACTAAAATACTAATGTGAGTTAGATATGTTACATTTAACTGAGCTGTAGGAAAATATTAGGAAAAGCAACATCAACAGGCTCTTTTTTTTCGTCTGAATGTAAAAACTATTTTGAAAAGGGAGAAAAGCGCCATCTGGTGGACAGTTAAAAAACTGTAACTGATCTCATGTTATACAAAAACAACCTTTTTTAATGCTCTGATTAATGCATTTACAAAACTATGATTTACTTTTTTTTAAACGTTTTCTAAGATTAAATGTGTATGCTAAGTTTAGAAATTCTAAGCTAGTAACTACATTTCAATATTTAAATATCTAAGTATTTTTTAAAGATGTAGCTTTTAAAAAAGGAAACAATTTTCTTCTAATTTGTAATCTTTTCTGAAACAAACCTTCAATAAAGGAAGAATTAAAAAACAATAACTTTATGGTCCATTTAAGGGTATTCTTAGGAACAGCACAGCTGAATGAGCCACATTTCCTGTTAGTGACCCATGCTACATTACTATTCACTGTAAACCCATCAATTCTGTTGTCATGCATTGTATACAACTAAATTAAATGCAAATTCCAAATCTAAATATATAGTTTTCTTAAAGTATTTTCTTCTTAGTCGGTTTTCTTTTTCTAAAATTAAAGAAAATTGGTTGATACAGACATAGATTGAAGTGCATGCTCCAATAAACTCATAGCTGTTAAAAAATAGATATAACTATCAGACTGTTTTTTGTTAATGAGACTGAAATGCCGATTCAAGAGAACAAATAGAAACATTTAAGTGATTGTGTGCATAGACACTCTGTTAACCTGTCATCAGCCGATGTTTCTCTCTCTGGACTTCTCCCGTTGTTCATCAACTCTTCCAACACTTCTCTGTGTCCAGCTGAGATTAAAAGGGGGGAAAAATGAGTGAGTTTTTGTTTATAGGGAGACAACTAAGCTTCTGGAGTTTCTAATGATAATACCTTCCAATGCCAGGTCCTGGGCATCCCTTCCCTGAGTGTCAACCACCCCGACCCAGGCTGCTCCATGTCTGAGCAGCAGCCTGACTGCAGATCTTTGTCCTGACCAGGCTGCACACATCACAGACGTCCAAAGAAATGTGTCCTGCAACGACAAACAGCAGTTCTAAAGAGGAACATGCGAAGGGGGTAAAGCAGAATGAAAGCGTGAACATTTTGTACCTGGTAGTTTATGTCTGCTCCCTTTGAGAGCAGGTCTCTGATTCCAGCTGTGTCTCCCTCATGTGCACAGCGCAGCAGCCGGAGTCCCTGCAGCTCCTTGGTCCTCTCTGAGGCGGACTGGGATTCACCTCCAGTCCCAACAGGTTCCGATGGAGCCTGCTGAACTTCAGCAGCCCTGTCTCTCCTCTTCCTTCTGATCTTCTGCCTCTCGTGGCCATATTCTTTCGTAGTTTTGGTGTTCCTCCTGACATCTCCATCGTTTCTGATCAGGTCTTCATAGAAGTTTCGGGCCTCTTCTCCGCTGACTTTGGTGCTAATTTCAGAGATGGACTCTTTAACTTTAACGCTAAAAACATCTTCGACGCTGGCTCGAGTAAAACCAAAAGTAGCCATTGCACGTTCCTAACCCTAATGTAAAGCGATTTAATGTTTACACCAACAATAAGCTAATTTCACTTCGATGAACAAGACCTTAGAAAACAAGAACAGCATGTTTAGAAGCTAGAAAACGGAAGCTAACCTCTTAAGCTGTCAAGCGTAAGTTTTAAACGCGGAGACATTTATTACCAGTATTTTTTTTACAAGGCACGGCATCGGTTTGATACATTCAATACGTTTAAATATCCTTGATATAAGCGTAAAGTATAGAAATAGTAAAAGGAAACGATACAAAACAATCGACCTGACGGTGCATTCCCTTCTTCTGCTAACACCACTGTAGCACCCGCACCAATGGCTGAAACACCAAGTGCTGCCACCTAGTGGCCTGGGTGTCGCTCGATTCATTTCTGCAGGAAACAACAAAAAATGACTAAACTGAAGAAAATGTTGCAGTTTGAACTATTTTTTATGAGAAGGAAAAACCTTTAGTTTTCCTTGACGTCATGATTGTTTAAATAACTCATAAATAATGTTTGAGAGCTAAATGTAAACAGAAATAGCACATTCACCTCATGTATTTTGCTAATAACCACAAACAAATCTCTTTTCAAATGACTAACATTATGGTGATACAGGAGTTTCATGTTTCATATGAAGTAATCTAACAGCTGTAAAGTTGAAGCAAATTCTATCAATGGATTGTAAACAGTGAATGTTACAGTGTTTTGGTACTGAAAACAGCAACACAACTCTTGTCCAGGGTTACAAATCCAAAATAAAATGAAATAAGACAACGAACACAGAAAAAGAGTAAAAAAAAAATCATAATAAACATACATATTCTTTTTTTTTTTGTTTAAAGTAATTTAGTGTCCATCGATGTGGTCATGCTAGTACAGCAGTTTGGTGGACCAGACTGTACAGGAAACACTTGACCCCAGCAGTGGCATTAAACTACACTGACAGTGCAAGCATGCAAAGCCTATATTTTTATATGTAGTCTGTTTATTATCCAGGTGTGACGGTTTAAAAAGAAAGCTCTGCAGAAACAGAGCATGAACACAAAAACGACCAAACTGAAGAAAAAGTTGCTCAATTGAACGGTTTAGTGATTTTTTTTGCATTAAGAAACACTAAAAACATGGAACCATGATCATTTAGTGATAGCAAAAGTTATGATCTTTACCATCATGCAAACATGTATGAAATGTGACATTTTTAAAAAGAACATTTCTGCTCGCATACATGTGTAATAAATGAAAGGTAAATACTTCAATCTAAAAGTCTTTTTCTCTATAATGACTAAAAGGCATGTCATGGATTTGTGGTTAACAATATTGTCTGCTCTTTATCGTTGAAGCTTAGCGTGCTAAAATGTACGTTCTCGGAGACAGTCAGCACTGCGAGGAGCATTTTTCTGCTCAGCTGTTTGCAGGAGTTTTGTGTTTTAGTTTGATCAGGACATGATTTCAACTTGTTGAATCTGAGTAAAGAATGTCAACGCCTCCTTAAAATCTCTGAATTTTCTCAGACTCTTCACTGCATTAGGTTGCTGTGTTGCTTGCTGATGTGTCTGTTTCTGTCCCCCGTCTGTGTAAACGTCTGTCCGCAGTGGGGGCAGGAGTAAGGCCTCTCCCCCGTGTGCGTCCTCATGTGAACGATCAGCTTGTCCTTGCTGATGAAGCGTTTGGAGCAGCAGGTGCACGCGTAGGGTTTATCTCCGGTGTGGTAGCGCTGGTGCATCTTCAGCTCTGTCATGCGGCCGTACCTCCTCCCGCACTCGGGGCACTCGTAGCTGGGCCGCTGGTCCATGTGCTGCCGGCCGTGCAGGCGCAGGCCGCTTTTGGAGCTGAACTTCTTGCTGCACTGCGTGCACTGGAAGGGCTTCTCTCCCGTGTGGATGTAAGCGTGCAGCTTGAGGCTGGCTGCGGAGGGGAAGCCGTTGCCGCAGATGGAGCACAGGTGAGGCCTCTCCCCGGTGTGGATGCTCATGTGCTTCTCCAGCTTGCTCTTATTCAGGAAGCTCTTGCCGCACACAGGACAGGTTTGCGGCGCCTCCCCCTCGTGCACGCTCATGTGTTCAGTCAGCTCCACCAGCGTGGAGAAGGCGTTGTCACAGCGGGTGCAGGAGTAGGGCTTCTGCTTCTTGAACTTCCTGTGTTTGAGGCAGTGCTGCTCCAGATCCTCTTTCTCCTGAAAGGATTCGATGCAGCAGCTGCACTGGTACGGCCTCTCCTCGGTGTGAGTTCGTAGGTGGTATTTGAAGGCAGTTAGCTGCAGGAAAACACTGTCACAGTGAGGGCATCGAGACTCACGTCTGCTGTGGACCAATACATGCCTCTTATAGTGGGAGAGCTTGAGGAAATGCTTCTGGCACAAAGAGCAGTAATAATCTTCAGTTTGGTGACTTTGCTCATGCTTCCTCAGAGCGTACTTCACCTTGAACTTTTTCTGGCAGATGCTGCAGGAGTAGGACTTCTGATGGATGCTCATATGAGCCTCTAGTTCCTCTGCGCTGGTGAAGCTTTCATTACACTTTGGACACATGCCTTTGTTCTCCTTCACATGGTTGTCCAGATGCTTGTTGAGGTCTTCTGGGAAGACAAAAGCCTTGTGGCAGTCGGGGCATGTGTAGCACTCTGCGGTCGCTCCCTTCCGGTGAGTCATGAGGTGTCTTTTCAGATGGTACATTCGGCCAAACTCCTTGCCGCAGTCGCTGCAGACGAGGCTGCGAGGCGAGGACTCCACCTTCCGGTGCAGTTTGAGGTGGTTGGCAAGCGCAGCTTCCCCTTTGAACTGCTTATCGCAGGCGAAACAGGTCAGGCCCCTGACGGCGTGGGTCTTTCTGTGCACTTTCAGCCCCAGCCAGGTGTCGAAACTTTTCCCGCATTTGGAGCAGATGTGCTTTCCGAGGCCGTGCTGGTTCCTCACGTGTCTGGTCATGTGGTAGGACTGGCTGAAGGTCATTTCACACACCGGACAGGAGAAGGGTTTCTCTTTAGTGTGCGTCCTCATGTGTCTGGCCAGTTTGTTGGATCCTTTGAAGCGCCGGTCAACACAGATGGGACAGAAATGTCCATCAGTTTTACCTTTTGGCGTTGTCTTTTGATTCGTTCGACCTCCATTTTCAGACTCAGCTTCTGTGTTTTCGCTGACGGAGTCAAGAGCCTCTGGTTCCGTATCTGAAGACACATCATCCTCAGGATCATCAGGCATCTCCTCGGTTTTTACATTAACTTGATCACGGCTTTGACCATCCTCTTGGGAGGACAAGGCGGAGCCGTGTGACTTGACGTGAGCAGAGAACTCCTCAGCGTTGGTGAACTTTTCATTGCAGTCCATACATAGCAGAACTTTTGATTGATGCGTCTTCTTGTGTTTCTGGAGCTCTATGTAGCTCTCTAGGCTCTCACCACAGGTTGCGCAGATGTGCTGTGCGGCGCCGTGCAGGTTCCTCATGTGTCGGGTCAGGTGATAGGTCTGGCTGAATGCCTTGCTGCAGACCGGGCAGGTGAAGGGTTTTTCCTTTGTGTGGGTCCTCATGTGTCTGCCCAGCTTGTGTGCGTTTCTGAAGTGCCTGTTAGGGCAAATGGGGCACACGGGGCCTTTCGGCTTCATAGACGGCAACACAAAGTCGTCGTCGTCTTCTTCTTCTTCGTTCTCTACTCCATCTTCCACATCCTCACTGTCTTTACTGGTGTCTTCCTCCTTCACCGTCAGCAGTGACACTGGAGCTTCATTTTCACCGGCAGCCGAGTCACTGCAAACCTCATTGGACTCCTCCGGAGACGGACCTTCCTTGTCATTCTCATAATACAGCTTATCATTGCTGTAATAGTACTCATCTTTGCGCATCGACGGCTTCACCGGAGGCTGAGTTGGACGCGTCTCGGGTTTAACTCGCTGCTCCTCTCGGCGAGGCCGCCCTCTTCTGCGCTTGATTGGAACAGGAGGGTCAAAATCCTCTCCGATGTCCACGCTGACCTCATGGACATGGTACTGCAGAGACTCTTCCAAAAGCAACTCCATATCTCTGGCTACAGCCAACGCTGTGTCTAAGGTCAGATCCGTCCTCCTCATCAGATTCTCCCTGAGTTGCGGGGAGTTTGTTTTATTGATCAGCTGATCCAGGATGACTTTATGCTTGGATCTTCGATATTTGCAAGGAGTTGCCAGTTCTTCCAGTGCGGATACGAACTGATCCACTGTCTCTCCGGGCATCTGAACCCTCTGGTGGAACTTAAGGCGATGAATCTGAGACGTGTAGCTGGAGTTGAAGTGAGCGGTCAGAGCTGCAATGGCAGCGGCGTAAGTGCTTTTGTTACGGATCAGAATTCTGAAGACGCGCTCCCCCTCGGTGCCGAGGCAGTTCTTTAGAAGCACCAACTTACTGGAGTCTGGCAGGTCTCTCTCACCCAGACCCTGTATGTAGCGCTCAAACGCTTTAAGCCATTTGGGCCAAACCATGACCGGCTGAGCAACAGTGGGCAAAAACGGCGGCGGAGGAGAGAGGATTAGGAGGAGCGGTTCAGGTAGGGGCTCCATGAAAACGTCCTCCTCCATCTTGCACTGCTGTAAAGCCATTCAAGTCAATCTTTGTTTAAAATGTGTGTCCACACAGGAGTTTAGAGGGGTCTGAGGAACACTACCTTCTTTAGTTTGTCCTCAGATCAACTGGAGAAACCTTTGGAAACTGCGGAATAAACAAACAAACAAGGTTAGAACGAACATTTGTCTGTGAAACTAATTTGACTCGATAAATTACAAAAAAAAGACATATTACCTACTTCCACAACAAAAAACGTAGCAAATGATGTGTGCTGGAAAAAGCAGAACCACAAAATATTTTAAAGAAAAAGCTGTCAGGAAAATTCAAAGAAACTTTAAAGATCACTAGTTAGTGTGGATTTACAAACCTTTTAAGTCAATTCTGCAGATGTTTAAAAATTTAAAAGAGACAGATATCCAAAAATTTATCAAGTATTAGGAGTAACAGCAGCGATTGAAAATTACAGACACTAACAAAATTTTGTTGGTAAAAAGTATCATATCAATCAGGAAGAAACAATCGATTTCTGTCAAACTTGATCGGTTTCTCTTCCTGTTGTGTCTCTACTGTCTTTGCCTTTTTATGTTCATATGATGTAAACAAACAAACGTCCAATCACAAGCTCCCTTCTACCAAGTCGGATCAATTACAATTGGCTGAAGATGAACTACAGTGTGGGATGATTGTTGTGTGCACTAAACAAGTCATGACCCTTTCTACACGGCATGCCAACCAATCTCTGAATAAATGAAAGGTTTTCATGTTAGAAGCTGCTATTTTCTAAAGACATTTTCTTTTTGCTGCTTTAAATAAGAAGCATCAGTTAGAAAAAACAATAGTTTCTGTTAAAAATGCATCTTTATTTATAATTTTAAATGTCAAATGAATAATAACTATGCAGATTGTACCCATTTAGGTAACAGAATTGAATCGTATTGCCATTAACCCTTGACCCTACCCAGCTCCTCTTAATAAATAATTGTTTTCCTGCCAAACCTCAACATCTCTTTCTTCTGATTTGGACTTTTAACACAGTTCAAAAGTGCAATCCATTGACCAGAAAATATTAGCATTGCATGAAATGCATTCCTGTTACTTTCCTTCTTGGAAATGTTTTTTTTGTATATATAAAAACAAATTAGCAACTCCTTACAGTCACTTAGCAACTATTAGGCCACTGCAGAGAAAAAATCCTGACTCTGTAGCTAAAGATCAAATCTAAAAACGTGTCGGCAGCTTGGTGATGTAGACGAGCTTTGACTTGCAGCTGACAGCAGGAATAAACACCTCCATCGCTGCATGGATGTTCCTGTTAGTGTAAATGGAAGAGGTTTTTCAGAGGAGACTGGGACAGAGATCCCGGTTGGGTTATCAGCACATCCTTCTGTTAAAAGGATCTTAAAAGCGACAGTACCGAGCTGAAATAATGACATCTGCATTCTATTTTAACATCATAAACCACAAATGAATGTTTTATACCATAAAACCTTTTCACAGGTGAATCTGAACTTTAATGATCAGATTTAGATCTTAAACCAGCTTATCAATTGGCTTGAACTAAGCCTGGTGTAATAAAATAATCTGGCACAACACATGTTTGACACTTTCAATGTAAAAACATATTCAAGCGTACGCAGTAAGAACACACCGATTCCCTTTCCTCACCATTTGGTTCTATGGTGTAACATATAGGGTTTGGTTTAAACTGAGAATTATGGCATCCTTATTACACATCACTGTAAAGAACTGCCTGAAGACAGACAGTAATAACACTGTAACTAACATCACATTGGAGAAGCAACCATGTGTGTCTTTTTGAGTTTTGATGTAATGTAACTGTGTATCATTGCCAACAACAGTGAGATTATTACAGTCAGGAATGCGTTAAGCTTTCATGTTAATATTTGCTAGCTGTTTACTATTTTGGGGGGGTCATAATAAACAAGGTAAAGAGATAAATAGGAGTTTTCCCTCCATAGCTTCCTTTAGCTTTCTGTTCACAGCTGGTGAAGCAGCAAACCTCAGCTGTTCATTCCCCCTATAGATGTTAAATACACTGCGAGGCACATTTGATTCAATTTTTATCTTAAAGTGTGATTTTTATTCGGTTTTCTTTTTTGGAAACAAGTACAAAGTTGGGTGAAACATTTTTTATGTTAGGCCCCCCCAGAATGGCGGCGCTAACACCGCCCCTGTGATGAATAACATAGAAACGTCTCTGAACAAAACCGGAGATTATTGCATCTTTAGCCTCCGATTAACAGGAAATCACAGATGCATGCGCACAAGAAAGTGAGGGGTGAACGGATGAAAAAGCAAGAAGAAAACTCACCAAAAACACGGGGTCACAAGCTGCAACGACACAGGAGGATCCGCGCAGCTGCAGATCCACGCTTCGTTTCTTCCTGTCCCTACATTTAGCTCTATGTCATGCTGTGCATTTAAATGGTTACAGCGAAAGTTAGAACATCATAGCGCGATATTTGATGATAAATTAAGTCGATCAGAGATAAAATATTTTTTATTGTTCTTCTTCCAGACACCGCAGCAGCTCACAAGGTTGTCTTTGTAGCACCACAGCGCCTCCTTGGGGCACGGAGGGTAAATAACCTAAACCACTGAGTCAAGTTGGGTTAAACCAACAATCCGTTCTGGGTTATTTACAAAAAAAGTAAAAACTATTAGGGTTCAGTAAAAAAAAAAAATTATAATAATGATACTGACAAAAATAAAGGCAGATGTTTTCAGTGGTGTTCTAACAGGAATTCATTTTTACTGTTTTTTCTTTGGGGAAAATGTTTGCTACTGAAGTTTGCCACCAACTGCATAAGCTTTGTCTTACAGATAGACAAAACAATCTTTTTTGTGTTGCATTTTTTGAGAATTAAAAAAAAAAATGCTCAGAATTTGTGCCTCATGGATCTTGTTTTTTGAGAATAAGTCGGCAAAACAATCTGCTTTACATTTCAGTATTTTTCTGAATAAAAATGTTAGAAGTAAAATGTTCAGCATAAATAATGATTGGGAGTTTTTTGTCACTGCTGAAGCTTACATTAGAAGCTTACTTAGAACTTTGTTAAAAATATAGTTTATTTAATAGAAAAACCCAATTTCTGTTTTTGATTTTTATTTATTTTTTTTGCAAAGAAAAGCAGAAGTGGCAGAAATCTTTTCTAATGCAGTAAGAACAGAGATTCTAGTAACAAATGAATTAAAAAATATATATCATTAATGCACAAACACACGCTCTGAGTATAAATCACACCACACACATAAACAACAATAATTTATTCACACTCTATGGGGCCAAAACAGGCGTGACAGAGGGAGGAAAGCGTCTGGCTGCATGGAGACCCTTCAAATCATACATGAAGAAAACACGTATGAGCTTTATCTGTGACCAAGGAGAAGTACAATATACACAAGTGTCAGTCTTGGTTTTGAAAGAAGAGTACCATCATCGTATTTGGTTAGAAGTATATCGGACAAAAACATCACTTTGATCTTCCAAACTCCTTCAACTCTGCACCAGCAATTCGAACAGGAACTCTGTGATTGTTGCTTATTTTTTAAAGACAAATTTCATCAAAATATTCCTCTCTTGCTCTCTCATTTTTGACTAAAGGAAACGTTCTTCAGAGCATTTTGAAATACAAAAACGTAAAAGAACTACAAACAGAACAGGAACTAAAAAGAGGTTTTGCTGTACAAAATCCAGTTTAAAAATATAAACACACACAATGGCACACTTTGCTTTGCAGTGGACAACACAGACAGAGGAGGAGGCGTCAAAGGTGAGGAGAGCCATTTTACACACATGCAAGTGCTCACACGTGTCACACTCAGACCTGTAAAAAAGAGTGAACAGACTAAAGGTAATGGTTGGGGGTTTTGGCTCAGTGCAAGCATTATGGCTTGGAAGGCTGCGGTAAAAGGACAACAGGCAGTAAACAGTAAAAAACACACTTTCAGTATTTTCCTATCCAAACATCGCACATTGCTCTCAGATCATTCGTCACTCGTGAGGATGACAAAGTCCTGAAGAGCATCTGCTCACACTCACTCTGACCTGTTTTCAAGT
Organism: Oryzias celebensis; assembly: GCA_014656515.1. Taxonomy (NCBI): domain Eukaryota; kingdom Metazoa; phylum Chordata; class Actinopteri; order Beloniformes; family Adrianichthyidae; genus Oryzias; species Oryzias celebensis. Next base: position 23,846,588 of record BNCR01000001.1, on the reverse strand, counting down.
TTAAAAACGGTGATTGTTTCTGTTCTTCTCGGGGGGAACTTTTCTAGCCGACAGCTTGTAGTTGTGTGCATGAAGGAGCCTGTCAGCAAAAGCTACTCCTCTCTGCGCCACCTGCAGGTGAGCTCTTGTCTCTCAGCAGGGTGGAGCTGAAATGATCCATTAGGGAACACAGCTGGAGACTTGTGCACTTAAGTGTACATTGGGGAAGCTAAGGAGGAGTTTTGTGCAGAAAGCCCAGCTTCCTTTAGCTGCAGGTCGAAGTCTCAGGTGTTAATTGGATGGATGTGGTCGTCGCTCTTGTTGCAGAGTCTCTGTGGCGGGTACGAGCATCGGGCGGGACATGCCAGTGAGAATGTGCGTTAAACAAGAACAGCGTGTGTGTGAACGGTGACACAAAGGCTTAGAACACTGAAAGAACACACAGTTTCTGAACTGGTTCTTCATAAATGAGGGAAGAGGGTAACTTTCGTCCTTTGTGGCAACACTGGCTGTTCTGTTAGAAGTTCTGAAGTCCAGATGCCCACAGTCGCCCCCCTTGCCTCCTTCCAATGTATGTGTGTGTCATTATTTTGTGCAGATTTCTGTCTCAAGAGTCAAACAAAGGAGGAGAACCCCGTCACAGGCGTGCGGGACCCTGGCGGGTTGGTGTTGGGGTTGACGTGTGTGTGAGCGGGCTGCCCTGTGGGCGTGTACGCTCCGCCTGTGCTGTGCTGGGTCACAACGGTCTGGTAGTAGGGCTCAGCGTCTGCAGTGGCGCACTCTTCGTAGCCGAAAGAGGAGCTGATCCCCTTCAGACCTTTGGGCTGCCGCTTCCAGGAGTTGTAGTAGGTGGGGTCACTCATGTAGTGGTTCACAAACGAGTGCTTTGGCTGCTCGTCCTCATAGTCGCTGTCTGTTAACTGGGCAAATAAACGACTCAGTTACACAACGAGAACTTTCTCCTACAGTAGATTTGTTGACATCTCACCATGTGTATGATTATTTTGAATCAATATATCTCGTAATGTTATTAATTCAGCTGCATCTGAATAAAGATGAAGATTTGGGCTTTAGATTGACCTAAGACTCCACTTCAAGAACTCTGGCATTTGTCAGCAATACACTTTTTCTCAAAGTTTCTTGTCCCTCTGGAATTTTAAAACTCCATTTAGACAGTAAGAATACAAAGGATAGTCATACCTGCACCTGAAAGTCTTGATTAAAATGTTTCCTTTGTGCCTTTTGAAATAGTATTTAGCGTGTTTTTAAGTGGGCCTGAGTTGTCTCAGATCATTTAAAAGAGTGGGAGCTCTGGTTTTTTGGAGACCTGATGCCACTTGAGGTTTTGAAATATCTAAAAAATACTTGTCAAATGCTGTCATTGTGCATGTCACACCTAAAACCAGTTTCAAAATGTCAAGTTTGTTTCTTAAAGTCAAAGAGCTTAAAAAAATAAGATAACTTTGTCCGGAGATGCTACACAGCATATATGTGAACCTGAAGTGACTTAGCTCAATTTCACAAGCAGTCTTTGTGACATTTCTTATACAACCATAATTTAAAGTGATTTAGAGAGAGCTGTTGCCAATTCTCAAACCCCGACTAATAGAGCGATACCTCTGACTCAGAGACCTCGGTGGGTTTCTCAGTGAGTGTGGTGCTCTCTGTGAGCACAGCCCCATTATAGTTGTTACAGATGTCCTCATCAGAGTAGTGAAGGCCGCCTGGACTGGGCCTGGGAGGAGACCTGGGATCAGATTCAGACAAAGAGTCCATCATCTGCCGAGCAGACCTGAAAAAAACGTGAATAAGAGAAGCCGGACGCAGCGGGAGCTCACCTGGTGCCGTTCTTTTTCAGAAAGGAGTTCTTGGTGTTAAGCGTCCTGCTGTTCAGCTCCAGAGCAGCAAAGCCCCCGTTGTCAAGTGTGACCGATTCCTCTCCTGCTGTTATGTGTTTACCTGCGGAGAAAAGCAACACTTACACATTTGTTACTGCTTCACACTTCTTCATACTTTTAGTTTCTTCTGTTTAAAGTCCCACTTCAATCATCTCATGCTCTTTTGTAAAAGTGGTCTTTTAACCAAAATGTCAAAATCAATGTCGTTTTCTAGGACATAGTTTCTGCAGAGTGACAGTAGTTCATTAAAGAAATTCAAGAAAAAGAAATTCAACTCTGAGTTGTGGGCAGAACTGCTGGTGCAGAGCAACCCCGCCCCCTCTTCTCATTGCTAAACTTCTCTCCCGCTAGCTTACAGCCCCTCACACCCCAAACCTAACATTACTGGTGCAATAAAAATGATGAGCAACGTTGGAGCTATCCAGTTTTGAGCCAGATTCCAGCTCAGACGAGGAAATCAAAGATGTACATGGATCTGGTCATCTACAAGTGGATGCATCAGAATGGAGCGGAGCAGGAAGCTTGTGGCCCACCCAGAATACATTTCAAATAATCTCTTTTCCAGCAGCATTTTAACGCCTGCTCCTGATTTACAACAATCTAAATGAAGAAATACTCAGAATTGCAGTTTAAAGCTTAATTTTGTTAATATACGTCCTCCATCATCAGAAAAAGAACCAAAAACATAATTTGGATTGGAGGGGATCTTCCAGATTTAAAACCAAAGGACAGGACATAAGTTTGCAACAGATTCCATGTCTGCAATGTTTCTGCACACTTTAAACATCCAAATTGACAAAAATGTACAACTCTAGCTGAATGCCCCGTCTTTACTACAATCTGCAGCTTTTAAGTGAGCATTTTCTTGCTGCGCTGGTCGGTGTTCACACATTGTCCCCGGTTTTTCTTCCAGCAGTCTTGGAAATAAGTTCAAGCAAAGCAATTTGTCTTCAGTCTGAATCAAAGACAAACTCTAAAATCTAAAGAGTTTCATTGAGCACACGGTGGTGTGAGCTCTGACGGGCTGAGGCGCAGAGGCAACACGCTACAACCCTAAAAATGGCCTGCTATTTAAAAGGAGTGGATGAAGGCAATGATGGCATATTTTAATCAAACACTTATCCACTGCTAACAATGAAAACATCACAACCAAACAGAACATTAGAGGTACTTCGTTGGAGCATATTTAATCAGGTTAATGGTTAGCTCTTCATGGAAACTGAATAAAAATCCCAAATGTAAACACTTCAATCAGATCAGACCAATCCAAATCAGCTCAGTCACATTTTTAATCAGATAAAGGACAGTGGTGTCAGCCTTTTTACAACCCAATCATTGGAGACATATAATCATGTTTACACTCAGCCTAATTGTTTGGATGAGACCCACATGAGTGTGTTCATACTTGAACCTCGTGAGGACCCGGTGAGTTTGTGCTGAAAATTATGACAGTAGCAGTAAAACAGAGCAGTCGGAGGGCTTTGTAGAGACAGCTGAAACTACAGATGATGTTCAGTGACAGAGCTTCGCTCCTGATCTGTAACATCCACAGAGAGGAACTGTCTCCCAGCAGTCACTGTGTCAGACTTTCAAATACAGACTCAGCTCAGCAGCTGGAAGGTGCACAAAGCGAGGAGGACCCGTGAAGTTGGCTAAGGAATGAATGATTAAAAGTAAACAAACAAACAAACAAAACAACAGTGAGTGTTTTGGATTTATTTTAAAGCCACTAACAAAAGATATGCTGATTGACCAAACTAATATAACGCTATTTTAGCAAGAAGGAATCTTTCATTAAAATAAAGGGGTTCATTAAGATTAAGTGGGAAAAGTTTAAAAGTTCCCCCAACTTTAACAATGCCTGTCAATCAGTAAGTCGAGCCTAATAGATTAACAGCTTCCTCTGCTTCATAAGTGCAGAGGGATAGATCGAACATACCTGTTTGGCTTTTTTTGTCAGTTATTGAGATTGTTTAATAAGTCATATTATGCTGAAAAATTGAATATTCTATTGATTCAGATCGACAGGTGAGATGGTTGCATCTCATTTGAGTGTGTCTGCTGGTAAAAAACCGGATTCATCAGGGAACTTTCAAACATTCTTTAAAGTTTCGCTGCAGAGGGTTGATTTTCTGTGATTGTAAGGATGATGTTTTTTCAAATGTTTATTTGTGAAATCCTCACGAGGTCACAGCTGGCTTTCTCAAACACACTTCTAACTGTTTAATTTAGTTTCCAAGAGTCAGAAAATGACAGCTTAGTGAGGGGCTGGAAAACTATGAGACTGGATTATTATTGATTGGAAATGAAACTGGTATTTTCCAAAGTACAAGTGTTGTTTTTATGCAACTTGTTTGTGAGTTTTTGCCAAACAGTGCCAGGGGTTTGTACCATACACACGTGGACAAAATTGTTGGTACCCCCCAGTTAAAGAAGGAAAAACCCACAATTCTCACTGAAATCACTTGAAACTAAAAATTTATTGAAAATTAAATAATCAAAATCAGCCATCACTTTTGAATTGCTGATTGACATAATTATTTAAAAAAAAAAACGAATGAAACAGGCCTGGACAAAAATGATGGTACCCATAACTTCATATTTTGTTGCACAACCTTTTGAGGCAATCACTGCAATGAAGCGATTTCTGTATTTGTCAATGAGCGTTCTGCAGCTGTCAACAGGTATTTTGGCCCACTCCTCATGAGCAAACTGCTCCAGTTGTCTCAGGTTTGATGGGTGTCTTCTCCAAATGGCATGTTTCAGCTCCTTCCACAGATGTTCAGTGGGATTCAGATCTGGGCTCATGGAAGGCCACTTTAGAATAGTCCAACGCTTTTCTCTCAGCCATTCTTGGGTGTTTTTGGCTGTGTGTTTTGGATCGTTGTCCTGTTGGAAGACCCATGACCTGCGACTGAGACCAAGCTTTCTGACACAAGGCAGCACATTTCTCTCCAGAATGCCTTGATAGTCTACAGATTTCATTGTACCTTGCACACATTCAAGACACCCTGTGCCAGATGCAGCAAAGCAGCCCCAAAACATGACTGAGCCTCCTCCATGATTCACCGTAGGGACAGTGTTCTTTTCTTCGTATGCTTGGTTTTTGAGTCTATGAACATAGAGTTGATGTGCCTTACCAAAAAGCTCCAGTTTGGTCTCATCTGTCCAAAGGACATTCTCCCAGAAGCTTTGGGGCTTGTCAACATGCATTTTTCAAATTCCAGTCCGGCTTTTTTAGGATTGTTTTTCAGCAGTGGTGTCCTCCTTGGTCGTCTCCCATGAAGTCCACTTTGGCTCAAACAACGACGAATGGTGTGATCTGACACTGATGTACCTTGGCCTTGGAGTTCACCTTTAATTTCTTTGGAGGTTGTTCTGGGCTCTTTGGATACAATTCAAACGATCCGTCTCTTCAATTTGTCATCAATTGTCCTCTTGCGGCCACGTCCAGAGAGGTTGGCTACTGTCCCGTGGGTCTTGAACTTCTGAATAATATGAGCCACTGTTGTCACAGGAAGTTCAAGCTGTTTAGAGATGGTCTTATAGCCTTTACCTTTAAGATGTTTATCTATAATGTTTTTCGGATGTCCTGGGACAATTCTCTCCTTGGCTTTCTGTTGTCCATGTTCAGTGTGGTTCACACCTTTTCACCAAACAGCAGTGACTACTTGTCTCCCTTTAAATAGGTAGACTGACTGATTATGAGTTTGGTAACACCTGTGATGTCAATGAAAGGACACACCTGAGTTAATCATGTCAGTCTGGTCAAATAGTTTTCAATCTTTTATAGAGGTACCATCATTTTTGTCCAGGCCTGTTTCATTAGTTTTTAAATAATTATGTTAATCAGCAATTCAAAAGTGATGGCTGATTTTGATTATTTAATTTTCAATACATTTGTATTTATTGTTACTTTTGTAAGTTTCAAGTGATTTCAGTGAGAATTGTGGGTTTTTCCTTCTTTAACTGAGGGGTACCAACAATTTTGTCCACGTGTGTAATGAGAATGAAAGTACACAAAATAACTACTAACCTGAGCCACAAGCTTTGTACTTGCTACTGTGTCCATGCAGCAGCAGAGTAAAGACCAGGACCAGAATGAGGATTAGTCCTACCAGAGCCATGACCAGCAGAAACCACCATTCCTCATAAAAGGGACGCTCTAAAAGAGCTGCAGATAGAGACAAAGAAGGATCGTTATATCACAAATTATAAAGTTGCTTGCTAATTATGTGTTTTAGTTCATTTAACCCTGTAAATGCAAACAATTATAGTAGTTAATGTTTACTTCAATCCATTTTCCTTAAAAAAATCTGACTTTTTCAGTCAGGTTTGAAGCCGCTATCCGTCTGCACAGTAGATCCAGCTGTAGTGTCATATCTGTGACTGCAGAGGGCAGCACAAGCACATGATCTTTCTATAACATGATCTTACTTTGGAATAAAAAGTGTAAAAGTGAGTTTGTTCACCAACCTCATCGGTGTGCGTGAGTTTGCTATTTACCTGCGAGAGCAGCAGAGGGCGGACTTGGCTGTCCGTAGCCATAGCGATTAAGTGCAATAACCCGAAACTCGTAGCTAATCCCTGACCTCAGGCGCTCCAGCAGCACGGAGGCAGACCTGCTGCTGGGAGGAAGATGTCTGATGAAGGAGTCCCACACTCCCTCGTCTGCAGACGAAGGTGTGTGATGAACACAGGAAGACAGAGCACCATTGAAGTGTTAGTCGCTTTTAAATATGAGTAAAGAGAATTAGAAGTTGTCACATAACATTGGAGATGACAAGGCTGATGATGACACCGCGGTAATTACACAGTGATCACTGCTATCGTTATTAATAAAAAGGGTATTGTTGGCAGTTGTTTAATTATATCCTGGTCTACAATTGCTCTCCTGCAGGGTGCTTAAACAATTTCCCACAGACACATCCTTCCCGTGTTCCACGTCTTGTAATTTTTATTAGAAAATTGCGGCTGCCTTGATTGCTCAGCAGGTCTTAATGAATCTAAAGAGACCTTCAGGAACGTTTAGTGCAGAGCAGTTCAAGCTAGTAAAGGATTTAGAGATTATAATAAATAAGTGAGGGCCTTGTCAATTCTGCGTAGCCTGTTTGCGAAGCGCTGGAGCTCACCTGAGGAACGAGCCTCAATCACGTATCCAGTCACAGGAGCGGCACCGTTATCACCTTCTGACCAGTGGAGGGTGAGGGCAGAGGACGTCTTAGTGATGGAAACCTCCACGGGCGACCCGGGAGAGCCTTTAGTGTCAGAAAGAGGAATTCACACTTGATTTTGAACACTGATTCACATTTTCTAGAAAGGTTGTTCTAAAGGAGAAACTGAACTTTGTAGAAAAATAGGATAATTAGCTCCAATTGAAAAAAACAAGATGGCACTCTTTTAATATTATTTAAAGGAAATTGAGGTGAGTTATGAGAAAAACAGTAGCATTTATCAGACATCCAGCCACTTTTTGATACCTTAAGCTATCAGGAAGGAGCAGGGAAAAGCAGAAATATAGCTCACTTCATTAAATATAAATGCCAGCTCAATTCAAATTTAATAATATGTAGAGGCTGTTCAGTCCAGCTAACCATGATGGGAAATGAGGGCCATCTATTCTGCCCCACTGAACAGCTAAAACACTGTGTCAAACAGCAGCTCCCAACAGCTTCCTTAGGTTTCAAAGGTGGAATATTTGTCGGGTGTTAGTAGCTGCACAAGCTGATGCTGTCAGTCTGCTTACAGAGAGTGCTCTTTCCAAAGAGTTCCACTGTGAGGATTAATCAGAGGGTTTTGTCTCAGTGGGCTGTGGAGGCAGCATCAGCATGTGGGATAAAGATTCATGTAATGCTACTGGAGACATTTTGCAAAGATATGAGCATTTAAGTAATAAAGCGGTACAGAATAAGCCATGCTGGTATTCTGTTCTAACTCAGTTGGAAAAATGCCACAGTTTTTTTTTTTTTTTTTTTTGCAATTAAAGTGTTTTTAATGTGTTTGTGAAGGTTTTTGGGGGGCGGAAAATGCTTTCTTAGATGTCTGACACCTGCTTTAGTTCAAAAGTTAAAGTAAAAATGTTTTTCTGCATGCTTTTCTTACAAGTTATTGTGCATTTATCACAAAACAAATATAGATAAGTAGTAGCTAGTGGATGCAAACAGGATAGCCTCATGTTTTTGCTATTTTTAAAATCAGTTTCTTTGAATTTCAGGTCTCAGGTAGAACTCCGACATCCACAATTGTTGTACCTTTCACAGGCTGAGCGCTGATGTTTGCCCGTGCTGGGGGCCCATAGCTGATTGTAAGAGCCTGAATGCTGAACGTGTATGTTGTTCCTTTGATCAAATCCCGAACCTTCAGCCATCGTTGCCAGCTGCCTTTCACATCCACCGTCACCACCTTACTCACTCCTGCAGTCAAATTAGAAAAAGTTAGTGTAGAAAAGCGTTATGTGCTCTGGCAACGCCATGTTTATTAGTGTGTGCAGACCTTGCACAGGTGCAGTGGGTTGATACATGACCCGATAGCCCTCCACTTGTCCATTAGGGGTGAGCGGAGGCCCCCAAGACACGTTGACACTTCCTCCTGTCACTTCAGAGAAGGACAGGAAGCTCGGTTGGCTGGGAGCTGCGGACACAAAGGACGACAGATAAGGAGGAGATCAGAGGATTCCAATGAGATCAGGAAGACTTTGATTTTGCTGTTTATTAGACTGGTATGAGGAGATAAAACTGCCACGGCTTCCTACCGGACTGCCGGGTCCGAGCCCCACGGGGGTCGCTCGGCGGTCCGTCTCCAGCGGTGTTAAATGCAGTCAGGGTAACCAGATAAGGTGTGTAGCTGGTCAGGTTGTGGAGGTGCACACGTGTTTCTGGGACAAAAATCACTTTCACTTTTTCAGTCTGGTTCTGTTTGTCCCTCTCCCAGTAGTGAATCTGTGATAGAAAACAACAATATCCAGTTTAAAAAGTAAAATAAATCAATAAAGTTAGTGGTGTTTGAGTACATTCCTTACAGTGCAGATTTTTCTTTTTTGTAGTTACAACAGTAAACCAGGCTGTTCTGAGCCTTCACCATGATCTAGCGTGGTAAAATTACCATTAAAGATCTAGTCTTTCTTTGAAAATTGACCAACTACATTTATTGAGACCTGAAAGAAACCTCAAAGAGACATAAAGACCTTGGAGTCAAACCACAGCAGGACAGCTTCAGAGCCCGACTAAACAGCACCTGTACTGAACTTTCAGTGTTTTTGTGACAGACAGAACTATTCTGCTTTCTCCAATTTCACCTTCCAAAAGCCCACTGCATCTTCATCATCACTTCATTAAAGCTAGTCCTCACCTCGACTATTCATTGCATTTAGTTTTTCAGGTTCTTTGTCAGGATAGACACTTTTCTGTCCAGAGACAGTCTCATGAGCTGCATGAATAAAAAAAAACCGAAATAACAAAATCTTTCTTTCACTGGTCTTTTCTATAGGTGATTCTGATGACTCATTTTAGATTTACTTGTCTCTGTTTTTCCTGTTTCTGGAACAGAAATAAAGATGTAGAGCTCAGATGTTATGATTAAAAATCACTGAAGACAAAAGAAGGACCATCCAGAAAGAATTCAATTCCCAGTATAAAATAATGAGTAAAGGACTGAATACTGGATGTAATAATTCTTTATTAGGTACCTTCCATTTTGTAACGTTGAAATAAAAAATAGAAAAGAAAACAACCTATTAGGAAATCTCAGGCCACAATGTGTCTCTAAAGCATTTTACTGAACTTTTTGCAGAATTCTAAACTCCCACAACACAATGCTGTAGGGATGCAACACAATTCCTTCAAAGACTTCCTTACCCCATGACGTTTGTGTTGCTTTAGTACCTTAAGTAGGTCTGTAACTTGAGTGGAGCACCATTTGCAGGCTTTTTGCTCACCTGATGTGAGTAAGAATTAAGCTGACAGAATGTGCAAGAAATTAAAAGCTCTTTGACCTCCAGTTATTCTTCCACCATTTTACTTTTATAGCCTAAAATAATCACAGCGCTTTATGGGATCGTCACTGGTATGAGGAGGGCCTGGGAGTGCAACAGAATTATTATTTAGATAATTTACAAAGGTATTTAAAGACCAAATTAGCCATCTATTGTACTGCAATAAAAAGTCATTAGCTTGGCCTAAATGAAAGTAATCAGACGTTAAAATCTGGGTGTAAAGAAAGGAGGATTTAAAGCATCTTCATCAAAGCTAAAAGCGTCACGGTTTCCACCCCTGACTTGTAAAAACTGCGTGTGCTGACGTGAAAATGAATCAATAATCCTTTTCATGACCAATAACTTTTATGACAACAATGAAGATGCATGGATTAGTGTGACAGATGGGTGTAACTTGAAGTAGTCACCTCAATGCAAAAAGAAAAAAAAACATATATTTGGTGTCTTAGCAATGAGTTCCTTTTCTATGCTAAAAAATACTCATCAACAGGGTTTATGTCTAAAACTTCCTGTTTTAAAGCTGCTCTGCTACAAATTGTTGCATTTCTGTTCAGTACTGGATGAATAATTGGATAAAATATAATCTATTCATGTTTTCCTCACTGCACACATGCATATTTCATAACTGCCACAGAAAAATCAAGATTCATCAGAAGTAAGATTGAGAAAAAGTTCCAGAGAGGAAGATTTAAGGGATAAATCTACCTTTGGCAACACATGAGCCTTAATTTTTAAACAGAACAAATCCAGAATTCACATAATGCAAAGCAGCTCAGGTATAGACCTCTGCAATGCAGCACGCTGACATTTTCTGTAACAAGTTTTGAACAACAATCAACCACCCGTGTTTCAAATCATTCTGCACATGGCATCTCAGCTAATCTGTAATCAGACGGTGACACTGTAGCCTTCCTGTGTCTATGTGTGTGCTTCGGGGGGGGAGTTGATCTAGCCTTGATTTTCTCTATATAGGTTTTTTTCTTTGCGACAGTGGTGGGTCCTTAAGACGGACATGATTCAATGCTGTGCTATTAGTGATGTCTCGTGCATTTGTGTGGCGACGTGATTGCATTCAGACGGTTGAATAAGGATGGTTCAGCGACAAAACAGCATTACTTTTTAAATGCTCCCGATTACCCGCTTTATGGTGCCATCTAAAGCTGGAGAGGCATGTGTTTGTGCTTCCTGCCACACAAACTGCAGGCAGTTTGATTTGAAAAGTGGCCAAGACTTACACAAAGGGCTCCATTCTGTTATTATTCTGAACAGACAGCAGTATAGAGCCCATAAGCTAAATTTACTGCTTTCAAAGCTGAAAGCTGCAACTTCTGAGTCACACTTGAGGGCAGCATTATACCAGGCCTGTCCTTCCACAAGCTCTTACGATAATGAGATACACAATAACTCAGCCATAACATCGGTTTAAGAGCATAATATATTACCTTCTGTATACACAGGGTATATCCATTTAAATATTCTATTCTAGAAAATAGGCAATATCTCTTGTGCTACTTTAGGTGCATAGCTTTGTAAAATATATATAAAAAGTCAATTGCAGTTGTCTCAGTTTGAGAAGCTCAGGGTTACTCTAAAAACAAGCAGCATGGATGAAGATGATTAGGACCTTTGGCTTCTTCTTTTCTCTTCTGGGTGAGATAAAACTGCAGTCTTGTCTGGAATTCTTCTCATAAAATACTCTGCATGTTTGCACAACAGGAGGCATTTTATCTTTTTCTGAGTGTTGATTTTTGCTCAACAGGCATGGCTGCATGCTACCTGCCAGCTCTCACCTTTTCTGTTTGTGTGGGGCTGTTTGCTTGAACCCTTCCCTTATCTGTCCATCTTGGTTTAGACAGATGCTCTCCATCGTCTGCTCTAATATAGATTCTAAGGGAATCATTCCCGTGTCTTCCCTCTGCAAATATTACATTCCTTTCTTTGCTCTCGGCTCCCCTCTTCTACTTTTGCTCCAATCGATGTGTCCAAAGCAGGACGTATAACCTTGTGTTTGAAGTACAGAGTGACAGGGTTGGACGGGAGAACCAGGAGTCAGAGACGGCAAAAGATGTGATATTGAAACCATTAAAGGATATTCAAATTCTTCTGTTAAATTATTTCTTTCTCTCATGTCTATAGCACACTTGAGAGGCCAGAGGAGCCAAATGATGTCAAGAGGAAATACGTGAAAAATCCAGAAACGTGCTTCTTTAGCAGATCTGGATGGCACAAGTGGCTTTGTGTTTTAATGAGGAGTTCTGGTGAGTTCAGGCAGACAGCAATATGTATTCTATGTGTGTGTCTGCTTGTTTTTCCAAGAGTCACCTTATATCCTTGGATGAGTCCATTCTGGGTCTCAGGGGGGGGCATGTCCCAAGTCACTTCCAGGCTGGTAGGAGACACCGCTGACACTTTGATAGACTGAGGCGCCACCGATGGAGCTGTGGCGAGCAAAGATTTTCAGTTAGCACGAATCTGTGTGCAGCTGCATATTAAAGAGACGGAATTACAGAAAAATGCGTTCAACCCTTCCAATTAGAAAAAGGCCTCAGGCAGTACCTTCACTGTACCTCACATATGCATGAACATTCAGCAGCATGTACCTGAGGCAAGAGAAAAGGCCATATCACCCCATTTCATCATTCTCTCCCAGAATTTCCTGACTCCCTCCTCCCGCTATGCTTCCGTATCCTCACCTTTCAGTCCTAAGTGTGTGTTACGAATGTCCCTGTACAACCTGCAAACATATTCACAAACGCATTCCGCGCTCTGCTTGAATTTAAATGATGCAGAGGAACTTGATGCAGTGTGAGGTCAATTGCAAAATTAAGCAGGTGGAGCTGAAACAATGAGAAAGCTGTTCTCATGCGTCTTGTCAGGGCTGTTTTATGAGTGTTGGACAGAATAGAATGTGCACACTTGATCTGAACCTAGGAAAGTGAAGGGCAGATTAACCATCACCACAAAACTGTTGACCTTGTGTAACCACAGTGATGCCAGTTGATGTCCCACTCTGATCATGTTTTGATCTACGTTCAAAGCGTTCCCAGTGGCCTTTCAATTCTGATTATGCCAATTTTAGCCAAAATCACAAAACCTGTGTCGTTTTCTAGGACATAGAAATTTGCCTCTGAGTTATGGATGGAACTGTTAGTCCATCTCACCTGTAAGTAAAAATTTTCTGTTTACAAGTTTCCTCCGCTAACTTAAAGCCCCTCACAATCTCAGCCTAACATTGCCCACACAACAAAAATATACAAATATTGGAGCTATCCAGCCGTACAGTTCTGAACCAGATGCCAGCTCAGATGAGGATAATGAAGACGTACATGGATCTATTTGTCTGTAAGTGGATGCATCAGAATGAAGCGGAGCAGGAAGCTTGTCTGCTCCTGACTCACAACAAGCTGCATAAAGAAATATTCAGAAATGTAATTTTGAGCTTATTATATATATATATATATATATAATCAGAAAAATGCTACAGGAACATGTTAAAGGAACATGTTAAAAACACTTAAAACACAATTTTCATCAGAGTAGGTATCTAAATTAATAAAGATGTTGGACGGTTAGAGCTTAATTACCATTTATTATTGTAAAACTGTGAAACTGATCTGACCTCAGAGCTTCTTTTTCTTATATGACTTTCTTTTTTATGGTTGGTTTAAAAGATTATATTAATTTTTCTGCTTTTTGCCACATTTTTTTAAATTAAACACATAAACATATCAAATAGACTGCTGTTTGTTTCCACAGCTTCTAAAATCTGAGTTGCAAGGCTGGAAAAACAAACCGCAGATCTTTGGGGAAGGAGTACTTTGTGAAAACTCAAGGAAGCCTACAAAAGAGACTTTTGAACAATCAGCAGACCTCACTGATCTGACTCCCACACTGGCTGATGAGGTAAAAGGAAGTTTGGTCAGACAGGTAACCAACAAGCCAGTGATTGCAAGGAATGAGAGGTACTTTGTGTAGATTGGCTGAGGAATTGCACAGAACTACAACTACCAGGTCTTTATGGTGGAGTGGTCAGACAAACTAGTCCTCAATGAAAGACAAATGACGACGTGCAGAGAGTTTTCAGGAAAGTCACTTGAATTTAGCCCTTAATGACCACAGAGAAAAGAATCCTCTTTTCTGAAGCTGAATTACTTCATCAAGATTCCGGAGACAAAACATACAAAACTTGGCACCTTATAAAATAACATGTTATACGTTACAACATGAAGATTGCATTATTATTCAGTGGAGTGTTTACCCCAGATAGAGTTTGTTGTCATAGAAAACAAATAAAATCTGTAGCGTTTGCTACATTACTATTGATTATATGATCAAGAAAATTTAGCATCTAGAAGTACATCGTTCAAAAACAACTTCAGGAAAACCAAAAACTTGTCACTCACAAAATTGTTATATTATTATTGTGAAAAATAATCAACTATTCCTATCCATGCAGGCCCATGAGGATTATGTAAAAGTAAATGAACACTACTTCAAAATCAGTTGAAACAGACTTAAGAGAGAGTCTGAGATGAAGTTGAAGTCTCAAAGCTAGTGGTAATCTAAATCACAACTTTAATTTGATTTGATTTATCTTGAAGAGTGAAAAAAAAAATCTGAAAATACTGTGAAAGCCTTAAAAGTTTCCAAGCCTCTATAATATTGATCCCGAGAGAAATTCTTTTGAGAAACTCAACAGATGCACTGACACTGCAACCATTTCCACTGAAGTTGAAAGTTTTGCCTAAGAAGAGTTGGAGAGAGTAAGGACTTATAGAACTCCTCTGATTTACAGATCTGAGGCTACAATTAATTTAAAGAGAAGTAATACGGGTGTTAAGTGGTTATTTTGCCTCTATTAGGACCACTGGAATATGACTTTAAAACATGCAATGTGCAGGGAAAAAAAGTTGAAGAAAATTCTGTTAAAGCAGCAGAAACTTATGTGGAAGATTTTTGGAATTTTTAAAAACATGATACAGAATTTAAAAAGCTGCAAAATCAACATAAATGCCCAGGAATAGAGTTCAAAAACATTAAAATTGTTTTTTTGCTTTTCTTACATCCTAAAAGGGATCTAGCAAGTGGAGGAAGTCATGATGACATTCACACCAAGGGTTTTATCTGGCTGACACTTACCAGCTTCTCCAACAGACACCTCCACTGCAGTGGATGGAGGGCTTTCTCCAATGATGTTGTAACTTGTCATTACAATCTGATAGCGAGTGAACCTCTTTAGTTCTGCAAAAAAAGAAAAAAATTCACTAAATCTCTGTTTAAATCTGAGCTTTACCTCTCCATCCTGCAGTAAATTACTTACGAGTCAATTCAAACTCTGTGAGTGAGGCACTGCTGACTGTCTTGAAGGTGCTCTTGGCTGAAAATTGAGGAAGAAAAATAAATGAGAAATAACTAAGTAGATCTTGACACTCCAACAATGACCAGTAAAATTATCTTGCAATTTACTTCCTCTGTTCTGTACTTAAGTTGCATTTTGACAACTCTTTGCTCTACTGTGCCTGGGGGACCTGGATTTTATTTAAGCAGCCTGTCCACTTCTTAATCTAGATCCTGAAAAGTAATTAAGCATACTCACCAGACAAAAACAACTTTTTCTTTTTTTTAGTTAATTAAATAATTATTTTATTTTTTACTTTTTATCTTATAGGGGCAGCGCTTGGGGGCTGGCGCCAGTGCTTGCCTCTAGGACTGGCTCCCTCTTGGCTCTTCTCTCTTTGTGTGGTGGCGGGTATGGGGGGTCGGCTCTTCATTCGATGGGGCCCCTGCGCTGGGGAGACTTGAGCCGAATGATGGGTGTGTGTGTGTTGTTTTACCAATCAGGGGGCAGTTTGGCAGCTGTCCCCAACCTACCCCAACCTACACTCCTTCCTTAAACGACCACTTATAAGACTGAACACAGGGGTCGGCTTGTGATGCACATCGGGGGTGAACCTCCCGTGGTCGCCGCATGGATTTGCCCCTCTCTCTCAGTTTTAAAAGCACCTTAGACATATAGAACCCTGGTGGGGGGGTACTTGGACACCCCTGCCAGCAAACAGGAGATGTCCCCTCGGTGCCCTACCCATCAATTTTAACTGCACCTTAAACATTTAAGGCCCCTTGCTGAGGGGGTGCTTGGACAGCACTGTGAGCAATCAGGAAATGTCCTCTCAGATGGCTCCAAGGGTGTGAAAATGTGTATGAATCTACCAGTGATGGTCAGAGGGGCCGTTTGGCCACGCCTCTGTCAGTCTGCCCTAGGACAGCTGTGGGTCCATCAGTAGCTTACCATCACCAAGTATAAATGAGGTGTAAATGAATAATGGATATACATTGTAAACGCTTTGAGTGTCTGGAAAAGCACAGATAAATCCAATCCATTATTATTATTATTAAAATTAAATTACACCCCTTATTGTAACGGTAAAACAAAACGAGAAGCTCTCATATCTGTTTGCTCAGATGTTGGACAGAACAAGTAAAAAAAAACAACATAAAAAAACAACTTTATCTTATTGCTCTTTCAAAGTGCAAAAGTGTGCACCCAAATGAGAAAAATGTCTGGTGAGGGCAATTTGATCAAGGCTTGGCCACAAGTCCACAATTTATCTCTAAAATAACTAAAACACATTTTCTCCTTTTTTTTTGACTTCTGGAGTACAATAGCAACCCATCCTAAGAGTTAAAAATGCTCTTTTCAGTCCTTGAAACCTGTTTATGCTTTGCAATTCCAAGTTTTGTACACATCACTGATGAACACATTCCATCACATCAAACACAGAAAGTTTTTTTAAGATATTCAATCTAAAATTTAGAAACACACAAACTAACAATGAATTATTATTCCATAACATTTGCATCAACATTTTATGTCACTTTTGTGTTTTTCTATTCCAATCATTTAAATAGTTTGACAAATAATCAAACTCTTATTTTGTTCTTTATTCTTCATTCATATTGTCACAGCTTATTTAACAACAAAATATTGAACCAGTAAACAAAAACCTGGTTCAATTTTTGTCAGACATGTTTTTGTGAAGGGAGCCAACATTTTTTTTGTTTTGTACAGTTCTTCATAATCCAAATCCTAAGAACTAAAGAGGTTAGGTTTTACTCATTGTAAGAGAACACACAGTATTTACTTTTCAATATTCAAAATTAGGATTTCATAAAATGACAATTATCCTTTACACTGGGAGTGTCAAGTTTTACATTTCTCATTCAGAGGTATAGTAATGAATGGGGCTAATTAAGCTTCTCCTAACACTGCCTCTCATCCAAATGAATGACTCACTTTTGGGGTTGTTTATTCCATTAGCAAAAAGACGTCATCACTGTAAACTTTGATGGACAGTAGTCCCTCACTACATTGCGGTTCACCTTTCGCAGGCTTGCTGTTTAGTTTATTTTTTTCAACTAGTCAGTTCATTTTAAGTGATTTTTTTTGTTTTGTTTTTGTCATGTTCTGTTTTCTTTATCAGTCTCACGAGGTTGATGTTGATCATCCACAGCTGTCTTCATTTATTTAATTTCCCTTTGTGTATTTTTGGGGGGTTTTTTGGCAGTCAGGTCATCTGCTTTGTCACATTTTTGTTTCCCCATGGTTTTTGTCATGTTTAAGTTTATTTAAAAAAATGTTTAAGTTTCTGCCACCAAGCCCAGTCTCCTGCTTTTTGCATCCTTCACTGCCGTTTCCTGACAACAGGTGCAGAAAGGTTTAAATGAGTGTTTGACATCATAAAGGTAACAGAGGCACTCACCTGTAATGAGGGCTCTTGTGGTGTTTTTGGTTGTTTGCACTTCTGCTTGTGGGAAACTGGATGCATTTGCTGGAAGCTCTCTGTAATACAGTCTGTAGCCAGCCAAAACCCCATTGATGCTTTCTTCCTTGGGACGCTGGGAACATACAAACAAGCAGACGTGTGTCCATGTATTATTGTAAAACTCTGAAAGTAATAAGAAAGCATCAAAAAGAACAATAGCTGGCAAGCAGAGCAGCACTTGAACTGCATTTTATCAACAGAACACTGTAAAGGCAGCGTATAGTGGCCTGGCAGTCACTCGGAAAAGCAAAGTGATGCTTCACTAGGTCTGGCACTCTTGTAAAGTGTGATGAAATTGCTGGTGACTTTGTGTTTTCATTGCCTCCTTCTACTTTGACATAAGGCTACAAGGATGAGATAAGACATTTACAGACAAAAGAGGAGGATAGACTAGATTTGAAGTAGCCAGAAAATATTTGCTATATTTTTTGCTCTTTTTCTCTTTTTCCTCTCAAGCTGAGCTGATTGTTGAGGACTCCTTTGCACCAATAGCCCATTTCCTGCTGTTGAAAACTGTCAGTATGCTAGTTGTTTCTCTGGACAGGATTTGTAACAGATGCTATAATTGTCTTTGCACTATTCATATTTGTTCATAATGATAATTTTAGAACAGCTCAAACTTACTTTTCCAACTTGCAATGGCTCGGATGTCTAAGTAATTACCCTGAGATTGTGTTTTGTCGTGTAGGTCTGTACTGTATTTAAAGAAAATACCTTCCACTGGACCAGCACTGACGTAGTTGTCGTCGGTTTTACTGAGAGGATCACTGGAGGCTCATTAGGAACTGCAAAAGAAGACAGTTTGTTCTTCCCTAGTTCTGTTAAACTATGCTTTGTAATCCATTAGTTCCCTTGTCTTCTCATTTTCTTCCTGTGCAGCATCCCTTTCATTGTCTCTTACCGTCCTGCAGAGTAGTAACAGCATCTGTCTCCTTGCTGAAGAGGCTGTCTCCAACATCATTGGTGGCCACCATCCGAAACTTGTATGAGGTGAAGGGCTTCAGTCTACAGACACAAATCCACTCTATTTCAGAAATGACTAATCAGTTTTTTCTTACAATTTAAAATCTTGAAGACTTACTGCACCATGACTTGGATTTTTTTGTGGTATTTTTAACCACGCTGAACCACGTCATATACACTTAATAGTCAACTGAGAGAAATGTATCCACAGCATTTTATGTAGCAGTTTTACAATACCTCTGTAAAAGCTCCAACTGTGAAATGGTAAACAGACCACTGGAAATGTCACTTCAAAGCCAGAGACATTTAAAGAGAAATGAAAGATGTACACATTGTTCAATAACTTGACATGTCGCAGTAGGTGCATAGATTATTAATTCAAGTGCATCACTTTGATGCTCTTTTTGAAAGTTGTAACAGTGGTGACTCCTCTGTCTAAATGCATCACCTTGGTAACAGCAGAGCACTTTAATCTGGCTTTCTGTTTCAACATTGAGTAGAACTAGAACTAGAACTAGTGGAACAGCAAAAGCTGTAGTAATCAAGCACATGAAGCTTTATTAGTCCAGCAACCCGGGTGGGACATTTGATGGAAACAATTTCAAAAATAAATTATCAATAAATGCATCTGAAAACCTTTGTAGTTCTACAAAGACAGCAAGTGTGGCTCTAACCCCAACTGATCCCAGCAGAGGGTCACTCCAATAAAATATTCTATTAGCACTGACCTGACGTTTTATTATTTTTTTTCAGTTTTTGATTCTTTGCTGAGTGCCTTAAAGACCCACTTTGATAAAAAAAAAAAAGTGTTTTTGGTTGTTTTAACATGTTCTGTTTAACAATTATCTGGAATTTTTCTGATGATGACCGACATATATATAATGTAATTAAGCTAAAAATTGCATTTCTCAGTATTTCTTTACTCAAATAATTTTGAATCAGGAGCAGACAATAAAAGCGATTTGAAAAAGAAATATCTGTATCTGTATCTTTGTATATGTGATATATCACATATCTGTGATTTCCAAAATATTCTGGGCGGGCTTCAAGCTCCCTAATTTGCTCCATTCTGATGTATCCACTTGCAGACGGCTAGATCCATGTATGTCTTTGTTTTCCTTGTCTGAGCTGGTATCTGGCTCAAAAGAATATGGATGGATAGCTCCAATATTGCAATGTGAAATATTCTTGCCATTTTTGTTACACTGGTAATGTTAGGTTGGGGGTGTTAGGGGCTGTAAGCTAGTGAAAAAGCATGTAAACAGATAACTCTCACTTATGGGTGACAGGAAGCGGGGATTGAACCAAATGAACAGTAAAAGTCGAACAGCCCAAGTTATCACACCAACAGTCTAATGAGTGTTATAACTAAATATATGTGTAATGATTGTCATCTTTCCTAATTATGACATCACCAAACACAAGACTTTCCCAAAATATCAGAATGAATATTAAACACTCATCTGTCCAAAAGCTGAGGATTTAACAGTCACCTGTCAATCATGTTTGCCATTTTCATGTGAAATATAAAATAAGATAATGAAGTCCTTAAAGAATTCTCTTCCAGTCCAGCTTTCAAGAACCTTATATCTAAGTGGTCCCCTTGGTGTGAAGTCATTACAGGGGTCAAGGGTTGCGTTTCTTTGTTACGTATCAGAGGAACAAATTAAGGAAGTTCAGCATGTTTGTTGGAGGGAAAAAGGAGTTTCATCTTATTGTGTGTGCGCTCTGCTTTGCTCAAATGCGTGATACAAGAGTAACAAAAGATGAAGTCAGGGGTTTGCCTCTGATCGGTGTATTCCTGCACCTGTATATGACGCATTTTTGCTCTGACTGTTTGTTTTTTCTGTACTGTTTTCTGCAGAAAAAAAACAGTGCGAAACACGTGTTGCCCTTTTGCCATTAAGCAATAATGAGCATGTTTTAGATTGTAACAATAGAAAATCTGTTTAAAAAAATTACAAAGCAAGGCTGTCAGCAGAAGTACTTATTAACATCACTATATAATAATTGCCGATTGGATGCAGAAATTGTTCTGGTCAATTTAAAACCACACATGGATTTTTTAACTATAAGAAAACAAAAAAGGTAAAAACTTCACAAGGAGCATCTTTATCACTTTGAATAATTTTCCTTTGAACTCCACTCTCCCAGACATGTTTTGCTCTTTCACCAGCCTTGGAAGACCTCAAAGACTCTTGAATAACAATTATCTCCCATCTTTCCTAAATGTCTCCCCTGGCAAGGTATTCTTATTGCAATATTACAACAACATCTGCATTTCTCCTCTGCCCAAGGAGAATGCATTAATGACCACAGAATAACAATATATGAGTCATATTGAAAACACTTAGTTCTAAAAGTCCTTATTATGAGGCTGATGTACATGCACTCAACAGGAGAGACTCGGAAACAAAACCAGTCTGGAATGCAAATTTTTTACTTCCTACCTCTAATTAAAAAGTGGAAAAACACTCTCCCCCTGTTTTAACTGTTTTAGCCCATTATCAAGGAAAGGTTAAGGAAGAAAATTGGTGGTAACAAGGAGCCTGCACATTTACCTGTAAGGTGTTTCTCTACACTTGTATTTAGTGTTTGGAGACTGAAGAGGGCCTGTCAGAAATTAAGCAGGCATCAAGGGAATAGATGAGACTTCCTGTATATTAATGAGACTGGTCCAATAGGGCCAAAAAATGCCCAAGAGATTTGTAGATAAAGTAGGAATAGAACATCAAAGATACCACGCTTAAACAGGGTGGGGTATGGAGAGCACTGGGAGGATCTTAAGGACAATGTTTCAGTATGAGTGTGCTGTAACTGAGTGTGTGTGTGTGCGCATGAGCCTGGGGGCCATGATGTTTTGGTTCTAAAGATGTCTCTGTGGAAAACAACAATTAGTACACATAAGACGTAAATGAGAAAGTGAGCATGTGGAGATGGAAGCTAATGAGCGATCGACTGAGCTGGAACACTTCATCAAAACAACAACAGCAACACCACAATAGCATAGAGACTGTCCCTGAGGCGGGTTAAAGAAGACTGATGCAGATATACTCAGACTAAACACTTCAGCATCTCAAACAGATCCGTGATGGCTTGTGAAGAGGAGCGCACAAACGACCAGAGAACAGGCTGGAACACACTGCACAATCATTGCAGTCCTGCTACTCAGACTGTTGGAAAAGTTGGAGTGGCTATCCACTCTGACCACTATCACCAACTGCCTTAATGACAGCAACAGAGAGAAACACGTGAATGCAAAGCAAAGGCACCGTAACGCTGAAGTCCATTTCAACACGCTGAGTCAGAGTGATGCTTGTAGAAAAATGGCTGGCTTGGATGGTGTAGAGCAGGGGTGTCAAACTCAAGTTCTCAAGGGCCGGCCTCCTGCTGGTTTAACCACAAGTCCTGCCTTATTTGCTACTGATTACCTGGATCAGGTGTGTTTAGCCAATAAGAACCTTCAACGGCAGGTTGGTTGGAAAACATGTAAAACACTGGCCCTCGAGGCCTGGAGTTTGACACTTCTGGTGTAGAGGGAGGGAAAGAGGCGGTGACGGCAACAAGGATCATAGATGAAAAGGTGAAAAATATGGTTAAAAGAGAAAAAGGATAATCGGCACCAAAACTTGAAAGCGTAAAGGAAAACTGATGAAAAAATAAGGGATTATAGGAAAGGCAGAGCAGTTCCTGCTGTGCTCGTGTGATTAGGTGACTGAGATTATCCCTGTTTATGCAGTAATTATGATAATTCCTCTCAATGTGTCGCTTTTTAATAATATTTTTTCAATGTAATTTGTGTTTTAATACGCAAAGCTTTTTTGTACCGTACATCCTTAAAAAGAAAAACTCCCTGACTGCATTTTAATTCTCTGTTCTTCATTTTGAATTCACTGCCATCTTCTCTACATTCCTTTTTCCTCCCCAAGGATGCAACGTATTTTAAGTTTTTAATAGACCTCCTATTTTAATTAAGATCCAACATGCTGTGCTTCATAAAATGCCCATTTTAGAAATTTTAAGGAAAGAAAAAATGCAACTTGTTATATTTCTATTTTAACAGGGTGAAAATATAGTTAAGAGAGGGATTATTTTGTGTTACCCTTGTTTAACTTGCTGTCATTACATGACTAAATAAATGACTAAATAAGACTAAATAGCTAACTTATGTTTGAAGCCAATAAATAAGGTCTTTAAAAATCAAAAGTGATTTCCTAATTTTCAACAACTTGCACAACTCAATGACAACAACACCACTGTACGCGTGTGCTGTATGTTTGCACCTGTCCACAGTCCAGGAGGTCACATTGTGCGGGATGTTGGTGATGTGGGTCTTCCAAGTCCCATTGAGTATTTCCCTGAGCTGCAGAGTAAAGTATCTCAGAGGGGAGGAGCCTGAACCACTGATTCCCCAGTACAGGTGCAGTCGGCGAGCTTCAACCTCATCCTGGGGGGCAGCCAACTTCTTAGGTGGTTGAGGACGCTCTGACGATGTGACAAAAAATGAGATAATACATTTACAGACAAAAAGGAATAATAAAATTGGTACAATTTGAAACAGAAAAAATTCAAGGCAATGTGTATTAAGGATCAGGATTTCAGCTTTTTTTCCATTCATCCACACATCCAACCATCCATGCATTTTCTTAACAAGCTGATTCCCATTCTGAGTCATGGGGCTGACAGACTCAACCCAGCTACTGTTGGAGAAAGGAGGGTATACCATGAACAGGTCACCAGTCTCTTGCAGGGCCCATAAAGCGTGTTTTTGGGCTGTGAGAGGAAGCAGGAGTGTCCAGAAAAAAACTCACACATGTACGGGAAGAACATGCAAACTCCACACAGAAAAGTTCCAGCCGAGATTCAAATCAGGGCCTTCTTGGTGTGAAACCAAGAAGTGCTAACCACTGTTCCACTTCTTTTTGTAACATTCTCTTTTTATTTTCTTCTTGTTTCCCTCAGAAATATTTCATTTTTTCTAAGTTTTATCATGTTTAATTTTGTCTACTGGCTTCCTCATAAATGACTCAATCACCATCAGCTTTCTTTTTGATTTAGGTCCTGCATCCTCAGTATTACCAGTGAACTTTGTGAATTTTAGTTGGACATTATTCTGGTGTTGCTACTGTTTTGACTGAAGACTTGAATGCTTAGAAATGGTCTTATTAGTCAAAAAAAACATTCTAGTTTCCTGAAGTTTACATTTAGTCAGCAGTAGAGTCAACATGAAGATGGCACAGGCTGCTTAAACTTTACTTTTAAACGTTCAAGGAAATGCATATGTTTAGACCTTAATCACATTTCTGTCATTTTAATGCTTTAATTCGATTTTTAAGAAATGCACCTGTCAGCCAGTTACTTACATACAAAGAATAGCTGCTGAAACAGACTCTGCAGCTAAAATGTTGTGGAAATGGATAAAACTGAGCAAACAGATATCAAACAAAACATTTGAAGCAGACTTTTTATGCTACCTTGACATTTTTTTGTGCTGCAGCATCAAACTGAACTATCTAATTACTGCAGTATCTATAAACGTGTGTCTTAAAAGATCATTAGTGCGCATGTTTTCATCAGTCCTTGCTGTTCAATTGTAAGATGAAAGATGGCTCTTGTAGTCAGTGTCTTTAAACAACGGCAGTCATAGTGGTGGGCCTTGGTGCACAGATGCATGTGCATGCAAATAAGAACCCAGCCATAAGCGTAAGTGTCTAATTTCAGGGGCATAGTGCCATTGATTAAGCCTGGAAATAAAAAGAACTATTGATCGTCTTTAAAGTTTAATTAATCTTCACTTATTTTTTCGAGCATGCACGGTCACACTCACGTAGGCTTGACCTCCTTCACTCACCCAAATCACAAGTAATTTCAGTCAAATTTGTTTGTCTCCTTAAAAACCACCCAACCTTATAAATATTTAATTTTCCAAACCCAACCAACATCTAACCTCTACTGTCTTTCAAATGCCATCTGCAGCTTATTTTTTGTTTCTATTTTCTGGCACTAAATTATACAACTAGTAAATGCCTTAAAGCATAAGCAGAAACCTACTGTACAAAAGAGAGACACAAAGAAACAAGGTTAGTACTGGAACATTACAAAAGAAAAGGAGAAACAGGGCTGTGGGCTAAATTTAGCTAATGATGTCATTTTGCCTATTACCTTATCGGTTATCAATGTTTAGAGGCAAACAATTGCACCACTTTATCTGTGTAAAGGGAGTTACCCATTTATCTGTACTGCATGCAGCCAAAAACACTATCAATCTCAAAGCTTATTTTCTTTTTCCAGGGATTAAGGTGGTCTCTTTAGGATCATCTGATAGATGTTTCTATTAGGCCATTTTGTTTGTCTCACAGCAAAATGACCCATTACGTTATTGAAGTGGAACAAAATCCATTTCTAAAGAAGCGCTGGTAATATAGTTGCAAATGTTATGTCTGATCCAGTTATAAAACCTGCGCATGACATTAGGCTTTTGTTTTTCCACAAAAATTCACTTAACTGTCACATATGAATTCCACTGGAATGTTTCGATTTCTTGACTTCACTTGATGCTTCTGTTATTTTGACAGACAAAGCCAAGGAGCAAAAAATCTGTTTGAGTTGTCTCTCAGTCTTGGAGCTAAGCCACAAGTATTCACATACTTGAGATGGCAGCAGCACTTCTAATAAATTCTAAAAGTGATCTTTTATTTGGTGGGATGCTTCCTTTCAATTTGGAAAGGTTCTGTTTTTAACAACAAATATGTGAAATGTATCTTCTCAAGTATTTTTGTGACTTACTGACAACTGATAAAGTTGTTTAAAAAACATTTTAGTGTGTTTTAATGATTAACTCTAATTATAGCAAAAAATTAATCTGGTTGATCAAAACTTATAATTGTTGTTAATGAGTATGATTGTAAACAGAACATTGTGGACATATTCCAGGATTAAAAAGGTTAATTTGCAAGAAGTAATGCTCTCATCTCTCATGATCATTAGAAAGATGATAAGGGAAAATACACAAAGCACTGTGCGACAGGTGAGGTGAATACAATGGAACATTTATATCTGTCACTGTGTTACACTGTGTTACAGCAGCTGGGTTTGTTTAAGTTCTGTTCGTTTTTTTGTCTGCTGGCTGTCCCCCCAGCACGTCTCTGACTTCCACTAACTGATGGGTATCAGCTGATTTAGCCAGCTGACCTTGCAGTGCAGATCAGCTGGAGAACTAAGGATGTCTGCAGAGAGAACACTTGGCCGATCTCTGTGTTGCTCTTTGAGCTGCTCAACATTATAGTGGATTTGTAAATAGTTGTAAATAGCATCTATAAAATAAGCTGTCTTTTTGTAATGTTAGATATCCCAGTGGTTTAGGTTATAAAATCCTTTATTTTGGAATGTGGAGTTTTCCGTTTGTTTTTTGTTTTTTAGTGACTCTTTGAGTTGTAGGTCAAAACAATTGGGGACTTGTCCAAGATCATAGGATCATTGAAAAAGAACCAGTGCTTCTGAGTAAAAGAAACAAAACTATTGTTATAATGTAGTTAAGTGTATATTGTGTGAAGTCTCTGAGTCTTACATGATTCCTGTCTCGAGTGGATTAGCAGATCTTGTATGTGGTGTTTTGGTCATTAGGGTGTTGCAGGATCTTTGGTAAATCAGCTGGTGTGGTCGAGCTGAAAAGTGAAGCATTGGCTGTTCCTACTGATGAGACTACTTTCATCCTGAAAGTGATGCAGCACAAATGCAGATAAGAGTTTAACCTTTCCCCAAAAGGGACAGGTGAAAATGATACACTTTCTTAGTCTAAAGCTTTCTCTTTAAAATCAATCCTGGCTTAAAATAAAGTCCAGAATTAAGTTTCATTGTGCACGTCTTCAGGTACAGGAGTGGAAGAAAGTAGGAATTTCAGCTGCAAATAAAAAAGCTTGGCCGAGAAAACATTCAAGTTGTGCCAGTTGGAGCTGCATGCAGCATCTGTGCCTCCTTCAGGTAAGTCTCAAGGGGCTGGAACCACCTAACAAACTTCTAAGCGTGCTTTGCTAATACTTTGAATCAGCCGCCTGATGTGTGGGGCCTCTTACAACAGTCTCCACTGTCTGGTAAAGTAAAGGGAGCACGTTTAGAACTGTCAGTCGCTGATAGTTGTGTGCTTGATAAACTTAAAAGCGCTATACTTGGGGCTTTAAACTAGTGCCAGAAGCATACAGACAGACGTTTTGGAGTCTGAAGAAGAAAACTTGTGGACTTTGGTTGAGAAAAAGGAATTCTTTTTGACAGATGGTGTACAGCCAGAAAAGCCCATGTCATCACGTTACTGCAAGAGCCTCTGTTGCTAGGAGTTCAAGAGCTGTCTGCCTAAGCAGGTGGTTATGTACCTGAATGAGCAAAAGGTAACATCCTTGACGCAAGATGCTGTTCTGGCAGATGAGGTTGTGCTAACGCATAAATGTCTTGTTGTTAGTCGTAACGTTTATCAGGATGCCACCCAATCAACAAATGATAAACAGGATGAGAACAACACTTCTCCAAGGTCCAAGAATGGAAGACCAACATGTTTTTTACTGCCATAAAATTGGTAAGAGGCTTGCAGATTGCAACATTTTGGCACAGACACAGGTGTCTACTTATTAACTGCTGAAAGATATAGGTTTAACTAAAGCTAATCTTTCTAAAGCCAAATGAAATCCTTTGGTAAATTACATTATAATTTTAGACAAAGGTATACATCTTGGAGAAGTGCAAGAGTAGTGCGCCAAAATCAACTTAAAATGAGCACAATGAGTTGTTTATTTGTTAAAAGGGTTCTGTTAAGTAAACTTTAAGTGCATGCTTTAGAACTTTGCCTGAACCTCATGCTTTCCTTGAGCTCAAGGGTTCCCGCACATCTGCTGGTGTGAAAGAGAAAGTTTTGTGTGTCCCCTATTACCCATGGTGTTTCTCGCTGGTCAGTGTTGTGAACCTCAAAGTGAGCATAAAACTCATTTAGTTCATCCCTCCGCTCCTCAGCATGATTTGCCTCAAGCTCTTCCACATATAACAAATGATGAGTGTCTGGTTTTGTGTGCTATCTCTCTCTAGCTCTACTAAGTATTAGCCTGAGTAAAGGATCTACTGAGGTCAAACATACTTTTTTTGGCAGACCTTGAGAAAAATACACCCAACATGCAGTATAATCAAAATTTAACAGATAATCCAATGTATACATGTGTAAATGTATAACAATGATTGACTAAAACAGTGTTGACAATAACGGTGATAATTAGCCTGAAGTGGATGAATCTGTCTACAATGTTGCAGCTCATTGGGGCTTTTTATTTTTCTGTATATGTGTAGCATAAAATTATCTGAAACACAAAGACATTTAAACATTTCAAGGAAATAAATAAATTAGAATACGCTTTTTAAAAAGGGGATAGAGAAGAAAAGAGATTTTTTTCTCTGTACTTAAGGGTCCTCCTTTGTGTTTTCTAAGTCAGAACATTTTTGTAGTGGTTCTTTTAAGCATTTATTCAGACCTATTTTGGATAAGGTTTTTAAGTACAGACTCCTATATTTTAGGATTAAAGCTTCTTTTTGCACTTTTCATCAAAAATCTAGGTCCGTGACGGCTTCACCCTCACAAAAACCCTCTTGATGCACTCTAATGCTTGTTGGTGAATTTGTGCCGACACTTCACTGTTGGATTCAATTTTTGAACAAACATAACAATGAATATAGACGAAGACTAAAAAACAACAATTATGTCTCAGTATTTAATGCTTCTTAAAAGTCAGCGTTGCTGAACACCACTAATTTACACAAACAAAGATGCCCTTTTATCTGCTTTTTCCAGGACTTCAAGTACAGCTCTTGATGTGTATAGATTTATTTTATTTTTTCACATTTATTATAACTCAGGTGTTAAAATAAAAATAAAGTCCTTCATAATTTACTTATATTTTATTTGAACTATTTCATCTCCACCCACGTAGATGGTATTTTAGCAAGAATGCATTAACAAACAGTCTGGCTTGCCTGAAATTCTTCAACATTTCTTTTGTGTTTACAATAAAGTTCTTAACTGCAGCAACTTTTGTCAACAGCAGCAGAAAGTTCCCAAAACTAAATTTAAATGCAGCTATTGTTGCAGGATTGGATTGCTTCCACCCCTGCCCTTTGGAACTGTGTGATAATGTGTCTTTCAATATGCAAATGAGTGCACCTGCCCTCTGGATTGCACCTCCCTTTTTCAGACCGCTACAACTAACTGAAACCAGCATGCCACACCCCTCGATTTAATCTGGACCAACAGCTGATCATTCCACTCGCTTTGAAAGCACAGATTAACACTTGATCAATGCTGCTGGATTTCGTTAGAGTGGTTTGGCTTTGGGCCTCAGACTGCAGCTAGCTGTAGTATTTATCTGTGCTTACTTATTGATGTGCTCTTGCTGAGATAATAGTTTTATTTTGGGAAGTAGATTTGTGCTAATGCATTTTAATTTGGTAAATCTAGCACCTGCAGTGCCAATGTTTAGGTTATTTAAGTAAGTGTACCATGTGTTAAGGCTGTATGTCTTCATTTATGTTAGTGCCCCTTTGTGTTGTTTGGCCCCGTCTCCCCCTTTCTGTTTTACTCCTATCAAGCTACTGTCATACAAAGCACCCCACCAGAAAAAAAAAAAAAAAGAAAAACATATTTGGAAACTGGGGTAAAACTTTGTAACTAATACTAAGAACACATTGACTGTGACTCATGTGGCAACTTTGCTCCCATATGTGCGTACAAAAAATGTGTATAGAAACCGAAAGTTAATTCTCATCAGGCAAATTAGTTTAATGGCACCTTTACTATCTTATGAAAAACATGGAACATGTTGAAAGAGTAGCTTGGGTTAATTTATTTATGTGAGTTCTACAAAGGCGCCAGCAAAGATCCTGCACATTTGGGTTTCTAAGATCATGCAGAGATGCTCCTAGTACAGTAGGTTTAACCATCTACTGTAGGTGTCAGGAGTCTGAGCTCTGTCTCCTTTTCTCGTAACCGGCGGCAGCCATCTCCTGAATACTGACAATTCATCTCCCATCAACCCCAGCACACAGCTTCTGGATGCCTCTAACCTGACATTCATCTGCTAATCAGCCACAGGACACTTAAACACTGCTCAGAGCCACGCTCAGTGTGAAGTATTGTTTGTGCCATTCAGCCTGCATATCCTGTTCTGATCACCTGTTTACTTGACCCTGCTTAGTATTAACTCTGCCTCTTTGCCTCCCTGCCCCGACCTTGCCTGGACTCTGACCCTGATTTAGCTTTGTGGACTTTAAGCTGAGCTTTGCTCCTGTCTGCCAGTCTGAGTCAATAAAACCTGCTGCACATGGAACCAGCTGTCTGCCTGTTTGCGAGAGTAGAAGCTGCGTTTGGATAACAGTTGCTTTATTTTGGACTTCTGTCACTCTGTGACCCAGTTTGATGACTTCCTGTCCTGCATTAGTTTAATTATTGTCTTAATAAAAAAAAAAATTAAGAAGCTTAGAAAAAACACAAATAGCAATGATGAACTTTTCTTCTTCCTTGCTGATTTTGGATCACTATCAACACATCACTACCACGCCAAATCATGGACTGTTTGATGAGAATATTTGCCAAAGTTCTGATGAACTATGGAAAATGTTCCCTTTAAAGTTTTTCCTGTACCACCTGACAGCCCCTGATGTCCACTAATCATGCTGCAACGGCCACTAAAATCACCTCTTGCCGTGTCTGTACATCCCCTTAACATAGAAACTGGCTGATGGCAGTAGAAAAAAATGTTTAGTGTGAAAGCAGCATTAAAAAAACTGTATATTAGATTTAATCATTTAGTCTTCTCTTTGTGTTACCCATTTCTATACACCCAAAGAAGACAACAACTATTATGTACTTGGATAAATTTTTTAAAATACATATATCTGTTCAAATGTATTGATGTAATTGACGAGCAAGACATTTGTGTCCAAGCCTGGTACTATTTTATTTAACAGGATCCTTTTGACATTCATTTGAATAACTACGCATTTCTTTCAGCTTTGGTATTTTATCACTACTGTGTAATATCAGCTATGGTACTGATGTACTAAATAGTTGTTTCGTAATTAAAAACAATAAGTGTCACCCTAACAATAAAATCCTAGTCTTCTTATTCCTCATATAACCCTAAAAAGTATTGGTCTAGTAATACTAGTTTTCCTTAGTATTTTGTGAGCTGAACAAAGAAGCCTGACATTAAATCCATCATCACGGTCATTGACGACATAAAACATTCAACATCAGGAGTGATTAAAAAAGAATTAGCAAGCACTTTGAAAAACTTTCAAAACATAAGTAGAAAGATGCCTATATGACGGTATAGCTGCTGAGCTCAGAGCTGAGCAAGTCTTTGTGTGTAGGAATTTTTAAATTAAGAGGCATAAGTTCTATTATAGGAAATAATGAGTGTCATTGGAAGATAAATGAGATTTTCTTGTATCTTTGACAGTAAAGACATTTTCTAGGGAACTTTAGCAAAAAAAAGAAAAAATGTAGGGAACAGTCTCGAAATTACAAAATGAAATGCTCAACAGCATGATGGTGATTCATGTACAAAGAGCGCAAAGAAACAACAAAACACCATACAAAACACAATCAACACGAAGATATCATTGATCTCTCAAGAATCTTCAAAATTGAAATTACTGAGCAAAAACCTGAGCAGTTCGTGAAACCATGGAGACTTCTGGTACAAAAAAACCCCTTTCTGGTCCAGCTGGGCCAGATGAACTTGGTGAAATACATAACAACAAAAACGAAAATGAAAACCTGTTTGTTCCACTGTTTGTGGTCTAAACTCAGATATCTACAATAAAAGATGACCGACAACACAAACATCACATGTGAGAAGACAATTGGCTTTGCAGGAACAGAAAACCAGTAAACATGTTACAAAATATGTCTAAAACTGGTGTCTCTTGAGATAGCATCAGTGTAAAGTGTAAGTGAAAGTGTTTACTATGAAGGTTTATTCTCAAAAATTCTATTGAGGTGTTGGTAAGTGTTTAATCTTGAAAACAGCCTTAAGAACTCTCCCTGTGGTTTTACTTTGTTCTTGCAGACATAAAGTCCTATGAGATTTAGAGTTTCTGAATTAAAAGAGAACAAAAAAAAACTGCTTGGTCTATAGCAGGTGTTTGAATATTAAAGTAGAAATGCAATGAAAAATAACCCATGACATCCTACCATGTCAGTAATTACTAAAAAATATATCTGAGCCAAAAATCAACTCTAATCTTTGAATTAGAAACCTGATGGCTTTTTATCTACTTCATAGAATAAACTTTTGATCAGTTTTATAATTAAAGCTAGTTTAAATGATCCTTTTAATATACTTTTATAGGCTGCTGAAGGAAATCCCATGATGCACCGGGAACTTACTTTTCATGTTTTTATAAATCATTGGTGCAATAACTAGATCTGGATTTCTTAATCAGATGCTTTCATGTTTCTTCTCTGTCCTTAATACTAAAAGGTTGAGACTAACAGGCATCTTATCTAAGTCTTTTTAGATGGACATTTCTTTATTATTTGTGTGTGTGTGTGTAAGTGTGAGTGTATTTGCTCAAAAGAAATTATTGTTTATGCAATATGCTACAAGATGGTTTATGTTATTAATTATATTAAATTATATACTTTTACTTTTATGCATTGCTGTAAGAAAATGAGTCATTTTTAGTCTTTCTGATATAAAAAGCCCCTGACTAGAAGACTATATTTTTTAGTCCAGTTT
Source organism: Oryzias celebensis (assembly GCA_014656515.1). Taxonomy (NCBI): domain Eukaryota; kingdom Metazoa; phylum Chordata; class Actinopteri; order Beloniformes; family Adrianichthyidae; genus Oryzias; species Oryzias celebensis. Next base: position 23,814,163 of record BNCR01000001.1, on the reverse strand, counting down.
TGTTCATCAAACCTCCTCAAACCTGATCTTTTCCACATTTTAAACACAGACCGGTAACATATAGTGTTTTGCTTATCTTTGTGACACAGAGAAGCAAACAGTGACAGCAAAGGTTAAAAGAATATGCCAAAGACATAAATGTAAGTGACAGAAGAAGGAAGAGGGATAAATGCATGTTTGTCCAGACAAAAAGAGATAAAAGCACTGTGATCTTTGAATCAAAGGAGGATAAAAATCTAGACTTATTTGTTTGCAGACTTAAGGAAAAAAAGACAGGACAGCTCTTGGTCAGATCCCTCTTTTAAAGGCAAGTCCTCACTGGCTGTCAGTTCCAATCTTGACGATAGTGGTTAAATGTCTGCTGTCTTGAGCTTTTCGAGATAAAACTGCAGCAGACTTGCAGTCACAATACCCACGTTGTTTTGCCAATTTGCTCTGTAACCTGAATACCTTCCTTTTGTTCCCCAATCCACTGACAGTTGAAATAAGGTAGAGTTTCACTTCACCTCTTTTGGTTCATGTCTTCAAAAAGCCCTTTAACTGACATTATATCAATGTTAAAACAAAACTTTAAATAAGAAGATATTTATTTAGTTCAGCAAATAACGCTGATGACTGACAGATCTGCCTTCACCTTTTCTTCCACTTTTGATAAAAAGCGTCAAGTCCCATGCAAATGCATGTTCAATCAAAATTAAATTTTAGTACGCTCTTTTATGAGATTACCATCAGTCATTCTGAGTGAAGTCAGCAAGAAGGACTATGTATCCCATTAGAAGGCAGCTCATTTTATTTACTCCAAAAGATACTTGTTTTAAATAAATGCTTAATTTGGCCTAAGCAAACCCTGTTAGGACACTGTCCTTAATCATACTGCACAGTTTTTAATTTTCTATCCTTCAAAAAAAAAGGGCGACACAGGAAACAAAATGTACAGAATTGTAATATATTTTTCCAGTCCTGCCAGAATGCTAAATTTCAACAGATGTCTCCCAAACCCAAACACGCTGTCCTGCATGTTTCAGTGCTACTTTGCTCAAACACACCTTATTCGGCTCATTACCAACCTTTGCAGAGACCGTACAATGACTGCCATTAAAGCCAGGTGTACAACACATGGTAAGATAGTAAACAAGCAGAGCTGTGTGCCCCGAGGACAAAGGTTGGGAAACTCTGGTATAAGAGGCAACTCATTTTAAAATCTAAGAAAAATATACATTTATCCTTGGTTATTATGTTTATTGATGTACTGCTGCGTTTCAGCAATCATGCAACTGCTCTGTTAATTAAAATAGCCATGACACAAACCCTAACAAAATTTTAATGCTGATTCCAACTCTAAAGTCAGTGAATACTCTCAACATTTAAATTGAAAGGACCAGGATATATGTATTGCTTAGTAAAAGCACTACAAAAAGATCTGGTGAATATGAAAGGGCTTTCCTTATAAACATATAAAAAACAAGTGAAAATACCCCCCACAAGCACACACACACACACACACACACACACATACTAATAATTTACAAAGCCAATTTTTACCAAGTTGTTGAGGAAAAACATAAACTTTGAGCAGGGCTGGCCCTGGGCATAGGTGACCATAGGCTGCTGCCTAGGGGCGCCATATGCTGGAAATGACAATGATTAGGCTGATGTTTTTTTTAAATTTAAGTTTATGACAGTTTTTACAAGTTCGTTACAGTTAGATACACCACTCATTTAGTTCCATCAGCATCTAAAGTCTCTGGCTTGGCTCAGAGATGATACTTTGGATCACAAAATAAAAAAAGAGCATACCAGCAGCAGGTTACTGCATCTCTGCAGCTCTGACTCCACTTCTGTCTTCCTGATGTTTACAACTGTGTACACTAAGAGTTATCACACATAAGAAAATGAGAAATAATAACAGATTTTCAAACTATACAAGTGATCAGGACTTTTGTTTCCCATAATTAAAAGTGGCCGGTTATAATGGCTATTGTTTATTGTTGCACAATTGGCTAATTTAATGTTTTAAAATATAGAAAACATGATCTAACACATATTTAAGTCATGACTAAATGCCTCAGCACAAATCAACAAAACAGGGACCCATTCCACATCTACAAAAGCATTATAAAAGATAAATGACAACATAAATGAAATTCCAGTTTTTAAAAAAAGGGCAAGAAATGAGGATGGAGAAGAATACAGAGTTAATGTACAGAAGCATAAAGCAACAAGCATGAGGGTAGTGGATTGTGTTGTCTGTGTTAGCCAGCGAGGTTCAGTCAGAAGAGTTATGAGTGCACCCACGCCCAGATAGCTTTCAGCCCTTCCTTCGGTGTGGAATGACTTTTGAGACCAAGCGAAGAATGCTTGTGTGCGAGACTGGCAACAGCTCCATGACTTACAGCGCAAGATTGAGCTAAGACAGGTGCAGACTCGGGATATTACACTGTAGGACATCATAAATTACTGAAATTTGATTTGAGTAACCAGAGGTAGAAAAGTGAAAGTTAAGAAGTAATACAAGAAAAAATGATGGAGTAACATGAGTCATTCTGGATTTAGTAAAAATGAACATGTGTCGTCACAATAGATTCAAAACTTTTACTGCTGGTGCTGAGAAAATAGACTAAATGTCTGTGGAGTAGTCAAGGTGAGATATGAGCAATCACCTGCTGTTCAGTTGAATCCTGCATGAAGATAGAGGTCTTATAGTCAGAAAAGAATAGCTGCAATGGAGTAGCCAGTAACAATTTCAAACAAATGTTGGCCGCATTGGCAAAGAGCTCAGACCAGCTGAAGGAGGCATTTCTTCCTCATTACAAACATGGTATACAGTAGATAGCTGATCTCCTCATCGGAGCATGTGGCAAAAACAACATAATCTTCTGCATGCTTTACCCTTACTGTTACAGCTTAAGAGCGCTCAGCCTCATATGTTTCAATTTTCAATAGGCAGATATGACAGTCCATAATAATGCAACAAATTTGTAAAATTGTTTAATTGCAACTTTTTAAAAACTGTTATTAGACTGGTAATTTATTTTGCAAGTATTTTCCTAAGTTTCATTAATACAGTGACAGACGCAAAATATCAAAAATATTAATGATAAAACAAACATAAAATGTGTTAACTAAAAAACTGTAATGTATTAGATGTTCTAGGAAGAGAGGGAAGTCTGGGCATCTTTACTTAGGATGCTGCCCCCACAACCCGGTCCAGGATGAGCGGAAGCAAATAGATGGATGGATAGTTGTCCTTCAGTTTAACGCAGGACTGAAGCCATATTTAGCCTTTGTTCAGCAACATGCTTAAGAATGAGCTGAAGGAGACACAATGCCACAAATCTTAGCCATGGACAGGGCTTTTTGGTTTTCATGAATTCTGTTCGTGTTTGAACTATTGTCGGTGAAATGTGTAAGAAGGTGCATAAACACCAGTCAAAAGGCTGGACACTCTTGTCTATTTTAATAAATAGATAAAATGAGTCCAAACGTTTGACAATCTCAAAGCTTTCCCAACATACCGGTGGTCAGGACTTTGGCCATGTAGTAATCCTAAATAAACTACACACCTAATATAGTGTTCTTCTTTGAAACTCGTGTTATGGTAGTGTTGCTTTGTTGATATTGAATAAGAAAGCAAATTAAACTGAGAAAATTTAGGATTGCTCAGTTTTGTGTATTTTCAGTTTCATTTAAAGCTATTTTTAAGGCAAAAAAGCTTTAGTTATTTAGAAATAAGAGTTGCTAATATTATTATTGAGGTTCAACCTTTGTTTAGAAATCTCTAGGTATGTAAAACCTATTTCATTCCCAAATAAAAATCAGCTTTGTTTAGACATTTTACAAACAATTCCATACTGAAATGAATGACATTAAAAAGTACATTAATTGAATTCTGAACTTGATAACTAAAACTTATTCATTCAGTATTACTGTTTTAAGGCTGTACAGTGAAACTGTGGTTAACGCTCTTGCCTCACAGCAAGAAGGTTCAAGTCCAGGTAGGGACCTTGCTATACAGAGTTTGCATGCGTAGGTTCTCTCCAGGGACTCCGGCTTCCTTCCACCACGAAAAAACATGCTTCACCGGTTAAGTGGTCACTCTAAATTGTCACTGTGTGTGTATGGGTGGGCGACTGTAGCCTTGCGACAGACTGGCGACCTGTCCAGGGTATACCCTGCCTTTGCCCAACAGTAGCCGGGTTAGGCTCCCGTGACCCCGAAAGGGATAAAATGGATGGATGGATTATTGATTTAACAGTTCAACTACCAAGGCTTCTGTCACAAAGAAAAACTCAATTTTTGCATGGTTTTAAAAAGATGCAAGGAGGATTTTTAAGACTGAGAAACTCAGTACCTTTTGAAAACCACACTCTCGCGAACAATATAGAAGAGTGGGGATGGCGAGGTCAACTTTAAATTATAAAACCTTGGACTTTTTTCTTCTCTTTTTTATTCTAGTCTATCTTTAGGAAACATACCAAACACTAACAAATTATTTATCACGTATGGCATATAGACTCACAAATACATTGCAAGAGTTTGGTTGGTGTTGAATCCAACTGTCATGCACTAAAATAGCTGCAAGTAAACTTAGAATCTTTCATTCCATAAATCACTATGACATAAACCACTGTGTACTTTAAGTATTGATAGTTGTGTTGTAAGCAAAGAAAATCCTAAATCATAAAGTGCGTCCTTTACCTCTGCGTTCAGTGGTAACCACGAGGGCCTCCTGTCGTTCGCCCCAGCCCACGGCGGTTCGAGCAATAAGGTGGAACACATAGGTCTGCTCAGACAAAAGTCCTGTGACAGTGAACTGGCGAGCGTTGGACCCCACTTCAACTGTGGTCCATCGCTGAGGATCCTTACGGTCGAGGCGGTAGGATATCTGGTAGCCTAAAGACAAACCAGAAAAAAGCAAAAGTCAAAAGGGAGATTATGTACATTATTGCATCCATATTTACGTATGTATGCATTTGTGTGTCTTTGTCCGCTTAAGGGTTTAAAGTCAACATACAATAAACAAAAAAGAAACATGAAAACGACAATTCCAGACCTGCATAAAACACAAAAAGATGTTTTTCTGGAGTAATAGAAACTACATTTCTATATTACGTGAAAAAAGTAACAGAAACAATTTTGATATTGAACTGCGGCTCAATTCTATTTCACATACATGAATTCTCTTTCACTGTACATGTACAGTCTTTACTGTGACCATGGCACTGAGCCACAGTGTACATGGCTTGTTGCTGTTTCTCTGTCCCATGTGCAGCAGGCCATGTAATAACACTAACATCTCCCACCACATGCACGCACACACACATTCAAACCACTGATCCCTGTCAAAGCTTTGCACAGGCCACTGGCAACTCACAAAGACTCTTATTACTAGGATTGCATTATATATCCAAATACACCCACACACACACTGTGCAACTGCAGACGGATACAAAACATGCAAGTAAGCGGATGTGATTAGTTCACACTGAGACTGTAAGGATAATACTTTGCTCAGAGGCACCTGATCTGGATGAGCGGTTGATAATCTCATCAGATACCCTGATTATGTAGAAATCTGAATGCCGGGTGTGTATTAAAGTGAAAACGTGGAATCACAAACTGCATGAGGACCTAAGAACTTGTTGTCCTGAACACCATCAGAACATTGCTCCCATCCGATACATGAGGATAAATCCACATTACATCAAGTGATTGTGTTACGTCGATGAAAGCCTCTTCTCTTTTGTTTCGGCGGCTACTAAATTTTCCGCAGACTATGTTTCACATTCGAGTCTAGCACTCACAAAGTGCTGAATCTAACTTATTTTTGTTAGTTATATAAAACACATAACTCGCCGTTAAAAAAACTTTTCTAACTACAAATGTGGGAGTTTTTAGGATTGCTAGTAGTTAGTTAAAACAAGTAAAACAGTGCAACCCAAGCACAGTAAAAACATGAATGTCGGGATAATTATTATACCTATTTAGGGTGTGGGTTAGTGTGTAAGCATTGACTGTTTATCTGCTGGTCTCTGTGTGACCTGTAGATGCCACTCCTTCAATCACACACATGATATAATCCCAGATTATTACAGGAAATCTGAAATATCATCAAAGGGGTTTTAATTCCCCACAACCGGTGACTTATTGCAGAGTGAAGAGCAAACAAAGGTAATTACAACCATTCTTAGAGGTTAATTTATGCAACAATTTATTTTCCATTGAATGTGGTTCACATATCTTAGGTATAAGATTACATTTCTGTAATGCAGGATCTAAATAAAAGGATTGAGAGAAGAATATGATCATACTTATGTCCAAAATCCATTGAAGTGTTTCATTCTGAGATTTTTTTTTTGACTGGTGTTTTCCTGACAATATTCTCAGGATGAAAAGGTATACATAACCCTTCCATTCACAGTGTTAAAAATGTATTTTTGATTTTTGATTCAATCCACTGCTTCAACTTAAAAAAATGGCTGTTGGACATATTTTTAAATGACCTTCCTTTAGCTATTTTTTCCATACCATAGTTTCAAAAAGTAGCTGGAGCCAAATACATTAACAGAAACTTTTTTCAAACCCATATGCAGCATATGCTTGAGAGGAACAGGTAGATAGCAGATAACAAATGAAACCTTTGGGAGTGTTACAAAGAAGACAAGTCAGTTTTGTGTCAGTGAATTTCTGCCATTTGCTGTATTTGTATGTTCCTTTTTTATATATTGACTGTAAATTCATATAAAAAACTGCAGAAGAACACAAATGCCTCGCTGCACCTTGCTAAATTAGATTGTGCACCTTCTGTGTTATTGTTTCTCCTCCTGTCCACTTTCTGGGTCAGTCCTCCATGGGTTGAACTCAAGGAAAAATGAGCCAGCCATGAGCGTTAAAGCATTCATGCACTGCAGTTATTTATGTCTGCACACATACACACACGCACACAAAGGACGCAGCAGGGGCGCGTGTTTGCGTACGTGTGATTGAGAGAGCGATTTGGCTCCCCGCTCCGCCCTCTGCAACAGAGTGGTGTTGCACTAAATGTCCTCCCTCCAATACAGCGCAGTCACACATCACTCACACTGTCCTGCTCAACTCCCTCCCCTGCTGAGAGGACAAATAGGACCTATTCCCTCAGTTCAGCGCACACTCACGAACACACACACCTCTCTTATGTCCCCTCCACACATCCTCCCCTCCGCCTTTTCCAACCTTCTGCTTCCTGTTACCAGCTCAGCAGCTGGCCTGCACTGTCTGACTTGGCTGATATTTTCAGACTCCATCAGTGCTCATGAATCTAATCCTGTTTATAAATAAGGTTATCTGTAATGTGGGAAAGTTTCTTCAGTGTGATATTAGCTCTTTTTCCAAAAAGCTGTTTATAACTGTACAAGAACCCACACAATGGCATGCATAAAACACCCATAAATGTCAGCAGTAAATTGGAGAGAACAGAAAGCTGACCCTTGCTTCAAGATTGAGGAGACTCACTTATTTTCCCTTTTACTTCCTTTGCTCTCTTGAGAGATAAATAAAATGATGTGTGAACATTGGTGTGTGAGCACGCTTATACATGCAAAATCTGTACATTTATCATTCCTGTAAGCTGAGCTCTGACCTTCAGCAGTGTTTGCACTTAATCATAAATGCCTGTGATGATTTTTATTTTCTTGTACCTAATATGATGCCGTTGGGGAGTGCTGGGGGCTGCCAGACCACCCTAACTGATGTCAGTCGAACTTCTGGAAACAACATGCGGACAGGGGGGCCTGGCACTGCAAAAGAAAAGGGACAAAAAGAAGCTCAACGACAGAATATCAAAACACAATTTTAAATTGGCAGGCAAAGAGCTGCAACAAGCAGACAGTAGTGGCCGGTGCTTGATACCTCCACACCAGCATACAAGAGTAATGTCTGCCCCCTCCAAAAAAGTCACTTCTTGAGGCCTTAGTCACAAATGCCGTTATAAGGAGTTGTAAAGTGCTAAATGAATATAGTTTCATTCATTCATAATCCTTTGAATAAAATAAGCAACACTATTTATTTAACAAAAAAAAATTACCAATGTGATCTCCAAGGAAAAAGTCAGAAAAATATTAAAAATACATTCAAAAATATAACCAACAAATAGTCTGTTTTCTCCCATCATAGTCCCTTTGAGACTTCGAGGGCTGCAGTACATCTTTTTGTACATCCTCGTACATCTCACAGTTTGCACGAAACTTTACAAATAAAACTGAGCAGCAGGGATCTAGTGTCCTGCAGGTCTGAGTTCCTATCGAGTGCTAAAGTCAAATGCTTTTGTCTTCTGCTGCAGCTGGGCAGATGAATGCATTATCTTTTCACCAGTACAGTGTTTCCTCGTTTATTGCGGGAGTTACACTCTAAAATAACTCGCAATATGTGAAATCTGTGAAGTAGGCTTAAAGATTTTCAGTGGCAATAAAACTCTTCACTACACACTTTCTACTCTTTTCTCAGATATGAACCTTTTCACACTTTTCTCTCTTGTTGTCGTCAAAGTTCAAACCCTCATAGAAAATAAGTCCAGTTTTATAGAATGAAAACAAAATCTGATCGCAATAAAAAATTTATGTAGATCTGCAGAGCTGAACAGACGGAATGGAGGAAATTGATTGACAAGGTCTCCAGCTAATCAGGACCCAGAACAGGGGACGCTGCAGCAGCAGCATAATCCCACTAAATGAATCTGCGAGACCCCGAAAGGTGAACAGCGATGTAAAAAGGGAACAGAGTATTCTGTTCTATGGATAGGGATATTTTGGGGGTTCAGATGGTGGGAACAGACTGCAGAAGGGTGGAATAAAATGTCACGTTGTATGTGGGTCTCAATCGCATAGCCAGATTAAAGAAAATAATAAATTAATGTTTCTCTGATATTGTTTAGCAGGCCTGACCAAATGTGGAGGCAGGCCGGATCCAGCCCGCTGGCCGTAGTTTGCCCACTCCGTTGCCCTGAAAGGGATGCAGTGAGTTAAGAAAATAAATGGAAGTTGACCCGCTGATCGAGTCACTGAAAACGTCAGGTGCCCAAAGTTGACCTCCTGATTGGCTGACACGGCGCGCTGACCTAAAAAAGTGAGCTCAAAGTGCGCTGCTGCCAGACCTCTGTGCCATGTCCGTCACTTAAATCATGATGCAGGACCTCAGATCGCATCACTGACTTAACATTTAAGCTGGGTGAACTGCATCCAGTGTGAACGCAGCTTGAGAAATTTGTAAATTTGACAATCAGAGTTTAGTTTGAGTGCAAATGCTAAGGGCACCTGAGTATTACCTGTGTACCCCGTGGGGACAGCATTTGTGCGCTCACAGTAAGGAGCCAGTTTGCACCATACTAACAACTAGAATGCGGTATAAGGGCACTGTATGACTTGTACAGCATAAGAGCATGTAACTCACATAAACCATACAAATACTTCATGATACACTTATCACACCCATGACAATGGTACACTTCATTTTAATGATGTCCCTTAAGGTGGCTGTACCAGCCTCAAAGGAAACTGCATAACACCTGCGCTCCCAAATGTAGCACCAATTGTTCAGCTTGTATCAACATTCAGCAACATCAATTAAAAAATAAAAAAATAAAACAAAAAGTGCAGACTTCTCACCAGCAACCCTTGGTAACCACAGAAAACCAAATACAAACTATAGCAATTTAACTCTTAATCTCACTGAAAATCAAGTATTTGGGGGGCAGCTGAGGGACTCTCTGTGAAAAGAAGATCTTGACGAACAGATTGATTTGGTTCTGATTTTTTTATGTGACAAAACCATGGAGAATGTGTGCTGCAGGTAAAGGAAAGAGTAGCCTAACAAATCACCCAAAATTTTTTTGACCAGGCAGTGTTTTATGTGTCCAATGCTGCAAAAGACACTACAAAAAAATAGTAATATTCCATAACCTCACGCTGACTTTTTTCTTGATGAAAGTTCATGCTTCACATGAGTAAATGTTGTGAGAGTGTGAGTGTGCATTTCAGAGTGAAGGATGTGTGTGTTTGTCTGACAGTTAGATAAAAGTTCATTACACGTTGGAAGGAATTGGTTTCACAGTTGTTATTTCATCCTGAAATGAGAAAAACTTTCCGAATGTAACACTGCCTGACAGATGATGATTCTGCGTGTGTATGTGTGGGTGCATGTGTGTGTGTGTTTCTGCAGGTAAGCACATATGTCTTTGAGAAAGAGTCTGCTTGATTTATTATTACAAAAAAAGGAGAAAATTGAAAAATCTTCTAGATCTCATGACGTTCTGCTAGTCAAACAACTGCTTTTCTGTACTGACAGCTAACAAAATGAGAACCTAAAATGCAAAAAAAAAAACAAAAAACTATTTACTAAGGTGTCCATCTGTAAAACTTAATTATAAACTGGAGTATTTCTTACCATCTTCTTTGGTTCTGAGCAGAACTGGGTTGCTGAGGGGCCCATCACCAATACGTGTAAACGCTAACACTTGCAGCACATACACTGTGTACTTTTGGAGAGCTCCAAGGAGGACGGTCATATTTCCTTCTCCGTGTACCATCAGTAAAGAAGGAGGAGCTTCTAGGTCTTTTTCACTGTAGAACACCTGTGAAAAATGACAGTTTTCACAAGAACAAATTCACACAGATGACCAGATATCACTCATAATGCTTTCTATATGCCTCCTGTACATTTAACGTTCCACTCAAGTCATGTAAATGACTGTGAGAAGTTGTATTTTTATCATTATAATTACATTTTTAGTCTAAATAAAATCGTGGTTTTTTTTCTGGGACATTGTTTCTGCAATGTGGCAATGGTTCATCCGAAACCCGCCTCTGAGTTGTGGTAAGCCTGCACTGATTTCCCATCATCCCTTTGTTTGCACTCTCTTCAGGTAGTTACATCACCTCACAGCCCCAAGCTAACATTAGTGGTGCAACACAAATGGTGAGCAATATTGAAGCTATCCAGCTGTACAATTTTAAGCCAGATGCCAGCTCAGATGACGAATATAAATACATTCTGGATCTATTTGTCTGCATTTGGTGCATCAGAATGGAGTGGAGCAGGGAGCTTGTGGCCAGACAGTTGTAGTTTTTATGTGGCAACTTTTGGTGTTTTTTCAAATGTCTTTTTTTTTGTCTGCTCCTGATTCATCATGATTTGATCAAAGAAATACTCAGAAATGCTGTTTTAATTTTCTTTATGTGTCCTCTATCATGGAAAAAAATGCTGCAAGAACATGTGACAAAAACACACAAAAAAATTTCAATTTAGTGAGTCTTTAAGTCCTTCAAACAATATTCTTTTATCTTTGATTGACAGATTTTGCTCAAAATTATCCAGTTTAAATCAATTTAAGATTCAAATGACCTATAAAGCAGATGTCAGCCAATTACTAGCACACTTTTATGAAGCCACGGTTTTCCTTATGGCTTTACAGGAACAACAAAGGAGGAAATGAAATGAATGAAACATATTATGGGTTCAATTATTGGTATAATAAGGATCATTAAAGGAGAATCAAGTTGAGTGAGCTATATGAAAGGGAGAGATGGATTCAATAAACCCTGCAAAGCTTCACAATAGAAAGAAGACAAATGAGTTACACCCTGGCTTAGAAAATACAAATCCAAAACAACGAAAGAAAAATGTTGATCCCTTGAAAAAAATTGCAATACGATTTATATTATGGCTGAATGTAAATCTACCAAAAGTGAATTACAGGAAAACTTATTTGTAAAAAGATGTGCTAAATATGAACCCACTCAAAAGTGACAGCAGTGTGTGAAAGTATTTTCCGTGCTGTGGCAGTGGGTTTGAGTCATAATAAAAGTCTATGTTTATCATTGTGCAGTCAATGATGGAATGCGTTGTGTCGCTGCAACTTTCTGACTCAGAGATGGCTTTTTTTGGCAGTGATGGAAGACAGAGGAACAGAGAAGTAGGCTATGCCAGGTTCCATCTTTCATCTCGGCTCTTTTCATGAGATTCTGCATGTGTGTGAAATGTGGAGCATTATTGAACTTTAACTGAGTTAAAGTACAATGACAAAATTCCAATAACACTTGCTCCCACATTTAAAGAAGAATAAAACAAAACAAAATCAGAGCACATTGAGCTTTTGCTGGCAAAAGGACAAAGTTAGAAAATGTGCAGACAGCAGATTGTTTTTCCTTTATACTCCTGAACTTGTATAAGAATTCCACACACTTATAGCCAGTTGAGAAAAATGTCACCTCTTGCTAAATTGATAAAAAACAAAAATAGAAGTAAAGCGTGCACAGTAGGAAACAGGGCAACCACTCAACATCTTCTGGGGAATGGAAGGTGTTAAGGAGCTGCTGGCAGCCACTTCCCATCTATTAAAATGGTAGGCATGCTGCTCCGCGTGATCCGCAGGAAGGCGTGAGAGAAACTCACAGATGCGGGGTGTGATGTGCTTTGGGCATGGTGGATAATATGACCTGGATTTTATACGTTTGAACAGAAAAAAAAGTGCAATAGGAAGGGACCGAATTTCCATCACACAGACGGAGCTTGTTTTTGTGTGCAGACTTAAGTATTTTTAACCCAACCATGTCCATGCATTTGAGGATACAGTAAATTCACTTCCCTTTAAGTCGTTTCTCTTCTTGATTTGAGTGGATTAGAAAATACTTTTATTAATTATTTAATCAAAAATGAATACTTGAGTGCAAATGCCAAGGGTCACTTATCAGAAAAACAATGGAAAACAGAAAAATATGAAGATACATAAACATTTAATTACAAAACATTGCCATTTTTTAAGACCTGCCCATCAGATTTATTTAAGTTTTGATGGGCAGAATAAGAATGAGATCCCTGTTTCTTAGTTTTTAAAAACAAGTGCTCAGACGTGGAAAAATGTAGGCAGATGCTGCTCAAGTGGGTGGGAAGTCTGGTATTAAATGCTAATGCAGAATCTCTAAAGCATACACTTACGCACAATGCACAAACTATTACATTTCCTTGCAAAGATGGCAGTCACAGGTTTCTGAATAATGGAGTACCATCCAAAACCAACAGGCTTCTTGAATTGTTGTCCACTTTTACACAAATGAACACTAGTGATATAGTCTCACCTAAAATAAAAGTGTTGTTTAAAGAAATCAGAAAAGTCTCATTTACATACTTGCACAAAGCAACACAGAAGCCCTGAAGAACAATCCCGGTGCAGGGTGTGTTTTTGCAAGCAGATCATAGTGGAATAGTTACAGGATGTTACATCATGTTCACTGTCTATCAGATTTTTTGGGTGCACTTTTATGGACATCTGTGTGTGGGTGTGCAGGACAGTGTTGGAGAGAGTGATAATGGGCTGGGAAGGTCAAGTTTGGAATTGATGCAAGTTTGAGTGTTTTTTCACCTTATAGCCAAGGATGACTCCGTTCCTTTGTGTTTGAGGAAGAGCAGACCAGGTGAGCATGATCTTGGAGGAACTCACTGCCTCAGCAGTTACATTCACAGGTGATCCAGACGGAGCTGCGGAGCACAAAAAAACCACACACACCGCTCAGTGCTGCCCCGCTACATGAACAAAACCTTCGATTTTACGTCAGTCATTTCCCCCTCCCACACCACATCAATCCTTCCCTCTCTGAAATTGCAGAGGAGGGTAGAGGGCAGTAAGAGGTGCCAGGAAGAGAAAAGACGCAGAAAGCAATTGGAGCTATTTATTTCTCATCCATCTGCCTTCTAACACCCGGTTGGCACTGCGTTTCAGAGTTATCACTGTTGGACATCTTCAAACAGACAAGAATGCCTAAAAAAGTCTGTACTCATACCAGATTCAGCTGTGCGTGCTTCAACAGTACTACTCCACGGTCCCGCTCCTATTGAGTTGAAGCTTTGTATTTGGATGTGGTACTGGGTCCAGGGACTCAGGCCCTCCACAGTGGCATCAGTGCTGTTTACTCCACCCTGCACATCCTGTGTTCTGTCCTTCCCCTGACCATCTGTCCTCCGCACACGCAGCCTGTACCCCACCGTTTCTGGGCTGCTGTTGTATTCAGATGCTGGAAGAGGCTAAAGGTAATGGAGAGAAAAAGAAAATGGAAAGGCAGATTTCACTTACGTGTTATTGTTGGTCCATCTTTACTTCAAAGTGTCAAGTTCAACACTATACTCCTAACCAGTGACTATTTACAACTGCAGAACAAAGACTTATCAGAGGAAAAATTGTGGAAATAAAATTAAAATGAAAAAAAAAAATTGAAAATGACATCCTTTTCACAGCTCACTGTTTCAGAAGTTGCACAGCTTCCTTTTAAAATAACACGTTTCGAAACATTCAACTGAAAGACCCACACTAATCATCCTTCCATCTGTTTTAAAATAATTCCAAGTGGTCTTTTAATTATGATTATACAGATTTTAGCCAAAATTTAAAAAAAGTAAAATCATTCAATCAGTCATTTTCTAGCACATAGTTTTTGCAGAATTAATTAATATTAATGGTGCAACAAAAATGGTAAGCAACAGTGTGCCTATCCAGACGTGCAGTTTTGAGCCAGACATCAGCTCATACGAGGAAAACGAAGATGTACATGGGTCTGATCATCTACAAGTGGATGCATCCAAATAGCAAAGCAGAAGCTTGTGGCCCGCCGACTGTAGCTTCTACCTCACAGCTCCAAGCTTTTTCCTACAGCATTTTTTTGCATCTGCGCATAATTAACAATTATTTGAATAAAGAAATACACAAAAAATGCAACTTTAAGCTTAATCTTCTTGATATATGTCTTCCCATCTTGTGAGAAATTTCCCAAGAACATATCAGAAACACCAAAAAAACATCATTTAATTCTTTAACTGAGATCATTTTTGGACCAAAAGAATAAAATTAACATAAATTATGCCAAAAAATTTACAAAAAGCTCATTTCTTTCTCTGCTTCTTTGCATTTCTACCTACAAAACCATTGCAAAAAACTATATAAATTATGATCCTGTGTCATTGTCTCTGTGTTCTTTTTTATCATCTTCTTAGCACTGCCTTTGACCAACCGCGTAATCAGCTCTGAAATGACATGTCCTTTATACATCTTCACTACAGTACTTCACTACTTTGAGAGGTTTTGACCGCATCCAAGACTTGAACCTACGCTACACAGAGCCTGCTCTGAGCTTATTAAAACAATAGGGAAGACAGATACTGAGTCATTTTAAATACTTGAGTGACTTAGCACAGTTTAGCATTTAGGAGCCATAATACAGTATGTCACATTAGCTTTATTACCTTAATGTGCAGCTTAGAATAATAGCCTGAGCTAAAACCATTGTGATGGTTCCATTATTGCAGAAAACCAGCAAAGCTCAGGCTGGGCGCCAACACACAGGTAAAGTCCCATTATCATGCAGCTCTTGTAGCCCGTAGTTCTTCAGTGTCTGTGTCTCATTTGACAGGCTCTTTTTCTCATTCCAACTCTTAAATGGAAAATATTCTGCTCGCAATTTATGTTTTAATGGAACAGTGGAACGGGGACCAAAGAGAGATGGAGGGAAGAAGGAAGAAGAGGGGACGGCAGGAAGAAAGAAAACAAAAAAGGAGGAAAAAAAGACGACAGTGAAGAGAAAATTACATTGCAGTTTGTTCTGGTAGGGGTCCAAAGCAGTGAATAGGAAATGTGATAGATTAGTGTTAGCACTGATAACCAGAGAGACACTAATTATAGGCTGACAGCCACTCAACCTGTTCAGCCCTGCAGCCTTTAAGTGAGCACACAGATGTGAAAGCTGTGTTCTCATTGATGTATAATTATGAGGGAATACACAGAAAGGGTTTTCAAAGAACCAAAAGAAACCCCAGCCAAATTAACACCACTTACATTTGAGTAAAGAGGCAGAAAAATAGGTTTACTCTTTCTCGGAGCCAGGTGTGCTTCCAGTGCGAGCGTGTTGGTCTGTGTGTGCAATGTCGTACCTTCCAGCTGAAACGTAGGCTGGTCTGTGTAGCTGACACAAGGCGGAGGTCGGACGGGTTTGTGTCAGGGGCAGCCTGTAGGGTTTGAATCAGCCTAGAGGGGGCGCTCATGGGACTAGAGCCAACAATGTTCACCTGCTGCATCCTGAACCTGGTGATAACATAAAAAGTACATTTAACTTTGATGAGGAGAGCAATATTACTGCAACGAGATGAATTCATCAGTGGCTCCCAGCAACCTTTGTAGATCTTACATTTTCTATACAATCAAGAACATAAAAACAAGATCATTAATATTTAGAGCTTCCTTAGTCTACTAAAATTTGATGAAACATAAAACTTTATCTCAAAACTTATTAACACAGACAAAACTGTTGAAACCACCCTGTTAATGAATGAACGTAAAAATAATTAAAATGAATCTCCACTGATGAAAATGAAAACTAATGAAAATCCAATAAAGAAAACCAAACATTGCTTCAAATTGCAATAAATTCATGATAAACAAAGATCTAAATAATACTACGATACCCACAACTATCTAAATTGTCCAACAACTTCTTGAGGTGACAAGCATTCATTCACCTGTCAAGCGGTATTTTGCTTTGAGAAAACTGCTCAGAATATTTCAGGTCTGAAAGGCATCTTCTCGGGATGTTATTTTTCATCTCCTTCCACAAATGCTCAGCTGGATTTATATCAGAAATCAAAGGAGACTGTTCAGAATACTCTCATATTTTGCTCTTAGACATTCTTGGTGTTTTTAGCTATTTGTGTTTTGATTTATTGTCCGGTCGGAAGAATCTTGACAAGAACCTTGACATCAAGCTTACTGACACCTGACAACTCATTTCTCTCCAGACCGCCTTTATAATATTAGGACTTCTTTGTACCTGCACAGATTTAACCTTGTGCCAGATGCAGCAATGTAACCCCAAACAATGACATACCATCTTCCATGTTTCACAGCAAGAAAAGTGTGTTTGTCTTGGTTTGCTTCATTTTTGCCTCTGTGATCATAGAGCTGATGTTGCCAAAAATGCATCAGTTTTGCCTCATCTGTCAAAAGCACATTCTCCCAGAGTCTTTGTGGCTTGTCACTGTGCAATGAGGAACATTCCATTATGGCTTTTTTAAAACGTATTTTAAACAGTGGTTGTCTCTCACAAATGATGGCCCAACGCGACACTGATGCACCTTGACTTTGCAGTGTACCTTTGTCTTTTTAGGTTGCTTTTACTGTTGATTTTATGTCTCCCCAGTTTGTCATGATATCCCCTCTTACTGCCGCATCCCGTTACAACTGTCTAAACTCCCAAGGACTTTAAACTTTTGAAGTAGATGGACAGATGCAACCACAGGAAAATCAAGTTGCTTGGAGATGCTGCTTAAACATCACACGTTTGTCTATGATTTTCTTTCTAATCTCACAATTAGAAAGAGCACAGTGATCACCGTCATGTTTTAAGCATGCAGACTGATTGATGACTTGTTCAATGATATCTGTGACCGATGTTACAGGAGCACTTTTATCTAAATGTCCACATGGTCAAACAATTTGAAATAATAATCTTTGTCCAAGCCAATTTGCTTTTAAATGAGTTATCCAACAAAAACAAGGTTTTATTTGCATTAACTTTCAAAACATTTCAATTAGCTAATATTTTTGTCAGTTTCATGTTATTTTGGTGACCATTGTAGGTTTCCCTTTCAATAACAGAGGAGTACCAACTATTTTTCAGCCTTCCCATAAGAAGAATTTGCTTTTATCTGCTTTTAATTATATGTACTATTTCTCTGGCTGCTGTGTCAACTTAACAGTTGTCATGCAACTTTTACCTTTATTTGTTTACTAATGTATCTTATACATTAACCAAGACCAGCTTCTGGAGAAAAAAGATGTCCAGTTACTTCTGGATAACATGACTTGAAGGTGTTATCAATGTCTGACAAGACTTAAGTGAACACTGCTGAAGCTTCAGCTTACATAAAGAAGCTTACATGAAGAACTTCTATCACAAATTAGACTACAGATTTCTGTTTAAACTTCATGATGTGATGTAGGATAATCAACAAAGCTGGCATTTAATTTCAACCAAACTGCAAACTAAATACTATACAACCATGTGTTTTTAACATATACTGTCACAAACGGGCAGACAGCTGGTTCCACTTGCAGCAGGTTTGCACAGTTAAAAGTCTAGAAAGCTAAATCAGAGTCAGAGAGGCAGAGGTCAGGGCAGGCGGGAGACAATCAGAGGATAAGCCGAGTCAGAAACAGAAGATCAAGTCCAGAAAGAAATGCTCTGTAATGCAGGCAGGGTGGCACAAAAACAATACTTCACACTTAGCGAGGCTGCGTCAGATTGGAGTCAAATGAGCAGCATCCAGGGATTGCGCACTGGGGCTGCTGGGAGGTGTAGTGAGTTTAATACTCTGGAAACGACACCCGCTGGTGACCAGAGGGGGAGACAGAGCTCTGACTCCTGACACCTACGAAGAGCTGATTTATGAATAAAGCTTTTTGTGGGTTTTCTAGTGGATCCTCTTTTATTCAATAGACTAAATGCACTAAATGTGATACTTCAAGTTTAAATATTTGACTTATAACAAAGACTTTATAAATGGTAGCAGAACAATGTTAGAAACGATTAGGCTTCTTTTTTTAAGGAACACTGGACTGCACACCGTAGCTTGGTTAACCCATAGAGCTACCGTAGTGAAATAATGTGAAAAATGTAGGTCACGCCACAACTTATTATACTTTTCCATGTTTCTTTATGTTTTGAGTCTTATCTGAAAGTAGCAAACATTCTGACAAGAAACAAACATAAATATGCAGAGATGGGGACAGTGCAGTCATGAAGGAGCTTTTGTTAGCCTCATTACCTCTGAAAGCAACAGTTTGGCTGCAACAGATAACAATATTTGAGTGTGTGAAACTGCTTCTGTGAGTTGTAGTCCCTGTGTTGGGAGATAGAGAGCAGGGTGTAAAGAGGGACTTAAAGCAGGGGATAAGAAATACAGCAAGCACATCACTTCATGCAACATCCCGGTGGTGTTGCCTGCAACAACATAATCCCTATGAGGGCACGATGTGTGCATACACACTGCAATCCCATTAGAGATGAAGGCAAAGATAGCAGGAGACACAGTCAGACCAGCAGGCTGATAAAAATGGATAATCAGAGGAGAGACAGGGAGATGGATGGAGAAGGAAAGAGACAAACGGAAAAGAAAAAGCTGCTGCCGTTACAAGTGTCAATAGATGACTTTTACTAAATGTAAGCTCCTCACAGCCCTTGAGGAGGGATTACAAACCCTCCTCTCTCCTTATCTGTCTCCTCTTCTCCTTGTCTCTTATGACTTGGCTCTTTTTCTTTTATTCGCCTCACTTTCTCATTAACTTACTACTCCTGCGCCTTCATCTCTCTCTTTCCCTTTAGCTAGGTGCAGGAGGGTAATAAGAATCTGCATCCTGCACCTGTGAAGGTGCTGACAAACAGAAAAGTCCCAGATGGAACTGTCTCTCTTCTGCCTGTGTGATTTATCGAACTTCACCTGAGCTTTGCAATCCTGCAGAAACCGGTGAAGAGTGAGATGTGCGGACGCTGACGTGTGTAAATACTGTACATTTGCAGTAATGATTGAAGGGGTTCGTAGGCCGCTGCTCACCTGTACTGAGTGAATGGAGTCAGGTTGGGGATCAGTAATGTGTCTGCATCTGGAAGGTTCTCCTCGTAAACGACTCTCCATGGGTCCTCTTTACCGTCCTCCTTTACAACCTGCCCAAGAGAGAGGGGCATGTCCTTAAAAAGTTATCGTCCTGCTAAATTATCAGCAGCATCGTCAGCAGAAATATGAGTGAGGCACAAACACAGTCGCACGTACCTGGGCTTCTACTATCCATCTCGATATGGTGGTCTTCCCATCAGGACCAGGTCTAAATTTAAGAGTTGCTTTACGAGGGCTGATGTTGGAGATGACCAAGTTAGAAGGAGCACCAGGAAGTTCTGCAGAATGAGGAATAACAGTTTACTTTAAAGAGCAAAAATAATGAAAACATGAAAAGATGCCTGTTATAAGTCTGTAGGCAACATTTTACCCAAAAGCTTACATTCCCATGCAGGTGAAGACACATTTTGCAGTCACTCATAAAGAGAAACTTGTAAATGCAATGAGCAATTACAAAAAGACAAAACCAACAGCATAAAATGGCAGTTAATATAAATTAACATGCTTTAATTTGAAATATAGAGACATCTGTGAGTAAAGATATAAAAAAACAACCACACAGCACTAACAAAAACTGCTTTAGCAGCTTTAGATCAAGAATGGATTTCACTGCCTGAATAATCACTTATGAAAATCAGAATGAAAAGATGCATAAATGATTTAGGATTTTCTTTTCTATATTGAATTTCTGGACCAAACAGCTCTGATGTGAAAACAAGCTCAGTTCTACATTGTCAATATAAACACTAACATTTCTCTAGTCTTTAAGGCAACAGTGTAAACTGGAAATTGGAAAATTATTAAATGTTGCAGCTAAAAGAATATAAAAAGAATGTGCTTTTATCTACAATATTTAACCGTGTCTGGTCTCCCATTGAAGTTAAGTTGCCAAGTTAAATTGTCTGATACTTTTTTAATCACACAATTATTTATTATTGTAGAAGCAATAAGGAGTCAACAAAAAAAAAGAAACCTCGATTTTAAAACAAACATTCAGAGATAGTGTGTTATTTCATTTTTATTATCTCTTAGCTGTTTAGCTCATATGATACAGCCATGACAATAACTCTCTACCATGGGTCTTATTTAGACACCATAAAAAGATTCAACATGCCCTACCTGATTCTGTTATAACTCTGTTCTTGCTTATAGTTTATTTTTGGTGTGATGCTTTACTTTAAAGAAGCTGCAGAAAATCTGATCTTTCAAATTAGCAAGATATCCTGTCAGAGAAAGAGGTTAACAGTTTCTGAACCGAAAACTTGAAATCTAACTAACTGGGGTTATCATTTATATGTAATCCACTCATTTGAATTTTTCCAGTTGTCTCTTTTAACATCAAATCAGAGAACACATCATGCTTGTATCAAATAAAATGATACTTTTACGTAGTAGATATATGGATTAAGTAGTAAAATTGAGCCACTATAAGTGTGTGAATGTGTGTGTGAATGGGACCGTGACTGTAAAGCACTTTGGGCCTTCAATGAAGGTCGAAAAGAGCCATTTACCATTTACACAGCATTTCTGAGTATTTCTTTATTCAAATTGTTGTGAATCAGCAACAGAAAAAAAAATGCATGTAACAGAAGATGTTCTTTCTACTAGCTTAACATTATACTATTGCAGTTATTCCCAGGCCTGTTGCAGTATCAGAAAAATCTTTAGATCATTTTGCACACTTTAAAAAACATTTCAAAAGACATAGCCAGTGGTAAATTGACAGGAGGTAAAATGAAATTGTTACTCCAGAGAATTGGATGGGTTTAGGTTAGAACCTGGTGGTATTACATATTCTGTTATGAATTCCAGGAAGTGAGAGAATTAACAATCCGAAAGCATCGGATGTAAATTTAAACCCCCCCCCCCAAAAAAAAAATAGTTTCAGTCCATTGATCCATTTCTGAAGTTTTTTTCTTTGTAAAGAAAATGAATGAAAGTTGTGACTTTGGAATGTGTGCTTAGTACCTTCTTTAACGTGAATGTTTCTGTTCAGTTACAGCCTTTTTTTGCACTGTAAGTTTAATGAAAAAATATATAAAAAGATGACAGCTCAAATAACGTTTTACATTAAAAAATAATCCAAGGAGTGTGACGCTTTTCAACATCAGGGCCTAATATCACTGAATGGATCATAGTAAAAGATTTATCTTTAAATCTTTAAATACAAATTGAGGTGAAAGCTTTCCAATTTTGATACAAAGACACTAACAAGTCTGTAATAAAAGGCTTTCAATGTGTCCTTCGAATCTCTAG
Source organism: Oryzias celebensis (assembly GCA_014656515.1). NCBI lineage: Eukaryota > Metazoa > Chordata > Actinopteri > Beloniformes > Adrianichthyidae > Oryzias > Oryzias celebensis. Next base: position 23,792,227 of record BNCR01000001.1, on the reverse strand, counting down.
GGAAAAGAGTAATACCTGCATTTTATCAAAATGGGAGCGATTTGAGTTGTCTTAAAAGTGTGGTTAAATAATTTCAACAATAACTGTGCAAATGGTTGCATAAAAGTCTTGTAACACTCTGCTACATGTCCATCATTTTCCAAGGCTTGTGTTTGCTTTCAGTCTTTATTTTTCCTTCTTCAATTCTTCTGTTGTTATAGTAACCAAGAGGGTTTTGTTATGTTCATAAAAAAATAGATGCATTACTCTTTAACATTTCAATAGGTACTTAGAAATTCTTTGTGATGAAAATCCCCTGCCTTGCTGGTGCTGTCACAACCACATGCAAAACACATTTATTAAACCAGCCCTGCATTTTGTTCAAGAGGGAAAGGACAGAGGCACTGCAGCATGACAAATGTATTCAGTAGGGGAGATCAAAAGAAATAAACAAAACAAATAATATTCCCGGCAGAGACCCCTCAGAATCGACAAAAATGACAACTCCAAAGCTGACAAAAATGTTGTCAGGACTTTAGCTTTTTTTGATGACTGTCAAAGATTTTTTAGCAAAATGGAAAAAAAATGGCTAAAAAGGGGAAGAAACTTGCTTATGAGCAATAAAGCTTCAAATAGAAGTAAACCAAGAAAACTGCCTCCTGTTCTTTTTTTCTATCTTCATCCGAGCAACAAAATTGTAAAAGTTCATTTAAACTACAGCCCTGGCAATGTGGTCCAGCTGCTATCTGTGTCTCAGAACAATTCATTTCTTTTTTCCATGGTCATCAATACAAAACTCAGAAAGATGTATTTGAGCAGCAGAGGGGGGCAAGGTAAAGTAAATGCACAGTCGGCTGTATTGCATTTAAAGCCTATAAATTTCTGAATAGGCAGCAAAACTGTGGAAATCAATTTGACACATTTCAACTCTGAATTTGTTCCATCTTCATGGTAAAAATGAAAGGCAGGATATAGGCAGTTTGGTTGCAAGTCACCGGCAGCCGGAGTGGCACACTTACTGGCAGCGAGAAGCCGAAAGACAAGACTTGATTTGAAAGTAATCATCTCCAACAAGTTACCCAGGCTGAAACAGTGGGCATTATCACACAGAAACCATGATAAAAAGGTATCTTTGTTTCTGTACTCAGCCTCCTTCTGTGCATTCACACTGATCCTGTAATGCTGGTAAATTCCCTCTGTGGTTGCTCCTTTCACACTGCCTCCCCTCATTAAAAACAGGATATCCTTTAGTTGTCTCTGTGTGTGAGGCACATGATAATTTGGCCATAATTGTGATCACAACAACAACTAATAAACTGAGTGCAGCATTATGCTGGAAGCCCCAACCTTTAAAAAAAACTTGGCTTGAAGAGGCAGAGCTTTAGAAAATCTGAAGCAGCATGAACTTACAGCGTCAGCTTTATGTAAAAAATAAAATCCCCATGTCTAACTTGAAATAATGTTTAAAAATTTTATTTTTGATCATTTGGTCCAAATTTTTCCATCCAGGTCTCTCTGTGACTTGAGCATCTGTCCATCTATTGTATTTTTAATGATATATGTACGCATTCAACTGTCCATGTCCAGTGGTTTCAAACAGCCCATTTGGAACACAGCTGAGCATCCTTTACTATAACTTGAAAAGATCTGTTTGTCATGGTGAGCATGAATGCTAAGCAACTTTCCACCTTCAGTTCACATATTTGACACAAACCAAGAAGTACAAGATGTTGCAGGACCTTGTTGCAGCTATATGTGGTTTCTTTTTCTTTTTTTCTGTAAAGTGTGTTGTATTTTTGTGACAAAGTGGGACCTCACTGTGTTTTGTGGATCTGCATGAGTCTTTCTGTGAGTTCAGCTCTCAAGGGTGCGCTGCTGTGTGGTGGAGTCTATCTTCTCTTTTTTTTTTCTATTTTAACGGGAGCTCAGCTGCCAGTGGTTCTGTTTATGTGTCTTCAGCTCAGCTCTATTCTCCACTTTTTGTGTGCCCACCACACAGCAAAAGAGTGCTACCATGCAGTGTACCATGGTCTGCTCTTCCCAACGCGTTTTGCGTTGTTTATGGTTAATAAAAAGCTGAATTTGGTTTTACTAGAGTTTTAATTGGTCCATTATTAAGAGCTGTACTCCTTTGGCAGGCGGGTAGACCTATAAGTGCACTTGTCAATACTCTCACTTTGTCCCATCAAACTGATCATTTACCCATCAAACCCCAATCATTGTGGCTATTCTACTTGTAGATCCATTTTCCAGTGCAGAATCTTTGGGTGAACTAAGAGAATATCAGTCTTGTGAAAAACTGCATGTCTATGATACCAAGTACATTTTAAAGGGCGGCTGTGGTGCAGAGGTAGAACAGTTGACCTTTGATTGAAAGATCGAAGGTTCGGTTGCCGCCTTGCATGCCCATGTGTCAAAGTGTCCTGAGGCAAGACACTGAAACCCACATTGCCTCTGGTGGTTATAGGTTGACCTAGTGTTCAACAGCCGCCATTACTGTGAATGTGTATGTGATTGGAGCCGTGACTGTAAAATGGAATTGAAAACTTAGCAAGGTCCTTAATCTGAAGAGAGCTGAGCCTTAATAATCTTAATAGTATCACTAACCTTATGAACTATTGCTTATGAACATGGCTGTTCATTAGCAATTACTACTTAACATCACTAATTCTGGTTTTAATGACTTCTTCAAAGAGATTTGTCCCAATCTGACGAAGTAATTATTTTATCCTAAAGTGGGGAAGTGTGTGTGTACAATTGTATGTCTGCCCTTATCAGGACCTTTTTTTGTACAATTATCAAGATGGTTGAGACCAATAGGGTCCTAAAACAGATTAACATGAAGAGACATGACGTTTTTAATTCACCTGGTTAGGTGAAGGGGGTAACGTGTGAGTTTAAATTAGGATTACAAATAGATATGAACTCATAATATTTAAATTTAGAGTTAGTATTTAGATTAGGATGTGTAGATGGAGAACAATATTTGCTCTATTAAGGAAAGAATATCTGCACACTTGACCTGTCTTTTCATCTATTTTGGGGCAATGCGTGTTCAAGTAATAAAAATGTTAAAAATGTTGACATATATTAAAAGCTTTAAAGACCATCTCTTTTCATATTTTGATCTACTGTAAAAGTGTTCCCAGCGATAATTTAATTATGATTCCGATGTTTTTAGCCAAAATAAAAACAATGTTTTTCTAGGAGATAGTTTCTGCAGAGTAGCAAGAGTTTATTAGTCCCAAATACGCTCCTTTTCAAACAGAACTTTTTGTCTGCTGATGATTCACAACAATTTGAATTAAGAAATTTAAAGAAATCCTATTTTAAGCTTAATTTTTTATATATGTCGTTTGAGTTGTATGTTCCCCTCCCATGTTTCAGGAAGAGGTCAACCCCAGACAGTACATTCAGACAAGTACAAGTTACTTTGGTCAATGTCAAACCCAGACTCACCCATCAGATTGGTGGGTTTTGTCATTTGTCTGCTCATATTCAATCAAAATTTAAGAGGCAGTTAGGACTTTACGCCTTTTGAGAAAATAGAACCTGGTAAAACAATGCTAATGTGGCTGATACCTATTAGTAAGCAGGTTAAAGGTTTTTGTGTGCTCATATTTCTCAATGATTGCCTTTCATGCTGAATCTTGTTTGACAAAACATAAATCTGCTGCAGTACTTGCCATCCTACACTGAAACATAAACTCTAAATTTCTACCCTGCATTCACAATCTAGAGTTCAACCTTTTTAAAACACTACTGGCTTTGAATAGATATTTTTATTGACAGCTTCTGAATTTAACTACCATTAGTCTGGCAAGTGACATTTAAAATCAACTGCAACCAAATTGGATATGTGACAGCGTTTGTTTCTGGTAATGAATCAACATATGCACCAATCAATACAATTTCCCTAGAACTATGCGGGCAAATGCAGGGTAAACAATAGAACCTCAAATATGGTTTTCATTTAATTTTTTAAAGCCATTTCTGATGAAAAAAGTGAAGTTTGTATCTGTTGTTACGAATTAGATTAAATCACATTAGAGAGTTTTTCAATAATAGGTGATTTTTTTCAGAGTAAAAGCACAATATAATTTGAGAATGTCAACCTATGTGCTTAGTCTGGCTGTAGGGAGAGTGTGTGAAGACCACAAACAAGTTTACTGCTGTACTGTAAATGCAGGTAGCACGCTTGTAAAGGTTATAATGTGAAAATGTTGAGATCAGCTGCTTTGCTTAGACAAATGACAAAATCCTTTCAACTCAGTGAATTCATGAATAAATAAACAAGAAAAGAATCCATGTTTGGTAGATCCCTTGCCTTCTATCTCTTACTTTCCTTCTGTTCCTTCTTTAGTTCTTTTTCCTAATCTTCCATCCTTCGTCTTTCTTTCAGTCTTTTGCTTTCATGAATTAATGAATAACCTCTGAGCTGTCTGTATCCATCTTGCTTTCACTTTTTCAGCTTTTACTCATAAATTAGTCAACAGAAAATGTTAAGACAAAATCCTGCTTGTATGAACTAGGTTTTTCTTCTATTCTTTCGAACTCAAGTCTTTTCTGAAAGACTCTCCGCTGGCCTTTGGAGTCTACGATTTCTGTTCCTCCGCCATTAAGTCTCTCAGTCTCATCTGTCCTCTTCAGGTCGTTTCTATGATTTTTTTCATGTCCCTACTCCATCCATTGCCGCGTCTTTTCCACATTGTTATTTGCACTTAATCAGCACTAATAATGACTGCACCTTGGACATGCACGCACACACACAACTTAATTTCCTGCAAATGACATAAGCACAGAAATACAACTTGGATTAAAGAGGTCTGGGAGTCACTGTAAACAACTAATTCTTGTGTGACTGAGTATATGAATGTATGTGTCGACAGTGTGGGTGATGATTCATGGACGCACAGTAGCAGCTACTTATCAGCCTGGGGAAAGACAAAGGCATCCTGAGAGCTCATCACTCATACTTACTCTGGTAGATGTGCAAATCCACACAAGAAGAAAACAATTTTTAACATCTACTGTCATCATTGTCTATGTGTGCTTACAATCCACAGTACCTGGTGGGACTCCAGTGGAGATGGTGGAGGATGTGACCACGCCCTGTCCTGCTGCTGTGACTGCAGCCACTTGGATTGTGTACTTGGTGGTGGAGTTCAGGCCTGTTAGCCAGTACTGCAGGGTGGAGTTGGACAAGGACCGCTCCACAAGACTCGACTCAACGCCAGGTACTTCCCACCACAACGTATAGCCTAAAAACATTTACAGCAGAGGTTTTCTTCAATTACTAAAGATGCATACATTACAGACATTAGCAGAAATGTATACACATAGGAGCCTTCTTATTATGAGAAAGACAGAGCTAAACAAGAGGAGAGGGTGTGAGAGGAGTAACTAGAGTCAAAATTCCTGTCTGTCCTTTTGCATCTTCCTTGCCATGCATCACACTCCAACACCCTGAAATGGGTGTGTGAGTGAAGCCATTTGTGTGTAAAGCCCTGAGGAGAGCGAATGGTGCCTCATCCGTCTCCATCCTTACCAGGTGCTGGATGAAAAGCTGGTTCAGGAGCAAAAAAAAAGTAATTGTACAAGGTGACCTTCACTGAATATCCATTTTCCTGCTCCTCTGAGTGTGTAAGCTGACTGTAAAAGCATTGTTACCTTGCAATGCAAGGCTGTGGCGCTGGTTTGTGTTGGAAAATGACATGATGTCATGCCAACACAAAAGATGCACACGTGCAACCCACAAGTAAACAGCAGGCTTGTCGTGTTCACTAGCGTCATTGTCTGGCAGTAGTGTGAAGAAGCTGATGGGGGTGGGGTGGGAGTAGTGCCTTATGCTCTGTGATGTGCTACACAAACAACACCCAAGGTGTTGGAACACGTGGGATGAGCGGGGGGCATGTTTGTGATAATGTAGGAAGACAAACTGCAGAAGGAAGGGATTAGCTGATGATGAATCAGCTGAACACAAACATAATGTCAGAGACAGAGGGATGTCTGTGCAAAGCCACACAAAGCTTTAAAGACTGATTCTAAAGTGGAGGAAGTCCCACACCAATCATTTTTGATCTATTTTCAAAATGTTCCCAGTGGTCTTATAATTATGAGTATGGATTTTTCAGCCAAAAAGGAAAAAAAAGTCTTTTTCCAGGACATAGTTTCTGCAGAGCAGCAGTAGTTCATTAGAAATTCACCTCTGAGTTGTGGGTGGGACTGTTGACTCTGAGTAAGCCTTCCCCTCTTTTCCCATCATCCCTTTATTTACACTTTCTCCCCCTAGCTTACAGCCCCTCACAAACCCAACCTAACTACCGGTGGAACAAAAATGGCGAGCATATTGGAGCTATCCAGCCATACAGTTTTGAGCCAGATGCCAGCTTGGACGAAGAAAACAAAGACTGCCAGGAGTCTGAGTTCTGTCTCTCTCTGGTCACCAGCAGAAGTCATATCCTGAATACAGACACTGTATCTCCAAGCTTCCCCAGGGCACAGATTCCAGATGCCGTACACCTGATGCTCGTCTACAATTATCCACAGGACACACAAGCAGCACACAGAGCCTGGCTCGGTGCGAAGAATTGCTTGTGCCATTCAGCCTGCATAAAGAGCATTTTATCCTGATCTGATCACCTGTTTACCTGACCCTGCTTTGTATCTGACTCTGCCTCTTTGCCTCCTGCTGCGACCTTTGACTGGACTCTGACCCTGATTTAGCTTTGGGGACTTTTAGCTGATGCTCCTGTCTGCCTGTTTGAGTCAATAAAACCTGCTGCATGTGGAACTAGTCGTTCTCCTGTTAGTGACAAAGACGTATATAGAAATAGATCTATTTGTTTGCAAGTGGATGCATCAAAATGGAGCAGAGAAGGGAACTATATATCTCCTCCATCGTGGGAAAATGTTACTAGTACACAATTTAAAACACCAGAAACATGATTTTCATTGGAGGCGGTCTTTAAAGGGAACTATCAGTTGGATGCTGTTTGACTCAACTTTACTGTCAGACTACACCTATCTATCTGGGAAGATTACCTGTAACTAAAAATGACAGCTGTATTATTTTCTACTGTTTTCATTCACTTTTCCCTGCATAGAAGTCAAAGATAATTAAAGCTTGTATCATTATGAACGATTGGCAAATGAGATGGCTGGAGGAAAGTTTCTTGATTATAGAGAGAAGAGTAGGTGAAAAGGGAGAACAGGTGATTGTTTACTGATAAAAGCTTGTAAATGCATCATGACAAGTTGAGCAGTTCTAACCAGTGATGATTCCATTCTTCTCCTTAGGCTCCGTCCAGCTGACTCGAACAGTAGTGTCCAAAATTTCAGTAAAACTAAGCTGGTGGACTGGTCCAGGTGCTAGAAGAAAAAAAACATAAAAACGACAAAAATAACACATTGTAGGTAATATCAAAACAAGATCAACTTCCTTAACACATCCATGTTTTTTCATAAAGTAATAATTTTTTCTTCTTTTTTAACACAAAATGCCCAAACCTTTCCATTACCTTTAGCAGTTCGAATTTCCACACTACTTTATTATCACATGTGCATCACACGTACACACGCACACACACACATGCGTGTACGCAAGCATGTCATTTCTCATTTCATCCATGGCTCTCTAACCCTTCTCCCTGCAGAGCGATTAAGCTATTCATCTGAGACATTCAATAACACTCACACATTATAACAATCACACATACTCATGCACACACACACACACATGCAAAAACCTATCATCAAGTAAGAATTACACCCACCGTTAACCCTGCAACACACCCAACACCCAATCAATACTGGTCCACTGCTGTCAGTACCACTACGTGTGTTCTAGTGTGTGTTTGTGTGAGCATACGCATGGTTTCTAATATCCTTTTAGCACTCAATAATTGCTGGTTGGAAATAATTGCTTGTCTGTCTGCTTGTAGCATATTGTATTCATTGGATGGTGTAGCTGTGTTGCGTGTACTCTTGTAACTGGGTGTGGCAGCTGTTATATTTATTCACGGAAGAGTGGGCTTTAAATACCAGCACACATGACAACATGTTCATCAGTTGAAAAAAAACACACAAACATATATATATATATATATATATATATATATATATATATATATACACACACACACACCGGTATATAGATAGATAAAATAGAGGATACATTGATGAAAGTTGGTTTTATTTCAAGTTGAGTTGGTTGAACTCACTGTCTTCATCTGTTTGCAGCAGCGTTGGGGGGCTGCGAGGACCATCCCCAGGTGTAGTGAAGCAGAGGGTAGAGCCATAGTACCAGGTAAACTTTTTCAACCCGGACACTAGTCCTGTGTGCCGCAAACTGGGGTAGTCTGGAGTGATGGTTATTGTCTTCATGTCCTCTGGAGACTGCTCTGGCCAGACCATCAGCTGTGTCGAAATAAACAAAAAAACAGCAAAAGGTTTTTAAAAGAAATAAAAACAACACTTGGTAAAATCTTAATTGAACCCTTTACAAAACCAAATAAGACAAATAGAGCAAAAATTCTAAAACCAGGAAAATCAAACAAAACACAAAAGAAACAAAAATTGACTAGATTTGACAAAGCGTAACAGAAACCCTGAACTTGTATACGAATACTAAAGGAGACAAACAAGCAGCAGGTGCTGTGAATAAAAAATAGAAACAGGTGTGTGCGACTCCAGAGAAGCTAAATTTAAAGAACACAAGGAGAAAGGTAAACACCTCACTGAACTGAACCGTTAAAACAAAAGAGCAATTATCTTAAGTAATCCAAGCCTTTTTGGATAAAAGCAACATTTTTACATGTTTTTTTTTAAATAAAATTTCCAAACTACAATTAAATTAGATAATTTACTTAAAAAACTTAATCTACAATCAACCTAATAACATATGTTACCATGTCCTGGTACAGTTGTCAGAGCATTCACATAAAGTGGCTCTAGCTACATTTTTAGCAAATGTAAACCTTTTTTGGTATTCATACTTAATGAATATTAAAACTTTTTTAAAGCTACTGTCTTAAAACCGCAATGTATTATATTGTAGTTTGCAGCATGTCATGTTCTTTGCTGCACAGTTAATTGGTGGATGTATTGTTTCTATCTGTAGCATCCCTAATGGGATGACCCACACAAGTGACTTTTAAAAAAGTGTCCTATATTTTTTTCCGACTGAGCATATTCATCATTCAAGGGAAAGAGTTTTATCACCTTTATTCAGTTGTGGATTCTAGAAATCTAGTCTGATAAAGTGCTGTGCAAAATGGATCTCTTTAAAGTTAAACAGAAAATGCAGGGCTAGTGGGCATCAAACCAATATAGCAAAATATCTGTTTTGTAGAAACTGAGCTAAAACTCAAAGCCCACACTGACTTTAACACCTCTGCTATAATATGGCAAAGTAAAACCATTGTAGACTTCAAACTATCCTACTATAATAGGAGGAAACCACAGAGTGGATTTTTTCTAAATGTATACTGAGGATACACAAAGACATTGAGAGACTATCAATAACAAACCAAGAAAAAAAGACAGTTGTAGTGTTAATCACGGAGGAGGGCTGGTTATGTTCTGCATTGGGATTCCTATTTGCGTCTGGGACAGGGTGTCTGGAATCTGTGCAGGTACAATGAAATCTTAAAACTATTCCATAAAAAAGGGGTTTTTACAAATGTCAGAAAGCTTTGTCTGTCATGAGTCTGTCAACAGCATGATGACTAACATTTAACATTTAAAAAACTGCTAAAAGCACAACAATGGAATATTAAAAAAATTAGAGGCTCGTATATTTGTCAGAAAAGATGCAACATTAAAGGCAATACATTGACTTTCTTCTTGTCAACGAACAACTCACGAGCAAAACACTACAGTCCATCAGTTAATTTTCTTAAAAGAGATGTGATACAGGATATTTGCAATAGTGGAAATTAAAGACACAACAATTAACTAGTAGATGGTTAGATGAAAATGAGTTAAAAAAAAAAGTTTATTTTTAGGCAGGTTGACATGTTTTGTTTTTGTTTGTTTTTTTTGTTTTTTTTGGGGGGGGGGTGTTGTGTTCAAGCAACACTTTTGAATGTTGTTTAGGTTAAGATGATCACACTTTACAACTTAATGTTTTAAAAATAGAAATACATGGGAATAAGTGTGTGAATAAACTGACAAATATAAGTCAATTAAGTTACTAATTAAGTTACTAATTAAGTTACTAATTAAGTTACTACTTGACTTTTGATACTTCTTTGCTTTGATTTATGGTTGAAGGAAACTGATCGACAGATCTAAGACTACAGCTCAAAGACAAGAAACGGGATGACTTCTGTTCCCCTTTGTTCTTTTGGTGCTCCTCTAAACCTAGTCTGTCACAATAAAACAAAGTTCTCTTTTGTAATTTTCTTTTTTATTCTAGGACTGCTTGATTTGGGTTCAATAAAAGATTTATTAACCTATGTTAGTCGCCTCTAAAGATTTTTAAAGGTTCAGTGGATGTCGCTTTGTGTGCTCCTTTAGCTGTTTGCTATTGAAACCTATTGCGTGCAGTCCTATGTCTATAACCCTGTGCAGTCTGTCTGCGATAAAACGACAGACAGACTGACAGATTTATAGATATATAGGTAAAATAAGGAGACCGTAAATGTTACTGGCCCTGGGACAGAGCAAAGTCATTTTCAAGGATATACGACTAGAAGAAGTTAAAGTTGTCGGAAAAAGTACTATTCTTTTCTCTGCTGCTGACTTTTGAGCTATATTAGTAACCGAATTGTATGTAGTCAGTGATCTGTGGGAGGCTGAAATGAGATGAGGCTTTGCTTCATATCCTCTTTTAATTAAAACTATTAACTACCCCCATCGCACGCGCACAGCACAGGCAGAGATGCATATTCACATGAGCAGCAGCTTTGTAAGGCTTCACAGATTTTGAATGGTAGACCCTGACTTAAAGAGACCACATCCAGCAGAGTCCCACTATAAAGATGGAAAGCCACATAGCATTTACTGAGCAATATTCACACTGTAAAGCAGACTCAAATGCATGAACCCAGCCATGCACAACCAGAAGTTGATGTGTTTGTTTTGTCATGGTAATCAGTTCCTCGGGGGGCTGGTTACTACAGCGGAGTAAAATAAATCCACACTAGAACTGATGTTTCAGAAGTGCTCACACTGTTCAGGTCCTCCCTCTCAAAATATGCTTTTACTTAATCCTTCGAGAAATACTTGCTGTCGGTTTCTAATGTAGCTCCGTATAGGATAAATTCAGACCTCCATGAGAGTCAGATGGATGATTGAGACTCCCAGATAATGTAAGAATGGATTTGTGACTATATCCTTCCCATTCTTGTAAATAATAAATTTTTTCCTGTTTTTTTCCTTTTAAAAATTGTTAAAGTATTTGCAGGGATGGGCCGTACATTACTATATGCCAGGGAAGCAATAGTAAAACTAAATACCTCTTTCTAACATATTTTTCTTGTCAAAAACAGAAAGTTTTCTCAGTAACAGTGATTCCACATTCATTCACAATCACATTAACAATGAAAAACAATGAATTTCCCCTGGGATTAATAAAGTATATGCTTACCTTGTATCCCTGGTTGATGCCATTGATGAACTGTTGGGGCGGAGGGTTCCACGTGAAGCGGATGGTTGTCGAATTAATTGCAACAACTTCCACTTCCTGTGGAGGTGCCGTGGGAACTGAGCACAGACACACAAACAGACGATGATAAAAAACTGTTTTACCAAGCAAAACTGCTGAAATATTCCCCTTATAATCTGTGGATTGCCTTTGGCATTAAAACCTTTGAGCAGTACATTTGTTCAAAATGAAATGTGGACTTATTTCTTTAATTAAAAAACACCTGCTAAATGAAAGAGTTAACAGCTGAATGCCAAACGTGCTCTTTTTCCAAGTATTACAACAAAATTATCTAGAATTCTTAAAGCAATTACTTCTTATTTGAACTATTTTCTTATGTGGGCATTTTGTGCATCACTTTAAACAGAAATAATTGACGGCTTTAGTTTATTAAAATGAGACATCTTGTACTTTTTAAACTCCACAGTATCTCCGTTGCAAAAGTATTGTCAAACTTTGAGATCAAGTTGTGGAAAAATAAACCCAGATAACCCTGATGACATGAAAGAGACGCATACAGTTTTGTGTATTTAAACGTTGTGCAAGAATTCTTGAATGTTTTATGATTTGATCATTTATTTCAGTCGTACAGTATGTTCCTTGAACACTCAAATTGTACCTGTTATTGTATTGTTTTGTTATTGTACTTGCAGGTTGCACTGCTTCTGATCTATTTCTCTTTGACTTATGCTGCTGTTTTTTTGGTTTGCAAGCGGTCATAATGAAAACAACAAAAAATCTTAGGTCGGAAAAGAAAATGACGATGGCTTAAACCGCTTGTTTAACAGAGAGCGCTGCTCGTGTGTGACAAGAACACAACAGATCCTGTTATTGGGATGATAGCAGTAGATGTGTTAGGGGACTGAGTTTTGAACGTTTCTGTAGAGTCTGATCTCTGACTGTATCATATGAGATGAATTGAATGTGCGACAAGAAACAGTCTCAAAGGAATGAATGTTTTACACTGAGTACTTTGGCAACAAGAGGTGTATGTCGTGTTTCGCTGTGTTCTTCATGTCACTTTTTGAACGTTAATGCCAAAGAAAAAAGAGGGGAGTCCCAGTTAAACATATGCATGTCTGTGTGAGTCGGTGAGCATGTGTCAAGCTGATTACGTAGAAACCAGTCCAGACTGATGTCCTAAAGCTGCTGAGTAATAACGCTGTTTTGCATTTAAAAAAAAAACCTTTACAGGCTTTGTTTGATTGGAAGGGGCCAGATGACCCACAAACACAGCCGTGAATATGGAAAACACCAAGAAGAAATGAAGCAGAACAAAATATGTTAAAAAATGAATGGCACTAAGCAAGGGAGAAGGATTATTTATTGTAAAACAAGTCCAGTCTCTTCCTGTAAGGATGACTGTGGAGCAGCTTCTAGAGCCCTTGCAGCTCACAGCTTCAAATAAAACCCAAAATATACCCTTCAGGGCAATCTTGGTGTGTGGAAAAAGGAGAAAAAAGAGAAATCATCAGAATTCAACAGAAAGTCTAAGCAGGAAAATGTTCTATCCAGTGAGCCCGTACCCTTAGACCACATTAGGATAATTAATGAGTGTAACACCCTCTTCTAAATAAAAACATTTTCTTTTTGTTACGTCTGTGAGTTCTATGTGCACGGATGTCTGCGTGTGCTGTGTACTTCAGCTCATCTTTTTTAACGATAACATAGCGTTAGAAATAAAAGTCAACAGGGGACAGACACATGTTTAAGGAGGATTTACCCCCCCATAACCCCTGCAATCCTCATCTACATTTGGTCCTGTGGTGCCTATTCCATGTATTTTATGTCAGACAGAGCTGAAGGAGCGCTTCTCTGTGCAGCCCTGTTTATTATAATAAACACACTATTATCTGTCACATTATATATTTACAGACCAAAACAGAAAACCATCTCCATCAATTCACTCCAACACCCAGTGCCTCAAAATGCTTGCTGGCCACATTTAAGATGTAGTGCAAGAGTTAGAGGCATACCGGGGCGCCCTTAGGGTCTCTTCCCAGCTGAGTGAAGGTGCTTTGCCTGCAAGGATCTGCCTCAGGGGGAACTTTAACATACATCTCAACTGCATCAATTTGCTCCTCTACAAAGTAAATGTTGCCGGCGTTTTTACAGGACTGCAGAAAGACCTCATGCAGCTGCTCGCAGCTGATCTCAAGTTGTGTGACCACCTGGAAAATCATTTCAAAACTACTAAATAAAAGCTACTTTGCTTTTATTTCAACACCTTTGCCTGCACAGGAAGATCTCTGTGCTTCAGTGTGGACTTTGTAAAAGTTGTGTGAATGTGCCACGACTGCCCTGTGTGTTCACTGTGTGTTCACACTCCAAACAATGTTCAGGTTCCATTTTACGAAAAAGCTAATATTTGATCCTCCCCTCTTCCTGTCAAGTGGGAGCTGCAGTGTACTTATTTTATAGCACTTCAATGAGAATGTGAAGCCGTGCTCTCCTCATTCACTCTCCTATTAACGGCTTAGCAACTGCATCTCAATAAAAATCACACGATCAGCTGAAAACGCAGCCACTTCACCCAGAAAGTTCATCATGGAACCATTAACAATCAATCTATCCATGAATTCTATGAAGTCTCGGGATCCGTTCATCTCATGATTTCTCTAATACCCGTAGCAACATTTACAAATGATTTTATATATAAATTGCATACATATATATTTTCACAATGTTGGATTGTTGAGTTGTGACTGCAATTTAGATAAGTGCTTTGAGATTCATAACCCTGGAAAGGCAAAATAAATCATATTTATTTCACCACATTACATGAAAATATTTTGTTTAAGAATTCTTTTCTAGTAAATCTGGGAAAATATATTCAAAATGTGTGTTGTGGAGGGATTTTAACAGGAAATTGATTTGTTTCAAGCAATCAAAGCAAAAAATAAAAAAACAAAAGAAGACAAACACAAAATATTTAGATATATCTACTTTAGGATGATAGAATTAAAAAAGAAGATACGCTTCCACAAAATACATCTACATGCAGATGATGTCAATCATAAGTAGACAGATTTTCCCTTCTAAATACAGTACATGACACGCTGAATCCATTAAATGTCAAGTTTGTCAAACAAGAGTTTGATTAATTGCCTGAAAAGGAGAAGTGATATTGGGAAAAGCTTTACATCTCTATACCCATTTGTTTTGATGGCCATGGAGCAAAAAAGTGTTTGTCATGACTGACCTCCTTGCAGTGTGTACTCAGTGACAGGACTGCTGTAGACCCCTAAACCGGCTCCTGTGTAGGCTGCCACCTGGATTTGGTACTGAGTCCAGATGATGAGATCTTTCAGCAGACAGTAGTTGGTTTCTGGGCTGCTGATGTTCTTCTCCTGGTAGTCCCCTGGCAGCCCAGCCAGACGATATCTGCAAAACAAATGAGCCAACTGGTATCCCTCAAAAAAACATGTGACATGAGGTGCATAATGAATGTTTTCTCCCTGCTTCTACATTTGCTCTAAGCACCATCACTGCCTTTTTTCTTTCTGTCTTTTTTTTTTTTTAATTTCAACCCTTTCCACCACTGCTTCCTGTAGGGATTTAGATAAATAAAATTATTTCTGCTAGTCTATGTTTACTAAACAATAAAGAATGTAAAGATTTGTGTTTATGTTCTTTTCTATTTTAAATAAAAGTATAAATTACTACAGCAATAAATAAAAAGTATATAAATATGTAAATGGACTTTTAAAAGCAACTGCAATCTGGATGTGGATTACCTGCAGAGACATAAAAGTCTTTAGGACGGAAAGCACGTAATAAATAATGACACGTAATAACAAATGACAACAGTTTAACTAATATACTCAGAAATTTGGCCAGGAAACTATTCATTAAAATTCCATACAGTTATGAAAACAGTATTTTCCATTTATTTAATTTTCACTTTCCTATCAAACCTCTTTCTCATTGAGAAGTTTAAAGACAAAGGTCAATGGTTTCTGTCTATATTGAATTCATGAAAACCGATGAGGACTGATCTTTCCGAATGTAATACCTCCAAGGTCTTTGATTTCTGTACATGGCAGAAATGTCTATTCAAAAGGATACTTGGCCAAATAAGACACTTGAAGGAGGATTATAGCTTTGGTCGCATACAAGTTTGATGGACATATTTGGAGTAATAAAAACCCTCTATCAGCATTTTAACACGTCACCCATTCACAACCGAATATGTCACACTTTTGAGTCAGCATTTCATCAGTGTGTGCTCAAGTTAGACACAGAAACAGTAACAGTGACCAGGCTGACAGTGGATTTCTGCAAAGGTGAGAAGGTAATCCCTTTCTCCTCCTTCTCCACATGGCCATCATACTGAGAAAGAAGGAGGAGTCAAACGCTGGTAATGAAAAACGAGATGTAGGGACCTGGCAGATGTTAGAAAAAGATAAAGGGAACTTGGTGGGGGTGCAAAGGCCTTCTCATTCATATCTCAAATGATGACGGTAGATAATTTCCATTTTTCTGTCTGATTTTTGAAGTGGAGGCAGCAAAAGGAGGATAAAGAACTGATGAGTACTTCTGCAGTTGTATGCAAATTTGTGTAAGGCCACTGATGACAGTTTGATTGCACACACAATTTCACACTTCAGGTAGACATCAAAGGCAAGGAAGGCACACCAAGGGCAGTAAGAGCATCTGAAAAGAGCACTCATCTGTGTGTGAAAGCATGCCACTCTGTTTTTAGACAAAGAGCAGTTGTGTAAAAAAGCTGCAAAAATAAAAAGATGGACTTCAGGTTTCATTAGCCGCTCAGGATAAAATCATCCAGCCATCTCTTTCTTTATCCTCACTCAATTTTGAGTCCTTGTGCTTCTGCCCTGCTGCAGATGATGCAGCTGAAATATTTGTGCTACTGCTTTCTGCTCACCTCACACCATCATCATTAAAGTTCACTAACTCTAAAAAAAAACTCTTTTAAAAACAAGAGATCCTCAGTCATTTCTGAAGATAGCATTTTTGTAATCCTATCATTTAGCTTCTTAACTTATATCTATATTTACTACACATTTTATTTTCAGTTTTATTTTATTTGATGAAGGAAATGCAGCAATATAAAAAAGAAAGGTGTGTTTTAAAGTCTCGGTTTACCTGAGTACATAACCTCGAAGGACTCCGTTCAGCTCTGGTTCTGGAGGAGGCTGCCACTGGACCATAATGGACTGGTTTGTGCGACCACTGGCAACAATATTCTTTGGCGGTGCACTTGGGGCCTCCTCACGCAGCATTAATCTAATAAACACAGCCAATGGTGCAAGAATTAAGACAGAGGATGAGAGAAGACGTAACTGTGATTTGTTTAACATCTTAAAATGAAAACTTTAGAGTTGCTGTGGTGGAAGATTTAATGCAATAGATTTCAGTGTTCATTTAGTCCATGCAAACTACACTGCTTTGTTTTGGATTGTCTGATAGCTTGGAAGTGTAAATCAAAATGTATTATCTGCAAATAACTTTTAATATACTTGTTTACTTTTAGAGTGTGGAACACAATTATGTTTGGAATTCTTTTTTTTTGTACCAGGCATACAGAATTAACCTAATAAAACCAACATTTTTAATATGTTTTTTATTTTTATGACAGACTTCCTGTAGCTTGTGATGAAAGGAGGCACAGTGCGGAAGGTTTTGGTGGGTTTTATCTCCTCTATGATCTTAAGGAGCACAATGTATTTTTGTGAGACATACTGTTTATTCTACAAAAGGCATGTTTATCATCTGATATTTTAATCAGCACTCATCAGAAAAGTCTAATTATGACTGCATCTTTAAAAAGTGCAGAGTAGTGTAAATGAAAGAGTTCAACAGAAGTCCAGTTAGTGGCCAAACTACAATTTTAGAATAGTATAGAACTTTATTGATCCCTCAGAGGGGACATTCCCTTTTTACAGCGGCTCTATTAAAATGAGCAAATAGATTATAAATAAATTTAAGAATAAACTTTTACAATTAATACCAAGTTTTACAGTGGACAAACTGGTGCCCTACAACAGACTGGTGAACTGTCCAAGATAAACCCCATCAACAGTAGCTGGGATAGGCTCCAGCAACCATATTACCCTAAAAGGGATTAACTGGGTTTAGAAAATGGATGGATTCAACACTAAAATTTGGGGAACACACTTATTACCTCAATAAATAAAACTTTATCAAGCATGAGATTGTTCTTTTTTGGTAATGCTGTAACCATGATTCTTTGTCTTCACCATTGCTAAACTACTTCTTGTCTTCTTCTAATGCCGTGCAATCTTGTGTTTTAGGTTTTTATTGGCTATTGGAAACACATGTATGATTATTTGTTCACACTAACATACATGATCAAATGTAGTTAAAATGAGAACACCTTAAAGTGAGAGGTCAGGTCTGTTTCTCTAAAAACTTTTATTCCAGCTAGTAAGGATAACTGTTCTCATTACATATATGGTTGTTGCCAAAACTGGTAATCATGAGTAAAAGCTGGCAAAAAGTGCTAAAGTGTGTTTCTTGACAGAGCCCCAGTGAATGCATGCATTAATGGAAAGCTACTGTTGTGGTTAATCTTCTGGATTCTTCATAAGTGGGTTCTGTCATCATCATCAGGGGTCTCCAAACCTCCACAGATAGGAGGAACATTGCAGCTGCAGTAAGCACAGGGGTTTAATGTTGAAGCTGATCTATGGTATTTATGCAGTTTCCCTTTAACCCTCAACCCAATCACAATCCCCACATCAACCATGTTATGCAGTGTGACAGCGAAATGTAGTCAAACGACTGTGAGAACAATAGGAGCAAAGACCTTGTCTTTTTACTTCTAACTAGACAGTGTGATCCCTTGCTCTTTTAACCCTCCCTTCATGTTTCCAAACCATCTCCTCATCTTTTTTTTGACATTTTGAACCAATCCTCCAGTTTTTCCTTGCTATCTGCAAACTCTCACCTTTTATCCATTGTGTCCTTTGGCCTCAATTATTTCATCCTTCAATCTCCTCATCTTCTTCCCTGTTTCTCCAACCCTCCCCTGTCCGAACCTGATTAAAGCTCTGGGCCTTCTTATGGCTGGTGGTGCGCGCCGGCTGAGCTGGTCAGCCCCTGGCTTTGCTCTAAGCAGCTCAGCAAACGTAATCAGAGGCATAAGTGCTAATACACAAACACACACATTTCTCCCAGCTTAAGACAAACTGCTACATCCGATGGCCTTTTCCCTTCCGAGGATTATATCTGGAGATTTACATTACCTTCTCCGTCCGAAGCCCCCTCCCTTCTCCTCTGTGCCTCATCTTTCCCTGAATGACTCTTTATAAGCTTTCCAACCATTAGCTGAGATATGACTCCTGAGTTTGTGTGTCTGAATTTGTATGTCTAGAAGTGTGCGTGTGCATCTCCATGTGTGTTTTGTGTGAGAGCACCAGTGAGAGAGCTATTAGCTAGAGACTTGCACAGGAGGATATGTAGCACAGGCCAATGGTTTTACAGCTTTGCTTTACTTCCATTAGGTTAGGCACCGTCAAACACTAGGTGTTGCAGGTACACGTGCACACACATAGACACACATGCACGGGGGCTAATGGGTCTTGTGTGAATAAGATTGGCATTAAGGTAGCTGTTTGGAAATGGGTTATTTATAATCCTCCAGTGCGAAGCTGCTTTTGACTGTAATTGATGAAGCACAGTGAGACACAGACAGGCAAACTTCCACTGCACAAACACCCACACATCACCGCTGGAGTGAACACACACACCCATTCACTGTTTTTAAGAAAAAGCACACACTGCGGCTCCTGTATTTCTTAGCATGAAAGAAAAAAAAAAGTTTGCTTCAGTTTCTTGCAGTTTCTCCTTATGTAAGTAAATATTTCATACAGCAATTTCAGCACGAGGACATCAACTTCATAAAGAAGATTAACTTTTTAAACCCCAAACAACCCACTTTCAGGAAACTTCACTTCCACTCAAACATCAACTCACACTTAAAAATGATCTGTGATCAAATAAAACTGCGTAGGAAATTATGTGATGTGACACTTTACTCAGTCCCTGGTTATTTGGAAAGGGGGTCATTTCCTGTAGGAGCGGCTCACATCCTGTGGTCTATGTCTAAGTGTGTACTATGCTGGGGGAATTAAAAATATAATTTGTCATCCACTCTTGCTAAATGCAAACTGGGATTGTTAAATCCACATAGATTGTGAGTCATGAGTTTGTTATTGTGGTAGACAGGCTGTTCCGAGGCAGCAGCTTCAATACAGCAGGAGGAAGTCAGGGCAAAGCAGACTAAATGTGCTCTATGACTGAGTACAAGCAGGTGAACAGATTAGCTTATTTTTGTCTTGTTTGACATTTCAATTTTTGTCTTCTTTAAATGTGGTGCTGTTTTGCCAAAGGGTGAAAGATGCATAAATGGAAGAGGATGACATACTAAAGAGACTGTCAGGGAGGAAGAGACACTTTTAGCATAATCTCACAATGAATCAAAAGCAGCTCCAGAGAACATCTCCTACTGCATTTGGGTTTGTCATTTCAATAAATTTCATATTTCAGGAAACACTTCATTCTCAAAAAATCTACAAAGACTTCTAGCACTTGTGAGATATAAATACTTTTATGTAAAAACATAAAAAAGACATTAAAGTTGAGAATGGTGGGCTCGTGCCACTCTGCATCGCTTTCTCCCTTTCACTTGGCATCATTTTCCATCATCACTTTTTTGAGTGAAATGAAGGCTCCTCTCCCAAATAGATCATAGAATGTCAGTAACATCTGACGATTTACAAACTATACTCCTGAAGAATCTATCAAATAGTTTGAAATTTCATGAAAAGTAAAGGACCCGTTGCTCAATAACTCCTAACTGAAACCCATCAAGTACATAATGACCAGTTACCAGGGAACAGAACATGCGTTAATGAATCATAACTTGATAAGTGTATGTGATGTGAGGTAAGGGATGTTCTCCATGAGTAATTTATTCCTGATTGACCCTGAACCAGCCACGGAGTAGATCAGTCTACTTACACTTCATTCATTAATCATTACTTTATCATTATTAATTAATTCTTTTGGTGTGACCCAAATTAATGCAACACATTGGCGTGCGCTGCCTCGACACTGCGCCTCATTACTTTACAGACTCTCATGGAGGAATCACTAGCATTTCTGACAGGTTTAGACGTAAATGGGCTTTATGAAGCAAATGCAAGCTTTCCATCATGCTTTCCTGAACCATGTCTTGGAGAAAGACAGAATCCTGTGTGCAACATAAACTTGATTTTTTTTATTTTTCACCAGATTAACCCTATATAAACATTTGTATAAAATTTAATATATGTATTTCTGAGACCCCTATCTTATTACTATGATCTAAACTTTCCTCAAAAAAACATTGTATTTAACTTGAAACATGTTTCCTGCCCTGTAGTGAATTATTTTTCCACTAGTGAGCTTTAGTGGGTTAAGAAGGAGCTCCCTCACTCTAAACAGGAAAAAAAAAAAACGTAAAAGTCAAACCACAGTTGGAAACAGATACAGCTTGTGCCTATGGCTAAGGTGTGACCTGGCCGAAGAAACACTAATTCAGAATTGAATTATTGAGCATATGTTCTTTATGTGAGTTTAGTGATCTTTGGTCCTTTGAATTCTTTTGAATTTGACCATCCAATTAATTTCCACAATACGAATCATTTTGGCGGCATGGTAGTGATGCCAATCTATTCACGTCTGAGGAAAGAAAAAATAGAGGCTGACCCGTTAACTTGTAGGTTAATTAAATATGTTTAATGAATAGTGGGGAAAAAAGTAAAGTATTCATGTCATACTAAAACACCATTCAGCAGCGTGTGAAAAGTTCAAGGTAGATTTCTGACAGAAGAAAGTTCTCCACGGAAATTCACAGCACCGCTTCCTTCTTTTTCTTCTTTTTGTCTTCTAAAGTGAAATAGCTAGAATTACAATTGCTGTGGCCAACAACAATGTTTATAAAATTATAAGAAATAAAAAATAAGAGATTGTGTTTATCATTAATACATGAAATCATGGCAATATTGAGGCAGATGTATGAGCCCACCCAATATATTTTTGACTTCACACATAATCTCTTTTTCAAACAATTTTTTTCTTTTGTCTGCTCCTTATTCAGGCGAGCTTAATTCTCTTTATACACGTCCTCCATTATCAGAAAAATGCCACAGCATGTTGAACAAAGCAAAAACATAATTGTTATCAGAATTGGTCTTTTAAAGCTTGTAAGTTTGATTGATCCATTGATCCAAATGTGAGGTAGAATATGATTTTTTTTTTTTTAATCACTGCTATTTTCAAGATTCATACATATTATTATGGCCCCCAGCAGCAGTCCCTGACTGCAAGGACCATATTGTTTTCGCAGCTGTAAACATTTCTGTGCCTTTGAGTCAAAATTTGACCCCTGCCACATGTGGAAAAAGTCACCAACATTTGGACTCTCCTAGGGAAAATTGAAAATTAATTTTTGGCAGAGGGAACGACCCCTCCCCCAAGACAATGACATCACAGCGAACTAAACCGTTAAAAAAAATGAATGGGCCAAAAATCGCTTATGGAGACAAAAAATATTTCTAAATACACAAATGAAACCAAAACACATGTGTTGGGAATATCAAGGAGATATCACGCTTTTCCACAATATGGAAAACAAAATACTTTTCATGAAACTTCTCAAACATGCCGCCAGCTGGGGTCTACGACCAACACAGAAGTTTCATTGACCTTTGATTTTGGGAAGAGGCCGCAATCTTGAATTAAAAGAAAAAAAGAACTTTAGTAAAAGCTACAAACGAAAACTTGTCCTAGGGATTTTCATTCATCGTCTTGTAACTTATCGAGCATCATTGGCAAGGGACTGTGGAAAAAATGTTGAAATTAGAGGTTGTAGATTTTGAATGGGGTGCACGTGGCAAGCTCACCCCTGCTACGGTCTTAGTTAGCTCCCACATGTTTTATTGGAATGTCATAAAAAGCGTATCCACTGATTCGGTAGGTCAAGCTGAATGTAACAATATAACATACGATATGACAATGTTAAAATTGTGGCAGTGGTAAACAAAAAAATGTCGCAAAAAACTCCTGACTCAGCAAAACTCCGCAAAAAAAGCCCAAAAAAAGTTGGAATCCACGAACAAAACGCTGATACATTTGTCTGGGATATTCAAACAGTTTTAAAGTTACTATGGGATTGTCAGGATTGTGAACTCTGGTTTGGGTTTTGTTGTAATTTTTTAATTGTCCCTCAGTCACCAGTTTCAGGTTCATGATCAACAGCTGTCTTCATTTCTGTTATTTACCCTCAGCCTATTGAGGCGTCTGGTTTTCAGTTAATCCTTGTCAGATCATCTGCTCTGCTCTGCCACCTTATTGTTTCTCCCATGGTTTTTGTCATGTTTAAGTTTGTTTATCAAATATTTAAGTTTCCACACTAAGGGTAGTCTCCTGCATTCTGGGTCCTTCACCACCACTTCTGTGACAGGGATAGATGGCCCCATGACCTATTCTGTCTGTCTGACGACTATCCTGTGTCAAAATCTGAGATTTGGTGATTTTCAAATTCATTTCTAATCTAATTTCACATTTTTTAATTAGAGGTTTTAGACTTTGAACGGCGTGCACGTGTCAAGCTCTCAAAAATGGCGTACTCTTATTATTCGCACATTTTTTTATGGAATATTGTGAAAATGTAATATGTTGATCCCTAGCTAGAGCTGGATATAATATTACAAGACTGGATACAAACATATTAGGAATGTGGGCGTGGCTAGTAAATAACCTTGCTAAGGAAATTCAAAAGTTTACTTTTGCCGATTTTTCTGAAACTGACGTTAATGTTTCTGGTATCACCAGGCAACCAAAACATAAAGCAGTTTTTATGGAGATAAAACCAACAGAAAAGGCGCCATTTTGAAAAAATTAGCTTTTTACATCAATTTTTCACATATAGTTCAGACTCGTCTTACAGAAAGTGAAAGGAGGGGGATCAGGGGTGCAATGTGGCTGCTAAAGTCGGATCAAAGTAGGGTGGTGAGGGTGGCTGTGGCGCGATAAGGTGGGCTGCGAGGGGGGCGGCGGTGCGTAGAGGCGGGCAGTGAGGGTAGGGGTTGCACCTGCAGGCCATCCAACGTCACTCACGGCTTTATTTACAAGTTAAGGCCTGTTAAGACTTATAAATGTTGACTGTTATAAATATTCATAAAGTCAGCTCTAGGTTTCAAAGAGGTAATTTTCCATTTTTATGCCAATTTTTATTGTCTGACTGTGTTAAGAAGAAAAACTTTTTTAACTATGATTGAGATAAAAGAAAAAAGCATACATTAACTAATTTCCCTGTAATGCTTTTGTGTATATGAGAAGTGAGAGGGATACAAACTTTTTAGACAGAATATTCTTTATATTTTTATGACCCAGGTAGACAAAGAGAATTGAGATTAATGCTGTTATTGTTATGAAACATGAAGATTAGCTATAATCTGTTTTTCACCAGCTAATGCTCTTATGTTAAAAATGATAAAAGTCTGTCTGACAAAGTCTGTATGGACATATTACTTTTAGACCATGCCACTCAAAGTATTTATAGGAATTTGCATTAAATTATGTTCTTGAGGATTTGAATGCTTTATTTACCTTTTATGGACAATGCTTACCTGTGGCCGCAGAACATTAGGACAAAAACTAATCAGCAGATTGAGTTAAAAACTTTACTAAAAGGGGTTTTAGAATCAACCAACCAAGCTAAAACCTTTTTTAACTTTACAACTTTTCCTTAACTGTGCCATTTTTTTTATTATAAAAATTAAGCAGTCAAATTTAATCTGTATTACTCTCGTGTATATGTATACTGTAAAATTATTGTTTTTAATTTTACAAACATTTCCATAACTGCTAGTATAATTTTTGAACCTGCTGAAGATGCTATAAAGGTTTCTCCATTATGTAATGTTTCCTTCCTTGCTTGCTTTAATGTTGAGAACAATGGCCTTTGTGGAGAAGGTGAAGTCTGACTATTTCAGGGTGTGGACAGGTGTTCTTTATATATTAATGTCAGACAGGTGACATTAATACAGGCAATGAGTAGAGGATACAAGAGCTTCTTAAAGAAGTTGCTGGTCTTTAACAAGGACATAATTCTCCTTTGTTCGTAGGAAATAAATACACACCATTCTTCAAGTAAATTCTTTAAAAAACATAAAATAAAATAAAACAATGTGATTCCTGGATTCTTTTTCTATATATTCTTTAAAAGTTGAGGTGTTCCATGATGAACATTACATCTTTTTTAGGTGGGAAAAATAGCTAAATCAGTGACTGCCAAATACTTTTTGCTCCACCATACATATATATATTTTTTTTAATTATAAAGTTTGTTTTTCTTTTTTAAACAAAGTTATAGTTAATTTTTGTTCCAATATTTGCAATGTATCTAGTCACAGTCTTGGAGAATTTCATGCCTGTTCACATTGCTGCACAAAGTTATCTTTCTCATTCGCTCTTTGTTGATATTTTACACTGCCTAACTCTCGTTGTGTATTTTGGGGCATGTTTTGGCATCTGTGTGTGTGTGAGTGTGTGACACGTGCATGTGTGTGTGTGTGTGTGTGTGTGTGTGCACAATCCTAAGCTCTAAATGAAAATGAAAGTATGTGTGTGGCTAATGTATGACAGAAATGCAGAAGAGAAGACATATCCATCTGCTCTCATTCACTGACTGGTGATGACTTGTCTGTCTGCCAATCTCTAATTTACAGAGGATCAATTCAATCTATTCTCCAGGGCCTTTAACAACAAAAGCTGGACAGAATACTGCGCAGCAAAATGACAGTTCCAAACGTCTGCTAGAGCAGGAAAAAACAAAGCATAGACATTTTGAGAAACAACACATAGAGGAGGGTTGATAGGCAACGTTTTAGGGTTTTAGAACAGAAAAAAATATGAAAAACAGCAAGAAATTATCTAAAACACAACTACAATCTGAGGTGTGTGATGACAGCGTTACCAGTTACTCCTCTGTCTATTGCTTTTGGCAGAACTACAACTGGTGTCTGAGTGCAGTCCGTCTCTTAGAGAGACAAAACTCTGTTTGACCGTATGCCTGTTCCATAATGCACTAGCACATCTGCTTGGTGACAAGAGACTGCTGGACTTTTGTGTGTTTATACTCAAGGCAAAACTGTTGAGTGGCGTGCACCACCTCTTTCTAACCCTCTTTCATTCTCTGCTGTTCCACCCGGGCTGTTACGGCATTATAATTACCCCCATTA
Organism: Oryzias celebensis; assembly: GCA_014656515.1. Lineage (NCBI taxonomy): Eukaryota > Metazoa > Chordata > Actinopteri > Beloniformes > Adrianichthyidae > Oryzias > Oryzias celebensis. The sequence goes on along the minus strand of BNCR01000001.1, from coordinate 23,766,322 downwards.
GGGTTTTCTCCTGGGACAAAAATGCAAGCTCGCAAGTGCACGCACACATGCACTAAACATCTGCACAGCAATATTTCTCCTTTTCAGGTAGAATTACAGCCGCTCATTCACCACCACTCAAACGAGCATGCAGATAAGCAGTTACATTCACTTTAGTAGTTAGTTTAAGGTATGCAGGATAAATAAAGTGCTCAGGAGCCAAAATCATATAAATGCAGACTGCTAATGAAGAGTGTTGATGTACAGATCTGATTGATTTTAAAAAGTTGTAAAGGGCTCTTGTAAACAAAAGGATTAATCCTTTATCCTCAGTTTGGTTTACGTAACCAACAGTGTTCTTCAAATTCCCTGTTTGAACCATGGTTTAACAAGGTGCCACACACTCCATCAACCACTTTAATGTGAAGACTCTTTTACTAATGAGTCATTTCAAATGCCCTCACTTTCTAAACTCACAGGTGAGTTGAGGGAGTCCAAATCCATCACACAAAAATGAAACGCGTAATAAGTGCACATTTAGAGATGGTAAAAGTGTAGGTTGTGTTAAAGAACTTGTTTGGAAAATAACAGTATGTTTCCGTGAATGAGAATCTCTCGCTCTTACCTCTGTGTTTCAGTGCTGTACTGACCCCTGCCAACTTGATTGACAGCACAGAGCCTGAATTGGTAGGTTCTGGCAGGCGTGAGCCCACCGACGGATACCTCGGTCACTGAAGGGTCAACCTCAGCTAAGTAAACTTTCCATGGAGAATCTAGACATAGAAGACAAGTGTTAGAGGCCAATCATATTTGGCTCAGACAGCAGAAAGACAGATGCTGGGACACTTAAGACCAGAAGAAAAGAGGGTTGAGCTGTAGAATGCAGCAAAAAGCAGGTTTGCAGAGAAGAGGGGGATTAGTTAAGAGGCACAGATGCTGCTGTATATTGTCTCCAGCTTGTTCCCAGCTTATCTTTTTGTCATAATGCTGAACACAACACAGACAGATGCACTATTATCCCTATTATCACACCAGCCACATGTGTATGTGTGTAAGCTCCGTTTATTAGAAGCGCTGTCTGACATGAAAATACCTTGCACTGATAGTGGTGCATTCTATCAAAAAAAATACCCCCCCCCCCCCCCCCCCCCCCCCCCCCCCAAAAAAAAAAAAAAAAAAAATCTCATTTGGGCAAAAACACCAAGACCATTTCTCGCTCTGTGGATTCAGGCTTCACTGAAATCGACCAGTCAATTAGGTTCCCTGCATCCCTTATCTTTTTCTCTTCAAGACTCAAAGTTATTAGCACATTTTCTCATTCCTATCCCACGACAATACATCACCTTAACCATAATTTAGGTTTGCATTTCTAGTTTTAGCCAAACTGCTCCTTAGGTTGTCTGCAAAAACATAAAAAGAGAAATTCTTCTTTATCGAGATGAAAATATTCATTCATTAGTCTTGCTGCTTCATTCATGTGCCCAGCGCCTGACTATAGAGCCCACGACGCCATCCCCTGCAGTCATCTCCCTCCCATCTGTTTGTCCTGTCATTCTTCCCTCTCCCCGTTTCTCCTGCTCCCTTTCTTATTTGACAGAGTGCCAGCCTGCTGTTATAACATCTGTGGTGAAGAGAAGCCGTGGCTCGAAAGAGAAGGAGAGATGGGCTAAAGGAGGGATGGAAAGGAGGAGTCTATCCGATCCGATGCTTTTACGCTGCAGTGCTATTCACCATATGCCTGTCTCTTGTGAATGAGTGCACGTCAGTGGTTGGTAGACAGCAAGTGAACAGCTGTTTGCATCTGAGAAACTGTAACCTTTGATGGACACACACAGACACTCATACGCACTGTTCTCAGAGAGCTCCAACACATAGTACAGGAGGGGGGAGTTTCCGTCGAAGGGGCGCAGCCAGGACAGTAGGACGGAACGGGAGTCGGAATCGTTAAGACGAGCCGTAAGGGAGCGAGGAGAATGTGGCAGCTCGCTGAGAAAAAGAAAACAGAAAAATATGACAAGCGCACTTATACTTAGAGGTACTTCTGTTTATTTAACAAACAGTGTTTGTCAAAGACTGAAGCAGGTACTGATATAGCTAAATTGACTTTATCCAAAGGCAGCAAGATGATTTTGTTTACAAATGTATGCATTTGTTTTAAAGACTCACTCTGGCCAAAAAGATTTTTTACTGTTTTTCACATTGTGGCATTTTTCTGTTGATAGAGAGCATATACACGTTTGTCCCGCCCACAACTCCAAGGCAAATGTCTCCTGGACTCCTGCCGCTGAAATTGCAGAAACTTCTAGAAAACTACAGGTTTTTTTACATTTAGCAAAAAATGCATAATCATAGGCATAAAACAGCTGGAAACGCTTTTACAATTGATCAAAAGATGATCAGAATAGGTCTTTAAGGGAGTAATTGACAGAATAACACAAGTGCTTGAAATATGATATTTAGCCCAAAACTTAATCACTCTAAAACTTACATAATAAAAGGTTGCTTAAACATATTTGCACAGAAAATTCAGTGGAGGTTATTGTTATTTTAGAGACAGTGTGGTAAAGACTGAATGGTCATGGCTTTAGGTGATATAAGTCTGATGTTCTGCAAATCCTAAATGAATGTCCACAATTTCCTAATTTTGCCCCAAAAATGTTTGAATCATTTGTCCAATATTTTTTAGCCACCTATGTCTGAAATAAATTGACTTTTTTTATTCAAATAATGCAAACACAATATTTTTTGCATGTTAAGAATATACAAACCAAGAAGGACTAGAGGTGTTCATTTTAATGTTTGGCTATCAAAGGTCAATTGAAAAAGACATTAGAGGAAGAATTTTTACAAAGATAAATCATTTTAGTTAAGTGTAAAAAACTCTTTTTTTCTTTGTGTACATTTTTACAACAATATCTTAAATAAACTAAGACCATATTGCCTGTTATAAATGTGTTTGTAACAATACACACAGATTGATAACTGCACTAACATTTTTTTTCCTATGCCTTTGCGAGGCGTTGAAGATGTGCAGCTACAATGATGCTGAATGTGACCCACTGCTTATCTCTGAGCTTTGATCCAGAATCTCTTTTCTTTTGGGTAATATTTCTGATACATGGCTTTCTCTTGTAGATTTTTATTCTTTATAGGCTCAGCTTTAAATCAAATAGATATATCACACAGGGTCAAACAAAAATACATTTTACCAGCATTCCTGTACAATAATTCTACAGAAATAGTGTTGCATGGGCTTGAAAATAGCAAATAAAGGAGCATATGTTCTTTTGTTGGAAGGCTAAAAGTGCTGGGAAAAAAACAGCAGGATCCTAGACATTTAGGCGAGACATAAAAGAACCAAATAAATATATTAACAGTGAAACTGTGATCAAAGTGTGATAAATGAGACGATCCCCTCTGCCCAGGCTGACTACATCTTATATTTATAACCTTATTAATTATTTCTAAGCAAACACAGATGTGTGAATATGCTGTCCAATAGCTCTGCTTTGACAGTATTCACACTTATATATATAACATAAAAAGAAGCAGGCTTACGGAAGTTTTACCTTGTCTCTGTGCAATTAAAGTTAGACTTTTAATTGTAAATTTGACAAGTATTAAGCTATGTTCACACTGGCCACAGCAACTTGTGTTCATTTCCAATGAAAAGTCTATGTAAATGTGCACATCTGTGCATTTCAGACTTCCATATTAAAACTCTCGTGAACCTATGTCAACTGCGAAAGTTTCTACGACCATTTTCGGGCTGTACATACAAAGTGTTGAAAATTAAACCAATTGAACTTTGACCATGTCAGGGACTCGAATTTGGCAGTGACACATGGATAGCATCCCTGTTATGTTTAGTTTAAGAAAGAGTTGTTGTCATTGTTAATGAAGTTGGTGAGGTCGCTTCCTGGAAAAGTCAGGAAAGGAAGGCTGAGAAAGCCACATGGATCACAGGTTCTCTTCATCAAATGCCATCTGCGGTTAGGATTGACACAAAGATGTCATAAGTGTGAATTATTGTTCCATTATATGCTATTTTCAGGTATTGTTCATTATTTTAACGAAGTGTGAACCTGTACATTGATTTTTATTGTTTTCGTTGTATTTTAGTTTTTACCCCCTGTTCATTGAAAGAGTCCAGTAAAGTGGCTAAACTTTACTACGACGACTCTTCGGATTCTTTGAAAGGAGTTGAGCTTGGTGTTAAGCCCACGGATTTGCAAATCCTCACGAGAGCACTACAATCCTTCTTAATTCACGGAAATGCCAGCCTTTTGAACATTACTCATGGAGAAGAAATAAATAATTATCGTTTGTGCCTGGCTGGAAATATATAACACCAGGTTTTTCATAGATCAGAATAAAATTCATTCATTTATTTATTCATTTTTCAAACTTGCTTTGTCCCTTTTTAAGTAGTCTAACCACTTGTGAGCGAAGGCAGGGTGTGCCCTGGACAGACCGCCAGGGTGTCGCAGGGCCAGAATAGAGGTGTAAAAGAAAAAGCCTAGAGCAAGATTTGGACCACTTTGACATTTCACATCAAGCCTCTTCCAACTGCAAGTGCATGAGCTAATATTGGGTAGCGGCAGTCTAGTGTGAACACCTGATGCCAAACGCAAGTTTTGCGTGTTCTTGAACACATGTCACAGTGTGTACGTAGCTTAAAGTCCAACTATATTTTTTTCTATTGTAAAAGTGTTCCCTTTGGTGATTTAATTATGATTATCAAGTTTTTAGCCAAAATCTGAACAAATTTTAAAACATATTTTCATCAGTAAGTCATTAGAAATTCACCTCGAGTGGGCGGGACAAAAACGACGAGCAATATCAGAGTTATCCACACATACAGTTTTGAGCCAGATGGCAGCACAGATAAGGGAAATTAAGACGTTAATGAATCTATTTGTCAGCAAGTGGATGCACACGATTTGGAGAAGAAGGGAAGCTATAGCCCGCCTTTGGGACTAGGGCACTTATTGCGTAACAAACCGAAACTTTTTCAAACTGTGAGTTTGAAGTCTGCCCCTGATCCATCAAAATTTAAATAAAGAAAGGCAGTTTTACTCTTAAATTCATTCATGTATATTTATCCTCTTCTATGCTTCTATCTTTAATATGAAAAAATGCTACAATAACATGTTAAAACACCAAAAACACAATTTTCATTGCAGTGTGTCTTAAAGGAACAAGGACAACAGATGGATGTCACTGAAAAAAAAGTGAAAAAGAAGCATATCAAGACAGTTTTGAGACCAAATTCCTTCTGTTATTCCATGGTTGACAAGACGATATTAATTGACAGTTGAGATTAGAAATTATTAGACCAGATATATCCCCTGCAAAACACAAGTGCAAGCTCTCCTGCAGACACATGAATGGGTCTTGTGGGAGTTGAACCAATAACCTGCTGGTAATTAGTCTGCCTCCACAGCCGCCAGCGTCTTTTAGCCTCCGTGACCCACTGATACCAAGCTAACGAGAATGTCAGTCACAGACACGAACACAGGAAAACACTGAGATACAGACACACTCATGCCAAGCTTTGGACAGAAATCCCTTCATCTCCACCCCCCAACTCCCACTGTCTGACTTGTTTAACCTCCCCTCTATTCATAATTCACAATGATGTGGACTCATGTTCTGCCTTTGTCTGACACTTCACAATTATATAAATTAAAGAGGTGCATTTTATAAGTCTGTTATCAAAGTGACTATGAGCTGCTACCTGTTCTCTCACACCAGCTGTAAGGATGTGAAGGTTAAAGCTGAGTATAAAACTTTTAAAGTGGAATGCTAGATTGTCAACACACTCAACAACACAAACCTGTACATTCACTTCCTGCTGCAAAAGAAAAGAAGAAAAACAGAGCTGTGACAAGTTTCGGGATGTGTTGGTGCAGAACTAAACCTTTAGTCTGATCGTTCCATCACTGATACTTGAACAAAAGCTCAAAATAAAACAGATACAGAAGGACTAAAGCTGACAATGAGCTGTCCCTTTGTCCTTTTTGCTTTTTGCTTTTTCTGATGTGCCAAATTACCTCTCCAACTTCATCTGAATCATCTTTTGAGTAGTCTTGTTTCCAAAAGATAACTTTCATGTCTGCAATTTCAGTGAGCCATTCTGCCAGCAACAGATATATAGGATTCTTCTTTCTGTATGAAGTGTGAAGCGCCATAAATTACGACTTCGTTTGATTGTGAGAAACAGAAAGTATGGCGCATAAAATACGAATGCATTGCGAGTACTGTGAATAAATCATGAAAATATTGACATAAAAAGTCTTTTTATATAAAACTCTTAAAGATGTAAGAGAAAATGTTTTTGAACGACTGATCAAACTTTTCTGAAGAAACAGACTTTTTAAAAAAATAAAAATTGAGTTTCTATAGTTGAGAAAGTGACAAAATAAGCACAGGAAAGTAATGAATTGAAAAATGGTTGTTTTAGGAACTTACATGACTTCAAGGCGTGCGGTGTGTGAATCATTGCCAGCCTGTGATGTCACAGTGCAGGTGTAGTCCCCGATATCACCTGACCAAGTCTGGCCTATAGAAAGAGAGCCCTGGCGCACAGAGACACGACCACCACCACTTGGAAGAACTGGCACACCTCCACGATCCCACTTGAAGCTGAAGCATTTAAGAGAATACATATCTTAGAACAGAAAGGGGACAGTTTTTAAGGGGACACACTGGTGAACATGTACCTAATATTTATTCTGGAGTCATGGGTAGCATTGCATTCAAGAGTAGCAGTGGTTCCTTTAATCACTCGCAGGTCTGTTGGGGGCACAGAGAGGAATGTGCGTCCTGAAGAGTCACAGAGAAGAAGACATGGAGGAAAGTCAAAGAATGACAAAGGTTGGATACACACACAAAAAAAAACTTTGTGGTGCCATCTATAATTAAACATTAGAAAATAATTGTGCTAATCATCAAAACAAAGAGATTAAGTCGCCTGCAGGGTATACAACACACAAGTGAGATCACAACAAGCACATCCAACAAAGTGCACCAATGACTGATGGCATTAGATAAAAGAAAAAGAGTATTTTGTTTTGCTCTAATTCTATTGCACTCTTGTGGTACACCTGGTTGCCTTTGTGTGTCTTTTTTATAAATCAGTTGACTTCATTTACAATCATCTCACAGCTAAAATGTTTATTTCTAGCATCTGTGAATTTGAAGGAAACAGAGCTAGACTAAAGCTGCCAAAACAAATGAATGAAAGAATGACAATTACAAAGCTTGGCACATTGAATAATTCTTTCCCAGCTCCAACGATGAACACAACTATTCAGTAACCTGCTCTAATGCAAATGGACAGACATGGATAAACTGGTGTTCCATGTCTTTAAGTCGTTTTAGGAAATGTATGTACATAGATGTGTTTAATACTGTTTGATTCTACACATGCATGAATAAACCTTACTCCAGACAGTGAGTGCAGCAGTAGCATTGATGCTTCCGTCCGAGTTGGACGCAGTGCAGGTGAACCGTCCTGAATCCTGGAAACTGACTGGTTTAATCTGCAAGCCACCAGACTGCAGCAGTGTGAACCTGGGAACCTGTACAGAACCACTAGCGATAATCTGTAAACCTAAATGGGTGAGAAAACATGAAATCAACATGTGAATTTGATGTGCCAGCACTTTTATGAGTATGCTCAGAGTGCGTTCAATCGACAAGGTGCTCTATACCTTTCCTCCAGGTAATGGCAGGCTTGGGAGCTCCACTGTTCTCGCAGGCAAACACAACCGTGTTCCCCTCAGTTACAATTTGGTCAGAGGGGGGTAACGTAAATATTGGGGCAACACCTACAACGCAGAGGGAGCATGAGAAGAAGAAGATGGAGATGATAATCAAAAGTAGAATAACATTGATAAAGATCAGGGATGATGCTCAAAGTCAAAAGAATTGGGGGGAAAAAAACAAGCATGAAAGTGGTGATCTAAACACTAATGCTGCTTCACTGATCAATGCTGCTACATGTTCTTGCATTCATTATGACAGCAGCATCATAGAACAGTGGTCCCCAACCACCGGTCCGCAGACCAGTACAGGTCTATGGATCAATTGACACTGGGCCGAGGAAGAAATTAATGATTTTGTTTATATTTCCCAAAAACCTTTTTTTTGGAAAATTATTTTATTTTAAAAAATATCCGACTTCACCTTTGATCACATGAGCTGTAAAGTTTGGTCAGGGCAGCAAAATGACTATGTCTGATCGATCTTTTATTCTGAAAAATCTTTTGGTTTTGAAAATCAACTGGATTCTCTCGATTACATTTCAGTCACTTGAGCGCTAAAAGCACTCTGGGGTTGTGCAGCACAAGAAAGGTTGTATGTGGAACCTTTCTTTGCAAATGGGATAAGTACAGGAACAGACAGAAGAACAGGCTATGACCTCTAGGCAAAAAACAAAAGATTAGGCTACCAGGAGTCCAAATCAAAATATGGATTTATCGAAACAGGTGATTCCCACACACCGTTCTTGTTTGCATAGAGACTTTCACGAATGAACACGCTCACATAAATGCTTCAACAAAGCATTTCAATTGTGAAGCACTGTGTGCAGCAATGAGGGCGGGGTGGCGGAGAAAGAAGAAGAAATCAGGAGAGCTGTGCGGCGCATGCAGACAACAGCTGCATGGGGGGTGTAGGTCTTGTTTTCGTCTTGTTTTTGAGTTGTAGTCATGAGTTTGGGTTGTTCTGAAATGTTTTTGTGTTTAAATGTTTCACCAGAAGCTTTTGCATGGAGCTTCAAAGTAGTCTGATTTGTGTCTTGTGTATAAATAATGGATTTGTTGGTTACATTTTGTTATCCTTTTCAAGTTTTTTTAATGAGATGTTCTTATAATAGTAAAAAAAACTATTTTTAACCACTCCTGACACAACATTAAATTAAGAGGCCTTAATTATGTTTATGTTTTTTGTTTGTATGTTAATGTTTTTTATCAATCCTCTAAAATTCACACATCAGGTGACTGAGTGAAATGATCAAATCTATTGTCAGAACAGTTTATTCTTAACTTTAAAGCATATGTTCTTATTCAAGTGTACTGTTTCTTTGTCACTGCACAAACATCCCCCCTCACCTCTCCCCACGCCGCAGTAAAATCCTCATGGGTTGACCGGTACGCAGCCGTAAAAAGGTTGGGAAATACTCTAATAGAAGCCATCCATTGAAGGACTTTCAATCACACAAAAATCTCACAATATGTTATTCTGAAACCCAACAGAACATTCAAGGATCAACAGATGAGACACTGTCAATTTAAACTAAAATTAAAAAAACACCAAAATCAGCAGGAAAACTTCTGTATTTTCCAAAAGTTTTTTCTCAAAATCACTACTAATTGAAGTCTTGACAAAACAACGTCTACCTATAGGAGCCAATAGATTGTACAAAGAGTAAAGAACACAAATGAAAAGAAACACCAAAAAGGAAGTGGCACTGTGGCATAAAGAGAGTGACAAGTCAGCTAAAATAAGCAAGCCTTGGGAGCACATGCAAGGCTGATGCAGCTGTGTGTATTTACAAGATTTTGCTCCACTGTCTACAGTGTGGCAGGCAAACTCACTGGAGACAAGGAGCTCTGTGTGTGCTTGAGTCTCCCCTGCAGAGCTGCGAGCAAAGCACTGGAATATTCCGCCGTCTCCCGGCTGCACTCTGCGTACTGTCAGTCCGGTGGCTGTGTTGACTCTGTAGCGAGGATTGGCCAGTTTGGAAAGAGGCACGGCGTCCTTATACCACTCTATCCGGGGTTGGGGCACACCTGAGCATGAAGGGTAAGCAGAAGCTGAACATTTCTTTTTTTTGTTGCTAAAAACTAAGACAGCTGACCTTAAATAACACTTTCCTCCCAGGAAAAAAATGCCTTTTTTCTTATCCAATTTCACTCTATAAATATGCATGTGGCTATAATGAGGGTTAATAATATATTGATTGGAAAGTGTGGGTGGTGAAAAAAGGATGGCCTGAAAACATGCTAGGAGAGAAACAGGAAGAAATCGAGAGTCTGCAGCATCACCCCTTCTGACCAAACATGTTGCATATGATAGTCATGCAGGACTCTTTACACCTTATGTGTTTGCCCATAAAAGTGGCAGCTCACGAAAAAGTGAGATGGGCTTTTCTTGGCTTATTGGTTTCAAGGTTTTAGGCTCATGTGAAATACCCCTCCCCCCTTGTCCAAGTCACTGTCGTTTCTCCAATCCTCGTTTATGCTCTTTGCCTTCATCTCCCTTCCTGCCCCAGCCCTGGGCTGCTACTATTTAATCACTGTACACTGCAACTGTAATCAGATTACTGAGGAGGAACAGAAACTCACTATATATGTGTGTGTGTGTGTGTGTGAGAGTGAGAGGGAAGGAGGGCAGGATGTGTTTTTAGAACCGTGTCCAGTCCCACCCACATCTAACTGTTAGAATGTAATCGATATAAAAAATAGCAGACTCAAACAAGTGGCATACTAAGACTAATCCCAGCATACTGATGCTTATGCTGTCAGAACTTGTTTACTGGTATTTTTCTGCATGCTGTGAAAGCCATGATTAGGTCTCAGTCTTTACAGCGCAGACCCTTTCTGACCCAAGCCTCTGAATTTACCCAGACTTGTGACAGGCCATTGACTGTATATGAGAACTGGAGTAGTGGCACTCCCGCCCCGCATTTGAAATAATTTAATCATATTTTTTCACTTTTTTTTTATTAACTGGTCAATCAGATGCCTCAAAAAAAGCATGTGGCAACTACTGGCTCCAAATAGAACGTTTGACATATTTTGGACCAATCGATGCTTACAGACAATTTCTGGCTATAACACGGCAGCATCAACATTGCAAAAAATGAATTGAACTGACTTTGGATGGAGTCGTAACTAAGCCATTTCCTATGGGTGACATCACAATCACTCTGTCCAGTTCTCATGTACAACCAATGGAACTGGCCCCCGAAAACACAGCAAAGTGCCTCCTTGTGGTTGCCATAACTAACAGCACTAAACAAACCAGGGCTTGAAATACTGTGAATTGACTCAATATGTGAAATTTGAACTTGTCAGAGGAGGATGCACCAGCAGAAAGCCAGCGTCAGCGTGCTTCTCACCCAGTCAATAAAAACCAGCTTGTAAAAACGCCTTTCACTGACACTTTCCCAATATTGTTACAGGAGATCTGCATTGACATATAATCTCACACCTGTTTTCTGAATGTCAGCAAAATATAACTTGAAATATCTTATGGATCTGTGGCATGCTGTGTATTTAAACAATGGTTTGAACTTGTTTACAGTTATGCTTTGATAAGATATCCTCCTATTCTATTCATTTACATCATTGCAGGCTTAACAGGTTTGAGCACAGTAGAGCCACAAGCCATTTTTTTGAAGCTTTGTGATTTAAAAAATGTGTAATAATAACTCAGGCATCCCACCCTCCCACACATACACACAAGTTCTACCTGAGGCTTGACATGGGATTTCTACATTCTTGTCCAGATCTACAAAGGCTTTTCTCTTGGGTTGAACAGTCAGCAAAGGTGGCTCTGCAAAAGGAAAGAATAACACAAAGAGAAAAAAAATTGTACATCTTAAAAATGTTGCTTTTAGTATGAGTTTAACTCAATTTAAATAAGAAAAATGGTACATTTCAGGTAAACACAAATACAAAAAACACAGCTATCACAATAAAAAAAAAGCTTTAGGCTTTTAGAAGCTTGAACTAATGACCTTAACAAACACATGTATAAAAATGTGTATATCATACGGTGATAATCTGCTCCTTTCTGCATTTTATAAAAACGCAACATCAATTAACAAACAGCAAGTGCCACATTTAACAAATAATTAACCAGAAATGCGTGTTATTGCTCTGTCAAATCACTTTTCTTAATGAATTATATTCCTTAGCTGTAGAATTGTTCTGAAAGCTCAGAATATTCAGGGTCACTGCCTTGATAAAGTCTTTTCACTGAATATCTGTATGATAAGCTGGCAGCACAGCAAACCCACATCATCTGTCTTCTGACATGTGCCACAGTTTGTGGGAGTCTTCAGAGAGTCCTGGGAGGCCGATCTAACAGCTACAACCATCGTCAACTTTAATCTTTCATGTGAACTGGGAGCTGCAGAGTCCGCAGTGCAGCCCTCAGTTTTCATACAATTACCCTGAGCATCGCATGATCTGACCACAGGGTGAACGTAGACAACTCACTTGAATATTTCCTATTTGTGAATAATCTTGCCCCCTGTACGATGGCAGGCAAGAATTGTTTGAAAATTGCCTTTTTCAGACTGAGACTGGCAACAATTGCTGTGATCTCAACTGATGTCTTTTTCTCCCTGGCGAGGTGTTGAAAACACACCTGAATGCTCCAGACCAACACACTGCTAACCGTCTGCTTTTACAGAGGTCTGCACATCTGTTCATGACCAATTTATTACAGGTTGACAGTTGGATGCACCTGGCTGTCACCCTTTTAAATTTAAACGCTAACATTTTAGTTAGTCTTTTTTTTTCCCCAGTTTTTTTTTTCTGCATTTTGGCCAAAGTTAGATATCCCTAATATTAAAATGTATAGGTTTATTTAAACCTACAAACTAGCAACTATAAATGGTTAATATTATGACTTATGAAAAATAATTCACGTTATTCATGACTTTATAGACCCACTTCCATGAAAATCGTGTTTTGGGTGTTTTTAACATGTTTAACATGCTAATTTTTCTTGTGATGGGGGACCAATTTAATGAAAATTAGGCTTAAAATTGTAATTCTGAATAATTCAAAATGCCATGAATTAGGAGCAGACAAAAAAATGCAGATGGAAAACGCTTGAAGATATGATATATGGGCTACAAGCTCCCTGATTCCTCTATTCTGATGCATCCACCTGTAGACAAATATATCCATGTACATCTTTGTTTTCCTGGTATTTCCAGCAGGAGAGCATGTAAACAGATGAATGGAGGGAAATGGGGCAGGCTTACTCTGTGCCAACGGTCCAGCACACATGCTTAGGTGATTTTCTAATGAACTACTGCCGCTCTGCAGAAACTATGTCCTTGAAAATGACACAGTTTTTTTTTTTATTATTATTTTGCCTAAAAACAGCATGATCATAATTAAAAGACCACTGGGGACATTTTCACAATAGATCAAAAGATGTTAGGAGTGGGGCTTTATGGAGACTGATTAAATAAAAAATAACAATTTTTTAAAAAATTGGATAAGAACTCAAATGAATTAAAATTCATTTTTAATTCCAGTTTGTAGATTTTAAACAACTGTAAATTATGTTGGAAAAAATATGTTCATTAAAAAAAGGTTCAACAACTGCTAATATTACAAAAATTTTACAGGGAAACAAGGTTAAAAAATGAATAAAACAGCAAAAAGAAGATCAAAAGAATGACTAAAACACGTGTTTGCTTAATCAAGTGCTAATTTGTGTGTAATCAAATATTTACCTCTAAAAACTTCCCATTTGTCTCGAGGCTACTGCCAATCATTGGTGGTTATGTAGGAAATTTGGGGTGATTGTTTTTCTAAGATTGGAACATCTCAATTTTCTGAAAGACCGACCCAATGCTTAATTCTGCTAATACTTAGAATAATTAAGTATAATATTTTTCACGACTGGATAATCTTTTTTTGTTATTTTGCTTGCTTGCAACCAAGCATCTTTACTGCATGGTAACTATGGAACCCAAATGCAGAGGCACATAATCCTTTATTTCTGTTTGTAAGGCCATAATCTTCTTTTCAATATCATTCGTTTTGTAAGGAAACTTGGTGGGACATGAGATGGTTAACCCAAATTTATTGTGTTGACTTTTTTTCATTGGGACACATTTGTGAGCGTTTGGTTTTTAGCTTTTCTGAATTTCCTGTTGTCTGCTTGCAAAAAAAAACAAAAGACACTGAATAACAATGGATGTGTGGTTTGCACTCAGCGCTGCCTGTGCAGTATACAACACAAGGATGCAGAGTCATACATATTCTTATTAGAAGATTGGGGCAGAAATGAAATGAAATTGAATAATGAATACCTTTGAGGCTTTCTCTTCCCCTCACAGACACATAACCCTATTCTGCTTAGGAATGCCTTGTGTAGCATCAAGGTCGGCTGAGCTCATAGCAGAAAAAAAGAGGATCAGTACAGACGTGTTCATCAGTCTCTACTCCTCTGATACAAATGGATGCATGCAGACTGTCTCTGTCAGGCAGACCTTAAAAGTGCTGCTGGTCTAATGAAGGGAGATCTTTTTTTTTGGGTGGGTGGGGGGGGGGGTGATTTTGGGTGGAAAAAGAAGAAAAAGAAAAGGCTTGTAAAGGGATCAAAAATTAGGCTGAGATAGGGAGCAGGCATGGCATGAAAGCGAGCGCCGAATGAATATTCAGGCAGGTCTTCTCTGACTTGTAAGCATTCCGTAGCATTCACGGGTAACTTGCACTCTGTGCTAAGGTGCTCCATTGCCCTTCAGTCTGGCAGCTACAAAAGATCTAAAAGACAAAGACGGACTGGGGACGAAAAAAAGTTTTATTGAATCAAATACATTCTCTACTTGCAAACTTGTTGTTTTCGCTGTGCTGCATCGAAAGCCGACTTTAAATATCTTCTTATTAATTGCCAACTTAAGGAGGTGAGGCTAATGCAGCTGCAGGGAAGACTTATGAGTCTGTGATGCCACTTTGTGAAATCTGTGCAATCAGAAAGCACACATACAGACTGTAGCGTGTCTGACTTTTATAGCTGTTTTTTACTTTTCTATTAGCGAGTGTAGAGAAAAGATTGAGATGGAGCTTGAAAAGGCCTGTACTTCACTTGAAGGAACAAATGTCAACAAGCAAAGAGATAAAACTAAAAAGCAGACCCTTAGCATTAAATGTAAAAACAAGGATAACCGTTTTCAATTCTGAATATAGAAAAAGAGTTTTGTTGTTTCTGCTGCTGCAGCAGAGAAGCCTAATGCTGCATTCACATAGAACACGTTTTGCGCGTCAAACTCATGTCCGCTGAGTCTTTTTTGACGCTTGTCCAAAAATTTGTTTATCAACTTAATGCACCAATCAGATTTTCCTCCATGTTGGTTTTGAACTCCACCTGTTGACCACGTCATCAATACATCATGAACCAAAGTTGAGTCCCTGATTGCTTTGCTAAACTTTTACATATTTGAAATCTGAAAATATTGCACAGAATCAGCCCAAAACCAGACTGCGGCAGCGTGGTCAAAACGAGTTGCAGGACCTCTGATTGCGTCTGTACATCAAGTTAGCATTGAAACTGGCCACCTCAAATGTGCAAAACTGTGTTTGGCGTGAACGTAGCCTCAGGGCTGTATTCATGCATTTTCAAAACCAGCTTCATCCCTTTAGGAGTTATGGGGTTGCTGAAGCCTCTGTTGGGCAAAGGCAGAGGAACCCCGGCCAGTTGGCCAGTCCATCCCAGGACCCCACAGAAACAGACAACCGTACAGTCACATTCACACCTAGGGACAATTTAGAGTGACCATCTGACCTACAATCCATATTTTTTGGACAGTGGAAGGAAACTGGAGTAAAACCATGACTGCATGAGGAGAACATGCAAATTTCACACAGAAAAAGTTCCAGCTTGTATTTGTACAAAGGCCTTCTCATTATGAGGCAAAATGCTAACCATTACAGCACCATTCAAGGTGAGACTAGTGTTATATTCACACCACACTCAGAAATGTACGTTCAAGCAACCACTTCCAATGAAAAGTCTATGTATATGTCACGTATATGCATGTTTTGGACTTTTGTGTTCAAAACTCTTGTGTTCATGAGTTGCTACCTAAGTTTTGAAGTCAGTTTTCAGCCTCTACAACCAAAACACTTGGCCATTGAACATGTCTTAAAAGTTAAAACTGTTGAACTTTGACCAATCAGGGACTTAGTTTTAGTAATGATGTGTAGGTAGAGTCCTTTTCAAAACATGGAAGTGCCAACCATTTGAAAATTGATCATTACGGAGAAATACTTGAAGTTTCTGTCAGGCCAGCATTCTATGTCACTAAGTTTTTCATGAATTGGAAAAGAGGTGTGAAAGAAAAAGCCTGGAGCAAGATTCATAAGATTTGCACCATTTCAGCATTTTGCACCAAGTCTTTTCCAGCTGTAGATACATGCAGTAGTATTGAGCAGCAGCATCTCAGTGCAAACATCGTATGCTAAAAGCGCATTCAAGCATGCTTGTTTAGTGCGTTTCTGATGGCGCATCACACGCCCAGTGTGTACGAAGTATGTTAAAATAATTATTCGCATGGCAACTAAACAAGTAGACCTAGCTTTAACAATCCTAAATACTTTGGTTTTGCACAGTGAGTATACAGTATTTTATTTAGACTAGGTGCCAAATCGGATTTTGCACTAATAGCAGCTCGACTAGCTTACTATTTTTAAGTGATATTGAAGCTTTGATAACCCTTAAGTTTAGAAAAAAAAAGATCTAATGTTTGCGAGCTATATATTTGAACGCCTGGAGGAAAAAGAATGACGTGTGAGTTTGAAAAATTGTTGTTCTTACCCATGACAGTGAGGTGTGCCTTTGCTTCAACGGGTTTGGCAGTGCTGTTGCTAAGCAGTGCTTCGCAAACATATAACCCTGTGTCAGCAAAGGCTGTGGAAGGAATAATGAGCTGACGCCCAGTGGCCAGCCAACGCCCATCACGTTTCCATGAAACCATAAGGCCATCAACTGGTCTGTAAGTAGAAGAGAGGGGACAAGAAGATAGCAGATGAGATGAGTGAAGAGAGCAGCAAGAATCAAGGGAATTGGAGAAAAAAGGCAAAGGGTGACAGAAGGCAATTACAGCATATTAAATCCATCAGTTTATTTGTTAGTGAGGCAGGAAATGAATGATGACAGTCTCTATATCAGAGCAGTCAGCTCAACCAGCTTTTGTCAGTTATTCTAAATGTTCAAAAAGGAAATGGGTTTTCATGAAAAAAATTGTCCCTGTTTTCAGATAAACAACATCAAGACACCATTCTTCTGTGCTTGAGTATTTCAGGAAGACGTCGTTTACACAGCAAAGCATCTGGTGATGAAAGTACAGCTTAATTGTCTTTTCTTCGTTCATCAGTATATCCTCTCACAACAGTCCGGACTCATAGAAGATTTAACGCAGCTTGTTATTAAAGACCCACTCCAAAGAAAATTTAATTTTTTTGAGTTTTTAACATGTTCTTGTTGCATTTTTCTCATAATGAAGGACATATTAAAAAATTACATTGAAATTGCATTTCTGAGTTTTTCCTTTATTCCAATTATGGTTAATCAGGAGCAGATGAAAAAATGCAGTTAAAAAAGCTTGTATTTGTGATTAAGAAGCTACAGCGGCAAGTCACAAACACCTTGCTCTGCTCTATTCTGATGCATAAAACTTTTAGACAACTAAATCCATGTACACCTCTGTTCTCCTCTTTTGAAATGGCATCTGGCATAAAACTCTACCACTAAATAGCTACAAAATTGCTCACCATTTTGGTTGCACTGGCAATGTTTGCTTCAGGTGTGAGGGATTGTAAGCTAGCGGGAGAGAGAGTAAACAGATGGATGATCGGAAGTATGTACGGGTCCCGCTAAACAGTTCCTTCCACAACTCTGAGGTGAATTTCACATGAAGTACTGTCACTCTGCAGAAACTATGTCCTAGAAAATGACATGTTTTTAGATCTTTGCTAAAAACAGCACATTTAAAATATTCATTAAAAGACCACTGGGAACACTTATACATAGATCAAAAGTTGATCAGACTGGGATCTAAGACAGGGCTTTTCGTTTCATCAAATCTTGCGTAACCTTAAATGTTGTATGACTACATGTCACAGGATGTCATGGGGTGTGTCTAAAAGCTATACGTTATGTAAGTAGGGTAAATAGAAATGATCCAAATCTAAAGTTTGACTAAATAAACAACATTTCAAAACATGTTTTAGCTTTGACAAAAATGCTCATAAATGAAGTGAGTAGTATAGCTCAGTTGTAGAAGCTATAAAGCATGAAATGTCAAAATAGGTCTCAAATAGTTAGGAAGTTGCTCACTTTAACTTCTTTGATGTGAAATACATTTATGATTAATATTAGCATTTATTTATTTTTGTTTTTGGAAATCGTGGATTTTTATTCCTTAGAGCCCTGACCAATAACAGACTATCAACACTGTTTAAGGAGGTTTGTAATAGAAACAGTGAGGCTTGGTGGGTAAGCAGGCAGTATGGAAAAGCAGGTACATTTACAGATTAATTCTGCTTGTTCATTTAGAATTTAAAGCCCTTTTTTGCACCATTGTGTCAATAAAACGGGAGATTTTGCATTTTTGAGTGTATTTTAAATATAGATGAATGTAGTTTGAATTGATGAAACATAAAGTCGAAAGCAGTCTGGCAAATAGAGAAGTTTCTGAAATTTGACTGTTCAAGTGGAAAAAACGTCAGAAAAGAAAGTGGACTGCTCAGAACACATTCATTAAGCCCATAATCAACTATAATAAAGTAAAAAACATTAACAGGCCCTATGGCAAATAGAAGATTCAAACAAAAAGTACAAAGACTAACTGCCTAATTTCTCTTCCCATTTCTCTGTCATTTTTCAATGCAAAAAAAATTCTTTGTCATGACTTTCTCACAGACCGCTTTTCAATTGCAGCAATAATCCCTGTGGATTTGATTTTTTTCTGTCAGGAAAATACAAGCCATTGTGAGATAATGTGTATGTAAAACAGGATAAAGAAAGAAAATGATTGTAGTTGTGATAGCTCCTGCTGGAGGAGCATTTTTTTGTATTTATTCTTTACAGCTTCCTGCTGGTAAATGCTGGTAATCTTTTATGTGTGATAGCGACTTGTTATTTTATGAGCCCCATGGTTTCAAGTGGTCAAGTGTCAAAGGGCAGATTCCTCCAGAAGAGAGCAACTCAAACTCGAAAAAAACATACTTCAAATATCTATAAGAAACTGTGAAAAAACAACAGTTTT
This sequence comes from Oryzias celebensis, assembly GCA_014656515.1. Lineage (NCBI taxonomy): Eukaryota > Metazoa > Chordata > Actinopteri > Beloniformes > Adrianichthyidae > Oryzias > Oryzias celebensis. The sequence goes on along the minus strand of BNCR01000001.1, from coordinate 23,747,313 downwards.
CAGTCATACCAAATAACCAATCAGTGATCATAAATGGAGGAGAACTAGAATGGGTGCCACTCATCATTTCAAGTTTGACTCATGTGGAGTTTGTGTAGATAAGCTAAAAAAGAGAAAACTTGTTAAATATGGAGATTATACAATAAAATCTGTGTTTTCTTCCTCTATGAGGACAAATGTTGAGCAACTCTGAAGAACTCCAATATACTCTGGAACAAAAAAGTAAATATTTGACAGAAAAAAAACATGAGCAGCATCTGCAAATACCCTACCAAAAACAAAAAAATCAAAGTCAAGACTCACGTTTGACTGGACCATCCCTCCAGAAAGACCTGGCAGACTCTGGAGTTGTTTTACGTTCAAGAGATACTTGCACAAGTCTGGTCTTCATGGAAGAGTCATCAGAAGAAAACCTCTTCTACGTCTTTACCATAAATTGAAGTTGGCAAATTAACATAAAAAACAAACCTGATGCATTTTGGTAAGAAGTTCTGTGGATCGATGAGGTTCAAACGCAACTTTTTGGCTGCAATGAGCAAATCTACGTTTGGAGAAAAAAGGGTCCAGAGTTTAATGAAAAGAACCTGTGTACCACTGTTAAGCATGGGAGTGGATTAATCATGCTTTGGGCTTGTATTGCAGCCAGCGGCACAACATTTGACGAGTAGAAAGTAGAATGGATTCCACAAAATTTCAGCAGATTTTGGACATTTACCAAGGGGAGCAGTACAAGGTACTAACTCTGCAAGGTGCCAACACTTTTGCATACACCATTATTTTGTTTTCTGTTATTTTGAAAGGGTGAATGATGGAAATAAAGCCTATTTTTTACATATTAAAAGGATGTCTCATAAACTGATGCCTTTGGGAGATTTTTCAATCTGTCGTTAGTTTTTTTATGCACAATAAATAACATTTTTCCTGGGGTTCCCAAACTTCAATCCCCACTGTATACATTCTGATTGTTAACTGTTCTGTTACTATGATTAGTCAACAGTGTTACTTGCATCTGATTTTTTTTTCTTTTCACTATGCATTTTTTGCTGATGCAATTTATAGAACTGCTGTATTCAGATTATTTAATCATGTTAAAAGTGTTTCTTTATTAAAATCGCAGATGAAAAACTGCTTTTTAAACAAAATTATATTTGTTCTGTATAAAATACGTTGGGTGGGCCACAAACCCCAACTAACGTATGTTGCTTCATTCAGATTAATCTGCTTGAAGACGAGTACTGTAGCTCCACATACGTCTTTAATTTCATTGTCCGAGCTGGTATCTGAATAGCTGCAATATTGCTCGCCATTTTTTTTTACATTTAGGTTGGGTATGTGTTGGGTATATGTCAGGGTCTGCAAGCTAGTGGTAAAGCATGTAAACAGAGATCTTTCAGGAACAGGGAGGGGAAGGGGGATGGGGTTTCACTGTGCAGACGCTCCTGCCAACAACTCAGAAGTAAATTTCTGATGAACTACTACCACTGCAGAAACTATGTTCTAGAAAATGACAATTATTTGTCTAAAAACTGCATAATTTTAAATAAAAAGCCACTGGGAACACTTTTCAGATAGATCAAAATATGATCAGAGTGGAAATTTTACTGTTTGTTTCGGAAATGTAAAAGCTGATTAGCGATTTAGATTAACTAAGCAATCAGACAAATATTTCTCTTTCTGGTAATACATACAACAGCACTTCTATTCTCATGTTACAAAAAAAAAAAAAAGATTTAAATTTCTACTTTCCCCCTTCCTAACCATGAAAACATTCTGCTCTCAACATTACCTTTTCTTTTGGAAATAAATAAAAAAAAAAAACTGCAATTTTCTTTGCTTAGGTCTGCAACAATGTTTTCCTTTGTTGTTTGTTCTTTTGCTTGTTCTTTCCTTCTTATGAAAGGTGTCTGAATAGAGTCTCATTCATCCAGATTGATTCCAAAATAAGCAGTCAACTAGACTTGATTTATCTTTTATTATTGAAGATGTTTCAACCCCTCTCCTAGAGGCTTTATAAACACTAAGCAAACACAGCTTTCTTCTTTCATTTATGGCTTTCTTTTGAAAGCTTGACATCTTTTACATTATTTTGTAATTTTCCCTTTCACCCCAACAATTTCGCTTTTTGTTTTTCCCTTTTATCTTTTTTTTTTTACTTGTACAATTGTTTACAATAAGTGGCTAACCCAATTATAGTAGAGGAAATATTTATGGACCCCAAGCACAAAATTACAGTTTTATTTTGAAATCTCATCAGCAGCATGAATCAACCTTCAGGACTGATATTTGAGCTTCCCAATCTATTTAGTATAAAATAGTAATGCCAGTCTGCAAAAAAAAGACAGTTCGCCCTCGTAAAGTTTTAAGTCAGGGGCAAATATCCTATTGGTATTTCAGTTGTGGGATTGTTGGATCTGGAGTACTGCCTCAAAGCCCTCCCATAATGCACTGCACAGCTGTTATTCAGCATATCCAGGTTTTATTTTGGTAAATTTAGAGGAAGAGTGAATACCTGGTAAGCTCCAGGGTGGCTTTTACAATCTGCTGGCAATCACAGTAATGTTTAAAAGACAGAAAAAAATCTCTGGCAGTCCTGCAAAATGCTCATTTGATTACAAGGCTACTGAGAGAGTTCAGGGTATGATGGGAGTGATAAGAACAAAAGAAAGGGTGTGATTAAAACAACCAGCACTTTCCATTATTTTCCACTCTCAACAAAATGGTAGGAACACAACACCAGTCCTTCTCTGACAGTGAATATTGTTCACATAACAATCACAGTAAAAAGGTAGCAAGATAAATTCTGGCTGAATTTTTGATCAATTTTTGAATTCTGAACTTTGATTGTTCAACTTTGGTGAACAACTGGACTATAGTACAAAATAGTATGCAGACCTTTTAAAAGAGAAGCTGTTTCAACAGATAATTGACAGAATAAAGGAAGTCGGACTAAGACAATATTAGGAGCTTGCATAGCCATGCTAGTTTCACCAACTCCCAGTCTAGACTAAATGCAAAAACACACCACGAGAAACATTGGAGATGCTTTTGGTCATGGAAGGCCTTAGACTTAAGCTGTTTTAGGCAGCTACATGTGAAAAACCAACCAAACACCACATCACTTTCTGGAAAATTGAGCATTAAAGAATAAAATGTTGCAGAATAAAACTCAGTCAGACCAAAAGGCTAAAACAATTTTCTGTACGTTAATGCAACCGTGTTTGTGTATAGTGTCTGCATCTGTGTTTGCTGTCTCCATAAGCACATTAAGCACTTGGAACAGGTCAGTGTTTTACTTTGTGTACAGATGAGATACTTTGATCCAGCTTTACTTTACTCAATAACAATGCCAATCTGTCTCACTTTAAGGGACATAAAGCCACTTTACATGAGATCATGTGAGTTAAACTGGAGAAAGGCTGGAAGAGATAACAACAGAGGTTAAAGTTAAAAAATATGACATAGGGCAGTCTTTTAATCTTTTCTTCTAATGCTTTTGCATGCATTTTTAAATTGCTTTTACATTGTCTGCAGTGCATTTTTAATAGTTTTAGCTCATCTTTGAACATTTAGATGATGAGTCTCAGCTGTGAGCAGATCAACCAGCCCCCCGTGCTGAAGGAAACACCCTCTAAGACCAGAAGAGAGACAGAGCAGAAGGGGCAGAAAAGGACAACCTGGGAATAAAGCCAGGGCAAGGGCCCAGATGGAGACATTGTCAGATGGTCAGTCCGTACAGGTGGGAGATCATGACAGCGGCTGCAGGCAGAGGCATATCCACTCAACTGTTCGCTTTGCAGGAGCACGAGGCTGTGGCAACCGCTGTGATGGAGTACGCCGGGAAACCTGAGTGTCGCACACAAACACTGCAATGGCAGGGTTTGATCCCTGCCATGTGTAAGTATCCTGCTGGAGACACTCAGGCGAACCTGTGTTTAGGAGGAAGAACTGGTCACTGCTGTCACTGTCTGTGTAAAACCTTGTCCAGAGGATCGATCGCGCAGGGAAAGAAGTATCAGATGACCACTGCTGCGACTGAAGGACGTGTTCCCGGGTGCGCCTCATCTAGTTACACAGTTTTTAAAAGAACTTTTGCTTTTTTGTTATGGACTTTTTATTGTTGTATTTACTTTTAGCTTTTTGTACTTCATTTTGTTATTTCTAACAGGTTTATTTTTTATTTTTTTGCTCTCTGGTACAAAGCAATGTGGATTAAACAATCCTAAATTTTAGTCTGTGTTATTTATTCTTTTATTAATTCCCCCCTATCCTAGTTACATAACAGCTGTAAGTTTGTCTGTTCTGTCAGTAATAGGGATGGGCCGATATCACGTTTTCCGGTAACCGATAATCGATATTTCCCCTGTAACTGTGATAGATATCCGATATTAGAAGATACCAATATTTAAGTGTCTGGAATAACAGAAGGTTTAAAGATTTATTTGTTTTTATTTATTAAAAATGCAATAACCTTCACATTACCGAGAAAAAGTACAAACATGCATCCCAAATAGAAACTATCAACAAGTATAAGCTGAGCTTCAATTTCAATGGCCGTGTGTTATTTGCAAACATAAGCAATAGCCGTCAAGATAACTTAAAAATAACAGGATTTAAAGAAAGTGCTTGGAAATTAAGTGTTTTCAAACAACACAAAATAAGTCAAAACTACTCATTGCAAACAATATTTTGAACTGTAAGCATACAAGTTTGTGGTCTTGCATAAAAAATGTATTCTGTTTGTTTGTTTGCATGTGGTTTAAGTGTAAACTCTGGAATCAAGATTTAACGTCACAGTGGATGCTAACAACCGTATGATCATTTCAGCGTCTAGCGTCTGACGCAAGATGCATAAGTAGAATTTTTTGATACCGATAATCTCCAATTATGCAAATATCGGCCAATACCGATACTGGCACCGATATATCTCCCATCCCTAGTCAGTAATATGTAAGTGAGATGATCAGGAGCACCTGATTAGCTGCGAGTTTATGTGGTGTCCTCTAACAACACAAAAAAGGAATCCTGGAAATGTGTGCTTGTGTTTTATGCACAGACAAAAAAGAAAATTACCTGGCGTTTGCAATGCACTCCAGTGTGGCCCCCTGCCCCACCAAAACTGTTGTGTTTTTAGGACCAATCACGATTGTTGGAGCCACAAGCTCTGACTCAGAATCTATGAAAAGAAGAAGAGGAACATTAGCTCATAAATCACATATGCTCATGCAGCAGCACAACAAAAGCAAAGGCAAAAACAATGGTAGAAAGGGGAATTGTTGCACAATCTTCTTTATCATTAAGTGATTTTTGCAATTTCTGTGAGCAAAGTAGCTGCTATTAAAAGATCGTTCATTTTCCTTAGAGTAAACTTTGCTTTTAGAGTAAACACTACTAGAGTACTAGAGTAAACTTTTTAATCTTTGATTTCTATTAATCAATAGTAATGGTAGGGGAGACATTTTAAGCATGAATGCAGACAGCAAATCATCATAGAACCTGGGTGAATTGGCCTTAAATAGTAACTTAAACCTAGGTAAAATGAAACGACCTCACAAAACTCATATTAAAATCTCTACTTTCATTATAAAATACTAACAAATAAACACCAAGTTGAAAACGTAAAAGGAAACTAGATGGCAAGAATGAGTTCCTGAGAAATCAGGTAACAACCTAAAAACAAAACTCGTGAAAAAATGACAGAAATACAGGGAAAAGCAATGACAGGGATATTTCAAAAAACAAAAACAAAGAAAAGCAAGGAATATGATGCGCGGAGGAGGACAGCGACAAACAAGTGGCTGCTGTCGTTTCTGGAAACTCAATTTAACAAAAGAGCTATGACAACAAGACAACAGGGTCAAAACGACCAAATAAAATAAGAAGTCAAATGAGAAAACTGAAAACATTGAACAAAGAAAAAAATAAATAAAATATAAAAAGCAACTCAGAACAGATTTTTTTTTTTAAAAACCTTTGGAAAGACGATAAGATCTACTGATCAAATTGAATGAAGTATGAGCATGATATTTGGTCCTTTTTCTGTATAAAGTAGCATTCTTTTTCTATTCTATTTCTGGCATTGTTTTGCTTTTTAAGAAAACATAATTTCTGTCATGTGTAAAACTTTTTTGTTTTTTTTGTTTTTTTAGTGTCCTTGCTACTCCTCTTAATTGACTAACTCTTAAGTGTTAGCACTTCTGCCTTCTCCTGAAACGTCAATCTTACTCACAGCTCAGATGTACTACCAAAGCAAACAGGTCAGTCAACAAAACCCCAATTTTAACAACGTACAGAGCACCTTTGAACTTTGAAAAATTGAAGTTGCAGATTGGAAAAAGGTTAAACTTGTGAATTCTGGGGTAACAAATTTCAAAAACACTATAGGTAATTTCACAGTGGTAGCAATATAATCCTTCTTTGTGGGTATGTTACTCTTCATCTGGTAAAGCAAACAAGCGGAGGGAAGTTTACATACAGTACATAAAAGGCTGGAACAGCAGACCCAAAGGAGGCTTTAGATTAATAGAGCAGACGAGTGTACTGCACTCCTCGTTATGTCCACTTATTTAATACTATCTACAAGTAAGAGTAAACTGTCTTTCTTGTTGTTCAGCACCTAAAGGTAAACAGTGTTTTACTAAAAAAATAACAAGAAAGAATAAAAGGCGATTTTGTTTTAAACATAAATGTAAAACAGGGCAACATTCAAAGAAACAATGAACCCCTTTGCACTATTTTTTTTTTCACATTCACACACACTGCCACACAAATATTCTGAGGAGGGCATTTACTCCTATTAAACACAAATAAGAACAAAAGCTGGGAAAATATTGATCTAGGTTTCAAAATTGCTGTGTTTTAACTTCTTTATTGTTTTCTATCCAACTAGACATTGTGGTAAAACATCTGAAAAAAGAAAACTTATTGTGTTTGAAATAAGTAGTGCTAATATGTAAGAAAAACTTGAGGAACTGAAAAACACAATTATAAAAGAGCTCACGGTTAATACAAGTTTTAAAAAAGTATCACATTTTCTTCAGAGAAACTCCATTCTGTTCATGGAAAATGTTTCCTTTCTTTGTGAAGCGTTGGCACAATACGTTTCAGTAAGGAAGATTAAGCTTATTTACAGGAAAGCTGGGTTGCTCATAAATTAGTCCTCACTGTGAACCAATAGCTCAAGTGCCTACTTTCTTCACAGCCAATCACAATCAAATCATGTCTTTAAACTGAAATAAAAGTTTTCTTATCCTAATTTCAATTCCATCGCCCCACCTCCACCCTGTTTTCCTCCTGGCTCTTTGGTTTGGCAAAACCTGGCCTCAACCACCATCAGCATTTAGGCTCTGGGACTATTTTCACCATGTTCTGAGGTCATCCCACGCGTGTCTCTAGCCTACAGCCGAACTATCAAAGACTATGGACTTATTTCATCCATAATTTTCTGAATCACTAAGAAGTATTTCAGTCGTTTTATTAAGATCTCTCCTTGTTGACATATTGTACTGATTCTAGGGAGAGATATATGAATATTGTTAGAAAGTAAATACGTGTAGGAACATCAATTGATTTTTTTAATGCAGATGCACAGGTGATGAATATGGATATTTCCAATAAGGAAGAGCAGTAAACTCAAATTACCATGCTAGTTGTGGCGAAAGACGTTGGGGGATGGAGGTTGGTTAGAAAGGGAGAGTAGGATTTTGTGGTTAGGTGTGGGAGGCAGCTTTGATCTTTCTTTCAAGGGAAGAAAGAAAAGTTGGTAATTGAGTCTGCACACCTTTTTTATCCTCATCCACATTCTTCCTCTTTTTCATCACACAGAACGGGTAGAACTACAGTCAAACGGGTGCTACAAAACAAGAGGGTGCAAATCAACAAAAGATGACAAACAAGTCATTAGTCAATATTTCTGAAAACTGAAACCAAACTTTCCGGGATATTTTTTTTTAAATCGTCAAAAGTAAGTTAAAGCTTTTTAAAATGTATTGCATAGAGCAAGTTCACAAACAGAAAACCACACAGGAGCATCTGGCAGGAATCTAAACTAATTAAAAAACAAGTCCAACTGAATATAGATCAATTAAATCATGTAGTAATCTCTATGTTTTTACAATAAAAAAAAACAACATTTTTGTGTTGGATAAAGTTTTCTGACCTGAGAATAAATAAGCTTACAGGCAAGAGAAATGGAAGAACAGGGGTGTCAAACATACGGCCCACGGGCCATATCAGGCCCCCCAGATGGTTGAATCAAGCCCAGTCATGAAAAGAAAAAAATCTAAGGATGTTATAAGGATGTCCTGTGGTGAGTTATGGTCGTTAAAAGAAATGACCGAAACGCGCAATTCCACCACTAGGGAAAGCAAAGGAAAAGCATAACAAAAGATCAAGAAATAAAAAGCATATCTTTGCAAGCGCATGACACGTCTGGGTAAGATGAAGTCTGCTTCCCTGAGCCTCACCACTGTTAAGTTGCTATAAAAAATCAGGTGTGACACCACAATTTCCAAAATGTCATTGTTAAAGAGAAAAAAGGCTGACCTGGAGAACTGCGCTTTCCAGGAAAAATGGGCAGAGTTTTATTTATTTTCAGAGCTGAATGCAAAACTGCATGCTTGGTATGTAACCAACAGGTCACAGTGCTCAAAGAATATAATATTTGGCACCACCATGAGACTCACAATAAAGGAAAGTTTCACCATTTACAGGGGCAGTGAAGAAAAGAGAAGATTAACCAACTATTAGCTAGACTGAAAAACAGCAGTCTGCATTTACTGCAGCTGTGACGTCAGTAATGGAGCAGTGAAAGCTGGCTAGCTTATTGCAAACAAGTTGGTACAGACATACAATCCATCTTCGGATGATGAACCTGTGAAAAAAGGCATGCTAAAGGCTGCAAAAGTCATTCGCCCCAAAAAGCAGTCGACCTTTGCCAGCAGAAGCCTGTCAAGGATTACTATTGCAGATACAAGATCTCTCAGGAGACTTGGGCAGGCAAATGATGGACAGCTTCATTGTTAGATGTAAAATATTCAGCCTGAATAAAATTGACTAAACCAACTTTTTTAGTCAAATGCATTACATTTGAAATCCATTGGCCTCTGTGAATGAATGTGTAATAAAAGCTCAAATCACCCAATAGTTTGAAAGCATTTTTTTCCAAATGAGAAAAAAACAAAAACAAAGTTACAGGTAACAAGTTGACCATAGGTTATATTGCTGGTCCGGCCCATTTGAGATCAGATGGGTTGAATGTGGCCCCTGAACCAAAATGAGTATGACAGCCCGGTTTAAAGACTCCAAGAGCAAAAGACATCTGCCACAACTGGCTGAAGAAATAGAAAAGAAAACAAATGAAAAAAAACACTATATCACTGTTCATCTATAACAGTGGAATTTTGAAGGAATATTTACCTCTAAAGGCACTTGACATGATTTTGAAATAAATCAGTTCTTCCATGAAATTGATTTTGTCATATTTTCACACACTAGCTATTCTGGCAGCAAGTTTCCTGCAAAAGATCATATAGATTTTCAGGTTAATACCGCGCAGTGGTCCCTCCTCTATCATGGGGGTTGGGTTCTTAAAATAACTTGCGATAGATGATATCTGCAAAGTAGGATTACAGAGGTTTAAAGGCTGTAAAAGCACCTCACTACACATTTTGTACATTTTTTGTCATACCTTAATTTTTAAATACTTTTCTCTTTTGTTTAAACCACTGACTGTATATTCACTGAATAACTCAACCCTTCTCTTGTCATGTTCGAAAAAGGAAGTACCATCTGGTTCCAAGAAGGTCAAAATCTCATAGACTTCTATTGAGAAATAGACAGTCATTACTCAGTCATTTTATTAGTCAGAATGACCATTCTTGCTCTGATACATTCTACTAAGCATCTTCTTTCTAATCCCATTTTTTTTCGTGACATTTTTTCTTTATTACAAGTTATTTAAGTTATAAACTAACCAATCAGATGACTCAGTAAAAAGCACGTGAGGCCCACTGGCCCCACCTTGAATGTTTGGTTGACAGCTTTTCCCGAGTCCGCTTTCAGTGGAAGGGGTGTGGACGAACAAGCTCACTCATGATTGAAAACTTTTCCTCTAAAAATGTGACTCAGACCAAATCGGACCAATCACTGTCGACTGGACTCAAACTGATGTCACATGTTTCAGAAAGCAATAGTGACGGATGGGAGTCATTTCGCGTGAGACGGAGATAAGACATTCTCTTTAGGTTCCTCGCTTGTGATAACATGTCTATAGTTCAAACTCTAAAAATTCAAACCTTTGTAGAAAAATAAGTCCAGTATTATACAAGGAAACCAATGAGCTGCTGGTGTTCAAAGATTTATATAGATTTGACAAACTGATAGCATTATGTACATGAGACTAATTGACAAGGTCAACAGCCAATCAGGATGCAGAAAGTGTGCTGGTATTAAAAAAAGCATGCACTGAATAAAATCTGCAAAGTGAGGCTCCGCTGTAATAGACACAACAAGAATGGTGTGTCATGACGTGATACCATGAATACACCTAAGAAAATGGGGATCGACTGTGATTGGCTGGTCATTTATCAAACATAAATATATAATTTGAACACTAACTTATACAAACAAAAAAACTCTGTAATTAGATCTCCAAAGAAATTGCCAACTTTTAAAGGAAAAGTTTAATGACAACCCGTCAGTGAGTGGAAGCTCCGTAGATGGACTCTGCTCATACATTTGTTTCTAGATAAAGTTTCAGTACCACAAATTCCAGATGCACCAATTCTTCCAAGTCAAAAACTGGGACAAATGTTTCTGTGGGTATTTAACAGTGACCTAAAATCTTCAAATGATGGTGTTGGCTCAAAATGTGCTTCATTTGAACAGTCAAATTACAGTGAACTCCAGAGCTATGGGGATAAAAAAAAAAAAAAAAAAAAAAACGCTGTGAACTAATGGGGGCAATAGTGTGGTACTGAACAGTTAAAATTTCATGTATTCATGTTTTGCCCTTACGTTAGTAGTATTGGTACAAATGTTGGTAACAAATTCAGCTGTACAACTGACAGCGGCATACAAAAAAGCTATATTTTTATCGTTTGATGTTTGAAATCCTGTGTAACTGCAGTTAGAAAGACCTGATGTTGCAGAAGTTAGCAGGTGCAGGAGGAGAAAGGAATTACAAAAGGATGATGGACAGGAATACCTGAAAGTATGAAAAACATGACAAAAAAATGTCCATTAGCTGCTCAGTGTGGCAACCACAGGTCAGACGGTGACCGCTAACGATAAGCTTTAATGGCAGCAAAAGCTGCCGATAATGACTATAGAAAGACATGAACCCAACCTATTAACTTGCTTGGGTTCATGCGAGAGAACTCTGATCATTTGGAACAGCCGAGACCCTAGTGTGACAAGGGAGAACACTGAAGAAAAAAAAAGAAAAAAAAACACTGTGGGATCAGGGAGATATATAGCATGAGAAGGATGAGGGTGGACTGTGCAAATGATCTTTTCCCCAGAGTGACAGACACAGTTGTAGAAATAGAGGGGAAAGCAAAATGCCAGCCGGCAGTGCCATCTAAGCTCCTCTTTTTTCTCTGTCAGTGTATCTAACAACTTCTCTCTAGAGATCTCCATCATTTTATCTCATCTGGATCTTTGGTTCCCTGCTGCCTATTGTCCTTGCCAACCTCCCCATCATCTTCCTGTCAGCTTTTTGTTGTTTTTAAAAGTAATATTAAATCAACCTTTTTCTACTCAAACAAGGAGATACAACCAAACTGATACAACGAGTGAGTTATTTGTGAACATGCAGGCTTTGGCAGCTAAAAGGCGCCCCTGCAAAGAACTTGCAGAGAATTCAGAAGTTTAAATTAACTCTATTGGATTTCTTATTTAGTAAATGAGAAACACCATGTAGGAGACAGAAATAAAGTAGGATAGATGTAGAGAAAGGCAGACAGGGGAAAAATTGTGGAGAGCTGGAGTATAACAAAGCAAAATTAGAACAACAGCAAGAAACTGAAAAGATAAATTACACAAAATGGAATGGTAAAAAGAAGGGCTTTTAGAGGAGTTCAAAGGCAAATCAATAGTAATGATGGGAAAGGGAAAACCCCTACTGTTAAAACTCCTGTGGGCAGAGGTATGTTTGCAGGTGAGATTTAGAACATAAAGAGAACAGAACTGTGAGATCTGAGTTCTGATTGACAGTGACAGGTGGCTGAGGAGACACACTTATGGGAAAGTGTGTAAATGTGCTTTTCACACTGTCATTCAAACTGAAAAAAATCATACATTAAATCAAGAGTAGGAAGACTTAATAATAAAAAAAGAAGGACTGTGTACTGTATGTGTCCAATGCTGCATTGTACTGCCATTGTAATTGGTTACAAACTCATATTTTCTGTGTAAAAAATAAAGCTTCAAGCTATTCGAAAACCCTTCAAATTTAAATAATAAACAAGCATATTATCATGGAAGACTGGAAGCCCCCATTGAATTACACTGTTGGCAGCAGTACCTTTACGGTACATCATTGTAGACCTTACCTAACCCCTATTTGCATTTTAAAAAAATAGCAAGCAAACCGTGTAACTTTTGCAACACATGTCTGCTCCAGATAGAGGAGGTAAGTTATGGTGATGAGACTTGATAAATAAATGAAAATATATATGTATTATTTATTATTAATATATTAAATATTTTAGCAGCCGATGCTTACAAAGAAAAGCTGAATACACACCATTAAGGGTGACATGTATGTAAAATGAAGATTCGGAAAGCCAAAAAAAAAAAACCCAAAAGAAATTGTGTTTAGTTATTTTAAGATGGGACACATTTAACTGTTTAACACCAGAACTGTAGTTGGCAACAGGAAATAACACGTTCTTTGAATTATTGTAACAATTCAACCGTTTGTGTAATGAAAGTAATACGTAACGTCATATTTTACTACAAGCTTTACTTCTGTAAAGTCTTGCATATCAGTGCAAAAAGGCTTTTCTCAGCTTTGAAAATCCATTGGAATCGTATTTTTTGCGGAAACCATCAAAAAGTTAAGATGATTCGAAGAGCAGTAAAACTGGAGCTACAGCTCTGGCTTTTAAAGGATGAACAAAGAGACACCATTGTTCCGTTTATTTTACCAGTTATGTAAACGTGTTTTTTTTTTATAAACCAACAGTATCAATTTTGAACATACATGTTAAGAATAAATGGACATTTATTTGAACTGCACTGAGTTGTAAATTGAATTGCGAACCTGCAATTGTAGATTGTATTTTGGCATTGATCCCCATCCATAGAAAATAAACAATTAATATGTCAATACTTATACTGTAACCAGCTGCTGTCTCTGTAATCTGCTTCTGGGAGAGTATTGGCATGGTCAGATTAAAATCTAATCCATCTTTTTAGCGGATTCCCTCAGATTACAGCTTGTTCAACTAATAAATCTGACAGCTTCCCCACAGTTTTAATATATTTGCTCAAGTAGGTGTGATATTCTAGTAACTTCAGATCTTGGAGTTTTAAGCCTTTTAGACAAATCTGCGCAGAGACCTTGAGAGCAGAAGGCTGAGGACACACACCTGTCTGTGCATACAAGAAACACACACTCACTATCCACACAGAACGGAGTATATTAATAGAGTTGTCATATATGTGTCTGGAGGGTTCGCAGCTAGCTAACTCATGCCACATGGAGATCATATATACACAGCAGTGAGAGAGAGAGAGTCGAGGTTGAAAGGCAAGATTATGAGAAGGCAAAAAAAAAGTAGGGAAACCAAAATGTTTGTCTTTTTCACTGTTTTTTGCAGAGTATTAAAAAATAAATGGATAGGAGAAGGTGATAATTTGCTGATCTCTCCAGGGAAAACTGCATGTATGTGAGAGGAAAGAGAGTGTTTTTGCATGTCACTGCACTCATTAAAGCCGCATGCTGACAGCTAAGTGTCATTGTCAGAGTGCACTCGCCTTCGAATGCCAATATAAAACCACAAGCCAAGACATGCCACAAGCTGAAGACACACCGAGGGGTTCAGATCCAAGCCCCAACAGAAGGCAGACACAGGCAACTGGAAGCAGAGAGAGAATAGAAAGGAGGAGTGCCGGGTTTTAAATATGCATCTCTCCATGCGGTTGCCAAATATTCCATCTAGCGTTTCCATCTACCCAAGCTAAAGGTGGGAGCGGATGGAAAGACATGAAGGAGAATTGGAGGTTAAGAGTAAGAAACACTGAGACAAAGCATCTGAAACTCTCTAGAGAGATTCATGACTATTAAATGTTTCATTTTTGTGTTGGTAAAAGCTTTAAAAGACGGACTCCAATAAATGTCATGTTTTAGATTCTTTTAACAAGTTCCTGTGACATTTTTTCTCATGATAGAGGACATATATAAAGAAAAGTAAGCTTAAAACTGCATTTCTGAGTATTTCTTTATTCAAATTGTTAATAAGGAGCAGACGGAAAAAATGTTGTTGGAAAAGTCATTAGCAGTAGGCATTACAGTCTGCAGGCCACAAGCTCCCTGCTCCACTCAATTATACATCCACTTGCAGACAAATAGATCCATGCACACCTTTGTTTCCTCCTTTCTGAAGTGGCATCTGGCTCAAAATTGTGTGTCCGGATTGCTCTGATATTGTTTGCCATTTTTGTTGCCTCGATTATGTTAGGTTGGGGTTGTATGGGGCAGTAAGCTATCAGGAGATAATGTAAACAGAAGGATGTTGGGAAGCTAGGGCAGACTTACTCAGCGACAACAGTCTCTCCCACGGATTTCTGATGAACAACTATCGAGGAAACTATGTCCAAGAAAATGACAGGTTTTTAAAAACTGGCTCAAAACAGCATAGACGTAATTTAAAGACCACTTGGAATACTTTGAAAATAGATTAAAAGATTATCAAAGTGGGACTTCAACCTTTTTGATTAAACTAAGCATGACACAATGAGGGAGCTTTTTACTAAAAACAAAAAAAAGCACAAGTGTGTAGTAAGTATAACACCTCAAATCTTCACCATAATTAAGAATTACCAACCTTTTACACGCTTAATCTCAACAACTGCATCTTAAATGGCCCACATACATCTGAACATTTTTGCTCCCCATAAACTTGGAGCAAGTGAAACATTACAGCTTTTTCAGAACAGCAAGTACATACATCAGACTAAAAACACAGTTAAATATGAATATGCTTGAGTATCTGTGTAAAAATAAATAGAAAAGGAGTTTGGAGGATTATCTATTTCTTTGAAGCTTGAGTCATAGAAGGAAACAGCAAACAGAGTTAAAGATCTGAGTGTCAAAACTCAATGCCTTGAATTCTACTTTTAAAGTGATCTTAATGCCTCGAGGAAATCCTCACGCTAATTAAAAATGGCACCCACTCACTTTCTGAAGGCACAGGTTGCAGGGGAGGATGAAAGAATTTGAGAGAAATAACTGCAAAGAAAAACAAAAATTCTAACCCCTGATGATGGAAAATTGAGAAGAAAAACAACGAGGCTGGAGGAAACTGCAAAGATTAAGGTATGAAATTAGATGAAGTTATTCTCCTGAACTGGTAACAGCTTCTGTGCTCTGGCTCTGGTTTGCTTAGTGCCAGGCTGCCTTCTGAACTACTACGGAACATGCACTTCCCATCCAGGTGTGTTTGCGCAGGAGTCCAGAGGCACTAGAGGCTCAGGTAAGAAGCTGCCAGTCCATAAGCATGATGCTTATGGTTAGAGTCAACAGTCAACAAAAAAAAATTAAAGCTTTTTCAAAAATTCTGCTGTGACCAAGACAGAGGGACAGAAACAAGAGAGAAAACATCAGAGTATTGGTGAGCTTAAAGGTGGACACAGGAAGACAATGAGGGATGTATATCTGTTCGCAACAAATAAAAAAAATAGCCAACAAAGTAATTGGACGCTAATACTATAGAACAAAAGTAATCATAGTAATGAGTAAAAACAGTTTCACAACAAATAAAGGAAAAAAAGACGATTGCACTTGCAGAACAGAGTTCTGTCTGTTTTTTCCCCTGTTTTTTCATGTCAGAAAAAGTCTATAAAGAGACAAAGATGTCTTTATGATAATATTTAAAACAAGACATCCCAAAAAGGACTCATCTGGTAGTTCAATTAATAGCAGATTAATGGTATGAATGGATGCCAATAAAACGTTTTTGACAATGTACGAAGGCAGAGCAGTCAAGGCGTTAAACTACAGAGGTCCCTTTGGAATATGTCCAAGCAATCAAGCTACAACATCTTGGGTAATTCATTTGATCAATACATTTTAAAATTAAATATATACACCACTCACAACCCCATTTTCTACATTTAACTACGCTGTATATTAGATATAACATTAGAAAAGTAAAAAAAAAAAAAGACTATGTAAAGTTTTAGGCATTGGATGAAGTAAAATAGTTTTAACTAAAACTTGCATCAAACACAAACTGATCAAAATTGACTGAAAATAGTTGCTTTCTGTTAAACAGTTCAAAAGGAAGGCATGGTAATTGGTAAGACAATCTTTAACCCCTGAATACAAAGCAGATTTACAACATTTCTATCGATGCATTCTCTGGAGCGAGGAAGCTATGCTAATGATTTGTAGATCTTGCAATGATATAAAAGATAAAATGTGAACCTTTAAGATTCTCAAGTCGGCTTCTTTTTATCACCATATTGTCACGGTTATGCCTGTAATGACTAGTGTATCCTACGGAACACTTTCCTTTCACTGTGTAATGATGATACAAAGGCACAAAAATGATGAGGAAATGAGCACCAAAGTGATCTCAGTACTCTGCTCTCAGAACAGCTGGAGGCGATGCTGTCTGTTGCTGCTGTTACAAATCCTGCTAGTGTTCGCCTTTCCCATTTCAAAATTCCCCACCTTCCCCCCAATATCTGTTTGTGATGTCTTCTGCGAGTCAGAGTTTTCAACAGATTGGGAGTAACTGTCATCGCTGCCCGTCTTCTTGCGCTCCTGGATGTGGCGTTTCCCTATGAGCAGGGATGACACCCTGATCAACCATAGAAATGCAATGTTCTGCACTCATTACTTGGAGAAAGAAAATAACATCCATGCTCCATGGCTTAGTGAACCCAAAGACTTGGAAGTGAAGAGAAACAGGAAGAAGTGGTGGACTTCCAAACACACCTGTGTGCTGTTTATAAGAATAAATCACAGGTTACATTCAGACAAAATCCTGGAATGCAGAAAAACTGTTTTCACGCCGCATTAATGCCAACCACCTGCCTGTGGTATTCTGTGTTTCCTTTGCATCTTGTTCACAGAATAATCCAAAGAGCACTGTGCTCTGCAGAGCACATCACGTGGAAGAGGAACTGGATGCCTATGTGCTGTTTTCACTATACAGTGATATAATATTGCCAGAACTGTCAAGCTGCAGTCAGTTTGTGACAGATTGTTACATCCAATTTTTATTCCATCACACAACTTAAAAAATCTAAAATCAATCAAGATGACAATTGCATTTGATTTGACCAGCTCAGGTTTTGCTTTTTAGCTAAGGCATGGAAGCTATGCAACGTCACAGACGAATCAATAGCAGTGTGGCTGTCTGGGAACTGGTTAACTTAGGAGTTCTTAGCTCTGACCTATAACCAGGACCCCAAGGTCAGCGGCACTTTATTTTTGTTTGTTTATGCAAACAAAAGGAAAAGAGGAAACAGAGTTAAAGAGCAGGCAAGATAATGAAAATGCAAATGGGTTCTTTACCTGTTGACCCGTGGCTTTTCTTGGCAACTGTCCGTCAGCCAGAGAAAATGAGAAGGGAAAGAAAAAGAGCAAACAAGTCAGAGAGAAGAGTAAAAAAGGTTTTTATAAAACGGTGTAAAACATAGGAATAAAGTTAGCAATACTTTCTTGGCCAACTGTAAAAAGACATGTTAATCAAAAAAACGTGAAAGAAAAGGTAAAGAACACACAAGGTTTAACTGCAGAGGCTCAAAGGCATCTCAGAGTTTGGGGAGGAAACGGATAAAGAAACTTCTTTACCAAGGAACAGAAGACATAGGAAGCAAGACAGAGAAATGAATGACGGTTAAAGAGACAGTGAAGAAAAGATGCTATGTTATCACAGGAGTCCACAGGAAGGCAAACAGTTTGCAGCCCATCCATCAGCTGCCACAAACCAAAATTCACCTCTCATTCATTTGTCCCTTTTCCCCGTTTGCTGTTACACCTGTGTTTGTCATAAGTCTGGAAGATGGCAAGACTGTAGCCCGTGAGAAAAGGATAATAATGACATTCCACTGGCCAAAGAAAAAAAGTCCACACTCACCAACAATAATAGACCATTCTTTCCTGCTTTTTTTAGCCAACCAACCATCCTCTCAGCTCTGGAATCCAGGCAAGTGCCAGGACTTGTCTTTTGGTGCACCGAATAGTGTGTTGGCAAAACTTTATTTTTTTCAGGTGGGTTCTTAGAAATATTCTATGAGTGCATAGTAATACAAAGAATTGGTCCATAAGAAGTGAGGAACAGTTTATCAAATAAAACCAGAGTGAGCAAAGAATACACTTTGGGGAAGCTAGTTGTAACTTTACTGTTTTAGGAGAAGATTTAGATGTGATTTGTGCTGCAACTTTATTTTACATTTTACACTCAATTAAGAAGATTTCATTTACTGACTAAAACAAAAATAATTTTTTAGTTCTATTATTTCAGATAATTCAGTGAGAGGCATCTACAACATGTAAAAAAAGCAAACAAAAAAACCCTACAAACTCCTGAAATGATTTTATCAAAAACAAGTATTCATTACTTAATTCAATTCAATTTTATTTCTTAAGAAACGCTTTTGTCCCCTAGAAGATTATATTTGATGGATTATATTTGATTAATTCAAATAAATGTATCAACTAAAATATGAGAACCAACATAAACAAAATCAGAGTCTTGGTTACAACTGCCTGTATGAGTTGATATGGGCTTTGTTAAGGTGAAAAATGGGCAAACCGGCATTGGGTACGCATGTGATCTGCGGAAATACCAAGGTCCTAGACAGCTCATGTAGCCTGTACAGCAAAAATGTTCATGCACATTTTATTCTATAGGGATTCTACAGTGATAGGTTGTAGAAAACACTTTAAACATGCAAGGGTAAGGAAGAGAGAAATAGGTGAGACCCCCCAAAATCCTGCGCACTGTGCAAGAAGCCTGTAGTGCTGTTCACGTGATATGTGCATGTTCCTTGCCCGCTTGCTGCAAGGTCCTTGTGGGCTCCTTGCATGTAGCCTGAGTGTTAAAAGTGATTAGATAACACTATCACAGCATAGCTTGTATGAACATCCAACGGGCATTCTATGGGCCCTTGCATATCCCGAGCATGCAGCATTCATTTGCAGTTAGTAAGTTACTAATGACTAGAGCGTGGCACAAAGGCACTGTAAGCGTAAGCGTTCCCCCTATGTCATCAGTGCATGCAACTTATATTAGCCTTCAGAATATTGTATATAATATCTATTTTCGCGATGTTCCTTGAGGTGGCCGCAGGGGCCTCAAGGGAACTGCAATAAAAACGTGTGCTCCCCATAAGATGACGCAACATTTTTATGTACTTTCTACTCCAGCCTTAAAATAAAACTGTTTGGAATTACTTCCATACAAATGCAACACTGATATAGCTCATTACACTTCTTTGGAGCCTTCATTCATTACTTGGTTAAAGCTGCATTGGCAAGCTTCAGTTCTTCCTGGGAATGATCCTAAAAGCTTGGCTCACCTTTCCTTTGGAAGCTTCTCCAACTCTCACTGGCTGGATCATTCAAAACTGCACAAGTAGGATAGGAAGCTTCATTGCACTGCAGGTTTTCAAGTCTCTTCAGCCAGCGGTGTTCAACTGAAGTCCTTATTCTGATGAGAGCAATTCAAGGCTTTCAGAGTGTTTCTTTTGTTTCTCTGTTGGCTCCCCAGTTTTCTTCACATCATTGTGTGGCTGGAATGCAAACTTCATACATTTATGCAAAATCAGCCTTACAGTTTTAGCACTCAGGATTAGTTCACGTTGACCTGCAACACTGATTTAGGAAAAACAACCCAGAAAGATGCTTATGGAATTTGCTACAATAATCCATGTGTCTTTGCTGAAGTGATTCTTTATGCTACGTTTCTATTATTTGACTGTACTGAGAAATTGTAGACAAAACATTTCTTGGGAGTCTCTAATGTAATTTAGAAAAAAGGGTGTCCTTCTGGCTACTCTACAAGCTGGAAATGAACTTCATGCTACACTGGTGATTGCCCTTTAAGGTTCCTGTGCAGAGTGAAAACTAAAAAACAAACAAATGGTGTTTTTTGTTTTCATAACAAGCTTCTAGTGAATACATTCCAATACTGAAAACTATGAAGAATTTTGATCAACAATCCCAAAAAGGTTGTCTCAGGGCTCAGTCTGTGTTGTCAACAAATGTTGTTGAGTCTTTTACATTGAAGAATTCTAAAGAGGTCAACACACACACACACAGACAGACACACTCTAACAGAAACACACAGGATATGTTCTGTGGGTGGGCGCATTCTGTGAATGCATTCAAATGATGTGTCATTCCGACTCATTGTCAGCTTCTAACAGGAGCAGGGAAACAAAGGGGATTCGGGCGACAACAGAGAGACTGAAGATGTATGTGTGTGTGGCGTTTGTGTGTTTGAGACCACAACAAAGCATCTGGGTCTCTGACTAGAATGTATATATTTTTCTTAAATTGTCCAAGGACCACACTGGCTTAACCTGGATTATTCCATTTTTTTTAATCTGCGTGTTTAATTGGTGCAGTCTGCATGGGACACATTACTGTAGCACAGAGGATCAGTGCTGTTTAGCCTCAGCTTTCAATACAGCAGGTCAACTCTAACTAGCATATTTAATTATGTTTAGGATTTAGTTCAAAGTAAAGACAAATATTTTCATGTGTCTCCATAATGTCTCCATAACTTTGGAGATGATTGTGTTTATAAATACAATGTTTTTTGTCGCCTGAAGGACTAACAAACCAGCAGGTCACTGTGTCCTCTGTGTGTTTGTCGTTGTTATACCATGGGCTGCGTATGTGCTTCTGTGTCTGAGAGCAAACACAGCCTTTGCGTATTGAGTCCGATTCTTAATATAACTACCGTACCGTTATGCATTATCAACCGCTTGGTGTAAACACTGCTAATGCTTTGTGGCAGTTTACCTGTACCGACTAACTCCCTGGCTGACCTGTGCAGGTGCTGACCTTTCAGTCCCCAGCTGTAGTTTGCCCATCTCTGCACCACCCGAAGAACCGGCACGACTCACCCTTCCCCAGACATCAGTAAAATACACACACATCCATGCAGGCCTCCTTCATTCCTTCCATTTTTATGCAGTCAGAAAAATTCTCCCTTGTGGAAACAATCTATCGGTCTTCTTAGATTCTCTTCCCTCCACACATCTACTTTCATATTTCAGGGAACTAAAGAATACTTTTTTAGCAACACGTTTGAGTTGTTTTTTTTTTCCTAAACTCTGACTTCACCTTCCAAAACTCTTACCATTCCAATTTACCCTGTCAATCTCATTCTTCCTTTCTTTGTTATTTTTTCCCTGGTCTCAAATACACGAATACAAAGACACAGACACACACCTATTTGAAATTCATATCAGCGGCTATACAAATGGAACACTCCAATTTCCAATACTGACACATTTACAGAGAGACTAATGGACCCATCTACACACACGCACAGTCTAGTAAAATAACGAGCCGTCTGAAGAGCTGACCTCCAACTTTTGTTGAGATTCCTTGTGGATCAAGATGCTCAAATTTTGTGATATGTTTATTTCCAACTTTATTTCCCAGAGATTTTTTAAATTTTAATAGTTATTAATTTACAATACATTCAATCAGTAGTGAAAGCCATTTTTTGGTCGTATCCATACACTGTAAAATTATATATTTTTAAGGGGGTAAATATTACATAAGCAAGTCATTAAAAAAAGATTTTCTATTAGGTAGCATGTTAAATCAGATTTGAGGGGTGAACTATACCCACAAAAACCTATTACTATTGATTATAAACAATTTGATGATTGTCTGGATTAATTTAGTGTTTAATTCAGTGCTGGTAAATTGTGTAATAACTGGCTACATATAGGACACAGGTACCCACCAATGCCTATTTTAACTGCTTCAATTTGTATAAACTTCAAATAGCAAAAAGCTTGAGTCATTGCCAGAATTATCGTAATTGTTTTCATTTTTCTGTTTTTAAAAAAAAAAGGATTACAAGATTTAGTCTGACTTCTCTTTAAGTATTTTTGTTGCTGTTTAGTTTATGTGCATTTCATTCAAACATGGTTATCAAAATTATTCAAACAAATTTGCTGTGGATTGTCAACTCACATCTTGGAGGAATTTTCTACAGTATAAGAATCTCGTCATTTGCCTCGAAACTTCTTCCCTTTCTAAATGTGAAGTTTGGAAGGTTACAACTGCCTGCTGCGTGCACCTGCACAAACTGACCTTTAAAATTTACCTTGTCAGTCATGCCCCACCAACCCCCTTCCCAAACACACAAACAAGCGCAAAGCCCCGTCTTCTGTGCATGTAAACTGGGTGTCAGTCACCCCGTAAGAGATCCTAAATGTCACAAGGTTCTGTAAGGATTTCATTTGTGTGGGATTAAAACAGAAAAGGTATGTGACAGCTCAAGTCTTCTTTCTAGCTCACTGATCATTTAACAATGACAAATAATTGGAAACTCTCCAGTCCTTTTCTGTCTTTCATAACCACTCAGACTGTCTTCTTTTGATGCCCAAATACATGTCCACTCACAATGTGTTCCTGAAATAAATAGCTCAACAATCCCCCAGTCACATGGGAAAAAAATAAATAAATAAAACAAGAAGATTAGAGTATAATTAAAAAAATGCCTCAGAACTGTCAACTGGTATGAAGAATATCAGTTGACAAAATATAAAGAAACAGTTTAGGCTTAAAAAGAATAATATTAATGTAGTGTGCAATATAAGAGGAAAATGTGTAGACGTTCAACTCATGCTTAAAAAAAGCAGTTTGCCTCAATGGAATTACGGCAAAAAGGAGGGCAGAAATAAAAGTATCTCTGATCACACAGGAGGAAAAAAAGAACGTAAAAATCAAGCAAAGGATGAAACACAAGCTGTTGTACGACAAAAGTTGAAGTGAAAAGGTATTGATCGAAACTGGATTTAATGTGGTACAGCTGTTTGTTTGTTTCATTGTCCTGTACCTACCACCTCAGGCTAAAACACCAGATGGAGAAAGGACCACAAGAGAGAGAAAAAGGAGCACATCATTATTAAATCATGTTGTTTATCTTTTTTTTCTTTCTCTATCCAGTATGCTGCAGGATAACCAACCCTCACGCTCTGGCTCTGCAGCCATCCCGTCACAGACTTAGAACCTGTGCCTGTGAGACCTCTGACAAGAGTTAGCGATGTTCTGCTATAAGGGGATCCTGAATTTTACATTTTCCACCCTTAAGTCACATTCCAGCCACTTGATGTGCAGCTTTTGCTTGACATGGTCCTCTCATTTTCTACACACCAGTAAGTAAAGGGACGAGGAATGGAGGAATATGACAGATCAATGGAGAGTAGCATGTTCTGGCATTTCCTTGAGCACTTCCTTGAAGGCTCAGGGACTCCCTCACAAACTAGAAGTTTCTGGAGCAGAACAAATGGATGAATATGATATTAAGATTTTATTGGTGCCCTTTGAGAAACCCCCTTGTAAAGCATACTTATTCTTGCACTTTATTAAGGGGTAAAAGACAAGCAATTTTCCTTTCAACCATTTTTAGAGTTGAAGATATTTTTTTCTATTTGGTTTTGAGAGACACATTTTCTGACTTGTGACTCCGAATGTAAAATTAGAGTGCAGGTGACTAAGACAAGACTGACGCAGGGTTGAGATAACAGATTATTTAGTGGGGTATAATTATTCACTGACAAGTGAAGCTTAAAAAAAAAAAGAACCAAATAATTTGTAAACCACACAGAATAAACAAGTGAACGGAGTCGCCATTGTTCAGCCCACACATCAAAGCATGAGAGTGGGGAGCATTACAAAAAACTGATAAATCTGAGATTTTGCATTTGGGACACATTTTTACAAAGGACCCTGGAAAAGATGGATTCTTTCATGATAGTGATCTCTAAAAAATAGAAAACAGACTTGTTGTGACAATCATTATCTATACATTTGAAAGTGCTGGGTATGAAACTCAGCTTTATTTTTTGTCTAAATGCATTTTGTAGATGTTTATGTGCTGCTGCATTTCAAATAATTGCACATCTTGTTTGAACAATCAGTCTGACTGACTCGAGGTCTGCATTGGTAAGGAACTGGTTTGTGTGCTCATGTCATTACGGCTCTGTATATGCATAAAGCAATCCCTCAAAGGAGCAAGAACAGTTAGAGTGTGTGTCTGATTAATGGTTTAATTGATTAAGTGGCTCAGAGATTGATTGGTTGGGCCTGGCTTTAACAGATTCATTAGAACAGTGATAGATCAGTGTGATGTGACTGCAGCTGTTCCACTTGGCTCTGGACAGCGTGGCCTGGTAATGGACATCATCTGTCTGTCTGTCTGTCTGTCTGTGGACCTCAATATGGGGACCACAATATGCTTGCATGCGTGCAACTGAGTATGTGTATAGCACTTGTGATGCTGCACACACATCCTCTTTCCACCACTTTGCCCAAACAGCCAGTTGGAAAAGGACATCATGGCAGAGAGGTAAATAGGGATGGGAGTAAAGGATAAAACTATTTTGGGATTAAAAGCTCTGTTGATCTATTCCTGTTTTCCACTTTCCCACTCAATCTTCAATTTTTATACTCTGCCTCTTATTTTCTCTAGCTTTCTGTCCATTTCTGCAGTCCTCAAACCTTTTACCACTTTTCGTTTTTTTTTCTTTGATTTTCTGCTGAAATCATCCCTATTTTCTAGATATGACCTCATTTTTTAACTTTTGACTTGTTCCTCTCCTAAAGTAATCTTTATGAATTCTTTGTTGATCTTAAACCATATGAAAGTATTTAAATATTATTGTTTTCCCCTTTCTTTCTTTTTCCAAACAAAATTCATATGTGTCACATGTTTTCATGTGTTCGTTTTTTAACTGTCACGTCCAATTCTGCCTTAACATGCAAGTCATGACAGCAGCCATAACACAAGAAAAACTCTTGAAAACAAGACTAGGACATCTTTGAGTTGCAACTCTTTGAAGAACTGATTGCTGTAATATAAAAAAAATTGAGCGAGAATTTTGTCTTTTTGGGCCCTGCAGTTACTTTGCAGATGAAAGGGCACAACAAAACCAACAAGTTGTGGAGCAGATCAATTTCAGATTTGCCCTCCTCTTCCGGCGGGATAATGACTTCAGAGCTATAACAACTTTCAGAACTAAATATTTAGAATTTTTTTCCCCTTATTAAATCAGAAAAATCAGATAAAATTGCTCAAGAATTCTTTTCAAAAACTTTCTGAAGAAGCAAATTTCACCAACACACACTTGCTTAAAACCAGACACAGGATTTGATTGTTTTAAAATCCTTTCTTAATAATGTACAAAACATGAAAGTGTACAATTCCGATGTTCATTACTCGAGCCCTCAGAGGATCAGGTCAGATTTGTAGCCATGGTAACTTTTCAGCAAACAGAAGTAGTTCAGACGAGCAGCAAACAATGCAGCCTTGACCTACACCACTTACATATGTGTGCAAAGTGCCATCCCTTATTATTTCCGAGTTATTTTTAAAGTAATGACTGCGTATACAAGTTTTTCCATTTCAACAAAGAGTCAAAAATTGTCCAACTTACTGAGCACAACACAGAAAGTCTTGCTGATGTCAGGTGGGCACGACCTGGTAAGCTTTTCCATTTAAAGAAGGGACGAAGACCACCAATAAGAATCCAGAAATAGAGTTGTTATTCTTTGAATATAACACTCTTGGACTTAATGATAAATAATGAAGTCACTGGGTCTAAACTGCATTTGTTTGTTTGCCAGTATAATATATAGTCTGACTCTTGATCTCACGTACACACACAGACACACGCACGCACACACACATCAAGAAAGCAGTCGATGACAAACACCTCTCTGGCCCTTCAGTCCACCCCTAAACATATTTCTCTTCCTCAGCACTTAATCATCTCCCCTCCTATGTAGTCATCCTTTGTCTTTCTTCTCTTCAGTCAATCTAATCTTCCCTTTGCCGCCCTGCCCCATCATTCACCGGCTCCCCCCACCAATACCGACTGCTTCAAATTAACATCTGTTGACTGGGCCTGCTATACCAATAACCTGTTACATCCAGCAATAAACTCTGGCGCTTTTAGTCCAACTGCAGGTTTGAATGCAGAATATGTAATCTACAATTTGGTGTGGATCCTTTGAAAACACTTAATGAAAATGTAAGCGAGCACACGGCTCCCCCCCGGGGTGATCACTTTAGATTCACAGAGGGAAAACTGGAAGCATCTGTTTGAATCTGCAAAGCATCTGCAAAAAGGCCTGCACCGGATTAAGGCCAGTATTTATTTAACATGCAGGCGTCCGTGCAATCCCACTGATTGACACCCGCACGCAACTGAGCTTGGAGGGTGTGGAGCAATGTGGTGATAACAGCACTGTTGTGATCGACAGAATCAATAGAACCACAAGTACCATGCTACTTATCTTTGCCTTGAAAGATTAGCGAGCACCTTGTGAGTGTTGCACATCTGATCATTCTATGTGTATTTTTTTTTTTAAGAAAAGTACAGCTGTTCCTTGCTACAATACTATCTTTTGTGACCTCACAGTTTCACAGAACTTTTTTTTTGGTGCAATTTTGCATGGCTTTTTGTTACACCACATTGTGTTCTGCTTTCTGATTGGCAACAAAAGCATTGCCAATCAATCTACTCCTTGTCATCTCTCCCCAACAGAATGCGAATAGCTTGCCAAATTTACATAAATCTTTGATCGCTAGCTGTATGACTGATGTTCTGGAAGTTTTTCTTTTTTCTTTTTCTTTTTTTTTTTTTACAAAGGTTTGAACCTTGAAAGGGCTTTAACAAGAGATTCAAGTGTTAAAATGTTAATGTCCATCAGAGAAAAGTGTGTAATGAGAAGTTATAAACCCTGAAGACATATGTATATCACAATTTCAAAAAATACAAATACGCTGCAGATTTTGCATATTGTCTGTGATTTTAAGAATCAAAACTGAAAACATATACAACACACAGATCCATTAGATTCGTATTTGTCCAGAAACTCTTCTACATAGCTGCTAAGTCTGCATACTTCATGTTTTAATGGAAGTTTCAGGCCGGCAGTGCAGAGGATAGGTAGCAAAAAACAAAGAAACAGTCCAAATCGCTGTCTTTACTTTCACTTTGTTGTCTGACCCTCAACCACACACGCACACAGAAACACACATATCCAGGCTTGCTGAACAGAAGGACAACAGTGCCTCTGAAAGTAACCACTGTCACAGAGTGGCTGAATGAAGATTTTATTTCATTCATTTGCCCTTCTGTTCTGTTTCCAGCACAAGCTGTCTTTTATTTAGACTTCCTCTATCTTGTTGAAACACCTCTGGTGCTCTTCTTCAAGAGTTTAAAAACTGTTTGATTTCAGCAACAGGAAACTGAGCTACAATGTGCTTTTTTAAAAACTCCTTTCATCCCAACTCTCACCCCTATTTTTTTTTTTTTTAGCTGTAAGGCACTTTTTTACACAGACGACATCATACTTAACACGGTTTAATCCGGAGTATATGATCATCACAATAAGTTCCTTCCATTCTACCGCTTTGCTTGATCTGCTCCCAGTATCAGAGAGAGATGGATCAATGCTTCACACAAACCCTTAAATTGATAACATTGATCACATTTTTTGCTGAAGTAGCCTCACCAATATACTGGTTTCACAGCTGTTTAGTGTCTAATGAGTTTATTCCACATTCTATGTTACTCTAGGTGAGAAAAATCTCAGCACGATTCCCTCCGATGTGGACTCAAACCCCGCATATCTATGGACTTACTCCATATAAATGGGGTTTACAAGTGTTAGCAGTGAGACTAGGAGTGAGACTAAGGCATTTAGAGAATCCTAAACAAATGTGTGTGTCCTCTTTACTGCCACATCGTCATTTTCAGCATCAGATTAGTGCCTAAATTGTTTTTTCTGTCTTTTTTGACCCCATTCCATCGTTTATCACATATTTCTTCCATTTACGTAAGAATATAAGAGGGTTAAAAGGCAATTTGAGAAAGTGTCCATTAGTAAAAGGATCTGTCAAAGCTGCATACATTACACTAATCACCCTAATCACAGTGTTAAATCTGAAAATTGGCGCAAGGTATCCCTCCAGCGTTATACACTGTTTCTTTCCATACTGGCAACCACTGTGATGAGGCTCGGTTTCCTACCCATCCTTCCATCACTTCATATCTCTGTCTGCACACAGGGATTTTAATTATATGATCTCAGAGGAGTTTGATTACACAGTGAGCGAGACTGTCAGAAACAAGAGACCTAAAAAAAAAAAAAAAACCCAACAACAAACGGCGATAAGAGACGAGGATCAAGAGAGAGAAGTCCTTTTTTCTGCAACAAAAATACAGTAATTCCAGAAGAAGTCTCTTATGTGACACCACTGATAACGGTTGGGTTTGGATTGGTACTGCAGTGTCTTTCCACAGACTATCAAAAATTCAATACAACAATAATGGAAAAAGAGCAGGTTAAAGGATCACTTGGAGGAGTGACTTCATGAAAGTGAACATCATGGTGGTTATCTGCTAATTGTTCAAATAGCCACAGGGCATCTCTTTGATAAAGTTCATCTGTCAAACAGCAAGGTCTGATGCTGCTGTCTCCAGGGAAACAATCTACTGCAGCAAGACTCCCTTTCACGCCATGGTTAAAAAGAATTCAATGGTTTGAGGCAAACTGCCACGACAGGACACCTGAACAAGACTCATCAAAGTGAAACTGGGACTGAACCAAACATTGTTTTAGAGGTTGGTTAGTAAAATAGTAAAGTCTCTACATCCAAAGCCATCTCCATTGAGTTATACATCTACATCAATAGTATCCAGTACTTAGTCAATTGAAAAGAAAAGCTGGCAACTAGTATTTAACAATAAATGCTTCTTGCATATCATATATTCAAAATTAATTCTACCATACTTACAGCACTGTTGTGAAATTTGTAAAAGTATATACAGAACAAATATTGATCCAGAAATGATACTTCAAAAAAGTACAACTACAATATCTAATAAAGTTGTTTTTGTGAATTTACAAATACACTAATTAAGAAATACAATACATTTAAAAAGGTGGATATTATGCAAGCAAGAGTGTTTTAAATTTGGTTTTGTACCTTTAAAAGTAGTCTGCCCTTGAGCGTACAGTCATTTTTCAAAAAAAAAGAGAAACATTATAATTTGAGAGGTATAATTTGAGGTATTTTTTTATGTTTGAATCATGCAGAACAAGAACTAATGTAAAATGGTGATATCCTTCTGTTTTTGAAACAAAACTTTGGAATTCTTTGGATGAAGATCTTAAATTTCTTAATCCTGTAACAATATTAGGTTACTTAAATGTCAAATAATTGGTTGATACTAGTGGACATGTATATATTTGTGTGTGTATGTGCATGTACATGATGATGTATGTTTGTGGCATATTTGTCTGCTCGTTAAATTTTGTTTCTTTTTAAATTGCCTACTTGTTTTTTATGGAAGAGCTTGAATAAGCATGATGCTTTAGCCTATCCCTTTGTGGTTAACATTAGTTATTGTCCAACAGTAGAAAACGTGAAGTTTAAAGAACCGCAAAAAACCAAAAACAGGGAGTTGAACTTAACTCAAACCTGTTGTTTGTGTCCTTGACACAAAACAAGTGATGCAAACAATACAAATGTGTCAAGAACTGCATTTAGATGATCTAAATGCAGGGGATAAGAATTTGTGTCAGAATCTCAAAAACTATAACAAAATAAAATAACTCAGATCTCCTATTAAGCACAATTTGCACAGTTTAAAAAAAAAACTTAAAACGTGACATAGCAGAAGAGGTGAAGACAGGAGGATCTCAATATGACCAACAGAAAAGCTCTGACTTAAATATGCTTGTGTGTAATGAAAAAACCATAAGCAGCTGGTTGATTAGAACTCAAATCTGATCTGCTGTGATTGAAGGAAACATGAAAGAAAGCTTAAAACTTAAGACTGAAAAACTAAATGAAAAAGCACACAAAACGTGTGATCCAATAACAAACTGATAGCACAGGTGTAGTTTGTATTTTAGGCCACAGGGGATTTAAAATCCCATATTGAGTACAGCAAACAGAAGATAATTGTGTGCAAAGTGTTGTGCCTGAGAGACACACTGTCCTCTCAGAACGTTGTTTTTGTCATTCTAAAGGGAAAGAGGCTCCCTTGTGCCACAGAAAACATCCCAAGACTTGAGGTTTTACCTTGTTGTTTCACAAAAGCTCTTCTGTTGAGAAATGCAGTGTCATCATTTTTTTTCTTCCAACCTAAAGCTGTTTTTTTGAATTGAAACTTAGTTCAAAGACACTCAGAAAAATATTGCCTGGAAGTGACCACTACTTTATTTAAAATATATACATATATATATATATATATAGAGAGAGAGAGAGAAACCTAAATAGTGATTTAATGCATTTTTTTTAATGTAAGTATTTTGGGTGTGTTTTTTTATTGTTTGTTTTCTTGTGTTTTGCTTGCTAATTTTATTGAAGCATGTTGGGCCTTTACATTCACTCCAACAGGAATAGAACACTACTTCCTCCACAAGCTTCTGTGAATTTTGTTCAGATTTTACACATATCGCTGTTGGCTTAGCCTTAAAAAGCATCAAATAAATAATGTCTGCATCTCTTTCTTGACGGGATAATTAGGTTGCTTAAAATATAACAAAGATGTAGATTGTACATATGTGAAACACTGATGTCAAAACAATAATTTAAAATCATAAATCCTTTCAATTTTAATTTGAGCCTAGTTTGTTTGTCATTGCCTTTGACCTTTCCACTTTGATCAAAAGCTGTTTATTTTATAAACAATATATTCTACACCACCAACTTACTATAATACTGAGAAGTGTAGTTGAACCTGTACTGACATGTTTTGTTTGCACAGTGTCTTCACATTTTGCTAGTTATTTCATTTAGGCTCTAAAAATGAAAACAGAAAACTCTAGCTCTCAACACTGTCTCTGACAAAATATTTACCTAAGTTCTAATGGCTTTTGTATGTCAATTTTTTTTATTTTATGGTACTTAAATAGACATTTTACAAGTGCAAGCATTTTTTTGAACATTTATTTTACAGCTTTAACAATGATTCTAGTAAAAAAAAAAAAAAAAACTCATACGGTTGGCAAGCAAGTTCATTTTCCTTTGAAACTATGCCACGTTTGTAAGGAACATGCATTTGTGGACTGAGCTGCAGAGCTGGGTATTTGGGTTGCACCAATGAAAAATTTGCCAAACTTTCTCTGTAAAAGCCATACCGCTTATTCTGCCATCGATCCAAATTTATTTCTCAGAATAAAACAAAAATGTTTGTTTCTGTAAAATGTGTGAAAGTAACAGAAGCCTTCTTCATCATCTGGCCTTTATCATCATAAAAAATGCATTTTCAATTGACAGTTCAATATGGAATTCATACGGTGGCCCAGAAGGGTTGCAACAAAACACTTTAAATTCTCAGCACAACACACTACAATTTGTCATAACACATACAAAAATTAACCCACAACATGAAAAACTCAACTCACAACACGGACAAAGTTTGTTGACCACTTCAGGAGCAAAATAGATTCTGTCAGATCCAGTATCTTAAATGAACAAAAAAGCCTTTTTATTGAAAATGATGGCTTGATCTTACAAGGGGAAGCACTGGACAGATTTGACCTGGTTGAAGCAGCAACACTTGGTCGAGCTTTCTCCCAAGTTAACCCAACAACCTGCTTTCTAGATCCCATCCCCACATCCCTTTTAAAACATTTTATGGGTCTTTTGAGAATGAGATCTTAAATATAATGAACTACTCTCTTCAGACGGGAATTTTCCCAGCTGCCTTTAAAACTGCCGTTGTAAAACCACTACTTAAGAAAAATAACTTAGACCCCTCAGTTTTTAATAACTACAGACCAGTGTCTAACTTACCATTTTTAAGCAAGGTTTTAGAAAAACTTGTTTTTATTCAACTGAATGAGTTTCTCGTACAAAACAACATTTTTGAGACAAACCAGTCTGGATTTAGAACAAACCACAGTACTGAGACAGCCCTGTTAAAGATAGTTAATGATTTCAGGTGTGCCTTGGATTCAGGTCAGATCTCAGTATTAGTCCTACTAGATCTAAGTGCTGCTTTTGATACTGTTGATCACCTGATCCTGTTGAACAGACTCAAAAGTCTTGGCATATCAGGGACGGTTCTGAAGTGGTTCAAATCCTATCTCACGGAGAGATACTTTATGGTAAATATGGACACTTACTTTTCTAGGATCCACAAAATTAAATGTGGTGTGCCTCAAGGCTCCATACTTGGCCCCTTACTTTTTAACATCTATATGCTTCCTCTAGGGAATGTCATCAGGAGGCACAACATCAGCTTTCATAGCTATGCTGATGATACCCAGCTGTACATAGCTATGTCTCCTGATGACACAGGGCCAATAGAAGCACTTTTTAACTGTATTTTAGAGGTAAAATCATGGATGGCAAATAATTTTCTGCAGCTCAACCAGGAGAAAACTGAAATTTTAATTATTGGTCCTGAAGCTAAGAGAGAGAAACAGTTTTTGAAGTTAAAAGAACTTTCATTGGATTATTCAGAAACGGTAAGAAACCTTGGCGTTATTTTTGACTCTAAGCTAACTTTCATCCCACATATTAAACATGTGGTTAAAACGTGTTTTTATCATCTTAGAAACTTGGCTAGAGTCCGCCCACTACTCTCTCTCGCTAACATGGAGATGTTGATGCATGCTTTTATCACAAGTAGAATTGATTATTGTAATGCCCTGCTTGCTGGTCTTCCAAAAACTAACATTAAGAATCTTCAGCTTCTCCAAAATTCTGCTGCAAGACTTCTTACCAAGACCAGGCGACAGGCCCATATCACTCCAATTTTAAAATCCCTGCATTGGCTCCCCATAAGCTTCAGGATTGATTTTAAGATACTTTTAATGGTTTTTAAATGTCTTAACGGTCTTGCGCCTTCTTATCTGTCTGACCTTTTAGTTAAATATGAACCATCGCGGACCCTGAGATCCTCTGGCACTCGTCTTCTAACCATTCCAGCAGTAAAAACCAAAACTTATGGAGAGGCATCCTTTCAGTATTACGGCCCTCGTTTGTGGAACGGTCTGCCAGAGGATCTAAGAGCTGCAGAGAGCATAGATGTTTTTAAGAAAAGGCTCAAGACCCACCTTTTTAACCTGGCTTTCATATAATTTTTACTTTGTATCTTTTACCTATTTATCTATTATCTATTTTATAATGTTTTATCAATTTACAATAAACTATTAATTTATTTTAAATTCCTCATTATAATGTTTTATTGTTGGTTTTTTAGCTTTTAGCAATGTTTAGTTTTTAATTTAATTTTATTTTGTTTCCAGTGCTTCCTCAGTTGGGTTCTCTCTCTCTATGGGTCGGCTGCCGTTCAGCTGCGGCGGCTCTGGATGGGGAACTGCATCGCTCCCTAGCTGTGGTGAGGCGGGTCCCTGCTTGTGTCGCTGCATTTGGTTGGCTGTGCCGCTACTCACAGAGAGAGAGGTCCCAACTATTTGCGTTTCTAAAAACAAACTGTCATGCTCAGCCTGTTTCTCATTGCCAATCTCCATCAGTTAGGGGGTAGGAGGACTGAAAGGGGTGGGGGTTGTGTACAGATCTGAGGGAGGGGACTTTATGTTAATTTATACTTATTTTTATATTATTGTTTGTTTTTATTTGCTTATTTAGTATCATTATTTTGTTTTATTTATTTTTATTTTGTGTAAAGCACTTTGTGTTATGTTTTATATGAAAAGTGCTATACAAATAAAGATTGATTGATTGATTGATTGATTGAAATCAACTCACAACACATATGGCCACAACACAACACACTTCAATTAGTCACAACAAGAAAAAAATCAACTCACAACACAAAAAAAAAGGGTGAAACGGAAGTATACCTGCAATGGAAGTTTGACCTACAACGGAAGTTGCACTGCTATTATTCTGAAATTTCCATCTGGCTAAGCTGCTAAAAGAAAGTGCGATTAGCATGCGATACTGAAACCTGTACCGCTTGTTTTTTTTTTTTTTTTTACACAAATACCCCCCCAGATAGCCATTAAAAAACAAACATACAAACAAACAACAAACAGGCAAAATCTATGCAAGTCTGTGACATATTTTTACTTTGTAGTTAAAAACCAACACTGGCAGCCGGTCATAAATATTTTTTTGCCAGCAATTAATTAAAACAGCAATACAAGAAGCAGAGAGTCAGTGTCACTGTTCAGTGCACACACCTGTACTTGTGTCAGTGCGTGGTGCCTACTCAGAATCTAATTTGGCATTTGTTTTCTTTTTCAGCCTCACCAGCCAACAAGTCCGTTAGTATTCCACCCACACAGCTCTGCATATTCTTCAGTGGTTTTACCAAATTCTCCATGGACAGAGTCCCTTTCCAATGCATGGAGCAACAGAAAGTAAAACCGCTTAGATCATACACAAGCAGATTGTGGCACGTTGCCCTGTTGTCTGTCCAGGCTTTCTTTGAGGCTTACTGAAGCATGAGGCAGCAAAATACAAAACCATGAGTGTGTCATGAGACTTATAGCACTGAAAACAACAACAAAAAAGCTAAATGTGATGTAACTTTTTAGTTTTAAATAAAAGACTGGCAGCATCTACGACACCAGGATCAATCCTAATCTAAACTATGTACAAAATCACACAAATAATCAAAACACAGTATTTTAGCATGAGAAAGTGCCAATTAGATGTACCACAAAGTTATGAGGATAAATTAAAAAAAAAAACACAGCTCTTCGGAAACAAATCAACAGAATAACAAACACGTTTTGTTTACTAGTTTTAGACGAAGTGACGTGGAAAGAAAACACCTGGCAGTGAGGGGACATGAAAAAAGATACAAACAAATTACTCTACGAAAAAGCCATTATAAAATTAGTCTATCTGCAGATGACATATTACTTTTTCTACATAATTCACGTTCTATCAGTGAGACAATAACAATTATTAATGAATTTTCCTCCATTTCAGACTACTCAATTACAGTGGCTTGCAAAAGTATTCATATCCCTTGAACTTCTCCACATTTTCTCACATTATGACCGCAAACATCAAGAGATGTCCTCTCAGTGCCGTATTCGCCAATTTTAACTGCACCCTCTATTACACACACATTTTCTGCCTCAACACATACACCCCAACACACACACATACTTTACACAAGGAAGGTGGGGCCTCTGAACCTCTGTCCCCTACCCCATTCCTGGCAGAGGGAACAAGGCCTTCAGTAATGGCAGCCATGTTGCAGGCCTCCTGTTCCCGGCAGCTCTCTCCCCATGTGGGGAGAGGGATCCTTTAGATCTCTGGCAAGATCATGAGCAGGGGATAACACGGGTGTCCGTGTTTCTATGGCGCAGGTTCTTGTCTTTGCCCTCAGGCGACGGGCCTCTCCAAAATTCAAACTCTTCGGGGACCCCTACTTCTTCTTCTCTTGGTTTTCCCTCACCTAGGAGGGGGGCGGCTGGCCCCTGCCATGCTCTCGCCTCAATCTCACGCTGGTTGGGTGGGCGGTTGCCTGGAGCTTGGGGGCGGGTCTTTCTTGGAGGGCCCTGGCTTATATCTGGGGCTGGGGTGGGAATGTACTCTGAACTCCTGGGTGGTGTTGGGCGGTTTGTCTGGGGCAGGAGGGCTATGACAACTGATGGAACTTTAACTTTAATCAATCTCCAGTTTCTTTAACCCACCCTTTTCCCCCTGTCTTTTGTGTCATTACACCCCCCCACATTTCCTTACATCCCTCTCTTCTTCCCCCTTCTTCTTTTCTGTCCAGTCCAACAACAATTGATACAAACATAAATGATATAAATAAAGTTTAGTCTAAATTAAAAAAGGGGTTTATACAAATATACACCATGTGAGTCAGAAGATGTATAACTGATTGTAACAGTAAAATATGTCCAACACAAGAGGCTCTCAGCTCATATCTGTTTGCTCAGCTTTTAGACAGAACAAGTTAAAATAAAAATTACTCTCACACAAAAAGTCTTTTCACGTACAAAGGCAAACATGTCTAAGTGCTCCTAAAGTGTAATAATCCCACATCTTGTTTGCAGTTTTTATTGGGTTGTAAGTCATAAACCTTATACAGTGTGGAAAGACACTGAGTAATCCCCCCCAAACCCTCTATGTCAAATGACAGTATAATAGTAGATTCCTGTTGCTGTCTGGCTTATCTTAACATCATCAGCCAATTCTTTAGCCTCTGACAGACTCGTCTGATTTCTCAGAGCATTTGGGTGACAAGCACTGCATGCTGAAGAAAGAAAAAAAAAAGATAAACTGGAGGACCAGAGCAGCAAATGCTGTAAAATGGCTAACTCCAGGACAGGAGTCTGCCAATCCACCAGGAAGGAAACAGGAAACATAGTCACTCAGAGGCTCTTTCAATCAAAAACTTGATGAAATCAAGCTCACACTCTTACACCCTCAACAACAAATACATGCATGAAATGATTAACGTTGCAAAAAAGGTTTAAGGTGAATTTTCTATCCATTTATGCACTTTTACTAATCCCTGTCGTAACTTTCGCATCAAAGTATTATCTTGTTCCCTCCCCTTTTGATTGATGAAGTCCACTGCATTGCAGGGCCTATTTCCATACTCACAAAAAATGGGAACATGTAACCATTAGAAAATGGGGGTCTTCATGATAGTCCACTATCTATTCCATTTCAAATAAGTACGTAACATTTTTACTTCCTGTTACTTTCAAAACTCTGACCTTTCAAAAAAAAGGTGCACAGATCTGTTGTTCTTCTTGTAGACACACCTATAGTCATAGCACTGGTTTCGCTACTGTGCAATCTAATATGTACGACAAATAACCAACACATTCCTGCTGCTCTCTGTATGTACTCTGCAACAAAAAAACAGGGGTTGCCTTGGATCTGCAACACTATTGTGTCTCATGTCACTTCCTGTGACTTTTCCTTTTCATTTGAACATGCTCAGATGTAAAACTCGACATATATTGGATAAAAGTAGATAGATTTTGAGTAGTATGCACTAGTACCCAGGGAAAAATCTTCCAGTATTAATTCATTATGCCGTTTTTGTAGACTTGCCATTATGTAATAAAGATCATTGAAATATATTGTCTGCATGTCAGTGAAAAAAATTGTATGCATCAAGAAATTAGATAAATATCTGGTATTTGGTGTTCAATTGAACATATTCACAGTGTACAGAGCTTCAAAAATAGCTGCCCTCCTCTTTTTTTGCCCTCTATGTACTATTTTATTATTGTTGTTGTTATTATTATAATTATTTTAAAATGTGTCTGTGAAGAAATAAGAGGCGACAAATATGGATTAGTAATCAAAAATCTATTTAAAAATGTTCTAACAAACAATCAAATCTGAATACACCTATCAAGGTTTTCTTTTAAATTGAAAATTGGCACAAAAATATTTTTAGTAAATTTGCTTTGTAAAAAGTTTTGATTAGATACTATTTGTTTAAAAAGTTTCTTAGTTTTGTGACTGTTAAAGTAAGGACTTGTACTTTCAAACAAAATACAAAATTATTTTATGTCCCTAAAATGTTTGAAAAACTTTAACCAGACCAATCTTCTGCACAAACAATTTAATTGGTATTTAATTAGCAGTCAGCCATTAACATTACAGGTGAAGTAAACAAGAAAACATTATCAAAGTAATTAACAACAACCACAGCCACAACAAATTGATAAAAAATAACACCTAAAAGCAAGGTTTATTTAACCTCACTTGCCTTAAATCACAAAAAAACATGTTTAATACTTGAAAGCTTTTTTTTTTCTGAAAAAGTTAGTTCAAACATAGAACACTGATTTTTAAAAAATTGAAGAATCAACATGTAATTGACGAGATGCTGCTTTACTGTCTATATTTTAAAGGAAACAGGATAACAACACTAAATGAAAGTATGTAAAAAGAACATTTTACTGCAATATAAGTAGCTTTTTTTGGCCAGTATGGTGACTGCAAACACTAAAGTATTTGTAACTTTATAGTAAAAAGGAGTTTTCCAGTTTCCCAAAGTTCTCAAAGTCTGCTGAACACACACAAGAGGCAACAGGGCACAAGATGGAAGACATGACGACAGAAACCTCATTTTCAATGAAGAAAAAAAAAATACTTCACAAAGTGCAGCAGAAGGCACAGTACAAGTGGGATTGTGGAGTTTTATAAGCTAATTAAGAAAAAGAGATCTCAAATTATGAGTGAGAGCACTTACTACAAAGACGCATTATGTCATGGACAGACTTTGAATGAAAAGGAAAATTTACTTTGCTTTCAAGCTCTAATGAAAAGATCATATCAACTGCATTTAGAGACTAAGCAGTCGGGACATCTGCGTCTGCGTGGTATTGATTTTATTTTTCTTTGAATATCTGTGATGAATCTTCACTGTCTTTACATACGCAAAACACCAGAAAAAGATAAGGGGCTCTATGAGTGCAAAAATACAACTTCAATTATTCAAAACCTACTACATGGGAATATTTAAAATGAACAAACAAGAAGTTGGAACATTTAAAAAAAGTTGCTTTTGTTCAATCCAAAAAAATATAGAAGAAAACTCGGCATACTTTACCACAGTGCCAAAGTTATTTGGTCCTGTTTCGTTATAAACCAGTTTTCTGCTTTTTAAGATTCGTTTCGGTTTCTTTTATCAAAAAACAATTAATTTAAGCTAGACTTTAGCATGTGAATCCTCCCGCGGATTTTTCTTTGAGAAGATTTTGCCGATAAAGTGGACTGAGGTACTCATCCACAAAGTCCTCCAATGCAATGACATGAAAATGAGCAGAACAGAGACAGACTTTCTAGACAAGCAGGAGACCAAATGAAATTGACTAGTTCAAGTGAGCGTGCAAGTGTGTGCATTTAAGATTATGAAAGAGATAAAGAGATTTTACAAACACACAAATTGAGGGAATCTAAGGTTAACACTAAAAATCATTTAAGTGCAAAATGTTTAATCCACCTTTAACACTAAATTCAGATACATTTGTCCATGAAATTTATTTATTTTTTTATTCTCCAAAAATTCTGTAACTTTTCATGTTGTCTGCGCTGATAAATAGCTCAAGGAGCTGTATATTTTAGAAGCCAGCTGTACTGCCAGTGATTACAGTGTGTGACCTCTCACAAGGCTGTTGAGCTGCTATCAATTCTTGCTGTGTCAGCTGAACCACGGATGACAGTTAGTGCCTTTGATTTCCCACAGACCAGGCGGCACTTTGAGGATGGTGTTGGGGGAAATGCAGATAATAGATCTGTCAAGTGCAGCAGGTAGATAATATAGCTGTCTCTCCAGCAAATCTTCCATCCACTCCTACAAGCTTTAGGAATAAGGGACTTTTGGAAGGTTTGGATTCTTCAGATTAATGATCTTCTTGTGTTTCTAAATATTTCTACTTGTTTTTGTTTTGTTTTGTTTTGTTTTTTCACTTTAACCTTTACAGCAACCTCAAAATTTTCTAATTTGGGGTCTCAGTAAGCAATTTCATTAACAGAGACCCTGATTTGAACAGACCGCTGGCCACATCCTCTCTGAACTCATGACTCATGACAGGAGTTATTTTAGTGCTGGTCTTTAGGCTTCTTTGTTTTCTGTTCTTGTCTTCTTGGCACAAGGCTTACATCTAACTGTAGTAAGAAAGGAATATAAAACAGGTGCTTAATTTATTCGGTTAGAATTTATGAAAGGAAAAGCCAACATTTTTAGAAATTTGACTGACAGCTATGAACTTCTGCCTTTAGTCTTCAGTAGCTGCTTAATTGAATTAAAAGACAAAAGAAGACAGGAAGGAAGTGAAGACTGGAGATAGGACTGGAAATGTTAAACAAAGCTAAATAACTTCATTTGAATAACTTAATATGGATATGTTCGTGCTTTAATGAAGTATGTAGAAACCTCATCACACATAGGTTTAATACATCTGTAAAAAGAAAAAAAAAAACACAAAGACAAATCTATCAGGGACTCTGGGTCTTGGGTCCACTTTTCCTGAGCTTTCCTCAGTGTTATCTGTGCAAAGCAATTGTGGAACATTAAATAGCTTCTTTTAATATAAAAAAAAAAAAAATTAAAACAAATAAAAAAAAATGTCTTAACCCCTTTAACATCAGAGCTTCAGCTTGCTTCGTTTGCAGCCGTTTACAGAGAAATGGCAGCTTTGCAGCATTATGCAATACTATGTTACCCCACTGCATCCACACACTGCATCACACTCACACTGCATCCAGTCCAGCTCCGGTGCGGCCGCCAGACCGGTCTAGCTACAGCAGATGACTCACATTGGCTACGGATGGCTTGCGGTCCTGCTGCATCCACAAGTTCTGCTGCCAACCTCGCCGACCTCCGAACTCTAGTGGGTTCACGTAACAACCCACCACTTATACAGGAAGTGCTAGTAAACAAACCCTCAACCCACCGTGATTTTGGATTATATTCACAACACTTCTTTTTCTGCATGACTAGTATTAACACTTTTGTCTTATATAAGGCTTAAATGTACATATTTGACTGTGTTTTGTGGAAAATAGGATTTATTTTGAAAAATGTACCAGATACACTTTACACTCGCTTGCATGATTTCCGATTTAGATCGTTTATTGCCCCAACTTCATTAAAAAGTGCTCCGGCTCACTCTGCCGTTTGGCAAAGATTTGAAGCCAATGAAATGGATATGGAGCGCCAGAGAGGCCAGACCGCAGAGAACAGACCAGACTGGATGAAGTGTGAGTGCCTGTCTCACTTTACAAGTAAAGACTCCGGAGTCTGGACCGGAGCTGGACCACGTGCAGTGTGACTCCGGGGTTAGAAATATGTTGCACATTAGGGCAAAGCCAATATGAAAAGACGCTTTTCTTTATCTCAGAATCAGCTGATTCATGCTGGTCGCATTCACGGTGGAGAGTTTGTCAGAGCGTGTGTTGTTTAGGTGTTGCTGGTGACACCTCCAGCGTTAAAGTGCTTTTAAAAGAAAGCTTTACGCCAACATTTCATCAGATTTTCCTGTTTTTTTTGTCACCCAAGATTTTATTAGACTCTTCAAACTCAGTCCCGATAAAACATCAAGTAAATCAAATATGCCTTTATGCAGCGGAGAACATTTACCTTGCAATTGTTTATTGGAGAAAAGACACACCAATAAGGTAAAACAAAGACACGCAGATGTTTGTGACTGATCAGTGCAGCCTAACAGTAGTGGGCTTAAAATGCCCAGGGGTAGGATTGCCTGTGACAGCTATAACAAGGTACCTTGTCTATATTTATGTGATTGCATGCTCACGCACATGTGCATTTGTGACCACGAATGGCAAAAGATACAACCCTGTAAAAGACAATCTAATTAAAACACGGCGCAACCACAAGGGACGGAGTTCTCCCTCCCTCTTAATGTCATTTAGCCACAGCAAACCCTTCAACTGAAGGACTAGACAGCCAAGTCAGTCCTTCAGCCTCACAGGAGAGCAGATAGACAGAGAAGAATACAAACATTTTAAAAGAAAAAAAATCCCATTTGAACACCATGCTTTATTTTTTAAGGTTAATTTCTTCATACTGAAGTTAAAAAAAGGTTCTCACAGATATACCGCTGTACAAAAACAATAAACGACATTTGCAAGAAGCTAAACATTCTTTAATAAAATATTTTGAGTCTGCCCTCTCTCAAAAATGTCACTGCAGCTTCTGCAGGTAGAAGCAAAAACACGTCAAAAAGAGGTGAGACATGGCTCTCCATTTAATCCATTCATAAGGAGCTATTTCTCGTGATGCTACTTTGTAAGGTCCAATGAATGTGTGTGGAGTCCATCTAATTAATCATTCATCTCTAATAAAGCATTCTTGCTTTATTATGTTAATTTAAATTTTTTGGCTGTGCTGAATTTTTTATCCGTCATATCAATAATTCAGGCGTCTT
Organism: Oryzias celebensis; assembly: GCA_014656515.1. NCBI lineage: Eukaryota > Metazoa > Chordata > Actinopteri > Beloniformes > Adrianichthyidae > Oryzias > Oryzias celebensis. The sequence goes on along the minus strand of BNCR01000001.1, from coordinate 23,705,000 downwards.
TACTTAATGATTCTGAGTCAGGACCTACAGCATTTTAGCCTGCAAACAGCACTGTGTAAAACAGAAAATTGCTTTTGTAATTAGTCAGATTTGTCAGCACTTCCTGCGTTGCTCTGCTCTTATTTTCTTTATTTTTAGGATCATGCTATGCGACAGATGAGGCCAGAAAGTGACAAAACAAGTGGAAAAAACACACCCATAAATGAATATCAGATATTTTTTAAGATCAATATGCTACCATTTTAAACTCCATTTAATCACTTGTATCATGTCTAATACATACATACATGCATGCCGAGACTCTTTATCATCAAACTCCATGTATTCTGCACTGGAGTGGGTTATCATTCCACTAAGGGCAGTAGAAAGACTTTTCCTGATCATTTAAAAATTGCTGCATCCATGAAATCATAAAAAGACCATTGGAGGGAACAGTTTTGTTACTTTTCAAAACAATATAGTGACAATAACTTTTTTACTGTTATTTGTATTTTCAAATGACTACTTGGAGTACTGAAAGAATGGAAAATGTTTAGATAATTAGATAAAAATGTGTGAATCAAATTTGTGATAGTGGTAAGTGCAATGCTTTTTACTGATACTCATGTCAGCATTTTTGCATCTTAAACACATTGTTGTACACAATGTACCAAATCACCCAACGTATCATAATTGATTCTATCGATATCTCATGAAGAAATGATTTTGCAATTTATTGCGTGCATTTCATCAAGCTGTTTAAAAAGCATCTTTATTCCAAAAATAATTGACATTTCTGACATTTTTTTAAATATATAATGAATCCTAATTCATGCCAGCCTTATTTAGACCTATTTAAAAAATCCCAGAAAATGAAATTATGAATAGAGGAACATTTTTTAAGTAATATGCAGTGATCAAAGCTATTGTCAAATCATATGATGTTCGGGAATATGTCTCTTTACCTGAGATGCTCAGGTAGACAGTGGGGCTTGTCACATTCTCCCCTGTCATCTCGTTCAGTGCTTCAGCGTGGTAGCCTCCAGCATCCGAAGCAGTGGTTGCCAAGACAACGAGCTGATTGTCCAAAGTGACTGCTCTGCAGGGCACAAATAAGAGACACAGTCAGCATGAGTTTAGAAAAAACTACATTCCAGAGAAAAATATCCTCCTTTCAACAATGCTCTATCTCTCGTGAAAAAAACAAAAACATTCAAAGTAAGGCTCTGTCAGGAGAAGAGTATTTGTTCAGACTGATTCAGAATGGTAAGGGGATGGGTGGGGGAGACTGAATGCAAGCATCAAAAGGGAAAATAAAAGGATTCAGAGAGCTTAAATAAATCTGTTCTCCTCTCTCAAATTGACATGTGGCTCATTAGGTGAATCTCTCAATCTTTTGACGATTCTCCTGTGTTTGCCTATTGTTCTCTAGACTACATTCTTTACGCTGATCCACCATCATTTCCTTGTAATAGGAAGACACAAACATACTGCACAATGACACACGCCAAACCTGAAAGTTGTTTTCTTTTTTTTTCCATTTGAGCACACATACACATACACATACATGATGTTTTTGTGGCTTTTCAGGGAAACATAATAGGAAGACTTAACTTTGGAGGAAGACGACAGTGCGGTGGTAACAAGGAGACTTGGGAGGGGGGTTGAAAAATATATTTGTAGGACTTAGATTTTCCCTGTGTTTGAACTTGTCTGACTGGCAACAGAAACTGGCGGGCAGGAACGGTGGGATGTTTTTATGATACTACTTGTGCTTTCAGCATGTCAGTAGCAAAAACTTCAATATTCCAACCAGGGGGCCATCACTAAACTAAAATCTATATGACCAAAGAAGAAGAAAAACACTTCTAGACCACTGTGTGGTATTGAGTCCATCTGAGATCATTGCTATACACATATACAGTTGCAATCACAAAGAAGGACCATGGAAGACGTTTTTTTCAATTACAAAAATATATTTAAAAAAAGAAAGATCATGGGAAGTTCTTCAATGTAGAGTGGTGTCCTAAGTATGTTTTTGGTTGTTTTTGTTTGTTTTGCTGTTTCTTGATGCTAAACAAGCTGACCACTGTACCCAAACACACATGCAAGAATTCTCAACTTTTAAAATTAAGAATTTAAAACAGTATACATGCAGTTTGACATCGTTGCAAACATACAAAAGCAGCAAATCTTAACAGAACTTGGTTATTTTTATACTGATTTCTTAATTGCATTCTTGTTTGCCTAATTGGAACTAGTTCTTCTCCCTGTGTGTTCAAAACATGAGAACTGCAATGAATGGAAGCACAACCAATGCAATTATCAGCAAGCAAAGATTAATCATGGCTTTGTCAATCCGCGTCTGTGCAGCTTGAAACATGACAGTCATTTACCGGCGATTCACTGATGAAAGAGTCAGAATGGGCAATAAATGAAGTCGAGAGCAGCAAAATATTAAAAGAGGAGGAGGACTGGAGGGGGAGATGCAAACAGAAAATGTTAGTCACAAAAAATGCAGGGTAGTTCGATCACACTCCCTCTAACACAAGCGCACACACAGTATTCCACAGGTCTAATTTTATTCGGTGTGATTTCCCCTGAGAGCATCCTCAAGAGTCTGAGTCTCAACCCCGCAATGACATTCAGTTGGTGTGTGTTTGTCTAAGAGTGTCCAATAAAGATGAGAGTGCATCCTCTTTTAGTTGTAGAGTTTTATTTATCAGGACATTATGAATAATACTCAAGTTTTCAGCAGGTGTGAAATTTGGTTGACACAGATGTGTGTTATTTTATTTCTTTATACTTTGACATATCATCAGTTTGGAAGTTTTAAAATAAAGTGAGCCCAATGGAAAAATACAGTGGATCCTTAAATCACCTTTCCTAGTAAAAAGTTGATATAATGGCTTTTTGCCTAACTTTTTTTGCACGGCTTTAATAATGTCCTTAAACAACATTATAGGTTGGCAGAAGTCTGGACTTTTACTGGGTCATAAGACCACAATTAAGGGCTCATTTTCCAATTAATCTCCTGTAGATTTTCAGGTGGGTTTGGTGTTATTGTTCTTATGCACATCTTCTTTCCAATACTCCTAATGAGACATGATAAACACTCAAGGCAAAGCAAGAAGACTCGTGATATAGTCATTTGATTTCTGACTTTAAATTTAAAATTATGTTATTAAAATTATGTAAAAAGTTCTGCAGTTGCTTTTTAATAATGCGTATGCCATTTTTAGACCCCCCTTCCAAATAAAATAAAAAAGTTGTTTTTGAGGACAGTTTCTGCAGAGAAACAGTAGTTCATTAGAAAGTCGGCTCTGAGTTGTAGGTGTGACTGTTGGTGCAAGCCAATCTCACTTCCCACCATCCCTTTGCTTACACTCTCTCCAACTAGCTTACAGCTTCTTACAACCCCAACCTAACATTAGCGGTGCAACAAAAATGGAGAGCAATATCGGAGCTATTCAGCTGTACAGTTTTGAGCAAGATGCCAGCTCAGACAAGGAAAAATAAAAAGCAGATGCATCGGAATAGAGTGGAGCAGGGAATTTGATTACTGCTGATTGTAGTTTGTATGCAACAACTGCAACCTTTTCAAATGGCATTTTTTCATCTGCTTCTTACGATGACTTGAACAAAGAAATACCCAGAAACGCAGTTTTAAGCTTAAATTTCTTTATGTCCTCCATCATAAGAAAAATGCTACAAATGTTAAAATAAACAAAAATAAGATATTTATTGGAGTGGGTCTTTAAAGGGAAAAAAAAATGTTCTCTTGGTTGTATAATTACAGCATGTGCATACAAAGGATTCCTTTTTTAATTACTGTTGCAAAATTGTCTGCAATCTTTTATTTTGTCTATTACAACAGTTGTTTAGTAATTTTCACCTGTGAATCTTTGGTCAATGTAGAAAAATAATAAGATGGCGTGATAACTATCATGAGATAGAGGACTGTCATTGTTAACAAGCATCATGGTTGTAGTTAACGTTGAGGGATGTTGTTGACCTGGTCTACTTTCCTAAGTTTAAAATATTACATTTTACTTACTTTATTGTCGCCAAACATAAAAATCATTCAATATCTTTCATGCTTTCTTCTAAATCTAAAATTCCTTAAATCAAACGTTCTCCTGGCCTCTACGTGTTCCACATTAAGAATGAATACAGCATGAATTCTTCAACAAGGTCTTTTAACCAATTTAAAATGGGTTAAGTGTGTCAGCTGATTGGCATCCATATTATCCGATGTGTTTGACCCATTGTATTCTGATTAGAACAGAGGGCAAACTTCTTTTTGCCTGCAGAGTCTGATGGGACTGGATGGTTCAAGGGAAGCTAAGCTGGCAAGTAAACATTCAAAGTCAAAAGATCTCAGCGGATGGCTGAGAGAGAATGCAGTTGGACTAAATAAGATAGCTTCTCGTTCCGTCTGAGTATCCGTTCGTGTTGCATCAGTCCTAATTAGCCCTTGGAGTTTCATGGCCTGTTTAGTATGAAAACTACTAGTTCTCACGCAGATGAAATTTCTTCCTTTTGCTTTTTTCAGAAATGTGTTTCAAAGAAAATAACTCAAAAAACAAAAGATTTGAGGCCTCAAAAATATCTGCAATTCCCCCCCCCAAAAAAAGACTCAGTTCTGAGTATTTTGTAGATTTTGCCTGAAAGTACAACAAATAAGCCCACAAGTAAAAGGTGGAGTAAAAGGTGTGAACTAAAATAATTTAAAGCTTAATTGTGAGAAAAATGATGTAACTGTTTAAATTTAAACAAGCAAAACTGTTTAGCCTTTTAATTAAACACAAGCTTCATAATAAAACTGTATGATCCTGCAGGCTTTTATGTGTGCATACACAAGTACAAGTACAAGTTTCTTTCACGGGCAGGAGACATTAAATACAGCAATCAACTACATCCAATTTGTGTTCTGGTCTGCATTCCTCCCTGTTTCACTGGGTGGGTTTCTCTCATTGTCCATCAGACAATTCTTTTTGCCCACACAAATATCTTGGAAACCTTTAATTCTCCTCCAAATGAATCCTCTGAATCAAAGCACCAAGATTCCTATTTTACTGAAGTGTCTGGCAACATTAAATAAAAACACACTTGAGTGTTTGCAATGCAAGACTGACTGATGAACACACATAGAAACACATCCGATCTGTGCCAAAAGCAAATTAGTGCGTGCAAGACACAGATGAGTGCAAGAGAATGTGTGTGCATGTTTTATTAAAATTTAAATGTGTCTATATGTGCATGAGTGCGTCCATCAGCTTTGGCAAGTAACTGTCTTGTCAACAGTGCTTGTCTGCCCTCCTTTTCTAATTCTGATGGGCAGCACGTGACCTTAAATTACAATGACTCACACACACACGTGCACATTCACACACACAGACACACAGATCGGGGGGAAAATTGTTAGCGCCTGCATGATGGGAGGCTGTAAACAGAGTCTGGAAAGCAGGTTTGTTTCAGGCAGTCCTTTTCAACAAAACCCATTTAAACCGTAAACATGAAATTCAACTCTTGTGACTGGCAGATTTAGGCCTATTTATTCTTAACTGATGTTTGCCAGTTAATGTCAATAACTATTTGTGGAACGAACTAATAAATAGTATGCGCATTGTTGTGTGTTTAATGCTACATTGCATTACTCTGTTTGCATAAATATTGCTTATATGACTTTTTAGACATTGTTCCTATTATAAAAATCCGACGAGGTTGAGATATTTAGTTTTTTAGGCACTTTTTGGTTCAGAAATGACAGTTAAATTGGGTTCTGCTGTTTTCATTTTCAAAGTGCCTAGCAACTACAAAGCTGAGCTTAGCTCGGAGCTCACTGGTCTGTAAAGAAGGGCAACAAAGTTTCTGTATTAATCTGTATTTTATGCAGTCCCTTCGTGTTTCTTGACTTATAATTTTTACTCATAACAATGAGGTTTAATGTCAAAGGTTTCCCAAGTAAATCTAAACAAGGACTACACCTGCATTATAATATGTCCTCATTATTGGCAAGGTTACAAGTGTTGGGTTTGTTTTCGTCTTTTATTCAGCCTGTTTTGTATATTTTGGTTGGCTATAAATCCACATGGCTCGAAGAGAAGACAAAGGTGATGGCTGGTTTTTCGCTTTAGACAGTGTCTGTAAGCCAGTTCCTGTGGAGACATTTTTCACTAAATTGAGCACAGAGAGAAACTTGGATGTCAAAAGGATCAAATACTACCAAAATTTCAAAGGACAGACTTACAATGTTAGGGTTTTCACTGGTAAACAAAAAAAAAAAAAAAAAAACAGTGCAAGCAAATCAACTTTAAAACAAAAATAATAAGTTCTGGACAAATATAATTGGTAAAACTGAGTTAGGTGACTATTTTCTTGTCAGTAGTTTAACATTGATTGCTTTGGAGATTTTCTTTATGGCTTTAATGAAATATATTGCAGAACAATATTCAGGCTTTTTTTTCAATGTTCTTTTTTGAATACAACCACTTGGAAGAGTCAGAAACTTGCTTAAAAATAGAAAAGAAAAGAAAGTATCTTAATGATGTGTTATGCACATTTGTGTATGAAAATGTGTTTGTTTTGAGGAAAGGGAAAGACAATTGAATTAAATGAAATTACTTTATGTTCTACTTTTTGAAGTACATTTAGGCCGAATCAGAATTCTTTCCCTACCCCTACGGCTTCTCCACACCCCTCCAAAAGTAGGGGCATTTAGAGCTCTAGTGGTGTCCAAACTTATTTTTTTTAAGGGGTAGGGACTTAGGACTGTGCCTCTCTCTGCCAGGAGGGTAATTCGCATCACATTGTGTCGTAGAGGAGAAGCGTATTTCTTCACGTGGGTGTGCTCTGAAGCACAGAAGTTTACATTTAAATGTAAATAATGACTTTTTGTTCTAGCATGACTTTTTAAAATTATAAAACTGCTTTTGTTTATATTTTCCAAGCACTGGCAGCTATGTGCTAACATAGATGACTGATGTCATCAAGGGTGAGTAACGTCCAAATTTGTTTACAAAATGTTTCCATATCTCTCCGCTTGGAAGGCTAAATTTAGGGTTAGGGACAAGCTGTATGGATAGGAGAGAAATTTGGATTCCGCCTTAGTCTGAGTGAAACTGAGGATCTAAATAACAACTAGTCTCTTCCTTTGTAAACACCTAAAGCAGTTTTAACTAATACTAAATATTAAACATCCTGTTTAAGCCTTAGTCACTTATCACGGGTAGTTGACCTGTGCGAGTTCTGCAGGTTTTGGGGTTGTCAGGACCTTTGTACCAATTTTCCAGCAGAAAGAGCGTGAGCTTTGGATTTGCAATGCAAGTTTGGGTTCACACCTTGTTCTGCAGTTGCTAAAGGATTCAAAGATGTTGAACTGATACTCAACTGCAGGTTTATTGGATTTCACACAAAAAGACACATTAAGTGCATAAGATCCAGATTCTAAAATGCTTCCAAATGCTTACTGGGTCTTTGTAAAAGGTATGGTGGAAATCAATCAAATGAAGCAACTCAATAAAAGGGAACGACTGACACCTTCAATATTTCTATTAATTATTTTGATGGCTTAGATTTCCTCTATCTCAATTTAAAGCAAGGATAAGATTTTGAAAAAAATTGTTGATAAAAACATAACAGGGCAAACATATCAACTAAAAATAACACGGTAAATGGTTTCACACAAACTTTTGCTACAAAGATGGAAGGAAATGTTTTCTTGCCAAGCGTTGCTTATTTTTTTAATTTATTAAATTCAAATTGTCTGTAATGAATGTGTTGTGGAGGGGTTTCACTGCAGAATCTCACAGTGTAGGATTTCTTTTCTTAACAAAAATAAAGAGCGCTAATAATGGAGAATCTGATTACAGTCATTTAGAATAAATGAAACTTCTGCAAACAGAAACACAAATTCCCTCAATGAGGGCTGTGTTGACGAACACTTCGGAAAGCAGTATTAAAGTTAACATGTGATGTGATGCCCTTAGGCACATTTGATTCAGCATACTCACTGACAGTCTGCATTTTATATGTTGCAATAGATCAAAGCGGAACACAGCAAACATTGTGAATGAAGCCACAGTTCTGAGAAAGTAGCACAACTGAAAATAAGTATTAATTAAAGCACAAAAGCAGATGTAGAAAATTAGATCATAAAAAGAAAATCATAACTTGCAAATTAAAGATTTGTTGGGGGAGGTGGAGGTGGTGGTGAAATATTATACACCCAATTTATGAAGAAAACAGAGTCTTAATCTTGTGCCTGCAATGTACAAAAGCTGCGATATAATTTTCAAAATGACTTTATGAGGTCCAAAAAGGTTTTTTTTTTTTTGTTTTGTTGTGCCAAGTCCCTACCTTCCATTCACAAATTTGACTTAAACAGGTAAGTTCCAAATGTTCCAGCTCAAACAAACATTGCCGGCAAGCTGCAGAAGGAAAGAATTTTCCAGTGACTAACACTGTCAGGGAGTCTTTAGGACAGCCAAAAGAAGCAAACCCAAGAGTGAAGGAAAAGTTCTGGTGGGAGGAACATACATCAGAACCCCGCGACCATTCAGTGGTGACCCACTGTGCAGCACACCCAGTCAGAAGGAAAATGACATATGCCTCTTTGGCTTCCTCATTGGAAAAGAAGGATGAGTGCAACGAAAACTGGATCTCACACTGTGTTAGAAGGTATGACACGACTCTGGATCTCCATTGCACCTCTCAGGAAGATGGGAATGGGGTACAAGTACAGGTCGGCTTTCAGTTTCAAATGGCGGAACATCAGCCATGATGTTAGCCTTTTCAAGTCTCTTGGTAATCTCCTTCATCCTGGACGATAACTCGGCCTATTACAGCTGAAAAGGCAAACTCCACTCGAACCTTCCACTCCTGAGCCGCTTTTGGGTCCATCATGGCTGGAACCTTCTGTCAAGGCGTGTCTAGAAAAGCCAAAAGAAGTGAACCCAAGAGTGTAGGAAAAGTCAATTTATTTAGTCAGGTAGGAGAAGAAGTTCTTTAGGGCGTGACACCTCAAGACAGCAAAGGGCGCGGGAGCTTGCAAGATCTCTGTCGAGACAGGAGATGAAGTCAAAGTTGGGCGGGGTGGGGGGGTGTAGTCACGAGATTGGGACAGGTAAACCAGAAGATTCCAGGAGGGGATCACTACTCCCCGTCATTGCGATCCAGAATCCGGGAGGAAGAGGAGGCTGAGATGAAAGAGCTGAGGCAGGGTGAAAACATAGAGTTTGGCGATGGCCAATGTTAACAAAGTGAAGGGCGGTTGGACATAAGCAGTGTAGCTGAGACGTTCCTGCGGTGAGTGGAAAACAGGAGTGTGCTTAAGAATGGCAGGACCAGGTCAATGACATTGTGAGTGATTATTCCAGCCTGGCCAAACAAGGTGAGTGTAGCAGCAGATGTGACACATTCAAAATTCAGTTTACGTAAAAAATAAAATATTTGAACCGCCTGATGTCACAAATGTTCTTTATGCTTGTCTTCTATTTTTAACAACTATATAGTTGTGAGGGTGAAGTGTTTGAAATTAGTCCATCCATCTTTTATAAACCATTTTTTTCTCATTTGGGGTCACAGGGATGCTTGAGCCTATAAACATTTAAGGGGGATGGAGAAGTACATCCTCGACAGCTTTCCAGTCCATCGCAGGGAATCACACAAACAAAAACACACTTACACTCACAAAAAACCTATGCAGTATGTTTTTGGACTGTGGGAGCCCTTCAAACCTTCAACCTAACATTAATGGTGCAACAAAAATGGTGAGGAATGCTGGAACTATCCAGCTGTACAGTTTTGAGTCAGATGCCAGATTCAAAGACATACATAGATCTTGTCATCTACAAGTGAATGAATCAGCAGGGAGCTTTGTGTATTGCTCAGTGTGGTTTCTAGATAACAAATACACCTTTTTTCAAAGATTATTTTGTTTTTCTGCTTTTGATTCACAACAATCTGAATAAAGAAATATGCAGAAAAGCTGAATTTTTAAGACATGTCCTCCATCATCGCAAACATTTTATAAGAACACGTTAAAAACATGTTAAAACACAATTTTCATTGGAGTGAGTAAGACACAGTAAATCAATAACAGTAAATGTGTCATATCAGCTTCATACTCCTAATAGAAAATACATATAACTCTAATAACAACTGAGATTCTAAAAAAATGAATACATAAAAAAATAAAAGAAAAATCTGGCTAATGTCTTAATTCCACCTCATGAATTTTGATGATTTCCACTTAGAAAGCCGCTGCCTGCATGTGCGACTGCACATGAGACCAATAAAGGCACTGCAAATGACAGGGAAAAAAAAGGAAAGTTGGTTGAGGCTTTAACAGTAATGAACACTAATGTGTTTGTGAGAGATTTAAACAGCCCCTTCACTGACTCAGAAGCCATTTTCCTACCTTCTGCCCTACACACTCTGTGGCTCTGTGACTTGTAATTAACACAGTGCCTAAATCACAGGTTTGCATCTTCAATCACCCTAACAGTTTCTTCAAATGGTCAAATGAACACAGAAGGGTCCACCAGCTCACCAGCTTAGCCAGCAGCAGCTTTCTCTAAGTTTTTCCATAAATATCTCACACCAACGCGTGGGTGTGTGTGTGTGTGTGTGTTTGCAAGCATTGGAGTTGCATGGCAAACTCACAAGTGCATATCCTCAGGCACAAACAGCATATGGCCATCAGTTTGAAAATAATTGGTATGTGCATACGATAGAGACAGAAGGAGTTAAAGAGGGCTGCTGGACAGACATTTGTTTGATGTCCTCTGGTGTGGCCTGAGGGACAGGCAGAGAGAAGTGTCGAGGAAATGCCACTGAAAAGGAATGCAATATGGAACAGAGGTGAGATGGAGGCAGGAAGAGAGAAGAGGGAAAAAGAATCGAGGCTGGATGCTGAGTAAACGAAGGAGAGACTTATTCTCCTCCCGCTGTTTGGTGAGATCCACAGTTCTGTGACAGTTTCCTTCTATCTGTGCTGTGCGTTGTCCCGTCACCCATTGAGACACATGCAGGCAACCTTTGTACTGTGCGCGCATAAAAATGTTGACTTCTGATATTTGAATATATTCTTCATAACAGGCTGAAACTCAGAGCTACAGGAGAACAACCAAGTTTTTCGCACAAGGAGACAAGGACGCTAACACAAAGATGGATGGTGACATTGTGTTCATCTGTGTATGTGTGCACAGCTGTGCGATGTATTCCCATCCGGTGGATGGATCTCCAGACAAATGGCTATTATCCTAATTAGCACTAATTATGTCTGCTTTCAGTTACTAACTCAACTGCCTGTGACTTCTTTACTGTCTTTACTTGTATTTTCCCCTGTCTTTCCCTTAATTCCCCTTAATTCACACAGTCTTTTTTCTAACACTTAACCTCATCAAACAAACTAAAGGGCTAATATTCCTAAAAATAGTAAATTAAAGTCAAATTTATTGTTGGGACTTTTGGAAGTTTAAATAAAGAGTAAAGCCTCTACAAATGTGTTTTTTAAATGATACATTTCTCTGATTGGACTGATGAAGATCCGATGTTTTCGAATAATGGAAACCGCTTTTAAGTTGGAAAACTGCATATTCTAAAGCAGGGCAACTGTGCCCTTACCAACTATAAGTACAAGTCTTTTGTTGTTCGCCCTTCGGTCTGTCCTGCTACGGGTCGTCACCATAAATCAGCTTTCACTGATTTGCACAGATGGTTAGGCATACCTAGGGACAATTTAGAGTGACCAATTAACTTATGAAATATGTTTTTGGATGGTGGGAAAATGCCGGAGTCCCTGGAGAAAACCCACATGTCTGGGGTGTAGGGGTTATGGACCCAGGACATTAATTGTTGTTGTGTTTGTCACTTCCTGTTTTATTTTGTTGTATTTCCTGTGCTTACCATTGCTTTCCAGGTCATTTGACACTTCCCTCCTTGTGTGTTCCCTCCCTCCTGGCACACCTGTATGTGGTTAACGAATCCTCTCTCCCTGTTATATGGCCTCGTCTCCCTTGCACGGGTGTTCGGGTGGTTTTGTTTGTTGCTCTGGTTTAATGTTCCTCTTTCGAGCCATTAAATCTATTTTTGTTATTCATTCCGAGTTCCGTCTGCATTTGTGTCCGCACGTCAACCCTGACATTACCACCCGACCAGTAAAATGGACGCAGCAGACGCGGAGACGTTACGGGCATTGCTTCGCCAACAGGAGGAGCAGATGTCCTGCCTGCGTCAAGGATTACTGGAGATGTCAAGCCGTCACGAGCGACAACTTGCCGCATTGGGTGAGCGATTGGAGCAGTTGGCGGAGCGGATCCAACATCCACTGTCCGTTCCTTCTCCGCACCCTTCGCCTCCCACGCCAGTCCAGGATGGGATTCCTGTCGCCCCTGCTGCACAGCTGGCCTGCCCGGAGAGGTTTTCCGGGGACTCCGGGGACTGCAGAGCATTCATCACCCAGTGTGAGCTGCACTTCCAGTTACAAGCGCCTCACTATCCTTCGGACCAAGCCAAGGTGGCTTTCATCATTTCCCACCTCACCGGCAGAGCTGCAGCCTGGGCTACCGCTGAGTGGCAACGTGGAGCCCCGACCTGCGCATCTCTCACGGCCTTCCTGGAGGCGTTCAAGCAGGTGTTTCACCATATTAAGCCAGGCAGAGAGGCGGCTCGGGCACTTATGAGATTAAGACAGCGGGACCGACGGGTAGCTGACTATGCCATCGAGTTCCGAACCTTGGCCTCCACTAGTGGTTGGGACACCACTGCGCTCATGGACGCTTTTGTGGAGGGACTTTCCGAGGAATTAAAGGACAGATTAATTGCTCTCGAGTTACCTTCCTCCTTGGAACCCCTCATCGCCCTGGTCATCAGAATTGACAATAGCCTGCAGGACCACAAGCAGGAGCATGGCAGGGTGGCACCCCGCCCCCGACGCAGTCCTGTTGAGCACAGGATCATGGACTCACCTGACTTTGCTGCTTTTTCCGCAGAACCCCCGTCTTTAGTCTCAGAGGAACCCATGCCGCTCGGCCGGGGCAGACTGACAGTTTCCGAGCGACGGCGGCGGATGGCGGCAGGTGAGTGCCTTTACTGTGGCGGCCGGGGTCATTTCTGCAGGGATTGCCCTAACTCATCAATAAGAGTGGGCGCACTTAAGAGCCGTGGTCCGGCTCCCACTATCCCGAGACCTGCTTCCTGTGTTTTGGATGTTCGGGTTATGTTCCAAAAAGGGGGAGTTTCTGTCAGAGCATTGGTGGATTCAGGAGCAGAGCAGAACCTCATGGACGCCGAGCTAGCCAAACAGGTCGGTCTGAAGTCTGAGTTTTTGCCCCGTCCTTCACGAGTGGTCTCCCTCAACGGCCAAGAATTAGCCACCGTCTCACGAGTCACTGAGCCGGTTCATCTGATTGTGTCAGACAATCACCACGAGCACACCCGTTTTTTCCTTTTTTCCTCCCCACAGAACCCACTGGTATTAGGTTGCCCTTGGCTGATGGCTCACAACCCAGTCATCGACTGGCCCTCCAGCCGTGTCTCCGGCTGGAGTGAGAAATGTCACACCACATGTTTGCGTTCAGCTCGGCCTCCTGGGGGAGATCCCGCCGTCCCAGTAGGGCGGCCGCCCTCACCTGACCCATTCAGGGTTCCGTCTGAATGTCATGACCTGACTGTGTTTTCCGAGTCACGAGCCCTGTTGTGTTCAGGGGTTTCCCACGATAGGTTGCCAGATCGTCGCCGCACGCCAGCACCATCCTACCTACCTGGTCAGTTCGTCATGTTGTCCACCTCGCACCTCAGACTCCGGACAGAGTCAAAGAAGCGTTTCCCCAAGTTCATCGGTCCTTTCGAGATCCTGAAGGTCATCAATCCGGTGGCAGTCAGGCTGCGCTTGCCCAGGTCCTTGCGCATCCACCCGGTTTTCCACATCTCTCAGCTAAAGCCACATGTCACGAGTCCCCTGCAGCGGCCATCCTCTCCGCCACCCCCTCCCCGCATCATTGATGGCCAACCGGTCTACACTGTCCGTCGCCTTCTGGACGTTCGGCGACGGGGTCGTGGCCTCCAGTATCTGGTGGACTGGCAGGGGTACGGGCCTGAGGAGAGGTCCTGGGAGCCTGCTTCACGCATTCTGGACCCTGAACTCATCAGGGACTTCAATCGGCGGCATCGGAACAGACTTCCCCCTGCGCCAGGAGGCGCACCTTGAGGGGGGGGGGGTACTGTAGGGGTTATGGACCCAGGACATTAATTGTTGTTGTGTTTGTCACTTCCTGTTTTATTTTGTTGTATTTCCTGTGCTTACCATTGCTTTCCAGGTCATTTGACACTTCCCTCCTTGTGTGTTCCCTCCCTCCTGGCACACCTGTATGTGGTTAACGAATCCTCTCTCCCTGTTATATGGCCTCGTCTCCCTTGCACGGGTGTTCGGGTGGTTTTGTTTGTTGCTCTGGTTTAATGTTCCTCTTTCGAGCCATTAAATCTATTTTTGTTATTCATTCCGAGTTCCGTCTGCATTTGTGTCCGCACGTCAACCCTGACATGGGGAGAACATTCAAACTCCACACAGAATGAACCGGGGGGCTTCTTGCTGTGAGGCAAGAGCGCTAACCACTGTGCCAGGGTGCAGCCCTTCTGAAATCAATGAAATTTGTTTAAAAACCAGAAGTACTGCATTTGTGGTATGTCATACCTACAGCAACAGTATTGGATACGTCAGGACAAAACAGCATCAATATTTCTAAGAACTTTACAAACATAAAATAAATAAAAAAAGTGTAGGCCTTTGGCAAATTTACCTTTTTTAACATTATGAGACAGGGCCTGAGTAACTTAATGTGCGTTATTGCTGTGGTAGTACTTTTATTGGATGTAATGTATTGGATGTAATGTATTGGATGTCCCTTTCAAGCAGTCTATCCTCTGATGTCTAGTTATCCTATGTTTGACATGATTACTGATGCAAATCTTTGTTGTTGTTGATTGTGTTACACATGTCTTGTATATCCTGTCTGCTTGAAATAAACCATTTCAAATCAAAAAATGTGAACATTTCTTTTTCATTAGTTTGCTAATCATAGTAATTTAATTTTTCTGCAACTGGATATTGTCATTCTTCATTTTCACTCTGTAAATGGAGTGGTAATCAGCTGTAATATTAATTTAAAAACCTGTTAACATTTCATATTGACATTTGGCAGAACAGAAAGGTAGTCTTGGAATATTATGACCTTGTTTTGTTATTATTCAACAAACTGAACTTATCAATCAATCTTTATTTATTAAAAGTATTTTTCATGTGTTGCAGCTCAAAGCGATGTACAATTAAAGACAAACAACAAAATACAAGAAAGAGAAAAAACTTAAAACACCCCCCACCCCGCCTCCCCTCCATTCACACATTAACTCCATGACTAACCCCCCACACACACGCATACAACACATACAAAAAGGAATAAATAACTAGAATTATAAAAGATATGTGCTGTGAGGAAACAATATATCAGAAATTTCTTCTACCAGCAGAAGTTCATAACCACAGCATAACCAGCCATGTTGTTGGGGTTGGAGATAGTGGCACTGAGAAAAAGACAGGAAGGCAGCAGAAATGAAGATGCTGAGGTTCTCTTTGGGAGTGACCAGGATGGATAGGATCAGGAATGAGTACATCAGAGGGACAGCACATGAGGAAAGACAGTGAATATATTGGTAGAAGGATGGTGAGTCTAGAGCTGTCAGGAAAGAGATCTAGAGGAAGACCAAAGAGGTTTATGGATGCAGTGAACATGATGGTGTTAGAGTACAGAATGCAGAAGACTGGGTTAGATGGAGGAAACGGATTCGCTGTAGCGACTCCTGAGGGGAAAAGCTGACAGCGAAAGAAGAAGTAGAGGACACAAGCACTCCCATGACCCTGACTAAGCAGGAATTAAAGAAGAATAGATTTAACACCTTCTGTTTCAATGAAACACATTTCTTTGTTTGAAAAAAAATGTTAAAGGAAAAGGTTTCTTTACTCAGTTATTCTGGCTTCTGTAAATGTATGCCAAAGCATCAGTCGTAGTTCAGATGTGCTGTATTTAGCGTAACCAGTATACATGTATGAAATATCAGAGTCAATGTGATGTTAGAGTGAATTTCTTCATCAACAGTTTAAAAACAGTATAAACTAAAATATTGAATTTAGGTTGCTTCTTAGATGCCATTTTCAAGCTACATTTACACTGGGTAGCATGCGTTCAAGTGGCAATTTAAATGAAAGATCTACCGGTATGTAAACTCATGTATATGCACAGTTTGGGCTTCTATGTTTAAAACGTTTGCGTTCACACGTCACTTTGCAACGTTTTAAGTAAATTTGCAGGCTCTACATACAAGACTATTATTACAAGACTGGTTATTAACATTTCCTTGAATGTTTTTAAGACGTGTCAGTGACGTTTTCTGGAGCTGTTGCTCATTTTTCATGCTTAGACTGCGGTTTGTATTTTTTCATGCAGAGATTGGTTATAACATGATAGTTGTTTAAAATCGGGCTCTTTGATGAGTATTGTAACATTCAATTTGATCACTTGGTTTCCTTTAGATTCTCACAACCACATAATTGAAAGACTTGTCATGTCTCTTTGCATTTCCATAGATTTACTCAGGTGAATAGAACTTTTTGCTATTTTTGAATTTTTTATGTAGCATTTTCAAAAGTATTTGCATGAAGGCAAATTGCAATATTTAGAAATGTTCTCATTAATAGGCACTTGAATGCTAATAATTCTGCAAAGACCACTTTTCTGTTATGTTTACCTTTATTCTGATAAAATAAATCTGATGTTATATTTTGTTTACATATGATCTAATTAGAACAGAGACTGAGGAGAACAGAGCAGCAGACTGCAAGCAGAAGGAGACCGATGGAGGAGGTGAACATAAGTCCAATGAGGAACACAGCAACAGGTAGCATCCCAATTGGAGTCAGGGATTTGAGGACTGCAGATACAGGACCACGGCCAGTGACACATCACTGCTTTCCATCAAGCATGTTTAGAAAGCAGAAAAGAGCATTTCAATCAACTCAATTTACAACATTTGAGTGGCTGGAATAGTCTGTAACCACTAAAACAGGATTTTGCTTTGACCTAATACTTCCACTTACAAAGAACTAAACAGACTATGATGATGAAGAAAGATAAAAGACAGTTGCAACTGAAAGAGGCAGAAAAAGATGAGGATTAGCAGATGGTGACATAATAATAGCAGGAGGCTGAGGGAAAAGTGGAGAGATAGAGGGTAACCAAGTGAGAGGAGAAAAGAAGTTAAAAATGAGAAGGAAAATGTAATTGAAAGAAAGGAGCCGTCTTGAAAAAGAAAAGTAACAGCACAATCCTGGATGAAATTTTATCTGGAGTCACTAAAGTCCACCGTACAACCTGACACAGAAAAAACATTTTTGGTTGTAAAGGGAAAAACAAAACATAGTAATAGCCTGTAATATCAAAATTGATCATGTTGTCTTCCTTATCAGATAAACACTGATGTTTAAGATATTCTTTAAATTGCAGTGTTTAAGTTTGAAATTGAATATGTTTTGAAGCACATATTGCAGTATTTGTCTTTAAAGAAGGGCTACGATGCTCAAGAAGCTTTAATTAAAAAGCTTTTTTTACTCTGTAAATTCCCACTGTCTTTTGCGAGGGATTGGGCTCAGCGCCAAATGTTTCCAGGTCCTGGAAACGCACATTTCAAAACACGTAAGTGCCAATCATTTGAAAGTTGATCATGGAAGAGAAATTAATAATTGTGTTTTGTGCTCGACTGGAATTGTATGACTTCGTGTCTTTCATATGTTGGAATAGAGCTGTAAAATAAAAAGACTGGATCAAGATTTGAACTGCTTCAACCGTTTGGTACCAAGCTTCTTCCAACTGCGAATACATGCAATACCATCGGGAAGCGACAGTACAGTGTGATCACTGTAAGCTAAAACCGCGTTCAACATGCATTATATGCTTACTGTGTACATAGCACAAGTGGCAGATAATCTGTACAACAGGATTTATATTTTTTGCACATGTTTGAAAGAAGCCAAATCAGGTGATCTTTTGGGCAGCTTCATTGTGGCTGTACGCATGCATCACACACCTCCAATTTACAAACGTGGCAAAATATTACAAATGAAAAGTATGATTTGGATTTTCAGTTTTCATATAGATATATTGTACCTCTTTTCTCTAAATCCCTTCCCACTCAGAAAGTGTCTGGTTTTGCACAAAATGGCTCTGTGACCCTTGAAAATCTAGTTCCAACTCTCAATTTTACTGCTGCTTCTACAAATGTCTTTTTCTCTAGCCTCAGTGATTCTTCAGCCAGACCTCGATCCGCATACTTATGAAATGTCTGCCCTTTGATATTAGATACCTACTTGCAATACTTTGTAGTACAATATTACAAGAAGTCTGCTGAGACAGAAGTACAATAATACCACTCATTTGTATATTTTCTTGAGATTTGCTTAGCTTAATTTTTATTTCCATTTAAAGAAAAAAAAATGGTGTCTATTCCTAAAGGGATTTTAAACTAAATCTATGATGAGTATCCTTTGCTGTTTCATTAAAATCTTTGAAAAAACACATTTTCAATTTAGCTTAACTTTAAAAAAAAAAAAAAGCAAAGTGGTGCATGCTGATATTAGATTATATTCAGTGCTGCCACTCAATTAAAAAGAAAAATATCAGATTAATCACAGCTTTGGATTGTGATTAATCAAAAATAATGTGATTAATCACAAATAATGTGATTAATCGGGATTAATCAAAATGTTTTATGATAAGCAGAAGTGCAAAGACTTCAAAGTCTGCAGTATTACTCCAAGAAAACAAAGATTCTGATATACAGCCATAAGAAACAAACATTGTATGTCTGCACTTTAAATGGTCCCTATTCTATTCTATTCTATTCTATTCTATTCTATTCTATTCTATTCTATTCTATTCTATTCTATTCTATTCTATTCTATTCTATCCTATTCTTTTCTATCAATTAAAAAGAAAAATATCAGATTAATCACAGCTTTGGATTGTGATTAAACAAAAATAATGTGATTAATCGAAAAATAATGTGATTAATCGGGATTAATCAAACTGTTTTATGATAAGCAAAAGTGCAGACTTCAAAGTCTGCAGTATTACTCCAAGAAAACAAAGATCCTGATATACAGCCATAAGAAACAAACATTGTATGTCTGCACTTTAAATGGCCCCTTTTCTATTCTATTCTATTCTATTCTATTCTATTCTATTCTATTCTATTCTATTCTATTCTATTCTGCTTTTGTTCTAATTTTAGGATAATTTTCCTGTCCAAACGTTGTGGACAATCTTGGACATTAAGACTTGCATTTATCAGAAAAATTGTCCTTGCAAACTAACAGTCCAACTTCTCCATTCATTTCTTCTGTTGGCTCTTCTTTTCCAGCTGTGATAATCGCTTGCCAGCCTCTCAGAGTCACAAACCAAACATTCATGAGTCCCTTCACTGCACACTGTGTACATCCTCACTATCCCAAAACCTCTTACTTCACTTTTAGTCCCTCTCTTTCATCAATAGGTTAGGATCTCACTGCAGAGATTGATGTCTGTTTGTTTCTGTGTGTGCTTGCATACATTTGGACATGGTTCTGGTGAGCATGGGCAGTTAAAAGTGTAATTAGTGGATGGTTAAAGATGCCTCTATGTGACTTTTTTTTCTCTTGTAGCTGAAAACATTGGTTTTGTCAAAATATACACATATGTGACAAAACTCTGTCCTTTGAGCTGAAAATGTGAGGGATTTTTTTTTTTTTGGTTATGGTTGTAGCTGTACGTTGAGACGACGCTTTGAACAAAGTGTCAGGACGGACTGATAGGCCTATTACAATTATTCGATATACGCATAGAACTCTCTTGTGTAAACTATTGTCTACTTTTATGAGCAAACATTCAAATATAGATGAGACGATCTGTTTTGATCTGTTTTTTAATGATTTGGACTTAAATAGTCTAACAATGATGATAATCTGTAATGAGTTGAGTTTTTATTATTCATGATTTTTGTTTGATTCAAAGTTACTTGATTTTTGTCTAGAGCTTTGAAATAACTTTGGTGATTTATGAATGATGGATGTTCAAACCAAAAACAAAAACTTGCATTGTCAAAGCTCTTATCACTTATGTGCTCTATTGTCCTTGCACCTGATAGTCAGCGTATATGCAGAGAACCCGTTCACTGTAAAAACAAAGTGCAGGCTAATATGTGGTCCAGGAGGTCCACATGGATCCCTTTTGTGCCTCCACCTTCCCTCTCAAGAGATGACACCTGCCAGTGGTCCAGCAGCACTCAATGTTTGTGAGACTAAACTAGTGTTCTGTAGCTGGTCAGCAAATACGTCGGGAGCAAAATCTGCTGCTTCACACAGGGAAGGAAAATGCAGCAAGTTTAAATTCAGGTCAATTTCCCCCACCTAAGTGGAGGAAACCAAGTGATCCTTGACTGGATGGGGTAGTTCCTTGAAGAACATTGCCTATAGAGCTCTTCCAGCGTATTGGGGCTTATGTATCATCCCTTTACATGTACTGTGATTGAGAGGGAGACACATAGCTTTGCCTGAAGAAAGGGGAAAGGGGGTAAATTCTACAGGTGATGTTTTCAGCAGTATATGCACCACAGCTCCTTGTTAGGGCATCTGAACAGATGAGATGACACAGAATTATCTCACTGAGGGCCACTGTTCTCTATAGGAGGCTTCTGGCTTATGTGGGTCCTCTTGTGATTGAAAGTGCAGTTGCAAATGAGCCATCCTAGTTTTGTTTTTTGTTTTTTATCATGTTGTTTTATACTTGCGTGTACTTTGTACAGTTTTTTGGGATTTTCAAAGGGTTCTTTCAAATTAAATTAATTATTATTTAATCAGGATGATCTAACTAAGACACTAATTCATTTCTGTAGAGTTACATCCCTTTCTACTCTTAACTATCGTGGGGTTTGCAATATGGGATAATAAATAGGCATAAAGGATTTTTTTTTTTTTTTCATTTTGAACATGAGCTACATGAAGTTGGGCTTGCTCATTTACACACATTCTTTCCTTTCCTTGTCAAGTAGCTGTAAAGACCCTTGGAGAAATGCAAGAAGTAAATATGACACACTTTATAAAGCTCTTTCAGAGTAATAAGATATTTCTGTTCTCTGTAAGTGGTCTAAAAGTAGGGCTGTCAATGTTAATGCATTAACACACGTGATTAATTAAATTAAATAATTTTAAGAAATTAACACGTTAATATTTAATTTATTTAACACAAATTAATTACACTCTGTGAAACAATCGTCTTCTGCAAGTTCAGGCTTCCGTTGCGTGCATCAATTCCTGATAATGCACACTTTGTGGGGCATCTTTATTTTCTTGGAGTAATACTGCAGACATAAAATTCTTTACAGTTCTGCTTACCTTACTATTAAAGTATTTTAATAGTAAGTAACCCTTTATAAATGTAAATATTTCAGACAATAAACATAAAGGGAAACATTTTCTGTCTGGGCTGTTTTTGTTTATAAGCTGCACGTTGTCATAGAAAATGTAACTCGTTTAACTCGACATTGTGATTAATCACAACCCAAAACTGTGGATGATCTAATCATATTTTTTATTAGAATGACAGCACTAGCTAAAATACAAATAAAACATCTTTAGTCAAGTTTAACCAAATCTGTTTGGTCCTTAGTTGCATTCAGTTCTAAAGTTGAGTTAAATAAAAGACCCATGGAGTACCCAAGACTGTGAAGATCTTTCCCACGGTTAATTCACAGCTCCATGTGCTTCTATGACGGAAAAGGTAGATATTCTGGAGGTCTCACTCCAATTATATATATTTTTCTATTCTAAAATGGTTCCCAGTTGTCAGTGCAGTTTTTAGCCAAAATCAAAATTCGTTGTTGCTTTTTAAGATATTTTTTTTATGCCCAGCGGCAGTAAATCATTAGATATACAATTCTGTTTGTGGGCAGACTGTGGGCTTGGAGCAACACCGCCCCTTTCCCATTGTTGGGAGCTCTGTTTGCGCACTCACGCTTGAGTTTATAGCCCCAAGCTAGCATTAGTTGCCCAAAAAGAATGGTTAGGAATATTGGATAAATCCAGCTGTAGAGTTTTGAGCCAGAGGCCAGCTCAGGCAAAGAAAATGAATGTGTGGAATTGGGGTGCAAGATAGATGGTGGTAAGAGAGACTTTAGCACGCTCATTGAGTAACTGCGTCAATAGTCGGAGCTTTTTCTAGCATCCGGTTCCTGATCCAACGCGATTTGAATTAAGAAGTACTCTGAAATGCAGTTTTGATTATAAATTATTTTATATAGGTCCTCTAGCATGAGAAAAATGCTTGAAGAACATGTTAAAAACACAAAAATTTCATTGGAGTGGGTCTTTACAGAGTTTTAATCAAGAAAGACTATTAATGAAAAAGAAGTCCAGCCCCCAAGAAAGACAGTATCTTACATAAGCTTTTAATTCTGCCACTTGCCCTGCCCTCTACAATGTTTTTTTTCCCACAACACTGGATTTAACTAAAGACTATTTTGTATTTAAAAACAAAAAAAAATCTTTACAGATGACACTTTACACACCAAATTGTTGGTACCCCTCAGTTAAAGAAGGAAAAACCCACAATTCTCACTGAAATCACTTGAAACTTACAAAAGTAACAATAAATAAAAATTTATTGAAAATTAAATAATCAAAATCAGCCATCACTTTTGAATTGCTGATTAACATAATTATTAAAAAAAACAAACTAATGAAACAGGCCTGGACAAAAATGATGGTACCTCTATAAAAGATTGAAAACTATTTGACCAGACTGACATGATTAACTCAGGTGTGTCCTTTAATTGACATCACAGGTGTTACCAAACTCATAATCAGTCAGTCTGCCTATTTAAAGGGAGACAAGTAGTCACTCTGCTGTTTGGTGAAAAGGTGTGTACCACACTGAACATGGACAACAGAAAGCGAAGGAGAGAATTGTCCCAGGACATCCGAAAACAAATGATAGATAAACATCTTAAAGGTAAAGGCTATAAGACCATCTCTAAACAGCTTGAACTTCCTGTGACAACAGTGGCTCATATTATTCAGAAGTTCAAGACCCACGGGACAGTAGCCAACCTCTCTGGACGTGGCCGCAAGAGGAAAATTGATGACAAATTGAAGAGACGGATCGTTGGAATTGTATCCAAAGAGCCCAGAACAACCTCCAAAGAAATTAAAGGTGAACTCCAAGGCCAAGGTACATCAGTGTCAGATCGCACCATTCGTCGTTGTTTGAGCCAAAGTGGACTTCATGGGAGACGACCAAGGAGGACACCACTGCTGAAAAACAATCCTAAAAAAGCCAGACTGGAATTTGCAAAAATGCATGTTGACAAGCCCCAAAGCTTCTGGGAGAATGTCCTTTGGACAGATGAGACCAAACTGGAGCTTTTTGGTAAGGCACATCAACTCTATGTTCATAGACTCAAAAACCAAGCATACGAAGAAAAGAACACTGTCCCTACGGTGAAACATGGAGGAGGCTCAGTCATGTTTTGGGGCTGCTTTGCTGCATCTGGCACAGGGTGTCTTGAATGTGTGCAAGGTACAATGAAATCTGTAGACTATCAAGGCATTCTGGAGAGAAATGTGCTGCCTTGTGTCAGAAAGCTTGGTCTCAGTCGCAGGTCATGGGTCTTCCAACAGGACAACGATCCAAAACACACAGCCAAAAACACCCAAGAATGGCTGAGAGAAAAGCGTTGGACTATTCTAAAGTGGCCTTCCATGAGCCCAGATCTGAATCCCATTGAACATCTGTGGAAGGAGCTGAAACATGCCATTTGGAGAAGACACCCATCAAACCTGAGACAACTGCAGCAGTTTGCTCATGAGGAGTGGGCCAAAATACCTGTTGACAGCTGCAGAACGCTCATTGACAAATACAGAAATCGCTTCATTGCAGTGATTGCCTCAAAAGTTTGTGCAACAAAATATTAAGTTATGGGTACCATCATTTTTGTCCAGGCCTGTTTCATTAGTTTTTAAATAATTATGTTAATCAGCAATTCAAAAGTGATGGCTGATTTTGATTATTTAATTTTCAATAAATTTTTATTTATTGTTACTTTTGTAAGTTTCAAGTGATTTCAGTGAGAATTGTGGGTTTTTCCTTCTTTAACTGAGGGGTACCAACAATTTTGTCCATGTGCGAGCAGCAAAAATAATAAACTTCAACACACAGTACACACATTATTTTTCTGTCATTTTTTTCTACTAAAAGACTTGAAAGAACAAATCGGTAATTTTGAAAAGCTCCACCAGAAACAGTATTTGCAAGAGTATGCAATGGATACTAATAAACTGACAGAAACTCCAGATTTTGTCATCTTGATATACTTATTTCCAAATTCATGTTGACACTGACCAATAGCAAAAGCAATGGAGTTAAAGTATCCCCCTGTTTCACATTTCCCGTCCACACGTGATGCTTCCTCACCCCTATGAAGCACAAAGGAAGCATTAAATATGGAGGAAGTAATATGATTTTATTCCTGCAAAATGTATGGGTGACAATGTGTTGGTAGAACAAATCGCCTAGGGGCATTTCTTGGCAATATTAGGTCATTTTACAAACAGATAACTAAAATGGATTAAAAATGTGGTAAGCATGTCATTGGCATCAGATCCAAGACATGTAAAAACATGTCTTCTCAAATGAATTACTCAGCAGACAGTGTATTATTTATGTAGATTAACAAAAAGTCTTCTTGGATCAGGGGTGTGCTTATCAAAAGACTGGAGAACCAGTATGCTGTACCTGTTTATTTACTCCCACCCTTGCTGCTTCTAAATGGTGCAAAACACCTGATTTTGGTAATCAGCAGGAGGTAAAGTCCTACAAGAGATATCTGCAAAATACAGTCTGTATTATAGAAAGGTCAAAGCACTTTCTCAATTTGCAATTAACCAATCTAAAAGAGAGAATGTTGCGTATGCCAACTTGATTTGGTGATCAGTTCTTGTAAAAGAGGTTGCAATTGGTAGTAATGGTAGTAACGAAATGCAAAACAGCACCAAATTTAATGAATTAAGAGGAAGACATTTTTAACAAAGAACTTTGAGGCGCACTTATAGTGTATTATTCGAAGTATTATTCTGAAAATCACTTTTCTATTGTGTTTCAGAAATATCAACTTTACCTTTTAAATATTCCCTTGATCTGGTGTTTTCCGCCTGGACTTTCCGGCTGAACTTTGACATTCCCTCTCTGTTCATGTGCAACCCAGCATTTTCCCTAATTGGTAAGGGGGAGCACATTCTTCTTGAAATGCATTCCAAATCTCACCCAAACTATTAGAAACAGAATCCTAAGCTCAGTAATCACAAGGAGTCTCTGCTCCCACTGGGATGTGAAGACAATTGACCCCAAAACGCAAAGACATTAGTGTACATCCCGGCAAGGGAATTATATAGAAATAACCAAAAATAAACGAGAATACAGAGATAAACGCAGGTTATAAAGCTTGAAACTGCTTTTGTGTTTATGGGTTTCTTTTCTTTTCTTTCTTCTCCTCCCAACTGCATAACAAAATAACAGCCCATTCCTCTTTTTACACTACATGCATGCACAATAGAGCTTACTAATTACATTCACCTTCAAACCCCTGCATGGAGTGGATGTCCCATTCTATCTCACTTAGGGAAAAAGAGAATTTGAGCATGAGAAGCCAAAGCCCGAAGAACATATCACCAAATGTACCATTATGAAACCAATGGGTGATAAATTAGTTTGAAGAGCCGCTTAACTAATCCTTATGGAAGACACATTGCTAATTTGTAAATGGCTGATCTAATTATATGTATATTGCAGTCAGACTTTTATTTCATCCAGAAGATCCTGGTAAGGATATACATCTTGAAGTTACTTTAAACAGTTTCCTTTGTCATGGAGGTTCCAAAACAACTGCCAAAACAGATTCAGTAGCAAGCAAAAAATGTAAATGATAAGAACACGCACCACCTCTGCAGTGATTTAAACTTTAACTAAAGACTAAATCTTCCAAAAATTCAACACATCAGCAACGACAACTAAACACAACAAAAGGCTGAAAAATGCATTAAAGAGCCAGGAATCAGCAAAAATGCTAAAGTACAGAGTGTGTGTTGGAAAGACTGATGCCATCATGGACAGGCATTCATGGAATTGAAATTGTCTTTAAAATAATAAATAATAAAATAATAAATTGATTGATAAGTTAATCGCTGGGTGATAAAACGATAGCTATCAATGTCGCGATTTGTACTTTTTCTTGATAGTAAAATGAGCCTATCGCGATACACTTTTATTTTGAAGGGTCCAAAATTAACACTCGCAAGTCGCAAGCATTTTCTCCTCTTTGGCAAGTAAGATAGAAGGTTAGTCACCACATGGAGAGTAAATGTTTGTTCAAACTTAGTCATGTTTATTAGCTCTTCTTCTGGTGAATTTCTTTTGTCCTCTTTTCTTCTACCGCCTGCGCGAAAATTATGTATCAATAATGATATATTATGACAATAATCCAAACATCCAACACCTGTTTTCATGTGTTTTTGTTATTATTTGTAATAAAATAATAAATATAATAATGATAAATATAATAACAAAATGTGATCACCTGGAGGCAGAATTAGGAAATCTCTACTAAATCTGGCCAGTAGTTTGTTTTTCGTTTTTTAAATCAACTGGCCAAGTTGGCCAATGTTTAAAAATTAAATTTTGGCCCCTGTGTGGAGGTATTTAGTTATTTAAAATCAGATAAAAAACAGAGTAATGGGCACTGCAAATTGTGCAGAAGGCATGTTCCTTCTAAAACGGCAAATACCACCAGTCTTTTTTATCACCTGAAGCAGTGCCACCAAGCATGCTCAATCTCAGACGGAGATAAACAATAATTCTCCAACAAAAACAAGCAAGGTAAGACCTTTGCAGCAGCAAAAGTCTAAACTACGAGAAGAAATTGTGAAAATTAGCTTTTAGTTCCTAGCTTATTTAATGGATGTTGACAAAATGTTTGTCAATTTCATGGTTGTTCTGTGAAACTTGGAAAACATTATAATTTATTTATAAAATTAATGCTTTGTTTTTTAATGAAACTGATCAAGCAGTTTAGTGTTCTCTTTTGAAACTTGAAAGCTATTGCTTTAATTTTCAGTATATTTTCTAATATTTATGCCTTTTTCAGTTTTCTGGGAGGGGGGGGACTGTTGCATCATGTTCCTTCAGTGCATCTGTTATGTTTAAGGTATGATGGGAAATAAATATTTAAATCTAAACAACCTGCAGATGATTACACATTTCTCTAATGAGCCACAGAGCGTTCACATTTGACAGATATAGTTATCTGGTTTATATCGTGACATATACCATTAAAAAATATTGTGATTTAAAAAATTTACCATCGCCCAGCCCTAATATGTTATTGTTATTATGTTATTAATATAATAATATATAATATATAATATTAGTTTAAAAGTAGTATCTGACCAACGCTTATTGTCAGGAAAAAGAGGTCTTTGATATAATTCAGTCAGGGTTTCATAGAAAAGATAACTGAGTGTGCACTGTTTAATGTCCAAAATGATAAATTATTGGCATTTAACAAACTAACATACATTTAACACCAATTACAAATGTTGGTGGATGTGGTTGGTCATTTCTAGATTAGATTTCTTTACCAATAGGTCTTGTGAAGCTTGTGGTGGCTGCTCCTCCAACTCAGTTATTTTTACCTGTTGCGTGTCTCAGGACTCAGTTTTAGGGTCACTTTTATTTCATTTTGTTTGTATTCCTATGTGAGATTTTCCAAAAAGTTCAACAACTATAACAGTTACAGCTGCATAGGAAAATGCTGATGTTTCTTGGTCACAAGGACATTAATAAAATCATTCATGTTCTCATCAACTCTAGACTGGTTGACTGCAGTGCTCTCTAAGCAGGCACTAACAAGTCACTACTTGATCCAGTCAATCCACAATACGAAAGTTGTTTTTTGACTTTATCTGAAAAATGCTGTGATCCAGTTGAGTTTTGCATTTAATGTAAGATTTTACTCTTTGCTTTATAAGGCCACCCACTCTTATTTATGCAACCTAAATCACCCTAATGCGTCAGCACGAACGCTGCACTTTTCTTGACATTGCCTGATCCTAAAGTTGCTGTTGCTCCTCCTTCAGCTTATCTCTTCAGAGGTCACCACAGTGATTCGGTTTGGTACAACTCAAATTGCTGGGGTAGTTGCACATTGTTTTGGCTCCATAATTATCAAATGCCTTTACCTGTGGAACTAAGGTCTTCCTCTGAGTTGGCTGTATGTAAGATGAAGTTGAAAACTTGTCTTTTTATTTTGGACTTTAAACTTCACCATAGCATTTAAATAGCTGGTATGGAGCTTACATATTTTTCTTACATTTTTTATGTTTTTTTTATGATTGATAGGGCTGGAAGTAAGAAGTCTCGTTTTGACTCGTCCTTCAGGATGACAGGGACCTTGTATGGTGAATGTTGCGCAAGAGTGATTTGGCAAATCTGTACAAATCTGTCCACCAAGCAAAACAGAAGAAGGGTGCTCAATGATTACACATTTGCTTGCACATCCATCTTAGCAGAACCATCCAAAACTTTTGTTTGACCCGTCTCAATGAGCACTGGGTTTGGACTATGCAACCACACATTTCCGACTGTCCCTGCTTAATTCTGGTTGTAAAGAAAGTTCCAAAAATTGTAGTACCTCTTTGTACTTGTGTGCCATTGCCACTGACAAGATATTCATTGTATAAGACTTCAAGGGTGGTAATTCCAATGAGTACTGGGGTTGAGTCTTTTGGACGGACATCTGGTACTATTAGTGCTAACTGTTTATTAACCTTTTTTAAACATTTTTACAAGAATTACTGATGGGGTGTAACGGATCACAAAACTCACGGTTTGGATCGTGTCATGGTTTTAGAATTACAGTTCAGATCCTTTTTTTGGATTAGGAATAAGAAAAAAAAGGCAAAATACCTAGGTAAAAGCTAAAAATGTGTTTCTTGAAACCTTTTACAACAATATGTTTAATAAAACACATATAAAGTACTTAAAAACACAAACACACATATCTATTACATAAAAAAATGCTCATTGAGGCCTAGTTATAAAAAAAACACTTAAATAACATCTTTGATTTCATAAATTTTTCTTTACATAAAATAAGACTTATGATGTTCATATAAACAAAATGCATCGTTGGGCACTGCATCTTTAAAAAAAACATAATAGATGGATGGATGGACAGACGGATGGATAGATGGATCAAATAATTTACAACTTTAAATTCTTCAGAGTCCCATGCTGCTGCAATAACCCCACCACCACCCCACACACACACACACACACACACACACACACACACGCCCACACACACACACACACCCACACACACACACACACACACACACACACAGCTCCCTCTCTCACTGAGCACAAGGGCATCAGCAGATTTCTCTGATGTTGCGTCTTTCTGTATGGGACAGAGATACATACACATTCCAGGAAAATCCCCTGAATGACCTCAACAACCTGGACGTGAAAACATGTTTAGCGATGTTTTTTGAAGAACTCTTCAAAATAAATAAACCTCATCTCTCATCATCCACATCTTTAGAGTCCGAGAAAAAGTCCTCCCACCTGCAACGGGTGGGTTTTATTTTTTTTAAACATACTTTTGGATAAGTATCAGACAGCAACTTTGACACACGTTAAAGATGTGACGACGAATTTGAGGTGCGATTTGCATGCTGTTTGATCAGAAAATGGATCTAAATGATGGGCGCCAGGGGATGGGGGTGGGGAGTAGGGGGCCCGCGATACTCATGTGTGCCAAACTGTGGCGAGTGATTCGTATGGATCACGGATTATTTGTGATCCGTTACACTCCCAATTACTGATAAACTGCCATTCTCTTCATTCAGTCATCATTGCTGCTTTCTCGATGCAGCGGATTGGACAAAACTGTGTTTTAAGGTGGCACTTTGTAAATAAAGTATTGATTTATTGATTGATTATTAAAAGAATGAGCCTGCTTACAGTCTTGCTTCAGTCTTTAAAGACAAATATGTACCTTGGATTTATTTTTAATTATCTAAGCCAAGCTAAAGAGGATAGGAACACCAAAAAAATACTTTTTTTTTCTTCAAATATGCACAAACTACTGTTCTCCTCTTAAACAAAATACTGACAGAAGGGAAATGATGGACTACAAACAAGTGATACAAAGTAATAAGACTATGAAGTGCAGACAATCTATTGAAGTGCAGAGAAAAGCAGGATATCAAAAAAGACATAAAAAAGTTTACGGCAGAGAATTTGTATTGTTATTCTCTGCCACATTAGGGGACCAAAAGAACAATTCAATTATGGGACAGAAGGGGGGAAGTATAACTTTATTTTAAAACAATGGGCTCCTCTTGAATCAAACCTCCACCTTTTTTCACTTTTCCACAAGTAAACTTGAGTATATTTTCCAAACACTGATAACTTGCTTATTGTCTTATTTACTGTCAATATTGTTAAAGAAACAATTAACGTAAGCAGAATTTGTGACAAAAGGTTTTTTTTCTCACAAAGTCTACAAACTGGAACAACTGCAATTACTCCAGACAGGTGTCACCGGAGCTGTCAATGACAAAGTTGCTATTTTGTAATTGTGAAAAGCAGAAAACGGAACTGTTCCTGAAAACTAAACCAAGCTCCTCCAGCAGATCTAATGATTTAATCAAAGCTCTTGCTGTCTTGCTGTCACATGGCAGTAATACAAAGGCATCAGATTATGCAGTGAATAAAGGCACATAAGGACATTTTTAAGAGAAGCGAAAAACTGGTTATTTCAGTCTGTTCCTTAAGAAAATTGTTTTATATGAAAGAGGGTGCTTATGGCTTGTTGTGTGTGTGTGTGTGTGGGGGGGGGGGGGTAACAGTCATCCCCATGAGTTTTTTAGCAAAGCAAGGCACTTGAATGATTAAATGTAATACACCACAAATAATGCTACTAAAGGCTTCATTGAGAACGAATTAAGTTTTTTTTTGTAAACACTGGTAGATATGGGGATAAAACTGACATGTTTGAACATTGTCTATTTTTGAAAGAGTTTGTAACCAAATCACATTGTTGTGTAAAAAGTCACAAGCAGTATCAAAGCTTGTGGCTCCAGTGATTAGGCTCCAGACACAATGGATTGAGATGAACTTAAACTCTTTACTCATTTCCTGTTTTATATATATTTTTTATCCCCATGTCTTTTCTACCTCTGTCACTTTAATCCTCCCCTTTGGCTACAGTGAGAAACTGAGTCATTATGAGCTGCAGTGCTGCTGCTGTTGAAGGAAGACCTTTTCAAATGGCCTGATGTATTTTCAGTATGTCGTGGGATCTAAGCCCACACATTCTTTGACTAACTATCCAAATGATGCCCTCTTTTTTTTCTTGATCTTCCTGACTAGCCAGCTAACGTGAATATGTGCATGCTCTGGCAGAGACACACAACATCTGCTGGCAAAGTTCAGACACAGAGAAAGTTCCTTCTGTTCAGACCTCTGCTGTGTTCATGTGTGATGGAAGGAAGCAAAATAATGAATCAGACCTTCTTCCAAAGTGTTTTTTGACGCATTAAAATGCATAAATATGATGAAATACACACACTCATGCAGTACAGAGAAGCTTAAGCAATATCGTAGAAAAATGTTCCCTTAAGGCTCTGTTGTGACACTCATTGCTTATGACAACAGGGCTCTCCACACCTCTCAACTCCCAGCAACAAGATGCTAAAGCATTCGCTGTCAGTCTTGCTGCTCTTCTGCATAGATCACTGCTTTTATTTGATCAATCCCAGCTTCACGTGTCCCTGACAGCAGAAAACGGGAAGTCTTATCCACCCCCCATCTCGCCTGTCCACTCGAAGCTGCTGGCTATCACAGTCAATTCACGTCCATCTGCCATGGGCCTCAGAGCTAATTAACAGCGGCAGCTCGCTCCTCTCGACCTGGGCTGCGGGTCACAGCTAGATTACATATCAGTGTCTGTGGCATTGAGAAGGCAGCTGTGTGCCAAAGCTCTTCAGACTGTTGCTGAACAACAGAAAGAGAATCATTCTGATATTCAGAACCCATGTGAGAATAAGGAAAGATGAGGGGGAAGAAAAGCATTTTTCTGAAGGGAGGAAGAGGAGGGGTGGAAAATCAGAAAGATGGCAGAGCAGCATGGAGATGGAGCGGGCAGGGAACGGGGGCTCTATTAGATTAGACTACCGTGTGAGGGAAGTGACAGCTTGTAAGTTCCTTGCTGGCCAATTTGAGGGCTGGGGAGTTTGGGAACATCCATGGAGGGGCAGGATGTATGTGCATAAGAGCAGGCAGAGAGTAAACACATATCAGAAGTGAGTGTCTGCACGTTAGCTATGCAGCATGGTGTCGAGGGCAGCCGCGTGGCGCATTGAGGGCAGTGGGGGTGGCAGAAAGACAGCGAGATGGGGCTGGGGACTCTCAGAGCCATGCATATCGGATCAATAAACTTCATAAACGACATCATCAGCTCGGTCACCACGAAGACAGCAAACCGCCAGGCACCATCTGGTCGTGTCTCACCGGACATTGGGATCAACCAGCATAACCTTGTGCACAAACACAGACACATCCGGACACAGTTACACACAATGAACTGTGCAAATATTCACCACATTCGCTCAGTCACGCATGAGGGTGCACAGAAGCACTCAAACCAGGTAGATGCATCGGAAAATGGTCTGGAGAGACAGTTTATGTCTGTGTGAGTGTGAGCATTTGTATGCATACACCGCTGCAGTCAAGCAGTTTATTCAGGAACAGAAGTTTGAGGGGGGAGGCATATCCTGTAGCATGATAATAACTGTTAAAGAGGTGGAGCACAAAAAACAGAGCCGACTGAGGAAAAAGAGGCAACTTCACGAGGGAGAAAAAGTGGAAGACTCATGTAGAAAGGTAAAGATCTGCAAAAAAAAAAGGCGAAAATGAGTCTTTTCCATTTGATTTAAAAAAAGGGTTATGCTCAAAATCTTGTCACAGTCTGTGTGGATCCATATGAAGTGCAAACAAATCACAATATTTCACTTCACACCACAGGGAGGTTTTCTAAAGGTTTAAATTGATGCTCAAAAATAAAACATAAAGCTCTGTTTTTTGGATTTTATGACATAGTGGGTTAAACTTCTGTCATCACCAAAAAATAACAATGATCCTTTATTTGGTCTCAACCTATTACTTTTTGCTGTTATAGGAACCAGTGGAAATACTTATTTCTGTACTCTGATCAAATCACACATACATAATGTATATTTATACAATTTGTGAATGTAATTTTGTAGTTATTTAAAAATGAAACCTTTGCCTTATTTTTACAGAGCTGCGTTTCTTTTCTGAGTAGCATGAGCAGAACATCAAAAGAGACATTATCAGATTTCTTATCTAGTTCTGTATTTCTGCCTCTGTTGCCACAATCATTTTACTTTTCATTAAAGGATATTGCCTTTTATAGAATAAGTGCATTCTGTTTTCCTACCCCCAGTAATTTCCATGTACTGCAGGTTGATACTGAAAATGACTTGATGAAAAGTGAAAGCTTTCTTTTACAGGGTTCATAAAGTTTAGCAATGAAAATGACACACCATGAATTGAAACAGATTTCTGCAACTTCTAAAATGTAATATTTTCATTAAATAATTTGGTGGGTAATGAACGTCATGCATTGAATGTATGCTTTCCTGGATGTCTTTTGAGTAAATGCAGGACCAACATCTCTTTGAAGTGTTTTTTTTAATATAATATTGGCACAGTTACTTTCCCTGATCAAGAAGGAGAGACACTATACCTACAGTTCAGTAGTTGTCAATTGTGTAAAGTAAATCTAACACTTGCAAATTAATGATGTGTATGATGGCACAGAAATCAAAGTTGACCTATCAGGCCCACATCAAAGCTAGTGAATATCCTCTACAGCAGTGTTCCCCAACCCTGATCCTCAGTGCACTCTATGTGTGCTGCATGTTTTCTCTACTTTTCTGCTCAAACACACCCTTATTCAGGCCGTCATTAGCTCTTGCAAAGACCCTATAAGGGCTGCCAATAAAGCCAGGTGTGTTTGAACAGGGTGGCATAGCCAGTATGGAGGAGAGTGTGCATTGAGGACCAGGGTGGAAGATCACTGCTCTACAGCAGCACCAGCCTAGGAAAAACAATTCAGCACAGCAGATGTTTCAGAAAAATCTCTGTATGGTAGCAGTCATAATATTGCAATGGTTCAGCATGTGGAGGTAAATATAAAAGGTTAGATTGGCTTTTTGATGCAGCGTTTTGGTACTAGTATCAAATGTAATTTTTTATTGTCTTAAAAAAACTGTTTGTTATATTGATAATCAATTCTAAAGAGTGGAATTGCATTACAGTGGTTCTTCACTATAATGTCTACCCTCGTGTAAAAGGCACAAGGTTTACCTTTTGTGGCCTCGCTGTTCTGTGGATTTTTTCTGTTAGTATAATTTGCTCTGCATCCTGATTGGCTGTAGACTATTGTCTACAATCTCATCTTGTGTAGAGAATGTGTTCAGCTTGCTAAGGTGATCTTTGTTGCCAATGTATCATACTAGGCTTATTTTGAACTTTGAGAGTTTAATCAAGAGACAGAAGTGGTAAAAATGTTCATTTCTGTCTGACAGAAGTCTATAGTATATAGTAAATGGTTTTACAGCCCTAAAAAAACTATAATTATTGTTTTTAAAAAAAGGCGATTGCTTTGCAGATTGTGTCTATTGTGGGTTCATTTTAGAACATAACTGCCGCAACAAACGAGGGACGACTGTATATTAAAAATCAAGGGAACATTTAGCTTTTCAACATGTTTTTAGCAATAGACTCCGTCATTCATCTTTACGATTAACAGTTTTGTCTCAGTTATTCTAAACTGTTACTAAATTCATTTTTCTAAATATGCTAGCAGCAACCTTTTAGTGAGTGAAAAACGAAATAATAATACATGGGTCGTGTCCAAATTCCTTCACCACTCACTACTTAGTGCACTATACAGTGTGATCGCCATTTTGCAGAGCTGCCAGAATCTACAAATCCAGAATCCAGTGCCCTAAAACTTTCCCGTAAATCTCTGCAAAACACCTGTGTGCACTGATGCTTACTAGATTGGCTAGTATAGACCACAATGCGTTTGAACAATTTTTCATATAAAAAAAAAATATTTTAATACATTTTTTACACATTCTCAAAATGTCATCTTCAGAACACAGTGAATTCATGAATAGTTCTCGTAAAATGTATTAGATTTTTCTGCCAATCAGTGATGTTATGTCAGAAATGTTTGTTAAAAAGTAGTTAGTTTAGGATATAAATTGCTTTTAAAATCCAGGGCACTAAATAGTCACGCACTTAGTAATTTTCTAGTTGTTATGGATTTGTTAGTTTTCATTTTACATGCACTTATTATGAAATTGCTCTATGTGTGATAGTTGCATAAAAAGCTGCTAGCCTTTTCCTCCGGTCTAAAGCATACACACATGCTTGATCAGTGATAGTGATCTTTGGTGAATGTGTGCAGTTCTTTATCTTGTTGGACTTTGTGTGGTCCTGTAATGATGGGTGACCTATCTTGGGAGGGGGGGCTATCCTTGAAGAGGCTAGCAAGATCTAGATGATTCTAAAAGGTCACTTGAATTCTTAAGCAAACCAGTTGGTTTAAGACAGCATCCCACATACAAATGGAGGTAAAAGGAAAACGGCTTACTGAAAACCATATTAAATGAGACTTTCTACCAAAAATGTGAATAAGATAACCGTGTGCTAGGCTAACTAATGCCTACTTCTGCCTGTGTCTCTTTACATCTCAGAAAAGATTTTTGTGGAAAGTGAAGCTAAATGTGATTAATAATATCAATGAAATTTATTGAAGAGCACAGACCTCCTTTTCCTCTATAAAACTGGTAGATGGTCTAAATAAAATACCTCCGACATGAGTGTAAAGCTTTGCCTTGGTAAAACACCTCCTGTTCAATTTATTACCGCTATGTCATTGACACTGTTTTTCATTAAAGTAGCTCCGTATTTTAATGTTAGTAGAAGTATTAGGTATTCAAAGCAACAAAAACTATACCAAATATAAAAAGCTGAGGAAGTTGTTAATTATAAATACAATACAACAACATATTGAGCTTTCTGACCACTGATACAGTAGACTTTTCTGTATTTATAATGTCATTTTGACTTAATCTTGGTATGACCTACCTTCTTTTATAGTACACTTTTAAAGGTATTTGTAGAAGGTGTCTTAATCACCAGAAAACTCGTACAAGGTGGACAGCAAAAAGACATTCATGATGCATGTGCTGAATACTTTTGCATAAGCGCTAATGTTCTAATCTTATCTTTAAAAAGCTAATTTCCTGGAAAAGTTATAGAAAATGTGCCAATGTGACTATCTCATCTCGAAAGGATTATATTCTGTTAAATACAATTCCAGGACAGGACACATTGGTGTGGGACACATTTATTTTAAGTGAGATATTCAAACATTTAAACACCTTACTTGGAAAAATACTGTGCTTTTTAGTGCTCAACACACAGTTTCCACTGTGACACAAAAAAGGCAGCAGTAAGCTTTAGAAGCAAAGCAAACAAAGTCCATCAACAGGCAAGTTGTCCATCAAAGCTTGTTTTTTTAAGTTTCTTGAGTAACCTGGCCATGACTTGTGAACTAAAAACGTAAAAGAACTTTCAAAAATCTTAGAATATAAAAAATATTTCTTCTAAGAATATAAAAAAAAATCAGATTTAAGTGAAACTGCTTATTTCCCTGTAAATTACTTTGTTTGGCAGGTCAAGAAAGAAAATAATGAAGCACACAAAATTGATGCCATCAGCTCCTAAAAGGGTATTTTTAAAAGCCTAGAAAACATACAAAAGAAATTGTTTTTGTTAATGGAAAAGAAGAAACATGGTATTTGGGACAATAATTTAAGTAGAAAAGGCTCTTTTTTTAGAACATGTTTTCCTTGTTTTTGTTACTTCAACAAGCAGAACTAGCATTTGAAGTAAGCTACATGCTACAAAGGGCATTTTTGAGTTTCTATTTCCAGCCTTTACTTTGTATAAAGAAAATGTACAGTGGAAAGTATTATAATTTCTACATCATGGATTTGGTTGCTATTTTTTCTCTTTGAAATAATTGAACATCCTTGCACTTGTTTTCAAGAAAGACTACATTTATTGCATTTCCTTTTACTCTGGCTTTACTCCCACAATATATCAAAAAATAATCACTAAACTTAGCCACTTACTGAACTAACAAACAAGACATTAACATAAATGTAATCTAAGAAAAAAAAAACAAAAAAACTTTAGCTTTCATAAAATGTTAACAAACTAAAAGGTAACAACTTTACAGATAAGTTCCAAAATGTTAGAAAGAACAAGCTGTTCAGTTTCTGTTCCAGAGGTTACTATTTTTGCTTTATATTGTGAGCTTGTTAGATTGCGAAGCAGTAAGCCATAAATTAAAAATAACCAATAAACTTTTTGGGGTTTATGAAAATAAAAAAAAGGGAAAACATTTTGACAACTGTGTAATTAAAGAAACTCTGCGTGACATTGTGTAGGTAATTTAGACACCGGGCAGTAAAGTGTAAAGGTTTATGTTTTTATTTAAGACTTTTATTGCAGTAATCATAGAGAGTGACCATCCACCTTCTCTAAGCTGCACTAAATCAAGCCTCTTTAATAGTGTGAGCAAAATATAAAAGTGCTACTTTTCTTAAAAGTAGATCCAGAGTAGTTTTGGTAATCAATGTTAATAAGTATTTATATCTAGAGTTAATGTTAGTTTAAGAATATAAACCTGGTTCTCTCAAATATTTGTTTTGGTATTACCCAATGGGAACACGACCCTGTAAGCTGTCCCCAGAATTTGTTTTTAACTTTACGCCAGATTAGTGACTTCTTTCTTTTCAAGGTCGGCCCTCCTCATAATTTAAAAGTCAGACCTCACATCCGTCTCTTTAGTCTTAGATTACAATAACGTTTGTTAGTCCTCTTTGACAGAGTTCAAGCTTAACAAAGTTAAATAACAAACTGTTGGTAGGATTGGTGTGGGACACTATCACCTTCACTTTCACTTATGCACAGGGGATAACTTTAAAAAAATAAAAAAAATAAAAAGATAAAAAAAAATGTTGGGCTCAGATGATGTGGGACTTTGACTCAACTGCTTTAAGGATGCATGTCCAAAGTAAACTGATGAGCCCCAGAGAAAAAAAAAAAAAAAAAGACTACAATAACATATCCCAAAATGCCACCGCAGCACAATCTCAATGCAAGTCTTTCAGCAAATCTGGTATGTGGCAACATTTGTAATCAGGAAGATGTGTGGCCACAAAGATTTTAAGAAAAAGTTAAAATTTCCCTCTAAATTTTTCTCTAAAAGTTGAAATATGGTCAGTAACTGCTCGACACATTTTGGAGTTAAGCTGTGGCAGTCCAGTGACAGACAGGGATGATGGCATTACAAAACTGAGCGACCACAGGGCGGATCGCAATGAGTAAATTTCTCTGGACAGCGGCCATCCATATCAAGTTCCACCAGTCGCTGGTAGCCCGAGGGTATATAAAAACTGAGCCATACTGCATGCCTGATGACCACCTGACTTCTGCCATCTACATCCATGACCACCCCAATGGAAAATTGAGCAGCAGCATAAAATTGTAATAATTGTGCAGATGCCACCCCATCACGCAGTGACACTTGTATTTCTGACAGTATCATTTGTAAGCTCACCTCTAAGCACAGTACTTAGAAAGAACTGAAAGTGGTAACTCATCATTGTCATTTTGCAGCCATTTTGCAACCACAAGCAGTGTGGGTCACTGCTCTGATTTTGACCATGTCTACCGTAAGGTGCAGGTTTAAGCTCTGGTGCTCTTTGTTCTCTGATAAAAAAGGGATAGGTCGAGTAGATAAAATGGTGCCTAGCAATATCATTTCATCTTTGGGGACAAGACAGCTACTGTACTTTAGCTATTGTAGTATTAAACTATACTATAACTAGTGTTCAGCGAACAGAGTGATTAGGTCACTCTGTGAGCAGCTAAGATATCTAATTGCCACAAGAGCTGTCTGAGAGGTTGTTTGTGCGAGTGGAAAGAGCTGTTAGACTGAAAAGGAGAAGGTGATGTCTGACTCATACGACCAGACTACTACTATGGAGCAGACGTCACCGTCTGTCTACCAAGTGTGGGTTGGTATCATGTGAAAAAAAAAAAAGCTTTTGTGGACTGTGCACAGGTCCATGTTCCCATAGTGAGATATGAAAACTCACTTTATGTTTAACTCACTAGACTCTATTTGATAGGCCTAAAATATAAATATATGCAAAAAAAGAAAAAAAAAACAGTTGATTCTAAATAACTTACTCACTTAAACCTTGCACATATTACTGACAATCCTTCACTGCAGAAAAACTGGTCTCTGCTGAATGCTTCCATTATTAATACATCATGTGATTACTGTTCAATATAATGAAGCTGACAGGGTATCTGTAGCAACTAAGAAATAATATGCAAATTAAAGGCATTTCAAAAAGAGCCAGACAATGGCATCAGACAAAAGACAGAGAAATAGAGCAACATGAGACATCTGAGGAAGCCATATATCTGCAGTTCAACTAACACAGCATCTTTCAGGCGCCTAAAATTACTCTCACAGAACTGATTTGCAAAAAAGTAAGTTTTATCTTTTTTATGATAATGTCCTGACTCAATTAGAATGACATGGGTCAGTTATCTAAACAGCTTTCAAAACATTGGCTTGTAAAAGCTTTAAAGGAAGTTTTTTGCTTCTTGAGCACACTATTTATTATGTCATTGTGGTATTAAAAACAGTATAATATTTAAATGTTTCTTTTCATTGTACCATTTTGTCTCGCGTACACTTTATGCTTATGAAAATGCAAAAAGCACCACATAACTGTGAGTGTGGGGCTAGGACATCCGAATTTGCATGTTGTAAAATTTCTAAATGTCATTGAATACAAAAGGTTGTTTTCCAAACCAAACTGTTTATCAAAATAGTTTATAGGTGATATTCAGGGTGGCAACATCGAGACACTTTTCTGGAGTTAGGGTGGCCATATGTCCCAGAATATTTGTTTTATTGAATTTGAAATTGAATATCAAATACGCTATTGGAAAGCTTAAGGCTAGTTCATGCTATGAAGGTAGGGGATTATCATTTCATTTCATTTTCCTGTCACAGCTTCAAAAGGTGAGTACTCCTAGAAGGTTTGTGGAATGGCACTGTTGTCAATATAGTACCAATGGTTAAACATTCATCCACCCATATTCAGAACCTGCTGTAACCCTATCGGGGTCATGGGGCACTGGAGCCAACCCAGCTACCGTTGGGTGAAGGCGGGGTACATGCTGTGTAAGCTGCCAGGCTGTAGCAAGAGCACACACTCGCATGAATACCTAAAAGCAATTTAGAGTCACCAATTAACCTATGAAGCATGTTTTTGGACTGTGGGAGGAAGCTGCAGTCCCCGGAGAAAACCCACACATGCACAAGGAGAACATGCAAATTCCACATAGAAAGGTTCCAACGTGGATTTAAGCTAATTAGCACTGGGAGCTAACCACTGCGCCACTCAACCACTGTTGATTGATATAATGAATTTTATGATAGGTTTTCATAGCAGCCACAAACATGAATACCACCGAGAAAACGTATCACTGAAACTTATTGAGAAAGATGTCTTTTCTTTTCGAAGAACCAAAAAATTATTGAAAAGTAAACAACACTTTTCAGCATTTCTTTACTACAAGAAGCAAAAAGGCAACAATTGGTAAATAGTAAAGTTTTCTTTTAAAGAGAACATTCCATGCTTTATAAAAATACATTCATAAAATAAGCTCAAGATTTTCTGAGTGATTCAGAACATTAAAATATTTAACAATAATTTCATTTAGAAGAGCTTGCTAAATTTGCTTTCAATATCTTTGACCCTTTAACGTACTTTGAATTACCGTAATTCTTCAACCATTTGTGCAATTAACATAATCACAACGAATTCGAAAAGCTGAAAAAAACAGCTTTAAAGCTATCAGTGCAAGGCTGCTTTTATTAGCTTTCAGAACCCCTTGTGATTATGTTAATTGCGCAAACGGTTGAAGAATTATGGTAATTCAAAGAGCATGTGCTATTTCCTGTCACCTGTGACAGCTCTGGTGATAAATGGTTCATATAAATAATGCCGCCTTACTTTGCTCGAGTGAATATATACTTCCTAAGTCAACATTTTTATTACTACATGATCAACTTTGATCTCAATTTTTATTCGTCATATCAGTCCACCTTCAGGGTGAAATGGTGAGAAAGATTTCACAACATGGTTGCGCATAAGCAGGTATGCAGTTTATATAATGATGCAACCACATTCACCCATTTCTGGGAGAGTTTACAAAAAAAAAAAAAAAAGAGCTTATTTCAAAAGTTACACAAGTCTGCATTTGCATGGAAGAAATACACAGAGAGACACTTACATTCGGCTGTTGGGGATGATTTTGTGTCCATCTTTGTACCATGTGATCAGGGGTTGAGGAAAAGAAGGAAGAGGAGGTGGGCTGATGACGGCTGCTCGGCCTTGACTCACAGTGTTCCTCTGCTCCTTACTGGAGAAATTCCCCAAAACTTGAAGAGATGGATGAAAATGAATCAGAAACATAATAGAAGTATACAATCAATACAATGTATCATTTCACTAGAAAACCAGCTGCAAAACTGCTGTGTTTCTCTAAAGAGCAGGATTTATTTAATTAAATTTACATGAAACTATGAACATAATTTAGTATTAAAAACAGAGGAGCCCATTTCTAAAGTCAGAGAAGCTGTTAAAGCTTATTTTTTGGTTGCTTTTCTTCTAAAGCTCACTGCTGCCTTTTTTGTGCCATGAGTGCAACCGAACAAGATTTGAAGTTACAACACCAGCCTAACTGAAAAAAAGGAAAAAAAATGCTTTCAAAGGAAATGCTCTGATTCTGTTTGGTCCTATATACCTGTTTGTCACCCCCCCCCCACCCCACCCCACCCCCCACCCCCCATGATTTTCTTAGTAAACCAGATTTCCATTTGCTATTGCAAGGTTGCAGCTTTAGTACCTGAGCAAACAAAACACTGTAAAAAGAAAGTGATAAAGGAAAAATATCTTGTAGCTTTTGGAGACGTCTTGACTCTTTGTTTCAGTTTGTCTGGGTGTGTGTTCTTGTGCACTTACAGGCCACGTGCACATCTGTCCTCCTGTGTATTAGTGCTCCCATCCTGTTTCTCACCATACACTGATACAGACCAGCATCACTTCTCTTCGAGGATGAAATAGACAACCTATAGATGGAGACAGATAATGAGAAAAAAAAAAGGAGTGAGCGTCTTTTTTTTTCCAGCGGAGAGGGAAATAGAAGCTGAAGGGGGCATTCTAAGTGATTTCTAAAGATAATAAGACAGGAGGAAAAGACTACGGAGGTCTGTTTGTCCATATGTATTATTGACCTTGATCTGAGAAAATGGATTGGTCCCATAAAAGTTCTCCAATAAAAGAACGAAGAGTGGGAGTGCCTTCATATTTGTTGTGTGTTTGTGTGTGTGCAGTCTGTATGAAAATGTTTCCTACTGAAGTCATGTATTCTTTGCCTTAGAAGGATTGTTAATGGGGTTTTAATGCACTGTGCTTCACTAATGGGAGGGCTGGCATTGGATCCAGGTTAGTGTTATGGTGTACAAATACACAAATGTGCACAAGCGCACACAAACACACTGGATCCACAGTAAAACTGGACACCGCTTTGGGGCTCATTATGAATGCCAGGACAGCCAAGTACTTAACTCCCGGGCTGTTAGCATCCGCTGCCAACATACACAAATCCCAACGCCGGCACAGACAAATATGCACACTTATACATCAAAGACACACAGACGGCTCTATTTGAATCAAGAATGACACATTACACAGCAGCTCTTATCCAGAAACAGATTTTGATGTTGAGAACTTTCTAACAGTGCATTTATCTCTGGCTGCATTCCAGTTTGTGTCTGAAAGCTGTGTGTGAGGATGCTTCAATACTGCAGTATTCCAATGGAAACAGGACATCTACACTGGAATGACTGTCATTTCTGTGTACAGCATTTACACTGCAAAAACAGGTCCCTTAGAAAAAAGTTAAAAAATCTTTTTCACAAATCCTTAGTCACTAAGACTTGATTTCTCAAACTAAGATTATTTAGCTTTTGGTTTTTTACGTGTTAGACTATTTTGCTTGCAAAACAGAAAGTAAGACGCTTTTTCTTGAAACAAGGGTCTTTTTACTTTCTTAAGAGTGATTTTTGAAGGTCCAAGAAAAAAAATTGAAATAAAAAGTGACAAAAAGAAAATGCTTAACAGTAAAAGTTCATCCAGGTCGTAAAAGGAATTGAAACTTCAAGTATAAAAACGTCAATTCTCAGGGACAAAAGTTTATTCAAAATATGTTGGAATGTGTGAATCATGAAACTCCAAGTCAAAAGAGACGTTTGCTTATATGATGAACTTGGATCAAACAACACATGAGCAAAAATACCTCAAGCTAGTTCATGAGAACAAGGATGTTTGTATGGAGCCACTGAGGCGTCAGGAATTCCTCTGAATATTTAAGGAATGCTAAAGTCACAAATGAGATGATCTGTGAAGCTTTAACACTTGACTGGATTGGGTTTTGATTACAAACACATTAGTAAGCTTAAAGGATGAACAAAAAGCCAAGACCAGAAGAAAAAACTGCCTTTAGGAAAGATGGATATACACAAACACCTGTAGACCACAAGAAACAGTCTGAACTAGACATAGACTGGTTCAAACTGTACGCGGGATTCAGCAAATGTCAGCAGAAAAATCACTGATAGAAGTTATTTTGTTGTGGAATTGTTTTAAAAGTTGTCTAACTGGGATGCATCCACAACTTCAAACACTGACTTGTCAAATTGTTTAGGCAAAAACTGTAGGGTTTTGGAACCAGGTCGATTTGTTGTTTTCAGTTGCAGTCATTTCCGGTTTTATTTTGTTGTTACTTCCTGTGCTCACCGTTTTTCACAGGTCGCTTGTCGCTTCTCCCTCATGTGTTCCCTCCCCCCTGACACACCTGTTTGTCATTTAGTCAATCCTCTCTCCCCGTTATATACCCTCGTCTCCCTTGCACGGGTTGTCGGGTGGTTTTGCTACTCTTGTT
Organism: Oryzias celebensis; assembly: GCA_014656515.1. Lineage (NCBI taxonomy): Eukaryota > Metazoa > Chordata > Actinopteri > Beloniformes > Adrianichthyidae > Oryzias > Oryzias celebensis. The sequence goes on along the minus strand of BNCR01000001.1, from coordinate 23,660,610 downwards.
TTGATTACCTCTTTCGAGCCATTAAATCTATTGACTTTTTCCATTTCCGAGTTCCGTCTGCATTTGTGTCCACACGCCAACCTTGACATTACCACCCGACCAGTAAAATGGACGCAGCAGACGCGGAGACGTTACGGGCATTGCTTCGCCAACAGGAGGAGCAGATGTCTTGCTTACGGCAAGGATTACTGGAGATGTCGAGCCGTCACGAACGACAATTGGGTGAACACTGGGTGAACGTTTTGAGCAACTGACGGAGCGTTTTCAACATCCGCCTTCTTTTCCCTCGGCACGCCCATCGCCTCCCACGCCGATCCAGGGGACCTGGGAGAGTGTTCCGGTCGGTCCTACTGCTCAACTAGCCCGTCCAGAACGGTTTTCGGGAGATTCTGGGGACTGTCGGGCTTTTATTACCCAGTGTGAGCTCCATTTCCAATTGCAAGCGCCTCACTATCCTTCGGACCAAGCCAAGGTGGCTTTCATCATCTCCCACCTCACCGGCAGAGCAGGTGCATGGGCAACGGCAGAATGGCAGCGTGGAGCACCGACCTGCGCATCTCTCTCGGCTTTTCTGGAGGCGTTTCAGCAGGTGTTCCAGCACACCAAACCGGGCCGAGAGGCAGCTCGAGCCCTTATGCAACTTCGGCAACGGGGCAGAAGGGCAGCTGACTACGCCATCGAGTTCCGCACCCTGGCCTCCACTAGTGGTTGGGATACCACTGCGCTCATGGACGCTTTTGTGGAGGGACTTTCCGAGGAATTAAAGGACAGACTAATCGCTCTAGAGCTGCCTTCCTCCTTGGAACCCCTTATTGCTATGGTCATCAGGATCGATAACCGGCTACAGGATCACAAACTGGAACATGGCAGATCTACACCCCGCTTCCAACACAGTTCCGTTGGACGCAGGAGCTTAGACTCACCTGACTGTGCTGTTTTTCCCACAGAACCCCCGCCTCCTGTTTCTGATGAACCTATGCATCTTGGCCGGGGTAAATTAACAGCCTACGAGCGACGGCGACGGATGGTCTCAGGTGAGTGCCTTTACTGTGGTAAGCGGGGTCATTTCTGCAGGGAGTGCCCAAACTCCTCTGCTCGTTCAGTAAGAGTGGGCGCGCTGACGAGCGGTGATTTGGCGCTCACTAGTAAAGGTCCTGCTGCCTGTTTGTTAAAGATACAGGTCATGTTTCAGGGTAAGGGGATATCTGTTGAGGCTTTAATAGATTCAGGAGCAGAGCAGAACCTCATGGATGCCGAGCTAGCTAAACAGGTCGGACTTGATTATGAGCCATTACCTCGGCCGTTACAAGTGGTCTCCCTAAACGGTCAAGAGGTAGCCACCATCTCTCACATAACCGAACCTGTTCATTTGATTATCTCAGGCAACCATCATGAATCTACCCGGTTCTTCATTTTTTCCTCTGCTCAGAACCCACTGGTTCTGGGTTACCCTTGGCTTTTGGCACACAACCCCATGATTGATTGGTCCTCCAGTCGTATCTCTGGCTGGAGTGAGAAATGTCACACCTCTTGTTTACGCTCAGCTCGGCCTCCTGGGGAAGACCCCGCTGTCCCGGTTGGGCAGCCGCCCTCACCTGACCTATCCGGGATCCCACCGGAATATCATGATTTAGCGGAAGTTTTGTCCAAGTCACGAGCTCTCTCTCTACCCCCTCACCGACCTTATGACTGTGCGATCGATTTACAACCTGGCGCTACTTTACCCAAGAGCAGGTTGTATAGTCTGTCGAAGCCCGAGAGAGAGGTCATGGAGAAATACATCGCTGAATCTCTGAATTCTGGGATCATCAGACCTTCGTCATCACCAGTGGGATCCGGGTTCTTTTTTTGTGGGTAAGAAGGACGGGTCGCTCCGACCGTGTATAGACTATCGAGGGTTAAACGAGATCACGGTCAGGAACAGTTACCCTTTACCTTTGATGAACTCCGCTTTTGAAGCATTGCAGGAAGCCCGGATTTATTCCAAGTTGGACCTTCGCAATGCTTACCACCTCGTGCGGATGAGAGCGGGAGACGAATGGAAGACCGCCTTCACTACTCCCTTGGGACACTTCGAGTATTTGGTCATGCCTTTTGGTCTTTGTAATGCCCCTGCAGTTTTCCGGGCCATGATTAATGATGTACTCAGAGATTTCATTCATCGTTTTGTGTTCGTGTACCTGGATGACATTTTGATTTTTTCCAGGACTGCCAGCGAACATAGGCGGCATGTTCGTCTGGTTCTCCAGCGGTTACTTGAAAACAAACTGTTTGTAAAGGCGGAGAAGTGTGAGTTTCACTCTCCGTCTGTTTCCTTCCTGGGTTTCGTCATTTCCGAGGGTGAGGTGAAACCCGACCCCGGTAAGGTGAAAGCGGTGGTGGAGTGGCCTACCCCCTCTAACAGGAAACAGTTACAACGTTTTCTGGGGTTCGCCAACTTCCTCCGTCGCTTCATCCGGGGTTACAGTTCGGTGGCCGCGCCACTCACAGCGCTCACCTCATCCTCCTCACCTTTTGTCTGGACTGAGGAGGCAGAGGCAGCTTTTAATAAGCTTAAACATCTGTTCACCTCTGCCCCTGTTTTGGCCCAACCTGATCCGTCCAGACAATTCATTGTGGAGGTAGATGCCTCAGACACGGGAGTGGGTGCGGTTCTGTCCCAACGGGGGGTTTCTGACAGCAAGATGCGTCCTTGCGCTTACTTCTCCCGTCGGCTCTCTTCGGCCGAACGCAATTATGATGTGGGTGATAAAGAATTGCTGGCAATAAAGCTGGCGCTCGAGGAGTGGAGACACTGGTTAGAGGGGTCCACTATGCCGTTTTTGGTTTGGACAGATCATAAGAATCTGTCCTACCTACGAACTGCTAAACAGCTTAATTCCAGACAGGCTCGATGGTCTTTGTTTTTCAACCGTTTTAGTTTTGTAGTCACTTATCAACCTGGTTCTAAAAATGTTAAACTGGACGCCCTCTCCCGTCAGCAGGAACCGGTTTCTCAGGACAGCCAACCGGCCTGTATTCTTCCCCCCTCATGTGTGCTAGGTGCCCTTTCCTGGCAACTGGAGAGAGACATTAGGGCCGCCCAGGCTCAGGAACCAGATCCGGGAGGAGGTCCTCCCAATAAACTGTTTGTACCTAGCTCTCTCAGGTCTCAAGTACTCCAGTGGGCTCATGCCACACGACTCACCTGTCACCCCGGAATCCGCAGGACAGAATCATTTTTGCGTCGCCGGTTCTGGTGGCCCAGCGTGACCAAGGACGTCCGGGATTTTGTTTCTGGTTGTCTGGTGTGTGCTCAGAACAAGGCGAGTACACACCCACCTGCTGGACTATTGCATCCACTCTCCATCCCGGGTCGGCCTTGGTCACACATTGCTTTGGACTTTGTGACCGGCCTGCCGTCCTCCGCTGGAAAGACCGTAATCCTGACTATAGTGGATCGTTTCTCTAAGGCCGCTCACTTTGTGGCCCTGACCAAACTTCCCTCCGCTGCAGAGACGGCTAAACTGGTCATCGAGCACGTCTTCAGACTACATGGCATTCCCGCAGACATGGTGTCGGATCGAGGTCCTCAGTTCATCTCACAAGTCTGGAAGGCTTTCTGTGGGGCTTTCGGGGCCACTGCCAGTCTCTCCTCTGGTTTCCACCCACAGTCTAACGGGCAGGCGGAGCGGACCAACCAGGACCTGGAGGCTGCGCTCCGGTACATCTGCTCCCGACACCAGACCTCCTGGAGTACGCTGTTGCCGTGGGTGGAATATGCGCACAACTCCCTCACCTCATCTGCCTCTGGTATGTCCCCTTTCGAGTGTTCCCTGGGGTACCAACCTCCGCTGTTCCCCGAGCAGGAGACGGAGGTGGCGGTGCCATCGGTGCAACATCTCTATCGCCGCTGTCGGCGCATATGGCGGGAGGCTCGAGCAGCCTTGTTGCGTTCCAGTGAGACCAACAAGAGACTGGCGGATCGCCGGCGTACTCCAGCTCCAGTTTATCGACCGGGCCAGTTCGTCATGCTCTCCACCTCCAACATCAAGCTTCGGACGGAGTCCAAGAAGCTGTCTCCCAGGTTCATCGGACCTTTTGAGATCGCCAAGGTCATCAATCCTGTGGCAGTCAGGCTACGTCTGCCCAGGACCTTGCGCATCCACCCGGTCTTCCATGTCTCACAGATAAAGCCTCACATCACGAGTGCTCTGCAACAGCCGTCCTCTCCGCCACCTCCTCCTCGCATCACTGATGGCCAACCGGCCTACACCGTCCGTCGCCTGTTGGACGTTCGGCGACGGGGTCGTGGTCTTTAGTACCTGGTGGACTGGCAGGGGTACGGACCTGAGGAGCGTTCCTGGGAACCCGCTTCACGCATCCTGGATCCTGACCTCATCAGAGACTTCAATCGGCGGCGCCGGGACCAGCCTCCTTCTGCGCCAGGCGGCGCACCTTGAGGGGGGGTACTGTAGGGTTTTGGAACCAGGTCGATTTGTTGTTTTCAGTTGCAGTCATTTCCGGTTTTATTTTGTTGTTACTTCCTGTGCTCACCGTTTTTCACAGGTCGCTTGTCGCTTCTCCCTCTTGTGTTCCCTCCCCCCTGACACACCTGTTTGTCATTTGGTCAATCCTCTCTCCCCGTTATATACCCTCGTCTCCCTTGCACGGGTTGTCGGGTGGTTTTGCTACTCTTGTTTTGATTACCTCTTTCGAGCCATTAAATCTATTGACTTTTTCCATTTCCGAGTTCCGTCTGCATTTGTGTCCACACGCCAACCTTGACAAAAACAAGATAAACATCACATTTTGATGTCCACCCAGGAGCGAATTCATCTAATTTAGGCCCTACTCAATCCACGGATTACAGCCACAACCCTTTAATGTAATCTGTTGGTCACTTACATAGGGTAATATTACAACATTAGGACAAATCGGTTCTTTTGGATTGATCTAGACTGTGCTGGATTATAATGAACTGAAATGTTTGGAATGATGCCTTCTGTGTAGCGCCTTGAGACCACCTCAATTATGAACTACTATTTTTGTGAACTAAAAATAAACTGAATTGAAGCTGAATTGGAAAGGCCCCAATGGTTTTGCATGATGTTTTGGTATTAAACTTTAAAATTAAAAGAATATCATTTTTTTCATGACTGTAAGTTTGTCTGAAGCAGACTGCATGCTGAGAGCTGTCCATGAGCAAAGAAATGTCTTTTTTCAATGTACAACATCTGCCTACAAAATTCTGGCTCAAACTCAGTGTGTCTCCATTCCCAAGATTCCCTCTGTTGTTGAATGATGTGAAAAACAATTTTGTTTCACAGCTGCAGTTTTGCCGACAGGCACTGCTTAGCTTTTACCACCAAAACACACAGGGATACAGAAAGAGAGGGAGAGCACGAGAGGTACAAAGTGAAAAGCAAAGTAATAGCTTAGACATATTGATTGCCTCTACACTATTTTCCCCAGACTATATGCATATTTATGGTACTAATGTAATTGTATTAATCTCACTTTGGCTCTGTTGTCTAAAAGCTCTGACCTTCTCTAAGCACACGCCATAACAAGCATGTAGAGCTTTTATGCTGCAGTTGTTTGTCTGTGTTACAGGTGTGACCAACCATGTAAAAAAAAAAAAACCTTGCAGTAGAAGAAGAAAATAACATTTCAAAAGAGAAATTATGACAAAAATTGGACACAGCAACAAGCTGGCTGTGCAGGCTGACCTGTTCTGTAATGTCCAGTCAGAGATGTTGCTGTTGTTAAGGGTCCAGCGGTAGTGCAGAGGCCAGCTGCCTCCAGCTGGGCAGGTCAGCACCAGTCTGTTTCCTTCCAGCACCACCTGCTGCGCCTGTCCAACCCCTTGTAAGTAGGGAGCCACATCTGCCCAACAAAAAGACAAAAAGAAAAGTATTTCAGTTTGTTATTTGGGTTTGTCATAGCAGAGGAGATGAACTGTAGTATCAAAAGTAAAATAATAAATCTTCAGTTGTAGCTTAACTATCCATATTTAATAAATGAATAAAGATGGAGAAAAAAAACTCGGACTTTGTTTCAAATGGTTTAAAGTGCAACCTGACAGTTTGTTATATTGTCAGATGATGGCAGATTATGTTAAATTGAATTAAAAAAAGAATAATCATAAACAAAAACTGAACGTCTTCTCTAAACATTATTTTTTCTTCATTAGAAAAGAATTTTGTTGCACAACATCAAAGCATATATCTTTTCTGTGAAAGCAAATTCAAAGATTAAATGAAAGTGTTTGATGCAAATGGAAAGTCTTCAAGCATTTTTAGGAAGTTTTCATAACATGTTACAATTCATACAGAGCTTAAAGTTGGTTCAGGTCATTTTCACATATGTTTTTGCAAAGCAAAAAAACTGTTTTGGGGAGATTTGTTTCTCTATTTGATAGCAGTATTAAAACACAAGATTAAACACTCTAATAAAATGTTCCATGACAATTCATATTTGAAAGAAAAATGCACCATAATTCCTAATAATGCCTGTAAAACAAATCTATTACTGTAAATGTGTTCACCAAAGGGGGAGACAGAAAAGCATTATGTGAATACATCCAAAACAACACTTTTATGGGATTCAATGGGAGCCCAAGGCTTAGAAACACGAGCATGACAATGTGGATCACTGCTTCAACATGTACTTTTTCCCAGCACTGATGTGCATCAACGATGCAGAAAAGTAACATGTCCATCATACTCACTCCCTGGAAAGTCACACTATAATTTGACTACTTGTTCCGCTTACCCTGTGTATTACCACAAGTCTATCAAATGTCAGAGTATTTTTTATTACTGTTTCTGCATGGGGTCAAAGGTTAAACTTTAGTCAGCATCAAGAGACATGGAGAAAGTTCTTGGAACAATGACAATTAGGATGTTTGAGACGGTTCATGTTGGTGGTGGTCATGAGCATTGTGAGCTATTGGTTTCCAAAGATTTTATAATAGAACTGTAGAACCGGAACCTTTCTAAAGTTACTGGCCCCACCGTGTGAGAAACACTTGCTTCAGTGGCTCAGCTGCAGCTGCTTAATAAACCGCACCATCCAATCTTTAAATCCAGGCCCAGATGTTCAGACCTGGCTAACCACACCACAGTATATGGTTGCTGGAATTCTCAGCGTCTGTTCTAGAATGAGCAAATATCTGCATCTGAGTTTGGGCTGTACAGTGAGTTTCCACATGCAAATTCACAAAAACGGGATGACAGGGGGGACACTTATACACACACGCACGCAATTCTACACAACCTCTCAATTATTCCCTTTCTTCTGTGTGTTATTTCAGAGTTGTGACACAGCAACCGCCATGAGCGGGCCAAAGTCTTCTTGCTCCATTGTAAATCCTCCACTTGCAGACAAACAGATCCATATTTAACTCGTCTGAGCTCTCATCTGGCTCAAAACTGTTCAGTTGCTCTGATATTGCTCTCTGTTTTTTTTTTCTTCGCTTATGTTAGAATGGGCTTGTGAGGTGCTATTGGCTAGCAGGAGAGAGTGTAAACAAAGAGAAATGAGCGAAAGGCTAACTTCTTGCAAACAGTCCCACCTTCAACTCAGGCAAATTTCTAATGAGCTTCTGGTGCCCTGCAGAAAATATGTCTTTAAAAAAAAGACACAGCTATTTGATTTTGGCTAAAAACGGCATAATCATAATTGAAAGACCACTGAAATACTTTTACAATAGATAAAAATATAGTTGGAGTAGGACTTTAAATGAGTATACGGACAAAAAATGTTGGGGTTTAGTTGAACAGTTCTTTGTGTTTTAGAAGCTTTAAACTGATGGCAGTCATTAGAAATTCATATTCCCTGAAAAGCTGAGGAACGTCACATAAATAATACTTTTAGTATCTTCTATAGCACCTTCCTCTATGAAAAGAAGGAGAAAATTATGTTCCGTAATTCCTTTTGGCCACAACAGTCGAAATGAAACTCAATTATTTTCATCCAGCCGTACTAAACATGATTCATGTCAATAAATACTGTGCAGGGAGAGAAGGGCTGATCAACGCAGCATAAGTAAAAAGCCTGTGTATGACTTTTCTTATAGATACATTTAGTAATTAGGCAATATTTTCACTCTACATATATAACTTGATATAACTTGATAAAAACTTGTTTGAAGAACTTTTGAACCTTTGTGGTGCAGTGTTTCTTCATTTGAGGAAGTTTCACTCCTTCAGATCCAAATGCCAGTGTCAGAGTAAGTGTGTTCTCAAGTGTTGTCATTTTTCTTCAGTCTACACTTGTTTCTGTTAATGAACTTTTCAAAACCTTGTGAAGTTTAAGAATGGGATCCCAGAAAAGTGCTTAGGTCAAGGGGTTGTTCGGGTCAACGGTTTCTGCTAGTTGTCAACCCATGTTTTGGTCAGTGCTTCCTGTAATTTGTCTTTCAGTATCTATAGGCCTTAGTACATTTAAGGTGGGAGCAAACAATGTGTCTATCACACACACACACACACACCCCCCATGTAAGGGTTTGACTATTGACTGTATAAGAGAGCTGGACTAAGTGATCCCTCCCGCCACAAGCCAAATAGCAAGTTCCCAGTGGTATGCTTATACAGAGACGTATACAGACAAATAGACATCTATTACACAGTCATTATATTTGTCAGAATAATGATACCCTCTTTTAACATGTTCTTGCTTTCTTTTCTTTTTTTTCTTTTCTGTAGTGCAACTATTCAAGTTAGAAAATTGACCAGTCAGATGGCTCTAAAAAAGAATGTGGTATCACATTGGTTACCAGATTCTCCTTAGAACGCTTTCAAGTTGTAGGGGTGTGGACTTCCAACGAGCTCATCCGTCATTTGGCGAGAGTGGTTGCCATAGAAATGATGGCTCAGACCAACACTGACAGACCAACTGCTGACAACTAGGGTTCTCTGTATTGTAAAATGAATGCAGACTGAATTTGCTTAATTTCATTGGAGCTGGAAGCAAGTCATTTTCTACAGGTGATTGATCCAGTTCTCTTATACAGTCAATGTGTTTAACTCAGTCCTCCACTTCAGCTCTTAGCCTCCCATACGGCGACAACAACAACAAAAAAAAAACTGCAACAGATTTAAGCTGAAAATTTAAGCTGTCTTGTTTTTAGATACATTTAAAGTACATAGACAGCAAACATTGGGGGAAAAAATTGTAAACAATACTTCAAAAGAATAACATGAAAAAGTAATTTATACATCTTAATTTCTAATGATTCACAACTACAGTATATTTAGGGTCATATTTAGTATTTCATAAATATTGTATTCATGACTAAAAAAATGAATCTTCTGCCTTCACCTGCCAGGCCATCACGCTTCCACACAGTGTCCATTAAAGTCAGAGATGATGCAAAAAAAAGCATTAGGCTTCGGTGTTCCACTGTGAGCCACCGCATGATGTTTCAACTGTGCCACGTTCACTTATCTCCCCAAACTTGCCCGGGCATCCTGTTTTCCTTTCTCCTGAAAATTAAAGAGCCTCACTCCCTGCGACAGGCGGGATAATTATGGTCTCTGGGACAGATGCAGAGACAGGCTTCCTCTGCTGTGTTTGATGCTCGGAAACCAATTTTTAAATAACAGGTTCAGGAAAGGCCAACTCACTGGCAAGAGTTATGATCATCTAAAATTTCAATGTCTATGCAGAACCTTGCCTTAAAAAAATCCTGTTAATCCACATAGGTTAATTGATTTAAATAAATTGCAGTTTGTATCATTTTGGTTAATTAACAAGAATATTGGATAATTCATTACTGATAATATTATAATTACAATTGTAAAATATGTAAAACCTAGAAATGTCAGTGCTAGAAAGATTTTTTTTGGGTTATTTGGTGCAGTCAAATGCTTCAGATTTGACATGGAGGATTCCCTGACCTGGAGAAGGTTTTTTTTTTTTTTTTTTTTTTTTGCATCATTCAACTCTGAGAAGCTGCATCATAATGAAGCATGGTGTCAAACATCCACCGCCATGCTGGTTCACATACTGACTTGGTGAGCGAATTACCCAGTGAACAATCCCAACACAGTTCTGGCGCATGTCTAAGGGTTACTTCCTCCTTTCCTCTTTCTCGAATTTAAGCTGTCGCACTCTCTCCCTCATTCTTTTAGATTGATAGCTGCCTGCTCTGTGCCCAAGAGGGAAGTGTTCCATCCAAGACAGATTTATATGAGGGTTTGACTGCGAATGTGTGCGGGAGTGTGCGTGTGGGTGGGTGATAGAGAGGGAAACGTAGTGTATGCATGTGCCCATGAGGATTTATTTGGAATATTCTGTTTCTACAGAAGACGGCTGGCAATCCAAGCTCCAATGTCATACTGCTGACCAGCAACTATAATTCACTTCTGCTTGCCTGTGTGTGTGTCTGTCTGTGTATGCGTGAGAAAGACTTTATTTTTGGCGACTATCTTGTTGACCTCTTAGAACCTGAGGAGTGAGCATCTTTCCTGCTTCAAAGAGGGGTGAAGATTTCACACCTTAAAAACCCACTCTGATCATCTTTTGATCTATTTTAAACCGTTCCCAGTCTTTTAATTATAGTTATCCCCTTTTTAGGCACAATTTTTGAAAACAGTGTCGTTTTCTTATGCATAGTTTCTGCATAGCACCCTTTGGAAATTCACCTCTGAGTTGTGGGTGGGACTGTTGTCACAGAGCAACCCCACCCTCTCTTCCCCTTCCCATTAATGAAAGCTCTCTGTTTAAGCACAGCAAGGAGCTTGTGGCCTGCCCGGTGTATTTTCTACATTACAAAAATGCTCCTTGCTCTTGATGGCACCGAATCTAAGAATTAAACGTTTAAAAAGCAGGAAAATAAGTTATAATCTACTCATTTAATATTTGAAAGAAAAATCACCCTAAAAACAAACTTTAACTGACAAGTAAATTCAATATGCTGAAGTTTTTAGTAACTTTCTTTCAAACTTTGCGCTTTTTGCTATGAGAAATCCAGCCATTCACCTTCTGTTGGCATACAGCTTCACTTCCTTCTTCAATTTGTCTTTCAGTGCATTAGGGACCGCAGATACAAGTAAAAACCACTTCTTCTTAGGAGTCAAAGTCAGCTAACATGTTTTCTTCAATGATGTTATCTGTCCCTCTTTAGCCAATGTGTCTTTCAATCACTATCAACGTGTCACTCTGTGCCCAAAGTCAATTTTTTAAACCCTGTCTTTCTAGGAGTCTGTCGTTTTTAACCACCCATCTGTCTATCAGAGACACCAGCTCCTTTCTCTTGTTGGCCCTCGGTCCATCTTTGTCAAAGTATGCAGCAGCTCAAGGTCTTTTTCCCTCTTTGCCTTCTGAAGAGGAATGTTGCCTAAGCAAGAGAGCAGCCTTCAGATGTGACAGGAGAGTCAAGAAGCAAACATGCGACCGCACACACTCGCCTGCACACAGTCTTCACCCGCCCGCTGTACTGCATGCATGTCTACAGTCTGTGCTTAGGCAGATTCTGGGGAAGAATTCAATTTGCAGAGGAGATGAGAGCTGTGATAGAGGTGAGGAGGAAGAGATGAGGATAAAAGGAAATAAGAAGTAGGAGAAGAGCAGGGTGTTGCCATGGGGCTGATAGTCCACCATAAAACACCCCCCGACCCACCCTCCTGTGTGCCCCCTCTGCTGTTCAACAGTGAGTATATTTGTGTTGAAAATTGGGTTCTAAGTGGCAGGTCCTTTAAAAACGAGGCAGAGAAATCAGTATTCTTACACTTCATTGCATTATACCAGGATTAATCCTGGCTTTTCATTGCAACAGCTGTAGAGAGATGGGAGAATTTCTTTGGCTCAGCAGGGGGGTCAAGGTGCTAGCTAACAGCATGCAAAAAAGCATTGATGTTTTTGTTTAAGAAGTCTGAAATGTGCTCAAAAAAGCCCCTTATGGGGTCCAGTTTTGATTCAGATATGCAGAGGAAAAGGAAAAAAAAACGGTAGTGTAAATTAATTGCAGCACACCAGCATGATAGGACGAAAAATCGCAGACTTCAACTCTGCATGCTTAATTACTGCACAAGCGTGTATTCGCCCATGGATGGTGTGAGTGTGAATGTGTTTGACAAGTCAGAACCAGGGTCACTCATTTCTATAAAATCACTTTATCTTCATAAAACCAAACCCTTACTGTGAGACAGCCAAGGCAGGAGGGGTGATAGCACATGAATACTGATTCACTGGTAGCCTGCCTTGCTTTCTGTCTCACAGACCCTCACTTCAGCACGTCTTCTTTAATACGCGACGCCAAAGAAGAGGGGTGGGGGGCTCAAAAGTAACTTAATTCATTTATTTTCAGAGTAATTTTTCTATCTATAAGAGGGTACAAGTTGCACAGCTAAGCATTTCTTCCACACTAACTGCAGCCTATTTGATTATGTGGGTGCAAATGAGTTCCACTTCTTTTTAATTTAATAACTCTGCCTGTGCCTTGTTTCAACAGGCATTTAAAAATCACTTAATTGAAATGACAGTGTGTGAGGCAAGAAGAAGAATTATGAGTTTAGCTTTTGGCATGTGGCTACCAGTCAGATAATGTGACAAAAGAAAATGGATTAACTATATTAACAACATATGAAATTAAAGAAGTTAATATTGTAATTCCCTTATGGATCATTCGTGTAGTTGTGGGACAAATCTTGTAGAAAGCCGGATAAGTACATTTTTTAGTTTAATTTACTGTAAAACAGCTTTAGCAGCAATGATATTCATTGAAGGAGCCCTAAAATAAAAAGGATGACAATTTTCCAATAAAATGTAAAGCAAACATCTACTGATCTGAAATTGAAAATGGGGGAAAAGCGTGGGTGACGCTGCAGAGAGGAAGAGGCACAAAGGAGGAGAAGGTTATTTTCAGGTGAGCTGTGGCTCTTAACCTGACAACCGATAAACAGGATTATAAAATAATTCATTCTCTTGAACAGCACTTTTAAAAATAACTTTGCCATTTCCTCTTCCCGGTGATGCTGACAGACCTGATTCGAGATGTGGAAATGAAGCCCATTTAATTTTAAATAACAGTGGGCAGCCATTAGATCAAAAGGTGAACTCCTTAAACATTACACACTTTGAGATTGTATCCCCTAAGTGTCAGTACCTGCTGCTCCAGTTTGTCTAGATGTGTAAAAATTAGACTGGAAGTCATCGCAAAATTAAAATAACCATCCAAACGTTTTCTACATGGATTTATTCAAAAACCCCAGGAGAAAAGATTCTGACCCATGTTAAGTTCAGAGGTGACAAACTGCTGCCTTTGATGATAAACATGAAACCAAAGTGGCACTGCCTTTAATCCATCCAACATCAGCTCACCTACTGCTTCCCAGAGGCTTCAAATGAAGAGCAAGAAGGTGAGTGCTCTGGGTCACAAATTACCGAAGATTAAAAACATTGCTGCCGGATATAAAACACCAGACGCGCTTGCAACAGAGACAGTACATTTTCCTTTCCTTCATCTGTTGTTAGATGGAGCATGCAAGTTCTAAGAGCACATCTTTGATCAAAAAGTTTAACTTGTGGCTTTTGGAGCTGGCAGCTGAGTTACTGGACTGCTTAATGTTGGCTGTCTGCAAGAACAAAGCACATCTCACTGCGAAGGAAACAAAACCCCATTCAGCATCCTCCTGCTAGCCCAGCCAATACCAGCCGTCTACCCCGTTGCCTACTCCAGTTGTGCTTTCCTACGGCTTCGATTGATAGATGCCTGTGGGGGCTGTCAGAGGACTGACCCGGTCCTGATGTGCTGATTGGCAGATGTCAGAATGGAAGCATGTTGGAAACAATGTCATACACACACAAACACGCACAAACATACACCAGCTAGGCCAGCTTACAGTCCAGACTTCAAAGTCAGAGTGTTTTGACTTCACTTGTAACCCGGGGCTTCTTTGTGTTTCGATGTAAATTGTGTTTTTTGTGTTTTTAACATGTTCTTGTGGCATTTTTTTAGATGATGGAACACATATTTTAAGCTATTTTTTAAATATATATATTAAGCTAATTTGTATATATATATATATATATATATATATATATATATAAATTAGCTTGAAATTGTATTTCTTAGTGTTTTTTTCAAATTGCTGTAAATCTGGAGGAGACAGAAAAATGTTGTTTGAAAAAAAACTTCATTTTTTGTGTAGAAAACATGTTAGGTGAGCCATAAGCTCCATGCTCCACTCCAATTTGAGGCATTCAATTGTAATCTGATAGATCTATGTACTTCTTCATTTTCCTTGTCCGAGCTGGCATCTGGCTCAAAACTGTATGTCTGGGTGGCTCCATGATTGCTTCATTGTTGTTCGGGTTGTAAGAGGCTGTAAGCTATCATGACAGAACATAAACAGAAAGCTCTCAGCAACGGGGAGGGTAATAAGGTAATAAGCAACTGGTCCCGCCCAAAACTCAGAGGCAAATTTTGATTGAACTCCTGCTGCTCTACAGAAGATTATGTCCAAGAAAACAATACAATTTTTTTTTTTTGGTTTGCTAAACATCATGATTGTATCCTGAAAAAAATATTCCACTTTTTAAATGTAAATGTAAAAAAAAAAGTTATTTTGCATCATTAAAATTTAAAAAACCACTAGGAATGTTTTTAAAATGATTTAAAAGATGATCTGTAGTGGGCTGCTAAAGGTCAGAAAGAGTTAAATAAAGGTTTGTGAACAAGAAACAAATCTGCACTACAAAGGCTGGAAATTCTGTTGTGTCTGGTGAGGTTCAGCCGAACGTGAAAGAAAACAGATATGTACAACAAACTACACTGGCTTGTCTTTCACCCACTTCTGCCTTTGTTTGTGTAATGATCAGTCACCATGGAATTCTCTTGTCTTAGGCAAACTGATTTTAATCAAAGCTGTATTTGGACATTTAAAATGTCAGTATGCTGTTTCCTCTGGCATTTAATAAAGCCAATCTCACCATGTGAACATATATATATATATATGTAAACATGAGTACCTCCAGGACATTTTGCTGAAATGCCACTTTGCCACAGACTCAAATTAGACTTTTGGTTGAGTAGAAGATTAAGTTTACTCTGTTATAACGGTGGATGAATGGGGTCAGGTTAGAAAAGATTCGTGTATGAGGGAGTGAAGGGGTGTAACTAATGGGGCAGAAGAGATGCAGCATGGGAGTTGGAGATGGTGAGGTTTTATACTGGGGGGAAAGGTGGGGTAATCAGGTGGAAGAGACTGTGATCAGTGACATTTAAGAGGTGGGCCACACTGCAGGGCACATCTGCTGGGAATCATATAAGGCGAGGCGTGCACTCAAACAACGTCAGGCTTCCATTCACTGATGAGCAGACAGGTGGACAGAATAAAGCAAGGATAGAAATGGGAGCGCAGGGAATGAGTGAAATAAACACCTCCTGAGAGACAGCAGCCCCGAGGAAACGAGTGCCAGAGTGAAAACCCTTCACTAGTTCTGATCGACAGCTAGCAAACATGAAAAAGACAATACTCATGCACCCCTCCTTTCCCTCAGCTTTTTACATCTTCTCATTAACAACAGGCAAGTAGGCAAGAATCTTCACTGTCACAAATTATCAGTCAACAACATTTGAGGTCACAGACAGATCTAGGAAAACAAGCGTGAACCACTGAACATGCCAGTTGTGCCACCCAGTAGTGATGTTGGCGGGGTTGTGTGTGTGTGTGTGTGGGGGGTGGGGGTGGGGGGGGCAGGCAAGACCAGTCTGTGCGTGAACCTGTCGCACTCAATCACAACACCACCTTCACATCACAGCTACAGGGCTTCACTTACATGTGAACACAGACATACACACGACCCAAATCCATCCAAACTGACGCTGAAGGATTTCTCAAACATGGCTGCACGCCTGACAAGTGATAGTCAGACGACATGACTCAAGGCTTCTTCTACCTCACGAGACTTATTACAAACCAATAAAAAAAAGACATGAAAGAATAAAGCGCAAACAATCTGAAGAATCTAATGTTTTTTTTTAATAAACGTAGCCATTTTTTTCAGTTTTCTGACATTGCCCTTTCCACTTTTGATTTTGACTTGCACCCTTTCGTAGTCATTCTAGTATTATGATACATATATCTTTCTTAATCTCTTTGTTTTCAGAAAACATGTCAGATTTTTTTTCTGTCCTTCCTTGACTTAAGCAGGGATTCTTGTTGCCAACGTGCAATGTGATGTCTGTGCACAAACGCGTGCACACTTACCGCTGCCAGCCATCATCCTGCCTGACAGCTGCCACTGTCCTGACCTTGGGCAATGTGGGCTACATGGTTTTTGAAGTGATTGACGAATTGTATCCTTTCATTCATTATTGAAGGCGGAGATCAAAACAACCACACTCGGCTATCACTGTGACAGCCAGGAGGACCAGACAGAGGCAGGGAGGCGAGGAGAAGAAGGATGAGGAGGAGGGAGGTCATCTGAGCCAAGACATGCAGGTGAGAAGCTCGAGGGTGTGCCAGTGTACGTGTGTGTTTGTCATCTGTTCAGAAACCGCTCCTAAGATTTTGAGAGAAAATCTAACGAAACTTGGCAGCTGTGAAGGCTTTGTGATGCTATCTATATTACATTTTCTTTAGTTTTGTTTTTAGCTTCCAGCATAAAACCTCCAAAGCAAATTTTACAAACACGTCTGAGGTCATAATGACTGTTTTACAAGGAAACACTATCAATTTAAAAAAATGATCTAACCTGTCAAGAATTCTGAGAACTTGGTTGAAACATTGAAAAATGTTTGCAATGTCATGCTGAATAGCCTACACACTTCCTACAAATCTATATTGCCACAATGTTTCTATACTTTTTTAATGACCTCAATGGATCATGCAATACCTCCACAACTCTTATATAACATAAGGAAATATGAGGAAGAAACATTCTGATGTGAAACTAAACCACTGAATAAATGGGTTTTAAACGAGACTTTAATCCTGAGCATGATCATCTTGTTCAGACAAAATGACTCTCTAATTCAGCACATACAGGGAAACAACAAAGAATCCCCTTTACACCTGACGAGTCAATCATTGCAACATCTGACGCTCCAGCGAACAGAAATAAAACTGACTATTGAAAAGTGAGCCCTGCGGGGAAACGCTGACGTCAGTGTTGAGAATGAGTAATTTTTGTTCTGCTTGATTTGTGATAGTGTCTCCAAAAATACCAAACTCTAATCTTTATCCCAGAATTAACAACACATCATATCCCTTTTTTGTGTTTTTTAGCAAAGCTCCCTTTACCGGTATCCATAGAAGTGTCTTTTTGTCATCTTTTAAAAATATTATATTAATCTGTGCCCTGTAGTTTTGATCTCAAACTATTTGAAGACCAACCCTTCTTAGTCACACTGATAATTTTTTGGTATTATTTTACAGACTAAATTGCTTTGTTGGGTGTCTGAAAGACCTTTTTTTCACTGAGTGCATATGTTGTGTTTATGCCTGATTGTGCATGTCCATCTGCTCTGTGAATACAAGTATCTGAGCACAAATGTGAATGTTTACTTCCTCTTCTCCACAGTGACAACATCTGCCACCAACAGCAACACACACACCAGGTTCTCCCAGCTCCCCCCCTCCTTCATCCTCACCAACACAAGAGCAGCTCAGTGACACAGCTTTTGAAGGGCAGCCTACAGTATGTTTAGGTAAACACGCTTTTTTACATTCCCACAGATATAAAATAATCCAATAGTGCTGAGAAATGTCCTTGCCAGCATATCTATGACTTTCTTTTGCGACTGTTTATACATTTCCACATGTAGAGACACCTGAAAGAGTGGCATTATGTATGACATATGCAGCACCAGACATACAGATGACAACACTGATGTTTCCAGTAATCGCAAACAAGCCAGCGGAAAATTATTAAATAAATATTTTTGGCATTCATGCTCTCTATTTACTGAATAAATCACTGTTTAACTTTTCTTTTTCTCAAAGTGCCACTGAACCTGCAAAACAGGTATTTTTAGACGTCTTTTGGGAAAATATTATTTTAGAAAGGATGCTTGTGCTCACAGTGTAAGTTAACTAACTTGTTGTCACCAAAAATGCACTCTGACATTAACTTGAATGATTTGTGTTTGCATCCCTATGCTCACAACATGAAAACCTTATTGGGAGTATTCACCACCGTTTAATGAGCAAGACTGCCGAGAGCACGTCACTTGTAATTACATGGGTTTCCACCAAGTCAGGAGAAGATGATGAACGGTTTAAGTCATTTTAACAAGGAGCGATCAAAAGTTTTCAAGCATCTTGTTATGCGATGAGACTGAAGGCTACAGACTTTGCATCTCTCTGTTGGAAATATTTCAGTGAAGACTATGTAGCTTGCTGCACCAAATGATCAGATGCTAGACCTCGTCACAACAGAAAAACATCGAAAAGGCATATGTGGTGTTTGCTTGTTCTCAGACAAGGAAACAGTAGAGATGGTTCATCCTGACACAATTTGGGTGAATACGCCTACAGACTGGAAAAAATTGTTTGTTAGTTTTTGTCTACAGTTTTTGGAAGAAAAATAAACATTGTCTTTCCATCTGTTTTTATTATTTAGTTTATATTGTTTTCTGGTGCGCAGGAAAAAGTTCAAAATCAGCCTAAAGTTCATTATTTTTTTAAAGATCAAATTGTGTTTTCGGTTTTAACATGTCCTTGTGTCATTTTTCTCATGATGGAGGACATATATAAAGAACATTAAACTCAAAATTGTATTTCCGAGTATATGTTAATTCAAAAAGTTGTGAATTAGGAGCAGGTGAAAAAAATTATGCCAACAAGCTCCTTGCTCTGCACCATTTTGATGCATCCACTAGTAGACAACTTTGTTTTCCTTGCTCAAGCTGGCTTCTGACTCAAAACTGTACAGCTGGATGACTCCAATATTGATCTCCATCTTTTTTGCACAAATATTGTTAGGTTTGGGGTGTGAAGGATTGTAAGCTAACTGGAGATCATGTAAATAGAAAGTTTAGTTATACAGACCCTCCAGGATTTCGCTGCAGTATTTGTGATTGTAGGGGCCTAAAATGCCTGATCTTGCGGCAGCTTTTGAGACAAGTTGCCGCAAAAGTTGCAATGTTTTTGTTGCAATATTTTTTAAAGCGCCTCAAAAAGTTGACATTCTGAAATAAACTTGACATTCTCATATCCCAACTTGTTTTCATTGTGATATATGCATTAGGAAAATACAGCACCATCACCATTTACAAATTGTTGTGATTTCATTTAACATAAATAGAAATGTGAAACCCAAGTTGAACTTTTGGTCCTCACTGCTCACACTAACTCAAATATTTGTGTATTGATTTAAACATACTTTAAAGAAAAATGAAATTCAGCAGGGAAAATGGATCAACTAAAAAGAAAAACAAACAGCATAGGCTAAGCAGATGAAGCCTCAGATCTACATGTCCTCCACATAATCTTGGTGAGTTTCTGATTATGGTAGAGGAAGACCAAGGCTTTGAGGAGTTGATCTGGTTTCTCCTGTCAGTAATGATCTGCTCTGTTTTGGAGAAGGTTCTCTGAGGTGTCTGTACAGGTTTGTTGTGGAGGCGGTTCTACATGGAATGAATTTCCCGCAGACTCTACACTCTTCCTTTGTATTATTAATAAAAGTGAAACGTTCCAGATTTTGCTTCCTTTTCCAGTGTCACTCAGTTTCTTTACATTTTTGTGTTGATGTAGTTTCTTGTTGTTTTGACTGGCACTCACTGCTGCTGCTGTGTGTAACAGACTCCTCTGAGAAGTCAAGGAGCCACGACGGAAATGCAACATTGTCATCCGGTCAAAGTTGCACTGAGGTTGGGGTGAAAATGTAATGTTGCAGGGTGTGCAACAATTCACTGGGTTTGCTTGAATTTGCATTAATAGTTGCGATTGGAACATTGTAAAATCCTGGAGACCACTGGGAGCGTTTTTAGAGTAGATCAAAAAATGATCTTAAATAACGCATCAGCATATAACACTTGCATTTATGAGGTAGGATAAGACTGACTTTTTAATACCTGGTATTAGATTTAAGATTATTGATTTCTATTCATATTATTGACCAACTTGCATTTAAAGTTTAAATTGTGTTTCAGTTTCTCTGCTGGTCTCTTCAGTGTAAACCACAAAAATTACAGCTTCTGGCCAAACTGACCAAACACAGTGCACCTTAACATGCAATTTTACTGCTTGTGACATTTCAGTTGCTAACAAGCATGTTCATTCGGTGGGTTGAACTGTTATGTGTCTTGTTTTTTGGGTTGCTTGTCTCGTTTTAAACAATACATGCAACAGCAGACAGTTGCCTTTGCTGTTTCTGCTAAAGGTGTTCTGCTCCTTTTTTTATATATGGCTTATATACGGTGAACATGTATATACTTATGTACGGTGAAGAGGGCATTTTGTGCTTTAGAAAGACAAAGTAGCTTACATTGATATTCATTTAGACCAGCAATATGCATTGGCTCAAAAAGTTTATAAATGCATGTTGTAAAATATTCAGTTACTAGGATCAAGAGCAGTTTTACGTCTCTTTTGTTCAGTATACCAAAATATAACGAAAGGAGCTGTCTTGTTTGTATAGTTGCTATATGTTTTTTTTTGTCAACGTTCTGTTTAAGTACAACAGTAACATAAAAAACAAAAACAAAGTATACTTTTTTCCACATTGTACTTATATCAGAAACATTTAGATATTTTAAAAGTAAGATTGTTGCAAATCAAGCTTTTTTTATTAGTTTCTCTCAGTGAAATAACTCTAACAAACATGCTATATTTTCATCTGAAGAATAAACTGCATCCACTGCTGCCTGGCATAAATATCCTTTGGAAGCTAGAAACAGATGCTGTCTTTCAGACAAAAGACATGCTTCGTGTGCATACTGATAAATTTAGGAAGCCTTGATATTTTTAAAAGCACTACACTGCATTTCAGAAGAAGGAATACTGAGACAGCTCTGCTCTGTGCTGCTATAGCTTTCCCTGAGGCCTATTTGGCTAACAATTGTCCAGAGTTCACAACGTCCTCTGGAAAGAACAGGGAAAGTGGGGAGAGGATCTGTCCAAACCTAAATACAGTCATTTCATCTGACTATTTTTGGAAAGGCATTTTTTTTTGTTTGTTTGCTTGTTCATCCACGTAACACTGACCTATAAATAATTCAAACCCAAACCCTCAACTAACTCTAGGGATGAATCACTGTTGCCTCTATGGAAAAATAAAAAGAGCAAAGAACCTGTTTTAAACCCCTTTTGTCTTTGAATAAGGTCAAATGCTAGGACTGGAGACAAACCTCCTCTTAAATGCAACCAAAGTTTGGTAAAATCCTTTAAAAACCAATATAAAGTATTGATCTAGATCGATCAGATTGTACTAAATCGGTTTGTTATTACAGAAATCAATCCAATTATGAACCAACTTTAAGAGTTTTTTTGCAATATTTATAATATCAGAAATACAATATCTATAATAAATCTTTGTATTTTATTCTCAGTTCCTGAAATATTTCTTGTGCCAAATTGCAAAAGTTTTCTCAAGAGAGAATGTGAGATGCCACGCCCCTTCCCTTTGGGAGACACAGCTGAGTGACGTAAGGGTTTAAAGAGGGAGACAGTAGAAGACTTCAAAGCCAGTCAGGTTTTCAGAGTCTCATCATCTTGAGTCTTCTTGCAATTTGTGAGTCAATGTGATGTGTGTGTGTGTGTGTGTGTGGATGTGCATAAACAGGGTTGTTTAAAGGGTAGGTACCTTTCAAAATATTTGTATTTCTTTAATAAATACGGAAGAAAATAGATTTAGACTTCAATAGTTGAGAATAGTCTAATTGAAAAAATAGGAAGTCTTATAATCTATATTTATAGGTTTTCATATCTGTCATGTTGTCCTTCAAATCAGAAACTGTAGTTTTTACTTCTGGCTCAAAGGACAAGCAATTCTCCATTCAGGTCAATCCAGAACACGCGATTGTTTTGACAGAAAATTACTATAATACGCCCATTTTTGAATGCGAATGCTCCTATTTTACTAATTTGTAGGAAAGATTCTTTGGACTTGAAGGTCAATTCTATATATTTACTCTTTGAAAGACATTCTTGTTCTGTTCAAGTAAATATTACTTTTTTAAATGGAATAGTGAAAAGGAGAAAAAAAAACATGTGCAACGTATTTGTTTCAAAGCAGAAACCTCAGTAAAGCACAGTAGTTCCCTTCGGCCGAGCAAAAAAGCTGTATTATCCTGAAGCACCGCTTTGTATCAACCATGAGGTCAAATTGATTTTTTTGTGCAGATGAACCCACAAAAAACAAAGTGGCAATGTTTTCGTGAATAGAAGCATGTGGCTGTTTGAGAAACGTCACTGATGATTGTCACTTGCATGTGCTAGTCTTAGACTATTCATGACTGTTGAAACTGCTCTCAGAAGAGTACTGGTGTGTAAAATGGTTTGTGAAGGTTTACTGTAGGTGGACTGTTTCCACATTTATTATAATACAGAGCAGAACCAAGTTCTGGCAAACTTTTAATGTCTAGGAGTTTTGTAATTTAAAACAGGACTGATAAACAGTGGTTGTGAACACACAGAGAATGGTTTTAGGTAAGTACAAACACTACCTCGCTCACTCCTTTTTCTTTTCACTTCATTAAAAGTCTTCTCACTTCTCTTTCAATTCCTCCTCATCCACAAGGTCCCATTGCCCCTACGCTTCTGCACCTGCGCATGCTGCCCCAGTCTCTCTCGCTCTTCCTCTGCTCTGTGTCATTCCCTCGCTTACATGCTGTCACTTAGCCCTGCAGTCCATGATGGACAATCCAGTCCAGCCCACCACACATTCAGCATTTTTTATTCATTCTCTTATTCATTTCAGTCACTCCACGTTTTCACTTTGCATTATTTATATTTGCTTTTATAAAAATGATGACATGGAGTCAGCCAAAAAATACAAATACTGTTCATACGTAGACCCGGAGCAAACTGCACACAGTCACACACTTTTGCTTCTTGGTCGCAATGCTGAATGCTGGACCAGGCTAATTTATCTTCAGTCTCAGCTGCACTGAACAAATTGGTGTGGGTCAGGACCTGCTTATTCTTTAGTCCATTGATGAGATAAACAATCATCCTATCTTGCTCTCCATCTCTCTACCTGTCTTTCAGCCGCATCAACTCCCTGTATTAAAAGTGACACTCTCGTTAATCCACATTCAGTCTGCCACTGTGTCTCCTGAACACACCAATCCAGGTATACAGACCTGAGCCAAGAGAGCTCATGAATAGCTAATGGGAAAGACAGAACAACGCTACGACTCACAGAAAATGGTCTTTACACCATCGGCTCCAGTGGCTAACGGTAGGGAGAGATGGGGCAGATTGATTGAACATAAAGACTGAAACAGTAGAGCAGTATGTGCCTGAGAAAAAAGAGCAAATGAGAGAGTGCATGTGTGTATAAGCACGTGTGTGTATGATGGAGAATCGCTTTGTGAATGTTAAAAAAGAGGCAAGAAATGAAAGATACTGTATCAAATTATTGGAAAACAAAAAAAAAACAAAAAAAAAACAAACAAATTCAAGCACAACTCATCTTTAATTGGTGTCTGAAAGGATGATTGCCAAACATAAAAGGGATCATGGGAAGAAAACATTAAAAATGTATTTTAAAGAAGCTTTAACCCCCATATGGCCTCTTTGATTTATGCTTTATGTGAGTAAAGATGCCCTGACTTGAAAAAAAGGTGAAGAATCATGAAGAAACGCACATATATCCATACCTATGTAAATATCGATTGATGAGCACCACAAAAGTGCTTATCACAACATCTAGTCAGTTATTCTATCCTCTTCCAGCACAGTTTTTTCCATCTTTGTCTATGTTTTTAAATATCCAAGTAAAATGTCTACACGTCTTTTCTTAAATTTTCTAATATGATATTGTATATATGTTGTTTTTTGTTTTTAAGTTAGGGGAGAGCTCAAAAAGTACATTTATGTCCACTCTCCTAAATGCAGAAGAGTTGCCATGGCAATTGACTCTTTGCAATGACATAGTGAGACAAAAGAAAACGTCTGGCATTCCTGAGGCTTTTACTAATTTTTGTAGTATCATAAATAGTATCATGAGTATCATAAATATTGAGATGACAACTTTAGCATTAAAAAAATAATTAAAACCAATCCTTCTGTTAGGGGAGGTCAGGCAATAAAAAGGTATAGGAAGTGAAAAGAAAGGTGGATGTTATGGTGGTGCAAAGTATAGCAGCTGTTTCTAATACTGGAAGCCTCTTTGGATACAAACTCCAAATATCACTTTGATGAAGGCTAGGCCTAATTAATCAAGCTAATCAGCAGGGTGCCTGGCAACAAGCCCTCCTCCTGTGCAGCAGTCTCTTCATGACTGGGGCTTTACAGTAAACGCCTCACAGAGATAAGATATTATAGCTTTTTGTCCTTTTTTTAGCCTTCAGACATTCATTAATTTATTCACTCATTGACCAGCGGAAATAGTTTTTTTTTTTTAATTTTTTTAAAAGAATTTTAGAATCTGTTCAAAAAAAAAAAAACAACTCTGGAAGCTAAACTTCATACAGACTTTGTTCAGAGGCATATGGAATGAAGCATGACTTGTGGAAACATGAACAGTGGTCAACTAACCAGTATTCACAATATAATTGAGGAAAAAAAGGATTTTTGTGCACTTGATGAAAAGCTAAAACTGACCATAATGACTGTTAATGAATGCAAAAAAGGCATAATTTTAAGGTATGGGATATCATTGATTTTTTTGGAAATCAAAAAAAAATGTTGTAATTAAAAACCATGAAGGTCCAGAAGATAAAATATGAAGGCCATTAAATTATTAAATAAAAGTGTCATTAATTATTTAAAATTGGCATGAAATAAAAAGAAAATTGGAACTCAACGAATAAATGTTTAAAAATGTGTGGCATTAAAATATTACAATTGTCATTAAAAAGCACATTTAAATATGTAATGACATATTTATGTATTTCATGGCCAGTGCAGGATGAAAGAAACAAATCCAAATAAATATATTTAATATGAAAATACAAAATAATTGTGTCATTAATGATTTAAAATTGGCAAAAATAATTAAAAGTATCATTACATGTTTCGATATTTCCTTAAATTTTAATTTTAAAAATGATTTAAGACACGTATTTATTTCATGATTTAATGAATAATTCATGGCCAGATAACGCATTTCATTGCGTTATCTGTCAAACTGCTTAGTCAAACTCAGAGGGCATGTCTAACTCAGAAATGTATTAAAGTTTTTAAGGTTTTGTCAGCCTGGCACCTCACACAAATACACGATGTAAACATTGTATTGATGAAACCTAGAACTTTCGTGAGGGCTGCTCAGTCAAATTCAAATCCTTCTCCGTCCACATCCGCAGGCACATTGCGGTGTTGCCTACTTCCTCACGGAGGTTCGACGCTTGTCTGGCCCTGAACCAGGATTCACCAATTACCTATGGCTGCAGTGTGCAGTTTGGGTTTATGTGCGGGAGAATGGGCGTCGAATGTGTTTTTATGACATTTTTCATTAATTCATGAAATTATTCAATAAATCATGAAATACGCATTTCTAAAATCGTTTAAAATTGAAATTTAATGAAATATTGGCACATTTAATTACACCTATTTTTTTATATTCAATTCTAAATAATTAATGACACATTTATTTAATCATTTCATATTAAATATATTTATTTAAATTAGTCGATTTAAGCCCACACTGTCCATAAAACGCTTCAATATGTCATTAAATAATGAAATGTGCTTTTTAATGGCTATTTCAATGCCACATATAAATAAACATTTATTTATTGATTTCCAGTCCTATTTATTTAATGTCAATTTTTAATAATAATTACACATTTGTTTAATATTTTTTATATTCATAACATTTATTTTAATTTGTCTCTTCCATTCCACACTGGCCATGAAATAGTTGTTTAGATGTGCTTTTTAATGGCAATTTTAATATTACTTCTGGACCTCGATAAAAAACATGCATAAACAATTAGTTACTTTTAATCTTCTTCTGTGTCAACATTGCTTTTGTCCAAAACTAATTGAGTATGAAGAAAAGAGGATTTAGATTAAAAAAACATTTTAAACCAAAAACAAAATAAATAAAACTACTGTTTTGTAAATGTTTCTTGAAGCAGGTTATTTATCATATTTAAGAAGTTGTTTTCAAATGCATACAACATTTTTTAAGCATATTTCATCTTTAAATAACTATATAATATCAAGTAAAAATAAATAAATGTTAAAATATGTTATACGCAACTTTACAGTTTTACAGAAACATAAATATAGACAGAACAAACTGATAAAACAACCTTCAAAGGAGAGAACCTTTTTAAAATGAAGCATTCTTATTCATTTGGTTTCACTCTCTGAGCACAAACTTGCTTTTCCCAAACAACAGACCAAACATTTTCAGCAAAAACTAAAGATTCCTGATAAAAGAGAAAGCAATGCTATCTGACATGGTACTGGACTGCTGCCTCCATTTTCTGTCTGATGAAAGGCTTTGTGTTTTGCACTTTACAGAGCTGTGGCTTTTTTATCCACAGAGGTCAAACGCAGCCACAGGAAGAGTTTCATAAACACAATACTTTGTCAGACTAGTAGGATGAAACCCAGATATGGCAAAGTCATAAAGCCATTTCTTCACAGCATAAACAATACTCTTCATGCAGAGATATTTCATGGCTCCTCTCTGCGCATTTTTATAAAGCAATGATGTCAACTAGGGAGGTACCGATCAAGTTTTTTTTTTTTTTTTTGGCTCGATCTGATTCATTTGATTCTGAGCATCTGCCAATCCTAGGGGGCAGTTGATGTTGAAATGACGTCAAATCAACACCAAAGCTCAACATAAAATTGATGTCAAAAAACAAGTTTGATGTGCAAATCAAACTGACGTCAAAACTTTAATATCAGTTTCACATCTTGAAATTTACCCATTTTTAACATCATGTGAACTTAAAATGGGCCAAAATTTCTAATGTTTGTGTATTTCCCACACGAAAACAATGATATGAAAACAAAAGTTAAAATAACATTGTCCATTAATTGGATCAAATATCAACCCAATTTTACCATCAAGCTGACATCAAGATGATCGCTTAGATACTGAGTCTTGATCCGATATTTTTGTAAAACATTTAAAAAATGAACAAATTTAATAAACAGATTCAGGTTGTCCCAAATCTTTAATTCACTAACATTTTTTTGTCATTCAACACTTAAAGAGAGCACTTCTGTGAAGTAGATTGAACAATCGTGTATAGTATACCTTTTACCAATGAAAAAAAAATATTATCTAATAAATATCGGTGATAATTAGTCATGTGTGAGAAAGTTTAGTGAGTTTAGCTTTAATATCGTCCGAACTGTTAAACCATTTTCAACCAAATGTGATTAATATTCATTCAAAATTATTAAAAATTAATGATGACTCTGTTGTAGCATAAATATGATGATGAGCATTCATGACTAGCTGATATCATTAGAACCATGTTATTTGTTATTTATTTACTTATTATCAAAATGGTGGTATTCTTTTTTAAC
The DNA here is from genome assembly GCA_014656515.1 of Oryzias celebensis. Taxonomy (NCBI): domain Eukaryota; kingdom Metazoa; phylum Chordata; class Actinopteri; order Beloniformes; family Adrianichthyidae; genus Oryzias; species Oryzias celebensis. The sequence continues at coordinate 23,633,014 of BNCR01000001.1, read as the reverse complement.
CTATTAAAACATCACATTTTGAGTCTTATTACCATAGTAGTTAATTTTATGAGCTTTTATTTCTCTATAAAATAAATAAAAAGGCATATCAACCAAGAGCTCAGGTCTTAAGGAGTTAAATCAAGGAACTAGCACAGCTGACTCTGTCGGCAGCACAGAGCTTAATAATAAAAAGAAACAAATAACCTGTTTTTTTATTGAAATGCGTTTATAGATTGCTGTTTGTGTTAAGACAGGCCAACAGAGATATTTGCTGTCAGTTCAAAACGTTTTTTAAAAGAGTTATTGATCCCGGAAGTCCAAATCTCTGAACATCTTGCCCGCTTGACTGAACTGTTTTTGTTAGCTTCCTGCTTGAACTGCTGCTGTATTCTGCTGCCCTTTACGGCAATAAAATGATATGATCCGTTCATGACATGCAGACTTCTAGTGGAGTATTTTTCTAGAATAATAGGCTTGAAATATAAAGGTCTGGTCCTAATAATAATAAATTAAATATCCGATACTGATCGAGTCATCAACCACGTGAGCGGACACAATTTTCAATCATGTGATTGGATCTGGACATACCTGATTTCAACTAAAATCCTATCAACGAACAATGCGTGTGAACTCCACAAATGTCTCAATCACATTACCATGTGTGCTAAAGGCATGAAGATGAGTGAAAACAAAGAAATAAAAACGTAAAGTCTTTGTTCTCTGCAGATCCAACACTGTTAGAAAAAAACTTAAACACTCCCCATTATTTTGTACTGTCACTTAACAGGCGCTCTTACATTTAAGGCTACTTGATCTAAATGAGATAGTTTCTTAGGATAGGTGTGAACTTTGTTGAGGATCAAACAGGTTAATGGTGGTCCACCAAAAACAAAAGGTTCTGGATTTATTGCAAAGGGAAGGGAACCTTGTTGCTTGTGAGCTGGGCATTCTGGGTAAATAAAACCAGCGCCAGACAAGGAAGTGTTTTTAAATGCCATATCAGAAGATGTGAAGAAGTGAGCAGTCGCTGCCACTCGTTTATAACTATATGATAACAAACATAATCTAATATCTGGATAATTCTTCTCATGATTTTGTCCACTGTATAAAAAGAACTTATGCTAGAGCAGATTTCTTTTTCTGAACCAACTAAACAAGAAAAGGAAAGTGTTGAGAGTTCCCCATCCAATTGAACTAAATCCTCAAGACTTTCGTGGCCTAAAAATAATTCATGTTTAAATGATTTTGCTTGCTTCACACTTGTCTTTACAGAAGAGCACCATTTTAGCTTTTTGTGAGAACTCAAAAGCCGACTAAAATGTTTGATCTGTTACTTACATCGCAGCGATAACTCAAATACGATACTTTATCTTCAGGATTTCATGGGTAACTCAAAAGTAACCAGATACCAAAGTACTCTTGCTGCAAATATCATAAGCCTTACTATGTGTATTTCTAAAAGCTTGCTTGAGGAGTTTGGGGGAAATACTGTTTCCTCGTCAAATGCAATTTTGAATTTTACTTTATAAGCTTACAAATCAATTTGTACTCAATGTTTACATGTACCCTTGCTGTAAACCAGACCTGCTTGCAATTCTATTCATATATATATATATATATATATATATATATATATATATATATGTTACACACACACACACACACATAGTCATAGGTAGCCCTCCTTTGGTGACAGCAACACATGATTTCTGTGACCTCTACTCAGCAGGTACCTGTGAAGCAATATCCAAACACCACTCTCTTGGGACCGCCATCCAGAAGCAGGTAATAAGCTGCACTCTGACTGTGAATGTTAGGGTGCAGGCGGGACAAAGATAGATGGTAGGGTAGAAATACATCACACAAACACAAACTATCCACAAGCACACAAAAAGTACAGTAAGACACACACAAGTAGCCTTTTGCTTTTGCTATTCTGCAAAGATTTACTCATAGCATTGAATTTGTATTTGTAGTACACAGATTTACAGTGTGAACCCTTATGGATATGAAGTAATTTGCTTGTACTTATTTGTAATTATGAACTTAAGTTGTCCAAATATTTTTAAACTTTTCATTTTAATTCCTAACTTCAACAGTTTAGACTAGATTTGATCAGGTTCTGTCATTTTGATGACAGCATAGACTTACAGAAACATTTATGAATTTCTTCCACAGAAACACAAATAGCCAACAACACATCAACAGGGTTTTATAAACGCAATAACATTCAGACATCTAAACTCTTCCCCACTGGCCTGATGAACATGCCATGACGAGAGATGGTCCACACTGTGACAGCTGAGCTCATCCAATACACTTGCTCCCATTTGCAAAAAGAACAAAAGTAAACTCAATGTATTTGTATGGATTAATAGGAAAGTACGTTTTACTAACACATGTCTATGTCATGTGCAAGTTTGTTCACTTTTCCCATGAAAACATGCCTATACTTGTGTCTGTGTATGTCTGTGTGTGGCAGGATCAAATGAAGGCTTTGTCGAATTCTTATTCATCATAACTATGATGTTGTGATGTTCTAGCCTGAGGGCTCTGCAGCGTAAAGCAATTTCCTTCTCGTTACACTGGGCGTATATTAACCCCCAGTAAACGTCAAACGCACAAACACTGACTCAGATACACACGCATAGCCCCGCTCTCTTGAAATGTATCTGTCATGTCAAGTATAGGAGAGACTACTCTCTTGTGCAATTTCTTTATCAAATGCCTATGAACTTCTTATCAGAATGCCAGTCTAAATGTAAGTTGTTTGACACCTCTGAACAGTCTGTAAAGGCACATTCAGGCTGACACCTGATGTACTTATACCACCTGTTGATGTTGTAACGACTCCATCTGCTATACCTTGTTCTTGTCAGTTACAAATAGGATTTAAAAGATAAGAACTGGGCATTCCATTAAAGTCTGCCCGACAGCACAATGCTACAGAGGTGTTGCTAAATCGTTTATATCATCAGGACCAGAAAAAAACAGGAATTCCTAAAATAGGAACAACACAGATGTGCTACATGCCTGCCATTCCTCAAAAATTAGAGGAAAAAAGCCAGTACGGTGTTTATAGCAATCTCTCTACTTCTATTGTTCTTAGGAATGACCAAACCATAATGAAATTTAAAAGAACAATAATAAAAGAGGGAACAGAATCGCTTTCATTTAAAATGTCATATCTTAAAGTTACAACTTTAGGCTGAAATACATATGAGCAAGAATGACCTTCATACTGAATAATATTTTTGCAGTTTCAAGATGTTATTTCAGTGGATTTAGTCATTCAAACTAGTACTTGTAGTAAATGTAGTTTTCATTTGTCAAATTGATAAGTGAATTTCCCTCTAAAACAATTTGGAAACAATTAACTGTTTTATTACTAAATAAAATACGTTTTGAAATAACAATATCGATCAAAATCAAATTAATCCTAGAATTTTATCCATACTCTGTCCTATGTCCTATTATTTGTGTTTTACATTTGCGTGGGTGTGCGTGTGTTAGTTTTAAAGGCCCACTTGATGAAAAGTGTTTTTTGTATTTTTTTTATTTTATTGTAGCATTTACCATGATGGAGGACATGTACAAAGACAATAACGCTTAAAATTGCACTTCTGAGTATTTCTTTATTTAAATTGTTGTGAATAAGGGAAATACACGAAAATATTGTGTGAATCACAGCAGAGACAGATGCTACAGTCAACGGCCCACAAGCTTCCTGCTTTGTTCCTTCCTGATGCAATCACTTGCAGACAAAAAAAAAGACCCTTGTATACGTCTTCATTTTCTATTTCTGAGCTGACATCTGACTCAAAACTGTACGTTGGATAGCTCTGATATTGCTCACTATTTTTGTTACACCTGTAATGTTAGCTTGGGGTTGTGAGGGGCTGTAAGCCATCAAGAGAGAGTGTAAACAAAAGGGAGATGAAAAATGGGGACAGGCTTACTCTGCGCCAACAGCCCCGCCCACAACTCAAAGGCCAATTTCTAATCAACTCCTGCTGCTCTGAAGAAAATATGTTCTAGAAAATGACACAGGTTTTTAGATTTTGGCTAGAAATTTCATAACTATGATTAAAAGACCACTTGGAACACTTCAAAATATATCAAAAGTAGTGCTGTCAGGCAACAAACATTTTTTTGCGAATTATTACATGATTTTCCATAGTTATCTCGCAATTGATCGCAAATTAATCACAAAGTGATATGTTGCTTTTTTGTAGATAAAAGAATGTGTAGTTGACAAGTATTTAGCAGTTTTACATTGTTTATAAGAACAAAAATAGCAGAAATGCATTGTTTTAATTAGAAATACTTAATTTTTGTAACATTGTATTGAGAAAAGCTTTCTGAATAAAAAATTGCTGAAACATTGATTGGGTCATTGATTGGTCTGCAAGATGAAGCTATCCATTTAGCTTGCTCGTTGTTCAGGCCGTCAGAGGTTTTTGCTATCCAGCATCATCTGCTTTGCATGGGAAGGCTGAGCCGAGGTCCCTGGGAGAGCGGTATGTTTGGCTAGCAGGTGGTACTTCAAACTTGACGTGCTGCGATGATAACTTATCTCACACCGGCAGTAAATACAAATCACTTTAGTTTTGCCAAGAAAAACATCTGGCATGGTCTTAGAAAAAAACTTGCCATTTAGGAGTCCTTTCTCAGTGTCCATTTCTGCCTAGACCTTCTGTACCGTGGTATGGAAAGATGTGAGTGACAAAACTCAAAATGTGCAATTAATGCTTTCCAAAAATTGTATTTTGTATTTAATGTATATTGAGTAAACGCATTTTTAACGTGACAAAACTGACAGCCTTAATCAAATGATGATTAAAGTGGGTCTTTTAGTTAAAAAACTTAATTTTTAGATTAACTTTGTTATATAAATCTTAAGTTACCCTTGAGGGTATTTTAATTAAAATATGATAAGTAAACTTAATACAGCAAGACTTTATATTAGTCATATTTATTTGCTGTCATAACATGTATGTAATCTCATTAGTTGAAGATAAGATGAAGATAATTTAAAGACCTATATTTGCTCTAAAAGCATATACAGCTCTATACAAATGCCCTTTTCTTGTTTCTCAAGAGTTCTTGTAAAAAAGGGGGGAAAAGGTCTGGCTTTTATTTTAGCAGTTTTTTAATAATAACTTCTCTACAGCTGTGTTATAGGAAGCTTAAGCTGCAGTCTTGCATCACACCCTTCCCACAGTAGGAAGGCTTGATTTGTCTCCTGAAAAAAAAAACTGTCAAGAAAGTCTGTATTCAACCAAGAGCCTCTTTTTAACTGACCTCTGCGAGTATGGTTTCTAGTTGAGTTGGCATCCTGCTACTAAGACCGAGACTGCGTCAACACAATTCACTGAAGGTCGGCTAACTCGCTGCATCCAGAGCTTCATAAAAGCTCTTAAATTTAAGCACTCCTCAATTTTTGTTTGAGCCAGCCTCTTTGGATTTATCCATCCCCCAGGAACTATTACAGGGTGATTATCTACTCCCAGCGACCATTGACCATCCACCTTTCCAGGATGAGTGCCTCCCTGTCCTGTCACTAACCTTCTTTAACACCCTCTTCCATCCAGGGTTATCTGTCTTTAGTGTCTGTTTTTATCGCCTCTGTAGACTCATTCTTATCCATCAATCCTCAACATCAACCTCACATCTTCTTAGCCATTTTTTGATTTTACAGTAAATTATAATTTAAATGTGATCATTAAACATGTAATAAGAAGTAATAAATAAACTAGATTAAAAGTTATCTATCTATGAATACAACTTTTTCCTCAGCCCCCTGGAAACATGCTGTTCAACTGATAGCGGGTGTACCTTTTCCTTCACGCTATTTATCTTTCCTGTGCTGCTCTCCACCGTGTGTTCTGCACTGTTCAGCTCTTCCTGTACAAACTCTTTCATGTTTGTGCTGTACATGCACTGCTGAAAAAAAGGTTACCCTCTGAATTGCGCTAGGCAAACAGGAAAAGGGCTCTCACTAGGAAAGAACAGCAGCAACAAATATGCTTTATTTGGCAACAGGTTAGGTCAGATGAATATCTAAGTGTACGAAAAAGTACTGTTTTAAATAAGTATCTTTAGAAAATGCAACACAGAATGGTAACCGTCTCTGCAACTAAATGTGTGGAAATGTTTTATTATTATTGATGTTGTCTTTAATAGTCTGTTCAAAGTTTTCATGGATATTGAAAAAAAAATTCATTTCCCCCAAATCCATTGTGACTCATCTAACCCTGTACCAATATCCTTCCTCTGCCAGTTTGTGTGCACTGCTAATACTTGTGTGCATCTTCTCATGTGCTGAGAAGTGTGTGCAGAGACTCCAATTTGCTATTATATCTGACAGCACCTCTCTAATTCCCAAAGAAGGCAGAGTAGTGTGTAGGAGGGAATTACTACCCTTACGCACCAGCCAAGCTGATTATCTATTGACTGGTCTAAACCGTGTAAAGGCTCACTGTGACTATATGCTCGCGCATGTTATACACATATGAACACACCTGCATTGGACTGACACAACTGTGACACCCCGTTTGTCTTACCGTACAATAATTATCTCAGATCTATAGACATAAATACAAACATTTACCAGCTGGATTCATTAGAGAAGATTTGACAACCACAATAGTCAATACTGTGTACTGGAAATGACATCACTAGCAGACATTAATCTGGCTTTAAGATGAACTAATCCAGATGACACTAACCTATTCGTAGTAGCCGGTTGTTTGAATAACACCTAAAAATGAAGATATTAACAATGTGCTCTTGACAGTTTGTCCACTTCTGCAAGCATCCTTCTGTCAGCTCATTTGTTTTTATCAACCCTTTAAAGCTAATCAGGAAAGGCTGATTATTCAGAGCAAAAAAGAGGACATGGGAAATAAAAACCAGATTGGTATTAAAAATAATAGTTCATAGCCATGTTTATGCCTTAGTGCATATTGCAACTTTTGTGTAGTTGCCAGCCAAAGACAGCGTGGGGGATTGAGAAAAGAAAACAGTGAAAAAAAAACTGCAATCAGTTTAAATCACCGTCCCAATCATTATCTTTCTCACTTCCATTATGCCTGGTTGTGATACAAACACAAAAACATGCTCTGTTGAAACAGACCTTCTATTTTTCTATTTTCTATATTATCGTTTTTTTTACTATAAGGCAGGGAATGAATATATGAGGGAATTTTCATTTTTTAAACTGCAATGAAAAAAAAGGTTAAAAAAAAGTTGCCAAATTAAGGTGTTAGTTAAAGCATCAAAGGAAAAGTCATTGGGCTTAGCTACTAACTTATGCTAAGTTTTCAGTGAACTTACTGACAGTCTGACACTGTCCCCTCTATCAATATCTTCATCCTTCATGTCTGGGCACATACAAGAAAAAGTAAGCAGCAACACATCAATTGAAAAGCATCACTGTAACAGGATAAATATTAAAAAATGGCGCCCACGGAGATAAATCTGAGGAAAGCAGGTAGATGTTAAAGAAACAAAAGAGGGAGAGAAGAGTTGAATAAGAATGAAGATGAGCATTGACAAATGGTGAATCAGAGGGGATCAAAAGTTTATCTATTTTTGTAATAGTCTGTGACTATGCCCCAAAACTCCAACACATATTTATTTGTACCACAATCTTTTACTCCTAAATGAAAAACTGAACATTTAGAAGAAAAAAATGAGAAGAGAGAAAAGAAGGTCCAATTTCTGACAAAAGGGAGACAGAACAGAGCAAAAGCTGGAGGTGCAGGGCAAACAAACCCTCTGAATGTAAAAGGTTAAAATAATAAACCTTTTATTTTGAAGTCATCTCTCATGCACACAAAATTGTGTCCAACCAGAGACACAAATGCACGGGCCCTCTGGATTCAATCACAGTACCTGCCATTACGCTGGGAACCCGCAATGAATCATGGGATTGATGATGCGCCCTTGCAAGGGGACAAGTAATTTCTACTGGCCAGGAGATGAGAGGAGGAAGGAATGGGTGTAAGAGTGAAGGAAAGACAGAAAACGAGTCGGGGAGAGTTCACAGAATTCATTGTAGCATCTGATGGCCTAAAGTCTGCCCTTCTTCTTCTGTCCCTGTTACCTCTCTCAATGACTTGCTAACAAGAACACAGAACCCTGCATGGTGGAAAAGACGAGTAATAGGAGGGAGTGGAGGATGAGGTTTATAGCAGATGAAAACTCCATACATCATTCACACTCTTTCTCTAGTGGGAGTGTGTGCTTGGTACAGAGGGCTTGTACGAATCTGAACAAAAAAGATAAATTCTCCATGTCCTCATTTTGGCACCAAGTTCTTCTTTTACTGCTGTGAAAGAAATAAAAATTCAGCACAACACCATGGAATCCTCTTATATATGCAGACCAATATCTCCCAATTTTGGGGTGTACACGCGTACATGCAAACCCCCTTAACACACAAACTTGTGAAGAGTTTTAAATCCTTTTTTCCTTGAATCCCAGGCAGCAGACCTGTGCCTTCCTGTGTGGATTAGTGTAAGAGAGGAAAAAAATTAGAATGATGGAAGCAAAAAAAAACCTTAAGGGTGAAGAAAGCAAGCATAAAAGTAAGTTTCTGTACAAAAAGATGCAACAAAATGTACACTTAAGTTACAAAATGAAGGACCTGGTGCATTAAGACTGTAGATTAGGAGTGGGTACTACTTATTTCTAGAGAGCATTTCAAAGCAAAACAGAAGTAACTATGAGTTCAAGCAGAAAAGCTATGCCACTTAGAAAGTCCTATCACACTGTTTACTGTTGAAAAACATTTGGAGACAATTTTTTAAAGCTTTATGTGTTCACCTGAAAGTTATACAGTGATTGTCACTTCATTTGGAGATCTGAGAAATTAAATTAGATCCAAATTCATCCATTCTGTAGAATTTTTTAAAATATTTTTTTAATGCCAGATCTGTTGCCAGTGATACGAATTAACATGCACTCTTTAAACTACCATTAATTCTTCGATCATTTGCATAATTAACATAGTTCTAAAAGATTCTAAAAGTGGATCAAAGCAGCTTCGTGCCAGTATGCAACACTGAATGGTATTTTGATTAATGCAGATCTTTGCGCTAACATTGCAAAACCTAACAGAAGCAAAGTGTTGGATATTATTGCGCAAAAAATGCTTTTTCAGTGACTCTTTAAAGGGCCCATATCATGCTATTTTTAAACCTTTCAGAGTAAACTATTTACTCCATATGTAATAAAATGTTACCTTTGGAACACTAAAAAACAAATGTTTTGGAAATATGATTTATTTTTGTGAACTCTTTCTAATCTGGAAGTAAGACAACTCTATCTCTAAGGCACCGCCTTTTACATTTGTGGGTGCCGCCCATTTCATGGAGTCAACTTAGAGCCGGCATCTGCAGCATGTGTGCATCTCGCCCATGAAAGCAAACACCTGAACGTTGCAAATAAGAATGCATATACTGTAGCGTATATCTTCCAAATGAGTCCTGTCTCTTGTTGGTGTTAGTTTCCGATACCCTCCAGCTCTTACAGGTGTTCATTACTGTTAGACGCTTGTCTCCAATAGTGGCCGGGCTCCTTAAAAATCCACCCATGTTCCCCAGGTTGTGCAGACGCCGTGTTTCTATGGTATTTGTGCTGTGAGCAATGTAGCAAAGGCCAAGAAATGCTCGTACTATTTAGCATTTAAACTTTGTACAGTAGAATACGCCAAAGAACATTCTGGTTAGGAATCAACACAGAACTGCTTGGGGGGGTTTTCGTGAAGAATTAACATTATAATACACTTAAAAGCTCAAAAAAAGTGGTTTTTGCAAGATATAGGCCCTTTAAGCTAATAGCAGGCATTTTCTTATCTAACTTACTATTTTAAAAGAGTACCGTTGCCTGCCAATATGCTGGTTTGCCCAGTCGTTCCCTCATAAGGGTTAGGTTGCATGTGTGAAGTTGTTTTTCTAAACACAGCAACTCTCCACCTACATGGTCTGTTACTTTCACAAGATACATCTGCTTGACAGGAAGATTTTTTTTTTTTTACCCAAAACAAAAGAAGCCAAGACGCAAACGATGAAACCAGAGACAAAAAACAACAGAGCCCTCCTGAGAGACAACATTTTTTCTAAAAAAAAGCTGGATGCCTTCCTGTGACTGCATTGTGCTGATGAGTCGGGGGAGATCCACCTGTCCACGCACGGCTGGAGGAAAAGATTCTTGTTTCTCCACGTACTAACTGAAAGCCATTACAACATGCAGAGAGTCATTTTATTTGTTCGATTACTTGCTTCCTACAATCTCTCTAACACAAACATTGACTTAACAAAGAGGAGATAGCCATGTTGCGGCCCCACACATGAAAAGACTGGCAGGGACTGATTAATGCGCCGCTGAGCCTCGGACAGCTGGCATGCTGAACATAATTGAGTTTCTAAATGCAATATTTTGAGACTGTTGCAAAAAAGTTTGTCTGGTCAGAGAGATGATTTTTATGAATAAAATAATCCCCACATCATATAATTAACAAAGTAAATTGTCCTTTACCAAATTTTGAAAACCCTGTGTGAAGACTGCATGCATTAATCATTTCAGTATTGCTGTGTTCTGTTTAGAAAAAATAAAAAGAGCAGACTATATTCCAAAGGGGTAATATGCCATGCCAATACCTTTCCACTCATACACCCCCACACACAATATGCAGTAAATAATGAGCTGTCTCCTCTTGCTCTCTCTGTCCAGTAATGCACCTATCATAAAACCCACACACTCTTTTGCGAAAGTACCATGAAATGCACTTCTAAATGCATATTAGCGCATCCAGTCACATGCACACGCGAGTGCTGGGGTCTGTGTGCAAGTGCTTCATACATGAACCAAACAAAAATATACACACCACTATAGATTCTGCTGTCAGTGATGGCTGTTATGATTACTCACAAACATTTGCTCTACTCATCAGTGGGCAGAAAATGTCAATACTAATTGTCATTAACTAAATGACAGCAAATTAACTGTTTGGTTTTCTGAATCTTGGTGCCAGCAAACCAGGAAAATTTTAAAAAAATCATCCGACAAGTTTCTCTAAACATTGCATTAAACATTTCCAGTGACTCAGAATCCTTTCAGATCTCCTCTGCATTCGGTTTAGGGAAGACTCATAGAAAGCCCAGTGACCTTTTGCTGGTAAAATGACAATCCTGTAGACACTTCAGGCTACACTGCTCCAATACCCACTTTGTCAAGCAGTGACATCTTGACACAATAATCAGTACAAACTAGGTTCCACTAAAGTTTCAGTGACAGAGACGGCAAATGTGTCTGCCTGCAGAGTTAATTTCAGGGTATGTCACTTTGTTTCTTCCTTTTTTAATGGCTCCAAAAGAATCATACAAGCACACAAATCACCACGAGGCAAGTAAAACAAAAATACAATTCAAGATTTTTTTATGTGTGCTATAATTGTCCAAAAGAAAAGCATGCTGCTTTCACAGCTTTACTTCAATTACTTTGCTCTGACTCATTTGATGAGTGTAGAAAGATTTTTTTTATCTGTCAGTTTACTTTCTTTTTACACATTTATATATCTTCATAACTGAATGACCAAAAATAGTTATCCCTACTGTAGCCTTTACAAAGTGCAAGAGTATTTTAAAATGCTATGGATAGATTAGGCATATTCTTTCAATTTTTTATCTTTTTCTTACCAGTAATGTTTGACAAATTTTATAAAATCAATTAACTAAAACTACTTTTACAGAGAATATTTTATGCTTAAAACTTGTAATTTTATTTTCCTTGTTGAGGTAGCTCTTTTAAACCCTTGATAAGTGGACACAGAATATAAAAAGAGAAGCAGCAGGTCTAAAGGTGCACACACAAACGTGATTCGCATGGCAAAGGCGGCCAGTAAAGTCAGTGGTTTTGGAAAGTCTGGAAACAGCATGAATTGAGGGACACGGCGCAAATTCATCAGTGTGCGTGGCGAGACAGAGTAAAAAAAATCTAAACTCTGGGGAGGTCGCCACGTCTGTGTCAACCAATCAGGGACACATCTTTGGGCACGTGACAGTTTCAGTGACAGCGCGTAGAATACACATCCAATATGGTGGATCAGATCTCCTGAACTTCCATTCATTTTCCTAACCTGAAGTATCCCTTTCGTTACAGCGGGGTTCCTGAACCCATCCCGCTACTGTTGGGCGACAGTCTGCTTTAAACACGGTCAGAGAGAGATGGAAACACTGTGGAAGCGGCCGTCATCCAGACACAGCGGGACTGAAGCTCACTAAACCCAGAGAACCTCCAAATCAGGGGTGATCACACTTTTTTGGCAATAAATGCATACGTTTTTAGGATCAGCACATGGTTTTCTATAAACTAGGAGTTTTAGTGAAATTTATCAATTTTAAGAGCGAGGGTTCTTGTTCAAACACTTTTCAGTGTCACACAGAAAACATTTTTAAGATTGAGTCCATCTATGCCGCTCCACTTTAAAATCTTCAAGCCACGGCATTAAAGGAACGCTTCGAGTCACTGCCTGTTGAAGAACTCCTCTACAGCAAGCGTTAAACACCTGACTGATGTCTGAGATGCTCCACAGTAAACAGATAACCTCTTTTGCTGAGTCACTGCCTCATTTGAGCAGTAGGTCAATCTTTACAGCAAATAAGCAAAAAACAATATTGCCACTAGCTTACAGAGCAAGCTTAACATAACAATCTTGGTTGGGTGTGTGTGTGTGTGCGTGTGTGTGTGTGTGTGCGTGTGTGTGTGTGTGCGTGTGTGCGTGTGTGTGTGTGTGTGCGTGTGTGTGTGCGTGCGTGTGTGTGTGCGTGTGTGTGTGCGTGTGTGTGTGCGTGTGTGTGTGCGTGTGTGCGTGCGTGTGTGCGCGTGTGTGTGTGCGTGTGTGTGTGTGTGTGTGTGTGTGTGTGTGTGCGTGTGTGCGTGTGTGCGTGTGTGTGTGCGTGTGTGCGTGTGTGTGCGTGTGTGCGTGTGTGCGTGTGTGCGTGTGTGCGTGTGCGTGTGTGCGTGTGTGCGTGCGTGTGTGCGTGCGTGTGTGTGCGTGTGTGTGTGCGTGTGTGTGTGTGTGTGTGTGTGTGTGTGCGTGTGTGTGTGTGTGTGCGCAGTGGTTAGCGCTCTTGCCTCACAGCAAGAAGGCCCCTGGTTCAAGTCCTGGCTCGGGGACCTGAAACAGCATCACCACTGGGGGACCTTTCTGTGTGGAGTTTGCATGTTCTACCCATGCATGCATAGGTTTTCTCCAGGAACTCCAGCTTCCTCTCACCATCCAAGAACATGCTTCATTGGTTAATTGGTCAATCTAAATTGTCCCTTGGTGTGAATGTGAGAGTGTTTCCTGCATTCGCCCACAAGTGGCCAGGTTAGGCTCTGTGACCCCGAAAGGGACAAAGCAGGTTTAGAAAATTAATTAATATTTTTTGTTTAGACCACACAACAGAAGTTATCATGGAAAGTTAAAATCTGTATTGCATCGTGTTGGTATGTAAAGGACGTTTTGTTGCCAAGGAATAAATGTATTGCACACATAAATATGTATTATCTAATTTTACTTCTACCTTGTTTGCAACTTTTGCTTGTTTGTCATTTTGTGGTCACCAATTAATTCAACCAAATAGGTTTATTAAATTCAATTAAGAAATACAACTTTTAAACAATATCATTTTTAATTGAAAAAAATAGGTTGTAAAAATCCAAAAAACAACCTAGGAATGTTCTCAAAATGTGTATTTTATCTTAATACGTATAACACTAAGATAAAAATAGTTTTTTATTGCACTCAAATGTCCTAATTGAATCAACTGTTACAATTTTGAGGCAGCATGGCGGTTATTAAATTTGACAGTCTATAAGGTGTATTTATTGTGGGTTTTTTTCTTATGATAGATGGAAAAAACTGTGCTACTATGACGCCAACTTGTGCTTTTTTAGAGAGAGATACACAATTATGGCAACATTTCTAATCAAAATGACTATGCTAATGTTGCAATGGTAATTATAAATTATGTTTATGACTCTTGGGGAAGTAGAGGACAGCAGCTGCTCAGCCAGCTGAAAAGCAGAGACAAACAATGGACAGTGTTTCGCATAAAAGGCCAGTGATGTCAGGTCCCTTCATGACCTGTAAATGCAGGCAAACCAATATTATTTTATTTGATTACATGCCAGGGTGTTGCACTGTAATTCTAAGAAAATGTGTGCAATTGTGCTCACATAAAAAAACATCAATGCTCAGAATTCATTTTTTTCTACAGTAAAAACACTCAACTGTAAAGACACTCACCTGGTAAATCATTGTCCAATCACAGAGCATCAAGGATGAGGAAGGAGAGCAAAGGTCATGAAAAGCGAAAAAAAAGAGGGAACATTATTAGTTGTTTTTGCAATGTGAAATAAGTCATTTAAAAAACAGTGTGAGCGTTATAAAAAGTATAAATAAATAGTATTAATAAAAAGTAAAAATATATTATATAAAAAGTATAAGAGGTTCAATTTAGTTTTTTGACAGTAAAAAAACACACTTAAAAAACAATATCATATACATATTTTATTGATGTGTTTCTAACTGACCTAAATAAACTAGAATATTTAATGTTCAAAAAGTATATTTAACATCAAGTACTTTCCAAGCTTTAAAAAAAATTCTCCAGAAACCTAAGTAGCTTTAGCCATAACAGTATTCAATCTTAGTCTCAGAATCAACCCCTAGAAGACCTCTGCATAGCACAGCAGCCATTTTTAGATCAGAAGCAAAAGTTGTATGGGGTGAAGGAAAGACAGTTAAGTTAAAGATCCAGCACTTTTTCTTATGAAAGATGCGTAAGTGTCCTGCTATGAAATCCACATGTGCCACATCTCCTCACTGTCAGTCCCATCCATCGTCCTTTATGCAGTGCGATTCTCTCTAATGTACTTGTAGAAAGACCTCTAGCTGCCTCTGGAAGATGACGATACTATTTTACAGCACCTTTACTTATACAGACTAGCCAATAACACCTCAAAGAAGACCTTTGCATAGAACAATATAGAACTTATCTTAAAAATTGAAAGAGTGTGTCGCTACCCCAATAGGTAAAAGTGCATCCTTGCTTTTGATATTATATTGTAGCAGAAACAATGCAGTTAATCAGCAACTGACCTTATTTACCTTAAAAGAAAACACATATATAATTTTAAAATTATATCTGAAACCTTTAATGTTCAGCTTTGTATACCAATTTGTTACTTTTTTTCTAGACTGTAAATTTAAATTTTTATAAAAAAAAACATCTAAAAGAAAGCCTTACACTATATATATATTTTCCAACGTGGGGATTGTTTAAAACAAACTGGAAAATTTCACATGAACCGCTTCATTCACTGAACTCATAGTAGTTACTATGTTCTTAAGAGGTGCACTGCACATTTTTACGATACTTTTGTTAAAATCAAATCTTGACTTTAAACATTACCAGTTTATAAACCTAATTTTATTCACTCCTCTGACAGTGAACCACAAAAGGAATATCTGCTTGATTAGGGCAAGTCTTTAGATCCAAGAAGTTTTGATCTCAATAAAAAGCTAATAAAAAAAACAAGCACAGACAAAAGAAACAAACAAAAAAAAAATATATAATAATCAATTTATTATCAACAAAGTAGAGACTACATAATATACATAAGATATATCTACATAAGATACTAATTATCCCACAAAATTTAGAAAAAATAAATATTATCCCTAACTCTGAGTTTTGATGATGGATGCATGTGGAAATCCGTGTGCGGGTTTGTGTGAGTGTTTGGTTGGGATCAATGGGAAACGTGGATCAATCAAGTCTGTGCCATGCAATGATTTCCATCAGTTATGGAGGGCAGAGCCCTTACCACCAGAACAAAGTGTCAAATGCGTTGCTAGTCAATAATTTACTGCAACCTTTGGCCTTTCAGCCCCCTATTCTTGCTTAAAACTTTAATCTTCTAGCTAAGCCAGAAGTCTGTTGTGATAGTCCCAGGTTCAAGTAAAAATGTTGACATCATATAAGTAAAATAAATAAATAAAAAATCTACACTGTGTAAGACTTAAGCTGCAGTTTGAAATTATTTCAAGAAAACTTTAGGAATAGCAAAAGTTTAATGGAACTACGTATGTTGACCTTCCATTATTAAAAGTGTTTTTTTCCAGGTTTAAAATAAATATAGAATATTTGCAGAACAGAAGCTTTCAGTGTTACCCAGGATGTAAAGCTGATGCTTAAAACAAACAGCAGCTGCTCCATTACAGTTAGAGTGCAACATCTATTAGCATGAGGAAAGACCAGGCCTGCAATATAAATGCTGATTTTAGAATCTATCAACTGCTAACAACTGTGATTAAATGAGATGGCCTTACTATGCAACAATCAATAATAATAATGTTTGTCTTTAAGTAAACATTAATATTAAATTACTTGTGGCGGAAATTTTATGCTCAACCACTGAGAGAAGCCTGATTCTACTGTGTGTAATGTTTTGGAATCAATTCTAAAATTAAAACGTTATGGGAATACAAACTATATGTTGTTTGGGCCCCAAAAAAGTCTGCAAATAAATGATACCAAGCACAGATGGACTGCAGTCTTTGATAAATCTGAGCTGTCAAAAAGTTATTTAAGTGAATCTGATGTAATAAGAAGAGATGAGAAGCTTGGAGCATCAAACAACTCATTCAATTACAAGTTTGAGTAAAATGATAATCAGCGCATCTTTTAGGGGCGGCGGGTGGTGGGCTGAAATGGCACGTCAAATTAAAACCACATTTGCCAAATAATGTCAGCATTAAAACAGCATTGGTTAAAGTCCTCAGATAACAGATATTAATATAACTTATGTCAGTTTTAAGTTATTTATTTTTATTTGTTATTTAATAAATACCAGTGGAACCAACAATGTGTTTCTTGTTTTTTTTCCCCCAAGTTTCCACTATTGTAGCTCAGTCAACTTTTTGTTGCAAACCTTAGAATCAATGTTTAATAATAGTCAAAACTTTGGATCTATTTAAAAAAGCAAATAGTTCCTACAATTTTCATGAGTGTCTTCACACTTTTCAAATATTTATGTCTAAAGATGTATTTTGTAATCATGAAAATGTTACTTTTTCTAAAACGATCATTGCCTGATTCTCTATAAGACAAACAAAAGATGTACGCAGGCTTTTGTAACTAATACAACCTTAGTTACATATATGGGGGGGGTTGAACTTGACCCAGGTAAGGTGGGTTTATGTGTCGTTCAGGCCCGTGGAGAGTCATAGACAGGAGCGGTCGCATCTTAAAGGGAGCACGAGTGCGTCTTGCCAATTTTATGAGGCTTGTGTAGCCATTTTGAGGGATGTTTGTGGTAGATGTCTCATGAATGGTAAATGGCGTATATTTGTATAGCACTTTTCTACCTTCCTTGAAGGCCCACAGTGTTGTACGGTCTCAGTCCCATTCACCCATTCACAGCTGTCGAACACTTGCACCACCTTTTCACATTATCTTACCCAACGACACATTGACACATGGGCGGGCAAGACGGAAATTGAACCTGCAATTTTCTGATCAGAGGTCAACTGTCCTACCGCTCTGTATGCAGTTTGCAGGATTGGGGGGGTGTAAATATGTGAAGAAAAAAAACCCCTCTGTTTCACTTACTTCACCCTTACTTACCCTTCCGTGTTTCATATGTTTCCTACCACCTGTCCCGTGCAGCATACCCGTAGAAAAAAATTATGCATCAACATTTTCACTCTACAAGCTCACCAGGCACTGCATGACCTTGATATTGATATTGATATTTCGGCTGCCTGCACGCTTTGCATAGGTTTGCTCATTTATTGCCTGCAGACAGCTTGTTTCACGTGTGAGGAAAGGTGTGATTAAAATACAAATAGATAGAGGAAAAAATTCACAACTGAAGAGGACAAATAGAACAAAAACTATGAATCTAAAAAATCTCAACAATAAAACTAAACTACAAGATAAAACAAGAGTAAGTGAAAGTTCACACAGACAGACCAAACCACATTACCAATTCCTAATCATATGTTTTTCACCCATAATTAGCCTAAATCTAATCTTTATTATAACACTTCTTCTCAGCTAAACACCTAACAAGGTTAAATACTTTCCCACACTCATTCACTTGCCATTGCAGACTCACAATGTGATCCACTCACACATGATCTCATGGCCATCTCAGGTTCTTAGAATGGCTTAAGTGAAGTCCTCGCTTTAGCTTCAACAAGTGCACACACTCTGGGATTTTCTTCCATACCCAAGGCACCCTCTAATGCTTGATTCATGCACTCTGGTTTCACAACCAAAAGTTTAAGGGCCACAACTTTATGTTGTCACAACTAATTTATTTTTTACCTTCCAATCTTGCCTCTAGTCTAAACAGATAAAAATAAAAATTAAAGTAATTTGAATAAAGCTCTAAGGAATGGAAACAGCATGTGTCTTAATGAGACTGGATATTCTGAGGGCCAGCAGGATGGACACATCACACCAGAGTCAAAATTTCTGATATTTTGTGTGTGAGGGAGGGGATACTACACATGGATACTGTACATTTACATAAGATAGGACTTGTTTCCAGAATATTATGTAACTACAATTAATGCAGCTAATTGATGTCTGCTCACAAGTTGAAATGTATGTCTAGTAGGGATACCACAGTTTCTGGTGTAAAACCGAACCATTAAATCAAATCGTGGCAAAAGTGAATCCTTGTACCCTATTGCATTTGTTTAAATATATTAACGTTGAAAGTGTGAAACATGTTTCACACATCACATGTGCTAAAAGGAATTTATTTAGTATTGTTTTAATATGTTACACCAGGGTTAGTAAAAGCCAACTTTTGATTTTTAATAAATCAAAAAAAGCTTTTTTTTCAAAACGTGTAGTTTCTTGCTGTTTTGTAAGATACAAATCATATATCAAATCCAAACAAAACCGTGACCCAATAAATAGAGATTTAACTGCATTTTTGCCTCCCTGTTACCTAGCTGGATAAATGTTTCCAGCATAGCAGGACCTGGGTAAAATATGACAAATAAAACACTAGCTATCTCTTTCAAACATGGATTAGTTGTCGTGCGTGCCAAATAATAATCCTATTTTTAGAGTGCAATGAACTTATTGATAAGAATCTAACCCCTCCACCCCCCGTTTTTAACACTAAAAAGCACATTGTTGTGACCAAAAGCATTTTTTATATGTATACAGAGCTTCTTGAAATTGAAAAAACTGTTGTGAGTTCTATACCAGAGATCTAAATATAGGCTTTACTGTTTGAAGGCAAATATTCACACATCTACACACATACACAGAGTAACAATAACTGACACGCAGCTTTGGACTCTTTCAGCTCACATCTATGTATCGTGAGTGACCGTGACAGTGCAGTAATATCCTATTCATCTTAGGTTAAGCGAGGACAATAGTGGTAAATGCATCATTTTGTGGGCAGACAGCCTTTAAAAGGCATTACGGTGATGTGGAAGTAGTTATGGCAGCTCATTCTCTGTGCTCGTTCAAAACAAATGGACACGTTTTAACAGCCGCTTACTCACCCAACCACCTTAATGCACATGCCTACACTGCATTACAGGTTGTCGCTAATTTCTCTAACTACATTTTCTTTCAGTAATGGCAATATTTGTCAGAAATTTATTTTCATATCAACTACTAATCTTTCATGAAAAAAACGTCCAAAAAAGTCACATGGGACATTCATGGGAGCATAGACAAACTTGATGAAAACTATAATGGTAGGTGTCCAAGGAAAACTTCACTATACCATGCACCACGTCACTTGGCTGGAAAGGAGTGGTGAAACAAAAAGAGCAAGTAGACGAAGAATATCACAAATAATGTTCAAAGTAGCTGACGGATTACAAGGCAACAGGTGAAGGAGGAAGGTGGAAAAAAGTTGCTGGTGCAGACTAAAAGAACAAAAGCAAGACTTCTGAGGTTCAGAAGATTGAAGGAGTGTGAAGGAGGTTGAGAAGAAAAAGTAGGAAAAAAAGATAAGATACAACTGGAGGGTGGGGTGGGAAAAGGGTCAAGAAGTGAGGGAATGGAAGAAGTAAAGAAAAGATGAGGTGGTAGCTTTTGAGGAGGCTAATGACCACGGTGAAGGCAGCTTTAGAGTAGTGGAGGGGCTGGGCAGAAAAATGGCCCATCTGCTTCACTGCCTACAGGGATACTGCAATCACCTTTGAGACTCCCACTTCTCACTTTTACAACCCTTAACAAGCATGGGGAGACGGGGAAGAAAGCAGAGCACACGTTTGAGAGAAGATACAACCCAGCAAGGACATATAATAGAGCTTTTCATTCTCAAAATACAAAATGATGGTTTACTCTGGCACATCAGCATACTTCTAATTATACCATACATCTCTTCAAAGGTTGTAGAGAACGCTGGCAGATGCCAATGCACTGTCCTGCACTTTTGTCATGGAGGAAGTTTGGTTGAACAAGTTTCAGATGTTGCTGGGTGACTTACTGGTGGGTAAATTCCTACACAATTTTACAAATAACACTGAGTACGATTCACACAGCAGAGGCAGCCTGTTTCAGTAAACACAATCAAAGTCTTGCGGTGCACTTTGAGTGACAATGCGTTTAGGGTGGGGCAGCAACACGATAAAAATTCTGCCGGATAATGTTTCCACAGTTTGAATATCCAAACTTTAGATATTTGACTTTGTCATGACAGCCAATTAGGAACTTCGTTTTGGGTCTTGACATGTTAATGATGTAATCAGCAGCTGGATTCCAAATGCAACTTGGAGAAAAATATGATCTTTCTCCAGAACTTAATGATATTTTTTATTTTGCATAGAGACAATAATGAAAAATGTATCTAATTTTATTCTTGTTTAATCTTAATGTTTCCTTCCTCCGACTAATACAAGATGGCAAGTTGTCAAACTGAGTCACATAGAGACAGAAGTACCACTGAAAGCATCATTCAGTTGCAGCTGCGGCAGTAGATGGCAT
The DNA here is from genome assembly GCA_014656515.1 of Oryzias celebensis. Taxonomy (NCBI): domain Eukaryota; kingdom Metazoa; phylum Chordata; class Actinopteri; order Beloniformes; family Adrianichthyidae; genus Oryzias; species Oryzias celebensis. Next base: position 23,612,000 of record BNCR01000001.1, on the reverse strand, counting down.
TGGAACTGTCTCTGATTGATCTCATGAACCCAACCATGGAGACATGCTTACAGATGCTTTTGTAGAGCTCTTCAAAAACAACTAAACCTGATCTCTCAACACCATCTATGATTTCCATGAACTGACTGTTTATGAGATATACAAATATTTAGTGATGAGGCTAAAAACTTTTGACAGTTGTTCCTCCCACATGCTGCAAATTCAACATGTGACCAATCAGAGTAAACAGACTCAAGTTTGCAGCACAATTTGCGTTTATTATAAACGCAGTATTAGAATTATCTTGCTATTAAACTTGATCAGCTTTGACTTAATCCATAAATACCTGAAGTCTTTTAAGAGCCATTACTGTAAAGTTATACTGTTTTGCTGTTTTGTCAACTCAACTATAATACAAAATCTTTCATAGAAAACTTATATTTTAGAGTCACAGCTATAGTGTCTTCATTTTGAAGCTAGGATAAAATTCCACAACCTTGTCAGCCATATTTTAAATTAAAATACCATTTTGTAACCTTCTGCTAGTATTTATGGACAAAATGCTAGAGAATGGTATGAATCTTACAATTATCCACTATAGAGGGTGGTGGAGGAAACAGTTGAAGTGGACAAAGGGAGTTAAAGTGGATAGCAAAAGTTAATGGACTTGGTTAACTCTACAGTGTACGACACAGCAAAATGAGCACAATTATCATAATGGTATTCCTGCAGTTTTATATTGAGCGCATTGCCGTATGGTTTACTTATGCAAAGCATGGAGCAAGGACTTGAAATGGAAGTGAAATAGTATATCATTCTAAGAACTGTGTCATGTAATAGGCTCAAAGTACAGCAAGCAAGTTCTAAAAGCTTGTTTCAGTTATGTCTAATAGATTAAAATGGGTAATGAACCAAGAACAATATAGCAAAAGGGGGTCTTTTTAAGGCTTGCTTTACCTTTATATTTTTCTATTTTTTTTCTTTTCTTTCTGGCTGATGGAATTTACATTAGTGTTAAAATAAGATACACTTTTTTTGTTTTTCAAAAAAGAATTTGGTCCATTTTACGATAATTTGTAATATTTGTAAAAGTGTTTAAGTGTTTCCAAAAATATAAGTCTTAGTCTGTGTTCTTGTCTGCCTTTTCTATTCCAAGTCCCTGTCATTTCCAGTTATTACAAATTAACAAATGCAACTCTATAACCTTTGGAAGACTGAGCCAGAAACCGTCGTCCATTTTACAGAAATACTTGTATTAAAATCCTTATTTAAAATCTACCTTTCCTTTATTGTTTGCTTTATTCAGAATGCCTTGCAGCATAGCATTTGTAGAAGTGTCAAGGGGTATCTTTTTAATAGGATAAATACAAACCCCCAAAGACAGCATATTTTTCAGTAGTAGGATAGATGTAAATAAAAATGACCTTGGTCTTTTTTGCTTTTCTATATTCTGACGCTCTCCTCAGTCATTTCAATCCATTCAAAAGCAATAAAAACATCTGCCTAACATTGATAAATAACTACTTTTTTTGGCAGTATAATGTATTTTTCTTGTCATGTATTATTTTCTTGACTTTAAACTATCTAGTAGAACCCTCGCTTAAAAGCTTAAACATGAAAAACAAAACTCAAAGTATGTTTTCACCTGTAATTCTTTTGTCAAATGGCATAAAAATAACTTCCTTTGGAACAAACTAATTTTCTTTATCTGGTAAACCAAAGTCAAGATGTCTATTAAAGAGGATTAATTGTGGTCAAACCAAAGCAGTATTAAAAGATCTGGTGCGAAACAGTTTCAATAAATTGACTTCAATTTGAGTCGACAATGCTTTAAGGTAATGCACAACTGTGCTGTTAATGGATCTTGACAGAATTTGTGAAATACTGTTCAGTTTTTTAACTCTGACAGATCCAAAAGAGAAAAAATATCCTAATAATTTAGCTCAAATTATTAGTATGTCCCCTCCATCATCAGAAAAATGGCACAAGAACATTTTAAAAACACCACAAACATGATTTTCATCAGAGTAGGTATTTAACCTGATGCTATTAATGCCAACTGACATATTCATCTTTATTTTGCCGTTAGGAATAATTCTTCAAATCTGTAACATGTTTGATAACAAACAATGCTCCCTATAAATAGTCCTTGAATCACAGCTCGTGTCATGCATCTGCATATTTCACAAAGGCCTCCGTTGCCATTGCTGCTGCCGCTGAGCCATGGGGAAAGTGAGACACGCAAGAAAAGAGACAGAGAAACATTTCAAAAATAACCGTCATAAATAAATGTCAGACTGTTAAATAAAGAAAGAGAAATAAAAATCAACCAATCTAGTCTCTCAGCTGCAATAAACATTAAAAGCCTTTAACTGTCCACTTTATTTTGAAGAATTTTGACAGCTTCCCCACAGTGAGCTAACATACAAATAAATACTGCAGTTCTCTCAAGTTTTGCAACTTTAAATGCGATGTTTCACTTTAAGATTGAGCTAATTTCAATTTGAAATCTAATAAAGTTGAAAAAATAGTGCTTTCTATTAAGAGTGAAACACTGCAGATTCTGACAGAATGTTGGGAGAAATTTACCACAAAAAGAGATTCTGGCCTTTTTTTCTAAACTCTTGGATTTAAGATTTAGATTTAGGAGACAATACTCTTAGATTCATTGAATAACAAAGATAAAAATAAATGGACAATTTCCTAGCTGTAAATTCTCATAAACTAAACATAACCAGACATTTATCCATCAGGCCATAAATGATTATTTTCTCCTTGTGCCACAACCTGAGCTTTCTCATTATGAACTATCATCTGGTGACAGTTCAGTGATTATAAAATGTCTTCAAACAGTGTGGCAACACTCATCACTCATTGACTCATCCAAACAAGTAAATAAGGATCAAAGAGCGAAGATTCCTGATGGATTTATAAAAAGATATTGAAATAATAACTAGACTTGTGAGAGAGTGATTAAACAAAAAAGACCACACAGTGAGGGTGGTTATTTAGCTCAACTTTTGAATTAAATATGAACTCGATGCAAATGTCATGAGCTCAAAACTATGAAACAAACCTCAAAATTTAGCGCAAACTATTTTAAGAAGTGCAATCATCATAAAAGATTATTGGAGGAGTCATGCAGCAACAAAAACTAAAAATATCCCAGAATCCTAAGTGATCTGCAAAGACAAGTTAATGAATATTCTAACATCAAATATTTAGGCCGATGTGACATCTGCCAAGAGAAATAGGATTCATTTTTCTACTCCAGAGATAAAACAAATGATGTAATTTACACGTGGATGTTCCAACTTGCAAACTCTATTTAGGACAAGTGCATCTCCAAATGTGACGCTAACGAGTGCTGACAAATCCCATAGAACTCATCAAATGACACATGTTAACTGTATCAGTGGCAGTGAGATAAATATGTCACTATTAAAACATTGAAAAACTATTTGAAATACAAATAATTAAAAAGTCAGTGTGAGGCCAAAAACAATAGATGGTCTGAAAAAAAAGACTTGTGAAGGGAGAAAACGTAGAGTAAACATTAAAGAAAACAAAACCGCACCACAACCTGTCTTTCACCCACATGTCCAAGTCCGCAGTAGCAAATGTGCTCAGAAATCAGATTGAAAATCCAGCATCCATTCATGCACATAAACACAAATCACCAACCTCATCTCTTTAGCGACAGCATATTTAATATAATGAATAGCACAGTCATTAAAAACCTGTTTATCTGCTCTGCAAACCAACTGGTAGCAAACACAAACATGCACAAACAAACATCTCTTGGCTTATACCTCAGTTTTACAGCCTCCCTCCTCCTCTCCATCTCTAATGAAGCATAAAGTGAGGAACTTTCAGTATTAAAAGAATGAAAACATTTTTACATTTTTTATCCTATTTTCACCATTACACAGCAGGGAAACACAACTCTTCTTGTCTCGAAGCACTCGCCGTCCTTTTTCTTTTTTGCCTGGCAGCTGGTTCCCTGCCTGTGATAGCTCAGACAGGCAAGAGGAGTGAAAATGGCATTAGAGAATGTCAGCATCAGAACATCTTTTTCAAGACACACAGCTGCACTGGTAACCAAGCAGGATTACAAACAAGAACTTAGTAAAAACAACATATTTTTTGGAAAATTATTTTACTGAAATAAGCAGCTTTCCACACCAAAACATTGTGCTTGTTGATTTATTTTTTCCCTTTTTTGTCCTGTTTTAATGCTTTAAACAACCCCTTCATGGTAACCCCTTTGTGAACTGGTTGCTTTTAAATAAAGTGAATAGAAATAAAATTACTTGATTTGAATTGTGTGTACCAGTGAGTGAGAATGTAATGTGATGTGAGAATTTGCCAGGGACTGTGACAAAATGAAAGCAAACCACTAGCACACCTGAGCTTGAGCAAGAAACTGTGCAGAAATGTGGATGTGAGTACTGGTCGCCTAAGAAAACATTTGACATTCAGTACCCCAAAGCACCAAGCAATCTCAGAGAGAACTCTAGCAATGTGAGTGAAAGTTAAGGTGCTGAAAGTCCCAGGGAAATGTAGAAAGAAAACATGTGAGACAGATAGAGATGAGGGAAATTAAAGAGGTAGAAAAATATGAGGCCATTAAGTGATGCTGTCATTGAGGAAAAGTACTGTAAATACTACACATAAATATCATGCTATTCATTTGTATGAGCATTTGCATGATATTCATGAAATGTGGTCACTGCAAAAATATAACGCATATATTAGCAGATTACGCTGACTTTTAGTCAGTAAAAACGTACATATCCAGACCAAAAAAGTCATAAAATGTCAAAGTCTCAAAATGTGGTCTATCACTCCTTTGTCTGGCCAGCCGCATGCAAGTGGGAGTCTACAGTATGCGTGAGTAAAGCTATCAAATGAGACTGGCGAAGGGAAAATGAAGTTGATAGAGCAATATAATGGAGGACAGATGTGGTGGATGCAGGCAACGATAAGAAATGGTGGAGGAGACGGAGAAAATGATATGTATGGATGATGGAGAGAAATGAGTTGGCTACAAAAGGTAAGTCTATCACTGAGGTGGGATTGACCACAGCCTTCATCAAGTGAGATGGAATGAGATTTCATGCAATTTGATATGAAAAGAAAAGCATGCCAGAAATGAAACCCGCCAATGAAGCAGGCAGGATGGGTATTTGCCGTTTCACATCCATCTTTTCTAATGGGTAGATACAATATACCAGAAGTGCAGCACAGGTGACCCGCTGGACATGATGAAGTTAGAATTACGATGACCACCTCAGTTCGTATTATCACTGAATATCCAACTTGAAACATTATATGGATGCATTTATGTCTCTGATTTGTTCACCGCATATTAGATTTTAAGGAAATCACAGCAGAATGGCCTGCTCTTTACAGAAAGTACAGGATTGTAGGGAGAAAAATTCTCATGCCTTAAGTAGGGTTAGAAACTGCATCCTTTCTGCTATGTGCTGCAGCTGCCTGTGCTCCCCCCAGAACTAAAGATTTCTGATCACATGCCCTCACAACATAACTCATGCTGCTTTGTAGAAAAGTGTCAACATGAAATGTGATTGCAAAAAAGATAGGTGGGCGGTGCCGTGTGTGTGTGTGTGTGTGTGTGTGTGGGCCTGTGTTCGCCCCTACTTTAAGTTCCCAAACTTAAATCTAACCTAAAAATACAAAATATTGCAGTAAAAGAATAACATTCCAGCACAGCAAATAATTCATTTAAATTTACGCATTGAAACTCAAGCAGTAATAAAAATAAATAAATACAAACAAAATGCAAAACATTTTGCATTCTCATCACAAATGCCTTCTTTCTTAATGGTTAGTAATTGATAATCCATAAATGGTGCTCATCCTACTCCAAAAAGAACAAATCCACCTCAACAAGGACTTTTTGGTCAACAGGTTTTGAGGCTTTTAGACAGATGGTCTGAAGTAGATAGATCGAGGCAGTGAAAATATGTGAAGAAGCTCAATGAAGCATTGAGTACATTCTGGAAAAAAGCCCACTTTTATGCAAGTGAATTTGTCTTCAAGCCTTTGGTCTTTTTCTGGCAGCTGTTCCTGCCTTTGGTATAAATCATTGAGGTTAAAGGTCATTACTAAGAGATGGAGTAAGCTGCAGTAACTGCTAAAATGACCACTTAAGTCTTTATGGTCTCTTTCCACCTAAAGGGACAGTTGTTAAATCATTAAGTTTAAAGGAATGGACCAAAAGTTAGATAACATGTCAAAGTGACCACAGCCTGCCTCTCCTTCACTCCTAATGTGCATTTCAAATGGGCTTTATCAAATAGTTGTTTGCATTTTCATGTGACACATATGCTGGTATTGGATTTTTTTTGTTTAACAAAAGCACTTCAGCCATGATTTAAAAAAAAAAAAAAAAAAAAGAGTCGAACTGTAAAGTAAACAATTCTTTTTTTCTGTTGATAAAATATAACTAGACAGCATCTTTTGCCTGAAATACCAAAAAGCTAAAATTAATATTGGTGTGAATCAAATGGTCCTTCTGTGAGTAAAAATAAGGCCAATCATCACAAACGGAAATCTCTTAACTCTTTTAACAGTCTTAAGGTTTCTGAACGCGGTTAATCCCTTGTCCATAATGTGAGTAAAACACATTGTATGGAAATGCATGGCGTTCCCCCGGATGAATTCATTATTATTTCTAAATGTGATAAAATAAATACTGTGTAAACCAAAGTTGTAAAGAGTAATTCTAAGTGAAAGGGTAAATTGTTCAATTTTTACTTATTTGAAAAGATTTTGTAGAAAATGCAAACATATTTCAGTGTATTGCTGAACATCATTCTCTGCACCTCACTGGCAAGTGACACTGATGTATCAAACAATTAGCTCAACTGCAACTCAACAAAATAATACTTGCATGCGGCTGGCCAGACAAAGGAGTGATAAAATTTTCTATAATTACCTAGGCAACATTTGTATGTGAGGCTCTTTTACCTGACAAATGCCTGGAGAAACAGGGCCTGACTAAATATCTAATAAATATGTGCCCCATGTATGTAATAAACAAAATGCTAAATCATCTTTATTACAGGGCTAACTGTAATTTTCACTGAACTGTTATATATTATCTTAGAAACAGTTTTTGTTAATTAGTTATCTACAAGAAAGACATTTTGCCATTTAAAACATGCTAAAGTGTTTTATCTTCTAAAATGTGTGCTTTTGCTTCAAGCTTTCTTTACATTGTAAGCAGCTATTCAACACTGATAAACCAGAGTGTTGTGAGAGTTAATTGTTCTTTAGAAATGTATAAAATGCATACATTTGCAAAACTACTAACTCTCCTGCAGGTTTTTGTTGCATTCTAACATTGTGCTCCTTTTTATCGATTGGTTGAAAGGTTTACATTTAAAGGTAATAAATGTAATGGTGTGCTGCAGAATTCTGTTTATCTACATCCAGGAAACACTTCAAAACTTTAATTTACAAAAAACAAGAGCCTTTTTCACTTCAATGTCAAAGCGTGTGTAACAGCTATTGAAAGCGATTTCTCAGAACCTGAATTAGCAGTTTACAGGTTGGATTGTACCGTGACAGTCTGCATATAGATTGATTGCTCGCTGCCCCTGGCTCCTCTCATAATCTCTATTTGCTATGAGTTCCCAGGCACAGTTAACACATATGTCAATAAGGGGGCAGCGTTCACTCCTTTTATTGGCTACAAATTTGTCTGGCTAGTCCTCCCTGCACCAATATCCCATTCTTAAGCCCAAGGGCTGTTGTTCTGCCACACCTCTGAAAGACAGGCTAGCGACCAGTGCCTGGGGAAGGCACCAGAGTCATCACTGCTACCAAAGTATGGAAGTCTTTTTATGTCATAAATCAAAGTAATATGTAATTATCAACTGACGATTCAATTTGATAATGCAATTTGAAAAAACATTTTGCAATTGGAAATTCAATATGCAATTCAGGCTTGGAATATGAAAATACATTCGGCAATTTAGAATTCTGTGTGAAAATTTTCAATTCAATCTTAAAATTGTAAAAATACATATTAAAGAAAGAAAAATGAAATTCATTTGAAATTGTCATGGGTTTTTTGGTCCCATAATTCAATTTACAATTCAATGTTGTATTTGATCATTCATTTCCAAAATGCAATTTGCAATTTATACTTATAACTTAAAATCTATTGCATTGTAATTTGCAATGGTGTTTTCATGTCAAAATTCTAACAAAATTGCAAAACAGTATCCAACTGGTGTAATTCATTTTAATTTGCGTAGGACTTCACTTTATCAAATTTAAAATGAAATGCAGGAAGATGAGAAACATGAGAAATCTAGCTTCTGTAAATTGTAAAACACCATCACCTATCTACTTTTTATGATTGTCAGATGTGTTTTCTTTATTATTACAGCATAAGTAGATAATTGGAGGTTAACTTCAGTAAGTAAAAACATTTAGTGCCATATTTTCTTTGTACCAGAAGGTACACCAAATTGTAGGATGCATAAAGCAAAACCAAACAGTCAGATAATAAGGTAGTACACTACCCTGAATGACTAAAGGAGCCAAGAGAAAGATGATTGGTCAAAAGGGCTGATGGGAAATTTTACTAGTGAATTATGTTGTTATTCATGTGCCCCTCTTTTATCAGCAATAAGCCACCTTTGCCTAAAGTGCGACATGACAGAGAAGTCAAATTCTATTCAATTTGTTTGTAATAACTCACATCGTTGTTCCGTTGCAATATAAGATGCAAAACAATAGATTGACTTTTTCAATTCTTTGTGTTGAAGCACATGCGTCACTGGAAGGCAAATGACTATAGTACCCATAATGCTCCAACAATTTATCAAGTGGTGAGACTTTATAGTTTACCAAAATTGTACTAAAACATTTTGTCAGATTTCTGAGCACAGAGTACTATAGAAAATCCGTTCCAGGTCACTAAGCAGCCGTGGTGCAGCGGTAGGTGGTCAACCTCTGATTGGAAGATTGCAGGTTCAATTCCTGCCTTTCCAGCCTGTGTCAAAGTGTCCTTGGGCAAGACACTGAACCCCACATTGCTTCTGGTGGAATGTTGGCGCCAATGTTCAACAGTGGTGCCGCCATCAGTATTAAAATGTGTGAATGGGACTGTGACTGTAAAGATCTTTGGGTCTTTAGAGAAAGGAGAAGGAGGCAGAGAAGGGCAAGTATAAGCCATTTACATAAAGTGCACCAAATTTTTTGGTGCAAAGTCACTTTTTGAGATAATCAAAGGATTTAAAGTTTGCCTTATGTTCTGGAAAACACAGTTGTTAATTTTGGTCAATGACTTTCTCATTTTTTTGCATTTTAGCTGGGGTGGGATGATATAAGTTTGCTTTTTCCCACATCCTCAAGCAATCCATTATTTGATGCTTAGTTATCCTTATGTCTGACATGTGGATGTAAACCTCTGTTGTATGTGTTGCACATGTATTATTCTTGCTTTGATTGCTTGAAATAAACAATTTATATTCTAATCTAAACAATTTCTAATTAAATCAGAAGAAACTTAATTTAAATATGTACAGAATTAAGAATGACCAAGAAAACCAGTGCACCTATACAGAAAGAGAGTGAGTCTTTTCGTGTTAGCAGCTGCAGTGCTGCATCCCTATTGCCAACATAGTCCAGGGGTTTAAGCCAAAAATTATGGGGTTGATAGTTGTAGCCAGTAATTATTTGCTTAAGATTGAAAAACACAATAGATGAACTTTGTTTCAGTGTGCTCTGACGGAACCTCCTCCTTGTTATATTTTGCTTTGTAAGATTTCTTTTTAATAGCGCATTAGGTCAGAATGAACCTTTTAAAAAACTAATTTACAAATATCTGCTAAAGATATAATCTTTCTGACCTGTGGAGATTACTGTGCCCTAAATGTAAATCATATTTCTGAATAAATTAAATAAAAAATGAACATGCAGCTAAGTACAGATTTATCTTCTGATCTTTATTTAAATACAAGAGCCTGCCTTCCATTCTATTTTATGTGTATGTTACTATATTTTCATTTCAGGTAAAATTCTCTGTATTTTCCTTTTTAGATTTTATAATAAAGCTTCTTCCTTAATGTTTTTTAAAGCTTCTTTTAATCTTAGGTAAGCAGTAATGCATAATACCACAGTATTTTTAAAAATAAGACAAAATGTAAAAGTGTGTGTTAAAAATATATACTCGAAATACAAATGTGAACAATTGTGGCCCATTGAGTGTGTGTGATTGTGTGGCCCTGCAGTGGACAGGTAAACCATCTAGGGTGTACCCTGCCATCGCCCTATAGTAGCTGTGACAGACTCCAGCAACCCTGTGACCCCGATAGGGATTACGCAGGTTTGGAAGATGGATAGACAGATGTAATATCAATCTCACATAACTGTGGAGGATTGTTTACCTTTCTCCTAAGCAGCATTACTTTCCACCCACAGTGGTTTGCAGGTATTCATTTACTGTGTGCCATAGCACTTCACCCACTCTGAACAGAGGTTACTATACACTTTCATCATGGTAAAAGGATAGAAAAGATTCTGTCAGGATTTAATACAATCACATGAAAGAGAAACATAATTAGTACTAAATTCCCATTATGAATCCAAAAGCTGTGAATTAAATATATAAAAAACATTACATTTAGAATGTAGGGTACACAATCATTTGAACTACAAATAGCATCCAAAAAGACGCTTAGACTTTGACTTGAAGTTATAATGTTAAATCAAACAAGAACACTAATCATTTCCTTTTTGCTCACTTTTTACTTTGTCTCATCTTATATTGCAGCACTACAGGAATAATCCAGTGCTTTCATGCCTTACTTATTAAGTGCAAACAATTAAATGCAATGTCTAATAGAGATTAAAATAAATAATCTGTTAGTCAGTAGACGAATGACCTACAGAAAGAAAAGAAAAATCCTGAAAACTCCAAGCTAACCAGAAGTAGCCTTGACTAAATTACAATTTGCACTTGGTCTTTCCAAACCTAAAGAGAGAAAATTAACACTTAATTGGGGACGGCAAAAGAGGTGGGGTTTTTTTGTCTTTTACATAATAGCATTTACAGATTTTTATTAAGTTATAAATCCTAGATTAGGAGTAGCGTCAGTACCAAACTTTATCCTAATATATTCGTCTAGATGAAAATTGCATTTTCTTGATTGTTAGAATCTGACAACTTTGAAAGTCTTGTTTCCAGACACAGACAAGGCAACTGATTTTCTTCAGTGGTGGAAGAAATGTGAGACTTCCCAAATGTTGGCCAAGAAAATCCCACCAAAACATTAATTTAGACATTTGCTGTCAATTTAAAACATTTATTGAAAGATCTATTGAACCTGGAAGTCTGAATCTTTGAATACCTTGCAAACTTTATTGAACTGTTTTTGTGAGTCCTCCTCTAAGTAGTGTGGTATTTTGCTGCGTTTCATAGCAATAAATGAATATAATAAAATGACATCCCTAACAAGAATATTTTTACACAGATTCTTACTCAGTATCTAAAAATAAAACCTCTCCTGTGCTCTGAAGCAGAACAAGAAAACAAAGGGACAAGGTAAGCCAATCAAAAACATTAGACCAAGTGAAGATCAGGTCAACTCAATATAGAGCTAAAAACTGCCCTAAATAAAGAATCCTAAAACAAACCCCTGAGGGAAAAAAACGCAACACAGCAACCACACCCTCCATGCTAAAGCTTCAGTTGACGACATGAGCTGGCCTGCTGTCACAATGAGCTGTTCACACGCAGAGAGAGGCACACACCGCAGAAGCAAATCAGAGCCGGCCATTGCAAGGGCGACAAAATGAGCACTGCTGGATGAATGTGTGACCCATTTCAAGGAGGAAACACACCTATGTAATTGGCTCCACCTTGACTACACTCAAATGACAAGTGGGAAAACCACAAATGTGCACACATAACAATTGAGTGCCATTTTCCTTGAGTAAACTCTGGTATTTATAAACAAGTTCATTGTTGATTCAAAGCCTGCAAATGTCACCAGGTCCAGTGGCAGCCAGAGAGACAGCTTTATACATGCAACACTCCAGGTTTTGGGTATAATATCCTTTCATTGATTTTTTCCAACATTGCAGGCCTTTTTTTACAAACATGAGTCCGTTAAGATCTAGCCCGAATCCAAATTGCTCCCCTACCCCTACCCCTACCCCTTCTCCCTCCATCTACATTTAGCCCTCCAAACGGAGAGTTATGAAAAAAATAGTTTCAAAATCATACGTCACTTCCACTTGAAGACATCACCAATGGTCGCTGGTCAGCTACGCTAGTGCAGAGCTTCTAGCGCTTGAATATACATAACAACGCTGGTTTTATAACTTTAAGTTATAAAAAAGTTCATGCTGAAACAAAAAATAATAACTTACATTTACATGAAAACTTAAGGGGTTAAATGCCCTTTCCGACAGCCGCGTGCATCTCACTCTCACTGCTGCCTGTTTGTCGGCAGCAGAGAGCGCAATTCTCAGGAAAAAAAAAATAATACAAACCCAATCTCTTTTCTGTTACAGGCATTTGTAGGTTGTTCTTTGGGTTAAAACAATCCAACCGTGACACTTGCTGTCAGTTTAAAATGTTTTTTCAAATAGTTATTGATCCCAGAAGTCCACAGCTGTGAATATCTCGCTAGCTTAGCATAGCTTAGCTGAAAAGTCTTAGTGCACAAAAACCGCAAAGTTGTGATGATCCGTTTATGATATGCAGACTTCTAATAGATTATTTGTATGGACAAATAAGCTTGAAATATAAAGCGCTGATCACCACAAGAATACATTAAATATCCAATACTGTTCTGGAGACGACATCCGATTTTTGATCGAGTCATAAACCTTGTGATCAGGCCTGATTTCCGATCATATGATTGCATCAGGACATTCCCAACAAATGGAGTGGTAGGGAGAAGGGGTAGGGAAAAGTGAAGAATTTGGATTAGGCCCTAAAACAAGTTTAGAAGCAGATTTGCAAATGTTAACTGTCTTTTAATGTTCTTATAAAAGCATAGAGGGCTTCTTTCTGAGGTTATCCCTTTCAAGTGTTTTCCAATTTTACTTTTAACGCTACTCCTGGGAATTTTTACTCTATGTGCATGTTCTAAAATTAATTGAAGGAGAAATACAATTATAGAAACTGTTTTGAATGCTTTCCACTTGAGAATGATCTTTGTTGCTTCAAACAACGCTCCCTAAACAATTAGTAAAAAATTATTTTTCAAATCATGGTAACATTTTTTCTTTTTTATGTATTCCAAAAGGCTTCAGAGAGGATGAAATTAAACATCTGCTTATGTAGAGGTGGTGGAACTTGCTAATGAGCAGTTAATGGAATACGTTTTTTCAAAAAAAACAGCCATTTTCTGCTATTTTTCCTCATTATTCTAATGTAGACAAAAAGCGTGGACTTTTCTTTCTGCCTAATGCTTGAAAGTTTTAAGTTTCTATTTAACACAGTGACAAAGTAATAACACATTTTTGTTTATTTGAGGTTGCATTTACTCTATGAAAATACCCAAAAAGCACCAGATGACATTTATTATGTCCTGATAAAATTGCCAAAAAGACAAAAACTTCATCAAAAATATATAAAATACACATACTCAGTGTATCAAAAACACTGTAACACAAAAAACATAGAAAATCCTCAAAAAACCCTGTAATACTTGCAGATTATGGTCTTCTTTTTCATTATGTAGTGAGTAAGAAATTCTTTTGATAATCCATAATCATTATGACTTCAGAGTTATGTTGAAACTTTTTTTAAATGAACCGATGCAAGTATAGGCGGGAATACAAGTACACAAACAACAAAAGCCCAAAAAAAATCTCTGAAGTCTTCAGATTTGCAAAACACACTGTGAGATAACAAATAAAAACTGCGTATCCTTAAGAAGCAACGCATGCACAGAATAGAAGAGAACACATACACACTTCCCTGCCAGCAACAACTATTGTGTGTGAATACACAAATTTACCAAGCATCCCCCTCCAGAGCAATCTTCCAAAAGAAAAATGACACAAAAGACTTACCCTGACCCCATTATCTCATTTGTTTTTTCGGTTCTTTACAGTTCCACAATCGCATCCAATTCCCCGAAGAGTGGGAGTCCTCCCACATCTAGGAACACAGGCAAGCTGAGATAGTGTAAACCCACAGCTTGACACTGTGCTGAAGCAAGTTAAAGATGGGAGGTGGTAACGACCCATAGAAGCTCGAAGACAGACGCCACAATGGTTCCATTTAACTTCAAGAGCTGCAGCTTTTCAGTTTTTTCATTCATTAATTTATCAATTGATTTTTGTTAGTCAAAATTATTTTGAGACTTTATTTCTGCTTTTATCTCACGTGTTTGATTTTTTTTTTAATGAATCCAGTGAAGTGAAAAAGTTTGTAGTGCTGGTGAGAGTTAATGCCTTCAACAAATAGAGGTTCTTCTAATGCTGCTTTTAAGAGTCTTTAAGCACAATCTTACAGGACGAAAAAATTGTAGTTTACATGTAAATTTGAAAAGACTATTTGATTGTGGGTAGAAAACTCAAGAACTACACAACCATCCTTTTCAGTTTAAACATTTTTTTTTCTTAAATTCCCCTTAAATTATGCACAAATTAATCTTTTGCTTTGTGATCTTGTAGGGAGTTGTCACTGCATTTTAATGTATTTGATCTGTAAAAAATGATAAAGTTATTAATATGCTTTGACATGTTTTATTGCAGAAGCATAACTCAGACAACTTCTTAAAAATACAGAAACCTCTATGCTGATATGTTAGCAAAGATGTACTTACGCCAAGTCCTAGGTTTAAAAAAACAAAATAAAAATAATTATCAAATGGAACTTTACCTGAGTAATTATCTTGAGTTCGTAAACCACTAAATCAATTTTCTTTTAAAGCCATTTCTTGTAGTATTTTCAAGCAAAAGCATCTTTACTGTTAATTTTAAAAGTAAAAATTCAATGTTATCATCGTTCAATTGTTTCCTTTTCTTCAGTTAAAATGGTAGACAATTGTAGAAAATTGATCACAATATCCTGAGGCATATTTGATTGCTGATTGACTCAAATTGTAAACTTGTAAATAATCAAAAATTTTTTGTTGTTTGGCAGCTATTTAACTGAAAATATTAAAAACTGGTAGAAAGCTATGCACTTTAAAAACACAGAACGCACTGGAAAAAGGGGCTAAAATGAAACAAAGTTGAACTTCTGTGATGTCTTTTTTCTTCCGTGGTTTGTCCAGTCTTCAAGCTTGTAGAATACAACACATACACAAATGAGTAGCAGGTCATCTAATTTATTTAGCCAAAACTAAGAGAATGAATCGTTGACGCCCTGTAATGACATAGCCGCTTAAAGTGTACATGTGTTTGTCTGACATTGATTCACCTGTCCTGTGATCATCCAATCTGCTGCATGGAAGCTCCAGTTGAAATCATCTCAACAGTGAAACTGATTACCTTTTCAGACCAGAAACACACAAGACCATCCTTCTGCACAACAAACACACACATATCAGCTTGCATTTATCCTGAGTATTAACAAAGGTCAGGTATTGGTCAGTGACCTTTGAACTTAGCTATCAGTATCACAGACAGGGTAGTGATTTATCTGCTGTGTGTGTGTTTGTGTATCTGCTGACGCCTGGTCTGTGTCAGAGTGGTCCCCTCCTTACTCTCACTCATAAATTACCTGTCGGCTGCAGAACAGATTGAACCAGAAAGGCGGAGGGAGGCACAGACTGAAATAGAAGCTTTATGCAACTTTTTAATCTGTCAGAGAGGCTCAACTGTGACAAGAGCATCTGAGTGTGGACTTAATTAAAGACACAAATTCCTTTATAAATGATTAATTAGTACACCACGGGTAAATACCAAATCAGCTTCTTGTCATACAGACGCACATACTTTCACAGGACAACAATCACGCGGCTGGAATAATTGATGCACAACTAAACGACAGAAAAACAGCAAATCTTTCAATTACTGCAGACTGATAAAAGCGGGGTGTATCATAGATACAATACGAAAGAAAAAGAAAAAGATGACACAGACGTAATAAGAACCAATGAGCTGACGTAAAATAGTGGCTATTGAAAAGACAAATACTGGAGGGAGTGGAATAGCCAGCATCCCACCAGCCTGGTTATATATCAGAAAAGCAGCTGAGACAAACAGAGGACTGAGCAGGAGCATGGAGTCTGAGACGGCAAGAGGATTAATGTGTCTGACAGTCAAAAGACAGACAAAAGAATACAAGCTCTAGCAAAGCATCCTAAATAACGCCTTGCATTATTTCAAACATTGCAGCTTTGCAGCACAAATCGCACGCAATGAATCCCCTCCAGACACTCACACACATTCATGAGTGTGCAGTCTTACTGTAACACACTACTGTTGCTGATTTGTTTATGTAGCTTAACCTGAAGTCTAAAGCTGCGTTCACACCGAACGCGATTCATGCAGCGTCAGACGCCTCTCCTTCTGCTCGCCACCTGTCAAAAAATGTGTTCCTCAAACTTGACACCCCAGCTGCGTGTGGGAGGAGCTATCAGGTTTATGTTTATGTTTATGTTTATGTTTGAAGTTTTACACAGAAAATGGTAATCACGTCTCCATGTTTGGGTTCGTGAGATCATTCAAAGACTCTCCCGGAACAGTGAGCATCCCTCCCGCAACGAGAGCTGTGTCTGGATGATGGCCGCGTCTGTGACCAAGTTTGAAGGCATGATGTGCCACATTAATCCGAGGAAAAAAATAAAAACAAAAATAAAATTAGGGGACCTTTTTATTATTGTCTCAAAGAAAATAAGAAAACTATCATAAGGTTCAGCAGGCTTCCTCCCTATCCAGCAGCAGCTCTCTGTCTGGCTACCAGCTCGCCTCCTGGGAGTGGCATAGCAAGCATCACTCCAGTTTCTTGGGCCCTGCAACAGACTGTGGGTGTACCCGCCATCACCCACCAGTAGCCAGGCAAGCTCTGGAAACCCTGTTGCCCGGAAAGGTCTACAGCGGGTTAAGAAAATGAATTGAAGTTTAGGAAGAGAAGTATGGATAGATTCACTATATTGGAGGTGCTTTTTTTACCTGCTGTCACTAAAAACGTCAGGTGCCAAAAGTTGAGTCCCTGATAGGTTGACGCGCTGCAACAACCACTGCCACGCAAATTACATTCGGTGTGCTTTATAAGCTTTATAGGTAGTAAAGCTTATAAAGCTTGACAGCTTTTTAACAAGATGCCTAACTCTAACGTTAACCTTATCTGTATTCATGATGTGGGACAATAGTGTCAAAACCTTTAAATTCAATTCTTCTCATTTCCCCTTTGGGGATTTATGAAGTATATTTGAAATAAATTGAATGTGTTCTGTAACTATTAATTTCCAAAATACACTTTTCTGTGAATGCAGCTTTTTTTGTTTTGTAGGACGGTTTATGTGTGCAAGAAAAAATGTAAATTCCTTATCTTTGAGTGTTATGCAATCAAATCTAAATGCTTTGACCCTTACTCATTCAATACTTTTCAAGACTAACATAAATTGCAGCAGTTAAATTAAAAGATGTTTTATGTAACCCTTTTTTCATAAAAGAAATGTATCAGAGTAGAAATGTTTTAATCAATCTCAAATATAATGTAAACAAAATGAGATAATCACAGTTTGTTTGCATATGAAAACATTTCAGACATATTGTATGTCAGTAAAAAGACTGCTATAAACCTGTTCTTGTTGAGTCTGGATCTGAAAATGAAGCCAACACTCAGCAAAGGGAGTAAAGATACAGGCACTAAGTTACAAATATGTTTATCAGCATTCAAAAACAAATGTATAAATAATCATATCATAAAATGTAAAAACCACTGAAATAAAGTAAATCTGACCATGTTGCAGTATGTTGGGGGGGGGGGGGGGCACAACAGGATAAGTTTTAAAGTTTTAAGGTTTTGTTAACCTAACATTAATATGTTTAATACTTGCATTAACCACAGTGAGTTGTAGACTTTTTCAGAAAAGGCATGGATGTGGTCTATGGCTGTTTAATTACATCTACAGAACTTTCCATGAAGCCTTTAAATCCATACATTTTAGGTTGAAATGGTGTAGGAGCCAATTGTTTTTGGTTTGGATTAGAATTTAGATTGTTTTGGTGTTGTTTTATGTATATTTCCGCTTTTTTGCACCTTACAACTCCACTTGGTTACATTAAAACACCCCAATTTTGCAGTCATTATTTTCAGAACCTTTATGCCTCTGCGTAATAAAGTGATTGGATTTTCTCATTGCTGATCCATTCATTTTCTTCCCTTCATCTGGGACCGGATCGTGGGGGCAGCAGTCTAAGAAAAGATGCCCAGGCTTCCCTCTCCCTGTCCACTTCCTCCAGCTCCTCTGGGGAGACTCCAAGGCTAGTTCTCAGGCCAGCTGATTTTCCTCTTCAATAAATGGGAATAAAAACCCAAATCCATGTTTTGTCTGGACAATATGTTTGAAGTAAATTATTGCCTCCACACGCATCGAAAAGGTGACCAAAAACTAGGACTGAACAGTCACTATATGTGGTTTTAAACTATAAACCGGGAAATATCAAATTACCACACACAAAAAAACCTACTTCTGTTGCTATCAGCAGTGAACTGACCAGTAAATTGACCTGAAGTGTTACCTGTGGAAGATAAATTATAACTGTGTGTAATACCTGTAAAACCTATGAGCAGAAAAAGTGTGATTTATAGAGCTGTTAATACCGCCCAGTTGAGCTGCTAATGCTCCCTAATGAGGCATGACCTCCAACTTAGCACAAAGAACAGAGTAACACAGAAAGCTGGAGGGATGTTGCATCACTGAGAGGCACAAACAAGACGGTCTAACTGGGCTGCTTACCATACAGGACCCAAGCAACAGTACTGATTTTAACAATCTCCACCAATAGTGGACATCATTTAAGAAGCTAACGATGTTTTTGAAAGAATCAGAACTTTCTTTACTGTTGAGATGTGTCAAGTGCTTGTAGAAGGAGGAGGAGAATACAATAACAACACACCTACCAGTTATTTCTGATTATAAGAATAATATAGATGCTTTACTTATAAATAGCTTGTTTGGGCATCAGTACTTCACTTCAAGTGTTTAACACATTTATTAAGAAATTCTTTATGAAAAGCAAAAGATTAAAAATTGACAAGCAGTAGAAAATTGTAAAACTGTGAGATTTGATCTATGTGTAAGTCGACAGTCTAAACTTCTTAGTGGGAAATAAAAACAAGTTGCATATTGCGGAACTATACTATTATCAGCCCAAAGTCTTGTAGTAAACAGTAGTAAACAGCATTATGACTTTGGAAACAGAAGAGAAATTTAGGGAAATGGCGGAAAAAAAGTAATTCTCTATAAGACTTCTACAAATGTAAAACTTTCAAACACTTACAGAGCATCATACAAACACTATTATAGACATTCATCAACCGCAATAAAAAAATCCCTTTGATACTTTAATACAATTTAATACAGCAACTACAGAATCTCTAAAAACAGCTTCTAATAAGTTTTTTTTTTGTAAGATAAATCTTTTACTACCTGTTCTAAAAAATAATAGACATTAAAATATATTTATTTACTGAAAACTGCATACTTTTTTGGCCAAAACGTGATATTAACAAGAAATACAATATATGTCTGAATATATGGTTGAAGTTATAAGTTTGTGTGAACATGTTGGAACAGAATCACACACACACACACACACACACCCACACCCACACACACACACACACTAGTCAGTCCCTGTCTTGTGAGCAGCAGATATTTCACAGAACAGTGGTGCATATGCATTTCCTAATTTAACCACCGTTTTAACGCTTTTGTGCATCCTGCTGCTGCATTTCACATGCACTGGTAGAACTAGAAGAAAATGAGGCATTTCTGGCTCGTCCAGAAGTGCAAAAATGAACACCAACCAGGTCTTTGGTCAACTCAACTGTTAAAAGTCAAATGATGTGTGCTTTCATTTGGTGGATGGATCATGTTGTGCAGGAAGCTCATCCACTAAACATGCAAAATAAAACATGGACACAGTTGTGGATGTTGTGTGTTTTAATAGTTTAAAAATCACAAAAATAAAATTTTAATAGACCTATGATGGATTATCAACCCATTAAAAGGGTATCTAGGGTTACATGCTGTAAAGGTAGTTGGATGCTGTATCTAAAACACACTATTTCTATGGTAAAGTATTTAAGTAAAGCTTTTTGCCTCTTGCATTGGGCATGCTTGTAAATGAAATATGTACAAACAAGTAAGCAAGAATTAATGTCAAATCCATTCACATTTTAGTTTAATAACGTTCAGCCTACTGTTGATTTTCCACATCAAATAATGCAATTGTAACATAATTAGAACAACATACCAAGCAGCATGGTCACATGTCTATATTCAAAGTGTTTCCACACATTGGACTGCAGTGATAGTTTAATTTTTTGCCATTATATGTGTGTTGTCCTCTGTGATGCACTTGGTCGTTTTTAAGTTATAGTAAAAAAAAAAAAACTACTGTGCAACAATCCAAATGGTATTTTTCAATATCCATTTTGAAATTATTTTATAATGGTACATGTCGATTTGATTCGATAATAACTTGTCTCAAACAGATCAATCTAGTTGGATAAATCAATTCATCAATGAATCGTTACACTTCTAATCTAAATTCACTGCTATTAAAAAGATTTACGAGGACATAATTTGTTAGAGTTTTTTTTTAATAGTTGTTATAGTACCTGCATAAAGAAAAAAAATCAACTTTCACCCCTGCTAGTAAGTATTTTGCATTCGTATTATCCTACGGTTGCAAAGATTTCTAAAGGAAACATGAATACTTATGGTTGCTTGACCTTTGGACTTAATTCTGGTAAAGTTTCCCCAATGTTTTAAGAACTGCTAAACAGAAAGTTCTTCTATGTGCTTTCATTTCAACTTTTATGTTGCTTTGCCACTATGAAGATGCCAGTAGGTTTTTTTTTTGGGACTGACAGATAAAAATGATGGTAAATTAATAAAACATTAAAGCTGCAGTAGCTGTTGCATGGCAGAGTTAAGCTCTAGCACTGATACTGTTCACAATTCACAATACTAACAGCTTCGACTGCATTTTCCCCACATCATACCAGAACCACTTCATTTAAAACATAATTCATTCGGCTTAAAATGATCACTGAGGAGCATAGAAAGCAGATAAGCAGAAAGATAAAAAAAAAAGAGACAGGAGACAAGCACTAAAAAGACAAGGAGGATCAGAAACACTGACATTTCTGGGGAGAAACTGGAAGACTACAATCACTCAGGCATCAAATGGTCTGTCTGAATTAATCCTGACCGTCAAAGTTTCCCTCTCAACCATATACACGCACACCTGCCTGTCCTGCCCCGGAGCAACAGATGCTGGCAGATAAAGGGTTCCTTCACTGTATCGCCTTTGAATGTTGCATCCTGGTTCTATTTTTTCTGTTTTCGGAGCCTTTGTTGTTCTTTACAGCTGCGAGATAAAATGCCAGTCATCCTCTGCTCCACTTGTAAACAACAAATGAGGTTGCATTGGTGTAAGAGGAAACCAATGGGTAACAGGGTTAAGCAAAGGGAAGAAGGGGAGAGACAAAAAAGTGAGAAAGGCAGCGACTATTTGATAGTGTCAGCTGAATGGAAGAGATACAGACAGGCCATTCATCTCAAAGGATCAGATAGCAGTCTCCCTGGAGTGGATGCATGCACACGGACACTTACACACAAAACACAGAGACACACAGAAGCATGCTGGGAACCCACAGATACAAACTGTGTTGCACAGATAAACCAATGCGTGATTAATACCGTATGAAAAGCACCCTGAGGCTGGAGTCATGTACCTTGTTCTGTGAAAAGTTGCAGGGTACGAAAGAAACTTAAAAAAATGGGGAGAAATCTGTTTTCAAGGAATTATTCAAGTATTAGATGTTTTGTCTTTTTTGGCCCTTTCAAGATTTTCCACCAGCTATGTGCTTTGATACTCCAAATAGGACAGAATAAAACATAGTAAAAACACTAAAAGTCTAACTGTGTAGCACGCTTGTGACTTGATGGTTCGATTGTCTCCTCCCAGCAAAAGTTGAACTTTCTGTGTAGACCAGGTTGTCTAATCGTGGTCCTCAGTAACTAGAACACTGTTTGTTTTCTAGCCTGTTGGCTGCTGATTATCTAAATGCAATGATCTCTGATTGATTAAACACACCTGATCAAAGTAATCAGCGGTAAATAAATCAAAAACAGGTAGAAAAAGAAAAACCGAGGTGTATCTCGAAGACCAGGATTGGGTAGTCCTGGTGTGAACCTTCCTTTGCTGGGATTGTATATCCTTTCACTGGGTCCAGTGAACTCCCTGGACATTTCAGCTTTGGCATTTTTCCCAGTGCCATGAGGAAAAGGGTAGAGACACTATTTAACAGTGAATAGGATGAAACACTGACTAAATGAGTCCAACTCAACATGTTTCAATTGACCATACAGTGATTAATCAATAAACTTTTCTTCAAAAAAACAATTTTGTTTGGCTACTACAAACTGTTAACTTGAATTTTAACCAATTAAAAGGTGAACCTTTATCAAAAAGCGACATTGAAAATATAAAAAAAGGCATTTTTTTGCCTTAGAAGATCAATAAATAGTTATAAATAAAAATTACATTCTTTATAAATAGATAGTGCTTCTTCAAATCAATTAATTCTATTTCATTTAATGGATTTTGTAGACATAGCTATGGTCATTACAGCTAAGATATTGATGGGCAAAATTTAGAAACCAACAACTCATTCTTTCATATTTTCAAACTCTTTTTTATTTCAATGTTTTAAAATTTTTTCTCTAATTCATAAGTAGCAAAAATAAAAAATACTTAAAGTAAAAAAACACCAATAGTGTAAAAATTTCAAGAACAATGTTCTGCTTCTGCCAATCAATCTCTTGTTTTTCTGTAAGTACGTGTGCTGGGAGTGATTAGCCACTTCTTTAAAAGGGTCAAGATGTACAAAACAATGTTAATGAATAGAGCTCTCTGACCAGGAAATAAAACAATCATGTTTTATTATAGCTGTTACAAATTACTCAGTGACTATCTTTATTTCAAGAGCTAACAACATGAAAAACAAAGATGACAAATAATAAAACAGAGAGTGTAAAAAAAAAGGAAAAAGGCCGGTCAAATTGTCAAACTTTTGTGAATGAATTTGGTCCAAAATGTTCATATTTGTTTTGTTTGTTATTCTCTACCACAGGGTAGACATAATTACATTCATTCCATTGAAACATCATTCCTCTTCTTTGTACAGGGATTAACAGCCATTGAGGATCCAACCTCTTCCTTACGAGAAAAGTATGTTTTATCTGAAGTAAAATGGTTTTATCTGATCTTAGTGGAGAGCAGCAATTTGTTTCTTTTTACTAGGAATTTCAAAGTAATTCATCAGAGCAAGAAAAGCATTTCTCTTCAACAGGAAGGTGAGGTTTGAAAACGTTGCTAGATAAATGTAGCGATTAAAAAGCCTTCAGAGGAAATAAAAGAGCCCACATTCATATGTATACGGCTATATTTTTACTTGAGCCAGACAGATGAACAACCAGGCTAAGCTGTCCTCAGCCTTTCATCCACCCAAATCTGTAGTTTTTTCTCTTCCTTCTTGACCCATCTCCTTGTCTCCTCTTCCAGTCTGACTTATTCCAAATCTTGTCTTAACCTTCTAATGAAAAGCTGTTGATCCCAAAAAATAAACAGTAACCTAGTTTTGTGTACTAGACACAGTATTACTATGAGTTTTGAAAAACACTCTGAAGTTTTAATGATACCTAAAAGAGCAATAAGCTACAAACCCATTTCTACCTAAAAAATACTTGAGACTGAAAACTCCCATTGATCTGAAAAGAATTAATTCAATGGAAATGAAGCTACACAGAAATATTCGAAAAATGTATTCTTAATTAATAAATCTATAAAAATTACAATAAGATTATAATTAATTGTCAAATTTAACAATCAGAGTCAAATCTCTGTTCACCCTCTGATGTTTTCATTTGTAAATCATTTTACTCATTTGACTGTGCATCACATATAGCTGTAAAACAAGCATTTGGATATGAATAAATGCCGTCTTTACATCGTCCTTCAGACAGCACTTTTCAGTAAAATAAAAAAAAATGTTTAGAGAACCAGTGTCACAGAAATGTCCTGCACTAACACTAAGCAACAAATGGACAAAAAGTAAATAAACATAGCTACTTCAAAAGTAGTTTAAATGGGCACAAATAATTTCATTTAATTAGTTTGGTGATTATAAAAAGCTTCTGTGGTTCCGTAACCTTTAATGTCTAGTTTGGACAGATATCATTTTTATGCCAATAAAAATGTTGTTCAAATGGCTGTACAGAACAAAAGCAAATACAGCAGATGTGTATGTGTGGATGTGTGTGTGTGTGGGTGTAAGTACAAGTGTAAAACTAGGGCCTCAGAGATCAAGCTTAAAGCTGTAAGAAACAGATAAAAGAAGTCATTAGTGAGTTCACCCTCTTAGACCCCTCGGTACTTTGCATAGGACCTTGGCCAAATGTTACAAAACAAACGTACTTGTGTGTCTCAGTGTGTTCATGTATGTGCTCTTGAGAATGTTCATAAAAACATCCATTTGGCATTTTATCCCCAAATCATTTACCGAGAGAAACTTCAAAAACAAGACCAACAGGAGCTTCTGTAACGAACCATTCAGGAAGGTTTTTTAGTCTGCCTTCTCTGATGTAAACTGCAATGAAAACCCTGCATTACTTGATCAATGGAAGATCTATAGGACTGTACCAAAATCAATCCTCTGTTGCACACAGTTATATCATACAGGTTATGTTAGAAGGTTTGAGATTCCTATTTCCACCCAGTTCAGCGCAATAGCGGGAAGAGTAATGGAGACAGTTAAAGGATTGGGATGAGGGTTATGGGCTCATAATGTATCAGAAGACTTTTTGATCAGCATTTAGAAGAATTAACAGAGCTTTCGATCAATATAACTGCTAATAAATGCATTGATCTGCATCTGCTGCAGCCTGCCTCAAAATGGTGCCTTGTTCATGCACGACAAATAAGAAAAAAAAGTCAAAAAGTACTAAAACACTTACAGGAAGACTGCATAATTACAATTACAAAAAAATAAACAATTAAAAGCTGTAATTCTCTGTCACAACAGTAATTATGTGAGTTTTAGAGTCAGCTTAAAGTGCAAATGTACAATAATCCAATTGCTTAATATTACACATGCATGCCATTATCTATAACGCCAATTAGTTGTATAATAAAAGCAGAGTGCCAGTCATAAAGAACAGTGCTATATCTAATGGACTGTAGCTCATGAGAGCATTGAAATGCACATAGATGTGTAGAAAGTGTACATGCCAAATGATTTTGCAGATAGGGATGTAAACAAACATATCTGGTGAAAATACCCACACTCTACAGCAGCAGAAATACACAGGACTCTTTAGTAGACAACAAACAAATGCTGTCTGGTTTGAATAAACAAATTAAAAAGATTGCAGGTTGGGATGAGAATAAATACAACACTAAGCTAATTACTGCATCTGTGTCTGACTTAAGCTCAACACTTACAAAACAAAGACATAGTGGATGTAAACAAACTAATGTAAAAATTTAACTACTAAAAAAAACTGTTAAAGTGTTCTTTAAAGGCATATAAGTGCAAAACATTTATCATTAAGAGACACTCCGATGAAAATTGTGTTTTTGGTGTCTTTAACATGTTCTTGTGGCATTTTTTCTGATGATAGAGGACAAATGTAAAGAAAATTCAACTTAAAACTTCATTTCTCAGTATGTTTTATTCAAATTGTTGTGAATCAGAAGCTGAGAAAAAAATGCTGTTTGAAAAGAGCTTATTTGTGAAGTACAAAATGCGCTGGGCGGGACACGAGCTCCCTGCTCCGCTCCACTCTGACGCAAAAACACTTGTAGACTGGATCCACATATGTCTTCATTTTCCTCGTCCGAGCTGGCTCAGAACTGTACGGCTGGATAGCGTCAGAACAGTGTAAACAGAAGGATGACAGGAAGTAGGGGTGGCCTTGCTCCAGGCCAACAGTTCCACCCACAACTTCAAGATGAAATTCAACTAAACGACTGCAGCTCTTCAGAAACACTGTTTTGTTTTGTTTTTTATATTTTGGTTATAAATAGCATAATCGTAATTAAAAGAACATTGGAGCAATTTTAAAAGACACAAAAAGATGATTGGAGTTGTACTGTAAGTAGTTTTTGCTTTGAAAAAAGGGGAATCAAGGTTAACTTCTTATTCTGTATGTTTTTTATTTTTTTTAAAGATTTTTAAAGTGTTTCTGTGCATCGGGATATGAATATGACAAGTAAAAGCAATCAAGCAAAAAGCCAGAGATGCAATTTTTTTTCCTGATCGTACAACTGTAGCTAATAATACTAAACATTTCATACCAGGTCCAAATTTTATAAACAAAACGTTTCAAGCTTTTTTAACAAAAATAAAATAACATATACACCCTATGGATACTTCTACACGTGCACTCAGACACACAAACTCAAAACAACTTCAATTCTCATTCCACTAATACAGTCGCAGTATTTACAACCTGCTGGAGAAAACACGGTCCTGCTTAATTAGATTAAACAGCAGTGTGTGTGTTCCTGTTGTGTGTGTGCACATGCTGGTTAACATGCATGGTACAACAGGTGAGGCGGGGACAGAATGAAGAAAAGAAGGGGGTGGAGAGAGAGAGAGGGACAGGAGGAAAGAGAGAACAGGTTTACCTTCATTCTGCATTCAGGGAGGTGGTGTAGATCGTTAGCTAAATAAATTAGAGCCTAGCGGCTGTGGATATCACACTGCCATATGTCAGAGAGAGGGAGGGAGGGACGGGGAAAGAAAAGGTAAAAGAGGAAAGGTAAAGAGACGGAACTGTACGCTGCAGCAAGTGTGAATTAATACATAAAGATAGCAAAAGCAGATGTGGTGTCTTAGGAGAAAACATGAGATGGTAAATACATGAAGGGTGCAAGCAGAAGAGGCAGGAACCAACCCAGAAGAGTGCAAACGTAAACAATATCAACCACAATGACAATGAGGGTGACCACTCTCATGAAAATCGACCATTAAATTGCACAAAACAAAAGTAATTCTACCTTTTCTGTTTTTATTTTACATTGATTTCAAATATATTTAGTTTATCAATATTACTTTTGAACATCGTCAGGTGATCAACAAGGTTTCCCATACCCAATTTTATTTGACTTGGTTTTTAAAGTGTATAGACCATCTATTAAATATATTTGGAAATCTTAAATTAAAAAAACCTGCACTTAATATATACAGGGTTGCAAATAATTCTTCAAGTTAAATTTAAGACTTTTAAAGAACTTTTATTTGAAAAATTAAGACAAATTTCTTACACTGGCTGAAGTCTTGGCTAAAGATGTCCCTGGATCCAATTTAGGTCAGTGAATCGAATTGTTCAAAAAGAACCAAAATAGACTATGTATCATTTCAGCAACCACAAATTATGATATGAATCGAATTGTTGCTAAAATGAATCGCTACAGCCCTCATGCATATAAATGAAGTGAGAAAAAATCTTGAAAATAAATAAAAATGCAGCCGAGGCTTTGTGGAAAAATCAATGTCTTTTATTGTTGTAAAAAACTTTTTAAAAAATGCAGGAAATACACCTCCTTCCTTCTCATTTTCTTTCTATACTAATTTTAGCTTGTGAATCTTTATCCTTACTTGCAATTTGATTTTTGAACAATTTACCCTGCATGGTTCTTTTTTTAATGACTTTTTCAAATATAAATTCATTTCTTTTCTGCATGTTATCTTGAACTATCAATCACAATAGTGTTCGGAAAATTGTATGAATCCTTTATCGTTTTTCTTGTCCCATTGCAAACAAACCATCTTCCAACTTGCACGGAAATAAGCGTGCATGACTAGCTCCACCAGATCTTATACCGGTACCGGACCACTCCGGCTTACTTTCTGCACTAGTCACCACTAGTAACCTCCTTTGTTCTGTCATAAGGCTAAAGCGGATGCCCCTTCTTCGTCTTCTATTTTGTATATATATTTTTTGTAATTAGCAGTCGGCATCCAGCGTGATGGTGCATGACATGCTTTACTTAAATAATCGCAGTTAAAAAAATAAAACTTTAGACCAGAAAAATAATACAGAAAAAGCTTTGAACAGAACAATTTTGACGACCAAGATATCAAAATGTAAGACTTTTTAATGCTTTTTAAGGCCTGTTACAGTGTAGAGATGTGACAAGAGTGGCCTGGTTACAAAAGAGGCAGACGTCCTTTAAATTCATGAACAGAAGTTTTTTTTCCACCGCAAATACATATTGGCTTCACAACTCATACAACCTCCTTCCTTCCTCCTTCCTTCCTCCTTCCTTCCTCCTTCCTACTTCCTACCTCCTTCATCTGCCTATCACACTGATATCCTTCCCTGTTATTGGGTCCAGTTAATTGACTGGGTATGCCCAGGTAGTAAGCCTAACCAAACAATTAAAAAAAAAGAACAGACAACAAAAGATTGAAGCATCTTAGAAACAATGCATTTAAAGTCCTGTAAACAAAAAACATAAAGACATAAAGAAACAACTCAAATCACTACAAACCAAAAGGCAAGCAAAGAAATCCAGATTCCTTCCACCTCCTATGTCCAACCTTAAAACAGGCAGTGAAGGCCTTGACCACCATTTTGTCCTTTGGGCAGCAGGAGGAGGAGGTGAGAAACATAACAAAATCAATAAACACGTTGAAACGTGGTATTTGTTTTGTTCCTTCATGGCATGACTAAAATTAATGACCTACAACAGAGAGATGACAAGTAGATACAACTACTTTGTCACAATGCCTTATTTCCAATTTTTCAAATTCAAGGCTTTCAAGACTTTCTAAGACCTCGCGAGAACTCTTCTATATTCAAATCAAGAGGTCAAACATAACATAGTGCTTTGATTTGGCCTCCATCAAATGGCATTTTATTGTGAAATTCATATCTTTTCTTGCATATTTATTTGATGTCATGCGATAGAAAAAAACGAAACAAAAAGGGCTGATTTCCATCCTGCAACTATTTTAGACAATATCTTAGAATCCGTTTCAAAAATGAAATGAATACTAAAAGCATTAGCATTACCTTGATTTTAAGAATTATTTCCTGAATCATTTAGATTCACTCTTACCATTTGGACCAATTGCAGTTAGGAGAAATATAAATTTAAAAGACCAAGTCAATTTGCATCACTTGTTTTGTTTTAAAGGTTGCTTAGTCTAAGCAAAATTTAAGTAACCTTTTTGTTTCAGCTCTGGCACATTGAGACATTTACTATTTACAGTAAATAAGCACAATCTAATTTACCTTTGTTGTTTCCCATAGCAGAGCTATTTAAATATTTTAACCAATTTACAGAGTTGGTTAGAGACATTTTCTACAAGACATTTTTTATTTAATTAAAAAAAACAATATGAAAAAAATTCCTTAACAGTGTAAAACGTATTTAGGTATAATAAAGACTTACAATGAACTGTCGAAAAAATATGTCCAGTAGTATTTCATGATGACTACAGAGTGAAACTGTTGTCTTCAAACTATGTTTAGACAGATGACTGTATCAAACTAACATTTGACAAAGGCTTGTGTCCACTCTTCTTGTCTTAAAATGATTAATATGTTTTAGCTGGCAATCCCGCCTGTCGCCCATCAGCATGATGGATTAAAGGCTACTATTAATGAGCTACTGGATTAAAGGAAAAAATAATCAAGGTCAAGGTGCAACAAATTGAGCTAGAGGTCGCATACAGACGTACAGTTATGACAGCTCATTCCCAACGACAACTTAAAAAAAAACTAGGGCTGTTAACGCACAAGAATAATTCCAAACAAATTAACGTGTTAATACTCATTAACGCAAATTAATTACACGTCAGAAGCGACCGTCTTCGATTGCATTGGTCGGTTCAGGCTTTCATGGCGTGCGTTAATACCTGAAAATACACACTTTGTCAGGCATTATCCCACGTATACCATGATCACTTACAAAAGAAATAAATATTCAATTGAATTTTAGTACTTTATTGTTGTCATTATTACATGTTATTATTACGGTTAAGCAACAAAGCATCGCTCGCTGACCTCAACTGCAGTGGCAAAAAGAAAGCAATATATATATATATATATATATATATATATATATATATGCTGATCGTCACAATAGAGTCAATAAAGCATCAGGTCAGAGAGAGAGTTCACCTATTACCCCTCATTTTTGTCCAGAAAATGAAGCAAAAGTTTGTTTTAAAGAAGCCTGCACAGTGATTTTGAAGATTTGGGGTTTGTGACCGGAACTTCTTTTATAGACGCCAGACAACACACAGCGGCCAATCAGATTTGAGTATTCACCTGGAACATTTAAAGTGCAGAAACACAATCAGCATCTTTGTTTTCTTGGAGTAATACTGTTGACATAAAAGTATTTAGTTTCAAAACATTTCAGATAATTAAAACAAAGGACAATGTTCTCTCTGGCCTTTTTTTGTTCAAAAGCTGCATATCGTCGTATGAAATTTACTTTGGAAATCAATCAAATCCAATCCAAAAGTGTGATTAATCTGGTTATTTTTTTAATCGATTGACAGTACTAAAAAAAGCTTCTATATTTGAGTGTATAGTTCTATATTATATATTCTGGCAAAAGACACTCCTAGACAAGACAAAGCCTGTTTAGTTACTATTTTCTGATCTTACAAGGCATATATTTTCAGCCTGTTTTTGTACCTTATACAAGGGTGCCATAAGGCACAGGCCACTGTGTAAACACAGAAACTCCCAGACACATTACACACAGTACAGCTGAGGTGGTATTAAAGAGCTTTGGCATTGATTATACACACCTAACTCACAACGGAAAGAAAGGATCAAAAGCAAATATGAAGCAACAGACCCTAGGAGATGAAACCGGAGTATGCCGAGTCTGGAAGAATGTTGAAAAGGAGAAGACAGAGGAAAGGGTGGAGACAGCAGGTGTGGCAAGGGGGGTTGGTAGAGTATAAATGTCTTTAAACATATCCCTTCAGGGAAGAGCCTGTAAAGGAAGCGTGTCAATAGAGGGGTAAAAGTGAAAATATGTTCTGCCAACAGTCAGAGAGTTTTTAACACTCCTGTCAGTGGCAAAGGTGTGAAGACATGCACTTAAATAAATATTCTACCTTTCATAATCCATTCTCTCCAAGGCAAATATATACCCTGGACACACAAAATAAATACACACAACTAAAACATCTTCCAAAACAATAAAAAATTCAACCCTAAACCATAAATACATTTTTTTTTAAATAAAGCCTGGATTTGGTGATGCATAAAAAAAATCTATTTATTAAGTAATGAAGTATATACTGAATAAAGAAATGTATGTAAAGAGCATTTCTCTTTCGGCTTTTAAGTATTTTGGCCTATCCGCCATCATGCTTTCTGTATAAATGATTTGTTCTTTTGCTTAAGCCTTAGTCACAACTGCCCTCTCAGGTGGACACAGGAAGTCAAAAATGGGCAAACCTTGCAGGTGGCCCGCATGTAAAATCAGGGTCGTAGATCACTGTAGAACACAGGTGAAGTCACTTCAAACAAGGTTTTAATTTTTTTGACACCCCCAAACCATGTGCACAGAACAAGGAGCTCGTTGGCGCTGTTCAACTGGTAAGCGCTCCTTGCTCACAGCCTCACAAACTTTTTATTTTTTCTATTAAATACAAAGGCAACCCTTTATTATTATGTGTACATAATTGTTTAAATAGGCCTAAAAGAATAAATTCTAGATATACATTTTAGAGCTAAAACACAATGAACAGACTTATTTTGGGGCAATGTGTTTTCATTACTCATCATTTAATCACACTTCCACAGTTTTTAACAGAAATGAACACAAACTAACACCTGCTACAATCACCCAATTTGTATAAAGATGAACAGAGTTGTTCGGTAACAAGGTCCTCATTTCCTTTTCCATGCTTTACCTCTTTATCACACAAAAGACAATTATGGCTAATGTACTTACAATCTGATTATGTGATTATATAACTACTGCTGCTAATCTAACGTACCCTCTCTCAGCCTTTCTCTTGGATGATCAGTGATTCATGTCTTTAAAAGGATGTATAAGACCAAAAGCAACGGGTGAAACGAACTGTGAGATTAAACTAACCTCCTCCACTACTTTCTGTCTCCCTCTCCTGCGTTCTGTCCCCTCCTCTCTAAATTATCTGAAAGCTGTAATTAAAAAGTGCACACTGGTTTCTGCACAGTACTAACAAGCGGGCCAAAACACACTCTCAGATACCCACACAAATCCACACTAAATTAAAGATAGTTAAAGCGCAACTAATCAACTGAGTCAGGGCCAAATGGAGTGTTATGGGAAATACACAATTTTGCTCAAATGTCCGTCTTCTCTTCCTATACACAAACATGACTGTGGAGCATCTTTATAACAACACAGCAAACATTTTAGATGTGGTTTCACAACGAGCTACAAAGTAATATAAAAAAATCAGGTTTACTCAACAACACTGTTAGTTTGTTATTCTCTACCGTCTTTGTGAGACTCAGCTGCTGGTGGCAGTCTGCAACACCTACATGATCCCATGATTGTGAAGCTTTGGCGCAATATCAATAAGGAAGATCTACCTGACTTACAGGTACACTGGGTTGTTGTTTCACTCTACACACCTTTCATCAATCAGGCTATCACTCTGAACCATTAGCTAATTTGCCCACCTTTCCTTCTCATCCAATCACAATCATATTTTTGCTTTTAATTTCACAGACATTTATGTCTGCATATTAGACGGTTTGTTGGTCTGCCTCCACCCCTTTCTTCACCAGGAAAAATACCTTATGGACTGGCCTTTAACCACCATCAGCATCTAGGTGCTGAGGTTTATTCAACTACGGTCCTAGCTTATCCCACAGTATGCAAGACATTATCAGCCCAGAACCTAATTGCCATAGACTATGGACTTAATTTCCTTCACATGTTTTTATATTACTGATAAATTTTACTTGCATTCCTAAGATCTCCCCTTTTTAAACAATTACAGGAGCTGACCTGAAATAGAACTCTGTTAAAAAAAAAAAGAAAAACTAAAAAAAAAGTGGCTTGTCTTTGTAAATTTCTGTACCAATATTAACTTCCTTTAGCATCCTCTTTTCATTTGTTCTTCATCATTGTCCCTTTTTACACAGCCTAAACACGTCTGTTTCACATGAGATTTTTGTGACTTTTTTCAATTATAATAATTTCTTGAAACTATTAAGTTAGTCAGTGTGTTGGTGCTCCACCCCATGGTCAGCTGTCATCTAATTCTGTTACTGGTTTCTTCATTCAGCTATGTTTTTACTCATCCTCATCACCTATATCACTCCATTATTTAAACTCTTCATTTCTGACTTGCATTCTTCTAATTGAGATATCTGCAGGTTTATATTAACATTTAGTTTATTATTAAGAAAAGGCAAAAATACAGACAAAACAGATACAGTCCTGGTCATCCCGGACAAATACTGTGGCTCCCCTGTCTTTAATGCATATTCCTCAAACCTATCTGTATACACAGCAGGGGCTTGGAGGTCTGTATGACGGAGAAGACATTTCCAGGCAATTTCTTTAAAGATGTTCTGTCTTGCAGAACACCTGCGTATTATTCCTGTTATGAAGCTACATTGTTTTTAAAGGTCTTTATTCGCAAGTTCATAAAGTATCCAACTGATTCTCTGTGAGTCCCTGCTGAGAATTATTTTCCCCAAATGTTTAACATTATGGGTGGTCATACAGTGCATGCTTCATTGTCTTTTTTAATTCATTTATTTAGTGCAAGAAGTTAACTCAAAACTCTGATTGTTTTTTTTTTTCATCAATGAGTAATTCAAACATCACACAAAACTGCAAGTCATACCTGCTCACATCTAACTATCAAGAAGATGCGGCTATCTGACCAAGAAGGTTGCTGAGTTAAAGCAAGGACATCCAGCACTAGCAGATTAAAGACAAAAAAAAAAAAAACGATTCAAAACTGGCAGGTCAGCTTTGCAGTCCTGAGCATTAATTTCATACTGCATTCCTGCACAGCCTTCACCTGAAGACATTTATCATAACCTATTGTGTCCCGTTCTTTTAGAAGCAACAAATGTGGATAAGGAAAATACTGAATGTAAAAATAAAAGTAAAATAAAAAAAACAATAGGAATAATGATTTACAAAAAAAACTAAAATGGGTAAAACTATAAAAACTTTTTACTCGACAGATATTATGATGCATAAATAATGCACGTAGTGGTAGTTTTTTTTTACAGCACACTAATTATGTCACATGCCTGTAGTAAGCTTTGTGGAAAAAGGCAAAATATTTAACGTCAGTTCAAGCTATCATTTAAAAAACTCTTCTACACAGAAAGCATTTATGTAAACAGTCTTAAAATTCCACAAGTGTTTGCAAGTTCAGCTGTGTGCAACCAGTCAATACATAGAAAAGCATTTTAACAACCAGAATACAAAGACAGCTTTTAGAATAACAAGTACACTTGTGAGGTTTTCCTGAGATAAAACTTTTGGTTTTTTTTTTACATGTAATTGCCAAAAAACGCTCATACACGTTTAAAGTACCCAGTGAAGCATTCATGTCTTTGTTCAGAAAACATACAAGTATTGAAAGCCATGCATTTTTTACGGAGATTAGTATGAAGCAAGAATTTCTGACCATTGCAACCAATTTTCAAGAAATTGCATTGTGGAAGATGAAAGTGCAAGAGCACACAAATGCTGGATGCGGAGAAAAAAAGAGGAATTTTAATAAAATCCATAACTGAAAACTCAAAAAACACTGAACCTGTACATAACAAAATGAAAGATCAAGAAACTTAAACCCATAACAGTGAGAAGTGAAAAGGTGCTGAAACAGGAGTTTAGATGATAAATGATTGAATGTGTGCACTTATAGACACTGAGGGGACTAATTAGCTAAAACAGAAACAGCTGTGGATGATTAGAAACTCAAACCTGGAGCCGTCATGAAGGTCTAGAGGGGGAAAAAAAGAACAAAAAGACTAACTTTTGAACATGAACAAAATATATACTAATAGCAGCTTAAAAGAAAGGAGTTAAGATTTGAGTTTTAAAACACCTTAAATGACCAATCATCAATACAAAAAAACAAATATTCACTTTACCAAAAAGAACATTTAATGAAAACAAGTTCAAAGATTCAACACTAAAGAGTCTTTGCTAATAGAATATAACATTTTCTACAGTCCAGGTATTAACAAAAACATCAAATGCACTTGTGAGCTTTTAAAAACTTAACTCCATTCTCAACCTAGGAAGGAAGGCAGGGAGATAGGGACAAAGGAAGGAAGGAGGGAAGAAAGAAACGAAGAAAGGAAGAAGGAAATCTTCTCAAACAATAAGCAAATTCATCTCACTCGCTGACCAAATCTTCATGACACCTGACCATTGGTAATAATATTTATAATCAAGTCCATTAAAGGACTGTTGTTTGGAGTTTGTGACTGTACCCCTGCATGCCCAGTCTACAGAGCGGCTGTGATTGGCTGCCTGAAGTAAACTAATGACTGACTGTGCAGAGAAGACAGAGACTTACTTAGGTCTGATTAATGTGTTTTTCTCAATGCCAATTAAACACTGATTACTCAAATTAACAACACTGGGCTCCCATAATCACTAAGTACTCACACAGGGACTGCCGTTGATGGAAATGGGCTCCACGGCAGCTACACGCAGAGAAACACACTACTGTGAAGCACCACACCCTGTTTGTTCCTTTACCCTCATCCACCGCCCCATCAACTGCAGGCATGCCTGCAGTTATAGTCACCAAATCCAGGGATACTTACTCACCACGTTCACCAGACAGCCTTTCCTGTGATCTACTTTTTTCCCTTTATGTCACACACACACAAAATGTGCACACCAACACACAGGAAAAGTACAGCACCTAAAGTCATGCAAGAGCACACATGCAACAGGCCTCAGACAGACAGCTGGTGCCACGGGGTGCAGTTAGTGGATCCCTCCTTGGGATGTCTTGCCCCCCCCTTATTTGGAGTTAGAGGCACAGAGAAACAGAGGGGCAACACGTGGCGCAATTAAAGAAAAGGAAACAAGTGCAGGAGGGTGAAGAGGAGGGATGTGACAGAGCTCGACAAGAGTGGATGAAAAAAATAAAACGGAGGAAAGTCTCTGCAGACTGAATGTAATGCAACACCACCAGGAGGGGGGATGGAGGGCTTGACACCATGGAAACACACAGTCACTCCAGGATGGGAGAGACCCTGGAAAGGATTTGCAGAGTTCCTGAATGGTAAAATGTAATATTTCAACTTTTATACCTCTGTTAAAGATCCTTTCTTTTCTAACCACGAGGTATTAAGAAAGCTAGTGTGGATACAAGCACACTGTTTTGCACAAAACAGTATTTTAATTTTATTTTTGTGCCCACAAGAAGAAAATTCTGAACAAAAATGCATTTCAAGTGACTTTTGGCACTGTGCACGTCTTTAAACTATATGTCACATCAGTGTGCTTGTCCACCAATTAAACATGGCAATACAAACTACTACACAGGATTAAGATCCTTCTCATGCCATCCAAGGGACTCCAACAAACTAAGGAAAACAGAAACCATCTGGAATGATCTAGCAATTTGAGGTCAATAAATGTCCCCTTTGCATATGAAGTAAAAGTGTGATTTAAAAATACCTACAAACAAATTTAGTATTATTGGAATGGTTCCTCTTTTAAAACATTTACATTGTAAATATAACACTCAACGACATGTGTATACTTCTTGAAGCAATAGTGTTATTTAAAGTTACACCTAATGGCCAGGAATTGTATACAGAAGCATTTATTTGGAGCATGGACAGGAAACCTGGGTCCAATTGGGAAACACCTCAGAAAGTGGTAATGAATGAGAGGACAAATATCTTGTGGGACTTCCAGATACACACTGACAGGAAGAATGATGCCAAACTAACCAGACATTGTGGGGGTGGATAAAAAACAGAGGAAAGACGTTGTGGTGGATGTGGCAATATCAAGTGATGGCAACATCAAGAAGCGATAACATGAGAAGCTGGAAAAATACCAGGAAAACTAGGAAGAACTGGAGAAAGGTGGCCATGGCGCCTTAGGTAGTCGAAACATTCAGGACAGCAACCCCCAAACTGGAGGAGTGGCTACAAAAGATTCCTGGAAAGACCTCAGACAACTCAGTCCAGAAAAGATCCTGCCCTCAAGCTTCCAGGCCTCTGGTAAAGATCCCAAGCTTTGGTGGAAAACCATCCGCTGAGGCTGAGAAAATGGTTTTCTTTTTCCCTTTTTTCCCTTTCAATCAAAGTATTTAACTGTCTGAGTAATGAGTTTGGAAATATTGTGTGATTTTTTTTTTACGTGTACGGTCCAATTTATGCTTCAATTCAATCAATCAATAGGTGAATTGGTTACTCTAAATTGTCCCTAAGTATGAATATGAGTGTGTCTAGAGTGTGATTATGACCCTGTGAAAGTCTGGCAACTTGTCCAGGGAGTACCCTGCCTTCGCCCAACGGTAGCCGGGTTAAGTTCTGGCAGCCCTGTGACCCCGTGAGGGATAAGACAGGTTTAGAAAATGGATGGATATACAGATTATATTTATATATATAAACGCCTGATAAGCCTGATACGCTTGATAACAAATAAATAATCCAATGAATTTAGTACTGACAGAAGAACAATGCACGACACCAAATGGGCCAACAGATATGAATGCATAACCTAAATACACATGACTTGACAAGAAGCTGGAATCCTCACAGGCCTCAACATTTAATGAAGTACTTTTGAAAATCACTTAATTGTGAATATTTTACAGAGGATTAAACTGAAGTGTAGATTTTGAGCAGAAAAAGCAAATAGATACTGTCAAACACAAAGAACATGGTGATTTCTGTTGGGCATTAGGAGCTCTTTAGGAATGACGGTTGCAGTAATCAGCATAATGTTTGCCTAGAGCCTTAGATTGACATTTAAAATAGTGGATTACTAAAGCGAAACCCACACAGTGCTTCTCAGAGTACATTATAACGTTATTAAAGAAATATTACACAACACCAAAGCAGAATGAAAGAAGTAAAAAGTAAGGAACAAGCAATTTGGGAATTAAAATAACATTTTATTTTTTTATGTATTACAGATATATTTTAACTACTTAATATTTGTGCCATTCTTTTCTGTAAATAAACTGAACTTTTAAAGGCTGATCTTCAAGGTATTTATGTTTCACCCACATTATGTTTTCAGTTAAAACTGAGGATGAGATTCTTGGAATTGATTGGACATCAGTCATTGGATCGTTGACATTTGTTTCTGCTCACATGGCATTTAGTCATTTAACTTTTAGCCACATCTATGAGGTAATCAGTAAAACATTTAACATAAGGTGTGTTATGTTGTGTCTATAGCTTAATAACAGTTTAAGCAAGAGCATTACATTTTCTAGATAGAAAAGATTTTATCTTCTACTTGTTTATCATCCACAAACATGTATACATATATGCAACTTCCTTACTTCACTTCACAACAATTGTAGATAAAAATTTACAGTGGTCCCTTGTTAATGGTGAGAGTTACGTTACAAAATAAATAGACAAAATCTACAAAGCATTTTTTATTTTTTTACAATTAGTATACATGTTTTAAGGTTGTAAACCCCCTCACTACACACTTTACGCACTTGTCTCAGATAAACATTTTCACACTTTTCTCTCTTGTTTAAACGCTCTTGAATTTCAAACCTTTACAGAAAAATAAGGCCATTATTATAGAGCGACACCAAAGATCTGCCAGAGGTTGAAGATCCATGTAAATTTAGCAAGCTGGATGTATTCTGTACTGTACAGGAAAGGAAGAGATTGACTGACAATGCTCTACACCCAATGAGGTGTTTAAAAAAAACGTATGCAAAATTGCACTAAAAGAAATCTGTGAAACTGCAAGGCCCCACAACATCAGTCCCATTATAGAAAGAGATAACAGTAGATCTGGTCAATATTTTATCTTAGACCAGCAAACTAATCAGTTTTTCTCAGTTTTAACTAACCTCACAGTTATGCCTCAAATAATTCTGCTTTACTCGACTTCATTACTTTACATTACAGCCCACTTTAAAAATTATAAAGTACTAATCTGTTTTAATAGAGCAAGACTTATGAGACTTACTAGAACATTATTGTTAGTGTGTATACATACATATTTTATATTATAGTTATTTTGTATATATTTGTACTCTAGTTATTGTATATATAGGTATTTTCTCTGTACAGCATTGTGATGTAGAATTATGGAAATGTGTGGCTTTATGGAACAAGTCAGGCCTTTTTTGTCATCGCAATGACATATTTGTTTGTAGAATGAAACAAATTGACTCCTAAAATCAAAGTAGGGCAAAAAGCGGAGGTGAGTCAGAACATTGATGGCAGTAAATAGTACTCTTGGCTTCACTTAAAATAATCATGTCAGAAAAGTGGAGTACTTCTGGACAGGTTAGTCTATCTGTAGTAAGGACATGACCAAAATACAAATATATTACATTTTCCCCAAGAGGAAGACCCAAAAAGTCAATCATTTTTTTCCAAAAAAGAAAAAAGTGTTGTCCTCCTTTATTCTGAACTTGAAAAAAATGAACTAGCCTCAGGTACAGTGGCGTTTGGTGGAGATCTGTTGCTTTAATCTAGATAATGCATTTCGAGTAATGTTAAAAGCAAACTGAAAACATTGTTTTGATCATACACTCCCTTTACAGAACTGGCTACCTTTAATCTTTTAATTTATTGAATGCCTAGGAGGTTTACAGGGGATATAAACTTGCCTCATCTTTCATTGCATCAAAAACACCTTTTATCAAATCATTATGCTCTTTTTAGAACTTAAAATAGAAATGACTGGCAGGCCTCTCTTTTTTTTCCTTAAGTGAGATCAAAGTAGCATGTGTGTCACCATATCCTATTAATATGACTTTACCAAAATCCCAAACACAACCTTGTAGCAGATAAGTAAAGAAGGGGGATGCAACAGGCAATTTCAGTCTTTTCAATTTCCTTTCAGGCTTTTTCCATTTCCACATTTATAAAAGTCACATCCTGAGACCGTCACAAATGTTAATGCATCACAGCTTTCAGCAGCCCACAGAATGCATCAAAGTACACAAAATGTTGTAGCATTATCCTTTTTGAGGTGAACCAACAGTTATACAACATGGAAAATCAAAAACAAAATTCATTTATCTCACACACAACAGCTAGTGGCATTATTTTTTAAAAATAGCAAAATACATACAAAGTATTTCATGTCACGCTGCTGTCAACTTTATTTTTGCTATTTTTAGTGTTTATTTTGAGTTAAC
This sequence comes from Oryzias celebensis, assembly GCA_014656515.1. Lineage (NCBI taxonomy): Eukaryota > Metazoa > Chordata > Actinopteri > Beloniformes > Adrianichthyidae > Oryzias > Oryzias celebensis. The sequence continues at coordinate 23,571,427 of BNCR01000001.1, read as the reverse complement.
TAAAAGAAGAAAAAGGCAAACTGTCATTAAACCCCCTTGATATCAAAAAGTTAATTGCTCACTGCTTCAACAACCAGGAAAACATGACTTCTATTAAAAGTCATTCCAACAGAGCAATTCAATGTTTTGATCCCTTAACAGTTGGTTACCATGTTCTTAAAGATAACATGGCCCTAATTGTGAGATTTAGTTAGATATGACTGATGATGTTTGCCCTCCTTTTTACAACAGAAATAGGATGTTGTGCCATTTCTTAAAAAAACTTGTGACACCTAATACTACTTATCTTTTTAGGTAAATTTACAAATTTAGCTTGTTTGACAGTGGGTTTCATATTCAAATATTAGACAGTCAACTGTAGAGTTTCACTGAAAAAATCAAAACATAACTCACTGTGGGAAGATGATTACAAAAAACAGGATTATTTCATGTAAAACCAACAATGTGATTTACATGATAAAAACCCCAGCTGACTAGCAAACAAAGGTAAGAGCCATCAGCATGTCAATTTTAGAGCACAGAATCCGAATTGATCAAAAAAGAGTGACCAAAAAAAATTCTTGCAGCAAAGCACTTTAGTTAATAAATCATACATTGACTTTTTAAAAGATGAAATGAAATCAAATACTTTGAACTCTGGAGGAAAGGTTTAGGGCATAAACACTTTATCATTAAAATGATTAATTGTAAACATTACGTTGTGTAGAATTTCTCGAAATGCTATGGTTGTTTTCATTTCATGAAACAGTGGTTCAGAGGCCATTCACGCATACCAGTAGACCTCCAAAACATCCGCAGACCAATGTGATGTGATGTGGGGTGTTGGTATGCAGTGGTCTGACTCTCCTATCATCAAAAATACATGTAGCTGTGAGCATTGAGAACACATATGTTCACTAAAGTGACACTAGTTCACGTGTGACGTAATATATTGGTAAATAAAAACATGCAAGCTTATTTTGTTCTGTGTTGTGACTCAAGCAGTTTTTCTTTAGATGACAGGCTTATACATGATGAATGAGTGATTGATTTAATTTGATTAAAACCCATTAAGAACACTTAATAATCCCTAAAGGCAAAGCGTAAAATGTGTTTTGAAATTAAGCTTTACTTCATTCTAAATAAAAATTTATTTGCTTAATATAACAGTAGTTTCACAAAAAAGAAGAGAGCAAAGTCCTGTAGTGTCCAAACCTTTTTAAGAGGTTTTTTTTTTCCATTTCCTCACTCACACAGTGTCTATGCAAATGTATGACTACTGGGAGTGAATTGGCGTTCAGTCCAAAGATAGTCCAACAAATGGAGAGGTTATGGAGTGAACCACAAAACCATCCAATTAGGGAGCAATCTGTTCTTTTACACCAGCCGCAACATCAGTTGACACCCACACAGCCATATGAGTGTACATGCATCTGTGGACTCAGTAACTCCAAACATTAACTCTCAAGAGTAAAGAAGCTTTACACTATTTAAAAGACATGTTTTATGTAAAACTTGAACGGGAGTCCTGTATTTTGCATTTGTAGCATATGTCCAGCTGCAGATCTATTTGAAGAGTTTTGAGGCAGTTTATGCAAAGCTTTCTCTCAAACATCTCAGTAGAGAGATTTAACAGTATACTGTAGTATTACTTGCTTCAGAGTGGACTTGAAAGCTGTATACTGTTGCAAGAGATTCAAGCCATCATTGTTTCATCATAGTCTAGGGTAGTGCTTTATCTGCTGCGTTGACATGTCAGATCTGTGTCATCCAAAGCTGAACAAACTGAGGGGTTCCCAATTAGCTGAATGTTCACCAAGTATGCACTTCAAAAACAAGTCTTCATCATCCCCTCTTCAGGTCTTTTGTGACAGTTATAATGAGTCGTTTCTGCTTATATAGTGTCTGTTTTTAATCGAATGTCGTACTAAGCACTTGATTGCAAAATGTTTTTTTATAAACCTAAAGAAAACTTTAAGTTTCCTTTTTTAGTAAAAAAAAAAATCCTTGCTAACCTATACAAATAACAAATTGTTTCAGTTGATCAGTTTCCAATTATAGTTAAAACTTTACATTGAAAATGTTGCAGCTTGAAGAGTTTGAGAGCTACATTGCCTTTTGGGTTTATTGCAGCTTTTTTAAGAAATGAAAGACTTCCTGTTGCAGTGGCCTGGATAGTGACATTATTTTACTTATAAATAACATTGGTAATAGTACAGTTAAGGACTTCAAAGCCATTTGTGAATGACCTTCTAGCATTTGTGGAATTAAAAGGCCCTTACAGGTGCCTTTTTAGATCTTTGTTGATGTCTTTCCCACTTGGTATCAGTTTAACACACAGCTAAATGCCCCAAAATACAATCCAGCCAAAATTCCTGCTTTTATAGAGATGCTCACATTTGCTGATGACCCAATTCACAAAGTGCATTAGATTAGCAGCCCTTGACATACTTGCCCTCTTAGTTCTGGCAAAGTAGTAAAGGTGAACTTACTTTTTAACAAACTATCATAACATTTTTGCTCCATGTTTTCTAAATGCAAAGCCAGTGTACAATGTCTTGCTGCACATTTTAGGTTATAGTTCAAGTATTTCGAATTTGTTGAAAGGACCAGGGAGTTCTATATCCAGATAAAGTAATGTATGGAAATGAAAGAGGGCAAACTTGATTTCACATAAGCTTATGTAATGATAAGTTTAAACACAAGCAGCCAAAGAGAACACTACCATGTGTTTGAGTGTCATAAACATTCTGCTGAGTCAAACAAAATCACCACAGAAAACCAATCTGAGCTGCCAGGCTGGGATATAACTCAAGATGACTGAGGTATGAGAGTGATTGTGTCTTTGTGTGTATGTGTGTGGGCGTAAGTGTGTACTGTTGAAAGGTTTGCGTCAACTTACAAACAAGATAATTAATTTCTCTTTTTTGCTTCAGTGCGTTCATTTTATCTTCATTTGTTTTCCTTTCTCTTACTGTTCCCACAGTCAAAAGATAAAACGAGGTACCACTTGTGTGCACTCCAATTAATTTTACAATGTGTCTATAGGAGTGGCGTGTGAGTGCTTGTAGGTGTGCCGTGTGAGCCTAATGTGTGTCCATTTCCCCTTTCCCCAAATTATTGTGAGTGAAAAGATTTAAGTTTTACCAATAAAACAGAACGTTGTTCTGCAACCTGGGATAGAAGAAAAGAAAAATGTGCAGTGTTGGACATAAGGATGGAGCGAAAACCAGAAGTCCAACTAACAGAAAGCGTTTGAGTTGCAGATTGGCTGCAACTTCATACCTAAGCTTAACATTATTTCCTACTGTCAGCACTTCAGAAGTAGACCACTAAATTCTTATTCTTAACATTTTGGGCAAAACTAAAGCAAGTCATGAAAATAGAAAACCTTTTTGACAGTACACAGAATACCACGTTCAGGATGACTTCCATAGATACAACATACCTGCAGAATCAAAAAAGAAGCAGAATGCAGCTCTATAAGGACTGCAGGTGTCTGAACTATTCATTTTAAATGCTAATGAGATTTACCTACAACATAACATGCAAACCTTACCTGGAACTTTCACTCAAGAATGTTCAAGAATGTTCTTACAATCCCAAGTGAGTATGAGTTACATATTTTGGTGTAAAAACCAGCAAGGAGATTGTGGAATTTAGAATTTGGATGAGAATTGGCGAACTGAGTGAATTTCAATGAGTGAAGGGGCTTGAATCATAAAGATGGACTGCAAAGTGTTTCTTTGATAATCAGGAGTAATTGTGTTGTTTACAACCTGTTGACTTTTAGAACTTTAGCTGGCTTTGAAATGGGACTTCATTATTTCAGTAAGAAGGATAGAAATGCCAAAAAAAAAGTAAAGAAGGCAAAGCAAGCTGCTTCAACACTGATTTACTGTAGTAGTATATCCCTTTGGGGGCAGCATCCTGGTAAGCAAAACTTCTCATGTCATGCATTTTTTTGGCCAACAGCTTAATATTTTAAGGGATGTCTTTCTGTTCTTGAAAGCCCGAGACCACAAGTCAGACGGTAAGATTTGACTGAGGAAGATTAGATTAGAGAGACTGATGAACTGAGGTAAAATGTGTTGGTGCAGACGCACAAAGGAACGGCATTGAAATTTCATTGGTCCATTATGGATTCAAGAGTGATAAAATGTATTCTGTCAATGATGCTGAAATTACAAACACTACTTTCATACGGTACACTTTTTTTGTATTCTTTTATTTATTCCTCTGTTTTAGTAGCTTTGTGCAAATATTTGTCACAGAGTTTACAAAATTAAGCTAAGGATTGATTGTTGACTTTCTCAGCCTGCACAACGTCCACCTGGCTGCAATAGCTGAAGAGACATTATCAATGTTGGAATGATCTCTTTTTCTCAAAGAATAGTTCCAGTAGATGCTATGCTACAAAAGATATAAAGCATTCAAATGTCCTTCTTTTGCCATTTCTCAAATTAGGACAACCCTTTTCATGGCTGCCACTTAAATACTTCCGGGTCATTTCACACAGCATCCATTTCTAAGCAAGCAGCAACATTTAGATGGACCCTTTGTTTTGATGTGCACTGCACATGTTAAACCCAGCTCAGCCTTTTATTCTGGCCACATGCCACTGCCATACTGATTGTCATTGTCACATACAAACGCAAGCTTTTGTAGTGCAAGCCAAGTCTCAGTTCTGGCTGGCTCCTAACAGAGGTGTGCCCACCTCTACCTCACATCAAAGGGCTGAGCTAAAAACCTCTGGCCAGACACACATGAAGTGAGCATCATATTTCCTGCCTTTTTTTGGTTGAGATTTAAAAAAAAAAGGAGTGGGTTTCTTTTTGGTGTGAGCCTATAGCACAAATTGCCACACACAGCGCAAACACGCACACAAACCTACACCTCCCTACAAACATGCAGAGGCACACACAAAGCCACTCATTCAAAGACCTGTGGTAGATCAAACGCATCAAGCTGAGAACACACACCTGCAGTGGGGTAAAGCATGTAAATCATGCTGCTCATTATGGCGCACTCTCTTGCACTTGTACTCAACCCAGCATGACCTCAGTAATAGTTTGTGACTGACGATTGACTATGCAAAAACCTCTTTCAAAGAACTAATCACAGCTCCGCCACAGCACCAAAAACAAATGAAAATAACCTTGGACATTTGTTTGTGGTCCATAAAGAACTGGGATGGAGCTGGACTTAATGTCCTGTCAATGAACATTTTTCACACCATATCAATAGAATAAGGTGTTAGTTAAACCAGTTTAGCTGAACTTTGACATAGATATCTAATTACCCAACCTAAATGGCAGCAGCTCAGTGCAAATAGGCATCTAGATATTACCAGGAAAAGGCAGTAAAGTTCAAACCAGACTTCAAAATGGGATTAGAAAGGTCAATGGAGCTGACCTTGACTGGGCCTTAGTAGCAGCTGCCAGCCAATGAGCTGGTTGGAGTATTTCAGAAACTGCTGATCATCTGCGATTTTGATTTACAACTATCTCCAGGGTTTACAGAGCACGTCTGCGAAAGGTAAAAATATCCAATTAGCAGCAGTTCTCTGGGAAAAAATGTCTCCTCGATGCCAGAGGTCAGACGAGAATGACCAGATTGGACTTTTTTGGGTAGCAGTATGGCAATAGTGACCTAAATAAATGCCCTTAAAACTAAGTTAGACAGAAAATCGAATCTCATGATACAACAGATGAAACACCAGAGTTTTACTCTATTATTAATGTTTCCAATGACTTGCTTTCTTTTTGCAAATCTTTTTGACACAATATTTCTCTCACTTAAAAATGTTTAACTTGTCCGGAATTTTGCGTGAAGTCACTGAAATAGTTCCAGCTTGATCATTAGAACATTGTTGATCATTAAAACATTGCAGAAAATAGATTGTCATTTATTTTTATAGCACATTACTTGTGGACACTTTTTATACTTTAAGACGTATAAGGCAAGGATGCAATGATTCACTTTCCCTGATTTTGTTCAAAATTTGCTTTTTGGTTGAGGGTTTTGCCCCGGTCCGAGATATGATTTGCATAATACAAAATAACAAAAAACAAAAAAATTTCAAAAATCTTTCATTTAATTTGCTAATAAACAAGTAACAATGACAAAAACCCTTTCAGTTGCCTCATACTAAGCCTAGACCGATGTAATAATAGTATAAACAATAAATCCTTCTTAACTTTGACTTTGAAGTGCTTGACACTTTCAACATTAGGATATGCAAAAGGGATGCAACAATTCACTTTACCCACAATTCAGTTTGATGCTGTAACATAGTTTGGTTTTCAAGTCAGAATTGTGGCATCCCTGGTTTAAAGTATTAACTATAAAACTTTAAAAGCATGAAGAGTCATCTACTTAGTTTTTATTTGGATTTTTTAAGTCATCCTATCTTGTTTATTCCCCCTCTGGTCACAAAAACATAGTCAACTTGGCAAACTTCTAGAAATAAAATAACATATTAATGGATTTCAACTATTCCTTTATATTAAGACAAAAACTTGGACATTAAAATCTCTTCAATTGAATTCAATTCAATTTTATTTATATAGACCAATATCACAACCATGGCCGTCTCAATGGGCTTCACACTAAAGAAGGTTTAGCTTATCTAATTTAAAAACTAGATGTTGAAATAACAACTACATGTTTGAATAAACAACTATATGTTTGAATAACAACTACATGTACGAATGAATATTGTAGCAGATGGGCTTCATCCAGATGAAACTGTGGGGCAGCTGAGGGCCCAAGACGAGCCAGAGGTGAGGTCCACAGCCAAAGACAGGAGCACAGACAATCCACCTGGAATCTCTCCCGCTCCCCCGTAGGGAAGTTGAAGCGGGACAACATTTGAATCACACTGCACCAAATAGGCATGATGAACTAAATAAAATATAGTACTGGATAAATGATAAAGAATAGAGGAGAGAAGTAATAGAGGACAGAACCCCAGTGCACCATCCTTTCCCCAGCTTCTAACTTCTAGTAACCTGCTAGCAAGTAACTGGTATTCAAATTTGATTAAATGTGTTAATGGTAAGAGCATGAATATGTCACAGATAGCGGACGGTAATAAAAATAACAGTAAAAGAGAATCTGCAATTTTAGCAAGTCAATTATTAATATAATCTAAGCCTGCGTAAGCCCACGAAGCAGAAGGAATAGGCCGCCATTTATATTTTCAAAACTGAAATTTTTTTTTATCAATGTGCATATTGTATTGGTCGCAGCACGGGACCTGAAACGACTGGGGGTCCAAGTGAAGATGATGATCACAACAAATACCAGCGTGACAGCGGAGCAGTGCCTAGAGGCAGCATCACCATGGAAATGGGCCATCGCGTCTCACCGCGCTAAAGAGAGGGGGACGGAAAATAGAGGAGCTTCAGAGAGAAGACAAAAAAATTGGTAACCTGAGTTCATTGCAGAAAGAAATATCTGACTCCGACTAGACTATTGACTTTATGCCGAAAAAGAAGAGTGATATATGTTAATAGGTATAAAATTTTGGACAGTTCCAGTGTAAATGAGTGTTTTCTCATCACTAGAGAGGGGCCCAAGTTGGGACACTACCTCGACCCACCAACAGGTCAACCAAAAAGGTCAAGTACATGTACATATACATCTTATTTGCAGAAGCCATTTTGTTTTGTGTTTTTGCTGTAAAATACTTGAGTCTTTTGTTCAGAATTGGATTGCCATACAAATTTTAAAATATTCATGGTAGAAAATAGAATTAAGATAGTCTTGTTAAATGTTAATGGCTTAAACAATTCAATATAATAAAAGACAAAAAATGACAAAGTTCAAGGAGGATAAAACACATTTTTTTTATCTCCAGGAAACTCACTTGTTCAGACAAGAAAGTGAGAAATTAAAGAACTTTGGATATTCTAAACCTTTTTATCGCACATTTCAAAATGAGTGCAGGAGAGGTGTAGTTATACTTATCCCTATTACTGCTAAATTTGATTATGTTAAACATATTTTAGATAAAGACGAGAAAGTTATACTTGTGAAAGGAAGGCTGAAAAATGAAATTGTTACAATGGTTAATGTTTGGGCCCATACTAGTCAATGAAAAACAATTCTTCAAAACCTTGTTTACTATCATACTTCTGGAAATGGAAGGTATATTAATATGCGGTGGTGATTTTAATATTGTTTTGAAAAGTAAATTGAATACAACAAACAGAAAAAAATACTAATCAGCTTACCAAATTTATTAACACAACACTTAAAGAATTTGGCTTTGTAGATGTACGGAGGTCACAACAACCGCTTAAAAGAGACTAAACACATTACTCGGCTCTCCATAGCAATTTTTCAAGAATTTTTTTTTTTTAATAAAAAGTACGTGTATTGGTTTAAGAAATTCAAGGAGCAGATGTTTCAGATCATGGAGCGGTTTATCTCAAAGTGGGGCTGAATGGACAAACAAAGAAAACACTTTGGAAACTAAACACAGGAATATTAAATAACAAAATTATAATTGAATAGCAGTTATGAGGGGATAGCAAAGACAACAGCACATAAGAAAGCAAATAAAATGGTATATGAACAGAGTAAAAATTAGTTATTTAAAGGTTAACAATATAAAGCTACACAAGATTTCCTGCTTCAAACAAAAATGAAAGAAATATGGGGATAATTTAGACCAAGAACTAATAGAAGTTGTGGAAAAAAAGACCAAATTTTTAAAGCAATCTTACAATGAAGTAGCCCCGTGGTCAAGTAAAATACTGACAAAGAAATTAAAATACAGCAAGTTGATCATACAATTCACAGGATAAAAGACCCAGATATAAATCAGTTCATTAAAGATCTGAAGGAGATTGAAAATAAGTTTGTAAACTATTATAGACAACTGTACAATCAACCAAATTGCGCTGATTTAAATCAAATGAAAGCATTTCTTGGAAAATTAGAATTGCCAACAATTGGGAGAATACAAAATGACAATTTAACTTCACCGATTACAAAACTGGAAATACTGATAGCATTGGGGAGTTTAAAATCCAAAAAAAAAATTTCCTGGCAGTGATGGTTTATCATCAGAATGTTACAGGTCCCTTCTCTGGGTGGTCAGGTTGCACAACTAATGCTAGCAGAAATTTTCTTAGAAAGAAGAGCGGCACCATCCAAAGTGGGATGGATGCCATCTCTCCGCATGATACTGGGCGCTTCCCAAAACGGACTCCAATTGTCTACAAAGCCAGCGTTGTTTCCTAGGCACCATCTAGCTAACCAGCGGTTAAATGATGAAAAGCGGCTGTACATTTCATCACTGACTAGGTTCAGCAGGGGACCAGAGAAAACTACAGTGTCTGACATTGACTTAGCAAGTTGACACACCGATTCTACACTTAGTTTAAGTACCTCTGATTGTCTCCATCGGGCGTCGTCACCGCCAGCGTGAATCAACTCGATAGAACCTAGACTTACTCTGGGCTAATATCCTAAGGTTTGCTGAGGGGGGAGAACATATTACATAACAGGAGCTTTGAGAGCTTTAAGTTTTTGTGATTAACACTATGTTTCCTACTCACCAGTACAAATCCATCCAAAGTAGTGTTTAATGCAGTACTTAGTACAGTCTCTTATCACTTCTTCTGTTTCATCCTCAGTTTCCTCATCAGCAGGTTGTCTTGACCGTGTCTACACACATAAGTGCACTGAGTCACTGTCACTGAATGGTTGATTAAATCTTATTTAATTAGATGTACCTCATAAAGCAGCAGGATACTTTGTATTCTTAACGTAGCAAGTACAAAGGTTTTTAAAAACTGCAAAAAAGATAACAATAATTATAAAATTAAACAGAGACAAAGAAATGTATGAATTACTAAAGCAGAAAAAAGACAAAATGTTTCATCTATGAGCTTGAATCTAAAGGTTTTACTTAACTTTTTTTTTAAAGCCACTTTACAGGACAGTTGTCAAATCCTTCCCTGAGATTTTGCTGGCATTAGATCAGTCAGGTTTAAAGGCATTTCCCAGGTGTTAGAGGAGGGAGGGCGTTGGTGTCTCTGATGAATTTCTAACCACATGCTACTTTATTTTAAGCAGTTTGTCTGCCAAAAGGAATCTCTTTCTAGTCTGCCTTTGGTACATCACAACAGAACCTGGTATCTGTGTTTTTTAGCTTCCAAAATCTTTTAACCTTTTATGTAGTCATGAATTAAAAATCACAAACATTTTTACATTGAGTGACAGCCTTACCACTCGAAAGGAGCTCTGTCGGCAGCTGGTAAAGTTATCCTTGATATATTCAGTGCTTTAAAATATGTTCAAATGAGTTGGGGTATTTTTGTGACTCATAACTATAAACTGAAATTTCTTTTTTTAACAAGTATTAGCATAGTCTGAACAATACTTTACAGGAGTTTTGGGTGACTGAAATACATCAGTTTTACTTCTGTTTCTGTCAAAGTTTTGTTTGGGGGATTTTTTTCTTTTAACTCTTTTTGCTTTCTTTCTCTAAGATCTCCCTGAAGTGTTTTTGATTTATCCATCCATCCATCCATTTTCTGAACCGCTTTATCCCTTTCGGGGTCACGGGGCTGCCGGAGCCTAAGCCGGCTACTCATGGGCGAAGGCAGGGGACACCCCTGGACTGGTCGCCAGTCTGTCGCAGGGGCCACAATCACACACTCACGCACGCTCACATCCACACCTAGGGAGAATTTAGAGTGACCAATTAACCTATGAAGCATGTTTTTGGATGGTGGGAGAAAACCCACACATGCACGGGGAGAACATGCAAACTCCACACAGAAAGGTCCCCATGGTTGACACTACTTCAAGTCCCCCAGCCGGGACTTGAACCAGGAACCTTCTTGCTGTGAGGCAAGAGCGCTAACCACTGCGCCACCGTGCAGCCTGTTTTTTTTTTTTTTTTTTTTTTTTTTTTTTTTTTTTGATTTATTCTTCTATTAATAAAGGATTCAACTAAATGCTATTGACAAACATTGAAAAACATTGAAAAACACTGGGGCTGATTACCAATTAGCTACAAAAATGTTTTCAAACTTTAAATGACAGCTTTTATGATTTCAATTTCAATTTTAATGATGCTATCTTTAATTGTAAAACTAAATATTAGCTAAAAAAAAACGCTTGATCACTAACAATTAGCTAAAAAAACGCTTGATCACTAAAAATTCAGATTACACTTGTGGCAGAAAATATTTTTAGCACTGTGTGAGACGTATCAGAATTATTGTATTGTTCACATCCTCACCCATGTAAACTACCAGCTGCCACATTTTGTCACAAAGATGATGATCTGGTTTAGAAAGTCACTTTGGGTAGTTAAAGAGGTTGAGAAAAAGAACTGGAAGACGTAATTTGAATAATAAGGTTTTATTTTAGCTTTTTTTCTGGGAATATATATAGATATAAGATTTATTTGTAGTTTGATTTAATTAGAAATCGTTTTTAACTCTTTAACACCCGAGATTTCGCCAACAACACGTATAAAACATACGATCTTTGACATAGCATAACTCTTAGGTCGTTTACGTGATCGTGAATTAGCTGATTCTGACGGGGTTTCTCAACACCTTACCAACTGATTTATTTTGTGTGTCTAAGCACTTCCTTATAGTGTTGCATATCAATTCAAGGCTACTTTTCTCCACTCTGCAATCCGATGGAATTACGCAAGCTGGGAAAAAAAACATGGTAGCCAAAAGAACATCAACACTGGAGCTGAAGCTCTGGTGTAAGAGTTAAATAGGCTTAGAAAGAGCCTTTACTGTTTTCATGAATATAGATACTTTTTCACCATATGCAATTGTATTTTTTTATTTTTCCTTATGCGCTAAATACACAAATAAACGAAATCAAATCAAGGTTTATTCTGCTGAAATAGTAGTATCTTTAGCGAAATAATTGTCCTCTAATGCATCAAAGTGAATGGACCAATAGCACAGGTGTGAGAGAAATGGAAAGAAAGAAGCCCTACTAGTGTAGCTTTGATGGCCGTGATATTTTTACCAAATCGTGCTTTTAGTCAAAGAGGTACCTAAAAGTAAGGACGTGACAAGCATGTCAGGTCTAACACAAGATTCACACAGATAAAACCAAAGAGTCTGGTGACTGTGTGACATCTCTTTTACAAACAAACAGTCCATATTTTTCCACACGGCCAGGAGAGAAAAATCAAATGAAGTGCTAACTAGCCGTGGGCCAGCTTGAAATGTGGTTTTAAATATGCCATGGGATTAGATTTGACACAACTCTGAAGCGCACACCAAACAACCTGCACTATTTATAAAAGTTGCTTCTAAACCATTTTGTCCATGTGGAAGCCATGTAATTAGTACCTCCTTGATTACAGGCTAATCCTCACGCGGCTGTCTGTGGTCTTTTTAAGACTCCCTTAGTTGTGCATAAATTTGGACAGATTATTGCTATTAAGGGTTCAAAGATCCTAATGCTACTGAAAAAGTGAAATGTTGAGGGTGTGATGACAGTGTCACAGCTGTTGCTGGCTTAACTGTAATATTAATTACTTCTTAATAAAAGTGAAACAAATACAAATCAAATAAGGATGAATATCCGAAAATCTGTGGTTCATTTTTGACAAGAAATGAGTTTTCCAGCTATTCATGTCCTGTTTGTATTTTTTTTCCAGATGGAGCAACAAGTAAATGGCTAAGATCTCAGGAAGAAACACACAGCCAAAATAGCAGTTACAAAAATGTCCAAATAACCAACTCAGTCAATTAATGGGACTGCTAGATTAAGTACTAAAACTTGTTTTTCGTATCTTTGGTCTCTACATTTGATATGACACATTATTTAGAAGTTACACAGCAGTTACATAGTAATTTGTCTTGTGTTTAATAGATTACATTTCTATTTACCAGGGAACACATTTTGGATTTCAAATGTGTTTTTCCCAAAGTACAAATGTCAAGAAAGACAGAAACTTCACAGCACTAATACACATTTGATAAATGTATAGCCACTTATTGCTGTGTCTAATATATTACAAAGGGTTGAAATTGCTAAAAAAAAAAAAATAAATAAAGTTTTGTGGAGGTTTAGTCATTTTTCTCTGGATTAAAATAAATTTTAAAAATATATTGTAGGTGTATGGAGAGCCCATTAACTAGATGCTTTTTTCCCCACAACTTAAAGATTGTCTTTCAAAGAGAGGATGTAATTTTTTTGACTTTGTCGATGATGTGGGTTTACAGGCTGCAGAGGTATAAACAATTCTGCAAAATGTCTTTTTTTAATAATGAAGAAATGAAACCTCTGGAACAGTTGTTTTATTCCTTTTAGGAATTTTTAAAGGATGATTCAGTTTTAGTATTTAATCTTCTCACTTTTCTGAAATGTCTAGTGTTTGCATGTGCTTTTTGGGGGGGGGCAGTACTTTGAACTGCAGTCAAATTGCTCATAGACAGAAAAATAGAATTGCTTTGACCTCCAAAGATAAAGTTGCATAAAAAAAATCTGACTGACAAACTGCAGACTCCAAGCTGACTAAATTATTGTTCAAGGTTAAAAAGTAAAACAATCTTTGCATTTTAATTTCTTAGTAGTAACTTGTACATTTACAGAATCACAGTTAAGTAGTCAAAAAGACACAATTATTGCGTTAAAACCTTAAAAAAATAGACAGACCACAAAAAAGGCAGCAAAAACATAAAATCAAAGTCCCTTCTATCTGCATTGTCTGCAGTAAAGCATTTCTGTGTTTTATTGTGAGATGTAAAAAAGGAAAAAAAATACGAAAAAACATAGCAACACAGTAAGACTATACATACCAAAAAAGACCAAAAACTAAAACTGCATAACAGAGACAGTGAAATAACACAAACACATCCCACCTTGCTCCCTTGTGAAAGATTTAAAGTTTCGTTTTTCAGGGGCAGTAGTGGGGAAGCTATAACTAAGCTATGGCACATGTTTTTGCACAAACAACTTCTGTAATTTCTTTTCAAAAAAATGTCTTAAGATATTATCAATTTTGAAATAACATGCATTAAGAGATGGAAGCTGGTACCAAACATCAATGTTTTAAGAATTAAAATGAGCTCTAACTTCCACAATGCAAAAAATCGTTATCTAATGGGTCCAATTAGTGTATATTATTTAGAACTTGAATGAAAGGGAGCAAGCAATTGAAAAGAATGCTTAGTCTAAAGAAATAGAGGAATTCCTAGAAAGCCCCTTAGACTTACTTGCCATTAATGTTTACCAAGACTAGGTAATATTAGCACAGTCTGACATAATTAGAAAACATATTCTTAAATCAATCTCTTTTTATTATTAAAAGTTTAGTTACTATTATGGCTTCTTGGTACAAGCAGGTACTTTCTATATGGAACACAAGCGAGGGTGGGTAACAGTCCAGCTCTCATATACAGACAATGCATTGCATCTATCTCTGTTCCTGTATTCAGAAAGTGGTAGGTACATGTAGTGACTTTTTTCATTAGTAAGGAGTGCTTTTCAGCACGTTCAAAGGACTATCATTTCAACAACGCAAGATTGGCTTGTTCTTCCCAAGAGTCGCCTCTTCTGCAATCAGGAAGAACTAAACAAAATGTTAATTCTATTTGCAAATTAATTATATTTGAATAATACTAGTAAATAAGTAAGACAAAACATTAAAAAATCACTTTGAAAGTTTTAAGCGAAATATCTATTTGCCCTGTCTTCCCAAAGGTTCATTAAAACAAAAATAAAACACTTTTTAAAATGTCAGCCCAAAATATGATTATTGTTTTTGGTGGTTCAAAAAAAGAATTTGTTCCAAGGATAGTAGCCTACATTATTTAGAAATTGGTAAGTAAGTTGTAATGGGAAACTTGATCATATTTATGAAGGTTTTGTAATAAAAAATTCTGTCAGACCCATTTTTGCCATTAGTTACTAACTTGTTCCGTCACTGCTGAAATCTGCTGAATGCTAGCTACAGTTTGATGACACAGAAATGCCAGTACACCTTTCAACATTTATTTTTTACTGAAATACATAATTTCACCAGAAAACATCAAAGGATTGTTGTCGCCTTTGTCAACTTCTTCGTTAGCACATAACTGACCCAGCTGTAGCAATACAACAATGGTAGTTTGTTATTAATTTGATAGGGTAAGTTTATGTTTCTTTGTTAGCTAATAATTCCTGCTAAAGCGATTTTTTTTCTTTTTTTTTTAAGGATTCAATCATATGATGTTTTTTATGGCAATGGTCATTACAGCCTGTTGGAGAAGGTTATTCCTGACATTTTGAGATGTTTGTTGACATGTTTGGACACACAGAAGGGCATTTATAGGCCATGAATATTTAATGAGGTATACACCTCTTGCTTTTTTTGCTTCTCATTTGCCCATAACTTGATGAATGAGTCCCACAGCAGTAAAACAGGCATTTTTGCAATCAGAGGATAATTGTCTTTTAAACCAGACCCTGACAAAATTAGAACTAAAGCATTTGTGTACTGTTTTCTCTTTATGCTTACATACTGTAATTTTTTTCTTAGGGCTCAACATTCTTTGGCATGAATATTAATTCTTATCTTATTAGTCTTAAACCTGGGTTCTTCCACTGCTTTGACAAATGCAATCATATTTTTTTATCTAAACAGACTAGAGATGAAAACAAACCAAAAAACACAACACAAAAACAGGCACACACAGATCAACTTAGTAGGCTGACTGTGGAGGGGGGGTAAAAACACAATCAACAAGAGAGAGGCAAAGAGCAGTTGGCGACAAGTCAAGATAGACATTCAAGATGGACATATCTAAATAACCACAGCTGACCAGAAACGCTTGTTGACCGTCGTGGAAAAATGCGTGTCTGGTTTAAACTGGAAGTAAGGGGATACTGTGAGCACTAAACTTGACTCACGCAGGCCCTTTCACATAAAGATCAAAACAAATATTTGTTTTTTTTTTCTCCTTAACTTTTCAGTTTCTACATAAGTCTACATAACTTTAATGTGGAACACTTTTTTTTAGCATAGAACACAAGTGCATGTTTAAAACTACAGAAAGCAACAATGAAGAATGACATCTGTCATTATTTATTATCTGCCCATTTATTTCTTATATTATAGCAGATACGAATGCACATTAGTTTCCTTGAGCATCACTTTTGTAATATTCTGCTTTCTGCTCCCATTTAAAATGCTTATGTCAACACAATCCTCCGACAGAAATAGAATCATTAACCCTGTGGGCTACTGCAAATAAAGGATTGGAATCTGGTCGTGCTGAAAACTCATTTTAATGATTATAATAAACAAGTCACAAAAAACTATACCCCAGGTCTCAGACTTTATGCATTTTTTGTTCTGATTTCAATTTTTTTTAAATGTATTTCTTGTACATTTTTGAACAACAACAAAAAAGACATAAACTGTGCGACAGGGTTAATGACATTTAACTTTTTCCTTTTTGGTGGGAACCTGTATGCAAAAAACAAACAAACAGAATAAAGATGAGTGTCACACACAGCTCACATATGAAACAACCTTAATTTTTAAGTGCATTCTTGATAAGGTTACATTCACAAATATTTTGCTGTTTTCCCACATAAAAAAAAGTCAACATGTTGACTTTCATGTTTTTTATGTATAGTAGTTTAAAAAAAAGTTTGCTTCTGGGGTCATGAGCGGAACAAAGCACAGTCCAGATCTGGGAGTAACGCTCAGTGTGCGAATAGATGTACTCTTGATATGTGTGATAATAAAGTCCAGCAAACATGAAAACGCCCCATAGCATCCTTTACAGTTATTGTCAATAAAGCTTCAGCTTCTCTCCAGGGCAGATCTGTGATGAATGTCGCACGGCAGTCAAAGTCAGATAAATAGACTCAACTAAGGTTGCATTGCAAAAAAATCTTGTTCCTCTTCTAGTTCAGTATCATATTTTCAAGCGGACTAGGTCTATTTTGAAAAATTGGTTACCGGCATTTTCCCTTTTGAACTTTCTAGACTGTCATAAAAAATTTGACATTTTTTATTCATTTTCCTTCAGCAATACAGTTCTATTTTTATCTAAGCCAAGCAACATGAATAATTAGATGCCTTGTACGTTATACCAATAATTTTTCTCCAAATCTGTATTCTCTCATTTGTTAATAATAAAAATCCATATACAATTTAATATACCTTTATTTACCAAATATCCACTAGTAAAATAAAAAGCCATGTTGTGTTACCTTAATAAAGCTGTCTCAGGCATCCAGAAAGGCCAAGCGCTTAGCTCAGGTGGAGTGCTGGTGTGCAGCATATTAGTTATGTTTGGATCTGAAGCACATTTTTTTTATATTCTACCCATCCCAGGCAGAATAATAGATAACATTCCTGAAGCTGCCCGCATCATATTCAAACCCCTGATAGTCATCTACAGAGTGTTTAAACCAACAACACCTTCCTACACCCAGCACTCTTGCTGATCCCTTCACCCCACACCAAAAAAGCTCAAACTGAAGACTGTGATCCCACGGTGGTGGAAGGAACCACACAGCTGTGCATGTAAGCTCCCAACAAATTAAAAGAAAGTGTTGAAGCTTCCTATGCACTTCAAAATCGTACCTATCGAGCCATCATATGTGTGACATTCTCCTCAAAAAAGAATGAGTTGACTGACTTGGTTTTGCTTGTTAAGTTCCACACTTGTAGTCATTTTGGACTAAAGCCTCTGCTAAATAATTTAATAGACTATCAAAAATAAAACACATACTTTCCTTGAAGCAAGAATAGTGCAGAAGAGTAAGCTTGGTGGGGAATGCCAAAAAAGTGAGTCCTCCATTTGATTTGGTTTTCTTTCAACTCAACAACAGTTAGAACAGCTTCTCCTTTAGTGACTATTGGCTGAAATGAGTACCGACTGGAAGAAAAAGGACAGAAAAACCCCAACTAACAATCTGACTAATATTTTCAAACAATAATTCCCTAAAAACAAATGAAAGTGATGGGATGTGCTACTTTTTCTCTGACAGATGGGTTCCTGAGCAAACCACTTCTGAGTTTTATTTTAACAAGCTATAAGCTCAGGTTACTACAGCATCTAACTTTGATACAAGCACGGGGAAGGTGGAAGTCATTATAGGGTCGTGCAGCTGGACAGTGATAATCACTTAGATGAGGTTTCTAATTCATCCCCTCCTCATTACAGCATGGTTAAACTAATTTCCACATCGGCTTCAAATGTGTGACACTGATGAGCAAGTAAAAACTTCTGCATTGATGTGAGCGCTTGTGTGTGTGCATGCATAAAGCCTCATTCTAGTTTATTTGATTTAGGGTTTGTCATTAAATGCAGAAATGTTCCACAGACCACCATTCAGATATATCCTCAATTCCCTATAAGACTGCCCAACGGCCCAATCAACACTAAGATGTAGATAAAGTAAGCCAACGGCGTGCGTCAAGTCAAATCTAATCTAATCGTGGACTGATAGATTTGATTAATATTGTACTGGTGCTCTGTCATAACAAACTGGGTCAACATTCTTGTGGCAGTCCTTACTTGTACTAGTTAAAGAGGAGGCCAACTTCAGGGGAAAAAAATCACCTTAAATGAAAGTCTTTACAGACCCACTCAGATGAAAATTGAGGCATTTTTTTTTATGATGGAGAACGTATATAAAGAAACTTAAGCTTAAAATAGCATTTCTGGGTATTTCTTTATTCAGATTGTTGTGTATCAGGAGCAGGTGCAGAAACTACCATTTAAAAGGAGCTTATTTGTGATGTTCAAAATACGCTAGGCAGGCCACAAGCTCCCTGCTCCCTGCCGCTAAGCAGAAACCATGTCCTAGAAAATAACAGTTTTTTAAATGTTGGCAAAAATTGTCATAATCATAATTTAAAGCCCACTGGGAACGCTTTTAAAATAGCTCAAAAGATGATTGGAGTGGTATTTAAAAACTTGGAATTGTGAACTTTCCTTGACTTAAAAAATATAGTAATTTAACAATACTAATTCATCCTATTCCCTACACAGGGTTATATGTGTAACCTTATTACTGTACACAACAGCACATTATACTACACTATCATGTCTGATGTCTGAAGTGAACTTGGATGGAGACTAAATATTTAAACACACTCACCTGCACATAAAAACAGACAGAAGAAGAAGGAAAAAAATGTTTTCATACTATTTTTTTTTTATAATCTTTTTTAAAAAATCCAATACAAGGACTGAAAAAATATCCTTGCTGCTGCAGTCTTGCAGCTGATAGATTTAGAATGACATAATAAATATCTTAGGGTTGTTTTTTTTCTTAATAAATAATCAAAAGTAATGCTGCTAAAATAGTCTGACCAATAAATTAGCATATTGTTGAAATATCTGGTAGTAGTGACCCTAGTTCAAAGTCAGCAGAATGGGGGATCACTCAGACAAAACAACATTTTTTTTTTCGACTTTTTTATTTTATATTCTAGCTGCAATACTACAGACAGTGGTGCATTTTGAACAGTGTCTTTCGATGATGTGACATTTTGAAACACACTGAATGTGACCCGTCCTTGACTTCATTCAGAACGTAAAGTTTAAGGAAAGGTGCAGTCTGCAACCAATGCTGGAAGAGGGAATAAGTCAACCAGCTGAGGAGCAGAACCCACTCAGTGACATGGAAGCGCTGGGTGAGCCAAAAGATAAGTTATGAATAAAGAAGGGTTTGCGGGGAGGTGAGCACATGAAAAGTGGGAGAAGGGTAAGGGAGGGGGAGAGAAAGGAGGAGCGGAGGGGGAGACAGTAAAACGCTGCCGTCACTTAAACTCTAAAATGAAAGATCGATGAGCTTATTTAAATGTGCTCCTGGAGACGAGAGTTGGCTCATATAAACCCTTGCATTTATGGGGAGGGGTGTGGGCATCGATTGACTGCATGGGAAAAAAGACAGGGAGTGAACGAAGCAGAAAGGGTGGAAGAGGGACACAGAAAGCAGAAAAAGATCAGGGGGATCAAACTTGCCTCATGAATTTCAATCTTTTTATCCTGAAATAAAACCCTCTTAATAAATGCTAGCTGGAGGGGTTGGAGTTTGGGAAACCCAGACCCTTCGATTGGCCCCCTGGCACAGTTTTTCGAATCAATAATCCCACCCCAGTGTCACCACAACCACCTTTGTCCTGAATCCTGTTTCCCTAATTTTGAATCCCTTCCTCCCCCATCTCTTCAACCAAGGCAGCTGGGAAGAGCTGGTGGGCTTGGTGGTGGGAAAGGTGGGGGTGTGGCTGCTTGGGTGTTAGTGGGGAGACATTAATGGGAGGATTGAAGAAGCCGACTCTGCAGCCTGAGGATAAAGGAGATCAAGAGGTGAAGAGAGGAGGGAGGAGAGGGAGCAACGCATTTGACATGATGGAAAAGAAGCAACTCTACACACGCAGATGTGTTGTCATACTGCCGTCATCATCGATTAAGCTGTGGGTTACAGTTGTCTGATTGACAGGCATGATGCACCGCATTTCCCTCAAAACCTTACTTTTTTTTCTCCTCCACCATCTCCTGCTCTTTCATCCACCTGCCCCGTTGGCCACACACTCTTAAGCTACTGACACACCAAGCGTGCATTCTTGAACATGCATGTAGCTCAAGGTGTTCACACTGGACAAGCAGGAAGGGGCTACTTTTTCTTCTTGTCCTGTTTACTAGCCCATGTCCGCCACCTACAGTTGGAAGAGACTTAGTGCAAAAATGTTGAAGTTGTGTAAATTTCACAAATGTTGCTTCAGTCTTTCTCTTTCACAGCTGTATTCCGATATATTAAAAGACTTGGTGTAATTCCAGCCAGGCACAAACCACAATCATTAATTTTTCCTCTGTGATCAATTTTCAAACGATCGGCACTTTCATGAATTATAAAGGACGCTAGCCATACGTCCCTAACAACTCAGAGACGCTGATTGGTCAAAGTTTAACTTGTTTAACCTTCTATGCGAATTTTGATCACAAACACAAAAAAAACAGACTTAAAATTTTATGAAGCAATGCGTAAACGCAATAGTTTTGGTTGCTTGGACATTGTGAGTGTAGCTTAACTCACATTACTCCTCCCCTATAGGTTCTCTGTCACACAGGCACTTCTCCTGCACTTTAGGAGCACACATATAACCCATGCCTTCTGCAACAGCACCCCCCCACTTCTCTTCACACATAAATGCACACATTCCTGAGACCCCCCCCTCTCTCTCTAACTCCCACCCCCAAAGTGTCTCAGCTTCACTTTCACCCCACCACGCCATCTGTGACCCACAGAAAAGTGTGTGTCAACACCCAGTCTGACCTATTCTGGGCTTTTGTTTTGCCGTTCACATATGCTCCCATGAGACACACACACACACACACATAGACACACAGAGGCATTCAAACAACCACAAAGACAGTTTCATTTCATTCCAGCAGCACAGCGGTATATTCCTAAGAGAAATTCACTACTTCTTATATGAGCCATATAGTCTACATCACTTTGTTTGCATCAAAACACCATTAACATAAAAACCCAGGCACCTGTCAACATAACAGCAGCCCATGAAATAATGATACATAACTGAAATCAAGTGTGTCAAACTGTGCATTTACATGCTTTGGTGTCAAATCAAGAGCATTGTTAAAGCAGGTCACTGACTAAGAAGGGGGATTATCAGAGCTTAAAACTGCACACATACACGCCCAACACATCGATACATCTGCATGATTTATTTTACTAACAACTCCAATGATTTGCTTTGGTTTAAATTAAGGTGAATCTCTTCCTTTGATCAACTCTGATACATGTCATGTAAGAAAACAAAATGCAATACTAAAATATATATGTGCTTTTTTGGTCGTTCTGCTTTCAAATATGTGTAACAGCCTGTTTATAACACAGGTTTTATAATAAAGCTTGTGAATTTACTTTGTTGAAATGTTGGCCCAGTAATGCTGGGAGTTCCGCTCTTACCTTGACCGTGCAACATGTGGCAGCTGCTGCCGAGAAGGAGCAGTAGATGGAAAAGCAGTCGCCGGCTCCCGCTCCGGGCCGTCCCGGTGCTCACCCCCACGTGCGTGCCCCGCGCGGCGGCCTCCTCTCCGCGCACGCGGGATTCTCTCCGGGTACCTCGCGGCTTCATCCTGCAGGCAGCGTCCGCGGTAGCTCTCCGCCTGCAACTGTCCCTGCCTCGTGCGGGGATGGGATACCGTCCTCAGCACCGATGAACAGGAAACCGGGAACTCCAGGAGTAAAAAGAAAAAGGAAAAAAAAAAAAGCAGTTGCTTCTGCCGGGCTCCTCGAGTCTAACCGCTCGGCTCCGACGTCCAAAAGTCGGCGGGCAGTGGAGTGAATGAGAGGCAGTGGAAAGACTGAGTACTTTCCCTCTGTGGTGCAGCTTTAGTGAGGGAGGGAGACGACATTTACGACTGCAGCTCCAGAGTCTGCTTCACAGATCTGTGCTTATTTTTATTGGGATTGATCCAAACAGCAAAAAAAATTAATACATTTGAGTGTGTTTTACTGATCGGCTTATATACCTCCAATCCACGATTGTTTGTTCTGATGTCTTCAGCAGGGATTTGTCCCGTGTGTCGCTTTGGTCACTTTTCGTATTAGTATAGAAGATAATAAAAAAATAATTGTCCACCCTCAAATAAAAAACGGAGAGATAAAAGTAGTCAATCCACTTATCAGATCTACAGATAACCCCTGGATTTGGTCTGCAAGGCGTGAGAAGTGCACCCTCGAGTCCTCTCCAGCAGCGACGTTGAAGCGACGATGGATTCAAACATTTACCTGGAGCTCAAACTTGTTTTTCCAGTTTAATTTTTAACTCCCCGTTTTCTGCAGGAGTCGAAGCAACTTCCAGTTTCCAGAGTGGGGACTCCCTCCGAGGATTCCTGTTAAGCTAACAAGTCCGCTCCGTGATGCGCGCGAGCTCAAATTATTCACACACACAACAGGTAATAAATGCAACAACCACAGAACAACTATTTCTGACAGTTTTCCACATTGTCGTGGATTCACTCTACGGGGGTAAAAATTGTTGTAGTTTTTTCTTTTTTCGGGTCTAGCGGGGAGAACAGTGTTACTGTCGCCGCTGCGACACAGCAGTCTCTCGCATTTGTCCGGAGTCTTTAATGGTGGTAAAAAGCTACCAGCACTCACTCAAATGCCTTAGAAATACGTCATGTGGTTACCCGCTTTACTTACTAGAAGTAGTAAGAGTTTTTCCTCCCCCAAAAGTGACGTTTTACCCGGCTCCCTCTGTCTCGGTCTCCCTGTTTCGGCTGGGAGAGCCCACTGAGCCGATATCTCCCTCAGCTGAACACCTGCCACCCTCCTCTCCTCGACGCAGGCTTGAGGGAGAGAGATGGCTCTTATACTCAAATGGCCACGGCACGCGCGCTCTTTCCTACAGCTGATTGGGTCATATTTAAGCCTGTTAATGCATTGTTTAAACTCATATGGCAAGTAAATCACTGAATGATTCTTTCTTGAAGTCTCTGTTAGTGTGTTTCAAACTCCTAAACAAAAATTTCCATTCACTATCATCCGTTGATGCTGATTGGTCGAGAGTTTTGCTCCGCTTTCCTTGATTGGATAAACCGAAAAAAGGGGGCGGAAATGAAAATTGCACCAAGATTGTAGTGAACTGCGCAACCCAAAATCCCTTAAGAATTTATATGTATATATGTGGTAATGTTTGAAGAAGAGATTGCTGTGCAGGAAAAACAAAATAATTACAAACTTAAAATTAATACTTCAAATCCAATAACAAGGCTTTGCAGTAAACACATTTAAAAAAATGGCTGAACAATTATCCCACCACACATACACGCAATAAAAAAGTAAATATATGTTCATAATTCCTTTTTCTGAACCGCTTTATCCCTTTCGGGGTCACGGGGCTGCCGGAGCCTAACCTGGCTACTAATGGGCGAAGACAGGGGACACCCCTGGACTGGTTGCCAGTCTGTGGCAGGGGCCACAGTCACACACTCATGCACACTTACTTGCACTCACATCCACACCTAGGGACAATTTAGAATGACCAATTAACCTATGAAGCATGTTTTTGGAGGGTGGGAGGAAGCCGGAGTCCCCGGAGAAAACCCACACATGCACGGGGAGAACATGCAAACTCCGCACAGAAAGGTCCCCTATTGGTGACACTGTGTCAAGTCCCCCAGCCAGGACTTGAACCAGGAACCTCCTTGCTGTGAGGCAAGAGCGCTAACCACTGCGTCACCGTGCAGCCCAGTTAATATATGCTTAAAGTTATTGGATATTTTTATGAACTTTTTAAAAATAAGCTATCTTATAAATATGTTTAAGAAAACTAATAATAAAAAGATAAAAATAAATGTTTACATTGCTCAACAATGTAAGGTGGCTCAGTGGTAAGAAAACACTAACACAAACCACTAGTAACCTGTTCAGGGTGTACCCTGCCTTCGCCCAACAATAGCCAGGTTAGGCTCTGGACGCCCCATGAACCGTGACCATATTCAGTTGGTTAAGAACATGGATGGATGAATGGAATGCGGGCTGGGCGATAGTGACATTTTTATATGACTTTGTTGTTTTTTTCATATCAGACAATAACGATATATTATCACAATATAAATTAAAAAACAATATTTGTTCAGTTTGAACGCTCTGTACCTCATCAGAGAAATGTGTAATATTTATTTTCCATCATACTTTAAACATAACAGATGCACTGAAGGAACATGATGCAACAGTGCCCCCCCCCCCCCCCCCCCCAAAAAAAAAAACCAAAAAAAGGCATAAACATTACAAACTAAACTGAAAATTAGAGCAAAATAAAAGTAATTTATAAATGGTATGAACATGTCTTTACTGTCATCTAACTGGGCAGATTCAAACATGATGAGAAAACAAGAACAGATTTAGTAGAGATTTCCTAATTCTTCCTCCAGATGACCACATTTTATATTAAATCTTAACAAAAAAACGCATGAAAACAGTATAATGTTTTAGGTTACTGTCATCATAAATCATTATTGACATTAAAGCTGCAGCTTTAAGGAGGCGGGAGGATTGAGCACAACATCTTACAGGTCACAATTTTCAATGTAACACAGACTCTGTTATACTACACAGACACTGCTAAAACAGTGGATTCAATTCTGTTATTATTTAATACCATTTTTATGAATGTTCTATGAATTAACCTTGTTGTACTTATCCACCGCATCTTTTTTGTTTGTTTTTTCCCCACTTATCAAAGTGTCGTTGGGCAAGACACCTAAAACCCTATAGTGCTCCTTGTGGTTATATTTTGGGGCCAGTGTAAGGCATAGAACCTGCCATCAGCGTTTTAATGTGTGTGTACATGGGTGAATGGGACTGTGACTGGAATGTAAAGTCACAATCATGTAAAATCATGTACATTGTGCAGTCATTTAAAGCTTTACATGAATGTAAACCTTTGGGTCTTCAGAAAAGATAGAAAAAGACACTATATACATATGGTAAATGCTGTACAGTCTTTTATTCTAAGTCATTTAAAGATATATGTATACAAGTGTTCTCTACAGCACCACTGGTGGTTTTGCTGCACATGCAACAAAATAACAGCCTTGAGCTATATCTTAGAAATACCGATAACCTAGTTTCTCAAGGGTCATTAAATGGCACATTAATATTAAAGTCTACAACACAGTGACCTTATCTTTTATTGCCTGAATAAATCCTCTGAGACAACCCTTCTATCCCCAGAGTGGCCAAATAGTCTACTCATTTTGTCTAACTGTTCTGAATGCACTCCCCTTAAGCACCCACACCTCAACTCATCCATTTATCTTCTCATCAGGGCCCATTTAGCCGTTGGCTTCAAGCTCTTTTTGGGGGGATTGGTGGGTTGTCTCACATTTACACATTACTCACAGATTATACGCATTCTGCACTGTCAAACTTTCACTTTTAAAATGGAAATCAACCCACATCTGTGTTGTCTTTTCCGAATTACCATAAATGTAACATCATTTACAGGAATAAACTATATAGTTAAAGCATCATTTCAGAAAAAAAATGAATGCTTCCCATCACTTACTGAAACTTTTAGGATTTTTATGGTTTCAATGTATATAATTTAGATGCAAAATAAAAGTTTTGTATGAATGACTAACTAAACTAAACAAAACTATGTTAAACTGGGGTGCCATGGTGCAGCAGATAGGGGAGTCTGCCATTGATCAGGAGATTGCAAGTTCAATTCCCATGTGACGAAGTGTATGTGTCAAAGTGTCCCTGGGTAAGACATTGAACCCCACATGCCTCTGATGGAAAGTTGGTGCCAGTGTTCATCAGCGGAGCCACAGAAGGTTGGTGCCAGTGTTCGGCAGCAGAGTGTGAATAGGTGAATGAGACTGTGACTGTAAAGCGTTTTGGGCTGTCAATGAAGGTAGAAAAGCCCTATAAGTATTCTGCATTTACCATGAGGAGTTATACAATATGTTTTAATATGTATATAAAATACAAGAAGGGATTATTGTGCAGAAACTTGTTTTATCTCAAACTTTAAGCAACCCAAAATATGCTGCATTAAAAAAATCACACAACAAATAAAATCCTGTATATATATATATATACATATATATACATATATATATATATATATATATATATATATATATATATATATATATATATATATGTATATATATATATATGAATATGAATAAACCTCATATAAGTTGTGCTGGATGGCAATATTGAGAACAACTATCAGCAAATCCGCCAGTTTTCAGAATGGTGTTTATCACTGTGAGGGTTTCAGGTGTCATGGTTTCGCTGAAGTTCTTGTGGAAGCTTGTAGTAGCTCAACTTTGCAACCTCGAGTAACTGAAAAGAGTAATTACTTTTCCATTTATGCTTTTCACTGAGAGTCAACTATTTCAGAGCTTGAGTTGGGTTATATTTTCCATGCAGCTTGAGTACAAAACTTTGAGACTCACCCGTCAAACTTTGTTTTGAAATTTCTTGATTCATCCATAGTGTTTTCAACAGCTGTGAAATCTGGTTGACCTGTTCCCCCTCTCTGTCCACGCAGTGGTCTTTGCATCCCTGGTTCTTGACCTTCTTGCCCTCCTCCTTACCCGTCTTCATCTATCTGCACCACAAGGCGAGTGTCAGCCTGTTTTTAGATAATGACAAATTGCTCTTACATTTTGGATGTCTGCCAGTTGCTATGATACCATCACAATTTTCACAATTTGCAGGCTTTCTCAGAGACAGCTCCGGTTTTGTCTGCCTTTCACAGAGTTGCTTTCTTTTGTTTGCAAGCATGCCTTTTCTTTGGACAATCTTCTGTCCCACTTTGTCTGGTGCGCACAAGTTTGATCAGCATGCTTTTGAAAAGAAAATCAACATCAACTGCACACAGCTATACAAGTTCTCAACTTGGACTTTATGTTTTGGAATCACTCACATTTACTATTAGATCAATTCATTACAGTCCTGTCCTGTTGCAGTTCAGGCAAGTCATGGGTATTGCAGTCAGATCGTGTGAATTAATCTTAACAGTTTTTAACATGTAGCTGCAGGGTTACATTCCCAAGTACTTATTTGAATCATGAGTCAAGATCGAGTTAAAGATAAATTATGAGAAAGATTTGAGATATTACCTTTAACTGTCATTCAATATGTGTGGCATTTGTTTTTTTTACACACGGAAGATTTTTAAAGTTATTATGCTTATTAAATGACACTGTACTTTAAATAACTGCATACATTTTAACTTATACCTGTGGTATGTTATTTTTCAGAACCCTATGTGTATTTAAACCAGTCTCTAAAGAAAAATGCTCCTCAAGAGTAAAAAGTAACGTCAGTTCCATTGACTTATATTATGTGAAAATGCAGTCAATGATCAGTGCTTATCAAATTCTAAATAACTTCAGTGAAAAAAATGTGCACTACTTACTTAAGCATGTATTTATCGTGCATAGCTTTATAAGATACAGTGATTATTTTCTTGTATACTTAAATATTTAAATTCTATTTACATTTGCATTTTGACCTACAGTCATTTAAATCAGGGGTGCCCAAATCCAGGCCTCGAAGGCCGGCTTCCTTCTGGTTTTCCAAAAACACTTCCTTGATCTGCTGTTGATCACTTGGATCAGGTGTACTTAGCCAATCAGGAATTTAACTGGAAGCTTGGTTAGAAGACATAATGGACAGTGGCCCTTGAGGCCTGGATTTAAGCACCCCTGATTTAGACTCATTTGCTAAATTTTCCACATGAAAACTAAACCTTCAGTTCAGTAACAGGAAAAAATAAAACATTGCACTACAGCCTAAAACATAATGCACTTTTTAAACTGAAGCTGTCATAACTTTTGAGACCCCGTTTCTGAGTGCAAAATTGTTGACATGTTCTGCAGCATGACCGAAACCCATAATACATAACTATCTATGCTTGAAGTGAGCCACAAGAAATTGTCTGGATACTTACTCTAAAAGAATTTATGCCTTATTTTTTTCTTTTAATTTGTCTTAAACACTAAATTTGACCAATCTAATCATAATCCATCTCTTGGTCTTACTCTGACCAACTCTTTAGGGTCCAGAGTGATGCCTGCCCATTGGAAGCCAAAAATAGCAAGACTGAGGTGCATTTTCCCAAGTAACCTCTAGAAGTTTGTAACACATGCGAGTAATATGGGGTAATAAATCTTACAAAAAGAAATGTATTCATAAAGACAAAGTTTTATTCATAAAGACAAAGTTGTGCACAAACATATATTTTGTGCACAAATTTTGCAGAAAAATATAAATGCAATATATAGTTTTTTGTTTTCCACCACTTCTGGCTCTGAAACTATATGCTAGTGCATTGTTTACATAATCAGGCTGCTGTCGCCTCACAACCACAAAATGCAGCCAGAGATCACTGTAAAATGGTCTGTCTTATTCCATTTTCAACAGAGCAAGAGCTATCAAGAAAATGTTCCTGTTACATGATCAATAACACCCAAAAAAAGCAATTATTTCAATTTGTTAAATAAATCTCAACAACACACATGCACAATTTAAACAATGGATGTTTCAGTGCTCAATGTATATGTCTGTGACCCTGTGACAAATTTTTGACATTGAGCTAACAGGATAAATTTCATATTCAAGACAAAGAAAAGTCATATTGAAAACAAAGACAAATCATATTCAAAACAGACATGTTAAAAGTAAACCTAAATGTTGTATTCATATTTTTCTCCAAAGTTGTGCACAAAGTCTTGTTTTTGTACATAATTTTGTCTTCATATTTTCATTTCCTTGTCTCAATGACCACGTTTCTTTTTGAAAGATTCCTTACCCCATAAGTAACAGCACAGAAAGGATCCACTCCTACAATTAAAAGTACATCCTGTTAGATTCAAAAGGCAGATTTTTATTCTCTCTTGTAACATTTCTCACAAGGAAATGATGCATGCAGTTTTTGCATGTAAAAAAAAACATTTTTTTAATTGAAATTGTGCGCAGGCAGGGCAATGTTTTCTTTATTCTAATCTTTTCGACAAACATACTGGGCTATGCTAACAACGGTCAGGCCTATTAGTATTAGTGGTGTCTCTTACCTCTTAAATCTCTTGATCTCTGAAATATAGGAAACAAAAAGGGTTTGGTGACATCACATCTGGCAGAGATGATGACAACCACACAGCTGAAAAACTATCTATACCTTAGGACATAACTCTTCTCTATTACATTTACTAACACAAACCCAGATCCTTCTGATTTTAGGTCACCATAAGATGTAGGCTAATAATTAAAAAGTCCTAATGAGGTAACAAAAGCAAGTACACACACACATGAATGTAATTCTATGTTATCTGTTTCTAATTCACTGACTGAGGGCTCATAGGCTGTAATTCTGAAGTCAATTTAGCTTCCAATTACCTGTGTATCCAGTACAATTACTGGTACATTTTCTACCCACAATCCATCTAATGTTCTCCATCACCAAAGCATCCTGTTATGGCTTCTAACCCATAGAGAAACACAGGGTAATTATAGGGAATACAAACACACACACATTTGTGCAGGCAATGTTTTTCTTATAAGGTCACCTCAGTCACATATCTACCTCGAACAAGTGCAGGGGCATTTATCTCAACACATTTAGGCACATGTGCTCTACAAATCTCTCTCATGCTGAACAATTATCTGCAAAGGCAGTTTCTGACACACATGCACACCTGGGGCTCACCTGTTTTTCCTTCGGTGCGATTTCAGTGCATAGAGGACACAACAAAAGGCTCAGAGACAGACCTGAGCAATGACACCAATCTGCTATGCTCTCTGAGGCAAATACTTGGATGGCCCCCTGTCCCTTTAACACCTGTTCATCAGGGCTAATGACTTTTGCCCCAGCAATTAACAAAGTCATGAGAGCATGCATGCAGACACACAAAGGAAAGTGCATACAAGCTCATGCAGAGCTAATGAGGAACCTCCAGCCTCTCAAGCTGTTGTAGGGGGAGGTAATGTCAATATTAGTTGTCCTGTCATAATTTTGTGGTGTTCGATGTAGAATTTGGCAAAGTTGCAAAAGAGACAAAATTCTAATTAAGTGAATTATTGTTTGTTCAGTGTAAACAGTTTGAAATTTCGTCTTTTTAAAATAATTTAGTAGTTTAATTTTTACTTAGTTAGTTGGTTTGTTATTTTTTCTCAGAGCTGCTAAATGACATATGCGTCACATCAAGTCACCTGAGCCGCGTGTGTTTCCATCAATGTCACATGAAGTCTCTCTCTGGCGAAGCAGGGACAGAAACGCTGTAGAATGAGTTAAAAATGCAGTTTTTCTGTCGAGAACTAATGTGAAGCAGCAAAGTGTGTGAAAAAAAATACCTACTTATGCTTATGTAAACAAGAATATGTCTATCTTTGTATCTGATCTCTTTTATCTGCAAGGAATGTGACTTTGGGTGGGAGCAAAGCATCTCAAAGTGAAGGAACCGAAAATGCACTTTTCTAATGGAACACACCAGACAACTTCTGGACCTTTCCAAACATGTGGTTCATTGTTGTGTTTCATTGTAGCCCAGGGTGATTGGGGATTCTTGCATTTCAAGGCAGATGGAAACCCGATACCACCGCGGTAAGCAGCAACTCTACCTGTTATCCAAGCTATCTCTTGGGGCTAAAAGAGAGGCCAAGGGTGTACCAAGAAGAAAGAGCAGGAATGAGGGTGAGCTGAGGATAGCCAGCAAGCCTTTTATGTGGAGAACCGGTGCGGGTAGGAAATGAAGAGGGAATTGTAAAGAGTTAGGTCACACCTGTATTGGGCTCAAAGAGACAGGGAGGGATAGAGGGATAAGTGTAACACCAGTGGGAGAGAAGGAGGATCGCTGTAGAGAGCGATCCTTTTATAGTGTGTCGAGCTGATAGAAAGGGGTGTGAAAAATCACAGTCTAGGCTTTCAGGACTCTTTTATGGAAGGAAAATGAAGAAAAGCAAGCGAGAAAGCAGAAAAGGGTGGCTTTTGATGGAAGAAAAGAGAAAATATAACCAGCGATTCCAGGGTCTTTGTGTGGAGTGGGCAGAATGAAATGCAGAGAGAAATCCAAAGCCAGAGGCTCACACAGCGCCCCAGCGGATGAGTACGTCGGTCAGTTATTTTTTTTTTTTTGTTTGTTTGACTTTCTTTGAACATTTGTGAGCTTGAACTTGAAGCTCCTACAGCGAGTCATCTTTATGGCAAACAAAACAGAAAGTTCATCTGGAGTTCCGCCCCGTTTCATGTAGGAGAACTCCCCCTGTGTCCGGCCTGAATACAGAGCATCACAGCTGGTCTCTGAGAGCCGCTGTGCACACTTCTGCAATCACAGTCTTCCCGTTGCACCTGTAATCACATGCAATTACACAACACCTTAGTGTGGAGGGGGGAAACAAAGAGGACACACCTATCTGTCAGGAGAAACACATAAACAAATGTGAATGCAAAATAGAACTGAAAGTGGGGAGAATTACAAAACAGTCACCTCATTTGCTGTGACCTGCACACACATGCAAGCAAGCACACCTGAAGACGCTGGCCTGTGTAGCAGATATCCTGAGGAAAAGTGATCCCATGTCCAAGGGGAAAAACACCAGAAGCTTTAGTAT
This sequence comes from Oryzias celebensis, assembly GCA_014656515.1. Lineage (NCBI taxonomy): Eukaryota > Metazoa > Chordata > Actinopteri > Beloniformes > Adrianichthyidae > Oryzias > Oryzias celebensis. The sequence continues at coordinate 23,539,324 of BNCR01000001.1, read as the reverse complement.
TCCTCGCTAGTGTCCAACAATCTTTCTCTCTCTACTTCTCCACTTCACTGCCCTTTCCTCATCCTTCTCTGAAAATCACTCCTTTTCTCACTTTCATCCAATTCCGTCTGACAAATATCAATTTCCGGCTCCCTATGAGGATAGCAAAAGACACCCCACCATTTTTGTCCTTGCCAGTCTGCCGTTTCATTTCTTGTTCTTCTCCTGTTTGTCAGATATATCTGACATGTTTAACCTTGTACTTGGATTCATTGTAACTTTCATTATATACACATTCCGGCAAACTAAAATAGTAAACCATCTATGTGACAGCAAGACATTTAACAAATGTGACTTTTTGAAAGTCACAATTTGACCCGACTGAACTTGTAGTGCATGAAACAGAAAAATGCACACACGTGGAAACAACACAAACAGCACCCCTGAAATAAACTAAGTATACACATGTAAGAGTCTTGCCCTACCATAACACAAGTCCTCCTGTGTCTTGAATACCAAAGGAGAGATGAGAAAAAACAAAGAAGAATATCAGCATAGATAATAATTATTGTTTTTCACAAAAAAGAAAAATGAAAACCTTGTTGAATCCATCCAAAGTTAAGCCAGGATCAAAGTTCCTCCATGTCCTGACCTTTAGAAGTTGATCCAGGCCTCTCAGTTTCCCTGCTATTAATTTGTTTGGTTTTAATTACTGTGCAGGGCATGCTTTCATTAGAGCCGATCATTATATTGCTTCTCTTTTGTTTGTCTCGTCAGTCAATGCTATGCTACACAAACCAAAGTGCCATAACCCTCCAAGAATTACGTGCAAAGTTTTGCAACTATGTAATTACAGTTTATCAAAGTATATGAGGGACCCAAACAATCTTGCGGGTTGAAATTACAGCAGAATTCTCCATTGAAACCAAATTCTAACAGTTTAATGTGAGTAATGTGGAAAACTTGTAGTCCATCTAAATTCTCTGTTCAAACCTCATGATTGATCACAAATACGTTGAATCTCAGAAGGAGCTTTTGCTAAGAACTTAGAGGCTCAAACTAGCTGACATTTTGGAGAAACTACATTCTGAGAAACAATTCTCTCCTGGTGTGATTAGTGATAAACATCAGGCAGATGTGAAAAGCTGGTTGCTTTCAAAGGGGACTAACACTGGAAAACTAGAGGAGTTGGCAAAGCCCATTCACACTGTTTAAAAATTAGCCTGCAAGCTCTGTAAATCTGACCAGACAAACACATTGCATCTGTTATAATTGGTCCAAATTGTAGGACAGAGAAAAGCTGGCTCTTTGTCTTGTTACCAGTGTTTGTGCTTGTGTTTTTGTGCTAACCTTTTCTATTCACAATACAGATGTCGGAGCTGTAATTATGCCCTCATGTAAATATATGTAAGACAGCAAATTTTAGTTTATTCCTTAATTAAAACACATTTTTAAGTATATTGAATAGGACTATTTAATTGCAATTTGAGTCATGTATGGGGGGTTAACTTTGACTTTACAGCACATAGTAAACATGCAAGCTCCTGGCTGAGCAGGTCACTGGTGCATACTGACATGCTTTCTACACGCACATCTGTCACAGATGCATGTCACAGTGCCTTGTCACACCTCAAGTCTCATGCCTTTATCCTCAGAATGTCTCGTTACTCCTCCGGAATACCTTCACTGCAATCGTCAAAAACAGCTCAGCAGGGAATAGAGCACATGTCAAAGATGCAACAAAGTGAGCAACACAGATGACTGTGACAGCTGCTGCTCCAACAGAGAAAACATGCAAAAAAAATAATTCAAGCCACCTCAGGGAGGGGGGGGTATGACTAATCAATGTGTAAGACAGGTATTTGAATTCAATGAGTTTTTAACTTCAAACTTAATTTTTCGTCAAAGGGCTATTGGAGAAATATGCTTTGTAGAAAACTCAGCAGCGAAAAAAAAGGAAGTGAGTGAGACTCAGAAGTCTTATTCTAAAGAGGCGCAATGGAGAGAGGCACGGCAGGTGGGGCTTTGTGAGATTGTCATAAGAGAGGGGTGAAGTAGGTGAAGTAGGCTACTAGGTGAGAGCAGCTTTATATTTTTTTAACTCTCCTCTCTTTCTCGAGTGCATCACAGAGGCACACTGCCCCCCACAGGTCAGCCGTTTCCCTTTGGTGAGACAAACTCACATCAACACCAAAACTGACCAGTGTTTGAAATTCCTTGGTACAACTAGGAGTACCTACGTATGCCACAAAATGGGCTTTGGCAAACCAAAAGTGTGAAACAAAAACAGATGCAAGGGCCAGAAATGAACAAGAGCAAATGGTTTAGTGTATGTGTGGTGTTTCACCCGTCAGCTAAGTTGCAGAAGATCTCTCAGATGACCTCGGTGATCATTGCATGTGAGATTGTTGAATGACAGCTGAAGTGTATTTTACACTTCATTACTCCAGCGGAGACATTTACACAGATGCATGCACAGATACACAAACCTCAATTAGCTGTTGACTGCAGCTGAGCACCTGCCCTCTCACACTGGAGATTTGATTGGGTTTTACAGGCATTTCGGATTAACATGAAGCCAGAGAGCTGCATGTTAGATCATGAGTGCACACAGCGTCACAGACTAAGCGGCTGTAGAAACAGAACATTTCAAAAGGGGGATGACGCAAAATAATCTCTGCCAGAAGGCAAGTTTTTCACAGAGGCAGGAAGTTCTTTTCACAATCTGACAGCTAAACACATGAAGGCATGCACATGCACACATCCTATATGCATAAAATAGTGAAAGAAGGATAAGCATTTTATAGACTTTAACCACAATATTTGAGAATCTTATTTAAAAGCCAGTAAAAGATTTAGGGATTTGTTTGGATGTATCAGGATGGTACGATGCAGTCTGCCTTTATCTCTGTACTTTTGTTCCGAGGTGTCCATAAAGAGATCATCTTTGCAGAATATATGCATTACTAAACTAAACCAAGGACACATCTTCTTTGGCTTCAATGCATTTTTACATGTTAACATTTGAAGAATACAGGATTTACCATCTACAGAAATAAGTAGTTGATCCTTTGCTGACTTTGTAGGTGTGGCCCCTTAAAAAAGAAACTGACAGTCTGTCATCCTAACGGTAGGTTTATTTGAACAGTGAGAGATAGAAAATAACAAAGAAAGAAAAAAACAACAAAGAAATTGACTTTAAAGAACTAATACACAATTATTTGCAATCCGTTGAAGGAAAAAGTATTTGATCCCTGTTGCCAGAAAAACTTTGTACTGTAAGGCAAAACTCTTCTTAGCAAGCACAGAGGTCAGATGTTGCTTGTAGTGGATGAGCAGGTTTTTGCACATATCAGAAGAAATCTTGGTCCACTCTTCTTTGAAAATGAGTTCTAAATCATTAAGATTTGGTGGCTGTTGCTCGGCAACTCAGAGCTTCATTTCTCTCCATAGGTTTTCTATGGGATTGAAATCTGGCCACTCAATGACCTAGATATGCTTCTCCTTCAGATATTCCTTGGTTGTCTTGGCTGTATGTTTTAGTTCATTATCCTGTCTAAAGACTCGTCCACCACTGAGGTTCTCACTCAGGATTTGACGGTACATGGTTCAGTCCATCGTCCCATCAGGAAGTATCCCGTGAGTCAAAACCCCTTTTAAAGCATAATGTTTCTACCTCCATGCTTGACAGTGGGGATGATGTTCTTGGGGTCAAAGGCAGCATTTCTCCTCATCCAAACACGACAGGTTGAGTTGATGCCAAAGAGCTCAGCTTTGGTCTCATCTGACCACATCACCTTAAGCCAGTTACTTTTTATGACATGAAGGGGATCACTGGCAAACTTCAGGCAGATCCACATGTGTCTTCTTAAGCAGGGGGACTGTATTTTGGCATAGTTGCACCAACAGTTGTTGCCTTAACCCCCAGCTTCTTGGTGATGGTTTTGTAGTCCATTCCGGTCTTGTGCAGGTCTACAATCTTCTCCCTTTAATCCACTGAAAGCTTCTTAGTTTTTACCATGTTGAAGAGCTTTGAATCTGACTGACTGATTCTGTGGACAGCTGTCTTTTATACAGGTAATTGGTTCAAACAGTTGTCTTCAATTCAAGTGACAGGTTGATAAGGAGAGACAAACTGGTCTGTGTGAACCAGAACTCTCATTGGTTACTGAGGGAATCAAATACTTATTTTCCCTAATAAAATCCACATAAATTGATATATGCATGTATGTATTCTTTAAAGTTGATTTCTTGATTTTCTATCTCTCACTGTTCAAATGAAGCTTGGATGGAAGACTATCACTTTTTTTTTAATAATATGGCACATCTATGACATCAGCAAAGGATCAAATACATATTTCCTCCAATTTGTATGTGTCCTTTTTACAGAGGTAGTTCAAGGTTTGAGTTTTTTTTTTTTTTAGTTAGCTGGTGTAGCTGTCATGTAGCCTAATCCAACAAACTATTTTTGGTTGGTGAGGAGCTGCTTGTAATTAGACGCTATGTCTCAAGGAGCTGTTCTTCAGTCAAACACGTGTTCTTCTCGATGAAGTCTGCTAACGTAAAACAACAGAAGAAGACATTATGAGAGCTAATTCGACTGTGTTGCTGCAGAATATTATAAACTGACAATCTGCTGGGATTTGTATCAACGGCCCTAAAATGGTCTGGCAAAATAATTAAAAAAGCACATATTAACATTCATTGATTGGCACGCTTCAGTAAAAGTTTGGATGGTCTGGAGGTAATGAACAGGTTTAAAATGAAGGAACTATTACAGTTTTTTTAAGTGTTTAAAAAAAGGCAAACTCGTTACAAAACTCTTTACAATAACAATTGTGAATGAACAATCTATTGACCTTGACGTAGATGGTTTAATCAGTGGCAGACAGCCATATTGGATTCTGTTTAGTCCACTAAATGTGTAAAAACATCATGTGATCTGTGTCATTTTCATACTAGAACATGACTGTGTTGGCTTAATTATTTTGTAGTTTGAGCTCTTATTGCTTATGAACATCAAAGTCTAAGCAAAGATGCCACTATTTTATACAGTCTAAAAAGTAGGTGGAGGAGTCCACTCCTTTTTGGTTTTACCATCTAACACTAAATGTAAAGAATAAGCTGAAGAAGGGTTAGACAAAATAAGCATCAGAGGTTTTTTTAATTTACCACAACTGTCTGTTTTCTGAAACACAAAGACGTTTCATGTTATATTCATTTTTTTTACAATTGCAATGAGAAAATTCAGATCAGTACCACTTCAAAGTTCACATGTTTTTGCCTACCAAACAAGCCAGCCTGGACAGCGAGCTCCCACCTACTATTTCCAAACTTGACACAAACCAGGAAGGATGTTGCAGTTTCTCCAAAGAGTATATAGACTATTATCTTAACCCTTTAAAGTCCCACTCCAACCATGTCTTTTTCTTTTTTTAAATCCTTCCCAGTACTTTGATGTTATTATTGTAAAGTTTTTAGTTAAAATTCAAAACACCTTTTTTGTTTTTCAAGACATACTTTATGCGACAGTAGCCGCTAAGCAAAAGATTACAATTCTGGTTTGTGGGTGGGACTGTTGGCGCAGAGCAAGGTGTCTTCCTCCCTGTCGCTGAGAGCTCTGTCTGCGCACTCATGAGGAGCTTGTAACCTCAGGCTAACATTAGCGGCGCAAACATAATGGTGAGCAATATTGGATCAGCCCAGTTTTGATCCAGATTGAGCCAGAACTGCAGTTCGCTACAGCGCAAATATTGAACGCTCGTCATTTCTCGCACACCTAAGTGTGAGCGGGCCAGGGTGGACCAGGGGGTAGAGGAGACTTCAATGGCACACCCATTGAAGTAACTGCGACATTAGCCCAAGCTTTTTCAAGCATCCAGTTTTCTGATCCAACGCAATTTGGTATTTGGTAATATTCAGAAATGCAGTTTTAATCATAAATTCTTTCATATGGGTCCTCTATTATGAGAAAAATGATACAAGAACCTGTTAAACAAACAAACAAAAAAGTTTTTCATTGGAGTGGATCTTTAATACCAGTGCCTATCCTCCAGTGTTGACATTCTTTCGGCTACCATTACTCTTCAACATTTTGTAATTCCAGTGGATTCTCTCGCGGAGAAAAGTAGCAAAGTGGTAATGTAACACTTTACGTTAGTAATGTGCTGAATATTGGTGTAAAGCTGATATATAATGCCACTTTGCTCCGTGTCAGGATCAAATGGTTCATTTTGATCGATTTATGGTGTTAAAGAGTGTGCATTAATTAGGTGTCCCTGGCGACATCTACGGAGTTAAAGGCGTTAAAAATTATAATTTTACACCAAGAAATAAACACACCCACAGTTTCAATTATCTTTTAAAAGTGTGTTAATTTATTTCCCATTTCTTACAACTCTGATGACAAATCTCATACTGACACAACATTTTGTAGTCATGTCATAATTATTGCTGACTCCAAACATCTTTCCAAAGTTAAGTCTATTGTGAGTGTTGTTTTAATTTCAGGGTCAGTGCTTCTTAATCCTGAGCGTGGTTCGATTAATCCTCTTCTCGTGCCCTCCATCACTTCCTCTTGACACTTTCTAACACAAGCAGCGGTATCATAGATCACATCCCGCTGTAAAACAGAGCTGGACCTCAGGCAAACTTGAAATACAATACAACTTCCCTTTAGGACCTGATATCGTCAATAATTATCAATTTAATATTTAACTTAGTGACAAGGAAAAAACAAAAACAGGTCATTCAAGAACTAATCTCATTCTAGATTAGTTGGCTTTGTAATCCTTTTCTTCCATGGTGGGTCACAAAAAATATTAGATGTCAGCAAATAATTATGATCCATGGACTGGAGGGAAATTAATGGAAAAAACCTAAACAAATGACCGGTATTCTCTGTGGGATTTATTGGTGTATTCTGGGCTCAGCTGTCACTTTAGAAGAAGGAGGTGGCTGAAAATCGATACAAAGTTAATCTGTGTGATTATTTTTATCCTCCAGCATTACGAAACATTTCACTCCTCCTCCATAATGACAGAGGCCAATCCACAAGAGATAAAGAGACTTTTAATAATTTGCTGAGTATGAAAATGACATGAAAGATTTTGACTGTTCCATTCTCTAACACTCTCCAACAGATTTAATGCGGAACGAATGACGTTCTGGAAGCATTCATTTTGATACGTTATTTCATTCTCTCAAAATTTTATGATCTATTTAATTTCAGGGTTACAATTAACTCCCAGCATAAGATGGAATTTTGAAACACAACCTAGATAAATCTAAAGGCTATTGAAACATTGGAGGCTAATAGAATTCTACAGTTCTTATTTAATACATTTCATTTTCTGAAAGAATAAGCATAATATAACTTAATTCTTGAGCAGGGCTGGCCAACCTTGATCCTCAAAAGTCTCAACCCTGCCTGATTTCCAGCTTCTCCCTGGACTGCTTGATGCTAACGACCTAGGTGAGTCAATCAGGATGTGGAATCACTTGAGTCTGAGGCAGCCAATCGGGAGACAGGTGGTCAAGGACAGCTGGAAATCAGACAGGGTTGTGGCTCTTGAGGACCAAGGTTGGCCAGCCCCGTTCTCGAGTACATATCTTCAAAATGTAGTTTATGCTTCCAATGTGGCTAAACTATCTGTAGCTGTGGCAGATTATATTATCATTGCAATGTTTAAAAAACCCCTGAATGTTTGAACAGTCAAAACCTAAACATGGCAAAATAATCTCTTTTAACTATTTGGGAACCGATCAAAACCCACTCCAATTAGAATTATATTATTGGCACATATTCTCGTGGCATTTTTCTCATGATAGAAGACATAAATAAAAGAAAATCAAGCATAAAATGGCATTTCTGAGTAGTTTTTCATCAAATCATTGTGAATCAGGAGAAGACAAAAAAAAAAGTTGGAAAAAGCCTGTAGCTGTGACATAGGTGCTACAGTTGATGGGCCACAAGCTCCCTGCTCCGCTTCATTCTGAGACATTCGCTTTTAAATCCACGTATGTCTTTGTTTTCCTCGTCCAGGGTGGTATCTGGCTTAAAACTGTACAACTGGGTAGCTCCAGTACTTTGTACCACGTGGATCCAGTACCATTTCTGTTGCACCGATAATGTTAGGTTGGAATTTTGAGGGGCTGTAAGCTAGTGGGAAAGTGTGTAAACAAAGGAATTATGGGAAATTAGGGCAGACTTACTATGAGCCAACAGTTTTTCCTACAACTCAGAGATGAATTTTGGATGAACTCCTGCCCAAATGCATTTATTGAGGCATCTAATTGGTCAGTTTATTACTTGGATAACTTGCACTAGAAATAAAATATTCAATGAAAAAAATTAGGGTTAGTAGGAACATGTTAATAACAGGTATCAAAGCAATAATGTTTATTCTGATAAATATAACGACTGACTAATAGCTGTTTATTTCTCTAAAGATGTCTATGGGATTTTGGCCTTTTAGGTACTTCCTATGTGGTAAGCAAGGTGGGAGGGATCACTCAGTCCAGTCTTCACTTATAGTCAATGTCTTGGACACTCAAACTGATAAAGCAGCGTCGACCATGCTAATTAATGACATCAAAATGCAAATGTACCAAGCCTGTGTGCTCAGTTTCATTCTCAAAGTAAGGCATGATTTGTGTCGCTTCTATCAAAAGTTCAACTCCTATCATTTGTGAAACTGCAGAAAAAATTCTAGGAATTATGTGGCAAGACCTTGCACCAAACAACAGTGTGATTCTCATCATGTTTTATGCGGTGGCTCAGCCATGTCAGATGAATGGAAGATGAGTGAAACCCCAGGGACATCCAAGACAAAAGGGCACCAACAACAAAAGGTACAAAAAGCTTTTAACCATGGTGCATCTTTCCAGTCAAACGTTTCAGCTGCGCTACATTATTTTCCTAACTTTATTTTTGTCATTGGGCTTTTTTTCTTTTCTTAAAGAAGTTAAATCTATTGAAATTTAACATTTTCAGAACCCTTAGCACATTCCCCCCCCCCCCCCCCCCAAGACCAGATTTTCAAAAAAATAGTTTTTTTTGTTGGTTTTAGTTTTGTTGTAAACAAAGGTTAACTTTTAAATATATAGGAGTTATTATTTTGATTCTTCCTTCTAATCCCTTTTGCCAGCTTGGATTCAGACATTACCACACATGTGCATTAACCTTTGTGGAATTCTCAGCTAAATTTTGATTAAAAGTAAAAAAGGCAGGGTCAACAAATGTATCCATTATGTAATTGTAAATAAGAACAGCTTTTTAATCATAACAAGTTTCCTCCTTGTGGTGACATTATCTGCTGCTTTTTTTATTTTATATGCTTTCAAATCCATGAGCAAAACTGCTTTTTTTTACAAAACAAACTTACATTTGATCAAAATTTCAACACAGTTAATTTTTTTGCCTTTGCTTCAGTTTGTATTTAATCTTTAAGGTGTTTACATTCATCTCCACAACCAGATTTACTGGCTTATGGACATGAAACTACTTGTAGTCAATTCATAAACAGCCAAAGCCACTTATGGATGTGTTATCAAAAAGCAATGTTGTGTATTATATCAACACTTGTCTTTTTTTGGTTTAAATTCCCACTCTGATCATCTTTTGATCTGTTTTGAAAACATTCCTAGTGGTCTTTTAAATATGATTATGCCGTTTTTAGTCAAAATAAAAAAGGTGTTTTTCTAGGATCTGCAGAGCTGTAACAGTTCATTAGAAACACGCTCCTGAATTTGATGCAGGACCGTTAGCAAGGAGCAACCACATCCCCCTTTTCCTTCCCTGTTGCTGAGAGCTCTCTGTTTATGTGCTCTCACGCTAGCTTACAGCCCCTAACAAACCCCAAGCTAACAAAAATGGCAAGCAATGTTGGAGCTATCTAGCGGTTTTGAGCCAGATGGCAGCTCAGACGGAAAACCGTCTACAAGAGGATGTATCAGAATGGAGCAGAGCAGGGAACTTGTGGCCCACTTAGTGTATTTTCAACATCACAAATACAATCTTTTTCAAATTTCTTTTTTTTGTCTGCTCCTGATTCATCAACTTGAATAAATAAATACTAAGAAATGCAATTTAATCTTGATTTTATATGAGAAAAATGCCACAAGAACGCCAAAAACACAATTTTCATTGGAGTGGGACTTTAAAGATAAGTACGTTTTTTTAAAAGTCTATCAAATATACTATCAAATACCGATGTTGGTGCAGATTCTCAGTCATCCAAGTCGTACTGATCATGTATTCCGATCTCTTTCCATTTGGAAGGTTAAAGTTCTTGAGCTAGAACTCCAACTTAATCTGCTGTGACTTGCCGGGAGATTGGAAAGGTTTTTCAGGCACAGAAAAACGGGTGGGGTTGTGGACAATGCAAGATTTGCTGGTGCTGGGGCGCATCCCTGTCAAGGTTTTGCAAGTCATGTAAAGTAAAAAAAAGGTTAAAGAGACTTTTTTGTGCTGTTTTTGTTTCTCTTTGGGATTATTTGAAATGTAGCAAGGGAAATAAAACTGGTCTCTCACTACATTTTTCCACACATCACTGCCTGTTGAAAATTCACTAAAGGGCTTCCCAGTGCATGAACATGTAATGCAAAAAAAAAAAGAGAAAGAAAGCTACTGACTGTGTAACCATCTGGGAGTGAGATTATCTTGTCTTAGATGAAGACATGTGTTTGAACCATTGCTCCTTTTCCACACTTCTTCCCAGTTTCCATCAACTAGCAGTGCATCTGGACTGAGCACAAGCCACTGATTAGAAAGCCCGAATGAAAAGCAGCAGGACACGTGCTCCTCTGTGTTTGAGGAAGAGATCTTGAATGCATAGGCAAATGTAGAAAGAGTGAAAAAGAATGTGATGCAAAATGAGAAAAATGTTTTGGGCAAAATTGATTTTTAAGCAGTGCAGCTGAAATCTGTGTCTCTCTGATCAGAACATACATGCTTCACTCCTCCTAAATACTAAAAGAGATTATAGATAGTAGATGTAAAGACATTTTTTTAATGTTTTATTTTATTCTTATTATTTACAGAGCAAGCATTATCTAGAATATTGATAAAGATACACCACTGGAAGTTCAAAATATTAAGCTAAAGAATGAGCAATTAAGATAAAAAACCGAAGATGTGAGGAAATGTTTATAGGGATAATGGGAAAAATATGACCAACATTAATGCACTGAAATGCCATCTGCCATTCACCAAATAACCTCATGCTGAAGTTTTGGACTGTGGGTGGGAACACCCGAAAAAAAGTCCTCACCTAACACAAAAAGCAGATTATTTCACTCCAGATCAGGAGGCAACAAAAATACCCCCAACACTTTGACATGAAATGTTTTTGTTGCACAAATCCTTTGACATCAGCACTGCAAAGTTGTGTTTTGAAAGATTTTTTTTTATTGACTAAATAAAAGAAGCCACACTTCACCCATTTTACGTAGTGGTGACAATTTCCTCATAAACAACCTGTAGGATAGCAAAAAAAAAAAAAAAAAAAAAAAACAGGCTAAAATGTTATGTGCTGGTAATTTCATACCTGCTGAAATGTAAACATCAAACATTTATCAGTTGCTGCATTAACCTCTGCTACTTTGCCATAAATAATTGAGCACAGAGATAGTGTGTCCTTGCAGAAATGCAAGGACAAGACGAGAAACATGTGGACCAGATTTTAGAGAGGAAAAGAATTCTGTCACACTTGGAAAAAGGTTTGTCTTTACATTGTGCTGTAATGTCCTGTAGAACAATCCTCCTATAGATATCCTACATACATCTTTTGTCACTTAAAAGATATTACAATTTAATAATAAAAAACTGCTGTAGTTTCAGAGGTTTTGCCTAATTATGAAACATTTACAATGTATTTATTAAGGGTATTACAGCTATTACTTCTATTTATGTTCTTTTTACAGTTTGTGTCATAGATAATCTGCTGTACATGTGTCAGAGTTTATAATGTGTTTGTTTTGATCTTATAGTTTGTCAATGCATTTCTGGTTCTCCATGTTTTGATTTCTTCTGTTAGGATTGCAAAACTCTGAGCTCTAGTTTGGTTTATTAGCTTAGCTTCAAGTTTTATTATATAGAACTTTATCCAGAGTCACAGATGAACCAATTTCCAGTCTGAGTGACCGGTTTACCTCTTTGTAATTGTCATGGAAACTGGTTAAGCGAAACCACAAGTCAATAGCATGTTTTTTTAAAGTAAGATGGCACACCTAATGCCAATTTTGAATCATGTGTCAGTGTAGACTGCTGAAAAACCTACAAATGCTCCAGCAGGATGCGCAGAATAAAAAGCTCATTTTAGGACCTGTTTGAAGCAAGAAAGTCAAAAGTTGAAAACATTTCACCGAGTATTTTTTTTTCTTTCTGAGCTCCTTGAAGTAAAATTTGACGTGCAGAATCAACTGTCAGAGACTTCCTGTAAATGTGTCCACTGGTGCAGTTTTCAGAAGACACAGTATTTGGTCTTATTTCTCCTCTGAGCTCACTTCCAGCTAATTTCTTGACCTTAACTCAAAACGTTCTCTCATAGAGTCTTAATCCTAAATTTAAAAATGCTTTGGATTGTTAAATTTAGGATTAAATTCAGCTATAAAGCATCAGCATTGACTCCTTAGGTCAACATGTTTAATATATGTTAATTGATATAGAGATTTTCACCCACAGAGGCTAATTATGTCAGTATTTTGCTGAACTCAGATTATGTTTTTTTTGTTTTGTTTTGTTTTTTTGCCTTAGTAATTCTGAGCAATTCTAAAAACTGTTAAGTTTTACATTTTGGGGAAAAAAAATCGCTGCATTAACTTTTATTTCTCTGCTTCCTGATTCAGTGACTGCTTGCTTCCTTCCCTCACCATCCTCCATTTGAAATGCAGCTTTTCCATTTTTCACAGATTGTACTGGTTTTAAACTTCATCGTGTTCCCATTTAACAAACAAAAAAAAACAAAAAAAAGAAAAGAAAAACTTAATTCTCTGAGCACCTTGTGCTTCTAAAAGTTCACTAGGCATTCTAGGCAATTTTTCACAACACTTTTTACAGCTCTTCCCCAGATCTCAGGTTTCTCAGTGCTTTGTGTCTCCTTAACATAATCACAGACTGATGTGCAGAAGCAGACATTACTATTTGTACCCTGAAAGGTCATTCTGCAGGCATTACCATTTTCTTGGGATGAAGATCCCTTTTTTCTTCTGCTGCAGCAGTTGCTCAAAAGATCTCTTGATTGTGCCGGCCTGTCTTTTTCCTCCAATCTTCTTCTGATTGTTTCATTCCTGTCGAACCTGATTACTGAATCTTAAAAAGGTACGAGTTCAAGAAAGTTAAGCTGCAGAAGAAACTCCCTTGATGCTTTCATCCTGGGATCTGAAGCAACAAACTCTGCAACCAACATTTTATACCAACAGGTTCCATGACGTCATCACAACTGGAGACAAGAAAGATGTCACAGTCCGCTAGATAAGTAATTATTTATTTTTAACCAGTAATTGCTTGGCTCTCAATCTGAAAGATGTAAGTAAGTTTTGCATTAATTTAGTTATGCTCAGTTATAGAATTAAGGGAAAATAATGTTTGATAAGCCTAATTTAAAGTTTAAATGATTTATTTGTGTCTCTTCAAACAATCTCTGTAAATTGTAGAACAAAGAAAAGTTACAAACTCTGCACACATGTAAGGGTGGCTTTAAGATTTCAATAAACTCAACAAAAAAAGGCAAAGCAATGATTTAGCCCTTTAATGCCTAAATGTATTTCCAGCCATTAAAAAAATCCTTTATGTCTTTGCTTTAAAGTAGATGCTACATTCATTTTGATTTTGTAGCTGAAGAGGTCTGTCGCATATTTGTGACAACAGGCTTTGAGGGGTTAAACTTTTTTGCAGAACTGTCTTTGTTCCTAGCAAAAATCCAGACTCAGATTTTGTTGTTTTACTGCTGTAAGTAACTAAGTTTTGCCTGTGAGGACTTCGAATTTAAAGGATTTCTCTTTGATTTCAGCCACAGTTCCGCCATCCTGTCTCATCTTGTTTACTTCAGCAACATTGTTCTCCCCAGCTGGGGATATTTTCTTTGTTTATCAACCGGTCGTATTGTCCATGCCTTTTTTTTCTGCTTCTTCCACAGAAGCAGCCTTTCATTTTATTTGATGCCAGCGTGGAGTGAGTCAAAAAAAAGAAAAAAACAAAAACACAGGCAGTCCCCCTTGGTTTTGGTTTATTTGAGATTGAGTCACACAGGTACAGATGAGATTTGTTGTATTTTTATTTGTTTATTTATGTTTTCTTTTATGAAGAAACCCCAAGCATGCCGCTGGCAATCATGGAGAGGAACCAATAATGAAGAAACGATTTTCTAAGAGTTTCAGCTTCTTTATTTTTTTAATTTAGCAATTTACTCATGAAGAGAGACCATCACACCTCATTATGTACCTCCATGTTGCCACCAGTTTGTGAGTTGTGCAAATTTAAGTCGTTAGTCAGTCACTCATTTGGGATCCTGTCATCTCCCAAGTGGAAAACAGTCCCTAATGGTCTCTGTAGAAAACCTAAAGGAAAAAAAAACACTTAAGTTTTAATCCTCTTTTGTCTGTATGTATATATATATATATATATATATATATATATATCAGCAAGAAATCACCTAGAAACATAAATAATCCCTGCATGCAGAACTGGAGTACGGAATGGGCTGACCTACTTGAATTCAGTAAGAGAAACAGCATGTCCTGATTTTGTTTTCTTTAAAGAGCTTCTTATTTTTAATAAAAAATATTAACAAACATGATAAAGCTTTGCAAACTGTAGTGAGTCAACAAACCAGGTCAGGAAATCTGAGTGCAGAACAAACTTCATAGAGAAAGGCAGAAAAGTCAATTCAAAATTGGAGAACTTTTTATATCCCACCCAATATATTTCAAATAATCCACTTACATGATACCAACACATCTGCTTTTTGACTAAATGTACTTGTCTCGAGACTAAATCTAAAATAACTAAGGAAAAATGGTAAAAATATCAAGTATCAATATGAAGAATTCCCTAAAATTACATTTTTAGAATGAGAGATTGAGACATAGTTAGCCTAGACTGAATATTTCAGTTTACTATGTGCAACCCTGTTACCCAAATAATTAGAATATTAAATTTCTTTTTTTTCTTATTTAAATAAGTATTTTTTTTTTCTGTTGATTATCAATAACAGCTAAACAACGAGTTTCTACTACTGAGAGGAAGTTAATATTAGTGCAGATGTGCACC
Source organism: Oryzias celebensis (assembly GCA_014656515.1). Classification (NCBI taxonomy): domain Eukaryota; kingdom Metazoa; phylum Chordata; class Actinopteri; order Beloniformes; family Adrianichthyidae; genus Oryzias; species Oryzias celebensis. The sequence goes on along the minus strand of BNCR01000001.1, from coordinate 23,524,074 downwards.
CCTGTTACCTGCAAAAAAGGTTGGACCAAGTTTTGTAAACAACAAACATGTGATGTAATGAAAATTGCTCTGTAAGCTGAGCTAATCAAGCTTTTGGCAGTAATTTTATTCATCATTGATAAATATGTAGCAGAAAATCAGAAAAGGTCTACTTCTCATTAATTTTGAAGACCAAAATGTTCTCTGATTCTGGAATGATCCATTACTCTTGTAGAGGAAACCACAGTCTGACTAAAGTTTGAGATGTTGGAATCTTCTACTTCAAAACGTGTTTTTGAATTGAATCGGAAATAGTTTTACTCAAAATTAGTCCATAAAATCATGTACACAAAAAAGCTATGCGCTGAATTTTGTTACTACAACTGTGTAGTAACTGTTAACTGTATAACTATAGTAACTGTTGTTACAATAAATGTGTATATTTTGTCAAGGTATCCTTAAACACCAGTGCATGTTCACAAATTTTAGAGTTAAGAAACTTTCTTGAAAAAGGAATGTGTTTTTTCCTCTTTGCCTGATAACATCAGCCAGAGACGTCCTTTTGGTGCCTTAATATTTTTGCCAGTGGTATAGGTACCCAAAAGTTCTGGATGCTTAAATATCAGCAAACTATGAATTAATATAGAACCAAAAAGAATAACAGAGTACTTGGCCTGACAAAGCTGAACTGAAAAAGAGACTTAAACACAGTAAGGATGGTAGGTCTAATCCTAGTTCATACCGGCTTCAGCAATCCGCGTTCAAGCAACCACTACTAATCGAAAAGTTCATGTAAACATGCAAAAATAGCATTTCAGTCTCTTCCACCTGTGAGTTGTCAGCGTGTTCTTGAACGCGCAACACATGCCGGGTGTGAACGTAACATACCTGAGCACTGCAAATAAAAGCAGGTGAAGCTGTGACAGAGGAAAACCCGGCATAGTAAAGAGCTCAATCAGAACAAAATGGTTTTTGGACCAAAAATTCACTTTCAATTCAAACTTTAATTTTAACAGATGTTCTGCTTACTTAATAAACATTTTGATTTCCATAATTAAAAACTTCAACAAAAGAAAAACATATTTGTGTCTAATTGGTTTCAGACGTGCTTGAATCAGTCGTCTTCTGTTACAAACATGGAAAACTGTGAGGTTTCAGTCAAACAGTCAAAGCCAATATTGCTTTTCTTGTAGCATCTTAAACTAATTTTAGCTGAAGACCTCTTAAACCCTAACCTTCTTGTTGACTCGCTTTCCAAGCTGTTCTCCCTTAACAATGTTCATCAAAGTTGGTGAACAAAACACATCACCAACACAATAAACACAAAGGCTTAGAGGGTCTTTTGAGTAAACTGTTGTTCCCAAAGAAAAAAAACTGGCATCCTCCTCGACTTGATCCTCTGAAGAGCTCTCTGCTTTTCTTTCTTCTTTTTTTTTCCCAGATGCATTTGTGATAAATGTTTTTTTTATATATTCAGAAGAACGCCACTTTCACATTGGAACTAAAACAGAAGTTGTATTTTTTTTACGCTGTCAGGTTTTAGTAGCACCCAAGGAGACATCTGTGTCACCGACTTGCCGTGGCGATACCGCAAGGTGCTCTTATATGCCAGTGATTTGCAAATGAAAGTACCAATTCTCTCTGATATAATCCAAACCTCAGTCAGACTTTAATAGGTTTCCTTCAAAACTGTTTTTTTGAGTCTGCAGTTGTTTGTTTTGGGTCTGCTTAATAAACACATGTTTTCAGGTGTTATTTGTAAGAAAAGCCCTGAGGTTTAAAGAGTAAGCATCTATTTTTTTAAAGGACAGAGTTTAAATGTTTGTGTTTTCCAAATTTTGATATTTCTTATAGGAAAGAAGAGTATGTCAGACAACTGGTTTAAAATTTACATAAGGAGTTTAAATGGAAGGTGAGGCTTAGATCACAACTTCCCTTCCGGGCTGTCTGTGAGTGAAAAATGGATGTGGCCCGCAGGAAATACTGATTTTCTAGACCACTCAGTAAGCCCGTACAGAGAAAATGTTCATGAACATTTTTTTCTATGGGCTTGTTGTGGTTGGCAAGTTGTGGCAAAACTTTAAGTCCGATTATCTTTTGATCCATTTCAAATTATGATCATACCATTTTTAAAAAAGATATTTAAAATGCAGAGCAGCAGTGGTTCATCAGAAATTTGCCTCTGAAATGTAGGTGTAACTGTTGACCGCCTCCATTTCCCATCATGCATTTGTTTACATGCTCTTCTGCTAGCATACATCCCCTCACAACCCCAACCTAACATTATCGGAGCAACAAAAATGGCGAGCCAAATTGGAGCTATCCAGCTGTACAGTTTTGAGCTAGATGCCAGGTTGGACCAGGAAGACAAAAGCATGCATGTACCTATCTGTTTGCAAGTAGATGCATCAGACTGCAGCAGAGAATAGAGCTTGTGGCCTGCTGATTGTAGTTTATATGTCTTATATATCTTAAGCTGCTCCTGTCTATGACCCTCCGCGGGTCATACATCCCTGCGGGTCAACCCCTTGCAGAGGTGCATGTAACAAAGGCTGAAGCTATGAAAACTCACCAATGAACTGATAAGGTTCACAAATTTAGCTGTATTGTGAATCAGTGTTGGCTAGTTTCAATTATTTTAATTTTGTTTGATGGAGTAGAACAACAAGAGTAGCACCTATTAAGAAAAACATTTTAATTTCATCACAAACCATCTAAATGCAGAAAATCTAAAGGTCAACTTTAAGGTCATCAGAAATGCAATCGAAAAAGAAAATGTTTTTCTTGGTAAAACATTTTTTTAAGCAAAAAGGAGACTTTGTGGACACAGGAATTGAAATAATCATTTGAGTGAAGAAAAAAAAACAGGCAAAAGATGGAGTTGGAGTCAGAGAAAAGCTGTGGGTGCAAAGATGGGAAACAAAGTCTGAGACAAGCAAGCAGGAACTGCAGTGGGGGGCTTAGCACAACCGAGAAACAGACTGCAACAGTCGGCGTTGTAAATCAAGCATTGTGCTTTTTATAAAGGCCTTTTTCAATAACATTTAATCAGTTTTACGAGAGAAAGTTTGATGGAGATATGAGGACTAAGTAGTTAGTTTGGCAAATGTTCCTGAAGAATAACTTTCCCATATTTTATAAGTTTTAATACATCAGTACAGAAAATTAATTGCAATGTTCAGTTGTGTTGGAATGGTTTCAATTTTATTCTAATTTAGGAGACTGTGCTTAATGGTGCTGTTGAATTGCACTGCATCACACTCGAGGGCAAAGGTGGAAACTAAATACAACTAATCAAAAATAACTTGCAATGTTGAGTTCCGGCAATTAAAACTGTATATATATGGCACTTATTAAAAAACAACATTTTATTCAAAGTTCTTTGAAATTATAGACAAATAGCATGAAATATTGGAGGCATTTGCTAACAAGTTGGATTGTGGTTTTGAGCATGACTAAGTACTGTGATAATTAAAGATCCATGAAATTCAGCCTGATTTTCAAGTCATTGTCGTTCAGTGACATTCAAGACAAAGTTTGAATGTCACCAACAAAAGATGTCTGTGATGAGAAGTGATCATATGTGAACACGATAAAGGTTTACCAATACCTGTGAGATGTTTTGAGATGTGCAGTGCATTTCATTGCTTTTGCAATCGCGCAAAAAGTTCAATTTAGCAGCTCTACATAGATCAAAGTAAAAACACGGATTTTGTTGGTTTGAAATAGAAAAATATCAAGTAAAATATCAAGAATAAGTCTTGATTAAACAAAGAGCATATAAAATAAATCCTTTTGTCTCTTTGTGCCCAACAAAGAGGTGTGCGTGTTCGGCTTGTGGGAGGCTGATGAAAGGGACCCGTCTCTGCATCTTCTTTGCACCTTCTGTTTGTCCTCTTCCTCGCATTCAGCCTCTGAGTCTTCTCATCACTTACTCACAAATAATACATCCATTTATAAATAAAATAGTCTATGATGAAATCCATTGTCATTCTGGATATTTCCTTTCCCATCCTGTTGCACACAAAGCTAATTTTCTTTTATGTTTGCCATTTGTTTACATGTAAAAAGGAAGCATCAGAGCAAATATTGTCAAGAACTGATGGTGAAAATCTCCTATAAAACATGAAGGTAATCATTATCTGGTTAAAGGTTTAGGAAAAAAACTGAAAAATATCCACTATAGCTAAACTAAGTGCACTGTTTTTATTACAAGGTTAAAATCAATACCTTCTGCTAAACTCTAACAAATGAAATGAAAATAAGTCCAAAAGAGCCAAAACCAAAAATCTATGTGGTTTGTCCTTGGCAACACAAGAGGAAACATGTCTTGAATATAAAAAAATTCTATTTTAATTTAGAGCAGAACAGTGCATTGCATCTTAGCTAATAAAATAATTAATAACAGTAAACAGGGAACAATAGTGAAAAGCCTAATTGCTGTAGATTGACATGCAGATGTCAAAGAAACCATTTGATTTTCAGGTCAAATTAAATTCTGACAACAACAAAATAAAAACCTCCATGTAACTACAAAAGAAAGTCTGGTTATCAAAATGTTTTTTTCTGACTGGAAAGTGTGTACTCTATGAATGTAACTGCTGCACTTCTAAATGTGAAAAAAAAACATATCGTAACCAGCAAGTTGTCAAGTTTTTGACATTGGTTTTAACTTTAGGAGAAGAATGTCACCCTTCAAAAGTCGCTGTTTTCACTGCAAGTAATCATTTTCACATCTCTTCAGCTCTCCTTCTGGAAAAAGTAATGTGTGGCTATGCCCAGACCTGAATCTGAGTTTTTGTACTTTTGGTGTCACTCCTCAAATGGTTTCCTGACACATGTAGAGATTAAAGACCTGGACAAAGAATAACAATTCTAATGTTTAGCCTGTAAACCGTACACTAATTATGATCATAGTGTCAAAGTTTGTTCAGTTAACTGGATAAAAAAATTACCTTTAAACACACAGCAAACAGTCACATTTGTCAATTTGGAGGCACGGGTTTCTACTGTTTAAATCCTCATCATCTTATCTCTGTCTCTGCCCTCTGCTCGTCTTAGTCTCTACAACAATTCTTCTATCCAGTTTTTACTCATTCTTTTTCTAATTTGATGACATTCAGCTCTTCTTGTTTTTTTCCAACAGCAAGATATTTCTGAAATGTTGAAAAATACTTTTAGGTAAAACTCTCATGGACAAACAGAAGTCTTGTCTTTTCCCGGCCTGCCCAGCACAGCTTTAACATGAACTTGGGATATTCTGAGATTGTTCTGACAAATTGTGCCTAAGTTTCTGGGGCCATCAGCCAAAAACAGCTTAATTCTACAGCTGAATATTTACACCCCTGTAGCATCAGTTGATGCAACCAAACTCCTTTATCAGGCACTTTGTCCTTTTTTTGCTTGATTACTGTACTGCACTTCCAACATGACTACCAGCCCAGATACTCAAGCCTCTCCTGATGACAAAAAATGTACCGTCCCCTCACATTTTTCCATCAGCCACAAAGGTTACGTCACCAAACGGCTCAGATCTCTGCACTGGCTTCCTGTCGGTGCCTGCATCACATTCAAAACGTTGACACTCAAGCTACATTCACATTTTTCTGAGGCAGCTCGCATTTAAGTAGCCACTTACACTTAAAACTCAGTGTACATGCCCAAAAAAACCTGCGTTTCAGACGTCCACGTTCAAAATTCTGTGTTGCTACGCAAGTTTTTCAGCCCCTCCTAGGGCGCGACGTGTAAATCAGGCGTTCACTGAATGCAGTCTGATCTTTCGACTGCTTAAACGTCAAACAGCTGAACTTTGACCAGTCAGAATTGGTAGTGACGTGTGGAGAGGGTCTTTTTCAAAAAGTGTTGTAAACATGATCATGGCGGAAAAATTAGTAGTTGCAGTTTTCTCCCCGGCTGAAATGATATTACACCAAGTCTTTCATATAGTTGAATAGAGGCGTAAAAGAAAAATCCTGGAACAAGATTTGCACCGCTTCAAACTTTCACACCAAGCCTCTTCCAATTGTAGGTGGCAGATATTCGCTAGTAAATAGTAGAAAAACAAAAGAAGAACAAGCCCATCTCTGCTGCTACCTGCTTGCCCGGTGCTGTTCCGGTAGTAACACCACAAGCTGAATGTACATGAAACGGCACATGAATCTGTAAATATAGCATCACATGGAGCGTCACCAAACAAACAGCCTCAATCAGGAGTATAGCCTCTCCTGCGCTCAGTGATAAAACAGCAATCGACATAAACACCCCAATATTTAAAAGAAACTGTAAAAGATCTATTTATATATTTTTATGTACCCAACTATAGAATGGTTCAGGTAAAAGTGTCTACCAAACCACTAAATGTAATACAAATGCATTTTAGCGAGAAATTGGACACTGCAGACATTATGTCCAAGACTACAAGTTGGTGCCAATAAAATTGGATAACCTTGAGGATGTTTTACGATATAATAATTAGTAGAATGATGAAATTTTTGGACTGCACAGTGGTATAGTGGCTACACTACACTCTCACTTCACGGTGAGAAGGCCCTGCCACAAATTTCAACTGGGACCTTTCTGCAAAGAGTTTGCATGTTCTCCCTGTGCATGTGTGAGTTTTCTCTAGGCAACCTGGTTTCCTCCCACAGTCCAAAAACATACTTCATAGGTTAACCTTGACTCCAATGCCAGTTCATGTACACGTAAAGGGGGTTGACCCAATAAGGTGCTGCAGGTTTTTGGGGCCCGTAAAGAGTTGAAGAGCGGAGCAGCTGCATCTGAAGGGGATGCGACCTCAAGGGATGTTCAGTGGAACACGTACGATTATCGTGCTTGTGGTAAGCTTATCGTGAAGTGGTTTTAAAGCACATGTCAGTTGTACGCACTTATAACATACTGGTGATGGTGTCGTACGGTGCCCTTATGCCACACGCTAGTTGATAGTAACCTACAAGCACTGGCTCCTTACTGATGTTGCGTGAATCCCCCACGCACATACACGTAAGGATGATACATAAGTGCACATATGAGTCCCTTAGGAAGCCCACACAAACTGCACTCTGATCGTCAGGCTGCACACAAGGAGCCCATAAGGAGAGCACTGTTATCTCAGGAACACACTAACAGGCTCCTTGTGAAGTGCATATGATTTTGGGGAATTAAAATATTAAAAATCCATCCAACATGTTTCGCGTCCCACCTTTTCCCATTTTTCACCCCCAAGCAGCCCACATTTACCTGTAAGAGTAGTTGTAACTAAGGGTTTAAATGGTTACTTTAAGTTGTTTTTAGGTGTGAATGTGTGATCATGTGGTTGTGTGGCCCAGCAGCAGACTAGTGACCCGGAACCTAGCGAGTTTGGAAAAACGATGGATGGATGGATGATTACATTTTGTACATTAAGCCAATGTGAAGTCATATGTCACATCCTTATAAGTTTATTTTAAAGCCAGTTCCTGTGTCTGAACCTGTCAACTATCATTTAGTTGACATTTTCACAGCTAAATAAGTATTTCCGTCTTCGTCATCTATATTCTACTTTCCAAATATTCTTTAAGGACATACTTTCGATACCACTTCTTTTATTTAACAGCTTCATGATGCAGTAAAATAGATTATGCTAAAACTTTATTGATCCATGCAGAGAAATTTACCAGCCCTCCTGCTGATAAACCCAAAACATTGTAAACAACCGCATTTGCCAGCCAACATTAAAACTGGAAATGAGATAAGAGTTTTAACTATGACAAAGGAATTACCTTTTTTATCCAAAGAAGTCAAACTCTAAAGTATTTTAAGTCTATTTTAATGGTAACAATATTATAAAGTGCAAGAATATAACCACTGTGTCATCCACAGATCAGAACAAATTCTCACAAGTCCTATTTAAAATTGTCCCAATCTAGTGTCCTTTGCAGTCTTTTTAGCGTCTGTCTTTCAAAGGATTTGTGAAAGTAATCTGATAATTTAAGTTTCTCAGAAGAAGACGAAGTTTGATAGGAGGACAGCAGGGAGAGAAGCAGGCAAAAGATTTTTTAGACTATCTCGGGAATAAGGGCAGCGGCTGAGGATCAATCCCAGCTGGAAGACTTGGTGTTCTTTTGAAATTTTACCTAATTTCAATCTGAAATGTTGCCGCAATCGTTTGTTGGGTGGATTGACGGAAGGGGAGTTAAATAGTGTAAGAAAACTCACATTGAGACTTTTCTTTGGTACAGATAGAAATCTAGGAATATAAAAAAAAAGCTTTTCAATACATTGAACAGCAACAGAGAAAACAATGTATTATCAGCAGATACTTCCAATGTTCTTTGGAAAAAGATAATCAAATGCTGACTGCACTCCAGCACGGACTCGGACACACACACACACACCTCATCATTTCACGATTATCGCTGTCCTCAACCTTCCCTCCCTCCATGATGCCTGGACTCAGACAAGAGCAGCCCGGATGAAAATTGTCTCTGAACATGAGTGGGCTGAGCAAGTGTGACCACCGCTGGGCTCTTCAGTGTGTACCAAGGATGTGTGGAGACCCACTCTGCACTCTCCTCTTCCACTGCAACTGGGTGGTAATGGAACAGAGGTGACTGTAGTCCATCTTTCCCTGCTGATTAAAGGCGCTTTCACTTCTTTCCCTCTTTTAAATCATCAGTATCGCTCTTCCTCCGGGCTTTTTTGTTTTTCTCTCTTTACCTGCCCTTTCCTTTTCGTGGAGAACTCATATTCTCGCAGAACATAATAGACCTCCTTCTTCACATAATAACACCATAACATGTTTTGTAGTTAAAACTAATTAAAAGTCCAAGGTTTTTTTTTTTTCCTTTGTTTGTCCACACATTTACTTTATGATGACAAGTATGTAAGTTCATGGCCCAGGCAGACGCCTGGATTGTTAGCGTTTAAAGTGTTTTTTAATTAAAGTATATATCTTATGGGGATAAAATCAAAATAATTACTGTATTATCTAGAAAGAGAAACAAAAAAACAAAAAGTACAATAAAGAAATAAAAAAATCCTATATGATTTGCAATGAAGTATAGATTGCACTTTTTGGAGAAACTTGTTTAATAAAATACAGCAACAAGAGCGGAAATTTCATCTTGAAAAAAAAATCATAATATTCGAATAGATATAAACGACTAAATATTTGAACGCTTCACCACTCTAACACGTTGATCCTTATTTAGCTTCATGAAAAATAGGAGGAAATAAATATGTGTCTAGTATACTAGCGCAACATATGAACAATGATTCAGAAATTCATGGCGTAAAACATGCTAGTAAATGTTTTAAATCACTGCAGATCACTAAATCTGCTGAATTCTTCATCGTCTGTGTCACTTCTGCCACGCCAACTTCTACAACGTGTGTTCAAGTGAGCACTTTTTATGAACATTTTATGTAAATGGGCGCATTTCTGGCTCCTTTATTCAAAACTCTTGCATTCACATGAAGCTATAGAAGTTTTATGATTTTTGAATTTTATGACACCAACACTTTCAGATATCGTAACAGAGGTATGAAGGAAAAAGCCTGGAGCAATATTTGCACCTCTTCACACCAAACCTTCAACTGTGAATACAGTAACAGTCCTGTGTAAACACTGTATGCTAAAAGCACATTCAAGAATTAGCGTTTGGTGTGTTCTTGAACTCAAGACTTAGCAGTGCAGTGCCCTCTAGTGGTTGTTGCCATTTATTTAAAGAAAATATCACAAAGTAGTCCCACCTCAGTATAAGTCGCATCCTCGACCAAACTATTCCAAAAAGTGCGACTTATAACCCGAAAAATACGGTAGCTCTAGAGGATGATGTTCACCTCTTTTTAAAAATCCACTGACAGTACCTGTGACCACCTAATAAACACAAGGTGCAGTTAGCTAAGCTTTTCAACAACACACTCTGTATTACCTTACTGTGGTGGATAAACACATCATTATGCTACACCCATATACATACTTGATTTGCATACACAAAAAAGACACGTCTAAATAAAACAGAGACAATGTGTCATATTGAACCTGAAAGTAGGTCAACAAAATACTGAAACGGAATCAATTGAAATCAGATTAAAAACAATTCATGCTTTGTGCGCTCAAATATCCCCTTGTTTGGCAATAAAGCAACCAGAGCAGTGCCTCCTGCTTTCCACTTGCTTTGAAACCAGAGGAAACTTTGATTTGTTGTGACACTTTGTGTCAGTGATGACCACCTTTCACCTTGGTGCACTAAAACAGCGTTCAGCTTCTGCTTCTCTGATTTGCACATAGTTAGTAGGAGTGGAGGGTTTTTAAACCCCCACTCCATCCTGCATGCAGCAGGTTACTTGTAAGGTACGGTTCCTGCAGTTATCTTGTCTTTTGACCTGCACTTTCAAGCCACTGGCCTACCTTCTCCCCCCACGAGGCCTTTCTGAAGCCCTTCTCAGCCACTTACCCATGTGAGTCATCAATCTGTCCGCTCTCTGCCGCAGCGAGTAAGTGCTTGGTGAGTTTGAAGGAAAGCTATTATTGCTATGAATGGAAGAAAGGAGCCCACATTTACCTGACACACCAACACAGATGTTTGAAAAAGAGGGTTTGACAGTTTCTTTGCAGCCTGTGATGTTATATTTATCATTTGTTTACAGCTGTGGTTGGGGTTACATTTAAAAAGCTTTGTCTTCAATGGTTTCTGTGCCTTTTAAGGGTTTGCAAATGTAACATCAATCCAGAAGAACACTCCCTATAGCTCAGTTTTCTGCCTTCTTTTTACGCAATTGTACTGATAAAGGTATTTCAAACATTCGGCCTAATATATATTTAGATTTTACTGAAAGCTGGCGCATCGTTCTTCTAAAAATACCCCATCATTTGACGTTCTTTGGTAAAAAGAGGTCTAAATTGTTGTTCAAGATCCTTAAAACGACTCAGAATGTTCTACCATTATGGGCAATTTTGCTCATTTTCCTCAATATGTATAAAATATCTAAACTTTGCTCAGGTTTAAAGGGATGTAAACCTGCAATTGTCTGTGCAAGCCTGAGAGCACAGGGCTTCCATCTGCCTCGGTCTCTTCAACTTTGTCGATTTAAGTGCTGTTTGTAGTGCCTGCAGTGCAACTTCCGAAGTAAAAAGGGGGGAAAAAATCAGGAAAAGGGAGCTTTGTGTCCCCAAAGATTCCCAGCAGTTACTTTCAAAAGCACAAATCACCTCCACACAATCCTTTTATCAAATAAACAGGCCACCTTAGTAACCTGTTGTTCACTCATACGTGAGATTCAAAGCAATACAGCTGAGTGACAGCACGAAAAGGTGTGTGCGTGTTTTCTTTTACGACATAACCCCACCCCCCACCCCAAAAAAAAGCAGAACAGGAGGGTGGTGTAGAGGTTAGAGATGGAGCCTGACAAATCCCAGCAGCTTTCTGTCCTCACAGAGTTGACTTGTTTTTTCTCTGATTTGAGTTTTTTTATTTTGTTATTTTCTGAGAATGTCAACCTAGAGCAGCAGTTAGGAGGGGATCTAAAAATAATATAAATTTTAGTGTATGTCACAGATCTTTGATCAGAGGTGTTTGAAAAATACGTAATTCTGTGTTCCGTTCTGTTTTTAAAAAATTAAACTTCACAGATAAGACATAATTTTTTTCTTTTGACAATTTCCTCATGAATCTCTGTCAATTCTTGAGTAAACGACATGATATAACTCCTTCAGTATCAGCAGCTACAAGCACAAATGCAAAGCAAGACACAATTACTCCCCAGTAAAATCATTCCCTGATAATAACTCGTACTAGATATGCAAATCTCCACACACCCCCTCTGCGACAGTGGAGGCCGTGTGCGGATGAAAAATCTGAGGCAGCTGTGAGGCAAATTTGTCATAATCTTTCATAAATTGTCACTTTCATTGGGATACAATTTGTCTTTTCATTTAAAGCACGCAGAGATGGGAATCACAATGAAGGATACAGTAACGTGTGAAAGTGCTTTCATTTCATCACAAAAGGTTACAGCTCATCTGCACGCAGATGCACGTTTGAACAGAGCCTACAAAGTTTAAAATTAGATCATTGTTCAGTCATGTTTACATTGATTCATCAGACAGAGCATTGAGGAGAATCGGAAGCTTGTTTTCTGCATATATGTAAGAGAAAGACAGAACAAATGTTTTGCTGAAATGTGGTCTTTGATTTAGGAATATGGCGACACGGTGGGACAATGATTACTTTTTGAAATGGCCATCTTCATCAGATGAATGCTCAAACTCTCAGATCTGAACCCATCGTTTATAGTGAAGTTCCCTCCTTAGGAAAAATACTCTTCATTAAAGAATTCCTAACCTCTGTGCGCAGTGATAAAGGGTAATTACGTGGCGATCGCCTTTACAAACGTCTCTTTTTTTTCCAGCGTAGGGACCGCAGATAAGGCCGCTTAATTAACTTAAGTGCTTCTGTTCCATCACCTCTCATACAGTCACTCTCTAACTACTGACGGCAGTGCAGAAGTGGCCCGATTATAGCGCCATGTTCAATCATCTGCATTGTCTCATCTGCTCAATTTCACAGTTAAAGTTTAGAGTTCAGCTTGTTAACTGAATGTTTCAGCTGAAAACACAGATGCTGGAAAGTCCTTTAAAATTGTGGTTAAAGTGAAGGAAAAGACAAAAAAAAAAGAAGTAGAGTTAATATAGAAAATCTGATTCACAAAATCTGTCTTCTGCATGAATTTTTGAACTTTGGCTTAAGTTGCATTAATGTGAATAATTTAGAAGTGAGCACTGGGGGTTGAGCCAGATATCCCTGGTAGAGGCAGAGCTCTGTTTGATATGATAAAGATCATTTCAGCCCACATGGGAAAGCTTCAGCCAGGACTGAACTATTAATGTAGTTGAATGTGTAACCCTCATGCTCTCTTGTACTTACAGCAGACATAAAAATATGCTTTTATGATGAATGGCCCCTTAGTTGCTTTTAAACTTTAAAAGCTACGACATGCCTTATGTTGGTGTTTAAGCTGAAAGAAATTACACGTTAAGACTTTTTTTATGCATCAAGGCACTGGGATAAAAAGGTGAATACAAGCTTAGAATATCATCATCAATGGATATTTGTGTGACAAACTTAAACATTGACAATCATCTTTTTTGTGTCTTCGTTGATCTCATCTTAAAGGAGGTGAGTTTTTGGATTGTGCTGCACTCCTGCTCTGCCGGTGCTCTCAGCCCAAAAGTTCTTTTCCTGCTGGAACTCCTGGAGATAAGGCTTTCGTGTTCCAAAGCACTAAGTAGCCCAACATTACTGAGCAATATTTGTGATGCTAAAAGCAAAGGTGAACCACAATCAGTTTTACATTTACTGTATTTTTCAGAGTATAAGGCTGAATTGAAATTTTTACCTTACCCCTATGGCTTCCTCCTACCCCTCCAATTGTGGGAGCTTTTGGAGAAATAGGGGGGTGTTCGAAATTATTTTTGTAAGTGGAAACCCGAGGGCTCTGTATCCCTCCATTTTTATTCCAGTGACACTTTGAGACAGCAATCCATGCCTTCATCCCTTCCCAGCTGGATTAATGTAACTCGTCCCTCTCACATCTGCAGCTTATTCGCTGCTGCTTGTGTCCTGGTCAGAGCATGAAAAAAGGACCACATCACACATGTTCTGACTTCCCTTTCGCTGGCTGCCTGTTTATTTTAGAGTTCACTTTAAGATTCTTTTATTTGTTTTTAAATCTTTGAGTGGTCTTACCTCACCTTTACCTTCCTGAGCTTCTCTCTCTCTACACTCCAGCTCGATGTCTCAGGTCAGGTGATCAGCTTCTCCTTGAAGTACCGAGGTCTAAAAGGAAATGTAGGTGATGTAGGAGGTCAACGAACCTTTTCTGTCTGAAAGCTCTGAAGCTATGGATCCCTGTGCTGCTAAATATCACACGTGTCTTCATTATTCACTTTTAAAAATTGACTTAAATTTCATTTTTATACCCAAGCTTTGAACCATGTATGAGATATTACTCATGCTTTTACTGTCAATGTTTTCTTTTAATGTGTTTTTATCTTTAAACTTTAATCTATGATGCTTTTATTTACTTGTTTGTTAAATTTGTTTTTATTGCGATTAGAATTTGATGTACAGCACTTTCTTCAATTTGAACTGTGTTAAAGCGCATCATAAATAAAGTTGATGATGATGATTTCCCATCATCCCTTTGTTTTAACTCTCTTGCTACCTCACATGCCCTCATAACCCCAGTCTAGTGTTACCGGTGCAACAAAAATGGCATGCAATAACAGAGCTATACAACTGTGCAGATTTGAGCCAGATGCCAGCTCATACAGGGAAAATGAAGAAGCACATGGATGTATTTATCTGTGAGTGTAGAGAAGCAGGGAGCTGTGGCCTGCCCATTGTAGTTTGAACATAACTAAGTTTTTTTAAATTGTTTTTTTGAATCTGCTCCTAATTCTCCACAAATAGAATAAAGAAATACTCAAAAACGTCAGTTTTAATCTTCATTTCTTCATAAATGTCTTCCATCATGACAAAAATGCTACAAGAACATATAAAAAGCATCCAAAACATGATTGTCATTGGAGTGGGTCTTGAAAATCTGAAAATGCACAATGGAGTGGTTATCACTGTCCTATAACAGCGAGAAACCCTATACAAAATTAGCATTAACTTCCGAGAGCACAATTGGTAATCTATATAGATTTTGAGGCAAGTGCTTCAGCTGAAGTGTCCTTCTGCCTTGTGTTCCGTTGAATATGCACTGGGTTGCATTCAATTTACATTAAGTTTTTTCTAACAGTTTTCATCTGTCCCAATGACTGTCAAGCCAGAGAGTTGAACGCTTGACCAGTTGATTTAGCAGATGAGTCACAGCCATTTCTACCTTTTAATTAGAATTACGATTGGATATTTAGTGGTAAAACCTGATCACTGCAGGTGTGTTTTAGCTATTTGTCAGAAAATTATTATAACAATAGTATTTTATTGTGCTTTAAACACCTCATATCAGACTTTCTTTCACAGCCAATCCTTTTGCATGCAGTGAGTGAAAAAGAGAGCCATTACCTCAGATGTTTGCAGATAGGCTGTGAGCATGAAGCTTTAAAAAAAGGGGAAGACTTTACCGTTACTGCAGCAGCTAATGAGTCAGCTTGGATGGCATGTCACATTTCTCCGTTAGTCAGTAAGAGTTGTTCAATAAACAAACATCACATCATTTGGATGTGCAGGTTTGTTGAAGGAAAAGGAAGGCAGGGTGAAACAGCTTAACAGCCTGTTCATGGGGAAGTCATATATTAGATACAAATGTAGGGAAAGGGAAAAAATGCCAGCAAAAACTGGTTTAGTTAAAGGATGATGAGGATAAATAATCTGTTACAAAAACAGTAAAACTTAAATCAGAAAATGGCATTTCTGCAGTTCAAAAACTTGGCAAACAAAGGGGTTTTAATCACTTTCTGCAGCCTTGTTCAATGTTTCTCTGAATTGAATTCTCAGAGCACATCCTTTTCTCAAACATGAAAGACAAAAACTATATATAATGAAACTATTGTGTTTCTGTGATGAATAATGACACTAACCAAGAATTGCATCAATAGAACAGAAAACCACCATAGAAATGATGCAACAACTCAATATACAGTATGAAATAAACAGAGAAAACATAAACAGAACAGATGTTAAAATCTGCCTGTGCAGACATGCAAGTGAGGTTAAACACAGACAAAATTAAACAGAAACATTTCAACTGAACTGAGTTTCGTCTACACTGATTGGATGCAATTAAATCATTTTTATAGATGAGACTGCAGTGAGAAGAACATGAAGACAAAGCAGAGGAGCTGTGGAGCTGAGCCCCTTTAACTGTGAGGAGAAAAATGAACCTGAGTTCCTGATATTGTCAAAAGTAATAGGCAATTTTTACAACAGTTTGTTCACTGATGAGAAACAAGCATGACAAACAAACAACAAAAAACACAGCAAACAGTAATAGGAGGGTACGCATGATAAACAGTTGGTAGGAAGCTGTAAGATTTTAGGTGTCTGTCCGTTAAGGAGTCTGAAATGACTGTTAAGAATTTGAGAGGAATATTCTGAGAAGAGTATCACTGCCAAACTATCAAAGATTTCCTCTGATGAAAATGGTCTTTTAACATGTTCTTTTGGCATCTTTCTGATGATGGAGGACATATATAAAGAAAATTAAGATTAAAATTTCATTTCTGAAGATTTTTTTGTTCAATTTATTGTGAATCAGGAGCAGAGGAAAAAGAAATACAGTTAAAAAAAACCTGTTTATTTGTTAAGTAGAAGCAAAATCAACAAATCACAATTTCCCTGCTCCGTCTTTTCTCATTGCATCCACTTGTGGACAACTAGATCCATGTACGTCTTTGTTTTCCTCGTTCAAGCTGGCATCTGAGTGACTGGAAGTGAGGGCAGGGTCACACTGTCCCAACAGTCCCACCCACCACTCAGAGGCAAATTTATGATGAACTCCTGCTGCTCTGCAGAAACTATCTTCTAGAAAACAACACAGGTTCTTAGATGTTTTGCTAAAAATTGCGTAATAGTTATTAAAAGACCACTGTGAACATTTTTACAATAGATCAAAGCATCTATTAAATGTCTAAATCATGGCTACTTTAATATTTACAGCCATAGATATGCATTATGCATTTAATTGACATGAATTCACAGCAGTCACATTGCACATTGCCATTTAGATCTATAATAGATGACTATACCACAGCTAATCATGTTGTGGTCCCATCATGCCTTGTGCGTTGTAAACAAGCCATTCGAGTAGTTTCTTCCCACCGATTACAAGACGTCTATTAAAATACTAATATACATGTATTGTAGATGTTTAGTGGACATATCAGTGAACTCTATTTTGTTACTCTATTAGATGTCTACCAATAGTCTTCTGAAAGATTTCTGCATACAAAGATTTCCTATCTGTACCCATCTAATCTTTGAATATTTTTAGATGTTTATTAGGTATTTACTAGTTAAAAAAACACAAATACTGCAATTTCATTCTTTTTCTCCTTTTACTGTCAAAAATACACATGAGAACTTTGGTGTAAAGTACATAGTGCATGTTGGATTTTCTAAGTGATGGTCAGTTTCATTCAATGAATGTTTTATTTTTTTAACATCTCGACACATATATTTTTCATTGATATTGCCTTGAACAGACAAGTTCATCACGTAAATGTAGAAAAACTCCAGACATGTTATTCCATCTAGATTTTAAGATAATAACCTTGCATTGATCATTTAGCAGAAATACCTAAATATTAAATATACAGTCTAAAGTCTCCCTACTGCTGTTTGTGCGCACAGGAATGGGTGGCAGTCTGTGTAAAATTTGGGAAGGCAGTGCTAAAGTAAAGCTGAAAACTCTTTAAACATCCATTTGTACTCTAATTACAGATATTTCTTTTCCTCTCACCCTCAGGATAAAGAGTAACATGTAGGCATCATTTGTTAAGCAGCCTTTAGTTTTTCTGTGAACAAATAAAAACATTTGAGTCTTTTTTTTTTTGATGATCATAAAAATTTTACCAATGCAATGATTTCACAACAGATGCAGGATTTTGTTTAACTAAAAAACATTTGTCAAAACTGTGTAATTATAGCCTTTAAAAGCAGGCTTTGATGTCATATTAGATACAGAGATAACCACAGAAGATTTCATTTGCATTACATTTGAGGATTTATCCTTTTTTTATTTTTTTTGTCAAATTTGTCATCACAAGTCATATTTTTCCTCTCAGTCACAGCACACCAGGCTAAAGTCTCCAATCACTCTGCTGTTTCTGTTAACTTTATTTAAGTGAGGTGTTTCCTGTTGCCATTTTTTTTAAAATGTCTTCTGCACAGCATGTCTTAGAGTTTCTAATTTCACGTCTTAGTTCATATTTAAGTGTCTTTATTTGGTGTATATGGTGTTTTCTATGAAGCTCAGTCTTCTAGACTTTGTCTCTTCCTAGGGGTTGATCATTAGTGATGGGCAGATGAAGCTTCATAAAGCATTTAAGCCTTTCGTCCAGTTGGTTCGCTCCATTGCAATGCTTCATGAAGCGTCATTTGCTGCAGAAGGACACAAAAAGTATCAGTTGAACAGGAAGTGAAATTGTGAAAAAAAGCCCATGAATAAACATATCAGCAAAATAAAAAGGTTTACATTTTATGTAAATTGCCATATGATTTCTTTGTGTGTGTTTACTTAAGTATGGATACAAATACATTAAAAAATAAATTCTTAATTTTCTCAACCTGAAATGAAACTTAGTAAATGATGAAAATAACAATTTAAGAGTGAGGTGAGAGTAGGGACGGATTTAGATTTTATGGGTGCTGGTGCTGAGTTGGTACTTTAAAGTTGGGGGTTTGTGTGGGTTGGAGGGAGGTGACCCAATCTATAAACTATTTTCGTTGTTATGTGATATTTTTCTTGGTGTAATGCACATTTTTTAGTTGACACAAGTATGAAATGTTCTATATAAATTAAGATTGATGATTGACTCAAACTGTTCTGGTCTCTAAAGGGTGGAACAGGTGCTTCAAAGATAAAAAAAAGCAAGTGATTGACATGTCAAAGCATCGGTAACGACTTGGCGCCGAGTTTCAGCATTCATCCCCATGTGAGGGTGATTCGGGTTTTGGACAATCACCCTGCTTTTATAACACTAAAATCAGGCCCATGTGTTTAAGGGACACATTATCTGCTCTATTCAATTATAAGAACAATAATTCCTCCAAATGTCCACAGTCTCCAAACTATCTCTACCTCAGTCCAAACGCTCTCTGACCGTAACTCTCCGTCAAACACACACATTAATGAATGGAGCCTGCAGGATTCATGCTGCTGTCAAACCCGCAGCACAGTCGAAACCATAGACAAATCTGAACCACTTCATGAATCAGTCACGTGACACAGTCAGGCAACAAAGCTTCGGACATCATCATCGGACCACACACGCTGTGAAGACTCAATACAGAGCATCACATCACCACATAAACCGGGGGCTTTACAGCCTTAAAAAATCTATGATTAGCGATGTTCTAAAAAAAAAAAAAGAAGATTAATATTTTACCGATATTGCTTAACACTGGTTATCTTTAGAATATAACTCCTGTCACAGGAGTTACAATTGAGGGACTGGCTAATGATTGCACTTATGTAACACTGAGATATGGCCAGAGATTATTGTTTATGAGACATATTGGTTTATTTTAATTAAAAATAACAGGTTCCCATAAATCTCCTACAAGTCTTACTGGATGGAACCCATGGGATTCATGCCGCTGTCAAGACTCACGGCACAGTCTGAACCACTTCATGAATCAGTCACGGGGCACAGCCAGGCAGCTCATTTTCAGCTCCTCCTCTAGATGAAGCAAGCCTCGATACGGAAACTCCTCCTCCACTACACGACACACGCTTTGAAGCCTCGATTCAGAACGTCACATCCCTATAGGTGAAGCTTCACAAAAGAACACGCATTCATCAATGCGGATTTAGCCAATGGCGTTCACATTTGACATACACGGTGGGGCTTCATCTACAGCTGGAGGACGCTTGGTCCGAAATGTCAAAGCTGTGAAAATCTTGTGAATCTTGCTTCCAGGCTTTTTCTTTCCCAACTCTATTCCAGCATATTAAAGACTTGGTGTCACATAATTTCGGCTGGACACAAACCGCAATCAATTTCTCTTCCATGATCAATTTTCCAATGGTTGGCACTTCTATCCACATCAAATGTTGGGGGCGTGCCTGCCTGTGTGGTTCTGGGATCTGCTCACCGTTCTTATGATCATGTTGACCCCACGAGGTGAAATCCTGCAGGGAGCCCCAGATCGAGGGAGATTATCAGTGGTCTTGTATATCTTCTTTTTCCTAAAAATTGCTCCCACAGTTGATTTCTTCACACCAAGCTGCTTACCTATTGCAGATTCAGTCTTCCCAGCCTGGTGCAGGTCAATAATTTTTTTTCTGGTGTCCTTAGACAGCTCTTTGGTCTTGCCATAGTGGAGTTTGGAGTGTGACTGTTTGAGGTTGTGGACAGATATCTTTTATTTAGCTAACAAGTTCAAACTGGTACCATTAATACAGGTAGCAAATGGAGGACAGAGGATCCTCTTACTAAAGTAGTTATAAGTCTGTGAGAGCCAGAAATCTTGCTTGTTTGTGGATAACCAAAAACTTATTTTCCACCATAATTTCCCAAAATAAATTATTTAAAAATCAGACAATGTGATTTTTTTGTGATTTTTTTTCTCATTTTGTCTCTCATAGTTGAGGTATACCAATGAGGAAAATTACAGGCCTTTCTCATCTTTTTAAGTTGGAGAACTTGCATAATTGGTGGCTGAGTAAATACTTTTTTGCCCCACTGTACATTTTATATTGATTTTTCCCCCTGCTTATACGCAACATTATCATTTGTGGGATTTAGAGATCTGTTGTATTTCAAATATCAATAGCACAATTTACTCCAGTGTATTCTCTATAATGGCACAACTTACCCATGCTGGTGGCAAGTTCGACAAACCTTGTATCCGTTTTTTTTTTATTAGAATTCTGCAGTCTTCAGCCATTCCGGTCCATTTCTCTTTGAGTAGAACCTTGAAGAACCAACAAAGACACAATCTGTTCTGTACTTATTTATGTTAGTGTAGCGACCAACGTGTTTAAATGTTCGCAGCCAAAAAAACCATCTCTCAGCTCCGCCTCCGTCCAGCTGCATTATGTTATGATTTGTATCTGATTCTAAACGATATTTTTTTTCCTAAATAAAACATAGAAAATAGCCTTTTTTCCATAAATAATGTTGTTTTTTTTTACTTTGAACAAAAGCAAACACTAGTTCTTAAAAATAAGACACCCTGTGAAAATTAACATTAAAAGTTAAAAAATAAAATTTCCTCTGCTTATGCATAAAGTCATTCTTTTCACTACTTACTACTTCTGTTAATCTAATTCAAAACTCTGTTGTGCAGCAGAAGATAACCTGGCCTTTGAATCTTTCTTTTTTTAAATTTTTTATAATGAACAGATCTTAAAGAAAATCAACCAATATGTTGCTCTGAGAATCATTCTCCAAATCTCTATCTCTATCTCGTTTTGATGCATTCTGGTAATAATACATTTTATATGGCTCGTATGGCACCAAACCACTCGAATCTGTCATATCTATAAAGCTCTCATTCTCTCAGAATACACTAAAACACCACGAGCCAGTAACAGTGACAGACTGAAACAATGCACAGCCTTGTATGCAATGAAGCGCAGAGTGAAACGGCGGTTACTGGTCACATGACACAGATCTTTCGATACGATCTCCGACAAAGCGCTTCAATCACAGTAAGAGCAACACAAGATCCGAAACCTCTGTATCATTTGCCCTGCCCTATGTCTTCCGTAGACCTCCATTCTTGACAGTACAAACTCAAAGATGAACAAAAAAGGCTCAGGTTCTAACATCAATCCATTTTGTCTTCACAATAAGACAGAAAATGGCCCAGTAGGACCACACTGGAACTGCACATACTTTGTTCAAGTATTTCAAACCCACCACCAGGCCTTCAACTGAGCAGTTGCATAACTACCTCTGTGGCTTTTCTCAAATGCACCAAACTAAATGTCACCTTTCAGTGTGAGCAGAACATTAAGAAGCTCCTCAACACTAAAATGAGACACAAGGAGTCAGATTAAAAACACGGGTCATCCTTGGTATAACCCTCATTTCCTGCTCCGACTTAGATTACTCCTATCTATTACATGCTTAATGCCTTCATTCATTAGAAATGCCACGTCCCAGAAAAGAGGCCAAGAAGTTCCTAATAAGACATAATTCAGGTGAGGAATCATGTCAGGTTTTAATTCTGTCTTCTGTAAATGCAGGCGTTAAAAAACCGCTGAATGAGGAGCGTGTTGCATTGAGATTCTGACTGACCAGCAAGTTTCTTCTCAGGCCTTAAGAATGCCACAGCAGAAGAAAAAGAAAAAAAGGGGATGGCTGTATTTTACAGAAATTGCCGCCCAGGGAGGTCAAGCTAGCTCAAGAGAATCGTCCCTTTGCTGACCTTCTGACCTTAAGTGGGTCTGTTAGAAATCCATCCAACAGTATTTCCAGCAGCTCACTTAACATTGCACCTTTATTTCTGTCTATAACATGTTGAAACGCTGTGAAAGTATTGGGTATATTTGGAAGCATACACAACTGGGGACATATTTAAGCTATTTCTAGCAATGTGAGTTTTGTTTTACTCTACAGAGTGCACTGAGGTCTTTCCAGTTTAATTTCTCTGGAGTGACTTGCAGATACCTTAATGATTTTCTCATCTATGCTTTCTTCACAGTGCTGTTCTTTGCAAAGTTTTAATTAAAGTAAAAAAAAATAATAAAAGAGACAGAAAAAAACAGAAAGTTAAATATGTCTCAAGCTGCTCTCCTACATTTTTCCCAGTCATTTTTTTTCTTTTCATAGTGAATCACTAGGAGAACAAATACATTAAAATAATTGAATGTCACTTTAAACCGTTTCGGCTGAGAGACCAAATAATCTGCTTTTGATCACAAAGTATGCCTGAAGCTTTTTGAACGCTGAAAGAATTGATGAACGCTGAATTCAAATTCAAATGAAATTCAAAAGGACTTAAAAAATTCCATAGGGAAATTAAAAACTGGCTTATTTTTTAGAGAAAATGACAGGCTTTTTTAAATAGCGTTTTCATGGAAACACTAGGGTCATTTTTAGCTTTCAAGACCACTTGAACAGAGAAAATACAGCCAATTCAGGGTGATCTGACAGAATTTTTTTAAGTAATGCATTTCCAAAAATGGGGAAGAAAATAGTACAGCAATTGACCAAAGATAAAAACATAAATCTTTACCAGACAGATGTACCAAAAGAAATGTGTCACAAAACTTTGGTAAGGTTTAGAACTTTGTTCTTACAAAAAAAAAGGTTATTTTGGTTGGTTGGAATCACATGGACAATACTTTCTGTGTAATCTGTTCATTCCTCCATCACTTTTGTTAGGCATATCAATCCAGTTGGGATTATCTTGATTTATTGGAATGATGGTGGTATAACTGCTGCCATTTTGCTGAAATACTACAAAAATAGCTGAATATAAGAGTGATATCCTCTATGAACTGAATTTTTCAAGCTAAATGGTCAAAATTGGCTGAAATAGCTGAGAATGAATGTACCAAAAAGAATAAAAAAGAACAAAATAATAGAAGAATGGTTAGATTGCTAAAAACTGACTTTTTCTTTCTTAAGAACTGAAGTTTTCTAAAAAAAAAACTGAACAGAAATCGAATTTGCAATGAACGTTTTTAGATTTCCAATGGGGGTGTAACCATTCATTTGATTTATTTTAGCTTCATAAAGTTCAGCTCACTGTTGTTTTTCCACATCAAGATAATACAAAGGGAACTTTATTAGAACATTCTACCACAGTATGGTCTTAAATTTAAAGTCTTTCCACACATTGGACTGTGATGATGGATTGATCATTTTTTGCTGCATCTTGTGTGTTGTCTGTTGCGATGGACCTTTGCAGTTCTAAAAGATTTGATATTGGCATGGGTCGATTTGATTAACACCTTGTCTCAGACAGATCAATCGTGTTGGATTGCAGGAATACAAATCAATTCATTGATTAAGTCGATGAATCATTACACACTTAGTTTGCAAGTTAAAAGAAGTAAACAGAGTTTTTAAGACTGTGCATGGAACTGAGTAAAGTTCATTGGTTGGGCAGCAGAAGACGATGTTTTATCCAGTTTCTGGAACAAAAGGGGCTGCACTAAAGAAAACACTGAAAAAGGAAGATGAGAGAAGATTGTTACCACCTTCTCTTTTCATAATCTCACCTAATTAAATTTGTCGCCCACGTGGAGCAGCGCTTCCGCGTTTCTTTCGTTGAATCGAATTTGAATCTTTTCTAAGCAGCTCCTTTATGTTAAGTCTCCTTTCATATTCTCTTCATTTCATCTCTCCCTTTTGCACTTTTAAAGAACAGGTGGGATGACAGATGCCTTTGCTCCGTTTTATTCATTCTGATTCAACTCATCTTTTCTCCACCTCCCCATGTCACTCCATTCTTTTTGCAACTTAATTCCTTATGCACCTTCTGTTTCTCTATTATTCATTGTGCCACTCAAGGCAATTCCTCCTGTTTTTCTTATGGCTTCTTCCGTTCTCCAACTTGTTACTTTTCAATTCAGGTAAATTAGCTACAGAGGCTCTTGTCTCTCGTATTGCAGCCTTTCTTTCTATTATGCTGCTTATACACCCTCCCACTTTAACACTCTCCCTGCTTTAGCTTCCCTTTCATTTTCCCCCCTCAAACACACCATGTGCCGCCCTCCTGTTTTCTGTTGCTGATTTCCGACATACTTCATCTTCTCTCTGTCTTTTCTCTGTCTCCAAATCTAACCCTCTATTTCCTCCCCACCAGCATTCTTCTTCTTATCTACCCACTCTCACTCATCCATTAGACAGTGGGTGTTCATCTTTGTTTTCAAACTTGTGTGTTTGCGTGTGTGTGTCTTTCCTCGACTGTTTACTCTCCTGGGCAAAATGTTCATTACTGAAGAGGTTAGAGTGATGAGGGTGGCAGCAAAGAGAAAAGGTTAAGACAGACATCTGTCATGCGCACATGCCCGTGTAGAGTATATGTTTGCGTTTCCTCACTTCCGTGTTCCTTGAGGGCAAATATTCCCCTGAAAACGACACATTTTGGGGCGGTTTCTTTGTAAAGTCGCTCATATTTTACAGAACAGAAGACTCTGCTAGTTTTGTGTGATAGCTTCAGCTGTTAATTGAAGCTGCTTCAGGCCATCCCCAGGCTTCTGCAAAGTGTGCGTGAATGTTTGTTTGGCTTTGCGTCTGTGCGATTCACAGCAGCAGATAATGGGTCACAAGATTTGAGTAAGAGGAGTGGGGAGGGGAAAAAGACACCCAGACAGGTCAGAAAAACAGCAGCATGCTAAGAAAATCCATCTTTTTTTTTTGCTTCTGGAGAATGACGTCTTTTAAGTGTATCACTAAACTCAATCTATGCATATCACAGCAAGTCAGAAAGACTCCTGAAAAAGTTTAGCCCAAACTTTTGACATGACTTAGGAACAAGGCCAGCTCAAGTTGAGGATTTTTGGAGCATAATAAGGAGGCAACGAGTGATGTGGTGGCAGAGCAGGTGGGAGGCTGGCTTGGGTAATGACAGTGGAGACTGCACAGATAGGCTGGGTAAAGTGTGTGGCCGGTGAAGAAGTAAGATGGATGGCCCGCGGTTCGGGAGGGAGTGCAATTAGAGTTGAAAGATGTTGGTAAGCGTTTGAGTGACCAGTCGTGCAGATGAAGGTCTCTGAAGCACGGGAAAGAAAAAAAGACAGCACTTTAAAAATACACTGATGATTAAATTTGAGGTGAGGAGGTAACTATCCCTGGAGGTGACAGTGATGTGTCACAGGCGCTCGGCAGTGAGAAGAAAGTAGTCTTGTGCGCAGAATGTGGAGAAATCAAGACAGCATGGCGAAACTCCGACAAAACTGGAGTTGTTGCTCAAACAATCGTCAAAATCTTATTGTTAGGTTGTTCACAGGCAGCGAGGCAGACGTCACTTTTAATGTTTAAAGAATGAGACACAAAACCTGTGGAAAAAAACTAAATCCACCTCCTGTTAGATGAATTTTCTTAGTATTTATGTTTTTGTCGATGTATGTCTTGCATCAAAATGAGATCCCTACTTAAAGATCTTCTGTTTTTATCTTAAGGCACCCACAGTCTGCTTTAGTGCATCATACATCCTCAGGCCAGTTATGAGCTTGAGGGTTGTTTCAATACCTGGTTCCTGTGTTCCAAAACCAGCACATGGAAGATTCTTTTCATTTTCCAGGACGAAGGTCTGCAGTGAATTAAATGAGAAATTCTTTCATGTATTCCAGCTTCCTTTTTAAAACCCTAACGTCAGTTGTTTCATTATTTTTAAAAAGTGTATTTCATTGTACAACTATTTCAGAGCTCTCCTAGATTACAACATTGTTCAAAACTGCGTTAGCTTATTGTTAAAAAGATGCTATGAACCAATTGTGGGCATCACAAAGCCGGTTTCTATTCTGATAAAATGCTGAAAGAAAACCAATATGAGCGATGACTTTGTGCAAGTCCATGACTTCATTCGTTATTCTTTATTTTTCATTGTTTGGCAATATTAACATGATGCTTTATCAAGCAGAGCAACAGGAATGCAGGAATATATTAAACTCAAGCAGATTTCAATTACAGTCCTCACCTAGTTGAGAGGAGGAAGGGGAACGTGTTGAGTAATGTTAAAAAATGTGATTGCAGTAGCTTTTAAACAGCAATTTTTCTCACTGCTGTTGCAAACAAACCTAAGAAAAATCTGCTGTTAGCGGAAAAGGTTTAAAGATGTGAAACACACACATAAAAACCACAGATCTGGCTTTAAACAAATGAAAATCTAAAAGAAGAAAGAAGTTAATAAATGATTTGTGTCACAAACAGGCAGACGGCTGGTTCCCTGTGCAGGACGTTTAATGATTCAGACAGGAGCAAAGCTCAGCTAAAAGTCCACAAAGCTAAAACAGGGTCAAGGTCCAGACAAAGGTCGGGGTAGACGGCAAAGAGGAAGACTCAAATGCAAAGCAGGGTCAGGTGATCAGATCAGATCACTTAGTGTCCTGTGGCGGATTAGGAGATGAGAGTCAGGTGGGCGACATCCAGACATTGTGTGCAGGAGATCTAAAGACAATACTCAAACAAAAAAACAATGAAAAAAATAAAATGAAGACATATTAAGAAAAAAAGGCATTTTAATTTGTATAATTTTGACTTTTGTTGAATTAAATTAAGTTCAGAATTTGACTCCAAAGTAAGATTCCATTTTTCTATTTTATTTCTGTCTTAGTATTTTTTTTTCTTTTTTATGTCTTACATTTTACATAATTTGTCAACTTTATTTCAAAGGTTAAAAAACTATGAACCCCCTTTATAAATTAAAATTAATGCAGAAATTTCATGTTAAATTATTTTTTTTCATCTGTTGAGTGTAATGATCTGATGATAAGACACTTGTTTTTGAGGTTATATATTCATGATAAAATCATCAGCAAACTAAACTTTTGTCCAATCAGCTTACAAATGATAAATTTAGGTTCCATTTTTTGAAGTAAAGTAATTCTTTGCTCTCTAATGGTCAGAAAAAATCATCATAGCTGAAGATTGAAAAGGGCAGTTTTGTAACAACTGACTAACGTCACACAACATCTGTTCATTCAATCTCATAAGCCGTTATGACTTTATGTTACATTTAAGCTGTGGATCACATAAGTGAAGCTTTGACAATTAGCTCCACAGGACTCAGTGTTACGGGGGCGAAGGAGAACCCCGACGCAGAGTGTCAAAGATGGAAAAAACACATTTATTTTGCAGCGGCCAAAAATCAAAAATAGAGGCAGGGAATAATCCAACTGGGCAGGAAAAAACACTTGGCAAGAGTCGAATCACATGGACAACCTGACGGAATCATCTGGCAAACAGTGGTGGTGGGTAGACTGGTTTAAGTAAGGTGAGCTAATGAGGATTGAGTGCAGGTGTCTCTGGAGTGGTTGACACACCCCCTGCCACTCACATGCTCTGAAAAACAAGGAAGTGAGGGGAAAAAACAACACAGAGCCTCCACAGCCATCACACTCAGTTTGATTCAAGATAAAATTCACAAGGACTCAAAGGCTTTTAGGGAATCCCAGAAAACTAATGACAACATATTTTAAATCTGGTTATGTTCTAGTCAGAAAAACAAAGTTAATAAGGGATCCAATAAACCAAAATCTGTTCAAATTTAAATGATCAAGAGCAATAAAAGAGCAATAAAAAAACAAATAGTCCGACATTAAAGACAAACTCTGATCATCTTTTGATCTATTATAAAAGTGTTCCCATTAAAATGACAGCAAACTCATAATTAAAAGACTAATTATGAGTTTGCTGTCATTTTCTAGGACATAGTTTCTGCAGAGCGGTAGTTGTTCAGAAGAAATTTGCCTCTGGGTTGTGAATCGTTTGTTCAGGGTAAGCCTGTGCTAATTTCCCATCATCCCTCTTTCTGTACTCTCTCCTACTAGCTTATAACCTTTCACAACCCAAGCTAACATTAGTGGATGCAATAAAGATGACAAGCAATATTGGAGCTATCCAGCCGTACAGTTTAGAGATGCCAGCTCCGAAGAGGAAAACAAAGACGTTATTGCATCTCTTTGTCTGCCGGTGGATGCATTGGAATGGAGCAGAGCAGAGAGCTCGTGACTCAGTGTAGTAGTTTCTATGCTACAATTAGAAGCTTTTTCAGACTGCATTTATTTCGTTTGCTCCTGATTTACCTTGAACAGAATTAAGAAATACTCAGAAACAGAGTTTAAATCTTAATTTTCTTTATGTATGTCCTCTATTGGGAGAAAAATGCTACAAGAACACGTCAAAAACACAAAATACACTATTTTTATCGGGTCTTTAAGTTGTCTAATGTCATTGTTCAAAACACTGAGGCTATTAAAAAAACATCATTATTATCATAGTATAAAAACTAAATCTATACTGTTAACCAAAATAATAATCTAAATCCACAAAATATTTAGGTCAACGACTGGAGCAGGATAAGAAAGGGTCCTTGCACAATTAGTCTGTTCTTTGACACCTTGGGCCATCATGTAGGGGCTGTGCGGCCCTCATCCCGGCTTTCTCTGACTTGTCGGAACCTGTAACCGACATCTTTTTTGACGCCTGTTTCTGTTGTAGCGCAGGTGATGCAGTCTTGGGCGCCTTGTGCTGAGCTCTGTTAAGTGCCACTCCTGCTGTTTATTTCCCCTCATTTCTCTTCTCACTGCAGGTGACAGATGCTACAGATTGGTATGTTTGGTTTTTTTTGGCGGTGCCCAGTGCCTTGTTCTGATCTTTGAGAACACGTTTGTGTTTTTGAGCTGCCTGCTTCAGGAACCCCCAGGATAGAGTAGTTTATCTTTGAAGTGCACTTACTAAGCCACCCATCCCCTAGGTCTTCCCACAGATGGCCTTATCATCTGGATCTTTTACATTCTACAGCAGAAATGTGTTCCCTGTTTGTATCATTTGGATTTTGTTTGGCTCAAAGGTGATTTTTGTTTTATTCTTTCATCTTTTTTTTTCTTTATGGTAAAAGCTTGGTTTACTTTTGAGAAAAGTAGAACCCCAGAGCTTGCTGTCCTCTTAGCCCAGCCTGTTCTTTGGTTCTGTTCTGATAGAACAGCCACAAGAGTTGGAGGACTTGTTAGGACAGTTGCCAACAGAAAATGAGAGGCTGCAGCCAGAACAAGCTCTGGAAATGCCTAGTCTAAGTACGGTGTCAATTGCTTTTGATGTGTTACCCATGACTTTTCCTGCTGGTGCACCATTAGTGGAGAGATTAGTTTTTGTTCCCAAAGATCAAAAAGGACCCACATCCGGAATGGAAATGGTTATGGGACTTGCAGAGTGGCTCAATGAAATGTGGGCTTGCAAAACGGAGCATGATTTGGATGTGATAGGGTATCTGTTTGATCATGCAGAGGAGGAGGCACACCAAGGGACTGAAGAGCACAGGTTAAATTATTGCAGTTTGGAAATAACTTCATGGTTGCATGGATTCCCAAGTAGTCTTGCAAGAGGCATTTTTTTTCTTTCACCAACAGCAAGAGGCAAATACTTTACAGGAACTTTCCTGTTTGAGCCTCGTGGCATCAGTAGACACATGTACCTTGTAGTGTTGAAGCTTTGTTGCCTGAGCAGTTCATTGAAAATGTTTTTAATGGCAATTTGAACCATGTGTCTACAAACTTCTGGTGGAGGTGGTAGCACAAAGGTTTGCCAAGCAGTTTGAGGAGTAGTAATCATTTGCTTTCACTTTTTGACACAGGCATGAAGTTGGAGGCAGTTCCTAGGTGATGCCAGATGCTCTTTTTCTGTATGTGTCAGAAGTAAGTGAAATAAGGGAGATGTTAAAGCTGCAGTACCAGCAGATTACCAAGCTCACACAAACCTCTCCCTTGTGTAGAGTTAAAATAAAAGTCGCTGCTCTTCACATCACAAAGTCTGAGTGGCCTCAACATCCCAAAAACCGGTTGCTTGGGAAATGCAGCCTCTGGTTTGGTGATCTAAACCATCAGCTCAGTGGTAGAGTGTCCAACCTGAGGTTGTTGGTTCAAATTTATGGACAGGTCCTACCAATTGAAATAAGTGGGACCCAGTGTCTCCCTTCTTGATGGGACAATCACTGGCTCCAGCTAGCCTGCAACAACGGGACAGACAGCTAATGGCTCTGTGGAAAAACAACAGTAAAGACACCTGTTAGAAATTCAAACTTTAAAATCCATAAGACAAGAAATAGCCTAGTTACAGAACGTGATAAGTAAAATATGATGAAACAATGCGTCATAAAGCCCTACACAACTAAACCGGAACAAAAAAAGTATGTTACTGTAATGCATTACTGTAGCAATGAGATAATTCTCAACACAGCAAACAAGGCCAAATCTGCATTCTTCCCGTCGCCCTACCATTTCTTCATACCACTTCTCCATACCACTCCATTTTTAGGGGCAGTTGTAGTGAGTGGTGTCCGAAAAAAGTTTTTTTAAGGGTTACCCTCGCGGTGGAGTTATACAGAGCCCTCCAAAGCGGGGGAGTTCCACGTTGCGCTATGCTGCAGAGGAGAAGCGCTTTTCTTTACATTTAAATTTAGGAAATGCCTTTTTGTTTTAGCATGACCATTTTAAAGTTATAAAACTGCTGTTGTTATGTATATTCAAGCCCTGGAAGCTCCGCACCAACATAGCTAACCAGCGCCTGTTGGTGACATCATCGAGTGGTAGTGACGTCCGAAATCGGAGACACTTCTTCCATAACTCTCTGTTTGGAGGGCTAAATGTAGGGGAAGGGAGAAGTGGTAGGGAGAAGGGAAGAATTCCGATTGGGCCTAAGTAACATGCTTGTTTATAAAAATACGGCAATAGGAGATTTTTGAGACATAGTGGACATTTTAAATCTTAATATTTCAGAAGTATATCAAGAAAACACTATTTGATCTACAGATATATTTAAATGCTCACCTTAGCAATTTATCAGCGACTTGTCTGAAATGGTCCCCCTCTAAAACAACATGTACATCTACAAGAATGCAGTTCACAAACCTGCAGGCTGCTGTTTGAACTGATGAAAGCTCTTAGACTGAGAATACAGCACCAACATAACAGTGGCGGAGGAACCGCAGCATGAGAAGAATTATCCAGAGTCTGCTGCATGTGCTATTTATCTTTTAGAAGGTGTTTAAAGCATACCTTTATGATATTCTAACAGCTGATGCAGTGACAGAGGCACCCTTAACAAAGTAAAGCACACAAGTACAAAAGATCTGTGACATTTAAAGATATTACAGTTCTTACTGTACACAGATCCACAACAGCCACTGATCACCTGTGTAACCAGATGTAAAGACAGAAAAAAGTGTTAAAGAACCCTACTTTGTTTAAAGTCCCACTATAATCATCTTTTGATCTATTGTAAAAGCATTCCCAGTGGTCTTTTAATCATGATTATTATTTTTAACAAAAATCAAATTACCTGCGTTGTTTTCTAAGACATAGTTTCTGCAGATCAGCAGGAGTTTATTAGAAATTGAGATGATGGGGATGAAAACGAGACCCCCATTTCCTGTCATCTATCTGTTTACACGCTCTCCCTTTAGTCTACAGTCCCTCGCACCCCCAACCTAACATTAGTGGCGCAACAAAAATGGCGAGCAATGTTGGCGCTATTCAGCCATACAGTTTAAAGTCAGATGCCAGCTCAGATGAGGAATACGTAGACGTACATGGATCTCTTTGTCAACAAGTAGATGCATCAGAACAGAGTGGAGCAGGCAGTGTGTGGCTTGCCGATTGTAGCTTCTGCATCACAACTAAAAGCTTTTTCAAAAGTTATTTTTGTGTTTACTCCAGCTTTGAATAAAGAAATACTTAGAAAGGCAATACTAATTTTAAAATGCCTTTATAATGTCCCCCACCATAAAAAAGCCACAAGAATATGATAAAAAAAACACACTTTTCATTAGATTAGGTCTTTAATCAAAATATTTATCCTTATTACAAGTGGCAGATGACACTTTTACAACTTCATATAAAACTGGCTGCAGTCACACAAATGTTACTTTCATTTGTTCTTGTTGTCTCGTTTAACCATTTTTTTAATGCATCATAATTCTCTGTAAAACAGTGCAGCTGAAGTTCAGCCAGCAGTCACCACATTGAAATAACAGAGGTGAAGAATGCAAGGTGAAGGGAAGGCAGAAGTACTTAAGCAGATGGATTTTTGTTAGAAAACCAACAAACTATTAGTCACAATAAATGTTTATTGTGTTCAATGTTATTTTCCAGCATGGAAAAAAATCTATTAATTAAGTGCATTTTTTTCAAAAGGTATTTGAAAACTCCAATGAAAAAATAATGTTTAATATTTCAACTTTTTTCAAGGTTTGTGTAAGCGATAGCAGTCAGTGCAGTGGCTCCTCACAGTTCATTTGTAAAGAAGCATCAGGATTGATGATTTCTAACCACCAGCAGGTTAGCAGGTGAGTCCCTGAGAATCGACTCAGGATGTAAAAAGAGCCTGCCTCACCATGAAACATAAATTGTTGAATTTTAGAGAACACTTATTACACAGTTCACAGGTACAAGTTAGGGTGTAGTTTCAGTAAAAAAAAAAAATCTTTATCAAGAATATAAAATTGACTCAATTAACTCCAATAAAAGTTGTGTTAATGGTGTGTTTAACGTGTTCTTGTAACGTTTTTCTAATGGAGGACCTCTACAAAAAAGAATTTAAGATTAAAACTGTATTACTAAGTATTTCTTAATTCAAATCGTGATAGATCAGGAGAAGACAAAAACTGGTAGCTTGAGAAAGCTCTCAGTTGTAACGTAGAAATGCGATGGGCGAGCTCCGCTCCATCCTGATTCCTCCACTTGCAGATAAATAGGTCCATTAGCATCTTTGTTTTCTTCATCTGAGCTGCCATCTCGCTCCAAACTGTTCAGTTGAATAGCTTCGATTTTGCTCACCTATCTTTTTGCTACGCTAATGTTAGATTGGAGTTGTGAGGAGCTGAAGGCTAGCCAGATGGAGTGTAAACTTAGGAATGCTAGGATATTAACAAAGGATTACTTCTGCGCCAACTGTCCCGTCCTCTACTCAGAGGCGAATTTCCATTCCGAACTGCCATTCTGCAAAAAATGTGTCTTAAAAATCAACACAGGCTGTTTGATTTTGGCTAAAAACTGTATGATCATAATTAAAAGACCAGGTTTGCAATAGGTTTACTCAAAAAAGATAGGTTGGTTCACATTGTTTACTCATTTTTGGAATGTGCATAGTGTGTGTGTGTTTTTTGTACTGTGATTGACAAGTCTGAATTTAGTTAAAGAAATGGCTTATGTTGCAAATGACAGGTTGGTCAGATTTAATAAATCAACCAAAATAGTCATGCACCTTGACTCACCAAAGTTTTTTCCTATTTCTGCAGGAAACAGAAACAGCAAAGTCAGCATAATTCATAACGACATGATAACATGCCTGTTTGTATGACTGCCAGTCACATAAACCAGGAATGTTTTCCACTGCAAGTTTACTACAAGTCACCTAATTGAAGCAGAAGCTGTCAAAAACAGTGTGAGGCTGAATGAATTCATACTAATGCTGACATTCATTGCAAAATGTCATCTATTTATTGCACTGACAGCAGCTATGGAATGTACTTCCAGAGGAAACTTGGGTCATTGAGTGACCGCAGTAAATATTTGAAGTTGTGGTGTCTCTTTTACACCGAAAATACATTTGTGTATGCAGACATATTTTGAGCTGACATATTTCATTGGGTAACATAAGAGACTAAATAAGGGGGAAAAGGGTAGCTCTGGAACCACTGTAGCTGAAGATGAACCCTAGAATATTTTGGACAAGACTGTATGTTCTCTGTGAAATACTGAAAATTCAACTGAGTCAGTGAGAACCTTCTTCATTTTCACTTTAACAAAGAACTGTATAATAAATGTTTAAATTCTTGCTCTCATTGCAAGAAATATAGCAGAAAGGTGGCAACAGTGAGTGGTAGAAAGGAGGCATTAAATAAGCGACTTTAGCAAATTTTTGAAGGTAGTGGGCCCCACCCTGATGAGCATCTGTCAATTTGCATTTCATTTTAATTTTGACACAGATTAAGCGTGATGCTATGCAAATGAAAATACATTACACCAGGGGGCGCTGTTTTGAATTTTGACACAAAGGCCAAACCCAACATTTGGACCAATCCAGCTTCACCAAACCCCTCCAATTGTAGAGATATTTGAAGGGACAGGGGTGAGATGAGGCCAAAATTGTTTTTTTAAGTGTAGATCGAAGGGACTTCTGTTAGGTAAGGCGAACGGCGTTGCAGTGCCACGGAGAAGAAATGTATTTCTTGACATGGGTGTGCACTGAAGCACAGAAGTTTACATTTAATTCTATTTAACAACTTTTTTTGTTGTAAAACTGACCAAGATATGTATTTTCTGAGCGCTGGCAGCTACTCAATAACCTGCAAATATTGATGATGTCATCGTTTGGCAGTGTCTCTTTTGGCCGTCTAAATTCGAAGACACTGTGTTTCCATATCTTTCCTCTAAAGCTTAAATGTAGGTGTAGAGAGAAGCTGTAGGGGTAGGCTAAGTATTCAGATTCGACCAAAAACGCCATGGCATTTTACAATGCGATAGATTTTAAGTTATCTTAAAATTTATTTAAAAGCAAACCATGTATTGAAATGTTATTTTTTAATATTGTAGAGTAACATTGTCCCGCAACATTGCAACCAGCATTAGTCAGGGTCCGCAAAGGTTAAATCTCCGTCCTTCAAACAGCAATATGATGACATGCCAGTATCTCATTCAAATTTTTTGACCAATGGTAGTGTAGAATTTAATTTTGAATAATAATTTAAATCTTTCTATAGCCTACTTTTTTTCTTAAAAGAAAGTTGATGGGGTAGATGTTTGTAAATAGTTTTATTATTACCAATAAAAATGTTTTTTTCTCTCAGAACTGATGTTTTGCTCAGCCTGTCATAATGATCGGCATATATATATCGCTTTCTTTCACCACTGCAGTTGAGAGGTCGATGTCAGCTCAGCTGACTCAGCAGCCTGTTGTCAAGTCAACATGACAACGTGGCGCACCTCTTTTTTTGTGAAAAACGGGTCTAAACCTAAAAAAAATAATAAAAGAGGAAAAAAGTGCAAAAAAAACGATTGAATATTTCTTTCTTTCATAAGTGACCATGGTATTAGCACTTCACTCACTTTGCGGAAGAAACCATCTTCCACTTCACATCAGATGGTTCCGGCTTCAACATCGTGTGTTAATTTCTTAAAATGCACACTTCAACGGGCATTATTATTAACTTCAATGACACAAGTCACAAAAACAGGTAAACAGAAAACAGTCAGGATTTGGTGGATTAGGGTAATCTCTGTGGAAACAAATATCAGCTCTGATGTTTTTGGAATCAGGTCTGTAAGAGATATTGATGCGACTGATAAAGAGAGACCATTGGGGCTGATGTGAGTTCAGTCTTTAAGCAGACGCTTTAACTCCCCTGAATATGTTAAAGATAAACATCTTCCACCATCGTCACCCACAAAGCAGTTCTCCATGCAGCGGAATGCAGTGAATAAAAGGAAGATCAAACACTACCTTGGATAATTCTGGGGGAAGGAAGTTGGCCGAATCAAGAAATAGATCTTCAACGGTATTATTAACGTTCTGCTAAGGGATGAATTGCTGTTGAAACATTGAGGACAAAGCAAACAAGGTTCACAGAACTGAGAGACTGGGGCAGAAGTAGCAGAGAATATGTTCTCCTGAAAAGAAGGCCTGGCGGTCACATTGTCAAATCTAATGGTTATGGTTGATAGCTACACGATGAACTCTAAAACCTCGTCTCAAAATCATTTCTCTTTCAAATCAAGTTTTCTATTCCTGAGATGCATTGGGATCCACCTTGGCCAGACAGTTCTGTAATGATCCTGAGCAAGAGAACCTAAAAGCACCAAAAAACAAGAAATTGGAGTTCTCATTTTTAATGGAGCTTAGGTTTACAAAAGCAAAATTGTAAAGCAGAAACTAGACAGAGATTTCCAGTACAGGAGAGATGGGACAGAGGTAAGCAACAGGGAATGACATCAGATCCACCAAAAAACATGAAGACAGCCCTGAAGCTCTTATGCCACGTTCACTCCGGGCTCGGAAATGTGTGTTTGAGCCACGAATGCCAATGAAACGGCAGTTTGAAGAAAAAGAAAAAGCCTGGAGCAAGATTTCTTTATGTGAATTTCTGAAGCAGAAACTAAGGGCTCCTCCTGCTGGTGGGGGTTCTTGTGAGCTGAGATTTCTCTCCTTCAAAGGTCAAGTTGTCTTTTCTGCAGTTGTGAGTCGGGGGATATAAAAGGTTAGGCCCAAAAAATTAATCTGTGACGTTAGCAAATAACGCAGGGTCCTTTCTCTTAAGAAATAAAACAAACAAACAAAAAGAAGGAGGGGAGAGCGAAGTCCTAAATAAAAGCAAAAACAAGGTCAGAACTCAGGCAGGCTGAAACAGGTGCAGGAGAAAGCAGGACATGAAGGCTGGGGAAGCAAATACTTTGCTAGGACTGATTGTGATGGTGA
This sequence comes from Oryzias celebensis, assembly GCA_014656515.1. Classification (NCBI taxonomy): domain Eukaryota; kingdom Metazoa; phylum Chordata; class Actinopteri; order Beloniformes; family Adrianichthyidae; genus Oryzias; species Oryzias celebensis. The sequence goes on along the minus strand of BNCR01000001.1, from coordinate 23,487,293 downwards.
ATGCATACCCACTGTACTACAGTTGAAATTTATGAGCCTTGATTTAAAGCAAAGAGCAGGAAAATTACTTCAAACTAAAAGCCCAGACTTTGAACATACAAGATGTACGGTAGAGTTCTACTAAACATATAAAGAAAATTGTGCTTCATCGAAAACAATCAAAATGCTTCCCTTCCCCTTTTTTAAATGAAGCTTCCTTTAAATTCCCAAAAATGAAAAAGCAAAAAGATTGGTGATGGTGTTCTTGTGCCGTTTTATTGACCGTCTTTGCTTGTTGTTAGATAATGTTTGTAACATTGTACTTTTAGACATTGTTTCTTTCTACTGCTCTAGAGTACATCATAAATAAAAATAGAGTTGAGGGGGGAAAAAAATGAAGCTTTCACACTGATTGTGCAAAGTTGGGGATTGAACCAGCAATCTCTCAATTAAAAGAAAAGATGGTCCTTGGTTGGCTCAATAGGAATAAATCTTTTTGTGGATAAAGACACACAAACACTCCCAAACCTCTCATCCACAAACACACACTCTTTCAGATGCAGACCTGTTCTTCATCTAAACTGTCATCATCATCATTATTGAGAGATTTATCTGCTTTATGTGCCTGGACAATTTCTAATTTGTGATACATTACAAAAACCATACGCAGTAAAATCAATAAGATGATTTTTTTGCTGCTGGTGTGTCCAACTGCAGTATTGGCAAATCAATTTATCACATCTGCAACAAATTATCTTGAACTAACCTTGGTTTATTCCATCATTTGGGTCTTCTGGAGCTACTACAATTAATGAAATATCAACTTTTGCACATTTCTCTGCCTTCTTCCCGATGGTCTGTGGATACGATTCTCGAAAAGTCAAAAATGGCCAGATGGTATCAGAAATTGAGTGAGCTGAGTGAGTCTGTAGGCAGACATCTAAATACTGTGCTCTCTTTCAGGATGTGAGGCTGACAGCGAGTGCAAGTGCTCATAAAATGTGTTTTTAGCGATCTTTTAATATTAAAGGGTCCCTCCGTTTGACACAGTGCATTATAAATCCCCTGAGTTGCTGACACTCCACTCACCCATATGAGTTACTCTGTGACTCAAACGCAGTATTTCTCCTTTCTACAGGTTGAAAAATGTCATGCGGAACCTCACTGGAAAGCAATTTTTACAGCTTCTGGTAATCTGACCTGAGACCTGCGGCGTCCTGGCAGGCGTGTTCCTGCTGTGCGGGCAGGGGCACTGTTTCATTACTACAATTATAACCTGCTATCAATGGATTTTGATGTAATATATCTACGAACCGAAGCCCATCGAATCTTCAGTTCTGTTTTCTGACCTCGGCACAGACTTCTCAACACACGTTGACACAGAGCCAAGCCCAGATGAGATTGCTTTTCCTTTGCTGTGGAGATCAATGATACTACTCCATTGTTCAATTTATTGCCCACACCTTTTCAGACACACAAAAAGACACATGCACGCACAAATCACACCTGTGCGTGATGGTACAGGCCAGGTGGCATTGCTTGAGTGTGTGTGCAGCAAAGTGGATTGAAAATATTCTATTGCCCCCCTCTGGTGACAAAATACCATATGGGGTTCTCTTTCTTTTCCTTATTCAATGTGTTTTAACTTTTCTTTATCTAACTTTCTTTTCTCGCTTAAGACAATCCCTCTGCACCTCAGATTTCCTCCATTGCTTCTCCTGACTCCTTCTGTCCACCAATTCATTTTTTGCTCTTTCCCACAGACTCTATTGGGAGGTCGTTTTGATTTCTGAAGTCTCTTACAGGGGCGTGCATGTGATGCTGAGGGTGTCCGAAGCAGAAAAACAATCAGCAAATAATTTTTTTGATTTAGCTGTCTTTTATGATTGCTTTTGCCATGGAATAATAGAAACCACTGCAGAGAATCACAGTGACACCAGCACACTCATCCTCAGTTTCATAACGAACAGAATAGAATGGACATGTTTTTCATCTTGAGGGAATAATGGTGTGTCCAGCAATTAATACATATAAATACATTCATAAATAAATGAGTAGATTAAAAGAGTTACAAGAACAGAAGACTAGAGTACACATCAGACATGGAGAGATTGAGACGTACAGTCTGATAGCTGCAGGAAAAACTCCTTGTCAATGTATTTAGTTCTGAATACCATTTAAATCTTGGTAGTATGTTTAATACGAATATATTTACCAAACAAGTTAGTATTGTGATCACATGTATTGCTGTTCTTTTGTTCTAAACTGTTCTAAACATTTTCATGTCAATTTTGAGTGTTATATGTGTACGTTAGCAGAAGTGTGGTGATATTTGTAAAAGTTATCAAGTTTGTCTTGTCTTATCAGTAATTTACATATTTTGTGTATAATATGTGTAATTATGGCCCGCAGCAGCAGGGGTCCTGTCTGCAAGGACCATATTGTTTTTACACGTACGAAACGACCCAAAAACATACAAAAAGCCTTTAACCGACCTCAAGGAACAGGCCTTTGTGTACCCAGACCTGACCAGTGTGTAGTCCAAAAAAAAGTGCACGAACCCACACAGCCCCATAGACGCAAATGCTTCTATATTGTATCTGCTTTGTTTATTATGGCCCGCAGCAGCAGGGTCCTGTCTGCAAGGACCATATTGTTTTTGCTTTAACCCAAAAAACGCAAAAGCCCTTTAAAAGGCCTCAATCCAAGGGCCTAAGCTTTAACAGACCTGACCAGTGTGTAGTACAAGACAAGATACACAAAAGGACGCACTTAATCCTAGACGCAAAAACTTCTATATTGTTTCTGCTTTGTTTATTATTATTTGTCTTCTTTCTAACGGCGTCTTTGAGCGAAAATTACACCCCCGCCACATACCCGAAAACTCACCAAAATTTCCACATACCTGGGGAAAATTGAAAATGAATTTTCGGCATAATGCCCGACACCCCCCCCAACACGATGACATCACGGCGTGCGATACCGCCAAAAAAATGAATGGGCCCAAAATCGCTTATGGGGCCAAAAAAAAAAATTTCGAAAAACGCACACGAAACCAAAACACACGCGTCGGGGGTATCCAGGAGAGCTTCTGAAATCATTGTGGGGGGGCCGCACGACCCACGCCTTGGCGGCCATTTTGTGGCGAAGTGCGGAATTTGGCGATTTTCACGTTTTTCCACAATATGGGAAAACGACACTTTGGTTGTTCCGATTTTTACGAAACTTCACACACATGTCACTAGCCGGAGTCTACAATCACCACAGAAGTTTCATCGACCTTTGACCTCGGGAAAAGGCCGCCATCTTGAATTTTTCAAAAAAAGCACGTTTAGTACAAGCTACAAACGAAAACTCGTCCTAGGGATTTTCATCAATCGTCTTGTAACTTCACGAGCATCAATGGCCGGGACCTGTGGACAAAATGTTGGAATTAGAAGTTGTAGAATTTGAATGGCGTGCGCGTGGCGAGCTCGCAACCGCCACGGTTTTAGCTAGCTTGCGCATGTTTTAGCGAAATATCACAAAACGCATATCCACGCGTGCGGTACGCCAGGCTGAATGTGGCAATGTAACTTTTGAAACTATAATGTAAAAATTGAGGCCAGGGGAAGCGAAAAACCGACGCAAAAAAAAGCGCTGACTCGGCGAAAAACGATTTTTTCGGAATTTTTTTTTTAGAATTGACAAACGAAACCTACGTAACTTTATCGGGGATATCCAAACGAAGATTTAAAATTATTACGTGATGACCACCCGACTCACTCCTTGGCGGCCATTTTGTTTCAAAATCTGACAATTGGCGATTTTCAACTACATCAAAAGTGACCTTTTGTTTTGACGATCTTAACGAAATTTCGTCCAAAGGGTGCTAGCGCAAGTCTACACTGAAATGTAGAGTTTCGTTGACCTTTGACCTTCGGAAGGGGCCGCCATCTTGAATTTACAAAAAAAGCTAGTTTAGCACTAGCTTCAAACGAAAACTCGTCCTTGGAATCTTTATCGATCGTCTTGTAACTACTTGGGCATCAAGAGGAAGCAATTGCAAACAAAATGTTGCAATTAGAAGTTGTAGATTTTAAATGGCGTGCGCGTGACAACCTTGCAAAAGTGGCGCAGTCTTTATACTCGGCCAATTTTTGATGGATTCTTGTGAAAATTCAATATGTTGAGCCCAGACCAGAACTGGACATGATATAATAGAACCGGATACGAATAAATTAAAAATGTGGGCGTGGCTAGCGAATAACCTTCGTTGCTAAGGGGTTTTAAGGGTTAACGTTTTCGGATTTGTCTGAAACAGACGTCTATCTGTTCGGTGTCACGGGGCGATCAAAACCTAAAATGGTTGCTATGGCGATTAAACCAACAGAAAAGCCGCCATTTTGAAAAAAGTGCTTTTTTTTTCCATTAATTTCTTATATAGAGCATAATGGGGTTCTTTGAGGGCAGTTTCTGGGTTAAGGCAATGTATTAGCAACATGCTAACTTTTTCCACTACATTGACTTATAATGGGGTTTTTTGGGCTAATTCTGAGTTAAGCTAACGTTTTAGCAATATGCTAACTTTTTTAGCTAATTTGGCTTATAATGGGGTTTTTTGGGCTAATTCTGAGTTAAGCTAACGTTTTAGCATTATGCTAACTTTTTTAGCTAATTTGGCTAATAATGGGGTTTTTTGGGCTAATTCTGAGTTAAGCTAACGTTTTAGCAATATGCTAACTTTTTTCGCTAATTTGGCTAATATGCTAACTTTTTTCGCTAATTTGGCTAATAATGGGGTTTTTTGGGCTAATTCTGAGTTAAGCTAACGTTTTAGCAATATGCTAACTTTTTTCGCTAATTTGGCTAATAATGGGGTTTTTTGGGCTAATTCTGAGTTAAGCTAACGTTTTAGCAATATGCTAACTTTTTTTGCTAATTTGGCTAATAATGGGGCTTTATGGGCTAAATCTGAGTTAAGCTAACGTTTTAGCAGTATGCTAACATTCTTCGCTAATTTGGCTTATAATGGGGTTTTTTGAGCTGAAAGTGTTATAAGGTCAACGGTGCACTGCGGGGGCGGTGCGAGGGGGCTCAGAGGTGGGCATGAAGGGCAACAGTGATGCATAGAGGAGGGCGGCGAGGGCGGCGGAGGTGCGGGGAGGCCAGGGCTAGGGCGGCGGTGGCGTGTAGAGGCCAGGGCTAGGGCGACGGGTAGCGCCTGCGGGCCATCCAACGCCGCTTGCGGCTTTAATTTCATTTAGTTTACCGTAATTGTTATATGTTTTATGTTTTTGGGCCCCTCGAAAATGAAATTGTACATCTCATGGGCCAACCCATGAATACATTGAAAAAGAATTTTGAAATTCAAATTGGACCGATGACGTTTTTTTGGTCTTGCTGGTCTCTCTTTGTGCTCACTCTGTTTTCTTGTGCAGGTTAATTGTGTCAATATTCTGATGGTGCACATTTAAGAAACACAGCATTTTTGTTTTGCAAAACGTGTCCTTTTACTTGCTGCTTTTGCTGTGATGTAAACATGTTCTCTGTGCTGCTTCACCTCAGCTGGTTGCGTCTTTGTGTGTACATTCACAACAATGGCAGGTGAAACAGCTTTCTCAAAAGCAGAAGCAATGAAAGAAATCTCTCAGCTTTCTCCACCAACAACTATTTGACACATTCTTCCAGGATAATTAGAGATCCAACTGAGTCTTGTTAAAATTCAGCGACACCGGCTGAGAGTTATGTATTGGACTATGTCATCGAGGACTTGTGAGTTGTTTTCAAGAATAAAAGTCATAAAAATTGTATTTCAGTTTACAAGAAATTACTTTAAAATTGCTGTATTCCGTAGAATCTTTGTCATGCCAAATTCTAGACAGTTTTATTATCAGTCTTGCCCCAAGTGTACTCTAACACCATTGTAGGAAATGATTGCAAAAAAAAAAAAAAACCCCTCTGCACTCGGTTTGAGTTGCTGTTTCATAACATCATATTAGCTTTTGATCACTTAAGGTAGGAAATGCCCCTCCAGGAGGCTGTAGCCTGAGAGTCCTGCTGTTTTAACTTCATTTACATGATTTATAGCAACGGAAATATGAAAATAAAAATTTTTTTTTGGCTTCCACTGATGGTTATCCTTCAATTTTCCTCACAGTCAAAGGTTGTCTGCACCGAGGGAACACTCCACTCTTAATGAATGTCTTTTCTCTCCATATCTTGGAATCTGCTGTTTGACACACTCATATTGGATAACAGTGAGACCAATCAATGACAGCCTGTGGCAATAGAGTATATAGACAGATAGTGAATCACACTTGCACTGACAGCTTGGGGCAATTTAGCTTCTCCAGTTGACCTAAAAAACCTGACTCGAGCCTGCCGAAGGGTCTGCATGAATCTCATGAACGACAGAGTTGAAATATCTAAATGTAGTTCTGAAGCTATCACTGCAACTCTGACCCTCCGTATTTGCATTTGCATGGACAGTCTTCACATCAGACATTGTGAAAGTCCAATAAAGTGCAGCTAATTGTGAAATGGAGGTTTCAAAAAGACATTTCCCAATCAAAAATACAGAAAATTATGCTCACCACATAGATGTCACAGGTAGCTGAAGCTTGTTCTGGAACTGGTTTTGATTGGTTCTCTTTTCTGTCAAATTTAGGCGGAGTAAAACTGGAAAGATATTTTTATGTAAATAAAGTGCTTGCTGGCGTCTACATCACCATATTAGCAGGAAAGGAAAGTTAATAATAAAACTGAAGGATAGGAAGGTTAATCCATACAAATTTCTCAAGAGAGTGACTGAAGCTCTGACACATTTGATTCTATGTCAAGAATAAAATTTCAGACATGACAGAGTGGTCATTTGAATCTAGATGTTTTTTTTTCATTAAAAACAACTGCTGATTATTTCATAGTTCAATAAAATGAATCAATTCCTGTCTAAGCATGGATGAGGCGTTGCCAAAAGATAGCTCCTGCTCACAAACAAATGACATGTTTGAGAGACATTGAATAAAAGTACAGTTTAATTAAGAGAGGATAAACTGGTAACTAGTGTAAATAATCCCTTTATCTCCGAACAAAATTTGTGATTTGCTTGAAAACAATCTGGAAAATGATCGAAGTCTACAAATCTCCCCTTCCTCACTAATGAAACACTCCAAAAGAATATTGAACATCTGAAGGAACAATGATATTTGAAACTTCACAACTTATTGGTCACGTGACTGCGGCTCTTTGACACTAACTCCTTTTGCGTCAGGAGCAATCCAAGGCTCACCATGGGAATACAGCAAAACCTTCTCACTGAGGTCATTCCAGGACAGCTTATTGCAGGCAGGTTTAAGGTGGCGCACTGAGGTTCCAAACAGCATTCCACTCTTTAATGTGCGCCACTCTGACATTGCTGTATGTTTGAACACAAATACTGTGGAATATTATTATTCAGTCAGAGAAAACATTTATATCTCAAAACAATTTTGCACAAGTTTAGAATTCAAAATTTACTGCAAAGTCCCACTCCGATCACTTTTTGATCTGTTGTAAAAGTGTTCCCAGTGGTCTTTTAATTATGACCATGCTGTTTTTGGGCAAAATTAAAAAAAAAAAACAGTTCAAAAAGAGTTCATCAGAAATTCACCTCTGAGTAATCATCCCTATGTTTACACTCTCTCCCAATCGCTTAAAAAAGGCGAGAAATATTGGCGCTATCCAGGCATGGAATTTGAAGCCAGATTTGAGTCTGGACATCTATTTGTCTGCAAGTGGATGCATCAGAATGGAGCAGAGCCGAAGGGTTCAAACGGCATTTATTCATCTGCTCCTGATTAACAGCAATTTGAATACATAAATACTCAGAAATGCAATTTTAAGCTTAGTTTTCATTATATGTGTTTTCCATCATGAGAAAAATGCTGAAATAAAGACATAAAAAACACAATTTTAATTTGAGTGGGCCTTAGAAAACTTGAAGTCTCAGATAAACACAAGCACTAAGTAACACAACTAACAGTGTATCGGAAATGTTAACTGTGTAATAATTAGGGCTGTCAATGCATTCATTTTTTTAAAATTAATGCGTTATTACTCATTAATAAAGATAAATCATACATCATAAGTGTCCGTCTTCCACTTTGCGTCGGACCTGGCTTCCATGGTGAGCATCAATTTCAGAAGATACACCTGCTTATTACACGATCATTAACAAAATTAAATAAATAGTCAATCGATTTTTAGTACTTTATTCCTGTAATTTTTTGGGTTTAGACTGCTTTCTCACAAAAAGTGGACTATTTTATTGGTGGTGCAGCCCAATGTCACAGTAACACAACAAAGCGTTGCTGCAGCGGCAAAGGAAAAGTGATCTATATGCTGATCGTCATGATAGTTTCAATGTGTTTTGGGTCACCCACTAAAATTGCTATTAAGTATGATTGGAAGTTTGCAAAAGACTTGAACCCAACAGAACCTTGTGAGAGCCAGACAGTGTGGGGAACATAAATGATTTTCACAAATAATACCACATTACCCTGACAAACAGAAGCAACATTTTATCAAATCTTCTAAAACTCTAGTTTAGAAAGCAGAATATAAATGTCAGGAGTCTGAGCTCTGTCTCCTTTTCTGGGCACTGGTGAGAGCCATCTCCTGAATACTGACACTTCATCTCCCATCAACCCCAGCACACAGCTTCTGGATGCCTCTAACCTGACATTCATCTGCTAATCAGCCACAAGACTCTTAAACACTGCTCAGAGCCACGCTCAGTGTGAAGTATTGCTTGTGCCATTCAGCCTGCATATCCTGTTCTGATCACCTGTTTACTTGACCCTGCTTAGAATTAACTCTGCCTCTTTGCCGCCTGCCCCGACCTTGCCTGGACTCTGACCCTGATTTAGCTTTGTGGACTTTTAGCTGAGCTCTTGCCTGTCTGAGTCAATAAAACCTGCTGCACGTTGAAACCAGCTGTCTGCCTGTTTGGGACAATAAAACACTGTAGTGTGTGTGTGATTAATCTAAACCTTAATTTCTAACTTTTGCTTGAAAATCATCCAGGATGGGGAAGTGAGAAAACGGCTGCTTAGCAACCCATCCTTATCACATGTCTCCATAGCCAGAGGTATCTTATTGACTCTGATAGCAATTCAGTCGGCACAACAGCTCATTTGACCGATGAGTGCCTCTCGTCAGCGACAAAACTGCCACAGTAATGATCCCCATTGAATGGGGAGTGACTTTACAAAGCAAGTATAAAGCCAGATAATCAGTAATAAGATTTTCTCATTGTCTGAGGCAGTAAATGCCATTTGAAAAGAAGTGTATAGATCATTGGGCTCGTAGCAGAAAGTGCACAGGCCCATTACAAAGCTAGTGGAATTTTAATTAGTTTCAAATTTGTTCAAGGTAAAGTTTTGTCTGCCAGTGCTTCTGATTTTATCAATCCGATGAATTGCTGCTGTTATTCTGTTTGATGAAAATAAAAAAAATTAGATACATTTTTATGAATCTGTTTTTAAAAAATTAACTGAGGAAAGGTTTCATGAGTAGTGCTTATCATTGCATGTAGTCGTTCCTCAGAAACAAATTTGTCTCTGCCAACACCAAAGATCTTGACTCTCATTTGGTGTTGGAATTGGATGAGTTGTTTAAGCCGTTAGGAAAACCTTACTCAGCTACAAATGACTGGTATTCCTTCCCATGCTGATCAACAGTCTAAACTCACTGCTGTGAGATGGCATAACAAAGTCAGCCAACATAGTTGTGCTGGTCACTTTGGTACCAACACCAAGCTGATCCCACAACTGTTTAGTGAGGTTTTAGATCAAGCTCTGGAGGGGATTTTTGATCAACTCAATTTTTCTGACGCAACTTTCATGTCTTGGAGAAAAAAATAAATAAAAACATGGTGTCCCACACCACCACACACCCTCTACCAAGGATCTAATCCAGGGCTGGCCCACACTGGTCCTTAAGAGCCACAGTCCTGTCTAGTTTCCAGCTCTCCTTGACCATCTTTATGCTGCTTGACTGACTCAAGTGATTCCACTTCCTGATTGACTGAACACATCTGGTTTAGGTAGTTGGCACCAATCAGTCCAGGGAGAGTTGATAATCAGGCAGAGTTGAGGCTCTTGAGGACCAGGATTGGCCAGCCCTGATCTAATCTGTCGTGCCAACAGCTTTACAAGAGGTTAATTGCTTGCCACTCTTGCCTCTACTCGCAACTTTTATATTTTTAAGCATGATTTACATGTGTCAATAAAATATGGGGTAGCATTTGCCTCTTCTATTCTCCATGATTTCTATTCTACTCACAGCACTACTGTTACCTTCAGGGGGACACCTCTAGACAGCATGCCAGTGCCCAAAAGACACTGGAAGAGCCATACATTAGAGGAAGATGGACTCTGACACAGTCCGACTAAACGGATGTTCCTCTGTACGCCCAGTTATAGTGTACTATAGACCTCTTACATGTGATGTTGCAGCCCCTGCATGAATGACCGCACTGACATTTTGGGAGTCAAATTGTGGGAGTCAACCAGAGAGCGTCACTGCTGCAAATATTAGTCATGTTGATCTTTTGTCGCGTCCACTCATCTATGTGCCTTTGATCAGTCCCATCCGTGTTGTCAGCAAGACAAAATAAAGGATTGCTACTCTTCCTGTTTGACTGTGGTGATCCTTGGTTTTCTGTCTTCATTCCATGAAAAATGGTCAAATGAGATGCTAGAAGAGTCATTCCTGATTTGGAGGACAATTGAGCTTCAAAACTCATGAAAAGTAAACCATTACTTTTCTGATTGCCTGCTACATATTCATCAATAACAGGTAATAAACTGTCAAAGGCTTCATTAGCTCAGCTTACAGATCAATTGTGCAATTTTTATTACTTTATATGTTGTTTAATGTTGTTTACAAAACTTGGTGCAACCCTGTTACCAAATTTTGCAGGTAATTTGGTTGCAAATCTGCACTAATACTAGCTTTCTCCCAGGAATAGAAGCTATTTGTTTAGCTGTTAATAATGACCAACATGGAAATCTTACTTGTGAAAATGAGAAAAATAATAAACAGTTGTCTTTTCAAAATAATATGGGTAACAGGGTTGCGTGGAATAAAGTGAGACATTTAATCTAGGCTAACTGTATTGTAAAAATATGACAAAAAAATGTTAAGTCAAGAATATCACGTGATTCTCTGTTAGATTCTTCTCCTGTTATCATGCTAAAAAGGTTATTGTAACAGGGTTACGTGCATGTTAAAGGGACACACAGTCCATTAATTTTTTTTTAATTTTTTTCAAAACAAACGTTCCTACAGTTACAGGAGACATCAATAAAGCATATAATACAAAAGAAGTTAATTTTAATTTCAAATTTACCCTTTTTATTTAAGATTCAATTTGTTCATTAGGAAGGGTGGGTAATGAAAAAAAAAATTTTTTTTTTTCAAGACTTATTTGTATTTTTATAACCATTCGAACATTGTTTTTTCTTTGTCTTTAGATTTGGTTTCAGGACAGAAAATTTAGTCAGAAACGGCTTGTTTTGTTTGTGGAACATTTAAATTTTCATGGCTGAGACATAAAGTGTCCTCCAATTCTTGTCTCACCCTGAATTTGGAGTTTTTTCTGTTGTGACAACCAGCATGGATACCATGATGAGAGGCCATTTCTTTTGCACTTAAGTTGCCAATTTTACCTGTTGGCTCTATCAAAACAATGTGTACTTGACTACCAAAATGGCACGTGAATTCACTGCCATGGGTATTTACGTAAAAATGGGTCTGGCAGTGAACTGGCGAGGTGAGGAGATGTGTCTCTAGCGAGGTTGTGTTCTTGGAGTTCTCATTTTAAAACCCATTACTGACATTTACTTTTGTTTGGAACTTGAAATTCAGTTTGGAGGAGGGTTGCTGCAACTTTGTGGTAACACTGGCGTTTGAGGTTGCCCTGTTGGGTCACGTCCCTCCAGTTCAATCAGACGTGGCGTGGTGATTCTTGCAGCGCACACCTACTGTAACCCACTGTAGCAGAGCTCCTAATTGGAAGCATCTGAGTACCAAAGGCTCAAAACCAAGGGACAACAGCTTAGTACAAGCAGAGAAGATCTGACTATTGTTTCATGAGTCCATTCCACACAGTTGTGCTACTCATCCAGCAAAAGTATGTTCCTTACAAATGGGGCACCATTCTTAATAAACAGGCCTTTTATAATCATAACATTAATTGCCAAGGAGGACTTTGGCTTCAAAGAATGAAAACACCACAATTCCTGTACTTTCTTGGCCTAAGTTTACTTGGATCCAGTTTATAAGATCAGATAGAATGTGCAATCTTTTTTTTTTGCTTGTAATAGATTGTGTGAGTGAGTGTTCACTTCAGGATGCACTCTTGTCTGAAGAGTTGTTGTCTTAGACTTGCTTGTTCTTGATGGAATTGAGTAGGTGTTGCATTAAAAACATTCCTTGCTTCACTTGCTCTGTCTTTCAGCTTCACTCCAACACGTCACAACATATTAAATCGCTATTTTTCCATGTATCTGCATATGTGTGTGTGAGGGCGGTGGTGGTGTGCTGGAGTGAGAGTAAATAAAGGCTTAATTTTCCAGGAAAAAAATGACAGTTTACAATTTTCTGCATGGTTGTCTTCACAATGAATGTAAAGAAAAACATGCAGACACTTTGTAAACAGAAAAAGGCGTCGAGGAAAAATTGAAAACATTTATTTAAATAGTGGATGCACATGATGGGGATAACAGAAATGCAGGTTGCATTCTGATTCCTGCAGTAAAAGACTTTCAAACTTCAGAGTCACATTCAAAATGTTCCTAACTCAAATTTCCTGAAATCATGCACTTAAAATTAACCTGACTACTTGAGCTGCTCGCCTAAAGCTCTATCAGGAAGTGAATAGACGTTCTCGCGTGGTCTTTGCCAAGAGCAGCTAATTAGCAGTGACAGATGTGCACCGACAGAGCTGGAGAACCACAAAAGCAGGGAAGAGCTCAGAGGCAGAGGCGATGCTTACATTTAGTTGATGTGCTGTAAAGTGCAGGTTCAGTTTTTGTGAGGAACTTGTGTTCCTTTCTTTTTCATATTTGCTCAATAACCAGTGGACGGAACATACATCACATTAAAGCAAATATTCTTTTACCTGGTGAAAGCTTCAGTTAGACGTAGAGGAGGGGGTGGGCTTTTTGTATATTAGACAACTACTGCCAATCAGCTTGTCCGGGGTACAAATCCTGAGTCTGACAGTCACTGTGTCCATGGGCAAGGTGCCCAACCCTACCACACCCTCAACTGTAAAAAATGAAAAGTCTTTAAATACAAGTGTTTGCTAAAATGGAGAATTGAAATGGCTAAGACGGCTTGCTGAACTTTAGTTCAGGACAATCATTCACTTCATTTGTGTTACTTTATTTCTTTGATTTGTTTTTCCTCTTTGTTTGCCTGTTTTGAATGTTTTTTTGTAACCTCAGTCTATTTTCTTTTTGCCGTGCTTGTGGTCAACCCTTTTTTCTGCAGCACCTTCTGCAATTTGTTTTATTGTAGTTTTTGAAGAAGTTTTTTCACTGTTCACTCAATCTTACTGTGCATTTTGAATGATTCTCTTGCTCCTGTGAGTGACACAAAGAACACGGAAAACTTTCAATGTTCCTATATAATATTCAGTGGCAGACCTAGCAGTTTAGGGGTGCCAGGTGAACATAACATGGTAGTATTACTGCAGCGGTAGTATTAAAACATCCATTGAATAACCTCTCCACTGCTCCACTTTTAGACAGCACCAATGTCAAGAAGTGAAATGCTTTGATAAGCATCTAATAACTGAAATCACATTTAAATGTCAAACAAATTTATTTTTATACATTATTCTTAGAGTTAAGCACATGGAATTTAGTAGTTTCCAGCTTAAACCTTTCAGTTTTTTTCTTTAAATTTTCAGGTTTTGCAAAAGAAGACAAAATCAAAAATAATGGAAGAAACAGAAGCCTACTCAATGGAGTGACGCCAATAGATAAAAACGATCAGATTAGATTAGATTGTTGTTTTCATTTATTGATTATGATGTTGTTAATGTCATGAATGCAAAGTCCAGCAGGAAATAAGGGTGAGACTCAATGACTTGTACATGATGCTGAAAATAAAACATAGTGTAATATGTACAGTTACACTAAAATGTAAGAATTTTCTGAATCAATTTGACACTTAAATGAGTTTTTGTTTTTTCATGTCTTTTAAAGTTATAAAACCGATGTCGTTATTTACTCTCCGAGTGCTGGAAGTACCGGCAAGTATAGATATTGTCATCAAGTGGTAGCAATGTCCAAATGTGAAGACACCCTTTCAGCGTGATTTTGAACGCACATGGCCGGTGTGAATGTAGCATGAGAGTGAACATGCCACCCCATTGTATCACATTGTAGTTTCAGGACGATTTCTTTCAAACAGTTCTAAAAAAGTTAACAGAAAGGTACCCAAATAAATGCAATATTTAGGAAGTCTGTTGCAACATACTGTTTCAGTTTAGTCAAATCATGCTTCTACTGGGGGCTTGGACTTGAGACTAAAGTTGCACTTGAATCTCACAGGCATGGACTTGAGACCTGACACAAGATTCAACCATAACAACTTGAGCTTCTAAACAAAATTAATTTGTTTGTCTTTTTTTTTTACCTCCAGGACACAGTGACAGATCTAAAAGAGAAGGTCTCCACTGTTTTCTCGCTGGCGTTTCATTTGTACTGATTCAGAAACACTGAACACTAATTGCCTGTTATTGCATCACCACTGGTTTTCTTTTGGTACATAAAAAACGCTTTAAGTACTTGAGACTGCAAATGTGGACCTGCGAGCATCTGAATCATACAAATTATTGGACGACAAGCAAGTGAGGTTTGAGTGCTCATCTAACGGGAGAGAAGCGACTTCTGTTGGAAAGATTATAAAAGGGCATGCATGTGTGGTGTAACAAGGGTACTTTTGTGTTGCTTTGTGAGGTGTGACTATTAGGTGGCACAGAACACACATTTTGGTTGTTGTGGACTTGCTGATCCTGGCACATAAGGAAAACAAAAAAGGATGCAGTGAGTTTGTCACTTCAGCTCTTATCACACGGGACAGCAGAACAAACAGGAGAGAAAACGGCCACAAGAGACACGGGGCAAAACCAGCAAAAAAGCTACAAACCCATCACCATTCATCCATCAATAAGAACCCAATAAGCTACTTTTTGTGTAATTAAACCAAATTAAAGTCAAATTAAAGTCAGAAAGTCAAATTAGAGCACGAATTCCCTAATTTAATAAGATGTTTTTGACATTTCGGTCCACTCACAAAAGCACATTTTTTATTTCCGCCTGACAACAAAAGAATAAAAATAAAAAATAACAATCAACCTTTGCTTCATGTTGACAACACATAAGGAGAACTACATCATCCATCACTCGGGTCGTCTAGTTGCTAAGGAAACAGGTGGGCTGAATGCTTATTTTCAAATGCTTTCTGAATGTTGTGACATATTCAATGAAACACATATCAGAATGTGACAATTACAAGTCGTTTAGCGTGATAAGTAGAGTCACTGTGATTCCCAACAACTTGACTGCAATAAAGTAGTACTAAGCACACTTCTGATAACACTTCCAGGTACTCTCAAAATCAGGGTTTGCTTCAAGTAAAATTGACTTCATGACATTTTGTAACATTTGGTTTTGGTGTAAATTCATCTATCACAACTGATAGATTAAATTTAAAGTTGTAATTTATATTTTGCCATGTTTGATTCAATAGTTGATATAATGAAATTGATATAATAACGTTGTGTGCTACAAACTTTGCAAGAACCTTTACAGTTTGTCTCCTTAAGTAGTTAAGAATTAGAGTTTTTAGTGAAAGCTGATGACTTAGTGAGAGATTAGTTTCAAATTATGAAAAGTTGTGGAGGTCTGTGAAAATGTCTTTAAATGTTATTTTAGGAACATTTATGTGAAAACTCATTCATCTTAGATGGTTTCATAGCAGAAAAAGTTTGGCAAGAGTTCCTTTGTTTTAAAGTTGAAGTTTAACTTTTTACCCAGTTATTCTTGTTTTTGGAAAACAAAGTGATGACTTAATAAATGACAGGTTCAAGTGGTAAAACTCACCTAATGCCCATAAGTCACATCTGCCCATGTGGGTGGATATGGATAGCCAACGAGCAAAGAATGGGCAACTCTGTACGAGACACGCAGGTGACCTGCACCAAATCTTAAGATTGTAGACCACTTGGTGAGCAAAAACATTGATGCACACTTTTTTGACAGGCATGCTGCCAGCAAAAGGTCATAGCGAATACTTAAGCAACATGTAAAGATAAATAAGGTGGAAGTAGGTGAGACGCAAGTGTGTCATATACATTTTTCCTTTTTTCAACCTCCCTGAAACCTAGAGACCCATTACTGTTGTTCAAGTAATGAGTGTGCGCTCCTTGTGTGTCCCTTGTGCGCCTGTTATGGATTCTGTGCATGCAGCCTGACTGTAAGAAATTATGAAATTATTGTGAAATTTCATAATTATTGTGAAATTGTGTGAGCATTCTGCGGACATCTTACATGCACTTACCGCCTGTATGGCCCGTGTGCCAGTAAGGAACCAGTACCTCACTAATGACAGGAGTGTGGCGTTAGGTTACTGTACGACCTGTACACCATAGGTGCGCGCAACTTACATTAAGCTTACTAATATTTTACGATAGACTTACCTCATGCACGACAATGGTAGATTCCATTTTCTTAACGTCCCTTAAGGTGGCCACAAGGGAACTGCAAGACTCATAAGGTCCTCTTAAGATGCAGCTAAACCTGCCTTCAACATTCCATTGGGCCGGACAAACCATAAACCCACAACACCTTTATGGGAGTTTGCTATGTTCCGTGCAGGTTAGCAGTTGCCCACCCTCCTCCTGTGCTCTCACCTGGTTGCTACAGCTGCTTACCATCATCAACTAGTGTTTTATTATTTAATGATTGGCTTTTGGATTATTCAGTGTTGCAGTGTGTTTTGTGCTGGTGTCTAGTCGTGGTTTTTGAGTCCTTTTGGCCAATGCTTGTGGTGAATTTTTGTTAGTAAATATTTTCCAAACATCTTGGATTTGAGTCCCAGTTGTAAACATGTGGCAAAAGCATTACGAACCAAAACTTTTAATTTGAAAGTTCATGACCAGTTGAGTTGAAGGGGTTGAAAGACTTGCATCTTCCTTGTGACTTGAAGAACTTTGTTCCACTTCTGCTTAGTTCCCCTTCTTGAAGTGTGGAGTAAATTCATCTTAGAACTACTGGACTGTTTGCCAAGAGTCTGATCTGCAGAGTCAGCTGTTTCTCCGTATTTTGTTATCGACCTCTGTTCTTGACTGAACTGTGCTCTCTTTCATTTGTGCATTCATCTTTTCTCTCCGTGTTGGAACAACATGCACGCTCTGGTTCTCTGGAGTGAGCACTGCCGCTAGTTTGAGTATCAGCACAGATTTAGAGCAGACTTTGGTCGGCAGAAGGACAGTTCAAACCCTCAGTGATGGATGGCAGCTGTAAATTCAACAGGGAAACATTTACATGCAAATAATAGCATCTGTCAGGAATCCACTGACGCATGAGATGCACAAGCACATGCCGGCACACAAAACTAAGACAACACAAACTAACCAGAATGAAAACACATGAGACAAACTGTACAACTACACAAATCTGCACACAACAGAGGTAATGAGATGATGTATGAGAGCTTTTAAGCCCCTGTCCAGAGCCTCCTTTAGTTTCACTCTCCGCTAGTCTCCCTGCCCAGCTGTGCTTCTGTTTCTGGATCTCTTTTCTTCTTCCTCGATTACCATTGTCTGCCTCTGATTTAATATCCTTTCTTCAGTGTTGGTTAAACATCCTAGTGCTCCAACCTGCTGTATTTCATTGGAACTACACAACAAAAATTTGACTTTGTTAAGCTTTTTTCAGTTGTGAAATTAGAGACTGACAGAAAAGATCCTATCTAACTTTGGTTTTTAAAATCTAATGAGGCAGCACTTTGGTGACCAGAGTCTCTTTTTGGGCCTTTTTAATTGGATGGATGAATGGAAGGACAGATAGAGAGAGAGAGACGGATGGACGGACAGAAAGATAGATGATTGGATGGATGGATGGATGGATGGATGGATGGATGGACGGACGGACGGACGGACGGATGGACGGATGGATGGATGGATGGATGGATGGACGGATGGATGGGTTGGTGGGTGAATGATTTTTTGTTTCTGCAAGTAAAATAAAAGAAATTCCCCTCCAGTTCCGATCTAATTTGCTATAGCAACACTTAATGTCCTTAAGAGCTCCTATTTTGACTGTAATTAAATCTAATTTCTGCCCATGGCTACCAATAAAACACACTTAACTTTGTGAATCATTGCAGCTTGGCAGCATAGCTTCCAGCCTGGCAAGACGGATTCTTCTGTGGTAATAATCCTTCAGATCTCTTGAGCAGCTGTTTACCTAAATAATGCCATTACAAGACAACAACACAGCAAATACAGGAAAAAAGAAACACATGGAAGAACAATCTGACTCTTATCCAGGCGACCAAAAGATGGAAGAAGTGGAATATAATGAAAGGAAAACAAGCAAACAAACTGAGCTGTTCTTTGAACAACCCAGGTTAAATCTTTAAACATAAATATATTCATTTTTTAAAAATAGAATTTAAATAATATATAAAAGAACATAAAAAAGTTTACTTGGAACATCAACTCCTAATTGATAGATTTAATCTGTAATATTTTCTTTATATCTATTTTTCTTACTTTTAAATTAATGACACCACCGTTTTTTAGCTGATTTCTTTGCTCTGTGGTCACTGTGATCTTGCTAAAATCAAGCTTGTATAAAATGGGAAAATGGGTGGATCTAACCAGCATGGCAATTAATACCTGTCAATCACAAGACCTCATCCTTGTCCTCATTAGAAACATCATTTCTAAACAAGAAATGGCAAAAACATTTTGAAATTAGGCAGCAAGTCTGTTTCTTTTATGTTTTAGAGGGAAGCATTACACATGTCAGGGACTTCCAGAGATAAAGGGTGTTTTGATTGAAAAGCTACCGTGATTGAATTGAGTTGCAAAAAGTGTTAAAACACACAGGGTTTGTTGAGATTTTTGCTGAAACAAAAAGCTACAGCTGCTGAATGTTTCTGCACTCTAGTTAACATCATTTGTTGTTGATTAGTGCTCTGAAATGGGTATTTTAGGGTAAATTGGTGGAAGTCACACTTCCTAAACACTTATTCTTGTTTCCCAGCTTTTTCATTAACCAATAAATTTGTTATGCAGTCTTAAATTGTTCCCATAGTCAGCAAAGAAGTGTTTAACAGACTCTCTTTTTTTTCCTTCTAACATAATTGCAGCAGCTGTTAGGATTTAATCTAATACCAAATATTGAGATTCATTCACCATCCCCCCCAAAAATTCATCCATCCATTTTCCAAACCTACTAATTGTCTATCTCCAGTCTATCAAACGGCCACACAATTACACAAACTCACTCTTAGGGACTATTTGGAATCTCAAATTAACTAATGAAGCATGTTTTTGGACTCTGGGAGGAACCCGGAGTGTCCACACACGCGCCGGAGGAACACGCAAAATCCACACAGAAAGGACTTATTTGAAGCAGGACCTTCCCATTGTCAAGTGAGAGGGCTAACCACTAAAATAGCACATAAAGGTGAAATAAGTTAAACTTCTGGTGTATTGAGACGGCACACATTTGTTTTTTATTCAAGGTGAACCAGAGTTTGTTTACCCAATAACCCGGAACAAATGTTCGGTCTGAATACACCCAAGCAGACCTTAGTCCGTTACCAGGAACCCCTCTCTGACCCATATTTCAAGGTGGTCTCGGTTAGTTTCCAATCGGACTGAGCTTCGGTTCAGTCTGAGATTCTTCAGTCTGAATACTATTTGCTCCTAAAGCGGAATAACTGGACCAAAATGGCCACTGTAGCCGGTGGTCACGTGATGTAAACAGAGTAGGAATGACCCAATGAATGAGCTGCGGACAAATATAAAGCAATGCTTCTTATGTTTTCAGACAGGAAAATGATAACACTTCTTTTTTTTTTAGATTTATCTTACAACTGCTAAAAACGCCTGTTACATGCTTTACTGTTTCTC
This sequence comes from Oryzias celebensis, assembly GCA_014656515.1. Lineage (NCBI taxonomy): Eukaryota > Metazoa > Chordata > Actinopteri > Beloniformes > Adrianichthyidae > Oryzias > Oryzias celebensis. The sequence goes on along the minus strand of BNCR01000001.1, from coordinate 23,467,126 downwards.
TTTATGCAGCATGTGCGCTGCTGTGACGTCATCTCAAAAGCCACCTTGTAGTTCCTTAAGAGAATTCTCTTTTCAAAAATGCCATAACACCGAAACAATGAGACACAGCAACTCATTGAAATGTGGTCGGATGAATGCAGGCTCATTCATCTGAACCACTTTTAACATGACACACATTGCTTCTCCCTGTTTTACCAACAATCTATGTCATAAACACTCATCATCCTACCTGCATAGCTGTCGTCTTGGCATAGCCACCTTCCAGAATTCCTCCACTGTACCAAAGTAGCAATACCTCACGTTGATACAGGCGTTCAAAAAAGGTCAACCAAGTATAAAATTTGTATCAGTGAAATATCCCGACAAGGATTGCAAAGCGCAGGACTTCCAGAATTTCCGCCTCTAGTTGATTTGCCCCTCATAATTCCTGGCCAATGGGTGAAGAGGTTTTTAGTCATGTGGTTTTGTTTCCAAGCTAAAGTCTGCTTGACGGCAGTCTGAATACAGAGCAAACGCAAGATTCAGAACTCGCCTTAAAACATTTTATGTGAGTTTGTGTTTGTTTACACAAAATGCAAAAATGTTATCAGTGTCAAAAATGTAGATTTTGGAACAACAGATTGTGTGAAGAATATAGAGCTCTCTGTAAAGTGGTCAAAGCACCAGCCAACAAACAGCAAGTTGTTCAATCAATAGGTATCTTGCCTTTTACATTATTGTCTTGAGTGAATCATCTCAGTTTTTTACTTTATAAAAACACAAATGTATCAATGTTGTCATCTCAAAGGAATTTTCTTCATCAGAAAGCAAGAATTGGCTAAAAAAAAGTCGATTTTACCCACAGAAGCCTGTGCCAGGCTCTGCTGTGTGGAACAAACACTGTTGCTCCAGTCAAAAATTATAAAGTGCTCTAATCAACTCAAGAAGTGGTGCTTATCAGGAGTAAAAGTCCACCATGGCTTTCAGAATCTAGTTTAATGGCATCTCTTCATGTTTTAAGTAGATTACAAGCTTGTCCCGTGAGAGGGAATTATTGGATGTAACTCAGTTTCTGTTTGCTGTAGGTATCAGTGCCCTGAGGGTAAACGCAGGACTGTAGAGGAAGAATGGAACGAGCTCTTATACAAAAACTCTTAAAAAATGCACAAAGACAGTCAAAGACCAGCCAGAAAACACAATAAATCAATTGTGATTGCATCTCAGGGTTAAGGATTGATTCTGATGAAAGTTGTGTTTTGTTGATTTTAACGTGTGCTTGTGTTATTTTTCTGATGATGGAGGGTCTTTATTTAAAAAGCCAAGTTTTAAAATTGCATTTCTGATTATTTCTTTATTCAAATCGTTGGGAATCAGGAGCAGACAAAAATGTAATTTGAAAAAGATCTTATTTGTGATGTAGAAAAATACTCTGCTCTGCTTTATTCTAAAGCTTCCACATGTACGACTAGATCCATGTACATTTTTGTTTTACTCGTCTGAGCTGATATTTGGCTCAAAACCCTACAGCTGGATAGCTCCAAAATTGCTCTCCATTTTTGTTGCCCCAGTAATGCTAGGTTGGGGGTGTGCGGGGCTGTAAACCAGCAGGTAAAAGTAGTGTCAACAGGTAAAGGTGGCACAATGCTAACCATAAGACCACTGGGAACACTTTTACAGTAGATGGTGGGAGTGGGACTTAAAGTGTTAAGTAAAATGTACACATATGAGGAAAATTTACTGTGAAAGGGTTAGCAAAGACCCAACTGCAGAACTATTGACCCCAAAGATGAATGCAAGCTGCTGATAGAAAAAGAACTACGCCAAACTCAAGATTAGAGATTACATTTCTCAAAACCAGGTAACAAATGTGAGTCAAAGCACACTTTACCTGAACCGTTCTCTCATCACACACTGAAATCTGCTTCCACTCTATGCAGGTGCAGACATAACAGACTCAAAAAGTTGATTCAGCACCAAAAAAAACTTTGTGGCAAAATCTCACAGTGAAATCACATTGAAATCACAGTGAAAAATAAGTGAATCCACTGCTTTCTAATACAAGTACTTTCGAGCATACCAAGCTTTTACCCTAAAGTAACTGGGGCAGGCTCCAGCAACCTTGCACTGGATCAAGCTAGAATGGAGGCTGGATGACATTTAAACTAACAAAACTCATTCAGGGAGATTTCATTGAAATAGTATCTTGGAAGGAAAATCTCAGCATCTTGATTATCATGGAAAAACTCTTTAAAAGCATGTTAGACACACTTTAGTTTCATCGTGACAGCTCCTTAGTTGTCTTTATCCACTTCTTGAACGCACAGTTTGAAGACCCCTCACTGCAGGGGTCCCCATATCACTCTGTAGAAGTTTGATGTATACATTAAGAGATTTTACCTCCCCTATGCTCACCATTAAATCATTTTACACAGGTTTTTGTGAACGACTGTGGTCAAACTGTGCAAACAGAAACAGATGATGGAGCAGGAGGCCATCACAAGACCACAAAACTTTAAAGAAACTCAAACAGCACCACTAACATCATACCTGCTCCTGAAATGCGTCATTTGTAAAACAAATCTCAAAAGAGACTAATAATAACTGGTGGGCTTTCAATGCTGCAATCAAACAACCAATAATTCCCCTTTTCCTCTGACTTGTTTGGGATAACGGTCTACTCTGAAAAAGCCCTACCTTTTATTTCAGCAAACCGAGCAACAAAGGGACCCTGATACAAGGCGAAAGGTGGTCATCTCAGTAATTATGGTACATTCAGTGACAGCATATTCACGACTAAAACCCAGTGTCTGCAGGTGAAAAGAGCCTGAGCCACAGCTCATCTGGGTCCGTAATCATGCGAAACCTTAAAAACACATGCCTGAATGGAAAGGAAGTCGTTGACACATTTGTTTTATTATGTCATATTTTAAATCGTACTCTTTTAGGTTTTTGGTGGTAAAAGAAGTTTACTTGCAAAATCCACACAGTTTTAATAAAATGGAGGCACACAGCAGGTAAATCAGATTTAGTGTTTCTGGCACTTTTCTGTCTTTGTACAGTCATTCTAATGTGAAGGCTGGGAAATACAAAAGTGGAAATAATAAAATACAATATAAAAGACTCACACATTCTCCAACAGCTTCTCAGTTCCAAATGTATGCAATGTGTTGCTCCTAAAATCAGCTTTGTGTTCACATAAAAGAGAAACACTGAGCAACATTACATAGCAGAAAGAGATTTGCTTCCAGAATGAAAAGGAACCTTCTTAAAATCCCCTTGGCTCCCCTCAGAAATAAAGGCGAAATATAATACCAGATTTCTGGGAAATCCTGGACACAAAGAAAGACCCACTCTCTCTTGTACAGCCGGAGAGCTCATCCAGTTTCTTATGATCTGACTGATAGGAAAATGCTTCCAAGCAAGTTGGAGCTTCGTTTTATGCGGCAAACAATCAACCGACTCACAACAGCAGAAAACATCCCTGTTTCTCATTTGGTTTATTGCCCATTACCCTAATGAGCTTACTGTCTGATCAGAAGCTTCGGTCTCTTTCAATACCAGCCCGTGTTCCTCCTGTGATCCTCTGATCCCCAGCTGCAGAACAGGGCTCCTCACTGGTGGCTGGATTTTTGCAGTTAAAGAGCAACGTGCATTTGAGAAAGAAATATGGATCGGCACATGAGTGTTTGATGCTGAAGAGATCGAAAATGTGAACACATACACATACACATACATGACAGACCAAAGCCTCATGATTATAAGACTGATATGCATCAGAAAGACTAAGAAAGAACTGGACTTGAAGAAACAACCGCCATCACAGAGACATTGATTTGTGGTAGGAAGCAGAACCACAGACCAACATTAGCTTGTTATGGTTACTTTCTCATTTGGAAGAAGTTTTTTTCTCTCTAAGTAAAAGCTTTTCTATCATTATTTTGTAATACGCAGTGCTTACTTCAATTACTCCCTTTATTTCACTTCCACGTTAAGGCTTGCCTTTAAGTAAACGCCTGAGTCACAACTGCCCTTACAGGTGAATACAGGCTGTCTGCAGTGGAAAAATAGACAAACCTGTATGGGCCACGCAGAAGGTCTGCACTAAATATATAAAGATTGTGAGCTCCTGGTGAGCCAGTAGAGTGAAAATGTTTATCCACAACTTTTTGTTTCCTCAGACATTCTGTGGGAGACAGGTTGTAGAAAACGCTTAACACTCAAGGGTAAGTAGGACTTGGTCACATGTCCCAAACTGGCCCCGACGCGGCGACCTAAATGAACGTATTTCATCAAATTCAACAGGTGGCCGCACTGAGAGGTGGCAGTCAAATCTTTACACGCTGTGCGTTGGCTGTGGAGGTTTTTAAGGAAAAAGTCTAAATTTTATGGCGATCGGACAAGTTTTCTAGAAAAGTAAAGATTGGTTAGTAGCCGCCTGGACACATTTCCAGGTCTCATGGTGGCGATCCAGTGACAGGTGGGGTTGATGCCATTTGGGTGACAGCTGGGCAGCTACAGGGCGGATTCTAGCTTTAACATCTCAACATATGCTGTCTGTTATTTTAAATGTGTCATTTAGAAGTATCAGGGTACATATAATCCTAGGCAAAGAGCACAGAATCTACTACAATAAAAGTACAAATAAATGTGTTTTAAAAACTGTTCATAGATTTAAACAAAGGATTATCACCATTTAAAAAGGAAACAGGCTTTTAAAGACTTTGATGACAATTCATGTCAGTTTCTGCAACCGGTGTTTTCTTTAGCAAGAGCCACTTCTTCTTGTGCATTTATAATGTGTATTTGCACCAGTTTACTGGAAAGCTATGAAGGAAACTGAATAAGGCATATGTGGAAATAAAAGAAACCTGGATAAAATGATGAAAAGAAATACAATAAACAAGCAAAAGGATATTGATCAAGATGTTAAATTCACAGTCTGTTCTTGCTTCGTGTTAACAAATGCAAACCTCATGAGCGAGAGTCATACTTACCGCAACTTTACAATAAGGAAGTCCAATTCTCACAAGATTGATCATTTTAACAAATGTACATTATTTTAGAAATATAAGACTAATTAAATGACTAGTTTTTACCTATTTTACAAAAACAACAACAAAGGCATTTTTTTTGTTCTTTTTTTAAATAATCACTTGTATTTTGGTTTTTAATTTAAAAAGAGAACAATTTTTTCATATCTTGTTCTGTTTCTTTGTTCAAGGCTTAAAAAGAGCCCAGGTCCCACACTGGTGTAACAGCTCTCAACCGCTTGCTGACAGTGTTCAGGGAGTGCCCGGAATGCTTTGAAAATCTGGATGTTTTCAGTGCCCTTGCATGAATCACAGCATATTGTACTCCTAGTTGGAAATTCAAACATGTTCAAAAAAGCTAATCTGGTTTTTTGCAAATTTATTTTTTCATTTGTTTCGGGTCACGAGTCTTTGAGACGCCAGCATTAAGAATTATGCATGCTTTACAGAAAAAAATAATTGCACTCATGACCACACAGCTGAGTTTTTGTCTGATATCCCCAAATATTTCACTGGGTTTGCGTGAAACAGAAATTGTGTGATTCTATAAAAAATTTGAAGCTGCGACTCAGCAATGTTGAAAAAAAATCTACATCCATCAAAGTTTAAACAATAGATTTTTTTAAAGAACGTTTGCTGAAGGTATTAAGGAGTTATAACAACACCACTTTAAATGACCACATGAATGTTTCTATTTCAAATTATTCATGAGGATGTATCACCCAAACTTTGTCGTCCTTAATCTGCGTTGCCAAGAATCAAATACTAGGTGGGGTCATCCTGGGCAGGCAGCACTTTCACCTCATTGCATGCATGGAGGCAATTAAGAGAAAGCAGCACACAGTGAAACAAGGAATCATCAATCATTTCCTACATGTGTGATTCTGAGCTGCTTGAGCCTGGAAATTGATCAAGGCAACCTGTGACACAAAAATTACCTAGACTAAGATTCAAACCAGCAACCCCTCTGCTGATGGTGGATCCAAACCTTAACAAGGGTACGAATAAAAGCTGGCAGATATAGAAAATTGGTATCAGTGTAAAAGGCACCGAGGCTGAGCAGGAAACTATCCACTTGAGTGGAATGTGCGAGAACAAAAACACCCACAAGTTGTAGTTACCAAAGAGACCAATTAAGACTATCTCAAGTGCTAAACCTAAGAACAGCTTATACTTCAGAAAGTGCTGAAGAACAGATTCTCCAATGATGCAACATGATTTGAAGAGGTTTCACAGTCGCTTTTTGTAAAGTTCTGCTCACTTTCTTTGTCTTGGGATTTTTTCAACTTCTCTCTTGTAAGAGTACTGGCTAAAAAAACCCTGTTGTTTTCTAGGACACAGTTTCTGCAGAGCACCAGTAGTTCAGTAGAAGTTCACCTCTAAGCTGTGGACAGGACATTTGGGGTGGAGCAACACCCATCAGCCATCTGTTTACACTCGCTCCTCACAGCTCCAAACTAACATTACCGGTGCAAAACAAACAAAAAAAATGGCAAGCAATATTGGAGCCATACAATTTGGTGCAAGCTCAGTTGTGGAAAATGTAGCCGTATAAGTCGTCTACAAGTGGATGCATGAGAAATGGAGCAGGGAGCTTGTGGCCCGCCCATTGTAACTTCTACATCACAACTACAAGCTTTTTCAAATGATTTTTTTTTGTCTGCCCCTGATTCACAACAATTTAATAAAGAAAAACTCAGGAATGCTTTTTAACCTTATTATTATTGTTAAAATTAACATGAATAATTATTATTTTGTACATCTGTCCTTCATCATGAGAAAATGCAACAAGAACATGTTAAAAACACAAAAAAAACTATTTTCATTGGAGTGGGTCTTTAAGCAGTTCTTGTTATTATGATAGAGCCATGTATGTGCACATACACTAAGCATACATAATTTAGTGGCCAGTTAGAGATTTGAGTAAATGTTCTTGTTGCTATTTACTCACAGAATTGTAAACATGAATGCAGAGACTCTCACACAGACATACATGTCCACACGCACAAACTCTGAGGAAGAATGATGTTTTTTGTTTGTCTCTTTCCACTTTTTGCCGCCTGATTTTTTTATGTATTTTTTTTTTTGCTGTTTTATTCTGATTCATCAATAATTCTGTCAGAAGTTTTCTTTGAGGATTTTAATTCAGAGACATTCTCCCTCATCCTGCTTTTGGTGAATTATTATTATTTTTTTCTAAATGTTGATTTGATTCATATGCTGCAATCGGAACATGCACAAAACTTACATGTGTTTCTGTTATTTGTTTAGCCCTCATGGGGTTTTCACGGCCCTGAAGTTGCCGGGCAACAGCCGGCATTATGCTCCCGGGCTAATTAACTAATTTCAATATAAACACAACAGAACAAGAGCTTTGTGAGAGGACAGCAAGTTGTTGCCTGCAGAACATCTGCAGAGTGGATGTGAAGACAGACTGGGATCATTACTGAAAGTCTGGTGAAGCCCAACTGCAATTTACTGCTGGCATATTTTACATTGAGACCAGGCATATTTTGAGTGTCTTTTCTTAGTAAAATCCTTCATTACAAATATAAAAGACATTTTGTCTTGTTTGAAATATTCACTAATTGTTGTTAATTAAAAATGATATTCTAAAATGTTTTAATTCAAAGAACGTGGCCTCAAATGCTATAATCAGTCGTGTTTTGAATTTTTTCTATCATGGAGAAGTGACTCTCAAACTGGGAGATGCTAGAGCACACTGCAGGGGGTATGTGGAAAACTGCCCACGAAGGAATCTTTAACAGCCAAGTTTTCTATTAATCATCTAAAACACATGGTGTTATTTGTTTTTACGCTGATGACATATCCCGAGTCAGAAAGTGCGTAAAGTCTGTCCCATTATATAAAAAAACTGAATGAACTGGAAAACATTCCATTTTAGTTATTCCAAACTCAGCTGAAAGTTCAGCAAAGCTCAAATGCAAAAGACTGAGGCCAAAATGAAAAACTAAAAATTATATTTATAAAGATTTACTAACCTATAGGTTAATTGATTAGGTGTCCACCACTGGGTTTGGGGATTGCTGCCATGACAGGCACCAGAGACCTTCAAACTTCAAACTTTATTTATTTGTACAGCGCCTTTCCTTCTTGTGAAAACCCAAGGCGCTTTACATAAAAATACATGAATAAAAATAAAAATATAATAAGATAAAAATAACATTAAAAATATAATAATAACACAAAAAAATACAATTACAATTATAATCACCCTTCCCTCCCCAGCTCCTCCCTCATCCACCCAGCCCCCACAATACATGACACCCCCCAAAGGAAAACTGAACAAAGATTAAAAACTGCAGCTCTAAGGAAAAAGTCTGGCTCAGTACTGCTGTGGAGAAACGATATTACGGGGATCCGTTTATTCCAAGGTCCAGCCCAACCACAGGGGTCATCACCGAAGTGCCCTACCTAACACAGGGCAGACCAGAGCCCCCTCAACATGCAGGTACCCCAGCTGCCCTATTGAGAATGAGCACCGCAGCACCAGCTCACCCATAGGCAGGAGGACCCCGGAACAGCGGATTCCCGCGGGAAAACACTGGAGTTAAAGAAAAAATGAATAAAAAGCATTTTTATAAAATGATAATAAAAAAAAAATAAAATAAATAAAATAATAATAAAAATAATAAAAATAAATAAATAAGGTTAGTTTATTAAAACAATAATTGTGTACATAAATTAACTATAAAATTATTCAAATAAAAGTTAATAATTACTTTTTTTTTTTTAAGAGGAAAAGATCAAATTAAGTAATTCTAAAAATTATAAAAAAGGTAAATTAAAAAGGTCTTGAGCCTCTTCTTAAAAACCTCAATGGTCTCTGCGGCCCTGAGGCTCTTCGGCAGGCCGTTCCAGAGGCGAGGACCATAATGGTGGAATGAGTTCTCCCCATAGGTTTTGGTCCTCACCTTAGGGACAACTAAGAGGCCGGTGCCAGAGGACCTCAAGGTCCGCGAGGGTTCATATCTTAAAAGCAGGTCACTTAAATAAGAAGGCCCAAGACCATTAAAACATTTATAAACCATTAAAAGAACTCCTGGTCCTCGTCAGAACTCGTGCCGCTGAGTTCTGTAATAACTGTAAATTTGAAAGAGACTTTTTGGGTAACCCAGAGAGCAGGGCATTAAAGTAATCTAAACGACTAAAAATAAAAGCATGCATCACCACCTCTGTGCTGGCAAGAGAGAGGAATGGACGGACTCTGGCAATATTTTTAACGTGATAAAATCCTGTCTTCATAACATTTCTGACATGCGGGATAAAATTCAGCTCAGAGTCAAAAAGTACACCCAGGTTTCTCACACAGTGAGAAGGTTTAAAGTTTGTGAGTTTGGGTAAAATCTTGTCTTCAGGACCAATAATTAAAACTTCTGTTTTGTCCTGGTTGAGCTGTAAGAAGTTCTCTGCCATCCACGACTTTATATCTAAATTATAATTTAAAAGAGTGTTTATAGGTTCAAGGTCATCAGGAGACACGGCGATGTAAAGCTGTGTATCATCAGCGTAGCTGTGAAAGTTAACCCCGTGTCTCCTGATGACATCCCCAAGAGGCAACATGTATAAATTAAAAAGTATAGGTCCTAAAATCGACCCTTGGGGAACCCCACAACTTATTTTGGGGATTCTAGAGGAGCATGTATCCATACTTACATAAAAATGTCGATCTGTTAGATAAGAATGGAACCAGTTAAGAACAGTTCCTGAGAGGCCAACCCGACTCCTAAGTCTGTTTAATAAAATCTGGTGATTTACTGTATCGAAGGCGGCACTAAGTTCCAGCAGCACCAGAATAGAAAGTTTCTGCATGTCTGAATTATTTCTGAGGTCAGTTAAAATCTTTAAAAGGGCCGTCTCAGTACTGTGATTTGTCCTAAAACCAGATTGACATTTTTCTAAAATATTATGTTTATTTAGAAAATCATGTAACTGAGTAAAAACTATTTTTTCAATAATTTTACCTAAAAATGGTAGGTTGGATCCAGGTCTATAATTATCCATAACATTTGGATCCAAATTGTTCTTCTTCAGAAGGTGCCTCACCACCGCCGTCTTACAGGCAGTGGGGAAGACACCCGTCTGAAGAGAGCAGTTTACTATGGCTAAAAGTTCCAGCTCAAAGAATCCATAACAGGTTTTAAAGAGAGAAGTGGGAATGGGGTCTAAAAGGCAGGTTGTAGTGTTTGTTTGGGAAAAAACTCGACCAATCATCATCTCATCAACCAGGACAAAACTCTCCAGTGTTTCCTCAGGTAAAGCAAACGCCACGGATCTATTACAAGTAGTGCTATGAACCGGTTGAAGGTTAGATCTGATAGCAGTGACTTTACTCCTGAAGTGGTCTGCAAAGTCCTCACATGTAGTCTGTGAGTGAGGCATTATAGATTTATTAAAATCTTTGTTTAATAAAAAATCAATTGTTTTAAAAAGAAACCGGGGATTGCGTTTATTGTCTGTGATGAGATTGGAAAAATAAAGTGTCCTTGCCTGTTTGACAGCGTGGTTGTAAATTTTCAGTTGATCTTTAAAAAAGTCACAGTCGACTGTTAAATTGGTTTTTCTAAACGTTCTCTCTGCTCGTCTGCAAATTCTCTTAAGAGTTAGAGTAGCCCCATTTCTCCAAGGTGTCTTTGGATTCTGATTCAGGATTTTTGTTTTCAGTGGGGCAACTAGATCGATGGCAGACTTCAGCCTGTCGTTGAAGTTGTCAGTTAAGGAATCGCGGGACTGAGGTAAAATCTGAGCAGGAGTTTGTTTTAAAATGTCAATAAAATTTGCAGCCACTTCAGGATTTATATATCGTTTCGTCACAGTTCTCACTGAGGCCTCCTGCTGGATAAAACCAGTCACCTTAAAAAAACACACAATAATGGTCTGACGCAGCCAAGTCAACAACAGAAGACACCTTGCGACCACAGCTTCAAACAGCAGCAGAGACAATGAAGGTGGAAAACATGGTCCACTCTGAGTCAATGCCACCGGCCTCCCTCTATACCTGCTTGAAGTTCTCTCGGATGAGGGAGTTAAAGACTTCCCTGACGAAGGGCTCAGCCAGACACTCCCAGGAGACACTCGCGGTACGTTTGGGACTGGCGAGTCTTTCCGGCCTCCTCCTCCGCTAGGGAATCCAACTCACCACCAGGAGGTGATCAGTGGACAGCTCCTCTCTTTTCCTGAGTGTCTAAGACACAAGACTGAAAGTCGCCTTAAACGACTACAAAGCCTAGTGTCCTGATGCCAAGTGTATTGATGGACATCCTTGAGTAATGAATTTGGTGTTCTTTATAGACAAACTGTGACGAGCACACAAGTCCAATAAAAAAAACACTGCTCAGGTTCAGATCAAGGAGATCGTTCCTTTCAACAAGGCCAGGTACTCCAAACTGCTGCGTGAGCCGAAACCACGGTCAGGGACCCGTCTCCCACTCAAAGGTGAGAGGACACGAACCTCTTGTGTACTGGGGGGACATTTTTCACAGCTGAGCTGGCAACTGGCTCAGAACTGTACGGCTGGATGGCTCCAATGTTGCTCGCCGTTTTTGTTGCACCAGTAATGTTAGGTTGGAGTGGTAAGTGTCAGGGTTGACGTGCGGACACAAATGCAGACGACAAATTTAAATGAAAAGTCTTTCATTTATTCAAAATAAGTTCTCGAAAAACCAGAAGACAAATCCTTGTAGGTACAAAAACCACCCGACAACCAGTGCAGGGGAGACGAAGACTTATAACCAGGAGGAGGGGATGAGGTAAGTGAAAACAGGTGTGCCAGTTAAGGAGGGAGAGAACACACACTAGGAGGGCAGTCTCAAGAGACTGAAAGAACAGATGAAACACAGGTAGTACAACCAACAACAAAATAAAACAGGAAGTGAAACCCAAACACAACAACAACCAATGTCCTGGCTCCATAACCCCACAGTAAGGGGCTGCATGGGAGAGTGTGCAAAATGATGGATGATGGGAAATAGGGACAGCCTTACTCAACATCAACTGTCTCACCCACAACTCAGAGATACGTTTTTAAATGAGGAAACTACAGAAGGCAAGAGAACCAGAAAAAGGTTTTTTGATTTTGGCTAAAAACTATTAAATGAAAGCGCTTAATAGATCAAAAGACAATCAGAGTGGGACTTTAAGTTATCTTTTTTTTTTTTTCCATTCTGAACTGCTTTATCCCTTTCAGGGTCATGGGGCTGCTGGAGCCTAACCTGGCTACTCATGGGTGAAGGCAGGGGACACCCCTGGACTGGTTGCCAGTCTGTTGCAGGGGCCACAGTCGCACACTCACATCCACGGACAATTTAGAGTAACCTATTAACCTATGAAGCATGTTTTTGGATGGTGGAGAAAACCCACGCATGCACGGGGAGAACATGCAAACTCCACACAGAAGGGTCCTCCATTGGTGACACACTGTTTTAAGTCACTTGAACCTGGAACCTTCTTGCTGTGAGGCAAGAGCGCTAACCACTGCGCCACCGTGCAGCCCACAATTTCCTGTTTAAGTTATCCACGCCTAATAATTTCTTCACTAATAACTACGTTTCCATAACATGTCAGCTGATTATCTGAAGACGTTTTTGTCAAGGTCTTCCTAAAAAAACTGAATTATTTGACAAAGATGTCTAATGATTGTATAAACTGAGAAAAGATCATCAAATGTTTAAGCCATCATAAGATATAGAAAATGCCAACAGCTGGAATCCAGTTGTTTTTTTAAGAGCAGCACTTGGACTGAGACTGATTTGGGCTCACAGATTTAGTAGCCTTGAGAACACCATAAAGTGACTGGGAGCATGTGCAACCATATAGTTTGCTCTGTTTTATTATTAAATTCATGTTTTGCTACTGTTTTTGTTCCTGTTTTGTTTGACATCTTAAATTCTGAACTGTCTGCAGTCAGAATCTTGCCAGGTTTGAGTGGGAAACCACGGCAGCTGTCTCTGTTTTGTTATTTAAGTCCATGGTTTCCATGACTCAATTTCATGACATTTGCATGAGGCTGAACACCTTTCGTCATATGTATTTAATGAATTTTCTTGAGTTTTGTTTCACAAAACTAACAACAGGACAACAACAGGATGGACAGTTGGACGGATCGTGGAAATTCCTAGACACCTTTGTTTTTTGCAGAGATTTTGTGTGTGTGTGTCTTTCATGGGTCTTTCAGTGAATACAAATCCACAGTTTTTCCTAATTTAATACTCCTTTGTGCATCGCAGCAACAATTTTCCCATGAGCGCCCAAATATGACCCAGGTGTAATATATCCCTGTATTTGAGAAAAAGCTGAACAGAAGCCTGTGGCAGTTTTACAGGATTGAACTTCAGTGGCACAGACGTGCCCTCATAGTTTTTCAGGGACATTTCATAAGTTAAAGGTCGTTGCAGACTAAAATGAGCTCAACATGTGGCAGCAGCAGCCCTGCGACTTTATATCAATACCTCAAAGAGAGCTGCCACGATCAAACCAAGGATGATTAGAGGGAAAAGTGAAACTTCATTTTCCTTATATAACTTTTGACAGATTTCAATGTTTGTTTCATAAAATAAATTCTGATACATTGTGCATTTTGTAAAAAGCTTCTTTTTTATGTTTTGGTTGTTCTTACTGACGTCAAAGCCTATTTGAGAATTACCCGATGCTCTTTAAAACGTTATGCTGGATGTTTTTGTGAATACGCTAATGCAGCTAATCTGTAGCAGTGTCTAAAAGGGTTTCTTCCTACGTGTTACTTACAAGTTTGGGAGTTCGTGTAGCCGGATTAACACTGATTTTAGTGGTATAAGTCTGTTTTTTACATGTTGGGAGTTACAGGTGTTGTGAACACACTGACATGGCTGACGCTTCTAAGATGGCATGAGCTGCACTCATTCCAAACAGGATTTGCGCATTAAAGTCACATCGGCTGCCTCTATTTGGATGCGCACTGCTCGACACCTGTCCAAAAATGATAATAATTTCAGGCTTTTAGCCTGATCGCTGTGAATAAGCATTTACCATATGTATCATTTACAATACATGGATGATGTTGAGATCAGATTTATTTATTTTTAAAAGCTTTATAAATGCATAAATGCAATGCTGATCCAGATTCAGAGACAGTTAGGCCAAATCTCAGTACGTCGTCAGTAAGTTTAATGGAGAGCTGCAGTCCACAGCTTTTCTTGAATGACGTTGGAAGCCTAGTGTTTTAACACAGGGCAACACTTTAAAGAACAAAGTAAAACAAAGAAAGGAGAAAAAAAATCCCAAAACATTTGTGACATATTTTAAAATAAATTAATAAAATAATAAATCAACATTTTGACCCACTTGTAAGTGACAAAAGTGTATTTGAGTACTTTCTAAAAGCACAACATTAATTTCTGTTTCTGCTAAAAGCACAAAAAAGGAGAAAGTCTGACTAATAAAAAAGGGCAGAGACAATGGAAGCCCAAGCATTTTTGGAGCATTTGAAACATAGACACTAAGCATTTGTTGGTGCATTAATTTTTATTTTTGATGCTGAAAACTGTCACATTTAGATAGAAAGCAAGATGTCAAAGTACCCAAACAATGGCTATTTCATTTTATTCTGTTTCTGTTGAAAATAGGATTTTACAGATCAGATTTAAAAACAAGTCTGATCTTCTCCAGTAAAAAAGAAGATCAAAATCAGATTTATTAATCGTAGTTTTTACACAGCACCATCCTCACTGTCAACAGGCATTTCAAACAGATTACATTTTTAAAAATTAAAAGATTCTTGTTCTTCTTGCCTCTTATGTTCTCTGATGTAGACGTTATTTTATTTTAATTTAATGTTCATGATGATTTACGCACACAATCAATGTTAATGTGTCGTTGGGAAGATTGTGTGTAAATTCCTGAATAAAAATGCTTATTGTTGAAGATCAAAAATTAGGTTTGAGTCAGGAGAGGAATTTTTGTTTTTTGTTATCTTGGTTGTCCTCAAGTGTAAGTTAAAGAGTGTAAACTGGGTTTTTTGTAATTATTTTAGCTTTTCTCTGTAGCTCAAAGATTTTTTTTAAGTGTGTAGCACACAGCTGGGAGAAAACTAAATGGATATTGGTAAATTGTCAGTATCGTGCTGTTATAAAAGCACTACATTTTTAAAGTAAAAATAAGTTAGCACACTGTGGAAAAGTAGCAGCAGCATGAGGCTATATTAACTCAGTAAGAAGGGATAGATGTCCATTTCTATTTTTACCTTTTATAGTTATAGACTTTTAACTCCTTCATGCCTGACTTCCTTTCCAGTTGCATCAGAAATAATTCTTGATTTTTCTGTTTAAGATAATGCTTAATGAAATCAAGTCCTGAGTTTAATGGTGTGTTAAGAATTAGTGATATGCACCATGAAGGGGTTAAACCCCTCCTATACAAAGAATACAATCTTAATTTAGAGCTGGAAATGTCACTTGCATGGATCCCCTTTTTTGCTCAAAGATATCTGTTGATATTTGACAACTTGATCTATTTTACATTTAAAATAGTGTTTTCTTTTAGGTATCCCACTCATATTTCACTCAGTTGTTTGTGTTTTAGTTGTGCTTATTTTGATATGTACATTACTATGATGGTAAAGACACAAATGCAGACGTGTTTTGTTTTGTTATCCTAAGCAGCATCCTGGTGTCTGTTCAGTCATACAGGAAAGCTAAACCCAGAAAAAGCATGGGGAAAAGAATATAAAAATCACAGGATTGTACACAAAACAGACTAACTGCACAATGGAGGCTTGTTGACCAAACAAAAAATCAAAGGGAAATTCATTTAGGTTGTTAAAATTCTTACTGAAATGTAATGTAATATATTAATGCCAACTCTTCAGTTTATAATGACAGAATGCTCGGTATAAGCAGTAAATGAGACATATAGAGCACAGTTACATGATTCTGCTTACATTAGTGTAAAGTCCTGCACCAAAGTGCACCAGAGTTTCATTTTCAACATCTGCTTTTAGGTTCAAACAACAAAGTTTGTTGCTTTGATTCTGATGACTGTTTTTGAAAATTCAGGAAGAAAAATAAAAATGCAGAAAATAATGTACATTTATGTACCCCATTTTTTAATATATTATACGCAACAATAAAAAACTACTGTAATTGTAAAACTTTTGTAATTAATTAATAAATACAAGTATACAATAGCAGAACATTGACAAAAAATGTAATTTTTAACTTTTTTTTTTTAAGAGAATATAATGTTAACATTTGTTTTATGTTAAAAACAGCCGTTGAATGAAAATGTGAAAATTTGGCCAATCTCAAACAGTTTGAAGCAGTCTGTGATTTTCATAGTTTAAGCTGCTGTTTAACCACTCTTTAGAACACAAAAAAATCAATAAAATCACAAGGTCACTTAAATCCTTTGCAATCTCAACAAAATCCTTCTGTTTGATCACAAACAAAAAAAATATGAGACAACCTGAAGTCATGTTCATGCCTTTTTGTTATTAATGTTTCAGTGGAATTGGTCGTGTGAAATGTGAAATCAAACTTTTGGTATTGATTGTGAAAAAAAGGGCAGTCTTTTGGAGAACCATGAAAAATGCTTGTGTTGGCCTCAGTAGGCTGGAGGGGTGTGTAGGTGTCAGAGCTTGATTTACAGCAGCTTATAGCTTGTCAGTGTGAACCAGAGGCACAGTAATCAAACTGCTCTATAGCTACAAGCCTTGTGTAGACAGTGTGTTATTAGTGGTACCAGGGAGTGGGACCAGACGCTCAGAGTTCAGAAAGATCATGCTTATTTCTCAAAATAATCAACTATGACTGTTGGTTGGGCTGAGAATTGCTAAAAACTCAACCCCAAATGCAATCACCCAGCCTGACCTCAACTCTAAGTGGTTTCATGTTGCAGTTCTTCCATTATCTTCTCTGAGAGAGACAATTATTACCTGCACAAAGAACCAGAGATCATTTGTCTGAAGAAAATAACACCCAAGGTTTGAAATAAACCCTTAACTGACGTTGTTCCAGTTATTTATTTATTAGCTTTTTACATTTACGAAATCGACTTTTTATGTATTTAGAAAATTGGAACAATTTAACAAAAGTGACACATTAATAAAAGTCCTCATTCATCCAGATATGAGGAAACATCCCATTAATGTGAAGGATCTGATTATTAAGTAGGATTCCACAGAATCAACTCAGTCTTTGAGTTTATTAAAGATTCGGACGGGTTGTTTTCCACTGAGAGAAGCGATTGTTTTATGGGATAACTATGAGGTAACAGCAACAACAGACTGCAAAACTGTTTGTAATGCGAAACTTCATGCAATACAAACAGGAGAAAGAGAAAACAAAACGTAAGATGGCAGAGACATTGGAGGAAGTTAGGAAACTTGTTTGTCTCACTTCACAGATTTTTTAAATAAGGAGGCTATCACTGTGTACAGTGTGTCTTCCTTGTGGGGGCCAAAAACCAAACAATTCCAAAAGAAAAACCTTTTCAGTATGGAATCAGTTCAACATTTTGTGGGTATGAAAAGCTGATTTGGTCAGTAAGTCATTCCAAGTTTATCATTCCAGCCTTGAACACATGACGCCGCTTAACGGACGAGCAGCGCCGCCTGGTCACAGCTCGCTTTCAGGGTGGCATTTAAAAATTGCAACTGAACTTGCTGAGTCCCAAACTGTTATCAGCAGCCGTGTATCAGAACACAGATCTACTGACTGAGTTTGGAACAGACCCAGATGTGGAGCCCCCTGAGTGACAGACTGCAACCGTGACCAGCATCTAAGGACCTCTGCACTCAGGCGTGGTTTGCAAATGCCACACATTTGCAGGTCCATTCATGAGATTGAGGGTGCTAGGGTTTCCAAAAACCATTCACATCTCCACCGCTTTGCCTTAAATGTCAGACAATCATTGTAGGTGACTCTACTGACACCAGGACGCCGCCGTGAAAGTTGGCAGTGAGCACAGAATCCTGTGAACTGGACAATACAGCAATGATCTACTGTTCTGTTTACTGATGAGTATGAGGTCACCTTGCACGTTCCTGTAGAAGGCGAGGTGAACGATACGTCAAGGTCAACACAGTCCCCAGGATTCACTTTGGTGGAGGAGGTGCAACCAATGAGTTTAACATAGTTGGAGGTTCTACGCTAGCTTGTTGCGTACGGACAGGCCAATTGGAATGGTATAGATGCTGTTTCACTGCTGAGGTACAACTGCACAAACAGAGCTGGAAAAACAAGTAAAGTATTACTGTCAGCTAATTAAGAATAACTTCTAGAAAACATTCCACAAAGATATGAGTGAGTTTACTCAGAACCGTGAAGGCTTAGGCTGATCTTGTAACCTATTCAAAGTCAATGGTAGCTTTAGACTTTGCACTTTTTCCACGTTTTCTGGCAAGGCCACCTATGTTTTTTTGTTTTATGGAGGATGACCACAGTGTTTGTATGTGTGTTCGACCTGAGAGCAGACCAGACGACCCACTGAACTTAAGCATTTTAAGTGGAGGAAAAGAAACTAACTAGCATTTCCCCAGTAGTGGCGAGCCAAGAGCCCAGCACTGAATCCCCCTCTGGCGCGTGGACAGGGACATGTGGGGAATCAAAAGCTGTCTGTCCATCGACCCAGCGACCAACCGACCCGTTTTAAAACCTGGACCAAGGATTCTAACAGTTTGTGTAAATCCATGTGTGGATTTGAATAAATCACAACCATGCATCAGAGATGCATTGCATTGCCTACATAATGACGTATTTATTTATAGAAAAGTCTAAAATGTTGTTCATCTGTCGCACTTTGAACAAAAACATTAATACCACCACCTAGGTCTTATTTTTGTGATGATTAGAGTTTTTTTTCTTTTTAAAATCGGAACAAAACTAAGCATTTTATGGTTATTTTACTGCATCTGTGAAGCCGGATCTCATAGTTAACACACCATTCCAATATGGAGTCGCTCTTTACTGAGAACCTAATTAGTGCTACAAGGCAGCTGTGAGAAATCAGAGGAGGAGGGCATCCGGCACATCGTCTCTCCGTCCTGGGAGAGGATCCTTTCTTCATGTGGGCATCCGTGAGGTTTCTTGTTTTTCCCCCCAAGAATGAGTTTTTCCTCACCGAGAAGGAGGGTCTAAGGGCAGAGATGCCCAGTTTAGCTTAGTCTAGTCTAGTTTAGTTTAGCAACCGGGTATTGTTTATATTTTTATGACTGACTTTACGTTTATTTGCATAAATACTGGTGTGAAACCCATTGAGACAGCTATGATTCTTATATTAGACTATATAAATCATATTGAATTGAAAACAAAAACCATGGGGCAACTCGTGACAGTTACTTGGGGCTATCTTCATTATTTTCCTAATTTCTGGATCAATACATATCAAACTTAAGAAAATTATGTTTTTTCCCATTTATTGTTAGTAATATCAAAGAAAATTTTAACAAATTTCATTAATATTCAGACCAAACAAGCACTCATGTAAATAAAATCCCAAACTTCTTGTGAGGGGTGCATTTTGTTGTGGACTGAAACCAAATGAATATGAAAGCAATGCAGTTCTACCGTCACAACTCTAGATGTACAGCATGCTTGATCATGCAGGTTTCACTCACTCATGCACACTCTCAGAGGAGAAGATCACTTCTCAAGTCAAGAACCTGCGGTGGAGTGATGGAGCAGCTGAGAGACAGACTGAGGGCCTAATAAAGACTGATAAATGGAGATGATTTCAAATGGGACATTTCTGGTAAAATATGACACCCTTCCTCTTTCAGCCATTGTGTGCATGGTCTCCACAGCTCCCAGCGTTTTTTCTTCTTCCTGAAACCCATGACAGTCTGATTTTAGCCTGCATTTGTCAGCACCAGAACTTTCCCTTTTTGTGGAATTGTTTGTTCCCTCCTTTTCTGAAGGTTTTAAACATGCCTTGTCGGTGTCATGGTTTTGCTTTTCACACATCCCCAATGACTTAAACATGAGTTCATAAAAACAAAAAAAAGACAGGCTTGAGTTTTTTTTTTCATTTTCATACAATTCTACCAAGAAAACACAAAATTTGTGACAAATACCAACAAAAAAAGGTGGATTAGCATTTTTGTTCCAAGAATCTTGAGTTGGCACATTTGTTTTTTTTGTTATGTAAGATTTTCCAAACTTAGTAGTTTATCAGCATCCTGGGAACAATTTGACTTTTTTTTTTTTTGCGCAAACAAACATTTGATCATGTTTCAAAAAGGAAAGAGGTGCCAACTTATGAAATATGGGCAACAGTAATGACTAATGATACTGTCTGAACTGTGTTAGGGAGCATTATATATAATCTGATACATTCTCAACTGCAGACCGGATGAGTTTAGACCCTTCTGGAAAGCTTTGTATCTACACTTTGTACACACAAAGTATGCATTTACAAATACATTATCGGTTTTAAAACACTTTCAGAAGAACCTCATGTTTTCTGCATAATTTGTTTCATTATGTCCTCAGGACTAATGTGTCCAACAGAACTGGCCCACATGTGCAAAACAGTACTGCCACACACTAGCAACACATATTTACATAAATTTTTCTGCACAAAAGCTCTATTTTAAGGAAGATTGTGGGCTTGAAAGTGTGTGCACGTCTCTGTTCTTTTAATTTGATCACATCAAAAAGCTGAATTCTGAGAAGATAAAGATGATCTTAAAGTTTCAAACACACAAACATAATCGATTCCAAGTGAAATATAGAAGAAAACAGTTTCAGAGAACTTGTTCTTAGTTTGAAAATGTGTTTTTCTTTTGTACCAACATTGTCAGACGGCAAAAACTACCCACACCTAATCTATTTTTAATTGCTATGGTTGAAAATAAATACAGCTGTCAAGTCTTGCTGGCTGTTTCTGTGGTTTTTTAAAACTTCCTTGCAAATTGTCAGGCACTGATGTCTGCAATACTTCTTTTGTTTAATAGTTTAGCATAGCTAAAGGTATACAAACATTTTTTTTATTGTAAACACACAAAAAAGGAAGTTTGTTTGCTGGCTAACATAAAATGTATATTTATGTTACAAAAAGATAATTATAGAAGTTTATTGTTTGTCAGTTTAAGACTCATGTTCCTGCAGTAAAAAAAAAAAAAATCTCCAAGGTTCAAGTGAGTGATAACAGAGAAAACGTGTTAATCTAATTTGCAAACACATTTGAGATTAAAAAATGGTTTTAGAAAATTGCTGGATTTTTATTTATTTATTTATTTCACTTTAATTTTTCTTTTCACTTTCTGGGAATTTTAATCTTTTAGACTTTTCTGGTTCTACTGCTTTATGTGACAGGTGTATTTCTTTTCATCTTTTTCAGCGCACTTTTCAATTAATCTTCATTAATTTGGGTGCATTCAGACTGAAAATGTGTTCCGGATTTTTGGGGGAAACAAACTGGTTCACTTTAAAGTAACCAAATGTGTGCAGACTGCATACACCCAGAGATTAGATTGACAAAAACAGTATCACTTGCAAAGTGCTATCATATAGAGGAAAAGCAAATTGAAACTCTAAAACATTGAATCTTTGTTGTTCACTCTGTTTCTAATGTCAACTTTCAAAAGACTTGGACAGAGTGGTACAGGGTATTGTGTTGAGTTATGCTCTCATAGATAACCCGACACAATAGGAAGAAGTTTGGACTCACTGAGATTCTTCCATGTCTATTAACCTGGTCCATTTTCTGTTTGACATTCACCATTTCAAATATTTTCTTTACACCAAGAATAACAACAAGTGTCAAGTAGGTCAATGACACAATCATAGTCACCCAAAGAAAATGTTTCCGTTTTTTTCCCCTCCCTATTCTTTGGATAAAGACGTGGATAAATGGCTGTGAGTGTTTATAGAGACGGCAATTTACGGCACAAACGTGAGCTCAGACAAGGTGGAGAGGAGGGACAAGGCCAGTCCGAAGAAGTACGCTGCGTTCATTTTTCTGCTAGCTGCAAGTACGTTGGTCAGTTTATCAAAGGCCATGATTTGAGGAAGTGAATTTACTGCATTTCCATGGCAGAATCCTTCTGTTGCTTTATCATTATCATTGCCATACAAAGTCCTTCATTTGTTGTATAAGGAAGCTATTTTAAAAGAAAAAGTCTGAGATCTTATTAAAAATATCCACTGAGTATTTAGGAGTAGAGGGTTTTTTTTTTTTATTATTATTACAGCAATTTTGCTATTTAATTAGAACTCTTGAAGCTCAGCAGCAATTGTCTGAAATTCCAGTTAAACTTGCAGGACTGGGGATGCCAATAAACCTTGTTGGAAGTAATGTCAGCCTATCTCAGAAAAATGTAAGATGAAATCATTCACACTGTGTTTACAGAAATTATTTTCAACCCTGGGGGTATGAGTGATTCGGAGAGCTCTGTGTGTAAGAGTCTGCGATCTCATGTTGCCTGGCAACAGAGCAGACTATTCTGTTTTTGTTCTAATTTTTTGTTATTTTTACTATAAAAAACATTTTGTCCGAATATTGATTGGGATAGAAAGAGACACATTGTAATTAAGATAAAAATAATGACTATCAGTTAGAAAAGAACACTCTATTTTTTGTATTTATTTATTTATTTTTATTTAATAAAAAAAAGAAAAGCAAACTATTTTCAAACACAAATAATAAAATGAAAAAAGAATTGGGAAAAATGTTGAGTAACTTACACAAATCTAATTAAATTTCAGTTAAATAAAAAAAAAAAATCAAATGTGTGTGTGTTTTTAGATACATATGTATGGCTTTATTTGAACAGCAGAAGTGATGCCTGAAGTGGGATATGCACATTGATCGACACCCAACACAACAACATGCGTAAAATAGACCAAAAATGTTTCTAAAATCAAGTGGAAGTTTTGTTGAATCCACTTAATGGTTTGCCCCCTCACTGATTCAAAAACATGTCACTAATTCTGCAAAAACCTGAGCTCTAATGTGATTAAAATGACTAAATGAAAAGATTAACCCCAGCCAATAAATGGTAGGGCACCTGAACTGAAAAGGCAGGGTCAGTGAATGCTCAGAGGTTGCATGTGCAGAGGTTTTTTCCATCAGTCGCAACAGAGCTTCAAATTTGATGTGGCCTCCAGAACAGAGCAAGGGTGGGCAATCTACACCCCGGGGGTCATGTGTGACCCATTAAAATATTTAATCTGGCCTGTCAAACTGGAATAAATTAGGTTGATATTATTTTTGTTTTATTTTCCCTCTAATTCCGATTTTCCCATAGATGGTGCACTACAAATACGTTGACTCTTTGATTAGGCGCAGAAACCTATTCTGCACTCATGTGTTGATGGAAGTTTAGTTTTTCTGCTTTTAATGTGTGTTTTCCAAGTCAGACAGTAATTTTTCTGATCATTTCTGTAAGTTTGCTCTTATTCCTGAGAGACATTTGCACTAAAATAAGAAAAAAAAGCCACAAATTCTGAAATGAAAAAATTTGTTTTTAAATATTTAAATTAATTTTCAATCTTAATGAAATCACATTTTCATCGAAATCCTATGTTAATTTCTTTTTCTTATGAGCTGGACTATCAAAAGACCATGTATTCACACCTGGTCCGGCCCTTTTGCCAAAATGTAGGACTCTTGAAGTTTGGTCAAACTTTCCCACAAACACACACCTACATCCTGTGGAAAATCTCCCAGAAGAGTGGTAGCTGTTGCAGCTGCATAGGATGTAACAAACCCGATAGACACACACTGAAGCTCAAATAGATAGGAAAGTAGATGAGTCAAATTACATTTAGTAATATAAAATAGCACTATTAATTAGGACTATTAGTTTTCAAGACTCATATTAAGGTCACAGCAACCATATGTTGCTGCGTTTGTTGTGTATAGTTTGCAAATTTGTGCAAAATATGTTAGTTTAGAGATTTTATTTCTGAATTAGTTTCAATCAAATGTGTAACGTCTCGTGCTACATGGTATGAAAAACTGGATGGTTAATACTTGGATTGTAGCTAACGTGTAGAAAACTTTTATTAATATTTTTTTAATAAGTTCCTGAAACATCATGACCCTTCTTCCATATGACATATTTGCCCTTTTAAAATGTAGATTTTCAGTTAAAAAACATGCAAACAAGTGATTAATTTTTTCTGATTCAGTTTATTGATGAAGTGTCAATTTACCAACCAAGGTTGCCTCAAGGCGCTGCACAAAATGCAAGAAAACATCATCAAACAATAGAGCTGGGTGCAATAACGTTCAAAATTAATTCAGTCTTCTCTTAGATGATGTTACATCAATTATTCAACTTCATTGATTGATCTTCTTTAGGTTTAAAAGAAAAAAGGGTTTTGTACGTTTTCAATGAAGACATGAATCGTTTTAGTCATGACAGTTTTGATGAATTGATCAGTTTTTTAATCAAGTTTGGTTTTAGAATGAAAATTTGACAAACAAATTTATACTAATTCCCTGTTGTATGAACAATCTGATCAAACAACTACTCTACTCTTATTTTAGTCTCTGCTTGATCCTTTAGTTGTATCTCACATCCTTCAACTCTATGAAAGCCTTCTCAGTTTTTGACTGCTAGTTTATTCATTTATTTCTTTCATTATGCCAGTACTACTGCATTTATCTGTGTTTTTAATGCATTTTCTGCCTGCCTTCACTCTCCATGAACACTTTTCTTGCTATTGAGGACAGCACAACAGGACATGTCACATCTTCTTTGCAGCGCTGCCACTACCAGCTGTGCTGGGCCATTTTCCCAAAGACAGAACAAGACAATCATCTGGTGCTAGCATTTGCCCATTACACAGCTTATATTAAGATTGTTAAGATTTTAAAAGGATAAATGCTGCACGCTGCATTTTAATCAAAGTGTGCTGCTTCCAGGTTCAAATCTTTTGCCATGATGATGAGTTTTGTGTTTCGGTATGCAGCTATAATGACAGTACTCGCATTTCAATACATTTTTACAGATATGGTTGATCTCTCAAGCCATCTTACCACTGCAAAAAATGTTCTCCAGTTTTCTTGAAGGACTTTTTTTTTCTTTCTAACACGGATGCCAGTGAACGCACCGAATGATCCGAGTTTCACGCAGACAAGGGTAGCCTGCTCCACCCTGGTTGTTTCTTGAGCTCCTGCTGGCTCGGAGACGACAAAACCGCAGAAGATTGGAGGAGCATCATCTCTCCCCGATCAAGTCTGGTGGTTCCATCAGTCAACACATTACATGGGCTCCGCAAAAAAAACACATGCACACCATATAATCATAGTGTCTTTGTTCTCCTTTCATTGATTTTTTTTTAACAATACTTTTTTTGTCTGCTGGTGTTTACCTCTTCACACTGTATGGCAGCTTAGACCCCACACAGAAAATTACATAGTGGCCACATGTGACCTTTTATTCTTGATGTCCGTTGGCTTATATTGTGTCTCTGCTCTCATTTGTGTCCAGACTGATGCATTCAGACTTTTCAGATAAATACGTGAATTCTGCAATTGAAGACAGTCTGGACAAAAGCTGCCCTTGATTTTTTTAAGAAGTGCAATAAAAATGTGAGGAGAGAGTCAGAGTTCTGAATCCACACAGGACAATCAATGGGCCTTCACATGCTGGCTGCTTATAAAAAGAGCCTGCTTTTTTGTGGATGTCTGCATCTTTTTCAAGCTTCTTCACTTCAGTGATCAATATCTGGCATCATAAGGTGATAATTTGATGTCAGTTTCTGCAGTAAAAACATCCATGAATGAAACATCAGATGAAAGTGTTTCTCCACATTGATCACTTTGTAACTCTAACCGACAACTTCTGTGTAGCTGCTGTTTAAAGAAGTTTTGACTTTGGACACTGAAGCAGCAAACCAGAAGGAGTTTAGGGTGAAATCCTAACTCCATATGCCACTCAAATTAAATTTCAATTGAAAAAGATAAAAAGCACAACACAAAAAAAGACAATAATACACTATATTTTTCATTCATTCATTTTCCAAAATGCTTTATCCCTTTCAGGGTCAAGGGGTTGCTGGAGCCTAACCCAGCTACTCATGGGCAAAGGCAGTCTATTGCAGGGGTCACAATCACACATCCACAATTTAGAGTGACTTTGAAGCATGTTTTCAGATGGTAGAAGGAAGCCTGCAGAAAACCCACGCAATCACGGGTGAGAACATGCAAACTCCACACAGAAAGGTCCCCCATCAATGACACTGTTTCAGGTCCCCCAGCCAGGACTTGAACCGGGTGTGAGGCAAGAGTGCTAACCACTGCGCCACCGTGCAGCTGTCTATCTCAAAATGAATAACACTTATTTGGCGCACAGAAGTATAAGACACATCAAGTGAGACAAAAGAGTCAGATATAAGTTTGTCAACAGACTTTATTAACTGTGTTCACAGTAACTCTAGAATTCTAACGTTGTCAACCCTCCCGTTAGTCACATGCATTGTTGCGTTCCAGAACAATACAGATTTTTTTCACTCAGTCAGGACAACTCTAATTTAAAGAGCCTTTATTTTAACCAAATCTGAAGATCTCAACACTGCTCAGTGGGTCTCTTCAGTTAGCCAGTAACCTGCTGCAACAGTTCTTTACATTAACTTTGAATGTTGGATTTTCTGCAAAGAGTAACAAAAAGGCTTCGGGTAAATAGAAATGATTCTGGTGGACAAGCAAAGTGGAAGCTGAAGGTCAGCTGGACATTTTGCTGGTGACTTGTGTCGGAAGGTTAGGGTAATACTATTTTTTTTTCAAAGAACACAACATGTTGACCACAGTCTCTGCCATTCAGAAACATTTTTCAACTTTTTTTTTTCAATGGCATAAACAGTGTTCCCCTGACCTTAACGGAATGCTTTACTTATTTCAACCCGACTGAAGGTTTCACTGATAAATAACAGTCTCCAATTTTTCATGGTAATTTAAAAAAGCTGTTAGGGCCTGTTTTTTTGGGGATTTTTTTAACTGTTATTTCATCCTTTCAGATACAATAATACAACACTGAATAGTTATCCCTTAACTACCATACTTTACATTTAGTGTTTTTTCTTTATTATCATGGACTTTGTAGTTTTTTTTTTCTGAAAGTGGCTCAAAATTTATGCATGTTTGAAAAAATAAACCATAAAGAACCCATTACGTGAATACAAGTGGTATAAAGTAATTTTTGTTATTATCAAGAAAAACAGTCCTTCAGTACAGGAGTTTCTGAGAAATGTATTCTAAACAAACAATTTGAAGTCTTATTATGAAAAAAATACTTGAAATAAATACGTAAAAGGTCTGCTGCAACATTCAAAGGCAGAAAAGTCAGATATTTTAAACATTAATGAAAACAATTAAAGATAATGTTGTTACCATAGCTTGCTGCAAAATGTTTCTTATCTTTCTACGGCATATCTCATAAGAAAAGAGATACACCACTATATCTTATAACAAAAAGAAGCGTAAGCATGACTCTGCTGTTCAGGTCACCAAATAAGATGTCCTCGTTATAATCCAAAAAAAGTGAAGGAAAAAAACTGTTTTGTGGTTCTGATTAGATCTCAGAGAGACAAACAGGAGAATCTCAGGTGTCCTTTTTTATATTTTATTTGTCTTACACTCTACAGTGGACATTTATCAGTAGACTTTCTTAAAATAGAAAACATTTCAACATATCCGTTGTTAGGAATGGTATTCAAAAAAATTCTAGAAGAGGAAGAAATCTTTAATCTTTCCACAGAGTTTGCAGCAACCTGATGTGAGAATGTCACCTGTTTCCTTTAGGTAACTCACACACACCAAACAGGGCAAAGAAGCACCAGTGTGGAGCTGGATTCATGCAGACACCTGAATTGCACCAGCAGGGCCGCGTTGCCACTTCGACTTTTGGACCGTCACTGTTGTTGGCTCAAAGGCACTTTGACCTCAGTGCCACATCTGTGCTTGCATGCACCACACTGATGATCGACAGGGGTGCATCAAATTACCGTATCATTAGGGCTGGAATGAAAAATTCTGGGGCTTTGCACATTAACAAGCACATTGAGGAAACCCTACTGACAACAACATGTCGGCAATTTCAGCGTTCTTACAATTCATCAGAGACGATCATGCGCATGCATAACTTTTGGCAAAAAATAAATGATGTGCATGCAGATTTCTGTTTCTGTGCAAATGCTCAGTTTTGCACATGAATCTTACATGAGAAGCTACTTTTGCACCCAAATAGAAAGAGTGTGGAGACTTTCAAAAGAGGCCACATCATGCAGCTGTGGAGCTATAAGGCTGTTTTTATCCTATATACACGTACCTTCAACCAGGAGTCAGTTTCATGTTTCAGTGACAAAACATGACATATTCTGTACAAATACAGTGAGCTGTTAAAGTAACTACTACTTTTTCTTTTCATTTTCCTTACCATCTCCTCTTTTTGTAGTTTGAGGTTGAACAATACACGAGAATGAGCAAAAGCTTCTTCTTTAAATTTGCAGAAACTCCTCTCTTGTTTAAGACCGATGCAATATGGTAGTAAAGATGTTCTGAGATGATCATGGTTAATAGGGTGAAAAAGAAAGACGGAGGTTAGTGGAAAGACAAAAAACCCCGGAAATCAAGTCAAATGAATGAAAATGGTCCCAGATGTAAATGATGACAACACTCTAGGCTTCCATCCTCTACAATTTCAATGCTTTGTTTGATGATAAGCTGAGTATGAGCAGCAAAACAGAAAATACACAAAAATTGTGAGAACCGCCTTTAACAGTCCACAGCAAAACTAGTTAACAGATATGATGCCAAGAAAGAAAAGCAAAATAATAATGATAAATAGTGAATAAAGCTTCAAAATATCCTGAGTTAGTCATTTCTGTCTGCCGAACCTTATCAGTCTGGTGAATTATTGTTTTGGAATTTTGGCTCTGGGTCCCATCACAGCATGTCAGTTTGACTAAAGTTGGAACTCTGTGCAATTTTGAAACTTTAACCTACCATGTTTTCCAAATTATAGGGCGCACCGGATTATAATTCACAGTATTTGTAGAACTTCTGTGTAACATGCTAAACGTTAGCCTTGTTAGAGTATTCATAACACCTGTAACTCTCAATTTTTTTTCGCAACACGTAAAAAAACAGATTGATACAGCTAAAACAAATGTTTTTGTGTCTGCCCTAACTCCCAACCTTGTTAAGAATAAGTAAAATTTCAAAAACGGTCTAACACGGTACACGTTAGTACTCCTAATAATTGCTATATTCACACTGACCTCCACAACATGTGTTCAAGCAACCATTTCCAATGAAAATTGTATGTAAACACAATAATGCGCGTTTTGGGCTTCCGCATTTAAACGTTTGCATTTATGTGTCGCTACGCAAGTTTTTAAGTTAGTTTTTGAGCTCTACCTAAAAAACATACAGCCATTGAAGCCGCGTTGTAAGTTAAAGCAGGTCAAATTTTGACCAATTAGAAACTTGAATTGATGATGTCACCTTTAATTCACAGAAATGCTAACCGTTTAAAAATTGATCAAGGACAAATGGAAAATTGTTGTTTGTGCACGGCCAGATTTATATGACGCTGATTCTTTCATATATCAGAATAGAGCTGTGAAAAAAGACTGGAGCACGGTTCACAAGATTTGCAGAGCATTGACATTTTGCACCAAGCCTCTTTCAACTGTAGGTACATGCGCTATGTCAGATAGAAACAGTCTTGTGTGAACAATATGCTAAACCCACGTTCAGAAACGCACTAAAAGCACTTTCTACAACGCACGTCACACACCTGATGGGAATGTGGTATAACACCCAAACTTGTTTGTAAAAAAACAGACTTTTTTACAGTGCGTTATGTACTTCTCAGAATCACTTCAACATCAGTGAGCACAACTAGATGTCATCCATATATAAGGTGCTCTGGATTCTAAGAAACATTGTTGCTTTTAAGTGTGCAAGATATGGTACTTTTTACTCCTTTTTAGCAATGCTGTATAAGTCCAGCTGTGCTTGGGCATCATTGTGTAGCATAATCCAATTTTGACCTATTGAACAGTCACTCAAAAGTACTTCCACATGAAAGTTCATGGACAAGTGACTGAAAATGGGCAAAACCTACTGAACTACTGCCTTCAGTTCTAATCAAAAGTGGATTTTGACTTCTGTCTGCAACATCTACACTGGACATAGTTGCAGAGGAGCCGGATGTAGATGCAGCTACAAACCTCAATCTTATCCATTTATCTTCTCTAAACAAATAGTGTTGTTGTTTTGAAGCCATTTTGGCATTTTTTTTATTTTCCATTTGTGGCCTTTAATGTGTTTGTTCTCATCGGAATTTCTCATTCTTTTATCTTGATGTAAATTCAGACTTTTAAAAAAACATTTATAATTTCTTTCATTGCGTAATTACCTCCAAAGACTTTAATTTTTTTTTCTTTTTTGTGGTGTGTTGCAACAATAGCTTCTCTAAAATTCTTGCTCTTATACCTCATTTGTGCTGTAGACACGCAAACAGAACATTTTATTTTTATTTACATCAGCACAGTTGCAAAAATCAAACTAATCGAGGACTGATGGATGTCAACACCTGGCTGCAATTTCACCTTTTAAATATTATCAACTACATTTATGTTTCTTGATGACAAGCAATAAGAACTCTGTTTTTGTTACATGATGTGTGACTTGTAATAATGAGTTTTGCAACAGTGTAATAATACCCTCTGATGAAAGACAATAAGTACTTTATGTTTGTTACTCGATAAGTAATTTGCACTTGGACTGAAAAAATGAGATTTTGGCAACTGTGTAAAAAAAATTAAGTAAACCATAATGGGGTGGGATTATATAAATTTGCATCTTCTCAATACCTTTCAAGCAATTAACTTAACTTTTTTCAACAATCATTATGTTTTTGTGGAATCAGTGTGTCGCGTGTGTGTAATGTGTGTATATGAGCAAGGACCGATCATAATGTCAAGAAGATAGCATTGTTTTATTCACTTTTTAATCAATTTATGAAATCATATCTCAAATACATTTGACATATCTATGTTTTTTCACTGTCATCCCCATTGTTGCTATTGCTGAAATTACTCCAAATGAACCAAATCCACCCTGTGGTTTGGTAAGATGGTGCTTGGTATTCTCCAAATGCTTTTGTGTTGATGACCTGCTCTGATGTTTCCTAAGCAGAGTCAAGGTTAAAAAGTTATCTGCTTCCTATGCCTCATTTCAATCAGTAAATTAGTTACTATTGTGCACAAAAATCCACAAAAACAAAATGGCAAAGGGTGAAGGGAAACTGTCCAATCATGCGAGCAATGAGGTGGTTCAGGTTTGTCACTTGACTTGCATCCTGTAGTGACCGCAAAACGTCTACAAAAGCATGCAAATCCAAACCCAGGGAAACAGTAAAGAATCTGGGGTGCTGTTTTCCTCTTAGCCCACTGGGCTCCTCTCTCTGATGTCGAGCAGTGAGCGTAGCTCTGCAATCAGACTGTGCAGAACAGAAGCCTGTTACACTGACAGGGGTATCGACCTGTCAGTCACTCCCTACAAGGGCAATTGGCATTTGAATCAGGTAGAAAAGGTGTGTTTGGAGCCAAAGTACCTCAAGTCAAACGTTCAAGCAGACAGTGTGCCTGAATAACAATATTCCATCAGAGTGAGAAGGGAATAACCAGGAAGGGGAGTAAAAGGAGCAAACACATTTTAGGAGTGAACCACTGTTGTTTTGTTAGGGCTTTAAAGAGAAAAACAAAATACGCAAGTCTTCAAGGTCCTCCTCTGACATCTGTTCTTGGGGCGTAACAACTACAGGCAGTTCTTTTCCACGCGCACGTACAAGCTCTCCACTCTACATGCCCTTCCTGAGTCATTAGCATATAAATAACTCGTGCAAACTCAAAAAGCCATGGTGCCGTCACATTCATGCTTTTTCCAGGGTTGTTAAGAGGTAAATGAGGAATATTCCAAGGTATAAACAGACCCTTGTGGTGTTAATGAATGTTTGTGTGTGGGTGTGGGTGTGTGTCATAGACTGTATAATCAATGGACAGCTTGACCTCTCCCCTCTCGTATTCTGAACAGGAAGTGCCTGCTGGTTCCAAGAAGCCGAAATCCCAAAGACTTCTATTGAGAAATAAACAGTTATTACTCAGGGATTTATTTGTCAGAAAAATAATTCTTTCTCTGCTTTTGTCTTAACATCCTCTTGCTATTTCTAATTTGTTTTCATGATATTTTTTCTGTATCACAAGTTATTCAAGGTATGAACTGACCAATCAAATGCCTCAGTAAAAGCATGTGGCGCTCGCTGGTGCCTGTCTTGAATATTTGAAATATTCGCCTGAGCCGCTTTCAGTTAAAGGGGTGTGGACTTTAAAAAATGGTCACTCCCGATTGCCAACTAACGTGTCTCAAATGTGACTCAGACTAACTTGGACCAATCATTGTCGTCTGGCTCCAAATGGCAGCGCCCCTATCACAGAATAATGGAGGCTGAATCGATTTATTTTCCTGTCTTGTCATAGGCGACTTTGTCCATTTCTATTTACAGTCTATGGTGTGTGTGTGTTAGTTCCTCCTGCCTCATTAGAACGTCTTTTGGTGTAATCGCAGTTAACGTGTGAAATAAAGTCTGATCATAAGGAAGGCAAACAATATTTCCTGAAGTTTGATTAGGGTTAGAGCTACATGGTAAATAACGTTTTGATTGTGGTTAGTCTGTGCGTGGAAAAGGATTTAGTGGAGTGTCCTAATAAAGATAGCTGCTCCAACGTGTGTGTGTGTGAATAAGAGCTATGCCAGCCCTGATGAAAAGGCTTTTAGGCTAATTACGTGAGTGTTGTGTGTTTCTAACCAGATGAATTTTTATCTTGTGCTTACAGCATGTCCCTCTTTCTCCCCTCCATTCAAATAGCCCCTATGTGCTCAAAGGAAAAATGTGCTGCCGTTGGATTTTTAAATTAGCAAGTCACTCTAATGGGATAACTTGTTCTTATGCATGTACTCCATGTGTGTCTTGGTGTTACGTCTTCCGCAGCACTGAGCTCCATGATTGAGCCAATAAAGAACATGATGTTCAGTGTGTGACCTACGTCGCTCCGTCTTGGTTCGCTGCTGATACCTTGTTTGCTGATGTTGCATTCCAGTCCACGCCTCTCTTTTTCTCTTCTACTTAAATCAAGGAGTAAGAGGAGAGTTTTGAAGAGAGCAGACTTCACGGTTCTCAGAGAGCAACTCTGATCTGTGGGCTCCCTCTATTTCAGGGAAGTGGGAACTGCAGCCATAAAGATCAATCAACATTGCAGATCCCTTTCGGCAAATAAAAGACAGGATGCAAGCAACCTCTTCATGATACCTAAATCCTGACTTATCCTCTTTATCTTGTAAAACATTTGATGTAATCTGTCTGTTTTTTACACAAGAAACAACATAACATGTTTTAATATTTCTCAAACTTCAGATTAACAAGTTTTCTCTTTTCATATTTTTTATTTAGTTCTTTTTTTTTTCACCAGTCAGTTTTTCATTAATCCACTAACCACATGTTGAAACATATTGTTCATATATTTTGCTATGTTCTGTAAACATTCCTCTCTGTCCTCTAAGTCAATTAAAATGAAAACTAAAAGCACATATGATTTTCTGGTATTTATGTCAGATATTTTTAACTCTATCAGTCGATGCAATGACTAAAAACTAATCAATAGCTTTTTTTCATCATTTTAATTTTGACATTTGTTTGTCATGCATCGCTGCAGGTGTTTTAGCGTGAGTGCAACATGATAACTTGACTGTTTCTCTGTGTTAAGGAATATTCTAATTTTCTCATTCTGGTATTTCAGTCTTTCAGTCTTTCTAGTCTTGGTGAAGCAGTTAGCACACTCCACTCACAGCAAGTAGGCCCTGGTTCAAATTCCAGGTGGGATCTGTGAGTGTGTAGTTTGCATGTTTTCATCGTGCATGCATGGGTTTTCTTGGGCATTCCGGCTTCCTCCCACAGCTCAAAAACACATTTTATAGGTTAATTAATGGTTCTGAATCGCCTCTCGGGTGTGTGATTGTATGTGTGTGTGGTTATGGCCCTGCAACAGATTAGAAACCTGCCCAGTGGTTGGGATAGGCTCCAGCAACCCTAAAAAAAAGGAATTTCGAAAACAGATGAATGGACATTTCAGCAGCAAACATGCATTCAGTCCAAAATTTACCAAAAGTTCAATTCAATTTAGTCATTGAAGAATTGTCTTCCTAAAATTCCAACCACATTAAAATTACTGAGCAGGTAATATAATATACTTTAAAAAGTAGAATTTAACATCAGTGACAGAAACAAATGCATTTCAAAGCACTTTCTAGGTATGAAAACAGACAGAGCAATCCATTGTATTTTTTCATTCACTGGCTTGAAAGTTTAGTTGGCATAGGTTTGTATTATAATTAAGGCTCTCAACCATAATGTGTTAAAGCACACAATTAATTTGAAAATATTATTCACAATATTATTATTTCATGCAAATTAATCACACGTCAGAACCAAACGTCTTCTGTTTTGCGTCGAGTGGTTCAGGCTTCCATGACGTGCGTCAATTTCTGATAAAAATACACATTTCTTCGGGCATTATCAGGCTCATAACATGATCACTTACAAAAGAATAAATATTGATTTTATAAATTGATTTTTAATACTTTATTCTTTTTTTTTTTGGTTGGACTGCTTTTTCACAAAAAGAGGACTATTTCATTGATGGTGCAACCTGTTGTCACGGTAACATGACAATGGCACTACAGTAGCAGAGGAAAGCTCACAATAGGTTCAATAAAGTATCAGTTCAGAGAGAAAGTTCACCTCTTACCAAATATTTTTCTCCAGAAGATGAACCACAAAGCTTGTTTCAAAGAATCCTGTGCAGTGATATAGAGCATTTGGGCAATGTGACTGGAACTTCTTTTATAGATACGCATGTACACTCAGCAGCCAATCAGATTTGAGTATTCACCCAGACCATTTCAGTGCAGATACACAATGTTAGTTTCTCATGGCTGTATGTCAGCATCTTTGTTTCCTTGGAGTAATACTGCAGACATAAAAGTCTTTACAGGTTCTGCTTTTCTTACTCTTGATGTGTTTTGTGCACACAAATTACATTTCTGAGATATCTTAGTTAAGACGATACAAATTAAGACATTTCAGAGAGTAATAATGAAGGAAAAATTTTCTCTCTGGCCTTTTGTTTAATTTTGTTTAAAAGCTGCATATTGTTGTATAAAATGTACCTAGTAAAACGTTGTGATTAACAATCACAATCCAAAGTGTGATTACTCTATTTATTTTTTTTAATCGATTGAAAGCACTAATTATAATGTATGATCTTTTTAATATGATGAAATCCTCTCTAAACAAAAGGATTTATACTACGTTTTATTTTACTAACCGTGACAACATATATCTTACATCTGAATATTTCTGTCAGGTATTTGATTTTCTTTATATATTAATCTTGATTACACTGAGGAAAATGGTCACCCAATGAACCTCATGTATGTAGCAAAGAATGACCAAAGAAATGCGATGACTCCCCAGACTGCCCGAAAGCATTTTCTGTCTGCTGTCTCGTCCAGCTGGCTGGTTTCTTTTGGATCAACTTACAATGACTCACAGGCGTCATCCTGGATACAACAGCTGCCGGGCAGTCAGAAGTCCTCTGGAGTACTCAGGTTCTTAAAACCCAACCGGCAGAAATGAGGCCGATTTGTTGTGCAGGGAAATGAGCTCAAAAGGGAAGTTCCTGCTTTTCTGGTAGGTGTTTATGAAGCAGAAGATCTCCTGTTGCTTTTCTAAGCGAGTGGGGTTTGTGTAGATGTGCAAACCTCAGTTTGGCTCACTTGACAAAAGAAAGAAGAAAGACTGTGAGGAAGAAGAGAGACCCAGCTGAGAAAATGCAATGCAAAGATTGTTTTTCTCTACTAGTGAGAAAATGTGCAAGGACAAGAAAAAACTTTCAGAAGAAAAAAACTTTTGTTATTTTATTGAATTGGATTAAAAAAAAAGGTTATTAATGTGTTTCTTCAGAAGGAGCTACCATAGACCACAAGTACTGTATGTATGGAGCAGATTAATAAAGTCTATCTATCTATCTATCTATCTATCTATCTATCTATCTATCTATCTATCTATCTATCTATCTATCTATCTATCTATCTATCTATCTATCTATCTATCTATCTATCTATCTATCTATCTATCTATCTATCTCTAGAGATAAAACGAGGGAGTGACACACAGACTTCATTCATAAGTAAAAGTAAGTCAATAATAACAATTTGGGGGATTTTCTTTCTCTGCTACAGTTTGTAAATGGAAGAAAAATGTTGAAAAGAAATTTTAAACAACACACTTTAACTGCTGCCAATCAAATGGTGAATAATCTACTCTGTAGGGTTCATGTGTGTGTGTGTGTGACTTCAGTGCCTCACCAGCCATGAACCTCACCACACGTTACTGATGACTGTTAGACTGAATGAAGCATCTTCCACTAGTTATAACAACTATCAAAAATCCAGGATTTCAGGGAAAGAAGGTGGGTTAGCAGTATCATCAAAATCACAGTCTAGCTTACTTTATAACACTTAAGTCAAACACATTTGTAATCTATTTGAAAACATCATATTGTCAATAAATCACCCAAAGAGCAAAACTAAAAAAACAGGGTTTTTTTCATATAGTTGTTGCCCTCCAGGACCATATCAAGAATTTTTAACTTAATTTTCTGACTTTCTATTGATCATTGTTTTAGATTCTGATAAAATAACAATGGTAGGAGATTGTGTCTAGTGACTGTCTAGGAAATGCATTTGTAGCTTTATTAGATAATGTTGGTTTAAAACAAAATGTAAACGAACCCACTCACTGTCACAAGCACATTCTGGACCTCGTCTTAAATCATGGTATAGAGATCAGTCAGCTGATAGTCCTCCCTCATAACCCTATACTCTCAGATCACTTTCTAATCACCTTTTGGCAGTAAGCCCTGCATATCCCCCTTCTTCAAATGAACATCTATGAGGTTCCTTGTTTTTTCCCCCAATAGAGTGAGGAGTTTTTCCTCACCAACAAGGAGGGTCTATGGGCACAGATGTCTGTTTAGCTTGGTCTGCTTAGTTTAGTTTAGCAACCAGTTGTTGCTAAACCATTGTTTATATTTTATGATTGACTTGATGTTCTTTTGTATATATACCGGTGTGAAGCCCACTGAGATGGCTATGGTTGTGATATTGGGCTACAGAAATAAAATTGAATGGAAATTGAATTGATTGTGACCACAGAGTGTGGTAGAATGTTCTAATAATGTTTCATTTGTATTATTTTAATGTAGAAAAACAACAGTGGGCTGAACTTTATGACACTAAACTGTGAACGGATTTTGCATTAATTCTTGTTTACTTGTTTGTTTGAACACTTAGTTAATCTACACCTGAGTATCTTGCAAGAAATCTGAAAAACTTCACCTGGACTGTTTGGCAGGTTTTTATCTCTGAGTTACATTGGCTGGATTTTTGGCTAAAGATGTTCTGGATTGATTTTAGGTCCGTCAACTGAATAAAATCTGATCAATCAAAATTAATCAATATTGACTATGAATCAGATCAGCAATGACAAATTATGATATGAATTGAATCAATATTAAAACGAAATGCTTTACCCCAAAATGTATATATTTACCAAGTTGTTTTTATACATGTTTTTACTTGGGTGACGTATAAAGTTGAGCATTTCATTACAATACATTTTCACAGCCTGTTCACTTTTAAAATGAATTTTTTTAGTCTCGTTAAAGCTGCTGCTTATGTATGTAACAGA
This sequence comes from Oryzias celebensis, assembly GCA_014656515.1. NCBI lineage: Eukaryota > Metazoa > Chordata > Actinopteri > Beloniformes > Adrianichthyidae > Oryzias > Oryzias celebensis. Next base: position 23,429,299 of record BNCR01000001.1, on the reverse strand, counting down.
TTGACTTTTTCTCGTTCTTGAATTTTGGCTCTAAAATATAAGTAGTGGTGAGGTTAAGGTTAGGGTTTTGAGGGTATGAAAAATAAACACAGTTAATTTTGGTCTTCTGTATTTCTGCTCAAATGTGTTTATGTGAGTGCAGTCAGCTAGATCAGGCTCCCTGATCCTGCCAGCAGCTGTGTTATTTGTTGTGCGGGTCATTGATCCATTTTCTTTACCCCGTATTTCATGCTCAGGGTCTCGGGAGTGCTCAAGCATTTCCCAGTTATCATTGTGCAGGAGAGACCTGATGGCCTGCCCAGAGAATTCTCTGGACAGGCCATCAGTCCATCTCAGAGCCACACTAAACAAACTCACAGCTGATGACTGCCAAACTCACAGGGACAAATTAAAGTGGAGGTCAGAAGTCAGTTAAAAAGTCACCAATAAACTGAGCATTTCCACTCTTGGAGGGCAACAAGGAGCCGGTAAGACAACATAAAGTCAGCCTCAAGCCCTCTTGATTGTGCTTTGAATTACCTCCGTGTATGAAAGGAGCTGTACAAATAAAAGGAAATCAGCTCTGGCTTGATCTGAACTGACAACGCTGACAGCTGAATCACTGTGCAGCACAATGTCAGAAATCAATGTTGCTGTAGATTAGCACTGATGACAGTGATTGAAATGTTCTGAGGTTGTTAATGCTGAATAGACTGCAGCAAAGCATTTCTCTAAGATTTTAACCACTCAAAGCATTTTAAACTTCTGCCAAATATATCCAGCCTTTCTTAGAGCTAGCTTCTGATGTGCTCCATTCAGTGTATTCTTTACAAGAGGAATTCTGTTGCTTTCATTGTCCCTGCAATTAAGGAAGTACACGTTAGAAACGTTAGAATATTCACAAAACCTTTAACTCACAGCATTGTTAGTAACATGTAAAAAAATAGTCTGATATGCTACACATTAGTATAGCTACCTTAGTATATTTAAACTCACACCCAACCTTGCTAGCAGCATGTGAAAAAATAGACGGATACCGCTAAAACAAATGATACTGACCACGCTAACTACAAACATTGTTAGTAACACTTAAAAAAAAACACACAGTGTGACTCCACTTCACGTTAGCCGCGTTAGCTCATTTACAATAATACCCAACCTTGCTTGCTGTAGAAATTATTCATATATAACGCGCTCTGGATTATATGGAGCCGTGTTGTTTTTGGAGAAAATTAAGGCTTTCAATTGCGTCTTATAGTACATAAATGCTGTACCTTTACTCTTAATTACAACTTCTGATGCTAAAATATTCACAGCAAACCATGGACGAGTAAGAGTTACATAGAGCTGCACATGAAGTTGGAAAAACTTTACTAGTGTTATGTAACAAAACCATTTCTGTGAAGAAATTGACATTTTTTACTATTTTTGCACATCAGTTAAATCAATGTATTCATTTTCTGAACCCACTGACTCCCTTTTGGGGTCACAGGCTTGCTGGAGTCAATCCTAAATGCTGTTTGGCAAAGGCAGGGCACACCCTGGACAGGATGCCAATCTGGCGCAGGGCCATCAAAATTACACAGATACTTATATTCACATCATAGGACAATTAAGAAATCTCAATTAACCTATGAAGCATGTCTTTAGACTGTGGAGGAAGCCAGACGCCCATGCATAGGGAGAACATGCAAACTCCACGCAGAAAAGCCCCAGCCAGGATTCAAACCAGGGCTTTCTGCCTGTGAGCCAAGAGGTCTAACTAATACATCCCTGAGCAGCCCACCAGAAAACACAACAATGTAAAATCTGTTGGTAATATAAAGAAAGTGTTACCATATTGGGTCTTTATGCAAGGGATTTCATCCCTTTAGCCATGGACTGAGTACGGCTGAACTTTTACATAACAAGAAGTCTGGCTTCTTTTAATATGAACCACTGTAATATCCTTGTCATGAACTTTTCTCAACTTACTCGATTTTCCATTGTTAGAATTGTATGTGTGTGTGCCTGGGAAGGAAACCAAGGGACTGATCCAGAACTTCCCTTTGATTCAGTCTCCCTCTCTAAACATGCACATAATTGTTGGACTACAATGATGTGTCTCCACAGGAAAGTCAAACTGGCTCCTAAAAAGGTTCAAATTGGTACAAACTGTTGAAATGAATACACTAGTTGTGAGAGCCAGCTTGGAGTTCTCAAACATGCATTTTTGGAGCTTAAATGTCATCTGAATCTATATCCAATTTTGTCAAGAGAAAAATGTAAAATCTCACTGATATTTTTTTTCTCATTTCCCCACTAACAAGCATAAAAGCAATGGAAGTTACTTGCATCATTTGAATTTTCACTTTTCATTTACAGAAAAGCCTGCAGTCAGATAATCGCTGAAGCAACACCACATTTGGTGGGTTGTGTGAGCTACTATGCAGTGGTTTTTACAAAAATAAAGCAGTTTTTGCACAAATAGATGGAAACAAATAGATGACTTAAACTGGTTCTACACTCTGCAAAACCTGCTAAAGATGCAGACATAAAGTTGTTAAGACAAGATTAATATCAAGACTGCTTTCTTCATTTAATGCACAGGTATCCATCAGAGATTACTGAAAGTACCACAACAGTACTGCTATGTATCACGTTTAACACATAATAAAAATGAACTCACATTAAAAGAGAGAATCACACAGCAGAAGGAGATCTAAAAGCAAATGCATGCTGTTTTTGCTTTAACTTAAAAAGAGTTTTTAATGTGAATTGAAAAAAAAACGCATATTTGGTGCAATCTAATTCTAGTTGTTCCTCTCATTTCAGTGAGATAAGCTACCACCCCCACTGAGACCAAATAAATGGTTAAATTAACACATAAGATCAAGCCTATTAAAGCTACTGTATGCTCTATACTGAAAATGTGAACTTTACAGTTACACAGACAGCAAAGGGCAATTGAACCAAGATATTTTAGACTGTGAACTGGCATGCACAAACATTTCAGATGAAATTATTCCAGCTTTGCAAACACTGACAGCATATTTAAGAAATTATGGAGCACGTATTAAAGCAATTGTTTGATGTAGAAATGTTTTTTTTGTCAAAAGCTACATTCACACAACCTCCAGCAAATCTCGTGAACCACTACCAATGAAAATCTATGTAAAGACACGTTTTAGTGCTTCCATGTTCAAAATTCTTGTGTTCATGTGTAGCAAAAGTTTCCAGAACCATTTATGGGCATTAAAGAATGCGCATTTAGCACCTGCTTGCGTAACCCGCTCAGTCTTAGTGCTGGCTGGTTCAGGGCGGTTCTCTGCGTCGTATTCGTTTTTGAATGACAGGACAGCTAGCTTGTGTGTTTATTTTCTCTTTAAAAAAAAATGATGTCAGACATGGAAGGCTCCCACCTGCATTACACACACAAAAAGTAAATAGTCTCTAACATACACAGATTAACTAACTTAAAATACATTCAAGTAACAAGAAACACTTAAATCACATACAACAAAATCATATCTCACAACTAGACTTTGGTTACAAATGAAAATAAATATTACAGAGCGGTGCAAAATTCAAACTACCTTGGGCATGTCTGTGTCTCAACTAATAAAGTTTTGTTGCTGCATAATTAATAGAGACACAAACCAATAGGGGGCGCTCAAGAGCCCATAAAAACAATAATAAAATAATACATAAATAATAAATGGCAAGTGGATTCACATTTGTTCTGTTGATGTTATGAGGCGAAAACTTTTTTCTGTGGTTTTATTTGCATGCTTTTTGTGTTTGTTTCACCTCTGAGAATCCCAGATTGGACACACCTGGTGTCCAATCAGTAAGGTGACAGCCTGCCCATAAAGCTGGCACCGGGAGTGTGAGAGGAGAGCTGGAACTGATTGCAAGAGACAGCAGTCAAAGGTGTGCAGTGGCCGGTGGGGTTGGAGCAGAAAGAGTCCTCTCCAGGACAAGGGGCTGTGACCTGACGGACACTCAGAGGCAGGATGAGGAGCCCTGCCAGTGTGTGGACACTGGGAGGAGCAGCCCGCTACACTTGTGAGGACTGGATAAAAGGCGTGGCTGGAAGGGAGAGATTGGATTTTTGCCCACCTGCAGGATCTGATTTCCCAGCATTTTTATGGACACTCTTGCTTTTTTCTTGAATATTTTTATGGGGCTCCCCTCAGACTGTTTAACTGTTTTTATTACCTTTTTTTAAAATTGGGATTTTAATTGTTTTGATTTTTAACACTGTTTGCTGTGTCTTGCTGTGGGTTTGTTTTATTAAATCAAGATTAAGAAACCGATCCTTTTTCTTTAGTTCATTGTGTGGTGCTCTTCCCCTGGCCCTGAATTTCTTTTAGGGACAATCTAGAGGGACCCCTCCCGTTTGGCAAGGGTGGGGCCCGACATCAATTTTTGGCGTTGTTGGCAGGATCCAGGTTTAAAGAGTGCCCACAATTAACTACAGAATAGATCATGATGATGCCGGTGTACCCTGGGACCCCTTGGCTCCCAAAATTTAAAGGAGTTTCACCTCATAACATTACACTTGAATGTCCCTTGTGTACGTAGCTAGAGATACATCTAGCAACCGCAGTTGCCGTCTGCTTCAACACCTAACAATCTTTGTGTTTACTCACTGTAAAGTGTTGGTCTTTATCTGAAATAAAGCTTTGCGAAAATGTAAAAACCTCTGAAGTCATTCGTATTTTCACCTGTAATCTTACAATTCAAGCACCCCTGACTTTCAGTAGATGTGTTCTAGTGTCATTTCAGCAACACCCTCAAAGTCATATCCAAAAATGTAACGTACTGTTATGTTAAAATGTGTATCTTGAAAATAAAAGTCACGATAGATCTCCATGGCTTTATTTATGCTCAATTCCTGTCCGCCAGTCTCCCTGTCTTCCATGTTTCACTCGTTACTTCTTCCAGCAAACCTGATTCAGCTCATAAACTACTTACATGCAAAAGCCTAATGGCACATTTATTTGAATGAGGTGTGATGGAGCAGTAAAAGGGAAGCCATAGGATTTGAGTTAGAACATACTGTGTTTGATTAATAGATGATGAGGGTAATACATTTTACAGTACAAGCCTGTGCATTTATCCGTCCCTCCGAGAACAACCTCCGCTCTAGTGGACCCCACCTCAAACCTTGCATCCTGCCTTTCTTGCAGAATAAAGATCGCAATAGCAATTACGCTGATGTTGCGACATGTAAGGCCCAACACTTCATGCTTTTTATCTTTTTTTAATTCAACTATTGAATCATATTACTGTATACTAATGGGGGCAACTGTCTACAGCAGTGTTGCTGTTTTACCATTTGCATACGCATGGTTTATGTGGCTAAATGTTAAAAGCATTGACTTGTTTTCAAAATGTAAAAAAAAATTATATAATGAGTGATGTATGATTTTTGTCAATAATTAAACTACCTGTGACTGATGAGAAAAAGAAGCAAGCACAAACTTCAAACAGAAAATGGGTATTTTGGTTTATTTGAAGATTAATGACACTGAAAAAAGAGCAGATATAAGGATAAGACATTTTCTTTTGTTGCCTTTTATTATTGTGGTCAAAATAACCCCAAAACCAGAAATAATCATTAAGAAAAGTTTCATCAACACTGGCAGATAAAACTGTTAGTACTTCTCATTTGTGTGTGTGGGGGGGCTAAAATAACCTGAAATTAATAAAGGGTTAAAATAAAAAAATAATTGTATGAAAATGGACAAACAAAGAGCAGATAATTCTTTTGAAATGTAGATCAATATATCCATTTGAAAGAAAAAAAGTGCATGAAAGGGACAGCATTCAAATGAAAAAAGGAAGCATGCCAAAAAAGATTATCGTAAAAGGCTTGGCTGAGAGTGAAACATCCAAATGTCCATAAGTGTCTTTCAAAAAGTCTGCATCTAAATGAAAATAAACAAGAATAGAATACGATGAAATATGCAGTCCAGAGAAGACACTTCAAACCTGAGACAACTGACAGATTTTGCTTAAAAGGAGTTAAAAAAAATACCTTTAGCCAGGCCAGGAAGTCTGGGAAGTTTCTGTGATCAAAGCCATTTCTGAATAAAATAACAATTTATTTTATTATCCTGTTCAAATTATTTAAATTTAGCCTAAAAGTTTAGAGTGAGCATTTAGTTGCAAATAACATGTAACATTTCCTATGAACCTAGAATTAGTTTGAAAAACATTGTTTTTCTAGACAGACTTTTTTTTGTTTATTTTTTTTTCTGGTTTTCAAAAATGAAATTCACTGTAATTTTTGTAACACACAAACAAGCAAATTTACCTGTAGGTGTATTTCTGATCTATATGAAGAGATGAAAATTATTGCAATAAAATTTTAATAACCGTTCATTTGCTTTTAATTGTATTACAGTGGTTTACCCTCACACATTTTACCACACAAAATCTATCCCTATTTGTAAAATATTTGGACACCCCTGGTTAAGTGGGATATAGTGGCTCTTGCTGGGCTTTGGTCCTTAGGAAATTGGACCAAATGACCCAATGAGGGAAAAGTTGAAGATCCCTGGCTTAAAGAACCACAAAATGCATTCTATCGTTGTTTTTTTAGTTAGTCAGTTAATTACAATACTTTAGGATGAGCTTAATATACCCTCAGTTTTATTATTCTACTGATATTTAAACCCGTATTTTAATTTTCTTGGTCAATTTTCCAAATTTGCTTTGATGCCTGATTCATTGAAACAACTTCTTTGCTGGAAGGTGCAGTGCAGTGTCACGTCTCTGTGCGCTCACGAGCGCCCCCCGATGGTGAGCGCCGGTGACGCCGCGCTCCCGTGTGAACGTCCCACTGCCTCCCGCAGGGGGCTGCTCTCAAGTTCACAAACCGCATCACACAGTTCGGTAGACCGTCCCAGTGTGAGACTATCTGACTGCCGTGCGTTGTGGAGACGGACGGAATTTCCCGATTAGCCCGAACTTTTCTTTAACTCCTTCTGCCCGCATAAACTCTTTACTGAGCTGCTTCAGTTTTTTTTTTCCTCTGATGGCGCGGGCTGGACAAGATGGACACGGTTTGTCTGCCGGTGGGAAACTTGATAACGGCTTCATCCACTAAATGTAGCCTGTATTGATTGATCCGCTGGAGACGTGACGTCTGCCAAAAAGTGGCCCGTTTCCATCGCTCAGTCCTACCATGAACATTTTGCTCGTGGAGTTTCGGTAAAACACCACCACCCTGAACGACTCGCCATGTCTGGAGTGGTCCGCACTCTGAGCCGCTGCCTGCTCCCGGCCGAGGCCAGCCGGGACCCGGGCGGCAGCAAGGAGGGGAGCCGGGAGAGGGACGCCGCGAAGGAGCGGGAGGCTAAGCGGAGGAGCCGCGAGATAGACGCCATGCTGGCCCGGGAGAGGAGAGCCGTGCGGCGGCTGGTCAAAATCCTGCTGCTCGGCGCCGGAGAGAGCGGAAAGTCCACATTCCTCAAACAAATGCGCATCATTAACGGGCAAGAGTTTGATCAGAAAGCGCTGCTTGACTTCCGGGACACCATCTACGAGAACATACTGAAGGTATGGATAAGTTTTAGGCTTGGGGAGGGAATGGCTGCAGTATGCATCGAAGGGGAACATATCTATTGTTTGAAGCTGAAAGATTTGTCATTAGTGGGAAAAAGTTTGAAGAAACACTCATACAAGTGAGAAGATTTAATCTCAGCAGCTTCTGTTTCACTTTTATAGACCCACTGCGATGAAACTTGTGTTTTTGATGTTTTTAACATGTTCTTGTAGCATTTTTCTCATGATTGAGTATATTTAAAAGAATGTAAGCTTAAAATTGCATTTCTTCTTATTCGTTTATTTACGTTGTCATGAATGATGAACAGACGGAAAAATGCAGTTGAAAAGAGCCTGCAGTTGTGATGTAGAAGTTACAGTGCTCCCCGCTCTGCTCCATTCTGATGTGTCCACTTGATCCATTAACACCTTCATCTGAGCAGATATTTGGCTCAAAACTGTAAGTTTCCATAGCTCCAATATTTCTCCCAATTTTTGTTGCACCGCAAATGTTCGGTTGGAGTTGTGAGGGGTTGTAAGCTAGTGGGAAAGCGTATAAACAAAGGGATGATGGGAAATGAAGGAAGGGAAGGCTCACACCGGGGCAACAGGCAACGCCACAAATCAGAGGCCAGTTTGCGCTCTGCAGAAACTGTCCTAGAAAACAACACAGGTTTTCTAATCTAAGCTAAAAATGGTTCGATCATAATTAAAAGTCCACTGGGAACACTTTTGCAACGGATCAAGTGATTATTTGACCGCGACTTTAAAGAAAACAAGCCAAAGTTCAGCTTCTCCTGCTCAGCTATGCTCCTTTTCTTTATCAGCCATGACAACAAACTGAATGAAGTCCATTCCAGGTCATAAAGCCCAGTGTGAACTTTGCCCCAGAAGACTGAAACGTCGCCATTTTTCTCCTCCTCCAAGTAACTGAATCCACTTGTTTTTATGAGATCAACTTGCAAAAATCTAGTTGCAGCTCAGTTTTATCCCAAACTTGAAGCTTCTCACACATGTTGACACAGTGCATATTTTTATTCTGAAGTGTGTGTGTGGTGTCCCTTTGTTCGCTGTCATGGCTGGGCCTCCTTCACCAGCTAAACAATACCAGACTATTCCAGAGGGATGAGCACATCCGCCCTGAGTGCCACACAGCCCAGACATGGGTGATAAGAGCCGGCCTGCACTCCCCAACAGACAAGACAGTATTCACCACCCACCACCACCCTAAAACTCCATCCAGTCTCTTGACAGATCGTGATCACTTCTCCTCCACTTTGCCTCATCCAGCCTAAAACCATGACACAGCAAAATGTTCAAGAGGAAAGAACCAAAAAAACTGAAGCATTTCACTTCTCCTTTGTTATTTTGAATTTCTATTTTTAGCAGACAGCAGAAAAGACAAACTGGTGTAGTTTTTAAAAGAAAAAGCGTGAAATGCATCTCTTTGGGAATGTAAAGAACTTCATCCTCCATATCTGTTTATTTTTTATCAGATGAAGGCATTTTATCTCTTTTAAAATCTTTGTTGGACATGAAAAAGACACACACTGTACCTCATACAGGAACAAGATCTCATATGGACATACGGGTGGCGTAGCGTCTTTTTCAAAACACTAAAGTGCCAACTGTTCGAAAAGGGACCACGGAGGAGAAATTAATAACTGTGGTTTGTGCCCAGCCAGAATTATGACACCAAGTCTTTCATAAATCGGAATAGAGCTGTGAAAGAATAAAGCCTTGAGCAGGACTTTCACCGCTTCAACATTGAACCTGTATGTGTCTTAGGTTTACATTTGGGATTTATTCTTACAATATTCATTTCTGTCCAATTTTTCAGCTCATTTTTGATGCGGCCCCGCTCGCACTCAGACAGCATTTGTTTCCAGCATTTTCCCGCACGCAGATATTTCTTTGAACCCTTTCGACGCTTTTACATTTTCTCTGGAAAATCCTTCTTGCTTACATCCACAAAGCGGTGATCCAAACAGTTTCCATCAGCTAGCGTGTCAGACGGTTCAGTTTTATCAAAGCTCTTGCCATCTCTGATGTTCTTTTGACTTGGCGTTTTGGAAGATCTGACAGCTGCAAGAATTGATGTTTGCTTATCATTAAAGCCACTTGCAGCAGACGCTTCAGGTCAGCACAGGTCAGTTTAGAACAGTCAGAAGTTGCCTTGTTTTGTTCTCTGCTGGCAGGTGATTTGGCAGGAGAGCAACAGATGAATATTTGTGTCATATTATCATTTGCCAGCACAGAGGAAACTTGAACCATGAATTAAGTTTAAACTTCTCTTTTTAGTTCACACATTGTGCCCAACTCTCTCTTTAAAATACAACACTGGGGTCTCTATTCTTCAAATTAAGGGTGGCAAAAAGGGGAGACGAAAGCCCAAAATACACCTTACTGAGAGCATCTGAAAATCTCTGGAGAAGTTTCTGTCCACTTTGACGCCTGATGTTTCCCAGTGACTCTCAGACCAATTTAATTTTCTTTATTTTTGGAAAGGCCAGGGTTCTTGTGGTGTCAGTCAGTCAGGGTAAAACTGAAAAGTTGCAAAGAGTACCAGTATGAATAGGTGGGTCATATGATCAGTTACATTTAATTAAAACATTTTAGAAAATATCACAAGTCTTAATTAAGTACTGCACCTCTTCTTTAGTTTAGATTTTTTTTCCAAGCCAGATGCTGCCCATTGATCCATACCATCCTTTTTTGGATTGACTCTGTATTTCTTCCTAATGGGAAAAGCCTCTGGATTCATCCCATAGAAGAGTCATCATCCACTCCACTGTCATTTCTCTCGGGTGTTTGCCATGATGCTGTTCCCATTGTGCCTCATGGAGCTTCTCATTGTTTCATATTATGGTCTGATCAATGAATTAATGTTAACAGCCACGGTGCAGAGGTAGAGCGGTCGACCTCTGATCAGAAGATCGTGGCTTTGGTTCCTGCTCTCCACCCATGTGTCAAAGTGTTTGCTCCTGGTGGTAATAGGTTGGCGCCAGTTGTTTTGCAGTGGAGGCGCCATCAGTATGTAAATAGGACTGTAAAGCTTTTTGGCCTTTATTAGAGTTGATAGTAAAGCGCTGTATGAATATAAGCCGTTTACCACTTAGCTGGATCATCATTACGTCAAACCATTGATGTAGTCCAATGGATTTTTCCATATCTGGTCATTTACATGCCAATTGTGCCATCGTCCATAATTCCAAGTAAATTGAAACTCATTTATGTTGGGCAACAAGTGCTTTAAATTGAGTCAATCCTTTGTCCCATCATTGGCACTGATAAGTATGTAACAGAGGTTTCCAATTCAATTCAGTTCAATTTTATTTATATAGCCCAATATCACAGCCATAGCCGTCTCATTGGACTGATTATCAATATATTGCAAGAAGCAAAAATAATTATTGAACATGTAAAAGTAAACAATAGCTGGTTATAAAACAGACTAAGGTGAACAAACATCTCTGCCCTTACACCCTCCTTCGCGGTGAGGAAAAACTCATAAAAAGAAACCTCAGGGTTGCCCACATGAAGGAGAGATCCTCAACCCTGGACGGACAGGTGATGTGCTAGAACTATTAAAGAAAAGTGAGCTTAATTAATTCTATAACTACATGGTTGAATAACAAGTATATGTCTAATAAACAGACACGTCTAGAAAAACAGCTACAAGGTAAGATAAGAAGTATTAAATAAACAAAGACATGTTTGAATAGTCTATCAGATGGGCTTCATCCAGTAGGAGTTGTGGAAACTGTTGGGGTTGCTGGAAGAGCCCAGGCGGGGACACGGCCAAAGACAGGAGTGGGAAGAGCCAAAGGTGAGGTCACAGCCAAGGACAGGAGCACAGGTGAGGAGAGGTCACGGCCAAAGACAGGTGTGGGAAGAGCCAAAGGTGAGGTCACAGCCAAGGACAGGAGCACAGGTGAGGAGAGGTCACGGCCAAAGACAGGTGTGGGAAGAGCCAAAGGCGAGGTCACAGCCAAGGACAGGAGCACAGGTGAGGCGAGGTCACAGCCAAGGACAGGAGCACAGGTGAGGAGAGGTCACGGCCAAAGACAGGTGTGGGAAGAGCCAAAGGCGAGGTCACAGCCAAGGACAGGAGCACAGGTGAGGCGAGGTCACGGCCAAAGACATGAGCAGGAAGAGCAAAAGGCGAGGTCACAGCCAAATACATGAGCGGGAAGAGCAAAAGGCGAGGTCACAGCCAAATACATGAGCGGGAAGAGCAAAAGGCGAGGTCACAGCCAAAGACAGGAGTGGAAGGGGCCAAAGGCAAAGTCACAGCTAAGGACAGGAGCACAGACGATCCACCTGGAATCAGAAATCTCTCCCACTCCACCGTAGGGGGGTGGGAAAGAGGGACAACATGTGACTCGCACTGCACCACACAGAGGCATGATAAACCAAATAAAATAAAGCATTGGCAGATGGCAAGTGATGTAATGAAGATTGCAGGTGGAGAGGACGGTGGGAGAAGAATGCAGACCCGGGTTAAGGTAGGGTTTATTGTGAGATAGGTAGGAGGTTAGTAGAAAAGGGAAGAGAGAGATGAAGGAGACGGGTTTGTGGACTTGAGTATGTTGTGTAATGCAGATGGGACTTGGGGGGTCCCTTGGAGTCTGAGTGAGTGTAGTGAGATCCAGTGATCCCTTAAAATAAAGGTGTTATGTAATGTTGTGCAGTTGGGATTTGGTGGTCCCTTGAAATTAAAGTGAGTGCCATGGGACATAGAGTCCCTTAACGTGTATGTGGTGTGTGAGGGAAGTGTCGAAAATAAGAGGAATTCTTGAGGTGGAGGGATTTGCGTAGGGTTGGGGGGGTGCTTGCTGAGCAGGAGCGAGCAGAGCCAGCGCGGCAAACCCCATCACAGCAGGTGAGGCAGAGGAGCAGTAAGTTAAATAATCTCTAATTGCTAGCTAGCCTGGCAATAATCCTGTCCAAAGAGGAATGTTTTAAGTCTAACTTTGAATGTAGAAACTGTGTCGGCCTCTCTTTTGCAAGCTGGGAGCTTATTCCATAAAACAGGAGCTTGGTGGCTAAAGGCTCTACCTCCAGCTGTGCTTTTAAAGATTCTAGGAACCACAAGCAGTCCTGCATTTTGTGAGCGAAGTGTTCTGTTTGGTTGGTAAGGCACTATGAGATCTTTAATATAAGATGGGGCCATCCCATTCAAGGCCTTATAGGTTAGCAGGAGGATTTTGAACTTGATTCTAGATTGAACTGGTAGCCAGTGAAGTGAAGCTAATACAGGAGTAATGTGTTCTCTTCTGCTGGTTCCTGCTAACAATCTAGCTGCTGCATTTTGAACAAGCTGAAGACTTTTTAAAGAACTTTTAGGACACGCTGCTAGAAAAGAGTTACAGTAATCCAGCCTAGACGTAACAAATGCTTGGATGAGTTTTTTAGCACCGCTTCTAGATAGTATGTTTCTGATCCTAGAAATATTGCGTAGGGGAAAAATGCAGTTTTACAAGCCTGTGAGCCTTAAATGATAAATCCTGGTCAAATAAAGGTTTCTAACTGTGGGATTGGAGGCTATATTTACACCATCCAGGGAGACCATCTGAACAGGTAGGGTATCTCTGAGGTATTTTGGGCCTAGTATAATGACCTCAGTTTTTTCTGGGTTTAGGAGGAGGTAATTAACTGCCATCCAAATCTTGATGTCACTTATGCAGGCATTAAGTTTTGAAAAGAGAGTCTAGAAATGTAGCTTGTTTGGTCCCTCTGTGAGTCATAACCACATGCCATTCCTAAATCAACTGTCTTAATTATCTGTTGTTCTTGTTGTTCCTCCATGCTCTCAAAATCCATCAGTAATGTGGCATATGATCGACTGATGTAGGATGCAGTCAAAGGAATCAAAAAAGAGAAATTAAAAAAAGAGAAAAAAAAGCAGGTGAGGTTTGGCGGGATGGCCTTAAACTATTAGGCGTTGACCATCTCACTCTTTCATAGTTACATAGTGACGGTTAAAGAGCATATAGCAGAGGTGAAACAGGAAGAGAACACACAAGTGTCTGGACTTTGGTTTGAGAAGATAAAGAGATTAAAGGCAGAGTGGAGGTCGCTTATAGAAATAGATCAAGTTAGTGGTTTTAAATCCTGATAATCCTTGACAACCACAAATCCATCTTTACTCACATTAAAGTGAAACAAATTAACAACAACTTTGGGTTTCCATTACTGCTTGCAGGACTTCGTTCCAATGAGCTGTGCTTCTTTAGAATGGGGCTGGACAGCTAAAACAGTAATGGTTATGTCACCTTTCTAATTTAGGTTCTTCATATCTTATCTTAAACCTTAAGTAGTCGTCAATGCCTTCTTCCTGTGCTTGCAGGGATATTTACTTCAAATGGTGCCTTCTTTTCATATAACATGTTTGGACCATTGTCCTTAGCTACTTTTAGAAGTGCAAGTGTTGTTTTTTTTTCTAAATTACCCTGACCAGGTTGTACCCCACTTTTGTTCTAATGAAAATTCTTGCGAGTTTAAGCACACCCATGATCTTGAAGAGGACAAAGTTGGCAGGAATATAAAGAGATGCATAGGTTCATGGATAAATGCACATGAATGATGTCATTCTTAGATATTTAGCTGTCTGTGCTCTAGGCCTACACAATAAGTTGTAACTTTATCATTACTGCAATATTAGCCTGCGCGATACACGTACAGGAAAAGACAGCGTAAACTACGATAAATGGTTGCCTTAGGTGTTTACAAACATGCTCAAACAATCTCAAGGCAGCTTAAAGTATTCATCAAATAAAACTGAGCCCTTGATGGCTTATAGTCAAAAACTAAAGCTAACCCACAAGAATCTGTTGGTTCTTTAAGCTCTTGTGGGAAAGCAGTAGTGTGTAGGATTGTGCAACATGCTGTCCGTTCTTACAACCACCAAGGGCTGATACAGACTAACGCATACCACAGTCTGGATGTGATTCAAGCTTGCTCAGAGGGACTGCCAGTAATTTCACCGCCAGCACCATACTGGTGTTGAGTTGTAACGTGAGGTGTTCTTCTGTTGTTGAGCCTGTCGTCCGTCTCGCTTGTTTTTAAAGCATTCCAACATAAATCCCCATCAAAACAATGTCTGCATCATAGTATTAGCCTTCAGGGGAGCACATCTGAGTCATCAGGGTCATCGATGTCAGACTGCACGTAGATGAGCAAACAAACATGCATCACTGTTGCATAAGTGCAAAAACACAAGTGTTTAGCTCAAGCACTACCCTTTGCTGCACAACCACCTCTCTCAGTGGGAAACTTATCTTTAAAACATCTTGTGTTTGAAGTTTTGGGAGGACTTCCTAATCTGTATTTGAAGGAAACCAGGAGATCGATCCAGTTATGTTTTTGGGCTTCTACTGGTGCTGCTAAATGTTCCATATTAGTTTGGAAATGGTCCATAAAAAAGTTTAGCAAAGAGATTAACATGTCATGAGTCACTAGGAGAGACGCGCCAAACATGCAAAGACACACCACATATTTTTTAGAGATCACAAGGTCTAAGAGCATTCAGTTCTGTGAGGGAGGCTGTGGATCTCCACATACACAGGGTTTGATAACAAAGTGGTCTTTTTGAAATGAAAGATTTCAGCTGCTCCAGGAGAACTCCAGTGCATGTTTAGAGAGCCGTTCATGTTGAACATGGGAAGAAAGTTTTGTTACATATTTAAAAGGAAACCTAGATTCAGCTAAAACCACATTAGTCACTGCCTCATCAGTCTTTAAAAATAACAGAAAAAGTCATAAAACAAACACTTCCTCACTTTGACATCTGAGCAGCTTTGTTTTCTCTTGAAAAAGCATTTTGGTAGGACATACTTTATAAGTTTATCTCATAAACAGCAGAAGTATAAAAAGATAGCTTGATTCCAACTCATAAACCACCCCCTCAATACCTCCTTGTGAATTTGTTTGTAATGTGTCTGTGTGTTTTTGCATTTTTTCCCTCACTGCCGCTAACATGTAACCAGAAACAATGCGACTATTCTTAATTGTGGTGCCTTTGTGTCTCTGCAGGGCATGCGTGTGCTGGTGGACGCTCGAGACAAGCTGGGCATCACCTGGCAGAGCTGTGAGAATGAGAAGCAGGGCATGCTGGTGATGTCGTGGGAGGGGCGTGTGGGGGCCTCGGGCGTGGAGCCCAGTGAGTTCCAGCTGTACGTGATGGCGCTGAGCTCGCTGTGGGCCGACGCCGGAATACAGGAAGCCTATGCACGACGCTCAGAGTTCCAGCTGGTAAGTAAAGCAAAGAAAGAGGTCTTTTGGTTTTACAAAGCTCTTAATCACCACCAGCTGCTATTCAGGTCTTATTCTTTAGTTGATGTTAAATACGAGCTCATGTGTTTTAAAGAATTCTTTTTATAATGGTGTAGAAAATAAGTGTTTTGTCAGTAGCAAAAGTTCACCTCTGTACTTTATAATTTAACCCTGGGCGTCAATGACAGAGGTCAAGTGTTTCTTGTAGGTCTTCACCAGGTCTGCACTGTAGTTTCTATTTTTTGTCCATTCTTCAGTGGGGATCGAAAGTTTGGGCATCCCAGGTAAAATGTTAAATTATTGTTCATAAAAAAGTCAAGAAAAGATTGAAAAATCTCCTAAAGGCAGCAGTTTACAGATGTTACATCCTTTAAATATGTCAAAAAAATGAGGCTTTATTTCCATCATTTACTCGGTTACCCTGGTCTTTGCAAACAATGATTGTGAATTATCCATGACACTGTCAGGTCTCAGCTTTTCCAAAGGGGGTGGTGCATCCTGTAAATTCTGCAGGGTGTCCAAACTTTTGCACACACCATTATTTGGTTTTCTGTTATTTTGAAATGGTAAATGATGAAAATAAAGCCTCCTTTCATTTTTGTCATATTTACAGAATGTCTCATCTGTAAACTGATGCCTTTAGGAGATTTTTCAATCTTTCCTTGGGTTCTTTATGCAGAATAAGATAACATTTTACCTGGGGTCCCCAAACTTTTGATTCCCACTGTCTGTAGATCTCCTCAAGAGCTGTGACGTTTTGCGATTGTCGACTTGGCAACACAGACTTTCAGTTCCCTCCACTTTATTATATTAAGGTCAGAGTATTTGTACCCCACCAGGTGAGATCTTGCATAGACCTGCAGGTGGAGGGAAATTGTAAGTGATCTAGTATTTTTTCCATTTTCTAATAATTTCTCCAACAGTCGATCTCACCAAGGTGCTACCTAAATGTAGATTGGTTCATTTCAGTCTTGTTCTGGTGAACAGTCTTGTCCCTGGCGTCCTTCGACAGCTCTCTGGTCTTTGTGAAGTGTTTACAGGCTGATGCCTGATTTACACTGGTCCATTGGTCTGTACTTCCCTTATGTTTCATGGGGAGTCTGTCTCACAACCATCAGTTAGTTTACATTATCTAAGTTGTCTCTCCGGTCTGTCCCCCCGCTACCCTGGCTTCCAGAAGAGTGGTTTGTCCTGCCAACCCTGTGTCAAGTTGTTTGTCCTGCTGTCTTTGCTTGTGGCCGCAATGCAACAGAGACGCTTTGCAGATGGACCAGTGAAAATCAGTTTTTTTTTTTTTTTTTTTATTCAGATAACCAGTTCAAAACCACTGACATTAAACCATGTAACAAGTGGAGGATAGAAGAGCTTCTTAAAAAAGAAGTGACAAGTCTGTGAGAGGGAGAATTTTGATTTTAAGGAGTTAAAAACTTATGTTCTGCTCCACTATACAAATATATTCTTAAAAAAATCAAACAATATGATTTTCTGGATTCTTTAATATTCTGTCTCTCAGAGTTGAAAATTACCGATGATAAATTTTATATACCTTTCTAATCTTTTAAATAGGGTCCTTTTTTGCCCCCGCTGTACATAATTCAAAACAAGACTTACTGAGAAGGAATCTTCCTATTATTGTTTTAGCTGCCTTTTTGTTCTTAGTTACAATTACAACCCCACTGCTCAACATTTCATTTTTGACTCACCAGCCAAGTTGGTCAGTGGATGAAAAAAATCTAGAGGCCCGGCACATTTTTTTACTAGACAAATTAACATTAATTTAGAAAGAAAAACTATAGGAGTTATTTTAAAAAAATGATATTATGTCAAATGCAAAGAAATAGCATACTTTATATAAAAAATAAACTGCATCCACTGCTACCTGGTACCTTACCTTTAAAGATAAGTAACTCCATGGCATCTTTAACAGGGAAAGTATAAATCATGAGTTTTTTTATTCCAAAATTCATGGTGTTACTTCTACGCAGCAGATACACTTGCAGACACCAATTATTACATAAATCATACCTAGATACAATGTGATTTGCACTGAAGTTAGATACTTATCTTCAAATACCCTTAAAGCATTATAGCTCTAGTTTAACAGGATGCATTTTAAGGATTTCTCGCAGTCCATTGGATACTATTGCTTTTTAAACTACCAAAAATAGTCAATTATAATCCAGTGTGGAATGTCAGGAGAGTTGGATTTATTTAAGATGAATTAAAAAACACTGTAATAAAACACGTACTATTGTAGTCTGTAGGTTTTTGCTCTTCTGCATGTACCCTGCAGCAGAAGGCGTCATTATAATGGCAATTTTTTTTTCTTCTGATTTAAAGATCAGTGAAATACTCAATACACCTGAGAATAAAACGGCACAGGATCGGATCTGACAGTTGAAAAACAAACCTGAGAGACCTTCTAGAGCTGTATTGCGTAAAGGTGCAGGAAATATTCTTTTTTTTAAATATATATCTATTTGGAGACTTTCCGAAGGTGTAATTATTTTCCTCTCTTGCCTGGAAATGGAGCTGGTAAAGTGGAGCCCCGTGGAGTTTCATCTCCAGAGTCACATGCAGCGAACACAATCTGAAGCAGCTTGTAAATGGCAGAGCAATTATTTTTCTTTGTAACTCCATATTAAGCACACACTGATCAACGGTCGCACACTTGAGAGGAGCCTCTCTATTTTCTTATTTTATCGCCAGTCATGTTAAAAACATTTAAAGGGAAGTTGTGTTTCAAATAAAAACATTGAATATTTGTTTAAGCATGTTTTCTTTCCATTCTGTAGGTTAAGTCATAGCTTCAAATGTCTTCAAGTCCCTGTAATATGTGCGTTCATTGGTGAATAAGGGTTCCAAAGTTTGGTACTAGAATGCGCCAGTCTATAATTTTTGTTTTTTGGTTTTTTTTGGAGGTTTTTCAAAGTCTGATGTACCCTTATTTTCTGAAGTATTGGTCTCACCAGAGTATAATTCACAGGAGCCAAAAAATGCAAAAGAAAGAAGAAAGAACATAGGTGCCACTGGAGCACAAGTCCCACTTTTGGGAGAAAGTGCAACGCTTCTAAACAGATCTTTCATGCCAGGCTTAATGCTTCATTCACACCAAACACAATTCATGCCTCAAATTCACTTCCACTGCCTCTTTTTTTGAAGTGCTCAATGCTTAACCAAAAAAAGTTATCACAAACTTCACACTTGAGACGTATCTGGGAGAAGTTACAGTCAAGCTTATATTCTCATTCCTACATAAAAGCATTTTTACATATGGCAATTAATGCATTCAAAAGCATCTGTAAGCACGTTTTCATGTCTGGGTTCATGAGATCATTCAGGCTTGTGTTTTATTTTATTTTTTTCTACGCCAACGTCTATGGCCAAATTTGGATTCTTACCCTACCCCTAATGCTTCCCCCTACCCCTACATTTAACCCTCCAAACAGAAAAATATGGAAAAATAGTGGGTTACAGTAAAACTTACAATAAAAAGCAGAATAATTATGTCTTGATGCAAAAAATAAAAATATAAAGTTCTGTAGCACAACGATCAGATTTTACCTCCATGTTGTCTTCTTCTGCTTTGCAGTACGGTTGCAAATACTGACACACACCTACACTGCCCTCTAGCGGTTGTTGACGGGAAAACGATAACTAAAGCAACCAGTTGTTAGTGGGAAAATACCAAACGTGTTTTTCAAAAATCACCATTAAGTCACTCCTGAGTATAAGTTTTGGTCCTGGCCAAACTATGCAAAACACCAAGACCTGTACTACAGAAAACACAGCAATTAAAGTTTTGAGAAAGAGCGGCTCCAACATGTTTTTTTATTTAGTGAGGTACAAGAGATACACAGTAACAGCCCAGACTGACTTTAATGACCCTTAATGGTTGAACAGAATGCTGTGAACTAGCATTAACCGCACAGTTTTTGCCGTCAGTCCGCACTGTGGCAGCTGCTTTCATGTGCACTTGATGGCCAGTCACACGGAGACTTTAATGATTTCCCAGTGCTGCAAGCTTGACCTTTCACCTCATCTTTATGTTTATCAGGGACGAAACAATCTAGAGTCAGGTAAGAGCCACTTCCTCGCACTTAACATGCTGCGCGTGTGACACGTACAGCTTTAGGTCAGACTGCTTTGTCCTATCTGCACTTAGTGTGGGATGAAGTTAGTGAGTTAAACAGAGGCACACAAAAATCATTTAAAGAAGTTATTCATTTTTGTAGTTAAATAAACATATAATATTGCTAAATAACTGCTGGAGAGATTAAACTATCTTTTCTGAAGAAATTGTGGTATAGCATTTATTTAACATGACTGATTACAAAAAATGTTCACTGTTTTTTGCCCCTGGAGATTAAACGTGATCAGTATTTAGCTGACATGAGAAAAATGTAAACTTCCTCAAGGAAGAGAAAAAAAACTCCATATTTTTCTCTTCTGCTGTGGCGATAAATGACGATAACTCAAGCTTTATCATCTCCAAGGTTTGCTTGAAGCTATTAGGAAAACTTGTAGCTACCGCTTTTTTTATATCAATGCAGCTCTGCAGAATCTAGCCAGTACTGCTGTGCTTTTTTTGTTCGTTTTGGCATATTACATTTTTTTTTCCGATTGAAGCAAGAATATTACGAGAGGTTAAAGGCGACTAAAGTTTGTGGATTTCTCTGAATAAATACCCACAGCTTTTTCTACAATAATTGATGGCAATTATAAATCTCCCAGCGTCAGAGGCCGCCAACATGTCAGATTTAGGACTCTACAAATCTGAGCTGCTGCAGGCACACCAACAATCCTCATTACTAAAGGCCCAAACTCTCATACTTTCTTGGTTTTTTTCACCATTCTTTAATCCCACGATCCACCGTGTTTCTCAAAAATGCACACAGAGGAAAAAAAAATAAAACACTGAATGTTTGTGGTTTTGTCATTCTGCCGCTTCTCCTGCCACGCACCGAAGACGGGGTTGAAATGAAAGATAAAGTTCTTCTGCTGATAACATCCCTGCCTGTTTCAGTAAGCGCAAGTAAGAAGCCTGTTAGTTATTTATGGAACAGACAGTTCCTCAAGTTTAATCGTGCAGTTGAGCAATATTTTCTTCCTAACCCTCCCACTCTGTGTGTTTGACATGCTAATGAGAAGTGTTGCGGTGGTGAGACATGTTGCAAAGAAATCTTTTGACTATGGAAGAAGTTTATCCCAGTGCGTGTCTCCTTGTCACAAAAACATTAAAATAAGTCTAATTTTACTTTAATAAAATAATTACTTCTTTCTATGTATGTCTTTAATTTATAAAAATATGATCGTTACTTCAATGTTACATAAATTGACTCTTTGAAATGTTAGGTATATTCAGCTCTAGTAAAGCAAGTTCACATGAGTTTATAGAATGAGGAAAACATACATGTAATTTGACACGTTACGCTCAAAATATAATGTAATATTAATTGGAGCAGTGGAAGCTTCGAGTTGTCGTTTTTGTTTTTAATCAGTCATTTTTGGTTTTATGGGTTGACGGGTCCTTGCAAAGTTGCAGATGCTCTAAAGACCCACTTGATAAAAAAATTGAAACTGTGTTTCTGAGTGTTTTTCTATATTCAAGTCATTGTGAATCAGGAGCAGACAAAAAGGCTGTTGCAAAAATCCTGTAGCTGTGATGTAGTTGCTACAATACGCTGGCCACAAGCTCCATGTCAATGAACTTGTAGACAAATATAT
Organism: Oryzias celebensis; assembly: GCA_014656515.1. Classification (NCBI taxonomy): domain Eukaryota; kingdom Metazoa; phylum Chordata; class Actinopteri; order Beloniformes; family Adrianichthyidae; genus Oryzias; species Oryzias celebensis. The sequence goes on along the minus strand of BNCR01000001.1, from coordinate 23,407,780 downwards.
CCATTAATGTCTTTATTTTCCTCGTCCGAGCTGTCATCTGGCTCTAAAATGTACTGCTAGATAGCTCTAATATTTCTTGCCATTTTTTGTTGCACTAGTAATATTAGATTGGGGCTGTAAGCTAGCGGAAAAGAGTATAAACAAAGGGATGATGGGAAGTGAGGGCAGGCTTTGAGGCAAATTTCTACTGAACTCCTGCAGCTTTACAGATACACTATCATAAAAAGCAACGCAGTTTTTTTATTTTTAACTAAAAACTACATAATTATAATAAATAGACTACTAGCAACGCTTTCACAATAGATCAAAAGATAATCAGAGTGTCTTTAAAAATACTATCCAGAAGATTGCAAAGATGCACAAATGTACTAAGGAAAACAAAATAAGTTCAGTTGCATGCAGGAAAAATACAGCCCAAGGCTGATTTCTCAATCCAGGGGGGATGAGAAAAGCAAAGTGGATCCAGTAGTTTTTAAGTGTTGTGTAATCAAAAATGTACGGTAGTCCTGAAGTGCAAATCACTCAATACAAAAACATATTGAAGATCAACGACAATTTAAAATGCAAAACAAATAAGTTAAAAAAAGGGGAAAAAAACACTACATTTTAGAAATCAAAGGAAATAAAAATAAAAAATTCAAAGCCAGAAAAGGGTGGGTATCATGGGACATCAATAATTCGATGATGACGCTTGAGTTTTGAAGAAGAGGGAAAGTATAAAGGTGTTTTGCCTGAACTATGATGAAGAGTTGATTGATCAATCACTTAACTTTTGCTTTGGCTAGAAGCTTAAAGAAATATCTTGTTGGAAGATACTGTTGTGCCAAATAACTTCCAGGTTGAAAGGGTGAGTCAGGTCATCATCAGATTAGTTATGTCCTATATTACTGTAACACCTTCAGATTCCTGGAAACTACTTTTGTTTTCCACAACCTTTCCTTTTTATTGTGTTTTATTTTTTGGAATTATGTTTTGGTTTCTGGAACTTTATTTTCTAAAATGTCGTGTTTCTATTATTATTTCCTTAAACCTTTAGTTTTTAGGTAGTCGTCTTTTGGGGCCTCCTTTCACCAGTCTTGTGAGCAGCTTCTTAGACTGTTAAGGTGGTGTGAGTAGCACTCCAGTTTGGGTAGTGACAGAAAATATAAGCAACATCAGCCCTCTGCTCTGTAATAATACAAGTAAAGAATGTGCTGAGTTAGATGTGTATTTTCCGCTACTGAGAGGTTTTCCGGGGATACCACAGTCAGCTTTTCCCAGGCACAGCTGGAGCTCTGCGGACAGTGAGCCAGCGGGGGGAAGGAAGAAGGAGAGTCTGTAGAGAAGAATAATTTAAAAAAAAAAGATCTAAAGGAAAGATGAGTAGAGCACAATGAAAGAAGAGACTCGCAGAGGGAGAGAAAGACGGTGAAAGAGGTGAACATAAAGACGGTTTACTGGCAGGCCTATCTGTCTGCCCACCACACCCAGATACACAGTATGAATATAGGATGTAAACAGCAGGATACGCATTCGGCAGAGGAAACCAGCCGTACATCAAGCCGCGATGGTGGCGATTACTGTCGTCGTCGGCTGCACAGAGGCCCTGACTGACCAGGCTTGAGGTTTATTCAGAGGAATAAAAGACATGTTATGATTCAGCAAAAGCACTCCTCCACCAGAGCCTCAGATGCTCTCAAATTAAAATCCCAGCAAGAGAAGAAAAAGTGACGTGAATTAGCAGAGCATCAACAAGAGGCCAATGTCGTCTTTGAAATATTCTTGGACATCATTGTTTTGTATACATCAATACAACAATAATACAAAATGTGTCATCTAAATAGCCAACCATTATACCTCAAATATCCTGAAATATTTTGTCCAATGGTAATCCATTTACCACCTTTACTTTTATGTATACTTTTACTTTAAAGATACCTTAAAAAAATCTAATTTAGTGTGTTTTTAAAATGTTTTTAAAATGTTTTTAAAATGTCCTGTAAATGCTTTTAATCACATAATGCTTGTTCATGTCTAAAAACTAGTTTAGTAAGAACTCTTATGAAGCGCTACCTTTTGTTTAAACATTTTTATTAATAGTTTTCATTTGGAGCCCAGCTAAATTATCCATTGGGTTGTTGATGTCATTTTTTGATGACTTTATGTAAAGAGGAAAAAAGTTTACTTCACTGTAAATTTGCTTTTATCTGGAAACAGACAAAACCAATTTTTTGGGTGGTGTAAGTAAAACGTTAAACCATCTTGTTTTCATTTCAAATAAGTTTTCACACTTTAGTGACTTAGTTTTAGAAGGGGAATCTACAAGTGTACAAAGATGATCGTATTTAAAAATGTTATACTTTGTCCTCAGAAAGTAAATAAAAAATTGTAGCTTCACAAGAACAGGAGCACATAATCTTTAAGATTGAATTGATAAAAATTTGTTTGTTGTTTTACATAAGATTTATTTGTACTTTCTATCCTATTACTGTCCTAAAGTGTACTTTTAATCACTGCAAGTCTTTAACATAGTCACTGTAGATTGATTCATGTTTTTTTGACAAATTTCAAAATAAAGCTGCCACTTCAGCGATTTTAATAACTTTTAATGTGCATATATTCCGATAATGCACATCACAGGGACAAAATAAATCAGTTAGGAATCAGGACAGGAAAAGCTAAGTTATAAGCTAAACCACATATGACTTTTAGTTTAATGTGCTCTCCCTGTAGTCATTTTGTGCATATTAATGTTTTTCTTCACTGTAATTTGTGCAAATTGTGTTTTTAAGTTTAAACATTAATATATTTTGTCAAAAAGCCAAAGTAAATGTAAAAACATTCTCTATAAAATCAATCTGGTCACTTTTCCTCTTATGAGCCTTGACTCATGAATATAAGAAAAAACATACAAATGTGTTTGTCTTCCTTAAAAAGTGGGATTTAAAAAAAAAAAAAAAAAAAAAAAAAGGCAGTAAAAAGAAGCGAATTATTTTCCTCAAAAGACAAAACCGTTGTACTGGTTATTGTAAAGAAAGACACACCCAGTCTGGCACACAGTGTAAACCCATGTGCCGACTTGCACACACTGCACAATGTGAGCTTATTCAGTTCTTTCCCATAATGAAGCCCCTAATCTACTGGTGTACAGCATGAAAGGAAGCCGTCCTCCTGTTTTGTTTTTTTTTTTAGCTACATTCGCACACACTCCTTCTACCATAGACAGCGAGGCTAAGTTGATCATTTATTACCTGCAAATCTCTGTTCCACATCACTAAGACCTAATAAAGACAACCTCTGTTGATGTTTCTATGGTGTGAATGATAGAGTGCTCCCGCAGACAGTTTGCCGGTGAACTGTCTGTGGAAATGTGCTGTCTGTCTTTGTTTGCATGTGCCTGTCCCTCCATCTCGGGGAATTCCCCTTTCGCCTCCCAAAAGCTCTCCCAGGTCCTGCCAAACCAATCGGAGTCCTCCATTTTTGAGTTTCCTTTTTTGCTGTGACCCTGCAGGTCAGCGACGGGGTCACGGCCTCATGTCCCCCTCGCGCAGAGGTCACGTGTCTTACCTGTCGAGGCTTGTTTCTGGTTGGGGAGGGGAAATCTGAACTTTTCCTCAAAGTTTGGGAAAAGACGGAGCAGATTTACGGCAAAGTGATGAAAGGGCTGGAAAGGCTTTGCGAGGGGGCTCTGTCTGGCCTGCGTTTTCCTCCCTCCCCCACATCTCCATGCTCGTTTTTTTTTTTTTTTTTTTGCACCACACTTACACAGCTGCTTCCTGTTGAACGTAGAAGAAACAGAGAGGAAGAGCAAAAATTGACTTTCAACTATTGTCGGGAATCCGCTTGATTCCAGCTCGAACTTAACAGATTTCATCTTTGGTTTTGAAGCTCGGGCCGTAAAACAAACCCCCATGTCGGCAGCAAGCGTGAAGCCAGGCCGCCGTGCTGTCATAACCTGATTAAACCTCCTCTCCTCCAGGACCCCACCCCTTCCCGCTGCTTTCCATTCATTTGCGAACTGTATGAAAATCAATTAGCAGCCTCTTAAAACGTACGTGAACTGTGTAATCCGCAGAAGTGAAGATCAGCATGTACTTAAAACTACATTACTGCTCAACAGTGGGTCGAGGAGCGCCGACAAAAATCAATGCTGACTTGATGTTCTCTCATAATGGATTACTCAACTCCAGCTTTAAGGAATTGGCTAATTGATTTTTCATACCCATACATAGAAATTAGGAGAAATCAGCTGCTGCCTGGAACAGCAGAAAGCATGACAGCCTCGCATTTAAACTGCATTTGAAAAGAAAACATGAAAATGGTTTCAATCGCAAAAAATGCTTGTGCGTCTTCATTTATTTGCTTCCAGTCAGGCTCCGTGGATTTTTGCAGCGGGTTTAAACAGAAAAACCCTCCCATCTAAATCAAGTTTGCTGTGTCAAAATGATGAAGTGAAAAGTCGCTGGATTGTCTGACGAAAGCGTCTGACGCTGATATGATGAAGGAAGTTTTTTTTTTTTACTTCTCCATTTTGGGAAATTTGAGGAACAACTTAAATGCCTTTTATAAAATTGTTGAAATAATGTGTCAGATTTTGTGATTATAGAAGGGAATTTAAAGATGACATGTTGCTTTTGTCTCTTCTAAAATGACTTGTTGGTGCACTTTAAGGACTCACTCCAATGAAAATGGTGTTTTTGGTGTTTTTAAAATGTTTTTTATAGCATTTTTCCCATGGTGGAGGACATATACTACAGAATTTAAGCTTAAAATTGTGTTTCTGAGTATTTCTTTATTCAAATTATGACAAATAAGGAGCAGAATAAAAAATATCATTTGATAAAGTTCTGAGTTTGTGACACAGCAACTGAAATAAGTGAGCCAACATCTCCCTTCCTTGGTTGGCTACTCTCTGTTTTCAACATCCAAACAGAAAATACCACAGTTTTTTTGGGGCGTGTTAAAGTCGTCCCTACTTGTACATTTTGTTGGCATGTCTGTTTAGCTGTGTTCCAAACGTAACTTCTCACCTTGACATCACTGAGGAAGGAAGTGTCTGCATCCATTTACAGTCTGAAATGAAGGTGGAAGCCAAAAAAAAAAAAAATCATGCTTATGAAAGAAATTCATATATTTGTACATCTTTAAACTTAGGATAAGGGGTGAAGTGAAGCCCCTTGCCCTCCTCCTGGGGTTCCAAACAGGAAGTACCCGCTGGCTCCAGAAAGCCAAAATCCCACAGACTTCTGTAGAGAAATAAAAATCTATAACTTGGTCAATCTAGTTATCAGAAAAAACATTCTTGCTCTGCTACTTTTTTAACAAGTTTAGAGCCAGTTATTCAAGTTATAAACTGACCAATCAGATGCCTCAATGTGGTCTCATGACAAACTTTCAAAACATTTGATTGACAGATTGTCCCTAGCCCGCGTTTAAGTAGATGGGGGTGTGGACTTCCAACAAGCTCGCTCCTGATTGGTGAGAGTGGTTGCCATTGAAATGACTCAGACCGACACAGACCAATCACAGACTCTTGACAATATGGTGACGTCCATGTTGTGATAAAAAGGGCAACAGAAATTAGTTTTAATGTAGTTGGAACTGGAAATAAACCGTTTTCTATGGCTGTCGTCACCCACTCAGTCCAGTTCTCTTATACAGTCAATGGTTTGTTTACATACTTCTGTTTTTCTGCATTTGCTTCCTTTTTTTTATAAACATAAACACAACACTCCATGGTTTTTGTTTTTTTTGTTTTTGTTTTTGTTTTTGTTTTTTGTTTTTTTTTTTTGGGGGGGGGGGGGGGGGGGTATCCACTCCATGTCTGTTTATAGTTTTAGACCCTTTGCAAACAAATACACACACTAAATACTGCACACTAAATTATTGCTTTTGTTTTTTAGGATGAGCAACCATTAAAAGCCCAACTCAGAATGATTCCATCTGATCAGTAATGAAACATGGAATTATAACCTTCATTTTGCTCTGTTTTGTTTGTATTTAGTTCAGGGTGAAATTCTCTGCTTGGTTTCTTAATCTTGTGGTTGAAAAAGATGATAAAAGTGAAGTCTGACTTTGCAGTTTTCTACACTAAACAATGGGGCCCATGGAAGTTCAGACTCCAATAAACCTGAGCTGAACTGTCTGCTGGAACTCCCCGAGGAAGTGCTGAAACCAACCTCTTTATATATCAATAACCTATTGATTCTGATCAAAGGAACACCTCCGTGCAGTTTTGATGGAGCTGACGGGTCTTTTGCGGTGTCAGCTTGGGCTGTAATGTAGTAACGGCTGCAATGTGGGTCACGCAAACAGCGGCCGTCTCAGGAGCCGGTTGCGCGTTAGCAGTGCTATGCTGCTGGTCAGTCCAAACAAGTGCCTGCATGCTGATATGATTATGACTGGTCACATGGTCCCCGCCTCTCATTGCACTGAGTGATGAAAGATATCATTTAATCAAGAGCCCACTCTTCTCTGAAATAATTATTTGCTAAGAAAGATATACAAGAAATGAAGTAGGTCTACTAATGAGATTAAAGGCTGTAATTTCATTATTTGGGCGATTTGTTTCCCTAATGTTTCATAAGATGAGTCAAGGGCTTGGTGGGTCATTGATGGTTTTTTTTTCTTTCTTTTCTGCAGAGTGAGTCTGTCAAGTACTTCTTGGAAAACTTGGATCGAATTGGACAACTGGTGTGTGTGAGCGAGCATCTCGCACAATATTTCTGTTTGGTTTGCTCTCAGGTTTAGAAGAACATCTTCTCCTTTTTTTCAGAACTACATTCCCAGCAGGCAGGACATTTTGTTTGCCAGGAAGGCCACCAAAGGGATCGTGGAGCATGACTTCATCATCAAAAAGATTCCCTTTAAAATGGTGGACGTGGGCGGTCAGAGGTCACAGAGGCAGAAGTGGTTCCAGTGTTTTGACGGGATCACCTCGATTCTCTTCATGGTGTCGTCATCCGAGTATGACCAGGTATGCAAACGATGACAGAGGAAAGAGAGGAAGAAGAAATGAATGATGAGGCTGAATGGGGGAAATTACCGACATCATTTTTCTAAATATCAGGAATGGGATGATGGACATTGTTGTTCACACCTTTCGACACATCCCGTCAGAGATTACCACAGTGGTTTGACAGAGTTTTATGCAAGATGTCTTCCGGACACAAGTCTGTATTTTATCCGGGCTGGAGACCAGCATAAGGAGACCCATACTCGGGCCCTACTGCGACTACGTAGTTAGGCAGTAGTGTGAAGGGTCTTGCCTAAGGGCCCACACAGGATGAAGCTCATTGCGCCCACTGAGAAGTGAACCCAGATTTCCTGAGTCAACGGAGTCGCTGACACTAAGCATTCCTAGTCTAAATCCTCTTTAGCTAAATCATTAAAAAAAGAATGTTGTGGTGACAACCTCTTGAACGCAGCATTCGTGTAACAGTCTGTAAGCCTTCTGCAGCTGTCAACATAATGTTTCAATCATAGACACCAAAACAGTGGGGTTTTAATGAGGCTTCATTTGATGGAGTGCAAACCCATCCCTTATCCAGTCAAGTCTAGAATGATTCACCACCCTGGGAAATTTTCAATGTCTTAACTTGCAAAGAAGACTTTTCAAAAAATGTTTAAAAGGTGCCTCTTGTATATCGTCTTGGTACCTTCTGGCATGGTACTTGAGTCATTTCCAGACAAGAAGAAACTTCCTGGTTGAATCATATTCAAGTACTGTCAGGAGTGTTAATCATTTCAGGCCGTACACTACGGTGTGAAGAACAAGACGAGACACATCAGGCCCAACAATGCCAATTGCTTCACACTTCTTACCATTAAGATAGAAATATTTTAATTGAAATAAGACGCTATGACACGCCATATTCTTATTTTAGAATCTTTTTACTTAGAAACTTCTTTTTAGAAAATCTTGATGATATGGGCTTTTTCTATTGATGGAATCTTTTTTTTTCCTATTAGAAGTGTGGATTTCTGTAACCCTTGGTAGAAGTAGAAGGATTCAATTCCCTACTATTATGTTAATGCCACAACAACACATAAAATATCTTCTTTTTTAATTGCTACTAAGCAAGTAGCAAAGGTGGCTTATACGTAGCCTGGAGTTTACAAAACAATAAATACTAAATCCTTACATTTTGCACGTGTTTCACATCAACATTTGCAAACATTTGCAGTAGAGATGCAATAATTCACTTTCCCCATGATTTGGTTTATTGCGCAACATACAGTTCCGCTTTAAACAGAGACTTGTGGCATCCCTAATAGAAGTGCAGAGCCATCATCTTCATGTCCTGCTGCATTACTGCTGAACTTATGCTTAAAAAAAATCCCCTACCAACTATTAAGGGCTTTATACTTGTATGCTTTGTAATTTTTTAAGAATTTCTTCTCCAAAAAATAAACTTAAGTGTCATATTTTCTGAGAGACTTAAATTTGCTGCGAGCTGTAGCAATTAATGCAAAAAAACCCTCAAAATATACCAGTCTGTGTAAAAACTTCTGTATTATTCTAATTTGTCAAACTGAGTTAATGAAATAATGATAGTATTCAGATTTATTATGTGAACCTTCTTAAAATCGGTCATGAATAAATTAGACAGCAAGAAAAGTTGAAGTTGAAATTCTGTGAAGAAGAAGGGAAGGGCTTCACACTTCTCAGCAGGAGAGAGACTGGTTCATTTTTCTAAATATTCTTTTTCAAGTTTCTTACATCTTCAAAATCTAAAGCGGTGAAGCGTATTCATTTTGCAGAAATGGTCATGACAGGGTATTTTTTAACCTCTTAAGGCCTGGCGGCCACTTGTGTGGACATGTTATTTTGATTTCTTTCACCGCAGTGGTTAACTCTGCTTATCTGGGGCTCTGTCAAAGAGAAATAAAAAAGGCATATCAATCAAGAGCTCAGACTGTAAGATGTTAAAGGAATAATACTTCATTTTTTTATATCTTCTTGTGGAAAAGGCTTGTGATACCGGTCTTCCATTGACTGCTTTTATTTTGAACAATCAGCTATAATTCTGTTCAGGAAAAAAAATCAAGCCAGCAGTTGATCAGGAAGAGAGATTCAGGCTTTCCAGCGCTTTACTTTTTATTGTTTTGCTGACGGTTGTTACTTTACGGTTGACCATCCCACATTGTGTGAATAATACTCCAAAATCTCTGCTCCTCACCTCTACAGAGCATTGGGAATGATTGTTGGACGGTGACAGTCAGGATCAACTGTCCTTCAGTCTCTGTGGCACTTTGGCGTTTTCTGAAGGAACTGCATGTGAATAGACTAGACAGCTCAGGGATGATAACAAATGTGACACCACCAGAAAGACCCACAAACATCACTAATCCCACTGCTTAGATTGAATGAACTGCTGAAAGGAGCTCAGACCCTTTTGCAGCTCATTATGTCAAATCCTGTTTGACATTGGGGCTGTTTCATTCTCTTATCTTCTCCATCTGAAGTCCTAACGCTGAGCCAGCAGGTGAGACGCTAAGCGCTCAGAAGTGCTTCAGTGGCTCTTCTCTTCTCTTCTCGTGAAGATGGAGTTGAGTTGAAGGCTGGTGACCTGAACGTGTTTTTCTGGCCCTCTCTCAACTTTTGGAATTATGAAATGGACAAGGAAGAGGCACAGGATCCGAGGCCTACACAAAGCTGTCTTTGTGGTATACTGAGGAAACTTTATTGTTCCCACAGTTGTGGCTCCAGTTCAAATCAGTGGTCATATGATGCCAACTGAATCCTTAATTGCTCTACAGATAAGACTTGGAGGAAACACACACAGCAGGAGTAATATGTGTGTTCTTCCAGGTCTTGATGGAGGATCGCAGAACCAACCGTCTTGTGGAAAGCATGAACATCTTTGAGACCATCGTTAACAACAAGCTCTTCCTCAACGTCTCCATCATCCTCTTCCTCAACAAAACCGACCTGCTGGTGGAAAAGATTCGAACGGTGGACATCCGGAAGAACTTTCCGGAGTTCAGGGGAGACCCGCGCAGGTTGGAGGACGTGCAGGTAAACATGGCGTGCATTTTCACAAACTCATTGATCTGAGTCCTAAAAACATTTTGTAAAGTTCAGATACAGACTTACAGAACTTCAGGAAGTCCACTTCAGCAATTTGTTTTGTTTTTTTGCCCTGTAACCAGTGTTATTTTCCTGCTAAGGTTTAACTTTAAGATGTTTGGTCTTCTGTTCCTCTCAACATGATTCAGTGTGTGGAAGACACCATTCTGGGGTTGGTTTTGAATTAAAACAGTCTGAAAACTCTCATATCTGCTGCAGATTGCCATTTTGACAATATCAGAGTTGCATCACGATCGAGACCTGCATAAAATGTGACATTTTACTTCTGCGCCTGTTCTGTGTCCTGATTGGCTGGAGACCTTGTCAATCAATCTCCTCTGTGCCATGTGTACAGGCACACGCAGCTCTCCAGATCTGCATCAATCTTAAATCACGATCAGACCTTTTGTTTTCATTCTATAATCCTGGACTTTATGGAGGTTTGAACTTGGAGAGTTGAAACAAGAGAAAAAAGTGTGAAAATGTTTATGTCTGTCTGAGAAAAGTGTGTAAATTGTGTAGTAAGGTGTTTTACAGCCTTAAACATCTGTAATCCTTTGCGAATTTCATCGTCACGAGTTATTTTGTAGAACGCAACTCTCACAATAAACAAGGAAACACTTCAAGGTAAAGCAACCTATCTGCCCAGCGGCAGCAGAAGACAAGAGTTAGACTTTTCATTAGCACTGAATGAGAGCGTGAACGTGCAGGACAGCACAGCTGCTCGATTTTATTTGTGAAGTTTCATATTTATTTCCTGACTCAGAAAGGTTTATTAATATTTGTGTATGTGTGGTTTTCAGGGAAACCAGAAATGCTCAAGTTTAGACAAACCTTGCAATTGTCACACTTCGTTTTTAACGATTTGATATTTTGCCGGTTTTTGCCTGCTGCCGATCAGAGTCGTATTCGATTTTGGTTCATTTTGAATGATCTGATTTGATCAGGTTCACTGACCTAAAATGGATCCAGGACATCTTTAGCCAAAAATCCAACCAGTGTGTTTTTCATCTCTGGAAAACACTAGATACTTTTACTTTGAAAAGGAGAATTTTCACTGACACGTTACTTTGATGTTTACTTTAGGGCACAGTATTTATTTATTTCGTTTATGTACTTGAGAACCAATGGTTTTCTGCATTTTAGAATGATGATTACATTGCTTAAAGTTTATTTTTTAACACACTTGACTCTACTAGATTTACAAAGATTGCCAATCAGATATCTTTTATCCCCAAATATTCATACTCAAATTTTTAGGAACATAATGCGAGTATCGGAGTATTCGGATACTCAGTAAAGCCCCAGTAGCTCTGATGGTTTTGTGCGTCCCTCTAAGATCTCAGCTCTGATTTCTCTTGTTAGCAGCAGGTCTGATCGCCCTGTGATGAACGAAGCTGAAGCTACTGAGCGTTTTGGTTCTGACACGCCAACTCTGCTTTTTCCAGGCGTTCCTGGTGCAGTCGTTCAGCCGCAAGAGGAGAAACCGGGGCAAGCCCTTGTTCCACCACTTCACCACAGCAGTGGACACAGAACACATTCGCTTTGTCTTTCACGCCGTCAAAGACACCATCCTGCAGGAGAACCTCAAAGACATCATGCTGCAGTGACTGTCTCACCATCCAGGACGGCTTCTTTGAGAGTAACTGTGAATTCCGCCTTTGAGGACTTGTGAAGCTCTGCTCACGCTGACACTACACAACCCCGACTGTGCAGTCAGACTGAACTCTGGTCCTGCAGAGACTCTGCTTTTAACCTGTGGAAATGCGTCTGAGAGTCTGAATGTGTGTGTGGGGGGGGTACCTTTTTGTGTAAATAAGAATCCTGACAGCCGTGTCACTAAACGCAGCCAGACTGCAGCTCACACTGCGCAGAGTCAGGAGCGCCGGGAGAAAGAGCCGGAGCGAAGGGTTTGGAGGCGAGCGCAGCAAAGTTTGAAAGTCCACGTGACGGAGGGGTGAGGGCCCGCTCTGGTCATATGCCGCGTTGTGTGATAAGGTTGCACAAGTGTTCTTGTAAGGGAAGTTCAGCAGCAAAACGGGGGGAGCGTGTTCTCCTCTGACCCCTGTCCTCTTCATACGTCTGCTCTCATCTTCCCACCGCCGTAAAGAGGAGCAACAGCTGCAGAGAACAAGTCCTCCTCTCTGAGTGTCTCCCTGCGCTCCTGTCCAGCATAATAGACGGATTGTTCATCTCCTTCCTCTTTAGCAGGAGACGCCTAAATGAGAGATCTTTGTTTAAGCACACACAGATCTTAGTTATGCATCACTTATGGTCCGTCTCCTTACCGCAACGCCGTCTTTCTCCTCTTTTCTTTCCCTCCGTTTCCTCGCATCTGTACCACAGTGATCCAAACCCAAACCGTTTCAAGTCTTTGCCGGGCTCTTTGCACTGCGCAAAGAGACGGCTTCGTGCCGTTCCTGTGCTGACGATGAAGGAAGAGACGAGGGTGAGCTGTGACTGAGTACCTCAGCAGGCGATTGAGATCTCTGCAGCCTTCAGGCTTAAAGCTACGTTCACATCGGCCTCGGCAACGCACGTTCAAGCGAGAGGGACCCGCTTTCAGACAAGATGGCTGCTGACATCATCGACCAGAAGTGGAAATTATTCAACTTACTATAAGCGTAACCCAAGAATGTTCAGAACTGTAAAAAAGAAAAAAAAATATTAAAACAGGAAAAATCTAACTGTTAGTGTCGCCAGTTAAAATAAAGTTTTTTTCTTTTATTTTTACTATATGGGTTACTTCTGGTTCCGGTCGGGTACTTCCAGTTATGGACGTTCATGTCTGTAGCCTGGTTCTCTTGGTTCAAGCAACCACTTCCAATGAAAAGTTTCGGGCTCCGGCATTCAAAACTCTTGCAATTATGTGAAGCTACGCAGGTTTCTACGATTATTTTTGTTATTTCCATAAAGCTTTTCTCAGGTATTTCGGACCAAAACGTTTCCAAAGGAGTGGGAATATCACTGTCGGGAAATTGGCGGGAAAGTGTCCATTTTCAATGCACAGCCCAAATTTTGCTTTGTCGGCTTTATTTTAAACACAATCCAGTTCTTTTTGAAACGGAGTGTAAACACAAACAACAAAACGAGCCACTGTTGGTAAAAATCCGCATTTTTATCAACCAAAAATGTTTTTTCAGTGCACTGAAAAATTATTTATTTGCTTTTTATTCATTTGGATTTGGAGGAGTTGAGAGGTCGGAGGTCAAGCGCTCTTCCTGATATTTAGGTGGCAGCAAAATCCAGACGGCGAGCCTCTGTCGCTCCATGGATTTCCTTTCAAAAACACGTCTCCACGCTCGCCACACTCCTACTTCCTGCACATTTGAAGCTTGTAAATGACTGACACTGTAATGTACACCGATAACTGTAAGTCTGTAGCCGTTACTGTAATGTTTGTTAATAACTAACTTCCCCACTTTAAAAGTGTTGTTTTTTTTTTTACTTTTTGGTTTTCTGGTTTTTTTTTTAAGTGTGTCATTGCACTGGATGTGTGGGAGACGGGGTAGCAAGAAAGGAAACCGTCTGAGGAGGAAAAAAGGCAATGAAACAAATAAACTGGGGCAAACGGGAAGAGCGTGGAAGGTCGTTTTGCTTTTGTTTTACTTTGGACTTACTGCCAACACGCCTTTCTTCTTTGTTTTTGACTGTTGGAAAATAGAAAATAGCTGAAAAGTGAGGACAATTTTCCAAAAAAACCCAATCATTTTTGTTATTACCATCTGTTTACGCAAAAGGCTTCACTTCTGATTCCAGACGTCAGCGGGTCGATCTCTGAATATGAGCCACAGCAGAGGCGAACTGTGGGCCCTCGCCCCACAAAATGTAATATGACGCTCCTCAAGGAGGGCTATCAGAGCGCCAAGCTGAAGTTTGGTCATATCTCCATTACCCAGCAGCGCCTGATCTTTGCTTTGGCTTTTTAGTCAGAGGAGCTCCACTGTACAACAGCCTGCTGAGGCGGGGGGGTGCACAAATCCACACATAAATGTTTGGACCCAGAACTGAAGCTGAGTGTGATTTAAGGTCTATGTAGTCATGAGAAACTTGAGATTGTTGGCACGCACACAAAAAACCACGACCTTGTGAATGTGTAGGTACAGACGGGGAGGGACAGACAAAAGGAGGAAGAGTGAAGACGAGAAAAAGTAAGAGCGTTGAGGGAGGAGGTTCTGTTTCCTCTGGAGTCCGCTTCCCTCCCCAGTCCCAAAATGGAGCGGCTGAAACAGCGACATCCCTCCCTCCGCCTGCTTTCAGCTCCCATACACACATCAGAGAGCGGCCAACCCACCTCCCAAGCGCTGCTGTCCTGCAGAGGAAGAAAGCAGGAAGCTGGAAAAAAAAAACAAAAAAAAAAATCCCTCCCCAGTGGTTTCTGAAACGCTGAAAAGCACAGCTTTCCCGAGGCAGGACATTTTGTTCTAAAGTTACATTGGGTTTTATCTGCTGCCCATCGAACGCAGGTTTTCATTTCAGAGATTTTTGTTCAAAATGACAGCTTTTAGCTCCAGAAAGATGTTTTTTGAATCAAGTTGGATTGTAATCTTGTGCAGCAATTTTCTTTTCCTTAAATTCTTGTGAAATGTGTGGTTTTCTTTAAATATTACAGTGACAAATCAAAAACCAAAGCTAAAAATCTTCTTTTCCAGCATCTTTAAGCTAGAAAGTTGAAAGCCCAGGTTAGGGGCTATGAGACCAAAACAGGTCCCTTTGAAAGAAGTCAAAAATTCTTACGTTTAAGCATAAAAATGGTCAAGAATTTTTATTCTAATACAAAAATTCGAACTTCTACGACGTGTTTTCTCAAACTAAGATTATTTTGCTATTGAAAAACCTTTATGATGTTTTTTTATTTGTTTTGCAAGACATTATTTCTTAAGTCAAGGGTCTTTTACTTTCTGAAGATTCAGTTTTTGCAGAGTGTGTGTCTAACTGCTGTTTCATTTGACTGTTGTGGTTCCACAGCTGTCTGACACAATCATTTTCTTTTTCCATCCTGCGGTTAGTGGATTTTAATCTTGCAAAAGCCTTTTTTTTTCACACTAACATGCTGTCACTTTAATCCCCTTTTTATTTGCTTTACACAAATTCACTTAAACTAATCAAAGTCCTTTTTAAGGCGGATCATTGTAACGCTGCGACCTGCTGTAGGCTGCGAGGAAAGCCGGTTAATGACAGTATAATTAAGCAGCTGCTGGTGCTGCTGCGACTGCTGCAGCACCACATAAATCCTCCATCCAAAGGTTATTGCGGTACAAGCTGCAATATTTCACACACAATGTGGTTTCACAAATGCATTGGCTGCTTTGAAATGATCAGAGCTGCCTCACCAGTGTGTTTGTTGATTTGTTGTGTGTGTGTGAGTGTGTGGTTTGGAGTGAGTACATGTGTGAGAGTAAGTTTGGTCTCATGACTCTGGTTAAGCTGATGTTTCCCTGGGCTGTTTTGATTGGACCTACAGCTGAACTCTGATATTTAATAATGAGCAGCTCATGCCACACACACACACACATACACACACACACACAAAAGGGCTGACCAAACGACTGAATCACACATTGAACTTTAAAACAACTAGTGGCTCATTAGCTGATGATTTGACCATGACACGTCGCTGCTCTCTGGGCTGCTGCATCATTAAGCCACTTATGTTTTAGTTCACACTGACACTCGTATAAACTGTGACATCGTATCCGCTCTGTGCAGGATTTTTACTGCCAGTGTGTACATTCATAGAAAGATAAATGTAAGAAAACATAGGAATTCAAATGTTGGCATTTTGATAGCTTCAATCAAATTTGCATTTATGTTTGAAACATGAACTTTGGAAATGTTAGTTGATTTGATGTAAAAAAAAAAAAGTATATGAGGAGCTCACCCCAAAAATGTAATAAAGATTATTTTAAAAAGGTTTTGAAAGGATAACGTCAGTGAGGTGGTGGACAGATGTCTCCCTCTGCTGGTTCAGATGAATCACTGCAACAACTCCTGTTTTCTCCCCAAAATAACCGACAAAAATGCCAAGAATTTTTATACATTTATTTCTAGATCTTCAGCTAAAATTTAAAACAAATTAGACTTCTCTGTGACAAAGCTCATAATGAAACATGTTGAAGGCCTGTAAAAATGTATTTTGGGAGTTACTAACTACAACATATGTGTCATATTCAATGGAGCTTAGAAAACAGATCAAAAAAATCTTTTTCTGTTTTGTTAGGCTAATAAGGTAAAACATCAGGAATTGAATTATTCATTTCAGATATATTCAGCTTAAAAACGGAGAGACAAATGTGGGGAAAGAACAGATCATTTTAGAAACTCAAAGCAGGAAAACTGCAAAAATGGTTCCCTCAGAAATAAATCCAAAATTCTTACCCAATTGGCAGATTTTCTTTAAATAAAAGGAAAAAAAAATCTGCCAATGAGGTAAGAAAAATGGTCTTATCAAGAATTCTTTTTTTAAGAAAAAAAAATCTAGTCACTAAGATTATTTTTAAATTATATCTAAGACAGAAAAAAAGACTTTTTTCTTGAAACAAGGGTCTTTTGACTTTCTTTAGATTCAGTTTTCTATGGAGTTTTCTAAACTCGTTTTATCCTTTTTGGAGTCGAGTGGCCGCCAAAGTTCAACTCGACCATGTTAGGCGGCGGCGGGAAACACCTCGAACAGGTCACCAGTCTTTTGCAGGACCACAACCGCATGCACCAAGGACAATTATTTTGATTTACCAATTCACCTGGGAAGCTGGAGAAAGCCCACACAGGCATGAAAACATGCAAACTCCAGGACTTGAACCAGCGCCCTTTTATAATGAGGCGAGAGTGCTAACCACGTGCAGCCCGGCCTGTTTGTCTAAACAAGTGAATCAGTCTAAGATTGCTGGAGGGATTTTTTGTAACTGTGGTTTAGTTTTAGCGGGAGAATGACGCTCATGGCAGCTGATGATGATCTAACGCATCTTCTCCTATTCAGAGCCATTCTCCTTCAGACACACTCCGAGGTTTGCTGTGTCACTGCAGTATTCTACATGGGAGAAGTGCGGATGATTCACCACATGCTAAGGGCTTTTACTGACACGAAAATGTCTGCATCTCCTAATAATAATAATAATTCATTGTTCATTGTATATTTGATTCCAAAAATGAGATTAGTCAAAGATATTTCCATTTACATCATAGAACTGAGCGGCTCTCATCTGCATAGAATGATACTGAGCTGTACTATTTACTGTTTACTTTAGATGCACACAGACGTCTTTCAGTGAAAAAAACCACCGCAGATTTCTACAAAGTATTGTCAGTATTTTTTGTTTCATTGACATTTATTTGTCGAAATGGATTTTCACTTTGAAAATGAAGGAGTTTTAAATAAATATATATGTGTGTTTTAGTGTCTGTAGTTCCTTGTACAAAAAAAGCCTCTCAAGCTTGAGGGACACAACTCACATCCTTCTACGGCTGGTTAGAAAATCAATGAGACACCTGGTTAGTCTTTGGTACACCCAAAGCATCAATTTATTTATTTCTTCAAAAAAAAGAAAAGAAAAGAAAAGAAAAGGTGTAACTGTAAAATAGCTCTGATGCAGACCAACAATCACACTTTACAGAATGGACAGAAAATATTTTCCAAAAGCAGTAGCTGGTATTCTCTGTGGCAGTTTGAAGTTAAACCCTCAAGCTTTAACAGCTCAGAAGTGATGAATGGAGCAAACACAAAGTAATGCAACACAAAACAATCAGTACATGTCTGTAAACCTCATCCCAAAATTACCACAGAAGTTGCATTCAGTCTGGTTCTCAGCAGTGTTTCAAAAACAGAAATACGAAATGCTGTATACTGTAAGTAATAAATACCAAATCTATGTGTCGTTCAGACAAGAACACAGGATAAATGTCCAGAATTCAACAGCACATCAGCAGGATCACCAGCAACAGGAACCAGACTCCAGGTGTAACATTTCCCTGCATAAATACAGACCCTTTCCATAAAAATGTGATTTTTGATTAAGTTTCATTGATTTCAAGTAAAATTATTTTATTTCTAGATAAATTGGGGTTCCACCTCATAAAACACATGAAAACTGGATTTCAGAAAATGTGGAAAAATCTATCCAAATCCTACAGGACATGAATGTTTTAAACTGAGTTTAAAAAATCATCTGGTACACTCAAAGCACCTGCACAGGTCCCCCTGATGTCATTGAATCGGTTCAGTTTGGCTCAATTGTCTTGACAACTAACCAGAAGACCATCATTGATCCCCTCCATATTCTAAGCCACAAAGGTTCATAGCTGAGGAGACTGGCTGCTCACACAGCACCGTGTCCAAGCAGAGCAGGAGAAAGTCTAACGGAAGGGCAAAATGTGGCAGGAAAATTGCACCAGCAAAAGAGACCCTGGCATCATGTGGATGTGTTGAAGATGGACATACAGTATCATTCTGGAAACACTTTCTTATTTAATTTTAATCTCTGTTTTTATCTTTTTGTTCAAACATGAGGTAAATGATGATTTCTTCCTTTTATTTTAATTTGCTAAACTTCTGTTGTTCATGAACTTGAACCCCAATTTATATAAAAATAAATAAATATTTAAAATCAATTAAACAGTGAACCTATATTCTACGAAAGTTTAATTTTTTTGAATGAAAAGATGGAAATGAATACACTTTTCCATTACATTCCCATTTTTTTACCAAGGATGCTTTTGCCGTATTTTTTTTGTTATGAAAAGCTCGATCAGTGTTTGACACATGGAGTGCTATAAAAAAGTTAAAAACATTGGTTTTGGTTTGAATCACTTGTTGACTGAAGTTCAAGTATTGTAGACAGACTCTCAAACTTTAGGCACGTTTTCAGTATAAAAGGTTTTGTTTATGACTAAAAGCAGTGATATTTTTATTAGCTTTACTTCCATGAAACATTTCCAGAAAGGAAACTATGTAGGTTTTTAATAAAAATCTCTGTCTTTTTGAGAACCCAAATAAAATTTTAATTAATTGATAAAAACAGCTACAGGCATAGAAAACGTTTTTTCCACAGCACTGTGACCACCTTTTTTTTAAAAAAGAAACTATACAGGCTTTACAAAAGCAATAACATTATATTATCAAGCATGTGTGCATGTGGAACAAGGAGCTCAGAGTGGAGGGAAGGTTATTTGGCTTTGGGGGGCTTATAGTATGGATGAAACAGCCTCTCGTGAGCACAGATGTGGAGAGCAGAGTGTGTGTGCATCAGTAACCGTGGAAACCGTGAGGTGAAGTAGCTGACGAAGCCCTCGGGAAGCTCGCCAAGAGTCTCCTGCACCTCTGGTGGTAACTCGTGGTAGTGATGCTTCTGCGAAATGTAGAAAGCAAAACCAGCTAAAGGTCATAACTAACTAGGGGGTGTCAACACGGCCCCCGCCTGAGGATAAACCAGAAGGATGTCTTGTAAGCACACAAGCTGACCTTATTCCGCATGGCTCGGAGCAGATCTCTAACGGAGTTTCCTTTATATGTCCTGAACCGCCTCAAGTCTGCAGTGAAGATGAGGAGAATATTGATTACAGGCCACTGAAGGGTGTTGTCTGGGAGACTGGTGCATTTCTACCTGTCTGCAGAGGGACAGAGATGTGCATTCTCCAGTTCGTCCGGACCACCACTCTTCCTGCCGTCTCTAGTCTGACCACAATGGGACTGTCTGCTGGCTCCTTCTCTATGCGATCACTCACGTCCTTTAAACCAATGCATGTAGGCACGAAAATACAAGCAGACAGAAAGTCAGTAACGTCAGAGAAAGTTCTGTTGTTGACCAACTATGAGCAAACCGATGCCCACCTGGAAAAAGAGCAGCTGCTTCTCCCGACTCCAGAAGAAAGGATGTTTGAGCACGCAATCCGTGGAGGGCCGGGTTTCTGCATCAGCGCTAATCATCTGCTCAATCAAATCCCGTGCTATGATTTCATCTGAAGGAACGAGAACCAAATGTTTTTATGAAATGCATGCGAGCTACAGAAACCATTTTCGCTTTTCTGCAGACTTTTAAAGCCTTTGAGGAAGCTTTAAAATCCCACTTTTCATCCACCGTCAAATCATTACCAGTGGTCTTTTAATTACAATTACATTGTTTTTAGTCAAAAAAGACAAAAACCTATTTTCTAAAACATAGTTTCTTCAGGAGTTCATCAGAAATTCACCTCTAAATTGTGGGAGGGACCGTTGGCACAGAGCAACCCCACTTTATTATCAGAGGGACTTTTCAGTGCTTCCTCTTTTAAACTTTGGCTAAGATGTTTGATAAAGTAATTTTACCATTTGATTCCTCTTTAAAATGTGAGAGTGCATATTCTCCAGACAGGATGTTAATTTGTCTTCTTAATGCATCACCGAAGGGGTGCTGCCCTCTGCTGACCACGAAGTAGAAGACACAGCCGGCTGAGAACACGTCCACTGCTGCCGTCTAGAGAGAGGGTTCAACAACATAGAGATGCAGGGAAGTAAAGCCGTGACAACAGTAAAAATGTGCATCTGACGCTTTTCTGCTTGATGAGTTTGTGCTTCCTACCGGTTTATTTCCCGGTGTATCTCGGAGCACTTCGGGAGCTATCCACCCTTCTGTTCCCGGTATACCAGACCGCATAGAGAAGCTACTGCGACCGTCGGGGATCTTTTTACAGAGTCCAAAGTCTGAGATGAGAGCTCGGACTCTACCTAGAGCTCCGGGTCCAGAGAGGAGGATGTTCCTCGGCTTCAGGTCACGATGGACTGCAGAGAGGAGAGATTACAGAGTTTAAAACCAAAACTGTATCCAGATATTTTAATCCGGCGGACTGTGGGTGGATGTCAGACCTATGTTGAGTGAATGCAGGTGGGAGAGGCCACACATGGTCTGCTCCAGCACAGTTATTGGACTCAGATCAGAGAACGAAGATGGATCTTCCACATACTACAGAAAAAATGATACCAGACAGTTCACCATTAAAGGATCCTAGCTCAAGGATAAAGCACTGATGGCATAATCACTGGCGAGGCGTGAAAACCGCTGACCTGTTGCAGCGTTGCAGCGCACAGCTCGATGGCAATGTAAGTGAAAAGGCGGTCCCTCTCTGTGCAGAAATATCGGATGACATTTGGATGCGTGTCGGACTCCCGGAGGAGCTGCACCTCCCGCTCTGCCACCTCAAAACACTCTGGCAGGATTCGCTTCACCGCCACATGCCGTCCATCAAATCTACCCCTAAAGCCCAAGAAAATAACTTATTGCAACAATATTTTAAAAGCACAAGAATGAAGTAGAGAAGACAGGCGAGAGAGACTGTTGTCTTTCTGCTTTCAGGGTGAAACCACAAAAAATACGAGGTAGTTATTGGTTGGAGTAGCCAGTGGCACACTTCTGATAGATCTCTATTTATTTTCGAGAAGATCTTTTTTAAAACAAACAAATGCTATTTTTTTCTTTTCATAAAAAGTCAAAGTGCTTCTTTTTTATTTTTAAAGAGACATACTTAAACACAAATGTTCCTGCAGATCCATGGCCAAGCACCTCAGAAGGGAAAAAGGAAACTTTTCCCACCTGCACTTCCTCACTGCTTCCTTCTGGAAAATGTTAGAAAGAGAAATGAATCCTTTCTATCCATAATGGCTGTGATAGCTTTATAAAGTGGTGGGTCGTACCTTCAGTGGTTTTCCGAGCAGCTGGATTAACTTCTTCTGACTCTGGGATGTTGCTGCTGTGACTGTTAAGGCTGGGTGGAGAGTCAGTGGACGAAGGTGGAGAGTCTAAGTTCATGAAAATACAAAAATACATAACTACTATGCTGAAGAACAATCAAATAAGTGCACACACTATTGAAGCACTTTTATTAATCAAATATCATGAGGACATGAGCTTAATCACCAATTTAAAGGGATTAAAATGGTAGTGTCATTAAAATCAGGAGTATACCCCTTGTGACATTTGTGCCCGTTGACTGGGTCATGTCTCCAGAAGCTGAGGTGTTGGTCTGCGTGTTGTTCTGCATGAGCCGGATGTGAGTGTCAAACGCTTCCTCCCGCTGCCTCGGAACTTTCAGCCGCTGAATGGGGCGCTGCAAAAACCCGTTTCAGAGCACTTTGAAAGACTAACTCTGTAACCTTAATGAAAAGCCTCATTTTCCATTAAAAACCTGGAAAAAATGTTTTCTAAACTTTTGCCAGAACACAATTTAACTCACGATGAGGTATGTGAGCACAAAGGCGAGCCCTCCTCCAAGCAGCAGAGTGAGGACAGCTAGGGTCAGGCGGTCCTGAGTCAAACTGGAGGGCAGCACAGTGGCTGGCCTTGCAGTCTGTCCCGCTTTCCTGCCGCCAGCTCCTTCTTTGTTAGATGCCGGGTCGCCGTGGCCTCCAGACACTTTCTGGAACTGAAGGACAGAAAACAGTAAACGTCAGACAGATCTGTCTCACTTCTTTTCCTTTACAAACGTGGGTTTGTGGTTTAACTGCAGCATTTCTATACTGAATTATATTGAAGACAAGAGGCTTTACAGATGAGCATCACTGCTCAAACCTTGTGCTTCGTCATCTGGAGGCTGCGTGACTCACGTAGTTCTGATGGTAGTAGGAGTCAGAGGAAGCCGTAGATCGCGGAGGGATAACTTTCTCAGAAGAGTGCTGGAGAGAGAAGGGAAAATCCCTCAGGATGGTGGTGTGGGCTACAGGAGGGAGCTCGTGGTGCCCTGCAGCGACAAAAATGCAGACAGAGGGATCATTATCAAAACGGTTTTCCAACTGCATTGCTCTCCTCAGGTTTGTCTAACGCATGAAGCTTCTTTTTGTCGTGCTTATTCATTACCTATGAGCAGCCAGTGGTTTTTCTTGCTGGCTGTGCTTCCTGGTGGATAACGCACATCAGTGGACGGTGTGATTTCACACTCCCCTCTTCCACTAACCGTCACTCCAGACGTCACTGGACCCTCGATCCGAGCCAGGATCAATCCTCGCGGCTGCCCGAGCAAGAACAGAGGAGGTGAGTCACTTTAAGGTTTCCCCTCAGACCCAACCAAACACCTCTGTTTGATTAGAAAGAACTAGAAAAGTTAAAATGGCTTTAAATATGGGGTATTTGTGAGTGTGCTCACCAATAATGAGACCCCATGGTGGACAAGAGAAGTAGAAGCATAGAAATGGGAGTCCAGCTTTCCTACATAAAGAGTGGGTCTGAAAGAACCAAAAGCTTAGTAAATCTCTCAACCAAAAGTAGATTTGATCTATGAAATTTACAGAAACAAAGACGTTTATCATTTAAATTTCAATCAAATATATTGAAACATTAAAAACATTCTATAGGTGCATTTCTATCTTTAAAAGTGTATGTTTAGCAGATGTTATTTGCTTTGGGCTAATTATTCAGTTTTAGCTTCATCTATAGTTTGAATTAAGAACAACAGGTTTGGAAAGTATTCACCTGCACTTTGCATTTTCACAGAATTTTTCAAGAACCACAAAAGGTTTCACTCACACGAGCTGAGCTTGCGCAGTGGCTTGCTCTTTCACAAACTGATAGCTCCACTTCAAGGAAGAGTGCGCCTCTGCCTGATCCTTGGCGGAGAACGTGAGAAACCGTAAGGTTTCTATGGCGAGCGACAGGTGAGGCGCATGTCTCAGCGAGTCCCCAGAGTACAGGTAGACCCCGATGACCGGGGAGCCGTAGTTTTGACTCCACAGGACGTCCCCTGGGAAAGACGGTGTTTTTATATGAGTCTGATAGTTCAGCACAAGAAAATCCACATTTCAGTGTTGGAGAGAAAAAATGTTAAAATATCACCAGATTCTAAGAAAAAAAATGCAGCAAAAGTTATTTAAGAAAAAAAATTTAACACCTTTAACTTGAAACAACAAGTCAACCAGAAGCAGATAAATACTGACTTTTTTAGTTTTGATTTTGAAATTCCTCAACATATTTTTAAAATGTTTAAATAAAATTCAATTAAAATCAAAAATCACAAAACAAAATAAATTGTATGCTCCATTTCAGTTTTTTGGGGATCACTGTGCATACTATTAATCAACTAGATTTGACTGAATTCAGCAAAATAAAATGAAATTAAATTAAGTTTTCTTTAAACATTGAAAACTCTGCACCACTCCTTACCTGACTCTCTATCCACAGTCACAACAAGTCCGTCACCGCTCGACACCAGATGGGCCATCTCTGTTAAAGAGGTCATACAGCAGGTTCTTTAAAAAAGAAGTAAAGAGCTTCTAGGGTGTTTTTGAATTATTTATTCTTTCTTGTCTTTATTACTAAATACTTTGGCAAAGATTTTTTCCCAACTCCTTAACAACTGATATTCTTTTAAACTGGTTATTGTCAAATAAAAATATAGTGATTAAAAGTACAGTTTCTAATGTGAATAAAACATGGGATAGAGTGACTACTGGTTAAATTATCAACTTTGAAAATGTTTACAATTGAATATTGTTTTGCTTTTGTCTAATATTTTTACTTAATGTTCTATATTTACTCTGTAAAAATAGATGGTCTCTCTCAATGATCTTTACTCTCTATGTTATTTAAAAAATGAAAGAATTTAACAAAAGTGTCTTTTTTTCTAGCATAATGTAATGCTTTTCTATCTATTAGGACACTCATTTTAGGGAGCACGATTTTAGATTTTTTTAAGTTCTCAACATATTAATTCATTTTTTGTACCTACAAAGTGAGTTTTGCTCTTGTGAAGTGTGTGTGTGTGGGGGTGTGTGTGGGGGTGTGTGTGTGTGTGTGTGTGTGTGTGTGTGTGTGTGTGTGTGTGTGTGTGTGTGCGGGAGCATGGACGTACTGTAGTCTAGCTTCTCGTCATAAGGAGGGGCAGAGTAATCGTTGTATGTTGCATTCCATCTCAGTTCCTGCGTCTTTGTATCAAACATGGTGATGACGTACTCTGGAAAACAAACAGCATCAAGCTCAAATCCTGAGCCACACATGTTGCTGCACAGGTGACATACCTGTGCGTCCGATGTAGAGCAGAGGGCTGTTGGGACAGATGGATTCAGAGGAGGAGGTGGTTAAACTTGTTTGCTTCTCGCCTGTTTCAGGATCCACCACAAACCAAACATCCTGCTTTTTCCCTGAATGAACACACAAACAAGAATTCAAGAGACAGCAGTCAGGAAACTCAGATATTTTGTTGTTTAGTTTCTAAAAGTTTTGTTTTATCTGAACCTGTGTACAGTATGCCGTCAGAGCTTCTGCAGGGAGCTGCCTGAACCAGCTCTGGAATGGTGAATGGCAGTTTCTGCAGGAAAGAGCCAAAAAAATGTTTTTAACGGATTCAGGACAGTAAGTTAATGTGTAACGCAGACATAGTAACACTCCTTACCATCAAGCCCTCCTTGTGCTTTCCACCGAGTACATACAAACTGCCATCGTTTGGATCTGGGAGAAAGTCTGGCCTAGAGAAAACAAGAAAACACTATTTAGAAGATGTTCAGTATAAAGTTCTGGAGATAACTACTTTTTTTAATCAAAACACAGGTTATTAAAAACATTTGAAGGCCTGTAAATGTAACTAAAATTGCGCACTTATGTGTAATGCTTAAGGACCTAAGCTGACCATGTTTTTATCTATTTTAAAGCGTTCCCAGTGTTTTTTTTAATTATGTTTATGCTGTTTTACCCCAATTTTTTTTTTTATGTGCTGTTTTCTAGAACAAAGTTTCTGCAAAGTGGCAGAAGTTCTTTACAAATTCACCTCTGAGTTGTAGGTGAGACTGCTGACGTGGCATAAGCCCGCCCCCACTTCCCATCTCTCTTGGTTAGATTCTCCCCTGCCAGATGAGCCAGATGTCAGCTCAGACGAGGAAAATGAAGACATACATGATCTATTTGTCTGCAAGTGGATGCATGGCAATGTAGCGGAGAAAGGAGCTTGTGGCCTGCCCAGAGTATTTTCTAGTAACAAATAAGCTCCTTTTCTTTTTTGAGTCACAATATGAATAAAAGAAAATCCAAAATGCAATTTTAAACCAGATTTTCGTTACATGTGTCCAGAAAAATTCTCCAAGAACATGTTGAAAACACCCAAAATCCTATTTTTCCTCGGAGAGGGTCTTTAAACTTGTCATGCATATTGAGCAGGTGTGTCTGTGTGGCTTACTCTGTGAGGTAAACAGGAACTTGAATAATGGGGTCTGAAAAAATAAAAGCATAATATCATGAGAAACATTTTAGGCACCAAAAGCAACAAAAGTGAATAGCGCTTCACCTTCTCTTAAGGTCCATTTGATGTCTCCTGTCTGTTTGGACACAGCATGCAGGCTGCCATCCAAGGTGGAGATGAACAGAAGGGACTCTGGGAGGGTGACTGATCTGGCCCCTGCAGCCTGAAGAAATACAGAGATATAAAAAATAAAATAAAAAAAAACAGAAAGAGATGATGAAAACGGACCCTCAGGACAGCTGTCTGACAAGGAGGTCAGTCGTGTCATGTATCCCAAGATTGTACAACAGCTTGACTGGAGAGTGGGCGCATGTGTGGGTTTATGGCAGTAGGTGTGGCAGTGTGGCGGGGCTGAATCATCCAGACGTGTAAAAATCTGCAGTTCACTCAGCAGGATATCCTTCTTCTCTAAGGGTGTGTTGTGGGGCCTAATGTTTGTCTATGTCATTTCTGCTTTTATTTAATAAAGGTGAGGGACAGGTGTGCATCCAAAAGTAGTCAGAGTAATAAATCTATTGGGGAAAACTTTGATTTAAGTTGATTTAAGCTTCAGTGTTTTGGTTAGACTTCAACTTAAATTGGTGTAATAACAACTAAGTGACAGAACCGTTTGTGCGCATGCGTGTGGGAGTTCTCGTTGACAGTTTTTTGGGGGGGTGTCAGCGAAATGAGGCACAGGAAGAGCCCGGTTCAGTTGGTTCAAGCGAGCTGGGCTGACTTGACGCTTCCCAACAGAACCCATTTTGGCAACTTCACCGGACTTTGAAATAGACACGTGCGCCAAAAGTAGAAACGCCATAAACATGTAAACAAAAACAGTCACACACTTTGACGAAGTTTACCTGAATTGGGTTAGCCTCCCAGGTCAGCAGGAAAAGAGATATTAGCAGGAGTCCGAGAGTTCCCATGACCCCCAAAACACTTCGTTCCAGGGTCCGGAGGTTTAAAGCGGCCGAACTAACAGCAAAGGTCGAACTCTTTCCTCATTTTCAGCGCGAATAGCTGTCTCATAGTTAAACGCATGCGCAGTGGTAACGACATTGATAGACGTTCACAATATTTTGAAAATACAAATATTTTAGCGGTACCGCTTTAAATCCATGACTACTACTCCTGACACTTTTCCTTATTTCCGTGTTGGGACGGAACCGGTGACGTCGGGAGAAAACTGTCAAACCCCCTCTGTGGGCAAGGCCCCTCACCCCTCCTCCTGAGGAACAGGAGTGCTGACCAATCAGAAGGCAAGCTTGGACAAGAATGGGTGGGGCTATAGAAACGGCTGGAACACGTGGAACAGAAAACAGGACATGCGTGAACGCAACAAGAGGCTTTTTGTTCATCAGAAAGTGGTGGATGAATTAACTGTTGCGCCTCTGTTCCATACATGCAGTGCAGTTTGAAAGTATTTTACATAATGGGAAAAAAATAATACATTTAGCAAAAAATAGTCAATTTAAGTGTATGCTTTTTAGTAATGCTTAATAGTATACTTTTTCCATACTGAAAGTGAGGCAGTAGCCTTGAAGTTTACTTTTTATGTACTATCTATATATTGTAAACTTAAAATATTCCAATTTAGTCTGGAGAATATTAATTAAATATACTCCCTACACATACATGGTCATTAGCAGGCATGTCCAAAGTCTGGCCCAATGCGGCCTTCTTAAAAATATTCACCAGCCTACAGACAAAAATCAATATGTGGCACCCAGCAATTTCTAAAAACCGTGTGTGAGATCAGTGTAATACAAAAACGTGTCTGTCTAATATGCAGAGTCAGCTTTTCACGAAACGTTCAGATTTTTCAAGGTCTTTATTTTTTGCAACAGATCTTCCTTCAGTTATACCAGTTTGCACTTAGTTCCAAAGCTTCAATATTAACTTACCAAAATACAATTCTACTCAGAAAGCATTATTCAAAGTGACTTTGCATGGAGTGTAGCATGTTCACTTGTATTAAAAAATAAATTATAAATTCAGGCAGGCACTTCTGTCAAAGTATATAAACGTTAAATAACAGTTAAACAGCACCACATGCTAAGACTGTGAAAGGCAAGAGATGGTTGTGTTCACTTTGGCTTAGTCAAGTTGCTGCTAGAGAAGGCCATCGGGTTTGGCGTAGCCGAACAACTCAAAGTCCGGTTCATAAAGTTTGTAGAGTTCTTTCCTTGTTGCGATGGGAATCTGTGCAAACCAGTCTCTCTCCCAGCTGGTGGAGGTGAGGTTGCGGGCCCCTGAAGGGAAGCGTAGCAGATGATCCACCTTCAGAAGCTTCAGTAGATGTTCTGTGTCTTCTTCCAGAGTTTCCAGATGTCCAATGAAATCGTACTTCACCTGACAAGGATGGCACAAACGATACACCTGTAACAGAAACGAAAAAAACAGATCCACCAATGATTATTTCACTTTCTTTCAGGTACACTGCCACAGAAATACACTAAACACATGACATAAGACAATAACTGCTTCATCTGTTGTACCCAAACATTTTTTTGCTTCAACCAACACTCCAATCCTCTTTTGAACTATTTAAAATCGTTTTAATTATGATTATGTCATTTTTATGCCTAAAAATGTCGTTTCTACGACATCGTTTCTGCAGAGCAACAGTACTTCATTGGAAATTCCTCTCTGAGTTGGACTGTTGGCGTAGAGTAAGCCTGACCCCCTTTCCCATCATCTCTTTGTTTACATTCTCCCACTAGCTTACAGCCCCTTACAACCCCAACCTAACACTACTGATGCAACAGAAATAGTGAGCAATATTAGAGCTATCCAGCCGCACAGTTTTGACCCATATGGCAGGTCAGACATGGCAAACAAAGAGGTACATGGATCTATTGTCTGCAAGTGGATCCATCGGAATGGAGTGGAGCAGGGAGCTTGTGGCTTTCCAAGTAGATCTAACATCAATGCTACAGGCTTTTTCAAACTGCATTTCTTCATCTGATCCTGATTCACAACAATTTGAATAAAGAAATACTCAGAAATTCAATTTTAATCTTAGTTTTCTTTCTACACGTCCTCCATCAGCAGAAAGATGCTTTAAGAAAATGATAAAAACACAATTTTCATTGGAATGGGTCTTAATATATACACCAGGATAAAACCCACTGAATATTAGGCCATTCACCTCATAGCATGTGAGATTTCACTTATTTTAAAACAACATTTTAGATATTTGATACTTGAATAAAATGCCAAACATTTACCAACTGAAAGAAAAACAAGAAGTGAGGTGACTGGAATTTGGCAGAAATGAACATACGTAAAGCAAAACAAGGAAAAAAAATAACTTACTCTAAAAAAGGTGAAAAAGTAGAAGTTAAATCAAAAAATAGGATTTCTTAACTATATTTTACAATTGCTATTCTACTCTGAAGCAGCAAAGAATTACTTTTTTATCTAATAGTTTACATAACTGCCAGACATTTGACGTATTTATTGGTTTTGCTGCTTTTTGCCTTTGGGTTATATTCAGTATCAGGTTTCATAGGGGTAATTCCATGATCTTGCTTCTCACTTTTATGTTTGGCTGTTAACTTTTATAGTTTGTGGTTTGATTCCTTCTCCAGTTCTCTCCTCTGCATTCTTCTTCTCATCTAACCCTCTGTAGCTGCCATAAAACAGTGTGAATGGTCTTTTCCATCCTTTTTTAAAACACAGGAATGTTTCGGCCGCCCTGTGGTGAGGAGTGAGTCCTGTTTTCCTTTTTGAGAGCGACTTCAGATGAGGTACTCCTCCTCAGACACCGTGCTATTACATCCAACTTTAAAGGTTTTTGCCATGGTTGAAAACTTTTCCTCCCGATTACAAAAATCTGTGCAGGCACGGCTCAATGTTTTAATGAAGCCAGCAACTGTCCTTAGCATGGCAAACATGCATGGCGGAACAAGGGAAGGACAAAAAGGTTACAAATGAAACATTTATTTTGTCAGAATGTGTGAGAAATACCTGTCTCCAGTGCTCATTAAAGATGCTGTCCTTCTCTGTTTCTGGGTCTAGCAGGTAAGCGATAAACTGCTGAAATGTGGGTTTGATTCCTGCAGCGAACGCCTCGGCCGCAGTCTCTGGCAAACTCCCAGACACGTTGCCAAAACGGCGCAGCATTACAGAGCCAAACTGCTTGTAGAAGTCCTCATTGGGCCTAAACACAGAGAAACACAAGCCTTAAGCACAGTTTTTGGTTAATTTCCTTTACAGCAACACACGGCAAACACCCACCTCCCAAACTTGTTCCTGAAGGCAGAGATAAGGCGCACAAAAGGGTCACGTACAAACACAAACTTGGTGTAGCGCTGGAGCTTTAGAGCCATCAGGTAGCGGGACAGTGAACCGTAATGATGCCAGAATCTGACGGGAGGGAGGAAGTCTTTGTTAGCGCGACTGTCTGTCCTCTCCTCTGTCAATATGACATGCAGTAGTATGTTTTCTGATGAAACGCAGGAGGAGGAGGGTCAGGGAGGTCTTTAGAGCTAAGAAAAGTGGGGAAAACGCAAAGAAAAGCCACAGGTTCAGCTCCTGAGGGAGAGAGAATGGTCTGTCTGTCCTGCAGCACTGAACCATGCCTGTCCTTTCCACTCACCCCTGCAAACTCAATAAGAAGCTCACAGAGAAATGGTGAAATCTGGGTCAAGAATCAACTGTGTGTGATGAGAGACACTTGTATTTATATCTATCAAGAAAATCACAAAGCTTAGTTGATTAATAAAACACCATGTGTTCCACACTTCATTAAAGATGTAAACATTTCCATAAAGTCAATTTTATCTGAGTGAGTCTTTGATGAAAAAAGCAAAGAATAAAAACTGTTTATTGACTTCTGAAAACTGTAGGCTTGCAGCACTTGCAGATTGATTCACTTTTTTTTATCTTTCACAAGCTCATTATGAGATTTGCCTCCCATTTTGTATCCACTCATCCATCTTCAGAACCCACTGAATCTTTATTGGAGTCATGAGGTTGCTGGAGCCTATCCCAGTTTTGCAAAGACAGGGTGCACTCTGAACAGGTCGCCAGTCTGTCGCAGGCCCAAACAACCACACATTCAGTCATAGGGACAACTTCGAAACCCCAATGAACCTATGAAGCACGTTTTTGGACTGAAAGAGGAAGCTGGAGTCCCCAAAAAAAACCCACACAAGAGAACATGCAAACTCCAAACAGAGAGGTCCCTACTGGGATTTGAATAAGTGCCGTCTCAGAGCGCTAACCACTATACCACTGTGCAGCCCCCTCCTGTTTCATCACAGATTTTTTTCTTTTTTTTTGGCTAGGGGGAAATATTCAATCTTTTTTGAACATGGGAATTGACTTGTGATTTACTTTAGCTTCCCAGAACAAGTTTTATTTTTGTAAAACATGAAATTCTGACGAAATGTTTGTGACCAAAGAATATTTCTCACAGAAAACTAAGCCTCATCAAACAAAAGTTAGTTATTTCTTAGTTTATTTGGCTTAGCTATTTCAAATGTTGCTGTCTTAGATGCCAACAGAAAATTACGTTTTTTTTCTCTGTACTTTTCCCTCTAATTAAAAAAAGTTATTAGTGCCAGAGACTTCAGCTTGAAAAAAAAAGTATTCTCCACTCAAAGTATACTGGAAATCAATGAGTGAGTGATGAAAAAATGGCAATATGGAAAAAACAGAATTATTTCTTGAAATATTTACTCAGCTGTGGTGATGTTTTTGTCCTCAGTGTTTCATTTTTTGTGCCGCTCTTGTTTGCAGACACTGAAACCTATTTTAAAGTGAGTCATGTTGGAAGATTTCTCCCCAATTACCAGCCGTTTAAGACATTCTTTCTGAAATCCTTCTCATTTGCTTGTGAGATGTGTTAGACTGTGTATGTGTGCGTGTGTTTGTGTCGTACTTGGCAAAGGTGAGGTGAAGTGAAGAGTTGTGTACTAGTTCACCAGGAACTGCCTCCGGATCGGTGTAAGGTTTTCCTGAGGATGGGGAGATGAGAGCCTGAGACAGAACCACCAGAACTTTTTTCCAGTTTGTGCACGCAACCTGAATGGAGAACAGAATTGAGAGGAAGAAAGGAGGAAAATGTAAGACGACAGATGAGACGAAACATTGGGAGCATATTAGGGGTGCAAAGGATCCAAAACCTCCGGGTTTTAGAGTCATGGTTTGGGTCATATTTTTGAATCAGTGTAAAGGGGGAAAAAAACTACAAAATAAAAGCCTTCATTTAATGTTTGAAAAGTTTGAATACATATATTCAATAAAACATGTATAAAACACTCATATATATTGTATTAAAATATTAAGTCATTGAAGCCTATTTATAAAAACAAACATTACAGACATATTTGAACTCAAGATATTCTAATTTATAAAATATACTTAGGATGCCCACATAAACAAAGGTGCATTATGAAAAATAGCATCTTAAAAAAAAACAAAAGTAAGAAAAACAGGGGATGTTCTTTCAATGTGTCCCCTCCCCACTGGTTATAGTTTCCTCTGCCACAGTGCGGTGCAGCTATGCTCCTCACCGGGAGAACCTCTGAATGACTTCATGGAGATGTGCACCGATGCTTTTGAACAGCTCTTTAAAAGAAACCGGATCTCTCATCATCCGCGTCCTCTGTGATGAGACGGAGAAAAAGCAGTGTCGTACTGTGATTTATTTTCCCTATGATTTCTTGTTATTTTCTCACAGTATGATTTACACTGCAAAAACTGAATCTTAAGAAAGTCAAAAGACCCTTGTTTTAGGAAAAATAGTCTTATTTTCTGTCTTGCAAGAAAAATAATCTCATTAGGAAAGCTTTTCAACAGCAAAATAGAGTCTGTTTGAGAAAACATGCCTTAATACCAACATTTTTTCTTAAAATAAAATTTTTCGATAAGACCCTTTAGAAATAAGTCCAAAATTCTAACCCCGTTGGAAGATTTTTTTTTGTCTTTTTATAGAATTTTGGACTTGTTTCTAAAGGGCTTGTTTAAAGAGCCTTACCTTGGGAACATAGCAGTAGATTATCTGGTGTGTGTCATCCACTATTAGGTGGTCCAGTTCTCTGTAAGGAATCTGCTCAATCACTCGAGTCCTTCCAGGAAATTCCACAATGTTTTTTCCTGTGCAGACATCTGCGACCCTCTGCTTCCTCGCATCCTGATCCCTGTCTCGAGCCAGAACGCGATTCCCTTCCCTCCTCGCTTCCTCCCACGCTGGTTTCTTTCGTTCCTCTTCGACACGTGTCTGAGCTGTGTCTTCTGGGGAAAGCGTAATCCTAGAAGTGGTAGGAAACGAGGCAGAAGGGGGGCTCCGTGATCCGATGGTGGATGCAGACAGAGGAGCGTCCAAGGAAGCCCTCTGGGAGCCAGAAGCAGAGTGAAGCGAGTCGTGCTTCAGGTCCTGGAACGCGTAGAGGTTAAAGCCCCCAATGTCATCCCAGTACGCAATGATTAACAGGAGCATGAACAGAGAGCCGAGGACGAACAGCACTCGTAGGCTGCGCCATGTTCCCATAGTTACTCTGCATCAAGTCACTACCAGTGAAAAAGGGAAGAAAGTGCTCGTCTCTGGCCCATGACGACCTTCATCATAGCATGAAAAACTTCCTGTTGAGCAGCTGCATCTGAAAGAAAGAGGAAACGAAACTTAGACCTCCCTATTTTCTATTTTTTGCCTCCAAACAGAAAAGCATCTGGAGAAAATTCAAAGCTAACAAAACGGTCAGAGCCAAGCTGATCACAAATACATTATTTCAAGCACTCAATTTGTAATATTGTATAGAAATAGAAGTGCTAAACTACTTTTTCAATTACATTAAAGTGGGATGTTACAGTATACTGTATTATGGAAAACCATTTAAGCAGGAAAATCTGAAGACTCTCACCAAAAGGCCCAGGGCATTTAAAGGAATTTCAAGTGTCTCTTGGGTGAGAAGTGATAAAGATAGTGAGTCCTTATCACTCACCTGCTCATTTTATACCAATTAAACTAAAAATATTGTATTAAACATTTATTCTGTGTAATTAACACACAACTGAGACAGATCCATAAACTCCAGCAATGTGATATTTTTCAGATACTATTTATATTTACTTCCAGGTTTCACATTTGATTGATAGTTTATGAGGGTTTTCTTTACATGATTGTGCACATTTGCTCTTATCTTTGTCACCAATGCCATCTATTATATGCAATCTTAGATGTATAAAATAATACATGATTCCAGTTAGAATTATGTAAAAAAAAGTGTAATAATGGGGCAGGTATCCCTGTCAAAATCTAAACTGATTCAGATACAATTTTCTTTATTTTACAATTTGATTTGATACTTATCCCTTTTTACTGTAAACATTTTTACATTTTGTAATGACAAATTGCATTTGGTGCACATGAATTAGTATTTTGTGCACACAAATCATCAGTTAGTGCAGCCGAATCAACATAAATTAGCATTTTGTTCATTCAAATTTGCATTTTGTACTCATAAATAAGTGTTATGTGCGCACGACTTAGCATTTTTTGGCCACAAATTACGATTTTGTGAACATAAATGAGCATTGTGCCACAAAAGAAAAGTTTTTTGTCCACAAATTAGTAGAAGAAATTGAGGATATTTCCTCATTTGTGCGCATAAAACAGTAATTCGTGCCCTCAAAATGATAATGAAATACTAATTTGTGCCCACAACATACTAATTTGCGGCTACAGTTTTTTTAGTTTTGTTATCAAAGTTTAACTAATTCTTAACTTATTTTGTCACGTCTAAGGATCCGTACGTTCCAGTAGTGGCTCTTTCAGTATCAACATAACCGACGCTTCTTTACAGCACGCACGGCTGCGTTTGTGACGTGGTGAGATAGTGAGGGGCCGTGGGAACCCCACCGTTCACACGGAGCTGTGAACAAGCGGGGCTGCGGGGGGAGCAGAAGAGGCGCTTTAACGGCGATATGAGGTTCAGAAAAATCCATCCTGACTGCAAAGGAAAACAAGCGACTGTGATTGCAGGGTTCATCTGTGCGCGTAGACTGAACCATTTCCAATCTGCCAACTCTTCTTCTTCTTTGCCACGCGCTGTGCGCTCGCTCACACGCGCACGTGCACAGGGACGGACAGCACTTCCAACTAATTTTTAATTAAAAGAAATTCATTTTTAAACTAATATCCATGTTTCCGACGCAAGCCGCCGTTAGTCCGATTCCCGGAGGTAAAATGCTCGCGTTGGCGGGTCGCTCCGGACACTCACGGTTATTCTTGACACCGCAGCACACCGGCCGCCTCCTCTGAACAATAGATGAATCACAGCGACGATGAGAGAAGATTTGACGCTTTAAAATGTATTATTATTACCTTGGAGAGAAGAAGATCCATGGCGGCTTCACGCGGTGATGGTAAGACCAGGAGGGAGCCGTAATGCTGCGGCAGTCCCGTCTCACCGGCTGGAAGCCCCTTCTGTGTGAAACGACGGCGGCTGAGCCAAAGTTGTGGCGGCGTAATGTCTCTGTGGTTCCTCTAGAGGGCGCAACAGAGTCAAATAGTAGGAGGAGCGAAGGGTGATTAAGCAGCAGCGCCCGCGCGACAGATGCTGCCACGTGACAAAACACTTTCCTCAAATGTTACAGGAGAGTTTAACAAATCATGCAAAGAAGAACTTCTTTTGTTTTACTTTGATATGTTTATTTTATTAACACAACTTATAACCCCCTAAAAAACGAACTAGTTCTAAATCTCCTCGATTTGCATTTTTTTTCATTTTTAAGTAATTATGAGATAGCAAGACCCATGCAAATGCCAAGAGACCCCAACCATTAACATTCATTTAAATTAAATTTAAGAAAAATTACATAATAAAAATAAATTACAAAAATCTGCAATTTTTTTAGATTTGCAATTATTTATCATTTTATTTTACGTTCTGATGACATTAGAAGATCTTTTTTTTTCATTTGTGGGTAATAAACTGACAAAAAAAAAAAAAAAGGGTTTTGCAAAATGTCACAGCTTTATCGAAAGAAAGACAGTAGGTATTTTTGCCAGGCTTAATAGATGAGCGAGTCTACAAAGATGAAACAGCAAACAGTTTCATTTAGAATGTTATAGGCCTCAACCCTAAAAAGTAAACATTTAAAACATGGACTACAAAAAAGTTATTCTCAAGTTTCTAAAAAAAGACATTTTTTTAGAGACTTTAAAGATACGCATTGTAAAAACCCTACCATCATCATACTAAAGTAATGACGCATTCTTTAAAAAACCTCAATGACTGTATTCTAATCCTTGTGCTTTATTCCAATATTTACGTTCTGGTGGATACTTGAGAGGATTTGTTTCTAATTAATCAGGGCTTCTCATAATTAGCAGGTTAATTTTAAACAACTGATGAAATTGAAGTTAAAACTGAATTACCTTGTTGATTTTTACAACACAAATTATATGCTGAGGCATTAGAAAAACATGAGCTGCAATATACAAACAGTTCTTGGAAAATGAAGGAGGCAACAAATTATACACATCCTTATACAATTAAAGGAGTCAAAGTCAAGTAATTACAGTTTTTTTTACACATTTGGTATTTTATTATTTATTATTATTATTAGTGGTAGTAGTAGTAGCAGAAGTAGCAGTAGTAATAGTAATAGTAGTAGTAGTAGTATTTGATAGATTTTATAGTAGACAATACAACAAAATTAGACAAATACACAAAACTCATTACATAAATAAATATATTGATTAAAAAAAGAAAAAAATACATAAATGTAAGAAAAAAGTAATGTTTAATTACTCTAATAATAAATAAAAAATTTTCCAACAAAGCACACAGTGCACACTTGCGTCACATTAGATTAATTGAATATAGGAATTATTAACTAAAGTCAAGTATGTATTTATTCCTTGAAAATGAGTGGGAAGAAGGGAATATAATCCCACCTCTACTGATATGTTTTTTTCTTTTTTTGCATAGTAGTTGTATTCTGGTTCTGATCAGATCAAGTGCAGATTTTATGGTCAAGAAACAAATTAGACTGCTTATTGATTTCCCTCAGTGACTATTCTGTCTTAATAAATCTGAAAACAGTAATACCGGTTTTACCACGTTGCTTTTTTTAAAGGTCAATTGATGATTTAAAATAATCTGAGGGTGTTTGTGACCTTCAGTTGAACTGGGGTTTTGTCCAGGATGAAACTAGTTTTCTCTCTATAATGGTTGGGATAGACTCCGGTGACCCCTGTGACCTTATTAGGGACTACTGGGGTTCAAACAAGGACATCAGAGGAGTCTCTGTCTCACCTGTCATTATAAAATATGTGCTGATAATAAATGTGTCATTTAATCTGTGATTAAAAATAAAATGTATTTGTACGATTCTTACTAAAAATTTTTTAGCTCAAATTGCTGTATTTTATGTATTTCCTGTTCAATTACAGTGCAGGCCAAACCAGACCTCTTACTCAGGCAGATTATGGAATCCCCTGCAAACTGGGCATGTGCCTTTAGTTAACCCAGCATATGCTAGTAATTGATAACTTTCTTAAAATGTTTTTATGCATTGTAAACATTTTTATTACACGTCCTCAATTTTCATTTCAATATATATTGCTTCACGTTTGTCTGTAGTTTATTATTCAGATCTGACATAAAGCTGCACTGAGAAGACTCAAGGAGACAATAGCTGTCTCACCAAAGAGGGAGCTTGTAAGCTCAGGCTTGTTGAATTTTTGCAAATAAAGTGGATCAAGATGTTCCTTTTATTTTGCTGATTGTAAACATGGCAGTGTAGTTTTTTAGAACATGTCTCAAAAACTTTCAATCAAAAATATTATGTGACTTGGCCTGGATTTGAACTCACCTTTCAGTCGCAGAGCGGACACTAACACACTTCAAGAAGATAAGAAAGCATCATTTTCTAACATTTTTGACAATGTTCCTTTATAATCTAATCAATGTGTTACTCCATCCATTTTCTATACCGTTTTGTCCCTTCTGGGGTCACAGGGCTGCTGGAGCCTAACCCAGCCACTCCTGGGCAAAGGCAGCGGACATTCCTAGACAGTTCGCCAGTCTGTCACAGGGACCACAATCACACCCCCATTCACACCTAGGGACGATTAAGAGTGCCCAATTAATCTCTGAAGCACGTTTATTGGACAGTGGGAGGAAGCCGGGGTCCACGGGGAGAACATGCAAACTCGACAGAGAACGGTCCCCCATTGGTGAGGCTGTTTCAGATCCCCCAGTTGGGACTTGAACTGGGGGACTTCTTGCTGTGACGCAAAGGCGCTAAGCACTGTTCCACTGTGCTGCCCCAATGTCTTACTTGGTATCTGGTGTTTTGTACCTTTTTTTATTCCAGTATTTAATTATTTTAAAGCTTGAATGTTTAAATCAATAATGTCAAAATCAGGTTCTTTCAGATTACAAATGTGATGTTTTCAATCTCTCTTTAAACATTTGAGACAGTGACCTAGCTGTTGAATGTTACAAGCATGAACCCAATAGCAGAATAACATTTTTAATAAAGAAAACAGTCAAATTTAAAGTTGGGTTTGAAGGTTTATTTAAAGTTATCCCCATCACTGCGCACTCCTCTGTGTGAAAGCTTAGTCTGAAAGGAGGAGGATACAGGCCACTATAATGGCATGACAGCACACGTCTTGAAAAGGCTACTTGTTTGGACTCCATCCTGCCACTCTGCACTGGTAGGACACTTTGTGCTGCCTTGTAACACACCAGCATAGTGATGCCGGTTGAGAGCAAGAAGAAGAAAAAAAATATAGGAGGAATAAATGTCCAAGAGAGGGGTTGGAATCAGGAAGTCCAACCAATGAATAGAAAACTTTATTACTAAATGTGACGCTCCTCTCTTCTGAAGAGAGCTGGAGTGGAAGATGTAAGAATTCAAAGAAAAAAAAAGGTTATTCAATGTCCTCCCTTGTCTCTCAATGAGGCTGCTGATCTGTAAGGTGTGCCGAGTTGATGATGACACTGAATATTGAAGATAAAAATGAGCCCAAGATTCACGGCGTGGTCACTGTCCCTCTCCAATCGATGACGCAGGTCCTCGCTCCTCCTTCCACACGAAAACAGATGGACTGCAAGAACCAACAGTTCACTGTGAGAACTCTTTGGCATGAAAGAAAAACCCACACCGATCACTGAAGTAACTTGATTGACAAAAGTAATGACTGAAAAAGAGACCGATTTAGAAATGTTCAACAGTCATTTTAAAAATGTAAATAGAAAGCATGCCTGTTCTGCTTTTGCCGTCTCTCTTCATTGATAGTGACTCAGTCTGTGTGCTCAGGTTTAAAGCTACATTCATAAAAGAACTACCGAATGGCAACAATCCACATATGAAGACCATGAGATTCACCTTAACAGAGATTTAAGATTCTCAAATGCATTCTCATTACCGAGAGGAAAATTTGAACCCTGATTCGTTGGTTCAGAGTCCTGTCCTCCAGCTGTGGTCCAAACATGAAGGCTCACATAATATGCTGGCTTTCACTACTACACTGTCACATCTGTTGCTGTTTAATTTCTGGTCAGACAGTACAGAACACATTAATATATGGGAATAAAAAATGTGAACGAAAAAGCCTGGAGTAAGATTCTACAGATTTGGATCTCCTTGACATTTTGCACAAAGCTTTTTCCAATTGTAAGTGGCAACGTGTTGATAAACAGGAGAAAAGGAAAAGGAGAAGCCCCGCCCTGCTGGTCCAGTGTGAACACTACGAGCTAAATGTGTGTTCCAGATTGCGTGTCAAATGCCTGGTATGTCTGTATCTTAACAGAGCATTTGTTATTGAAAAGAGAAAAATCTTTCTATGTTTCAGATCCTACTTGTATCAAAATAAAAGGATGATTGCTATTAAGAAGTTTAAATTCTGTGGATTATCTATTTTATAATTTACCTGCTACTGTGTAAAAAATGCAATTAGATCTGTTGTTTCTTTAGCAAAATTAGTAGAAACATTTTATTTTTTCACACTTTATTAAAATGATTGACGTCCAGAGCTAAATTTTTTCAAGTTTCAAGTTATTTCCACGTGTACATAAACTAAAACATCACTAGTCACCTGTGTATGGGACTACAGATCTTCGAGGGCAATGATTTTTTCGTCGCAAAAAAACTCAATGGTCTCTTCCTCCCAGTCGTCCACATTGCTGTCCAGCTCATCTGTGTCCACTCCTGCACCAAACAGAAAAAAACAAATGTAATCCATTAAGACACAAATGCTAACCAGCCCAAACAATATAGTGAAAACCGCACCTCCTCTGAGCTCCAGGCGAACGCTCTTCTGTTCCTGATAGTTCTTCAGGGCTTCCTCCCGGTAGCGACGGTACTCTTCCAACATGGCTCTGCGCTTGTCCACCAGTTCCTACACAGACAAACATCATGAAGCTGCTTTTGTGTATGAACGAAGCTTACAAAGACATATGACCACACAGAGAGAAAACGGTTAAGGGGTCAAACCTTTGAAGCCTTGGACTGACTCAGACGATCTTTTTGCTCAAAGGTCTTTGAGTATTTCTTCAGGTCCTTCTTGATCAACTGCAGAAGAAGGGCAACGTGTCATTAGAATGTTATCTATTATCCAGCAGCTGCTACAGACATAATGTTACCTTGATCTGATCTGCACTGAGCAGAGTGGGAGGTCGGGGTCTCCACAGCAGCTGACAGAAGCGGTCCTTGTTGTTTTTCTGAAGGAGTCGACCCTGGAATGTCCACACCCAGTATGCATTGTCCACCTAGACAAGCAGAAAATGATGCGAGTGAGAGAGTTTTTGCTTCCTGGTTCATACACGTGGAATGGTGTTAAATTCAAACGCACCTTGTGGCTCCACCAGGAGACGGATGTGACGACGTAGCGACCGGTTGGGTCCCACTCCACATCTGAAGCCATGTAGTGTTCTGCTATGTTCATCATGGTACAGTCAGATGTGTCCACAAAGGCAAGGGCTCCATTCATACTACACACACACAAAGAAACAACCAAAAAATTATTAGGACAAACTAAAGCTTCACCTGGGCTTATTCAGACAAACAACTAGCCTCAGAACAGCATTTGAATCAGGAGCTTAGCTCTCATACGAGGTGTCAGAAAAAATTGTAAAGGTCATCATTAGCTGGTTATGCCTTTTTATTTATTTATTTTACAATACCAAAACTGACCTCCTGAGACCAGCCAGTACCATAAACTGACCCTGAGGACTCCAAAAGATGCTGTTGGCCTGCTGCTTGTCAAACATCTCTATAAAAAATGAAATACAAAAATAAAAGTCAGGGTTTTGCATTGGATGGAAGTTGATAAGTGCTAAAATTCTCTTTAACTTAAAAGTAAGATGCACTCACTTATGAGCTCAATTTTGCCGTTGTTTTTGACATGATAGAAAGAGGCGTTAATCCTTGGAGACTCTCCGTGCAGAACAGCAAACTTACTGCCGTTTGGCTCCCAGGCAAAGGCTATGATGCTTTCTGAAGAAAAAAAAAGAAAAAAAACAAAAACAAAAACAAAAGGATCACATGGGATTACTTTATGGTGGAAGAATTCCTAACAGCTGGCATGAATATAAAAAATAAACTCTCACCCTTCATCTCCACCACATCAACAGGAACCTGCTTCTCTCTCATTCTGAAGATTTCAAAGTTGGTCACAACACCCTGAAACCCAACAATAATATTAGACTTTTCCTTTCCGCGCTGTGACAGGTAAAATTCATCGTTTATCAGGTACCTGTGTTCCTTTGGGCGTCCTGTCCACCTTTACGCACAGATAATCCCCGTTTCTCTGCCAATGCAGTTTGCAGTCAACAACGTTGAAGAGGTTACGGACCCGGATCTCCTGACGGGAAGGCATCTGCATCAGAGTCACTCTTGCCGGGATGTCCTTATCTTCAGGTACCCAGAAAGCTATGATGTTGTCACCAGGAGACCATGAGAAGTCCCTGAAAAACGGAAACAAACACGGTTATTCAGACTCAAACACAAACCCGGTCACCAGCACTTCCAAAAAACTCACTTGATCCCATTAATCTTCAGACTCTTCTTGTCCAGCAAACCCATTGACTAAAAAACAAGACAAATTGTGTTTTAAGCAACATTTCAAACTATTTACATTATTTTTTAAGATTTTCTGAGCTTTGCTTACTGGAGTTTCATAGATGCTCAAAGTGTCTTGAGTCATTCTAGCAAAAAACTTCCCGTCATGGCTCCACCTGATTACAACAAAGCAGTTAAGTGTCACTTAAACATGATAGGAGTCTCCTTAAATTCCGACACAATCAGAGGTCAAGCACTGACTTGAATATGGGCCAATGTGCTGAACTCTCGCAGTGGAAGCCTCTCTTCTTCTGCCCCGTCAGGATGTCCCAGATGATGATGGCCTGAGGGTCCTCCTTAGTGTCCATCAAGGGACTGAAGGTCACAACATACCTGCAGATTGAAAGCATACATGAAGCTTCAGACAACTCTGATGTTTGATTCTAAAATTAGACCCAACACACAGATGACCTTTGACTCCTGATAAACCTCAGAATGAGGTTTATGTGGATGAAACGCAGCCTACTGCCATGATGCTTCACTGTAAGACAACAGTCACATATCCCAAAATGAAGAAACTATGACCTAAATACAAATTTTAAAGCAAATACGGCAGGTGGCCGTGTGACGGCATTTTTAATAAGGAGCCGACAGTCGCATTTTTACATCCCGCGTCACGGCTGTGGAGGTTTTACGGAAAAGTCCACATTTTTCTGGGACTGCAGGATTTTTCTGTGCGAGCTGACATCGGTCAGTGGCAGCCAGGATGTCACTTCGAGGTCGCGTGGTGGTAGTTCAGTGACAGGCGGGGACGGCACCAGTACAAAATCGACTGAGAGCAGCTCTGACTGAACGATGTGTAAATATCTGCAGACAGCGGCCATCCAAATCAAATACCAGCAGCCAATAAGGACTATAAGAAATAAATATTTACGCCATTAAATCATTAAAAAATATATAAATAAATATAAAAAATTGGCATTAAAAACATAAAATTGGAAATCAACAAAAAAAAAAAATGTTTAAATTATGTGGGATGCTAAACTTCTATTAAAAAGCAACTTTGTATATTTTATGACATATTTAGTTATTTTATTGTCCTTATGGGAGGGAAGAGCCTCATTGAAATAAATATATTTATGGTAATATGAAATTATGACATAAATGTGTCATTACCTTTAGTGCTTGATTTTGTCCAGAAGATGACGCACAAAGTTTGTTTTATAGTAGCCTGCGCAATGATGAAGAACATTTGGGTCATGTGACCGGAGCTTATTTTTTAGATTTAAGACATGTATTTATTTTATGATTTAATAAATAATTTCATAGTCCAGTTTGCAGCATTTCATTACAATACTTATTAAACTGACCCATCAAAAAGAGGATGTGGCTAACTCAGCCCATCTTGACTCCGCTGCTCTTGCCTGGTTTGAATCTCATCTTGGCGCAGGACTGCTGATGTCATGAAACTAAGGAAATTATTCAAGTTTTTAAGGTTTTGTCTGGCACCTCTCACACCCACATGTCCTGCTTTTCAATGGCTACTTTAATATTTTAATGCTACAAATTTTTAAACATGTATTTACTGATTTCCAATGTGATTTATTTGATGTCAGTTTTAATTAATTAATGACATTTATTTAATAATTTCATATGAAATATATCCAGTTTTTCTCCTCCAGTCCTCCATCAGGGATTGGCAACTCTAGGCCTCGAGGGCCGACAAGTCTGCATGATTTCAAGATATCCAAGCCCTCCTCATGACTGTTCACTTGGTTCAGGTGTGTCCAGCCACACCAGAATGCAGACCTCGAGGCCTGTTGCCCATCGCTGCTCTACATTCACGACCACACCAACAAATAAAATAAAATAAAAAAAATCAGGCAGCTGCATGAAATTGAAGGTTCCAGATTCTGCCAAT
Organism: Oryzias celebensis; assembly: GCA_014656515.1. Lineage (NCBI taxonomy): Eukaryota > Metazoa > Chordata > Actinopteri > Beloniformes > Adrianichthyidae > Oryzias > Oryzias celebensis. The sequence continues at coordinate 23,363,612 of BNCR01000001.1, read as the reverse complement.
ACCTCCCCATTGTGTGGTGGCCGTTGTACTTGTGACCGCAGCCCAAGTGAAACTAAATCTTTAGAGGGAAAAAAAACCAAACAAATTTTGGATTACCTCTCACATGGTGAGAAGTCGATGAGGGACACACCCTGGTGGCTGAATCTCTGAATCTGCTTGAACTTCTCACCGCCCCACAATGCAATGCCTCTCTGGTGAAAGGTGGCCAAGTAGGTGCCTTTAGGAGACCATCGAACATAGGTCTCTGTCCAGCGCTGCATCCCAACACAGAAAAAAAAAGAAATATTAAATTTCTCATACTCTTCTTAATAAATGTAGTCACTGAACAACACTTATTTGGCTACTTAAAACTCAAAGGTATTATAAAAAGTAACTTGCCGCCCTCTCTTCGGCTAGAATCGGCTCTTTGGCATCATTTGAAAAAATGGCAGTCCTCTCCCCAGCTTCATAGATCACACTGTACTGGTCACGACAGTCAGGATCCTCTATCCAGTGACGCATATTACCCTTTGATCAAATGAACATTTTATAATCCTGCCATCACATTGCAATTTTTAGGGAAATAAAACTGATGTCAGTCAATAAGAGACACACTCACAAAGTCTTTGAAAGGCTGCTTTGCTGGAGGATCCCACTCATCACTGATGTTCATGTACCTGAAGAAAAAGGATGAATTATTCACCTGAGTACATCACATTGTTTGCATGAACTCAAACTCTGTGATACTGCAAACATACTTGTCAAAGTCAGTGAAAAGGTTGACCCTGAATGTATGCTGTTTGTCAAGTTTGTATCCATCTGCATTTTTCACCGCCTCCAAGGCCTGGTTGGGAGAGGAATACTCCAGGAAGATGTATCTACAAGAACAAAAAGATATTCCATAAAGCACGTAAACTCAATGTCTAACTAGCTACATAAGAGAATGGTGGGCTTTACCCTTTGGTCATGCCATCAGCCTCAGGATAAAATTCAGTTGTGATCTTGCCAAACTTGGAGAAGATCTTGTGTATGACGTTCTTGAGTTTCTCCAACCGCTCTGGCCCCACCTGAGGAACATTGTCTACCACCACCACAGAGTCTATGCCATCAGTTTCCTGAGGCTTCTCTCGCAAGATGTCTTCAAGGAGCTCTGGAATGTGAAAAAGCCCAGAGCTGATTAATTACACTTCTGAAACAATGGCTTCCGCTTTGGGTCCGGGGAGTTCAGGCTTCAATTTCTGAAAATGCACACTTTGTAGGTCATTATCCCACTTATACATGGTTACTTACAAAAGGCATAAATGTTCAATATTCAGTACTTTATTCTTGTTATTTTTTTGGTTTAGATCGCTTTTCACAAAAAAAAAACCCTGTATGTGCTGCTATTATATAAAAAACTACACTTTCTAAACGAAGGGGCTGATACAGATATATTGATGATTACGCTACGTGAAGCAACCATCTTCCACCGGATTTCGTGGCCTGCGTCAAATTTTTAATGCAGACTTTATAGGGCACAATACCACTTAAACATAGTCACTTACAAAAGAAACTGCTGACATTACACTAAATCAAGAGGCATTGAGAGCTTTACTGTTCACAGTACACAGGTCAGATAACTAATGGTAAAAAGTTTGATCTGTTGTCAGAGTGGTTTATTATTAGGATATGTTTAAACTCAATTTTACTTTTTGTCTAGTTGCTGTTCAAAGACAAAGTTCTTAAAGTATAATTTACAAATCTTCTGCAGCAGGATCTTATTTGACATAGGATGCATTTTATTTTGAAAGGAATTTGTGTGTGCTGCTATTATATAAATATAATATGCCGGTAACATGGTTATCATTCAATAAATAAAATAAAATCATAAATAAATAATATTAATTTACTTTAAAAACTATATTTTCTAAATGAATGGCTTGATAGAAAATATTTATATATGTTTGTATAAAATCAGACTGAGTTTTTATCTGTAAGAAACTGGACCAAATGGCTTTTCTTCATCACTGAAGATTGCAGATATCTGATCTAACCGTTTTACTTCTGCCTTAAAAAAAGTAGGATCTTTAGATAATCTCTAAATTACTTCTGCAAACACAACAATCACCCAAGTTATGACGTGTTCGATTTAACTTAATCCCCTTGACAGTTTGGAATATTCTGGATTATATGAAAGCCATTTGGACGCTGTCTAGCTTTAAAACAAAAAAAAAAAAAAAAACGTTGTAAATGCCAACTACAAAGCATATTGTGAATTTATTGCTTAATTCAAACAGTTTATAATGCCACGAACGAGAGTCCTGTTGCATTTAATCAATGTATTCATTGTCAAGACTACTTGACAAGACAACAAAATGTACCCCATTTACCACCACCCCTTAATGTGTCTCAATTACCGGCGGTTTAGCGTCTGGCAAAGCTGGTAAAGGGCGTTTTTAAAAGACAAGAAAACCCCATTCTTTCCGTGACTTTTGGTGGCTAAGCCTTCCGAGTAACACGGTCGACACTAATACATATTTTCGCCTTAAGAGAGTGTCAAACTGACATCACATCTAAACATGTCAAAAGAAACGGTGTATCTAGCTCTTTCGCTAGCAGTTAGCAGCAGGCCAGATAGCCGGCGCTTTTCCTGCTGGCGCTTACCCTCATCCTCGATGTCATCTACGAAGTCCTCCGGGTCGCTGAAGGAAGGCTCCTCCTCCTCATACTCTGGGTCGTCCACCATGTCAATCGTATTTCGCATTTAATGGGACTGCGGTTCCGAATTACCTTTACAGAGGCGCAAAATCCCGGAAAATGAGAAGCTAACAACGGACGACCGGTGAGGCACCATGTGCGAAAATGGACGAAGAGGCGGAAACGTGACGCCGGAAGCAGGTCAGGGGCGCGTTTGCAGACTGTCGTAAAATCGCTAAAGTGTACAAACACGTGGAAGAGCGACACCGATGCATGATTTGCCTGATTTAGTGAGTCCAGATGAAATGAGATCGAACAGTAGTGGAAGCTACTTTTGCTAGCAACAAACGGGAGTGAACCGCCGGTAAATCGTTAAAAACGTACCCCATATTTATGTATATTCTTTTAGAGTTACTTGCAACATGTCTCAAATACAGAATACAAAATCTCCATGCTATATCTATCAGCTTATTTCTATTTATTTAAAAAATAGTTATTGGTTTAAGCTACATTTTCACTTGATACATTTGTTTAGCCTTATCGTGTTGTCCACGCTCATGTTGGCTTTTCACTGTCCCAGCTCAGTACCATGGATAGAGAGTGTGCGTCCCTCCTGCCGCGGGTCTGTGAGGTGCTGGCGGCCTCGGGGAGCTCTTTGCCCGATGATACAAGCCTGGAAAAACTGCTGGACTGGTTCACAACAGTCACCAAATCAGGTTAGTTCTCGGGCGGTATTTCCCAGATACGAGTCTTTCCCGGTATGGCGCGATTTTGTTTGTTTCTGCGAATTTGACCGGGAAAATGTTAGCTTAAATTCAGAGCCGTGTCGCAATGTTAGCGCATAAACCCAGGAAATATTTGGAAGTTAAAAAAATTAATAATAATTTATGAGGAGAAGAAGAAGTTAAAGTCAAATTCCAATCATATCTTAATCTATTGTAAAATCGTTCCTAGTGGTATTTTAACGATGATTGTGCCGTTTTTAGCCCAAAAACAACAATAAACCCTTATTGTTTTCTAGGACAAAGTTTGTGCAGATCGACTGTAGTTCATCAGAAGTTTGCCTCTGAGTTGGAGGAAGTAAGCCTCCGCTGATTTCCTATCATCACTCTCCCGCTAGGGGCGCTACAAGTGCGATATCAGTTATCCAGCTACACAGTTTAGAGCCAGATGCCCGCTCGAATGAGGAAATTGAAGATGTTACTGGATCTATTTGTCTGCAAGTGCATGTACAAGAATAGAGTGAAACAGTGAGACTTTGGCCCACCCATTTCAATTGCTGCATCACAAAAAAGAGCGCTTTCAATTGGCACTTTTTTGTCTGCTCCTGATTCACCCCAATTGAATAATAATAAGAAATGCTCAGAAACTTAGTTTTAATTTTGAATTATTCTATTCATGCCCTATATAAGGAGGAAATTTGCTACAAGAAGAGGTTTAAAAACGCCAAAAAACACAATTATCAGGTTTTTATTGTCACACTGTTTGACTGCCTCTTCACCTGTTGAAGGCGCGTCTCTGCTAGAGGTCAGTCCATGTCTGCTGGGCTTCATATCAACTGTAGTTTCCGGCAGAGCTGCAGAGTCGTCCATCATCTCCTTTGTTCTCAAACTCACTGGTTTAGTGGCTGCTGCTGAGGATGGCTTCAGAGCTCTCCAGGTAGGCCTCATCTCTCCTGCTGCTTTTCATCGACATCATAAATCTAATGCCATCCACAACGCAGATGATGGTGATGCTCCTACAGGGCAGCTCTGTTCTGGACCTCGCCTTTGACCCTCAGCACTGGCGAGAAGAAGGGCTCTGGGACGATCCTTGTGTCCGCATTGGCTGGATCCATGGCTTCACCACAATGCTGCAGCACAGGCAGGCTTTCCGTTTGTTTGTTCAAGCAGGTAACTCATCATATAAGCATGTGGTGCCTGCTGGCTTCCTCCTCAACTGTTCGAAATATTTGATTAACAGAATCTCCTGAGCCCACCTTTAATGGAAGGGGTGTGTACTTTGAACAAGCTTTCTCCTGATTGGCAACAGTAATTGCCATGAAAACGTTGACTCAGACCGATTTAGACCAATCACTGCTTACTACCGTTGTCTGGATCCAAATGGCGGCGTCCTTATTACAGAAAAATGGCGACTGAATTTACTACATTTTGTTTGACCTGGAAGTAATTTGTTTTCAATAGATGATTTTACACTTGTTCAGTCCAGTTCTCTTATACAGTCAATGGGCACAGCAGATTGGCCAGTTTATAACTTGAAAAACTAACACAAAAGAAAAAAATGTCATGTAAACATTAAGATTAGCAAAAACATGTTAAAAAAGTAACAGAAGGAGAATAGTTATTCTGACAAATATAACTAAATATAATATTTTTTGGACAAAAGTCACTCCGGAGTATAAGTTGCATGTTTGGGAGAAATGTATTTAACAAAATATGGGACCAAGAACAGACATTTTATCTTGAAAAGAAAATCATAAATACAGAATAGATAACAATAACAGACTGAATATTTGCACGCTTCTCTACCAAAACCGGGTTTAGCTTTGTTAAACATAGGAGGAATTGAATAAGTCTCTAGTATGTTAGCACAACAAAAGAACAACCATTCAGATAACCATGTATAAAGAACATGCTAACAAGTCAGCTAAACTCTTAATAACACTTCAAATCATTAAATCCATTGAATTCTTCATACTCTGTGTCGCTTTTTAGAACAATTCTTCCCAAGGCTGGCATAAACAGAGTTGTTGTTGTCAACAGCAACAACTTATACACACCTACAGTGCCCTCTAGTGGTTGTTAATGGGAAAATAACAAGTACATGAGCCTTTTTATTTAAAAAAAATCATATCCAAGTCGCACCTGTGCAAACTATGCAAAAAATACCCATTATACTTAGAAAAATACTGTAAAGAATTTTTATTTCTCAAAAGAAGTTTATGGGATTTTGGCTTCTTAGAGTCAGCAGCTACTTTCTATTTGGAATGTGAGGAGATTCTGGTAATGTCATAATTTCCCTTAATATTTGCTTCTTTCCTTAGACCTCATCAAGCCCCTCCTTCAGCTCCAGACAGACACAAGTTTATTTGTGGCTTCAGCTGCCAGTCAGTTGCTCACTCACGTTCTGATGTTCTGCAATCCTCTTTCTTCTGGCTTCAATGAAAAAGAAGTGGACGACAAAAGTTCAAGCTCCTCCATCACAGGCTTGACGCGCCCAGACATAATTGAAACTGACCAGGAAGGTGCTGCTGTTGTCACAGAAATCTTAGAGTACCTCAAGAGATGGATGCTGCCCAAAGAACCGTCACAGCTTCATCAGAGTCAGCAGATCCTGAAGCTGCTAGCCTCAATTCTGAGCCAGGCTGGACCTTCTCTTCAGAACCAGCTACTGCTCACTGTAGGGGAATCTTTGGAGGAACTGGTGGCCTCAAACTACAGCCAACTCACTCGTCCACTGATGGATGTTATTCTAGCTGCATACAGGTACTGACCTTTTTCCTCACAACTACCTGACTCAGAAATTTGGTTTTGGTTTGTCTGAAGACCAAACTGCAAAAAAATAAATGATGAAGAAGAACCAACACTAGACAAAGTTCTGTTAGGAGGCCTGAATTAAATGTATATTTAAATAAAAGTGCTTACCATTTTTGGATAGTTCCTAAACCCTAAAATAAGTATATAAAAGGTGGAGTATATAACTTTTCTATCAGAAACTTGCGAAAATTTGATTTAAAAAAAACCCAAAATTTACTTTAAACATGACATACTTAAAGAAAAAATCTGATCAAACTTTCTTTTTATGGAAAAATCTGGATTTTAATGGTTTTTCTCCGTCTTTCAGCTCCAATAGCAGCAATACAAAGGTCCCTGATCCAATCATCTCTCGTCTTCTGTCAGTCATGCTGAACCAAAGAGAGCCATCCGACCTCATCCACGCTGCAGCTGCTTTTCTCTGTAGCGGCCATGAGTAAGCATCTGCACTGCATTGCATTCTGGTTTCAGTTGGTGGTTGAGTTGCCAGTAAATACTTTTATCTGGAACATATTCCTGCACAGGGTGTTGATTTTTTTTCTGCTGTGGTTTTCTATGCAGCAACCACATTCACATGGAGCAGTCTGCATGTATTCTCCTGCTTCCCGTGGACATTATCACCAGCCTGTCTTTATTGGAGGGAAACTCCACAGGTAAAAACGCATATTTGTCCTTTTTTGGGATTATCCTGCTGCTTGACTGACTGTGTTTTCTTTATTTATTTTTTTTGCTCCTGCAGTAAAGGAGCATCGGATATCAATGATGGAGCAGCTTAAAAGTAAAACCTCCTGCATTTCCATGATTTGCATCAGCCTGAAATACATTCCAAACATCACACTTATGGTGAGTTCAACACACAACATCGTCTGTCTCTTTCAATGATTTGAAACTCAGAAAAATCGTCTTTTTCTCTCTCAGGCTCCAGACTGCCGACCCTGTCCTCCTGCTTTAGTTGTGGGTGCAGTGTTGTCGTTGTTGAGGTTGTGCATTGGACTTACTCCTCCCTTGCAGGCTGGCTGTGCTGCAGTGTTTAGAAATGTGACTGGAAATGGGAAAGTGAAGAAATGTGCCCTGGAGGCTCTGTCAGCACTCAGCAGCAGCCCAGGTAAACCTCTCTGACAATCATGCTGTGACAAATGTTTGTGTGAGCTTACAGCAAATGCAACTACAGAGTGCTCTAAATAAAAATAAGGTAGAGGGGATTGTATACTAGTCTGCAAAGTGTGAGTGCTATGCTACTATTTATTTTAATAAACTAGGACCAAATAATTGACATTTTGTTCATCAAAGTTTTGTTTTTCAGAAGTGAAAATCATGCTGGTTGAGGTTTTCACCCTCCTGATAGAGTACCTGAACCATCCTGACTCTGACCCCACTGTAAGTTTATATTAGTTTATACAAGCATCTTGTTTTATTTTTGCAAAGTGTGACATTTTATCCTTTTTTGAAGCTGTCTTTGAGGTAAGTTAGCTTTCTTTGGAGCAGACAAATACCACATTTGAAGATAAACGAGAAGGAAATCTATAATCTAGTGCTTTTTATTTATTTAATTTTTTTTTTTTTTAGAATGGATGGGCCTAAATTTCCAAATCTTTGAGATATGACCCATTTGGAGAACACTGAAAAACTTTGTTTCTAAATTTATAATCTTCAACAACCATGCACACTTTGAAGTTGAAACAAATAGATCTGAGCCTTTTATGAAATTTTGTTGATCTAAAAAAAATAGAGACCTGAATGTATGGATTGCAAAATTCCACGAGCTTACAATATATTTGACAGTTACACGAAACAATATTTTCTGGAAAGGTTTCACTTTGTGTCCAAGCATTGTCCAGAGTTATCATTCTTGAGTCTCCAAACGAGGACCGTTTACAATCAACCAATAAGATTCTGTGTTCAGATTTCAGTTGGTAGGACTCACAGAAAGAAAGATTGCTGCTTTTTAATCAAGTCAACCCCTTGTTACAACTCCACAACAACACAAAAACCTCAAACTGCATGTTCATTGAATGTTTTCACAATTTATGAGATCTTGCATGAAATCTTGCAAGCAATTTAATAGACTATAACAATGTTTTTCAATCAGGGTGCCACGGTACTCTACTGTGCCATGAGAGATGGTCAGGTGTGTTGTGGGAAATTATTCAATTTCATGTAATTAGTCTAAAAATCCTTTATCATTGTCAGCTCTGCATTCATCCAAACAGGCCCAAGTTTCACACTGAGTAGGTAGAAATAATGAAAGAGCCCAAAACACTTTTATTTGATTCCTATTCAAGACGCGTAGATAAGAATGACTGTATATTGTTAATAGAGTTTTATCTTTTTTATATTTTGATTGGTGGTATGCCTTGTGATTTCATTAAGAAGAAAGTGACCAATGGAAATGCTTTTACAATAGATCAAAGAGGATTGACGCAGGTCTTTAAAAGCACTAAGACTTTAGCAGAAAACATCCACTGTTTGTTACATGCTGTCTTTTAGAATTAACGAATAAGTAAATAGTTTAGGAAAAATCGGAACTATTTTGATCTGTTTTTCTCAGGTGCTGCAGAAGTCATACCAGACTTTGGTAAAGTGGATTGGTGTTTGCACAAATCTATCCTCTATAACAAACCAGCTCAAAGAAGGTAAAGCTGCTGCCATTTATTATGTTTTTTGCAGCAAATGGATTCCCAGAGCTTATATTCCACACATGGCTCACAGATCTTACTCAGGTGGTGAGGAAGCGTGCGTGCGACATGCGTTGGGAGGTGAGGGACTCCACCGTAGAGTTTCTAGGCCATTTGGCTGGGCTGTCGGCCAAGGAAGATGGTGGAGCTCGCGACGCCTCCCAGTCTCTGCTGGGTGGCTGCTGCTTTACAACTCCTCTCCTCATGGAGGCGCTACACGACCCTGAGAGTTATGTGAGGGCCAGCACCATCTCTGCTCTGGCTCAGGCTATGGCGCATAGCTGGCAAAAGGGGGCAGTGGCCACAAAGGAGCAGGTGGGCAGATGATAGAATTTTATGTCACTCTACCTGTTATTAGGAAATAGAGGAAAATCTCTCAGAGTTTCTTGTTACATTTGAAGAGTGTATTGATAGATCTTTCTTATTTGCATCTTTGTGTGCCAGCAGGCTGAAATAGTGACCCAGCTGCTGGAAATACTCTCACAAGACACTGAGGGGTTTGCCAGGAGAGCCGTCCTGCAGTTCTTCATCACCTGGTTCTCCTCACATCCCACAAGCGCCTCGTCCCCTCTCCTCATGCAGTCTGTGCGCTCTGTCCTTTTGCATGGTAGCGCCGACCTGGACTGGGAGGTCAAAGTTCACACACTGGATCTGGCTGAGCTGCTAATGGACCAAGCCTTTTTAGGTCAACATGGTTACACAAAGGGATTAGAAAGTCATCCTGCACAGCCGCACCCTTATGCTGCTTACACACTGCACACTCACTCTGGGACACACACACTGCACACTCACTCTGGGACACACACACTGCACACTCACTCTGGGACACACACACTGCGCTCAGATTTGGAGGGTTTGGTCAAGCAAGGACTCCTGTCAGTGTTGTTGAGCGGTTTATTTGACTGTGACAGACCTGTTGGTCTGAAGGCATGCCGACTTCTGATCAGACTCAAAGATGTTCTGCTTCTAAGAACTCAGGAGACAACTGATGCTGTGAAAACAGATCCAGGACTGTACTGTGAGTTGGAGAGTCAGGGCTGGACGCAAGAGATCAGAAACGTACTGAGAGCTGAAGCTCTGAGCAACGATACAGATGCTCACGTCGTTACTGTCAACGTGATCGATCTGGTGAAGTGTCTGGATCTAGAAGAGAGGCTGGACGTCCTGACTCGAAGCAGTGATCATTTTTACAACTCCCCCCGCTCTCTGCTGCAGGATATATTGACTGCAAGCTCTGCTCACACTCAGCAGGACTCAGAGCTGAAGGAGGACGTCATAGTGGACTGCTACTGAGACCTTGACACACAGATTTTTGAGAACGCAATCTAAACCTGATTTAACACAAACAAGTTTGATAAGAAATGTAGTTTTTCACTTTTTAAAAAACCATAACAGAGATGCATAAACCTACTTGTTTCACACGTCTCTGTGTTCTAGATTGGGATGCCAAAGAATAAAGATTTCTTTGGGTTATATAAACAAAAAATATTGCATGATGAGTACTGTTGTATGAGCTGTCATACATAAACTACAACTTGTTCCGACTGTGTTGGAGATCTTTCAGGTCACGGATCATCAAAAATTCATATATTTGTCGGTGGTTTTTACTCTAGCATGCTAAACATAAAGGGGTAATTGGGTTACCCCCCCAAAAAAAGAGCTTTGTTGTTTCACATACAGAGGAGGAAATACGTAATAAATCAGTTGCCAAGCAGCAGCCTCCAAATCTTAATGATGTAGAAGTCATATGCAAATATAAAGTGGACCATAATTCCTCCTAATATGTGCAGAAACCTGCTCATCAACTAAAAGAAACGTCTGATACAATCATGTGTGCTATGGGTAAGTCTTTCCAGCAAGAGGGATCAAATACTTGTTTTCTTCAATGAAATGCAAAAACATTTAGATAAAATTCCTTAAAGTTGATTTTCTTTGTGTTTTTCTATCTATTACTGTTCATATGACTGACTGTCATTTTTGTTAAGGTGGTCAAAACCTACAAACTCAGCAAGGGATTAAATGCTTATTTCCTGCACGGTATCTGTGTATTAAAAAATCTAATTTTTCACAAAAAAGCAATAAATGTTTTTAAAGTTTTTTTTTTTTTAATCAGGCTGTTTATAGCTGTTATTTATTGTAAAGTCTGACTTTTTACCCTGGGAGCCAATGGGAAATTGCTGTTTTTAAAACCAGCTCCCAGTGGTCATTTAAGGAACTGCAAAATGTGGTACTTTATGTCTGGACTTCAAACTCAAAAATAAGTGGTCCAAAACAAAAAATAAGACTGAAATCATTCTGTAGTTTGTTTTTTCAGTGTGACATATCACTAAGGCAAACAAACAAACAAAGGAAAACTGATTCATTAAATGGTTATAGTTACCTTCCAGGAGTCCTCAAACCTGCCTGTTAAACTACACAAATAGCTTCCAGAGTTTACAAGTTAATTTAGTCTCAGAGTTACTCTGCAGAAGCATTTCCTCATTCAGTATTTTCAGATTTTTGGTTACTCATATACCCAGCATCCATAATGTTGGGTTTTTACCTTTACAGATGAAAAGTGCTCATTTTTCTGTCTAAATGTGACTTTTCTTAATCCCCAGAATTCCGAGTTTGAGTAGATGTTCAGCACATCCACGTGCTCCATCTCATGCTCCATCATTTGGTCACATGGATGAGCAGAGGGACACGCGCAGATGAGCTCTCATTAACTTGAGCACTCGGCGGTCACCCTGGCATCACCGCTGGTCTTCTCCGCCTTTTTGTCTCATTTCATTCACGAGCAGACGTTTTTGTTGTTTCTCGGTCCAACATGGAAGCTGTGGCACTTTTCTCATTCTCTGCATCAGAGGGAGATGAACTCAGTTTTCAGAAAGGAGACATTGTGAAGGTAATTGTGTGGATTACAGATGTGCTGCAGTTGTTACGTTCTCCCAGAGTAATTGTGTAAATGTGTTGTAGGTGACAGAAATAGAAGAGGATTCATACTGGGTCATAGCAGAGATTCAAGGAAAGCGAGGCTTTGTGCCTGTGAACTACATTTCCCTCCTTCCTCATCCGTAATAAAAGCCTTTTTACCGTTTACATTTGATTTGTTTTTATGCTTATTTGAAACACATTGGTTCTCCAGAAATGGTATCACAGGATGAGACGATCATTCCTGGGCGCTTGTGTGTTGTCACAGGTGGTTTGCAGGAGCAGTGTCCAGACTTGAAGCTGAACAGCGTCTTCGTTGGCAGGTCACTGGAGTCTTCCTGGTTCGAGAGAGCGAATCGGCCCCTGGAGAGTTCTCCTTCTCCGTTAGGTGGGTGAGAGAACTTAACACACTCCATTTACAGTCTTTAAACTCCCAACATTAATACCTAAATGTGTTAGTACCTTGTCAAAACCTTTTTCCTTTTGTAGGACCTGAGTGTGTTGATCACACACCTCAAAGGACAAAGCTTCAGTAAACAGTATATTTCTTTTAAACAGTAGATTAATGCTGACACATGCCAATCTAGTCTCTTTTTATTGCAGTTTGACAAAACAAGCACCTCTGCCTAAATTCCAGGGCCAACAGAGGCTAAAGTCAGGACAATTTTAGTACGCTTTATGAGAACTTCTGGCACTAAAAATATCCGTGTGTGGAGGTGTTATTTAGGCCAGCAGAGTGACGTGGGACACATTTAATCATAGCTGCTAAATGAAATGTGTTCAATGATCGCGACGTTTCGTAACAATCTCTTACTCAGGTACATTATGCAACTAAACTAAACACGCATTAATGCCTCATGGCGTAATGTCTTCAATGGAATGAGAGGTACTTAATTTAACATGGTTTCAAGGAAAAAGTTATCAGTGGAGATTGACAAGTGCCTTAGAGATTGAATATTGCTATAATATGGTCTTTTGACATGAGAAAGTCAGCATTTGTGCATTTTTCTTGTTACTAAGACATTTTACTGTGTGCTTGCTAACTAGGGGTGAAACATTTTAGCTTAACGATTCGATTCATATCATATTTTGTGGTTGATGATCCGATTCTTAGTGGATATTGGTTCATTTGGGACAATCCGAGTCACTGACGTAAAATGGAGCCAAAACTTCCACCAGTGTGACTCAGAAACCTGGTACTGAACAGTGCAGGGGAAGTTTTCCAGATTCCTAGTATTTCTTGCAGGACGATCAAGTGTAAATTAAATATGTGTATAAAAAAGAAACAAGAATAAAGTCCAATCCATTCACATTTTAGTTTCATAAAGTTCGGCCCACTGTTGTTTTTCCATATTAAAATAATACAAAGGGAACATTATTAGAACATTCTACCACACTGTAAGGTGGTTGCTTCAGACTTTGCCTCAGACAGATCGATCTGGTTGATTATAGGAATAGAAATCTACTAATCAATTAAATGGATGAATCGTTTCATCCCCATTGCTAACGGGTTTTTTTTTTAGGATGAATGCTTTTGTCCCACAGCATAAAACACATAAAAAGGAAATCTGAAAATGTTTGAACACACGGCTAAATAGAACAGCAACACAAAGGTAACCAGATTTGACGGCCATTTCACCTGCTGCCCTTTTTCACAGACGTTTTTAAATCACTGTTAGCGAGCGAAGAATACTGGAAACAGCAGACAGACTGGAGTGTTTGGGGGGTTTTTTTTGTTGTATGTCTTTTTGGCGTATTAACATAGGGATTGTTTGCAAGAGTGTGGAGGAGGGACTTGCTTAATCATCATTACGCATCGGCTCGACAAACCCTGGAAGGATTACACAAAAAGCAAGTCTGAAACTGAAATATCTTTCATTCAGCAAACAGTTCTGTTAACAAAATGAGTCAGCTTCTTCTAAAGAAATAGAAAAGATCACAAACAAGGTACTGATTTATATTCTGACAAGTGTTTTAGCAGGTTCCACTGGTTTAGTGCTGCAGCTGAGCAGACTGTGCTCCATTAATGCGTTTCTGTAGAGTCTAATGAGTCCAAACTGTTTCATCATGCTTGGCTTAGGTTGCATTACCTCCACCTGGTTTCTCTGTTTTTTTTTCCCAACATTTTGTTTTTTGGCAAAGTCCTTTTTTGACCTAACTCTAAATATTGACCTGTGACCTTTGAGTCAGCATCCCTCATCTTCTGTGCTGCATTAATTTAAGTGCTGTATGACTGCGTTCTTGAATAATAGAGAAGAAAAGGTCCTGAAGGGTGAAGCAGCTGAGCTACCAGTGATTCTCTTATCCTCATTACTCCCCCCGCACTTCTATTTTGCAGTTATGGCGACAGGGTGGAACATTTCAGAGTCTTGGAAGGGGGCGGCCAATACTGCATCTGGGACAAAGCCTTTTGCTCATTGAACCGCTTGGTAGATTTTTACCGAACGCACAGCATTGCTGTGGAGAAGGTTGTGTGCCTCAGGGATGCCCCCTCACCTCTTCATCTCAAGTCGCATCCCGCCCGTAACCCTTATCCCAGCCCGCACAGGCACAGATCTCAGGAATCCATCGCCTCAGCTCACCTCCACTCTCGCCCCTGCCTCCCTGAGAGAGACTCCTCTCTGAAGCCGTTTCTGGAGGTATGACATTCTCTTTCTGAGCATCCTATGCATCTGGCATGCCTGCGTTCAATGATTTATCTGCGTTTATGTAGATGCCTCGTCTGGCTAACGCCCTCTGTGACTACACGCCCGGTCAGACCACCCACCTGCACTTCCTGCGCGGAGATGTCATCGAACTGTTGGATTGTTCCAGTTCCCTGAGTTGGAGGGGGCGCTGTCGAGGCCGGGTGGGCATCTTCCCGCCGAAATTTGTGCACCCCTTGTACCATTAACACTATGCTACCCCTTCCCAATGTGGCTCTAGATCAGGGGTCTGCAACTTGAAGCCCGAGAGCCACATTTGGCCATTTAACCTCTGCAATGTGACTCTTTGGCTTTGAAAAACAATGCTAAATTTGACTAAAGGTTAGGTTAGGGTTATCTTTAGTTTTACAGCATTTTTTTTGTTTATGTTTAGATTTTTCAACATGTTAGAAAAGAGAGAAAAATTCAGCTAAATAGTTTGTACACACATTCGTAAAGTTAGAAAATGCCATGTTTGATTTGGCTTTTATTGATCTATTCTTAATTCAAATAAATCTGTTGCAGCAGGAGGGTCTTATTCGACACAGGGTACATTTTATTTTGAAAGGAACTTGGATGTGCTGCTGACTAGCTTTAAAATATAACACTGTTTTCTTTCAATGTATGTAAACATTTAAAATCTACATTTTAAATGGACACAAAAACATAAATGAAAAGTATTTATCTGAACAACATGTAAACATAAATAGGACTTTGTGGCTCTTGCTGGGTTTTGGTCAGTAAGAAACTGGCCCAAATGGCTCTTTTTGTGTCAGAGGATGCAGACCCTTGCTCTAGACGTTTGAGAGAATGCTTAAGTCATCTGTAAAATTATTAGTTAACAACAAACAGATTCAGATTTTGATTGTAGGTGAGGTTTTTTAGGAACCTACTAGAGAAAAAAAACGAAATGTTTTTAAATGGGAGCGGAATAAAAAATGAGTGTTTCAAAGAGAGCTAACCATCAAAGCAAAATGAACAAATAAAACATGTAACACACTTTCTCTTTTCTAATAAGAAAAGATGAGATATAAAGGATCCTATAGCTTCAAAATTGAAGTAAAACTTGGAAGGATGATGGAGGTTTTTTTTTTGTTTGTTTTTGTCCTCTCAGTGCTCCTCTTGTCTGTTCATGCATAACAATCTAAAAAAAAACATCATGCAGTTGGATCACAACACAAAGATAGCACTCATATTCTTGATTAGTTGTGACTTCTGAGCTCTAATTTACTTAGTGTGTGCTAAAGTTATGTAAGCTAAACAGATCACTGAACACATGAATGGAGAACTAAATCAAAAATCGGATTCTGTCCCGGTTTAATTTAGCTCAGCTTTGGTGTAAACACTGCCGATTTGAACCTTTTTTTTTTTTTTTTTTACCCTTTCCAGGATCCTGTTTTTGGGAAATCATTTAAAGAAATGTGTCATTTTAGTGCAATTAGACCCTTTTTGGAACAACAAAAACTGCTTTACCGTTTACATAAATCCCATCTGCAATCTGTACACTGTTCTGTTTTGCCATCTTGTCTTTCGCTCTGTAGTAAAAATGCAATTTGACGGCACAAAAAGCAAATGCACTGTTGTTTGTTTGCTTGTTTATTGTCAAAGATAACTATTATTCTGTTGATATTTTCTTAATTTATTTTTCACCTAATTTGAGATTTTACAAAAGAGAAAAAATGCAAAGTGTTGTGTGAATGTTTTATCTTGTGTTCAGGAATCAAATTTGATGAATCAATTATGTTCAATGAAAAGCACAGATTTTCTTTTAGTACATTTGGTGAGAAAGAGGGTGGATTTTTTTGTGGAGATCACAGAAGTTTTAAGCAGGGATTCTTTAGCATATTCACATTTGTTTTACTGAAGTAGAAAGCATAGAAATGACTAAGACAGAAACCAAAAAATTCCCCTGAAACATTTCATAAAAGACTTCAAAACAAGTAAAAAAGATTTAGGAGTCAGTTTAAATAAAGTAAGTCGAATTATCACTTTTACTACAGAATTTTACTAATGTTTGATTCTGATAAACTTGTTAAAATTAACTTTGGCAAAAATTATAATGCTTTTTCCAAGAAAATCCTGGATGATCCAGAATGAATAATTATCACGAAATAATTCAAGTATATCATAATTACACAATATTTGGTACCCACCAAAGACATCATAGATTTATTCTAATTGTAAAGAAAACTTCTCCAAAGCAGAATTTGTATTTTAAATTGAATTTTTCAGTGAACATTCCAAAAAGGTCAGAGTTTTCACCTAAATGAAAAACATTGACATGTGCCACAAACACGGCCTCTCTCCACAGCCCTTTTAGAGCTGATTAGAGTTCTCTGATTAGAGTTAAAAGTCCTGTGTGACGTCCAGTCAGATCCTCCGCTCAGGCAAAGTATGCATACAAGTAAATGTTGATGCTGACCAGCAGAAATGCATTGATGGAGAGGAACCTGGACCAGAACACGCTCTCTCTTAAGCTGGGAACTCTGGGAGCTGGAGTCTGCGTTGAGCACCGCATTGCTGAGATGCATAAGGTTGCCCCGTGTGCACACATCATCTGATGTGTTGGCTCAGCGCCTGAAACACACACACACACACAGCATGACAGTCAGTAACAGCAGTGTGTGAAAGCAGATGATCTGACTCAGGTGTTTTTGTCGCTTGTGAATAGCTGCCACACTCTCACCCTGGGAACTACGGCGGCTGACAGAGGACACTTTCTGTAATGAAATATCCTGTTGTGGTTCTTCTGTTATTGTCCACCATGTCAGGTTACACACCTGGGAAAGGAGCAGACTTTGTTACAAAATTGTTTACAATGACTAACCAACTAAGAAAAGAGGTCTGTTGTCACACTGCAAGAAATTAAAGGATATAGAAAAATTCAGAGCTGTCTTTAGTGCTTTAAGCACAGAATTGCAATAGAATTGGATGGGTTTTGACAGTACTACCAAGGTCCAAAAAAAGTCTGACTCATTCTATGTTTATGAGCATTTTTGGAAATCAGAATGATCTTGTTTGCACTTTGACCTTCCTTTATGGATAATGCTTGCTCTTAAAATTCTTACCTGCTAAAACTTTATGTCTTGAAGTTCGCTTTTGAATATAATGGTTAAGCCCTATCATTTTAGGTATTTAAAAAGTTTTAGTTGACTTTTAACCAGTTTAATTAGTTTCATTTGGGCCAGTATCTCACTAACTAAAACCCAGCAAGAGCTCTATACACTTTATTCATGTTTTTGTACTCATTAGGTCATTCACTTATTAAATGAAACTTTTGAATACTTGAAGTATTACGGTTTTGTCTCTTTCTATACAACAATTTAAACTTCTTTTTTTTTTCATTTGACAGCAGCACATCCAAGTTCCTTTCAAAATAAAATACATTCTGTGTAGGATCCTCCTGTTTTTTTCTGTCATCAATTATGAGAATTATAACTTTGATGCATCATCATTCTTTTTCTCCTTTTACTTTTAAATACAGTGTTCCCTCGTTTTATTGGGGGGATACATTCCATAAATAAAATTCTCAATAGGTGAACTCCGCAAAGTAGGACAGATGTTTTAAGGCTGTAAAACTCCTCGCTACACATGTAACTGTATAAACATGACAACATTGGTGTAAAATTCATGTTTTTTAAAGCAGAAAGCTCTTGTCAACGTGGATCTTGGCCATGACTCTTTTCCTGACCTTCGTGGGACTGTCCAGAGCAATTATGTGCATTCACTAAAAAGGGATTAGCTTTTGATTGGTTGATCCTCACATAAAGCTCCACATCTGAACATATCCGGTGTAGGAAATGTAATAAGAAGACACAAGAGTGTATTAGGAATGTTGAAATGAAACAAGAAAAAGACCAATAATTCCTCTATCTGCAGAGTTTTAGCAAGAGCATTTTATTGTGTGCACATGTGCAGCCAGATCTGCTTTTACACATCAACACAGGAAGAGGCCAACAAAGCCCAGAAACTTTGAGCTGTTTTCAGACTCACACACCTCACTTGTTCAAAAAAACATTTTTTTCTGTATTTCTTAGCCAAAAAATGCATCTCGCAACAGCAAAATCTGCCTACTCCGATTGCTGCCTGGCAGTTCTTTTAAACACAAGTTTTGGTCCTTTTATGGATTATTTTTAAAGAGGCGACATAGGGGTGGGATCTGTGTCTTTCCACTCCCTTTCAAGCAAATCATTATATTGTATTTTGTGCGTGTGCTGTACATATTCAAGAACATCTTTTCATAAATATGAATAATTAAAGTTAAAAAGTCATATGGTTTTTACGCACATAGGTATGTGAAATTAGTTTTCTGCAGACACAGCAGCACTCAGGACTCGTGTGAGTCGGCCTGGATTTGAACGCACTACCTTCCAGGCTCAGGGCGGACACTCTGCCACACTGTCAGTATAATTACACTGTCAAGAAGATAGCATCATCTTCTATCATCTTTGTTAGCTTTTTCTTCATTTTCTAATCAATGTATTACTTTATAACTGAAATGTATTTAATTATTTTAAATGCTTGAAATAAATTAATAAAATCAAAATGAAATAAAGATATTTTATTCTGCTATTGTCTAATGGCAGCAGTCATAAATGCCATATATTCTTTTATGATACATATTTCTAGTATAAAATGCTTATGAATGCTATTTTAAGTTCTGGATGTGGATGGTTCTAATTTATGGATCTGAATTGATACATTTCAATGTTTGTAAAATACTTTGTTGTTTTTAGAATGTGGACTACTTCCACAGATCAGTTCATCATCTACATTTTATGATCTTTTTTCATTAGTCTGTATCTCTATTACTAAAAAATCATAGTTGCACAGAGGACAATGCCGATACTTACACCTTTAATTCACTTAAAGGAAAGTTTAGCTTATATCAGATGTTTGCAGTTTCTGGATGACTCCCTGTAGTTCTCCTGAAACATGCTCAGACATGGAGCTTCAACTGAAAAGCTCATGTTTGAGTTGTGGGTTCAAGTTTCAGCAACAGCAGAGGGAATGAATGGATCAGCAGCTCTGAAAGTTCAAATAGGAAAAATGTGTTTCTCTTTATAGTGAAAAATTGGATTTGTTTTTTCTCCTCTTCTTGCCCTGACTTTTCCAGGTAACAAAGCAGCTGTGTCAACATTCTAGCCTTGATATGTGTTCACCTGCTCGTGGCTGGGCGGCGGCGTAAGAAGAGATATTACAGCGACCACGATTGCAGTGAGTCCACACAGCAGAATGGCAAAATGGAGGTAGTGTATGCCGCGGAGAATCATCGGTGCTGAATCTTGAACGCCGCATCTGAGAGGAGGGAAGGCGAACTCCAACACCATCCTACACACCCCTACCACCAGACCCACCATGAGGCCCCAGAATGCACCCTAAAACCACAGAAACACACAGATGCCGATGAGTTCAAGCCTAGAAAAAGCTTTGAGCTCAGATTCTGAAGCTCTCACTTTCCCAACATTGTGTGTTGTTGTTCCACTTTTCGCGTACGCTGAGCTTAAGCTTTCGCCTCAACATAAACATCTGTCCGCTTCCTTTTCTATTCAACCCTCTTAAAAAATGTGATCTGTGCAGTTTCACTTGACACAAGAAAAGCTAAAACAAACTTGTCACATAAACAGGTTGAATTAAACTGTTCTAGTCTGTACACTTTAGTGTTTCTTCACTCACCTTGTTGAGTCTACTTTAATGTAATGCCAAGGGTCCA
Organism: Oryzias celebensis; assembly: GCA_014656515.1. Taxonomy (NCBI): domain Eukaryota; kingdom Metazoa; phylum Chordata; class Actinopteri; order Beloniformes; family Adrianichthyidae; genus Oryzias; species Oryzias celebensis. The sequence goes on along the minus strand of BNCR01000001.1, from coordinate 23,343,439 downwards.
AATATGTAAAGAATTGTGCTTAAAATAATTCTTAATAATTATGTTTTTCATTATGAGTTAATTGTTTTAATTGGGAAACACTAATTAAGATGAAAATAAACAAATGTTTCTTCAATGTTACATTTTAACACTTTACACATGAACACTTTTAACATTAACAATTTAAACACTTTGTTTTCTTTTGGTATTTTTCAAGCTGCCTCTTTATGCTGAGTACGGAATAAAATGCGATCATGTGACCTTAGACTAGTTTGTATCTTTTATAGTCTTGCAAGTTCATTGTAAACACAAAAGAGACATGAACTTGACACTTTTGAGCTTTTTTTTTGTGGATAACGAACAATATTGACATTCAGCACAGCAGCTAGGGTAAAAATGCTGTTATTGCCGAAAGACCTGAGAAAAAAGTCTTTATTTAAGCAGCTGAGCAGCATGCCAAAGAAGACAGAACACACCCAGACCATGCTCTAGTAAAGAAGATAGATTTGATCTTATAAACTCAGCAGACTTGTCCACACTTGCAACTGGACAAGGCTGCAGTGCAAACATCATTATTCCCAGATGCAGTTTCTCCCCTGTTATTTTTGAGGCTTCAGAGGGTTTTCTTCTGATCACTCTTTCTCTCGCTCCCTTCTTGTCTTAACATTGACTTCTTCTCTTCAAAGTGAGAGCAAAGTACACTGTTGGTGTCTTTATGAGGAAAGGACAAACAGAGCTCTTTGTAAAGCACGGGGCCAGGGGAGAAGCAACACAAAAACTCCAGAAGGCGTTCACACATTTGCAAACACAATGGACTTCACACCGAGCACTGAGAAAGAAAACCTGCTGAGCAAAAATGAATCCCATGTGAGGCTAATAAAACTCTACACAGAGCAGAGCACCAAGGAAACCTGGAACATGTTTTTGCAGTCTCTCGCTCTAAATGCAATAAACTCACTATAAAGTTAGGGTTTGTTTGCATCTGGAATTTATTAACATTTTTCAAAAATATTTCATGACAAAAACTGAATTTGTACCTCATTCACTGAACTTTACTGTAATTTTAGTCAACTTCTTACTAGTTAGTCATTCCAGCTTCTGACAATTTCACCCAGGTTTTTGGGGAAAAAAATCTTTTAAGTCCCCCTTTGATCATCTTTTGATCTGTTGTAAACGAATTCCCAGTGATCCCAGTTTCCAGTGATATTAATTATGATCATGTCGGCTTTAGCCTAAATAAAAACCCTGTGTGGTTTACTGGGACAGTTTCTGCAGAGTGGCTGTAATTCATTCAATATTTGAGTTGTAGGTGGGAACATTGGTATTCAGTAAGCCTGCCCCTGTTTCCCATCATCCCTCTCTCCCACTAGCTTACAATCCCTCACAACCCCAACCTAACATTACCGATGCAAAAAAAAAAAAAAGGCGAGCAATATTGAAACAATCTAGCCAGATGCAAACTCTGACGAGGAAAACAAAGATGTACAAGGTTCTAGTTGTCTACAAGCGGATGCATCAGAATGGAGCAGAGCAGGGAGCTCGTGGCTTGCCGTTGAAGGTTATACGTCACATCGACAAGCTTTTTCAAACAGCATATTTTCGTCTGCCCCTGGTTCACAAGGATTTGAATAAATTGAATGAATAAAAGAAATACTCAGAAATTAAATTTTTATCTTAATTTTCTTTATATAGGCTCTCTATCATGAGAAAAATGCCACAAGAAGATGTTAAAAACAACAAAAACATGATTTTCATCAAAGTGGGTGTATAAAAAGTTCCAGTTTTGCTTACATTTCATCGACCCGTGGAGGATTTGTGTTTTTGTGTTACCTGTTCATTGGTTCTCCTCCAGAAAATAGCCAGAGCAAAGACAGCAGTAACAGGTGGGGCAAGGTAGCTGGTCACTGACTGAATGTAGACGTACAGTTGGCCGCTGTTGGCCGACTGCAGGATGGGGATCCACACCACGCTGACCACCACCAGGATCACAGTCACAATCCTGAATTATAAAGAATTCAGCATCCCTTCAGTTTTCTCATTGTCTAAGTTGATGACAATTAACTGGCGCGATCATTAGAAAAAAACAAAAAAAAAATGAGACTAATGCCTCACTACCTGCCGACCAATAGCAGCTCCTTCTCAGAAGCTCGTGGGCGGTGCTTCTTCCAGATGTCCATGGTAAAGAGTGTGGAGCTGCTGTTGAAGATGGAGGTCAAGGAGGACATCAGAGCAGCCATCATGACAGCTATCATCAGGCCCCTCAAGCCTGTAGCGCAGAAGCACAGGTATGAGGTGAAGAAAGCATCATTCAGGAAATAAGAAAGTGAAAGAAAACTGTTTTCTCACCACTTGGCATGAGTTCAATAACCAACTTGGGAAAGGCAATGTTGGAGCATCCCACCTCCGCTCCACACACACGTACACACTCCTCTGGATCCACACATCCCACTGAGTCTGAAACATGAGTATGGACACATGAGCTACAATGTTGAGTGAATCATTATTTGCTGTACTTCTTATTTGATTATTTTATTTAGGATTCTTATTTAAACAATAGCCATCTTTGAAAGCCCATCCACCAAGCTTCTTCACCCCATCGGGGCCGTATTGTTGGGCAAAGGTGGGGTACACAGTCTGCTGCAAGCCCACACACTCACACACACATCAGATCAAATCTTTATTAATCTCAAGGGAAATTCATTGGTATTTTTTCCGTTTTTGACCATCCATTAACCTATAGAGCATGTATTTGGACTTTAGGAGAAAGTTAAATTACTCAGACAAAACCCATGCATGCATGATGCATGAGAAGAACATACAAACTCCACACAGAAAGGACCCAGGTGGGATCTGAACCAGAACCTTCACACTGCAACAGCAACTGCGTCACCATCCAGCCTGTTGTTAAAGGATTTTGCTCATTTTAGTCACATCTGAGGGAAAATCCCGACTAAAAAGAAGAAGAAGATTTTTTTTGTTACTTTGCTCTTCTTTAATAAATATTAAGCTAAAACTAATAATGGCAATTCTACATGCCATTAATGTTTGTCCAGGATCAAAAGACTAACTATTATCTTTTATTATAAACCATTCATTTCCCATCATGTAAATCATTATGAAATTTTTTTTTCCTCACAGTTTGTTGCGCAGAAATGTTCAGAGGTGTTACAGATCTCAGATAAGAAGTTCTTGAAAGAATAAATCGGGAATAAGTTGTAAAACACTCTTCAAACACTCTCAACAAAACTTTTCTGAAGCTTTCATAGCTTTTATTATTTCTTTTATTTTTGAACAATAAATTCCAGGATTTTCAGTCCACTCAAAACAGTTACCGGTAATATAAAAAATATTTTATATTTGTCTTTAGGGCTGCACTGACAACCTTTTGCTTTATAGCTTACTCTAGAAAAGCCTTTTCACTGAAGGCTTCACGTGTATCTGTGTAGTTTTATCAGAAATAAAATATATTTTTCAATGATTGAAAGTCCTTTAGGATAAGATCAAATGTTTTCTTTACAAAAGTTTGCCTTTGCTTAAAATCTTAAAGAGGGCGCTATAACTTTTTCCTCTGGCTTTAACAAGTCTTTGAGTTGTTCTCCCGTAAGAAACAAAACAAAGCTTAAAAAATATTAGATATTATATTATATATTTCTTGTCCAAAAAACACAATCTAGCACATTTTCTCTATGTGCTGCAAGCACAACACATTTTTGTCCATTTGGTCAATGTTTTATCTAGATAACTGAACAAATATTAATAAAGAGATGTTCATTGGTCATTTATTACAAAGATAAATGATCTGAAAACAGTTTTAATCTTAATTTTCTTAACACGTGTCCACCATGATTTAAAAAATTCCACAAGAACACAAAATAAAACACAGTTTTTAAGCACTTCAGAAAGTCAAAAGTTGGCCATAGTTATGAATAAAACCGGGCCACAACTTAATTATCTTGGCAGATAAGAAGAAAGTCAACTCGTGGTATCTGTCCTGCTGATCAGTCTGGATTAGATAACCAACAAACTAAAAAAATGTCTTTTGACTGTCCTGCCAGGAGAGAGGGTGGGGTTTGGAGCCCGCCTTTCCGAACCCAAGTTCCGGACACTCCGCCTTTTTGGCCCCGGTGACCGAGTTTCCGTGACCGACTTCCTGGAACAGGCTTTCACCGGTTGATGGAGCGAGCGGTCCGCCGGACCTCCAGGCTCCTGATCGAGTCAGGAAAAGTCAACCCGCCGTTTATGCTGACGCTGGGAAAGCCTCCTGCTGCCACGTCGATGACTTCGTGTGCGGACATCTGGGAAGTTGTGGTGCGAGGGAGGAAAAGTGAGCCGCCAGCGCAACCGTTAGGCTGACTCACGCTGTTTCAACACGGCTGGAGGAGGTTTGATGGCCGCTGCTTCCATCTCTGTCCCGCTAGGGATTGACTCACCGGCAGACAGGAGCACACTCATCCACAGCTGTTTGCCCGCCCCTCGTCTGCACAGCCCGGGGTTTGGAGCCTGTCAGGTGAAAGGCGTGGCTCTGGGCGGGTAAGCTTTGTTCCAGCTACACCTGAGCGAAGGATCCAGTTACTTGAGATTGAGCGTCCTTTGGAGAACTCCTGTCACCGCCTTTCCCATCAAACGGACCCATGTTTGAAGGGTCACGAGTTCTTTTCACGCGGACACCGTGTGAACCGTAATGACTCCGAGAGTTTTTATCGGACCGGACCGGACCTAACTTGTTTGCGGACCGAACTGGGATCATGGCGCTGTCTCAGATCCAGTGTCTGGACGATCACCACGTCAACTCGCGCGTGAGCGAGAGCAAGCCAGAGTTTTTCTACAGCGAGGACCAGCGACTGGCGCTCGAGGCTCTCATCAGCGCGGGCCATGATGCGTTCACGGACTACGTCAGCAAGCACAGCGTCCGGGAGTTCCTCTCGGAGCTGGAGTTGGAGCGCATTGTTCGCACCGCGGAGGCCTACCGGCCGGGCCACGAGCATCACCAGAAACCGGAGCAGTCGGGACCCACCGAGGAAGGCGCCGAAGACGGGGACGTGTCGCTGGAGTATTGGCCGGACCGGTCCGAGGCCTCGGTGGTTGAGCTGGACCTGGGGTGGCCAGATGCCATCTCCTACCGGGGGGTGACGCGCGTGACCGTGCACACGCAACCTCCCACCGACGGGCACACGCACATCAAGGAGGTGGTGCGCAAGAGCATCGCATCAGCCCAGAAGGTAAAGCGCAAACAGCAGAACACGCAACCGCGAACCTAAAAGATGACGCAAGCAGCTTTATTTGAGCGAACTTCCATCAAACTTAAGAGAAACTTCCCATACATGTATGGAATAAACAAAATGGCTTTCAAGTCACGCATAGAGAAAAAGCAGAAATGTTTTAGACATACTTTTTAAAGAAAAAATGATAGTTAAGGTGTCATCACAAAGAACAAAACGGTACACGTTTTTGTTGTACTTTTTATAGAATAAATTATACAGCAGCATCTAAGTTGGAGCTGAATTCTAGTCATTGACAATAAAAACAGTTTTTGATTGAAAATTATTCCAAAAATAGATGAAAATAGCTGCAGCGTGATCATTTTTTTGTTTGTTTTGTAAAGTAATAATCATTTAGCATCATCTGACATGGAACTGAATTGTTTTGTTGATTTAAGTTAAATGATTTTGTTTATTGAATTTTATATATAAATATATATATATATATATATATATATATATATATATATATATATGGCTAGAATATTGCTAGAATATTAACAGATATAAAACATAACTACACATGTTTATGATGCAGAAATGACTCAACATTATGTGTCACTCATAGAACATTTTGATCAAATATTTATTGTTTGTCAGTCTAGGTTTTTTTTTTTCTGAATTTAGTCCAGTCCTTTTTCTAATATTTTTTTTTAACCCAGAGTTCAAACTAGTACTGATATAAATCATTTTTGTTTCTGTTTTATCTCACACGATTGCTTCACTTTCACACTCCAAGCCTTTTTAATAAGATACCTTTAGGCTTGACATGCCAGTAACAAAATGCACTGACGTCACTGACGTACTACATGCCAGCACTGCACTCATCACCTTTAACCCTGTTATGCCTAAATGTTGGGACGTGCATTCCTCACGGGACAGCATGGAAACCAGGCGTAGTTGAGTGACATGGTCTGTTGTTGTTTGGTTTTTTTTTTTTTTTGGGCAGTGTGTTTTTGCAGTCAATTTAGTAATGGATTTTTCTTACGAGCTGGAAACTTCACCCACTAAACGGGTAGTGTTCTCATTCTAGTTCATTTTAATCTTAATTGATAACAAAAACCTTTCAGAGGCACATTGAGTAGGATGGGGGTTTTATGACATTCATGACGTGACGTTCATAACTCACTGAATCAGAAAGATTGCAACCATAGACAGCTGGAAACATCCCTAGTTATAATTAAAGGTTGTTGCTCAGAGTTAGTTCGCTTAAGCCCAGTGCTTCCTTTGAGGATTTACTGAGTTCATTATTTCAGATAAGAGTAGCTTAAATGGACAACGCCCTCAGATCAGGAAACACTAACAGACTGTGGCTTCCGGTGTTGCTTTTTCTCATGTGTGTGCAGGTGATAGCGGTGGTGATGGACACGTTCACAGACGTGGATATCTTTCGCGACCTGCTGGACGCATCCTACAAACGGCGAATTCCAGTGTACATAATCATCGACCCCGCTGCGGTCCCCTGCTTTCTTTCCATGTGTGGCAGAGCCAATATGCACCGCGGCCACCTAAAGGTACCTTTGCAGAGGCGTGCACATGCACAGATGATGTTATCTCCAGCGGCTGTGTGTCCAACAGGCTTGAGAAAACATCATCTGTGCACACATCACAGCTAAAAGCAACAAAAAAAACCCTGACAAACAGATGCTGCAGTGTTTGGAGACGGATGTTAAAAAGCCCAATAAAAAACCCAAAAACGTCAAACATAAATTCATGAATGTGTTCCACAAGCATGTGATGTAGGCGGACCTGCCCTCCCCAGAAGGCCTGTAAGTGGCATGCATCGGCTAGCTGTTCCTCGTTGACTTAAAACTGGTCTAGGCAGTAACAGAAAATACTTAGTGTGGGGATTTTCTCTGTGTTTTAGCTTGAGGCTTGACATATAATAATCCCATTTCCGCCTTGGCTGCAGGGAATTAAACTAGTCGCAGTCTGATAAGTTTCCCTTTCAGAGTTCCTCTCCAGACTTTAATGGTCAGAACCTCTTTTGCCTCTCAGCTCCTTTCCTGTTTTTTCTCTTTTCTTCGGCATTAAGCATTTATGATGTGTTTTGCGCAGGAGTTCATCTCAGCGTGGAACCGCACCCTCATCACAAAGCTTAAGACAGACACCACAGGGTGTGTCCTTGAAGCATGCAGACATCCTTGCTGGAACCTGCACAATCGCCCCACTCCAGCTTATAGTGTTAGAAATGCTCAGCATCAACTTTGTAGCAACAAGGAAGCTGTTTGTTTTCACTTCCCTCATTCTTCTCTGGCCTTTATTACCCTTTTGTGTCCTAAAAATCCCTCATCCGACAAATGCAGAATTTAGTAGAATGAAATGACCCTTTAGATGTTTTTTTTGTTTTGCTCTTTATTTTGCAGAACCTCCGTGTGCGCTGCTGCGGCGGTGTGGAGTTCTTTACAAGATCGGCACATAAGGTGCGTGGATCTCTGAGCCAGAAGTTTCTCCTGATAGATGGAGATAGAGCCATCTCTGGTTCATACAGGTGAGCACTCATTGATTTTCCGGTTTTTTTATTAAACAACACTTACAGATTAAAATGACTGTTGTGAGAACACTCACTCAGCAGTTGTTCTCACTCTATTTCTTCTTTGGGTTACTCGGGTGAAGCAGGCAGGAGTTATGGGCTCTTTTGGTTTGTATAAATTAACCACACACATCCAGCTCAGCAGAAAATGTCTGACTGAGACAGTTAGCAACCAGCTGATGAACAAAGAGCAGTATTTAGCAGCTCATCCAATCCTCAGTATCTGGTGGGGAGTGAAGAATGTGTTATATTGTGTCAGTAGAGGGTTTATAGTCTTGCAGCTTCGCTTTCAGGAAGTTATGTCAAATTTGATTATTTAAAATTGCACAGTTAAACCCTTTCTCATTATCCGCAGTCTACACATACATGTGTGAACAGTGGAGAGTTCTGCTTATCACATGTTATTTAATTCTAACTTAATAGGGCGAATGCACAAAAACATTGCACAGTGTAGCTGGAATGAGAAACGTCTACAACGTCTGGTGTTTCTGCTTTAAATCAGCGAGTGTTGCTGTTGGACTGACTGTTATCGACTGAAGTTCTTTCTCTAAATTTGGAAAACGGGCACATTCAAACAATTCCCTTTTTTAGCCTTTAAAGTGACACAACTTCTGCAAGTTGTATCTTTTTCAGTCAGTCAGAAGTTGATGCATTCAAAGACTGCATCGACTGTGACTTCAGGGGGAAACACATGAAGAACAAATAATCTGCAGTAGTTCATTAGAAATTCGCCTCTGAGTTGTGGGCGGGACCATTGGCACAGAGCAACCCCGTTTCTTCTCCTTGTTGCTGAAAGCTCGGAGCAGTGAGCCTGTGGCCTGACCTGCCTTTTTTCTACGTCACAAATATGATCTTTCCCAAATGGATTTTTTTGTCTTCTTCTGATTCACAACAAAAAAGAAAAAAATCAGAAATGCAATTGTATCCTTAGGTTTCTTAATATATGCCCTCGATCATCAGAAAAATGCCAATGTTTTTTTCTTTAAAGCAGAAAAAAAACAAAATGTAAAAACATTGGAAGTCATTGCTGTGGATTGACAATTTTTTATTTGTGTTTATCCCAGTTTCACCTGGTCCTCATCCCGTTTGGACCGTAACCTCATCACAATGATCACTGGTCAGGCAGTGGAGACTTTTGATGTACAGTTCCGTGACCTTTACCTCATGTCCAGAGGCGTTTCACTCAATAAGGTTCCCATGGCAGATGAACCGATCCCTGATCCGGTTCCTCAGGTGGCACCATCTCCTGTTCCTGCTTCTGTTGCAAGAAAACTAATTAACCCCAAGTATGCTCTTGTGGCCTCAGGCACAAGCCCAACTTCGTCTGATCAGAACTCCAGCAACAAAAACTCCAACTCTCAGAATCCCACTGGGATAAAAGTGATTAAGGGACGTCTGAAGGATGTTATGGAAGAACCGCCCTTACATCCTGGCTTAGCCAATCTGGAGAAAGCGTATTTGATCCCGTACCTGCCCACCTGGCCAGAGCCGGATCCGCCAAGTGATGTGATTGGCTTTATCAACATCAGGGACGAAAAAAGGGCCCATAAAGTTCACTTACAGAGGTCAGAGCGGTTTGAGGTCAGTCAGGCTATTCGATTTAGCTCACCACTGACTCCACAAGCCCACACTGAGGAATCCACTTCAAATCAGCCTGCAGCAGAGACTCAAAAACCGAAGGAGCAGTGTGGAAATACAAGCCCAGAAGCCTCAAGCCCCGAGAGTTTAACCAACCAACTACTTAGTCCAAGCACAGCTGAGAACAAAGACAGTACTGATGCAACGGATTCCCCTCAAACATCACACATCGCTCCAGTCCAGGAGCCCCAAAAAACAAACGCACACACCTCCTCATCCCCTTCCAAAGTCACTGCTGAAGCACAGACTGCAGACAGTACGCCACAGATTTCTCAAGCACAAACTGCTGCTCCCCCTGTTCCTAAACGCCGTACCCTCCAGTTAGTCATAGATTCCACCTCTTCTGAGCATCCTGATGACACTCAGGTCACTCTAGTTAAAATGGACCACAAGGAAATTCTAAAAACAGAGCGTGCCTCAAAAGAGCAGACTCCGAGCCGCCTTCGCCTAACCTCCAGAGACAACGACTCTGGCAGCAACGAGGAGGGCAGCCAGGACAGCACCAAAGTCATGTGTGACCGAGCAGTCAACGACAACCCGTCCAGTACCTCCACAGCGTCAGAGGAGGAGCTCTCTGACTGCTCACAGCGGCAGCAGCACGACCCTCTGACCAACGGAGTGCAGCAAGGATCCAGCCGAGGCAACAATCAAGGGGATGGGGTCAACATAATGGCCCGCTTCTCTCAAAGCATGCTGGACCTGCGGAAGTCCAGCCAATCAGACGACACGGCTTCCTTGATTCGTCAGTCCCAGCAGCTGCGCAGGATGGGACACCCCTCCCCACACAGACACATCGGACAGGTGAGAACCTTGCTTTTTTTCTTTTTTTTCTTTATTTTTCCAACATTATTATCCCATTTTACATATTTGTAATAATCTGTTTGTGTCCATGCAAAAAGTTAACAGTTGATAGCAAATAGTTGATTGTTTGATGGATTTTATGATTCATTGTTGGCAGTTTGTTGCAAAAGATAAGTATATTAAGATATTCTGTTATGTATTTGGTCATGAACTCAGTAGATTGGAACAACGGTTAGCAAGTTTGGCAGGAGGAAACACGGAGCTTATCGGAATTTCGTTAGCCTAATTAGTTTTACAGGAATCAAAGAGGATCCCGCACACATCTGTGTGTTGTGCAACTTGTGCATGTTGGTTGCTTTTTGTCCTCACTGGTGAGGTGCCAAAGCAAGCCACTACTTGCTCAAGCAAGATATCTTACATAATGAAAGTGGTATTTTCCTTCCTCTCTTCTCGCTTTTATTTTATGACGGGACACACCTGGATAGAGCGCTCTGCTGATCATGCCAGGGAGGATGATGAAGATGAAGGGCAGCAATTTGAGATAGGCGGCGAAGATTGATGCTCCTTTTACGTGACTCATGTTCTTAGCAGATAGGGAGCGTTGTACAATAACCTGCACACACAAAACACACACAAATGAGAGCACGAATATGAATTAAAATGGAAATAAACTAAAGGACTAAAGTAATTCTAACGGAAAATTGGTGAAATACACCACAGTGCCACATGACAATAATTTTAGAATAAGCAAAAAGTTACAATTCAAAAACAAAACTCTTCCAATTTACTAAAATCTTTTTCTTTAAATTAGCAATACCTCATCTGTCAACAGAGTAAGAAAAATGCTCTTATCAAGAACTCTTATTTGGAGAAAAACATTCTAGTCACTAAGACATGTTTTCTTAAACTAAGTGTTTTTTGCTATTGAAAACTTTATTAGTATTATTTCTTTTGTCCTGCAAGACAAAAAGTAAGCCATTTTTTCTTGAAACAAGGCTCTTTTAACTTTCTGCAGATTCAGTTCTTGCAGTGTTCACAATGGGTTAGGGCTGGTTGGCTGCTGCTTTCATTTTGAGGGGTGTTTTAAATCACATCAGATGATCCTTTACAGCAGAATGATTGTAGAAGCTTGACTTTACTACATGCTTTGCTTTTAATGGTAACAAGCGCACGTGCAATGGCACGTGGTTGTGCAAGACTTTCTTTTACTGAATTGAATCATCCTTAAACGTCACTTTTCTGCAGGTCTTTGTTGTTAGAAATATAACTGTTAGGCTCTTTGCTCTTGTCGGTGTCTCTGATTAGACTTATGAGTGCAGTTGTTATCAGCTTGAGATAATCTTTAACTTTCTCTTTCCAGTAAAAAACTGTCTGTATTGTCATCTGTAAAGTCTACTGTTTTTGTAGTGGTGTGAGTATGCTTGTATTTGTTATCATGTTAGGACCACTATAACCATCTGTAGGACAAATGTAATTCTGGAGACTAGAGATTGGCCATAGTGCTGAATAATGTCACTTCTAACTGGCTGGTTACATTAAGGTTAGCAGTCAGTTTGTAAAAACTAAGGGTTTATGGTTTGGGTTACATAGGAGAGGGTTGTAAACTGCAGTTTTGGACTTCGCAAATGAGAAAAACCATAGAGCCGCAGTGTTGGTTTTAATGATCTTTGTTTTTTAAACGTGCACAACGTAGTTGATATGTTTAAAACAAATGTACCAACTGACTAGAAACAATCAAATAGCCTATGCTACAAAGTTGAAGGAATATGTATAGTTTCCAAGACGAAAAACACATTTAATTGTTAGAATGAAGGTTTTCATGTTTAAAACAAATGTTGTGATTGTGACAACAGTGAATCAACTGATTTATGTTGCTAGCTAGATAGTAAACACTTCACTACTGTAAAGAGTTACACATCAGCGCAAGGCTGCTTTTTTCTGCCTCAGAATCTGTTGAAATTACGTTAATTGCATAAACTGTTAAAGATTTTCCATAGTCGAAAGAATGTCAAAACTAGAGCTAAAACTCCAAGCTCTAAAAATGTAGTGGAGCTGGCATTATTACACTCCGTTTACCAAATTTTGCGGTGAAACAGATTTAAACTCAGTATAGATTGTCTGTTGTGAGTGCACCATTATTGATCCACTTCTTTTCTCTTCTTCGTGCAGCTGTTCCAGACCTCCACATCTCCAGGTCGTGACACCAGGTTCAAAGGACCTAAAGTAATCATTGCTAAACCGGGAAGTTACCATCGGCCCAGTCGAGCAGCTGTGCCCGTGATCGGAGGGTACCGTTATTGGCAAGGCCAGACTGGGCAGTCCGATTCGGCCCACTTGCACCCGGAGGGCCGGTCCGGGCGCTCCCCACGCCGACACAGCCCAGGCTATAGGAAAGCAGAGCGCATATCGCAGGAGCCCAACACAGAGCCCTCAGGCTTTTTTGGAGTGTCTCTCTCAAAACTTGGCAACTTTAGAAACTTGAGAGCTCGGGGAGGAGCCTCTCAGAAGAAAGTTTCCCAGAATAATAAAGCCGTCAGGTAGAACTGCCAGCGAGGAGAAGTTCTTTCTAACTTCTGTCTGATATCTAATGTCTTACATTCAAGAACTATTTATGATCATGGATTTTAGAGTGTGCAAAGTTAACCTGATACTGACAGATCAGCTCAGTTTGTGTTTACAAATGTTTACGAACCAGTTGACAAGGAGCTGACAGGAAAAGGCTCATATAACCCGAATTATCAAATGTGGTTCTATGTTTGGTGAGGTCTGGATATTCTTTTCTGCCAATGCAGAAACTACAGTCCTTTCAACTTTATGTATAACAAATGTGTCTAGTTTACCTCAATGGATTTCTGCTTCTTCTTTCTATCATGACGGGAGCATCTGTCCAGCAGACTCAGATCAAATGCACCTGATTTTTGTAAATTAGTGTTATATCTAATCAAGCTTTGTTACTGAAAACATGGGTGAGTTTACTGATGCAGAAAGGTTTGTACTAGCATTTCCATGCATTCAGTTATTAGTCAGTGTAGGAATGTTTGACATTAATCATTGTCGCGGGACAAAAATGAATGTTTTATTAAAATTAATTGTTGTCATTGTCTTGTCATTGTTTGTTGTGTGATTGTCTTAAACAGTCGTGATCAGGCTTTTGTGCACCTACAGCGGTTTCCAGTCAGAGAGCAACAAACCAACTACAGATAAGATCCCTAAATGCTTACACAGGAGCACAGTGAGGGTTTTTTTTTTATTGTTTTTTTTCATTGAAACAAGTTAGACGATAAAAAGAAGAAGAGGGTTGAATATTTATGTTCAACAAAGATGCAACAGATGGACTTTATTTAGATTATTTCAGTACATACTTGAGGTGGATTATTGTTGCCCGTTTCTCTGACAGTTGGCTGAGCTTTCAGTCAATGCTTTCACTTCCTGTTTGATTCTGATTTGATGACAAAAATGTCCAGAGCCAGATCAACTCACAAGTTGCCCACCTTGTGGCTTTTTACACATTTAATTCAAGTCCTTACAGAACAGAAATGAACGCAACATTGTGGCCTCAACTTTTTGTGGTTTTTTTTTTTACATCCGTGTATCACTTCCACTTGCATTGAGGTACATTTGTACAAATCAGTTGTTTTACGTTTCAAGTGAAAATTTCCTAAAATGTACGGTGGTCCTGATGTGCAAATCAACAAATCCCTCAATGCAAAAACATTTTAAGGATCAAAACGACAATTAAAAAGGAAAAATAAATAATAACAAAGCAACATTACATTTTAGAAATCAAAACAGAATTCTGGAAACTGAAACTTAATTCCAAAAGAAATAAAAAGCAGAATTAAAAAAAATAATGAAACAAAAAGGAAATGTTTTGGAAAACAAAAGCAACATCCAGAAATCAAAATGAAATGTTAAATAAAAGAAACAAAAATCACCCAAAAAGAATGGTACTATGGGACATCGCCAGTTTCAATCCGGAAGTTATTTGGCATATTTCTTCCGATAGAAAATATTTTTTCAGAGTTTCTGGCCATAGCCTCTGCAAAAGTTAGTAAGAAATGTTACCACAGTTCAGGAAAAACATTATTCTTTTCATATTCATCAAAACTCAAACGTCATCGTCCAGTCGATGTCCCATAAAAGGCCTACCTCCTTTCTCTGGCTTCTTTTTTAAATTTCTTTAACATTTTATTTTGAATTCTGGAAATTCCTTTTTTTCTGAGATCTTTTTTCTAATGTTTTGGTTTCTGGAATTTTGTTTTTATGTTTGTTTTTATATGTTTATTTTTATGTTTTTTTTTAATGTAATGTTATTTGCACCTCAGGGCCACTTTTAGAAAAACTGGGTCGGGGTTATTTAATTATGTGATTGTCAAACTCTACAACTACCTAATGGTTCACAGGGTTCTTTTCTTTGGGGCTACTGGACTCTAAAGGTTCATATAGAAAACATGAGCCGATTCTTCATTTCTTTGATTAAAAGCGAAACTTTTTTAAGATTAAGTTTTCCTAAAGAAAAGAATCTTGTGATTTAAATGAAAAAAAACGTGTTTCCCGATCAGACCAGCACAAACCAATGCTATAGATGTTAGCCCACCCTATGAAAAGCTACAGACCAAGCAAGCAAACCTTGAATTATCTAAAAACAAGAGGTAATTCAGGAACATGTGATTCACATGAACTATTACTGAAATGCTGAGGTTAACTGAAGACTGTAAGTCACGCCACTGCTGTAAATAATAAGGCAAAGTCAGAAGACGAAGAAATTTGATTGTTAAAAATGTGATGAGTCAGTAAACGTGGTGCAGTGAGAAGGTGTTTTTATTTAAAATATTAGCAATCTAACTGGTTTTTCTTTGTACTTTTTAAATTTCTTTTGTCTCCAACTAGCAGCTATTGCAACTGGATGACATTTATTGCTTCTCTTTTGTGCTAAAATGGGAAATCAAACCAAATTAGTTACTTACTTAGGATTTTTTTTGGCATTGACTGCCTAATGGAGTCAACTCCGTAGGAGTATTATAGTGTGAAATCCCCCTATAGGAGAATTGAAAAGGATAGGTATGTTTTTCCCAAAAAACACAAAAAACTTTTTAAAACTCTTAACAATTCCATAATTGCATGTTTCTCAATTTTGTGACCTCTGCATGACCCTGCTACAGGCAGAAAATTCCTTCGGTGGGGTGGGTGGACTCTGACCTTTGACTTGCTTCAGTTCAGTGGGAGACTCAGAAAGAAAACCAAACTCAAATATCATTATGTTAACTAAGAAATGAAAATGTCATCAGAGACAAAACAGAGTTCATTTTTATAGATGAAGCGTTCTGCTTTTGCTCTTTACCATTTTGGACTTTTTTAGGAAGTCAGAGCTTCCTAATCACTCATGAACCTTTTTTATATCCCATTTGGAGGAAGTTTGCTCTAAATTATGTTGATTTATCCTTCTCTGCCCCCAGCTGCTTTAGTGAGAATTCAAACTTCTTACTTTCAGCACGCTAAGCCCTCATAAACGTCACTTAATTTGGTGAAACAGATTGACATTTTCGCCAATTTTGTACAGTCGAGATGTACCTGGTCAGTGCACCAATACCAGGTGGCCAATATGGTGAGACCCAGAGTCATGCCAGGCCAGGGCAGGTCTCCGGTAACGGCGTCTCGGAAAAGGTGCATGGCGTCAGCCCGTGGCAAGTGACAGGTGCTGTTGGGGATAATCTTCTTGGGAATCGCGATACTGTACACACGCTCCAGGTTGCCATAGCCACCAATCTTATTGAATGCTACTCAAACATAACAGTGTAAAAGAAAAAAAAGACAAAGAAAACACAGATTAGAGCTTCCATTTGAGCATTTTTGCATTTTCACTTTATTGTGTACATACCTGTGACTGTCAGGATGATTGCACCGACGATCATGATAAATGTTTGTAGAGTGTCTGTGTAGATGACAGCCGCAAGACCACCTGAGAGAAATACAGGACATCTTTCAGTAGTAAGAATGAATGCATTGTAGTATCTGTTGTTTGGTTTAGTCTGCAGTTGCTGTATGGTTGTGGTTTGCTTTACAAATGAGCTCATTAAATATAATCCACCAGTTTATCGGACCCCCTGCCGAGTACCCTTTCAAATTAAAGCGGGACGGGTAAGGCTAGAAAGGCAGAATTCAAGACATCTCCATCCATCCATTTTCCATCATTTTCTGAAGTGAAGGTGGGACACTCCCTGAACAGGTTGCTAGTCTGTTGCAGGGCCACACACTCACACCTAGGAGAACTTTAGAGACATCAATCAACCTACAAAGCATGTCTTTGGACTGAGGGAGAAAGCCAGAGCGCTTAGAGAAAATCCACACATGCATGCAAACTCCACACAGAAAAGTCCCAGTTGGGATTTGAACCTTTTTGGTGTGAGGCAAGAACACCAACCACTATGCCGCAATATGGCCTTGTAAGACAACTCAAGACAACTTAAACCAACTCGGTGGCCTTGTGGTAAAGTGGTAAACCTGAGTCTGGTAGATTGTGGGTTCAAATCCATTGTTATGTCAAGTCATACCAAAGATTATGAAAAAAGGGAACCAGCTTTACACTCTGCATTAAGAGGCTGGATTGGGGGTGTCCAACCATCAAAAGGTTCTTGAGTGTAGATCACTGTCACCCCAGACAATGGATCAAATGTGGTAAAAAATTAATGAGACTTCAAGGAATAGACAGTTTGAAAAATGTGAAACTGGGAAAGCTTTCAACTTTAAAGAATTTATAGAAAGTTCTCAAAATGTTAAGCATTCAAAACAGGTCAAGGTTCAAAGGTTAAAGATAGCATCATCCTGCAAAATGGCATTTCCAGTAGTTTTATTAACTCTTTGTTTTCACCTCCATCTCTTTAACCTCAAACCCCTTTACTCCAACAATGTGCAAACAAATTGGTTAGCCTGAAGAATTGGAGCCATGAAAAAAATGAAAGCTTTATTTTAGTGTTTCCCACCTGCAATAGTATAGAGAGCAGTGACCACCAGCATAAGGACAGTGGACAGGTAGAGGTTCCACCCGAGACACACCTGAACAAACAGCGCTCCAGAGTACAGGTCAGTCTGGTGGGACAACACAACATCAACATAATCTGACAGCAGCACCGTGTGCCTTTTCTTTTCTCTGGTTTCTCAGTATTTGCATGTCAGTATGTGCACCACTGATGTACCGATATCTTTGTGAAGACAGACAGCAGCAATGAAAGGACAGCCAGGTAAGTTCGGATCCTCTCTCCTCCAAAACGGCGTCCCAGGTACTCTGGCATGGTCACAATCTGCACACATACATGTTGACATCGTCACCTCAAGGCAGCAACACTTGAAGCAGCTCAGCATACCTCATTAAAGAATTTTATGAGAATATTTTCATTTGGATTTGGATGTAATTTTGAGGAAGGAGAAAATGCTTGATGGTCTTCATTTGTTAGCACGTAGCTGTGAGTGCAGTGCAACACCCTGTTGGGGAATGTGCAAGGCGGGGACTCCTGAGTCTTTTGGCACCGAAATGTACCTGCAGAACCAGACTTAAGAAGACTAATACCCTTTGTGTGTGTGTTTTAACAAACCCCTGAAGAGATGTAGACAGGTACAAAAATCCAAGCCAAAGCCAGTAACACGTATGTGGCCTGGAAGAAGAAGAGGGAAAACATGTTATTTTTAGGTAGCATATGTTCAATAAATTAGAAACGTTTGTAAGCGTCAAAGTGGCAAAGACTTTTCTCTTAAATTGCAATAAAATTGTCTAAAAACGAAGTCTTGCCTTCCTGCCCTTTGTTGCACACTGACTGCAGTGCAAACTGAAGGACATTTGACCCATCCTGTAACCTTCAAAAGGGACATTTATGAAAGCTTTTTGCCCACTAACCATATCCAAATACAATAGAGAGATTAGTTTTAATGTATCGTGTTTTTCTCTTGTCTCAACACAAACTTCTGAATAGATTAAAGGGTCAGATCTGCATTACTATGTGCAATAATGTGTCCTACCTACTAGAAATGCAACAATTCACTTTCCCTACGATTTGGTTCAAACTTTGATTTTTGGGTCACGGTTTTGTTTCGGTTCGGTGTGATTTCTGTATCACAAAACAGTAACAAAAAATAAAAAATGTGCTAAATTCATTTTTTAAATTTGCTAATAAGCAAGTAATAATGAAGAAGAACCTTTCAGTTGCCTTATACTAAGCCTGGTGCAATGTAATAAAAACAATTAATAATAACTCCTTAAATTTAGGTTAACAATTGTTTAACACTTCAAACGCATACTGGTATGCAATGGGGGTGCAACCATTCACTTGCCTCTTAATTCGGTTCAGTGGTGTTACATATGGTTCGATTATCGATGGAGAACTGTGTCATCCCCTACTTGCCACTATTATTGGATGAATCTGAAAGCTTTACTCTCTTTTGAATGAGTCTGTTTGTGTTCAGTCCTCACATTCCATTCAAATCCAGCAACAGCGATGCCGCCTGCAGCTCCGGTCCCGGCCAGACCAATGAACAGACCAGAGCCCTCTGAGCTGGCAAAGAGGGATGATCCAATCTGTGCACAGCAGAGATGAAACATATCAATGTGTATTCCAGAACCACAGGGGCACTGAAGATACTTTGATTTTTATTTATTTATGCTTATGTTGTTTCTTTTTACCCAAAATGATAATTACCAAAAAAAAAAAAAAATAGTCTGTGTCTTTAGTCTCTACAGAGTGGCAGGAATTCGTTTGCTCATGGGTTCATCAATAAATCAATGAAATCAATAAAAATATCAATAAAAAATACTCAGAAATGCTATTTTAATATTCATTTTTTAAATCTTTATATCCAACTTCCATAAAGAAAATACCATAAGAACGTGTTAAAAACACCATTTCATCAGAGTCTGTCTTTAATGTCTAAGTCCGATGTCAATGAGGATAAATGTGAGGACGGAAACAATTAAACCGAAATGATTAATCACAGCAGCTCGTGTTCTGTGAAGGCCACTCTTGAGTAAGAATGACACGTCTAGAGCTGTGGTGACATGATTACAAGTTAAGTAAGACAAGCAGTGAGTCATGTGGTTTGGCATGCGCCCGCACTGTTTATAACTTCAAACCACGCATGCAGTCAAAGTGAAGACCCAAAACATCTTTGGATTTACAGTAAATGAGAGGAAACCAAAAATGTGATGCATAAGTCCAGGTCACGTGAAACAACCAGACATTAATGTACTGGAAATAAAATAAAAAATAAATAAGTGAAAATTGATGGATACCAACACTAACAAGCACTAAATGATTTTGGCGTGTTGCACAACAAAGTAACCGACCAGTTTAGCTTCTGGATAGATTTGTGTTGACTTGAAGATGGAATGTGTTTGACCTTGTTTTTCAAAAGTGAGCAAAACAGTCCCTGAAAAAGAGTCTTATTGGCTCCGACCAACATTATTGAGTCTTTGCTACAGGGGAGCTCCTCAGGGAGTTGCCATGGCGGAACACATCCATTTAAAACTAACGTTATTAGTTTAAAAAAATTTGTTAAATCATCTTCAGTCAAGATGTAATTTGTTCAGGCAGGGAACCGGCAACTGGCTACATAGTTCTGCAGCAGTGTGGAGAGTCTTGCTCAAGGACCCGCACTGGCTGAAGCTCAGTGTACCCCCTGTGAGTCAAACCCTGGATTCCCACATGCCTGTCCCACACTTCACCAACTGAGCTATCCAGCCACTCGCAGCCAAGAAACCTGAATCAAAATAAGAGTCACATTAAGAGAAAATAATTTAATAAAAAGGAAAAACGTAAAATTATCAGTCAAAAAACATGAATCCATTTTGCTCTCTAAAATGAACAAAAGACACTCGATCAATAATCTCTGATTTCACTTTTGGGAATCTGAATGGGGACATTCATCATGACCAGCATCTACAGGGGGCCTCAACTGGGACAGAGTCATCTGCCTACCTGCTAGTTAAACAAAAACATGTTTCCAAGATGCACAAATTTAAGGTTAACACAACCGAGTTTTAAAAGAAAAACTCACACAGTTGTAATGGGAAAAAATCAAGTAAAACACTTAACAAAGTTTAATGACCAATCCGTGCATCAGTCTGTTTTAGTCAGTGCTTTAAGTGGACAACAAGAAGTTGAAAGTTGAAACAGAAATTGCAGAAAATCTTAAATGTAAAAAGTCCTTTCTTCTATGCGTCATAATATGAAAATAAGAAAGAGGGAGCTCAGGTCAAGTCTATAAATAAATGTAGTCATAACATTCACTGTGTACATAACGTAATTTGAAATGGGTGTATAATTACAACATTGATTTTAATTTGATTTAATAAAAAGCAAACAGGCAACTAAAAACAGTGTAACAAAAACTGCAACATTTTCTTAAAATGGAAAAACTAAGTGATGCTGTAACTAAGTGAAATGTACTAATCAAAAGAATGTCAAAATATACATAAAAGTAATATATCTTAAAAACATTAGTTTACTTTCACCTTGTATAACTTGTTGAAACACACAGAACATTCAAGACAAATTCTAAGTAGATTTATTCTGTCCTGTAAAAGATACACAATGTATGTAAAATAAACCAGACCATGCCAAATTAAAAGCAGCAAACACAATGACAAACGATGTTCTCGGCTGTTCTTTTTAGAAAAGGCTCCAACAGGTCTTAGGGTCCATTTTTTTTAACTTGGGGCTTCACAAGTTAACTTTTAAAGACAACAATAAACACATAACCACAGATGATTTTGCTGCCTGTACTTATGAAAAGTTGTGAAAATGAGAATAGCAGCAGAACCCTCTTAACTCTCAGTAGGTCCTGCACTGTTTACAATGATATTGGACTGACCCCCTCAGTATAGGTTTCAGTCAAAATTTAAAGTTTCTAGCTTTAAAATTTGGGGTTTCAAGTAAACATACCAGTAACAAGAATTGTGACAGATAACTGGGATGCACTCTTGGAATAAAATCTTGGAACATTGTATATAGTTAAGTGGAGCTTTGCCGGATTTGTAAAACATTTTTCACATTGTTTTGTCCTTGTCTTTGCTTTTTTTATTTTTTACTGTTTGATCTCAATTTTGGGGGATTTTTGCAGTAAAAAAATGACAAAATGTTTACTCTGATTTGAGTTTTTTGTACATTTTCTGGTTCGTTGTGAAATTATTGTGCAATATAATGCAAAATATCAGTACTAAAAACATGGATATAAAGCAGTGCCACAAAACTGTTTTAAAAATAAATCATTAAAGAAAATCATAAAATAGTAAAAGAAAAAAAACACTTAAACATGGCCTTGAACAACTAAGGGTTAAACATTAAACTGTATATTAAAATGACAATAAATCACAAATATTACAGTAGATAAATAAACAAGATCACCATTTAACAAATTCCTTCTGTAAGGCAGTACCTGGGGAATTGAAAAACTGCATGCATACATTCAGTAGACCTGTTCACTAACTTAAAAATACAACTGATTGTGTTTGGTTGTTTGAGGAGAGATGTCTTGAAAAAGTAATCAGTAATCGGTAATTTGCAATCAGTTGTGTTTGGATTTTTCCTCACACAATGAACATTCAGCACTTTTGACAGCAATTCCAGGAAAAAGTGAAGTCTATTTTTCTAATAGAAAACAACCATTTTTAGACAATTTCCTTTTTGCACAAATGTCAGATTTTCACATATTTCTCCTTAGAGAAAGAGAAAAAAACTTCTCAGACTGGACCATAGAATCACAAATGGACTCACCGGCCACCAGGCCATGTCCCGCCCGGCCAAGAAATACCCACTCAGCGTGTTCCTGCTCACCCTGCATGACGACTGGCAGAGAAAACTTTCATTCAGTACTGTGAAAAACCCAGAGGAACACCAAAAAAGCCTCTGCTTCTCACCCAGATGCCCACTGCGAGGTTCAGGAGAAAGTACGTGGCTATGACGATAATGTCCGAAAAGCTGAAGGACTGTGCCAGGGCGTAAAAGTTGATGGTGGAATTAGACATCTTCTTTTGCTCACAGCCGATGATCCCAGTCACCTTTCTGATCCCTTCCTAAATCTATCAGCAGAGATTCATCTGACCCCCTAAAAGTCACAGCTCCAGAGTCTGACCTGACAAACTCAATCGTCTCCTCCTCACTGGACCATAGGCAAACTGTTTAGTTACTGTAAGGCAGAGTGCTGCATACAGAGAGGTGAAAGGGGCAGTTCCGTGTTTGAACTGATGATTAAACACATCACCTTAATGTGGCACCAGCAACGCTGACACACGCTCCCTTCTCCAGGGGATTAATGGAGTGTGCGGTATGAGTGAGCGCTGGAATACAACAGATGCTCCTGTGGGCCAGAGTCCACACTCACACTCACATACAAACGCACAGGAGGATGGTCAATCATTTGTGATGAACTTTATTGTCACTGGTGTCTAAAAATATAAAAAGCCTCTGCTAACAGGGTCCTGAAAAACTTGCAGCTGTTCTGAGTTATAATACCATTTCTGGACCCCAGGTTTCTTCATCACCTGAACTCCAGCGATGCACAGATGATTTGGAAACTGTTGATGTTCATATATCTTTGTTTGTGAATTATGAAAAACACCTAATAAATAAATTTGATGCCAAAAAATAGTATTTTGTGGCTACAAATTCGCTTTTTATTAGCATTTTGTGGGCACAAATTGGCATTCCCTGAGCAAAAAGAACTATATTTAAGGGTACTACATATAAAAGTAGTCCATACCAAAGAGAGTCAGAGTACTTGTTTATTTTTTATTTTCTGTCTACATATTGCAAACTTAAAATGTCTTAATTTAGTCTGTAGAAGGATGTGGTTTACATACTTTGAACACTGCATGGTCGATATTATTCTTGCTATCCTTACAATTACAGTAAGTATCCTTAATAAAATGAACTACTGCTACTACTTTTGCCAAGGGCTTTGTGTGCACAAATGAGTACTTAAGCATCTTCAATTCCTATGATTATTTTTTGCCTACAAAGTACTAATTTGTTTGCATAAAATGCTAATTTTGTGCAGAAATGATTAATTTGTGAATGATAAATGGCAAATTGAGGATACTTCTATAGCTTATATTCTTATAGCTTATAATAACTTATAATAACGAGATGTAAAACACGTTTTTTTCAAAGGCACCCCTGACCCGTGAACACATCTGTAAGTTTCCTTTGACATGAAAACATGCGAGGACTGGAGGACCGAAGCGTGGACACTAAAAGAGGTTGATTAAATGTTCTTTTGGGCTCCTGGATGTGAAATTAACTTGGTGTCACACACAAATTGCAGGTAGGTGTTTGTCTACCATAAGGAGCAGATGGCAGCGATGGGAACACTTTGACGTCACACTCATCATCATTAATCTCTCTGATGTATGTGTGCATACGAAGGCACACAAATAAATGTAAAGCTTCCCAGTCCACCACACAGGATGTTGTGAGAAATGCTACAGAAAAGTTGTTTATGAAGCTTTAAGATTCCTACTCAAATTACATTTATCAGCTGGGAAACTAGTTTTGCTTTTATTCATGTTTTCATAAATCAGTGTCCAAAGAGAAACAGGAACTTTAAACAAATAAAACTTGTTAGTGTAGGAAATCTTTTGGGAAATCCATATTGGTTCACAATGCTAATGGATCTTACATTTACGATTAATCTTCAAAAGCGCATTTTTTAAATTATAACTTGTCCCACTTTTGTTGTTTTGTCAGAGAGTTTTTTGTGGTGAAAGGTCCAAAAAAAAAAAAAAAAAATCCAAAAAACAGCAGCATCTGCCAAGAAGTAGATTAGTTTTCAAATATAATTGCATTTAATCAATTATAGTCATTATAACTTTTTTGTTGTGGTTATTTTTTCCTTAAGCACATTTACCAATGACAATAAAAGTGGTGGCAATAAGCCACAAGCAAAGCATTCAATTATATAAACGTTTATGCCTCTAATTATATATTTGTGGAACACTTTTAAAAATGACAACATACTTGAGAGATTTTCTTATATGGAACAATAACTATATATCTATCTTTTTAGCAAGATTTTAAACAGTAGAACCAATATATAATTAAAAATAAATAAAAATATAGTACAAAAAACAATCATCAGAAATCATTCAACAAATGGAATACACAAGTACTAACCCTTGGTTAGAACAACCAATGAGATTGTGCCACAGCTCACCCTTCTGGACATCTTTAGAAATTACACCAAAAGTGCACAAGTACGCAGTTTATAGCAGTAAAAAGTCAGATATGTTTTGTCAACAGATCTAGAATCAAAATATTATAAATTGTAGAGGTGCGATATTCGTTTTAACTAAGTTTTTATGAATTTAATTTGCACCGGATGGATTCAATCCGGGATTCACCATAACAGCCAATCAGAGCACAAGAACCTAGTTTAACCCGGAAGTAAAACTTGGCAACAAAAAAATTGCCGGGAATCTTTACTTTGAGGGCTGCAGCGTAGTAAGATAACGCCTCTCAAATTTAACTTGGAATCTATTTGAAAGAGGTTAGCGGACCTATTAAGCACAAACATGGACGAATACGACGAACTGTTCGAGATAGAAGGGAACTTTAACGAGCAGTACGCCGACGAGTTGGAGGCTTTGGCTGAGATGGAGAGTGAGTGAAATTACAGAGGAGGAAACTGTGGTTAATCTTTTAATTTATACATCAAGGATTCTCATGTAAATCAATCATTGTCAATAATGGCAATGTTTATTTTTAGATTTTTATTTTGTGGTTTTATTTAATTAAACAAACTAACCAGAAAATGCAGCTTTGAAGTAGGAAAGAAAAACAACAACTTGCATGTGAAAGTATTTCAATCAAAATAAATACAGCAATTTCTTCAAAGAAGAAGTACGTATGTGCAGTTCATTTTTACACAAATGACATAATTATATACTTATATAATTATATAATTATACATATATTGTATATTATATATATATTATATTTTATATGTATATATACATACATACATACATATACATATATTATATATATATATATATATATATATATATATATATATATATATATATGTAAATATATGTGTGTATGTATATATGTATATGTGTATGTATAAATGCCCCTCTGACCCTACGCGGGTGGTACCAAGCTCAGGTCCTCTACCAGAGGCCTGGAAGCCTGAGGGTCCTGCAGTATCTTAGCTGTTCTCACTGCACTTGGACTGAGAGATCTGAGGTCTTTCCAGGGATCTGCTGTAGCCATTCCTCCAGCGGTTACAGCCCAGAGTGCTACAATTACCACTGGAACCGCTGTCACCTTCACCTTCCAAGTTTTCTCCAGTTCTTTCCTGATTTTCTGGTATTTCTCCAGTTTCTCATGTTCCTTCTTCTTGATGTTACCATATCTATATTTATATATCATATTTATCCACCACTACAATGTCTGGTTGGTTCATCATTACCATCCTGTCTGTCTGTATCTGGAAGTCCCACAAGATCTTTGCTCTCTCATTCTCTACCACTTTCTACGGTGTTTTCCATTTAGACTTTGGGGTTTCCAGTCCATATTCTGCACACATGTTCCTGTTTACTATTCCAGCCACTTGGCTGTGGCGTTCCATGCATTCTTCCCTGGCCAGCATCTTACACCCTGCAGTTATGTCCTGGATTGTTTCAGGCGCTTCTTTGCACAGCCTACACCTTGGCTCTTGTCTGGTGTGGTACATCTGAGCCTCTACCGCTCTGGTCTTCAGGGCTTGTTCCTGAGCTGCCAGGATGAGCGCTGCTGTGCTGTCCTGTAGACCAGCCCTTTCTAGCTATTGGTAGGACTTCTTGATGTGAGCCCTCTTCAGACCCATCAGACCCCTTCAGTGTGGACTACCATGCCTCTCTTTGTCACCATCTGACTGCATTTCTCAAGCCCGAATGACTTCTCCTTTATTTCTCCTTTAAGTGTTTTTGGTCCTGGAGATACTATAAATGTTTCTGCGCTCTATATCACTTCATCATGTGCTGCTGAAAATCAGTTCCCCCGGCATCACTGTTGGATTAGTTAGCAAATATAATGACAAGAACAGCAATGACATCCAAACCAGGGGTCTGCAGCCTGAAGCTCCAGATTGTCATGCAGCTCTTTTATTCCTCCATTGTAGCTCTTTGGCTTTGGGGGCAAATGCTAACAGGTTGAATAAATAATGAGTTTCTACTTTTTGATTAATCTGTTTTCAGTTAATTAAGTTTCATCATTTATGTTTAGTGCTTAACATACTAGATAACTGAGTAAAAATTATAGTAAAAGAT
This sequence comes from Oryzias celebensis, assembly GCA_014656515.1. Taxonomy (NCBI): domain Eukaryota; kingdom Metazoa; phylum Chordata; class Actinopteri; order Beloniformes; family Adrianichthyidae; genus Oryzias; species Oryzias celebensis. The sequence goes on along the minus strand of BNCR01000001.1, from coordinate 23,316,936 downwards.
TTAATCTGCTGTGAGAGGGATTTACTAGAACAATAATATTATCTTATAGCAGTTACATGTATAGACTGAAAAGGAAAATTGGTTTCTGCACAAATATTATGTTTATATTCAGTAGTAGAAGGAGAAATAGGGTGAAGGAGCACCAAGGTAATAAAGACAGAAAATACCTTGTCTGACTTTTTTTACGGGTTTTATACAACTAAATGTGAAGCAGCAGCTGGAGGATTTTATTTGACACGGTTTATTTTGAAAGGAACTGCTGCTGACTAAAGTAAAAAGATAAAATAGTTTACATATAGAAAAGCACAAAACTGTGTGCTCTAAACATAGACGTTATTTTGAAGTAGGTTAATTCTGGTCAATAGTCTGTAAATTTGCCTAAATCTCTTTAATAAGAGGGTTCATTTATTTGTTCTCTAAAGTGATGAAGTCCATCATGTCTCATTTAATACCCTTGAAGAATCTGCCAATCTGGCGAAGTGTCGCAAAGGGGATGATGCTGGCGAGATCTCAGACATTGAGCACCTACTTGATGATAACCCCATCAGTAAGTCAATTCTGTTTGATTCTTGTTTTCTTCAGGTTTGATGTGACTTTTTATTTTTAATAATTAATTGTTCCATTTTTTCCAGCTCCCAAAACAAAGCGGCAGAAGCAGGACGCCGGGGTGGTTAAACGACTTTTCGACCCATCTCAAAATCTAGAGGCGAAAGTCGCGTCGAAGGTTGATGACATCACTCCACCTTCTTCTCCTGAACGCTATGAGCCCAGTCACTCCTCCAGGTAGGAGAGAACTTTGCTAATGTGTCAAATAATGTTAAATGTTATTAAAAATAATGTATAAAATGACCGTAGTGGTTCGTATCCGGTAAACATAAACAATAAAGATTGAAATCTTTCAGACAAACTCGGATGAGGGATGTTGTTTTTAAATGCGTGTTGGTTCTAGAGCTACCTCAGCCGCATTGGACATCAGCGGCTTTGCAGAGATCCCAGGAACACCGAGACGACCTGCCGCAGGGGCGCCAGCCTCCCTGCGAGTGCTGAGGCGACCTCCTTTGGAAGGGGATTACGTCAGCGTAACAGATTCGTCAGGAACCCGGGTCTACCTCAGACAGAAGGAAGACACTGGAGCTCAGGTGAAACTCAGTCACTCTTCTCCAAAAGGATTCTTCTACATCTTAGTGTGCTGCAAACGGGTTTTGTACAGAACTTCAACTATGATGTTTTCTGTTGTCCTCACAGGTAGTGGACTCTAGACTGGTACCAAACTCCTACAGTGGACTGGGACTGCTGGCTGTGCCAATAGCAGCACTGAAAGAACAAGAGGCTGAGAGGGTGAGAGTCCTTCAGATGTGTCAAAGCTTGATCAGATCCTCTGAATTTCCACCAGTTTATTATTAACAAAAACGAATACCAGATAAGCAACATTTATCAGCATAACACTAAAAACTGAACAGAACGCAACTACTAACACAAAGTCCTACAACTAAAACCTGAATCTGGCTAAACCTCACTCTTCACATGCTGATGGTTTTAAGTCATTGCAGTTTTCAAAGTAAAAGTCGAGTCTTCACACTCATCAGACCAGTATTTTACTCGAAAGTAAAATCCATCCTCCTTTTTTTCTCTGTTTACCACATAAATGGGAAGTTTTTCTGTGCACTTCACTTTCACCAAAAAGTCATATTCTCCAACAGCTGTGTTGTTTCTGTTTTTTTGTTGTTTTTTTCCGTTGAAGGTAAAGAATACAAATGCTCAGTATATGGGGCACTGGGATAGTCATGGACAAACTGGCTAGATAGTTAAAGTCTCGCTCTGATCATACTCTGATCTGTTTTAAAAGCAACCACTGTGTGCCCCGCCAAAACGCTTTTTCTCCAACTACCGTTTTCCATATGCTCCTGATTCACTTCAATTTGAATAAAGAAATACTCAGAAATGCAATTATAATCTTAGTGTGTCCTCCGTCATGAGAAAAAAGAACATGTTAAAAATACAATTTTCATTGGACTGGGTCTTTTAGATGGTTCACGTTGACTAAAGAAAATAAATCAAGATGGGGTTGTTCACAAGTTAGCAACGTCACAGACTCGTGGTCAAGCTACACCAGTCTGCCTCGGCAGTCTTCTCTGAGGATTCTGAAGGCCTCGTGCAGATGTTGGAGAATCTGACGACACAAGCGAGCTGTTATATGACTGGATAATAATTCCGCCAACAAACATTCCCCAGGATAAAACGTTAAAGAAAACAACTTCCACATTTCATTTCTCAGGTGTTGAAATTGCAAACCTTAGAGGGTTTTTTTTTCATTTATTTATTTGCTCAAAAGAAACCAAAATGTCTAATGTGCTTTAGGATAAAGTGAATATGGCCTGAAATATATTTTCAGGAAACATTTTTAAATGAACTCACATTTAAAGCCTCTCTGTCTTTGAAATGATGCAGCGCCACCTGCAGGTAGTGGAGGAATCACAGCGTCTCACAGAGCTGCTCAACAGGTACTTGTGTGTGCGAACGCATACAAAACTCACTTCCATGTGATTCTAATGTGTGTAACTTCTATTTGTGGCCCACAGAACTGTGAATGATTCGTTCACTGAATCTGAAAGGGCAGAAAATGAAGAGAATGTGGATCCCGAGGACGGGGAAGGAAAAGCATCTCGTCTCTGGGTGGACCGATTTTCTCCACGCCACTACACGGAGCTGCTTAGTGACGATGTAAGGAAAGCATTCGCCTTCTGTTTGACCGTTACTGATGTGAACAAAGCTTCCCTTGTTGTTTTTGATGGCGTGTTGAGCTTCACTGCTTGCACTGCTGCAGTTTACCAACCGATGCCTGCTGAAGTGGTTGAAGCTTTGGGACACTGTTGTGTTCGGACGGGAGAGGAAGACCCGAACTGCTCGCTCAGACAGACAGACGGCCAATCAGAATGCATTCAAGCCCAATCAAGGTAACCAGACCCAAAACCGCTTCAAGAGCAAGATTGAAATGACAGAGGAGCTTCTAGACGCTGAACTGGATCAGTACAGACGGCCTAAATTCAAGGTAGACATGGCGCAGCATTTTCTGTTTTGATGGTTTATTTGTTGCTTTCTCATTGCGTTTTTTTTTTTTTTGTTTCCTCTAGGTGGCCTTGTTGTCTGGTCCTCCGGGTTTAGGGAAGACCACTCTGGCTCATGTCATTGCAAAGCATGCTGGGTACAATGTGGTTGAAATCAACGCCAGGTTAGACCATTTAGATCAAAACCGATGAGAATAAAAAGTAGAAAATTCCAGATTGTCCTGACTGTCGAGGTTGTGTTTGTTTTCCACAGTGACGATCGCAGCGCAGAGGTTTTCCAGAAACGCATCGACGCTGCAACACAGATGAAGTCCGTTTTAGGCGCCAACGAGAGACCAAACTGCCTCATTATTGATGAGATCGATGGAGCGCCCACGGTGCGTTTAAGGCATTTCTGTAAATCAGAAATGACCAACTGAACAGCTTCAGCTGCAGTCTCCATAAAGAACTTTTGCCTGTTTGTTGCTCTGCAGGCTGCCATCAACATCCTCTTAGCACTTCTGAACAGGAAGGATGGACACGGCACGGATACGGCCACTGATGCCGCAAAGAAAAAAAAGAAGAGGGAACAGATTCTGCTGCGCCCGATCATCTGCATCTGCAATGACCTGTAGGAAGACATCTCTGCGTTTCGTCAGAGTCTGAACACTCATGTTAAATAACGACAGATGTTTTGTCTTTCAGTTATACTCCAGCTCTCAGGCCGCTCCGACAGCAGGCCTTCCTGCTTACATTCCCACAAACCCAGCCGTCCCGCCTTGCACAGAGACTGTCAGAGGTCAGGACTTGCATACAGACTCGATGTTACATATTCACAGTGTGTATTAAAACTTGTATTCTTCAGATTTCCGTCCAGCAGGGCCTGAAAGCAGACACTGGAGCTCTGGTGTGTCTGTGTGAGAAGACCGACAACGACATCCGCTCCTGCATCAACACCCTTCAGGTGTGTTTGTGGTTGGTGATGAGGACAGAGTGAGAAAGGAGCGCTGTGATAACATCCGGGTATTCGTTCTTGGTTGTGCAGTTTCTTTACGGTCGAGGCCACAAGCATCTGGACTCCAAAACCATACAGAGCATCTCTGTTGGGCAGAAAGACCAGAACAAAGGCTTGTTCTATCTGTGGCAGGAAATCTTCCAGCTGCCGCGGCCCAAACGGTACAGATTCTGTTTGTCCCTTTGGTTCAAATTGTATTCCGCCCTATGAGTACTTGGAGGATTTATCCTTTTGTTTCAGTCACCTTGACTCTGAGCTACAGTCTAACCGAATATTTGCAAGGCTGGAACAACTGTTTTAATTCCAAAGTATAAAAGCTAAATGTTTACTTGTTAAAGGTGAAGGTAAAGAACTACATTAAGGAACGCAGAAGAAAGTCTCTTCAAAACAACGTTCTCTCATGATTTCTGGGACAAAATTATTCATCATTTTCTTGCTAAATTAGTTTTTCTATCGGGTGTTGGGACGTTTAACGTCAGCTTAGTGATTCAATGACAGAAATCCAAATAACATGGAGCGTCATATCTGTACAGCTGCTTTGCATTCCTAAGATTCACTAGTTACGCTCCTAAATCGATTATGGAAAATCCTTTTATAAATAAAATCAATTAGAAATAATTGAACTGAATCCTTCCTGTAGTCAGTAGTTTAATTGTTTAGCTTGTGCCATTTTTTAACATTTTTTTTTATTCTAAGGAAGCGTATGGGTGAGGGGTTTGAGGAGCTCCCTGGTTCAGGAAGTGGTGCTCAAAGGTTCCAACACATTCTTCATCTAGCTTCATCCAGCGGGGAGTATGAAAAAGTGTCGCAGGTAAAAAAACAAAACAAAACAAAACAAAACCTGATATTTTTTTTCCCTCTTACTCTGAAAGCTGTTTTGATTTACTTTTTTTTTTTTACTTTTATCCAAATCAGATTACTTTTTTCTTAAAAAAAACAAACAAACAGAGGGCAGTGTCTGATGAGAAGTTTTGCCAAACTTCATAATGACGGTCTCACCTAGTATTTGAGGCACTGATTGGCAGATTTTAACTTCAATCAATCCAGTAAATATTATTTTCTAAAGGTTTTAATTATTATTTTCTTAAAAACATTGTAGTTTTTGCAATGGGAACTAATACAGTTTTAAGACTTAAGCAAACAGCACTAATTAAAAATAAAAGCAGCTAATAATGTAAAATCACATAAGTGTATAGAGCAAAAAAGAAGGGATTAACTAATAGAAAAATGTACACTGTATATGAACAAACGAGAAGAGATGCTGTTTTATTATTCTGTGAGGTAAAAAGTATGCACGAAGATTAAAGCAAACACGCAGCCCTTCAAAATAAAAGGCAGTGAATTTGATTTCACAAGTGATCTGAATCCACATAGAGCTTAAATGACATCTAATATACCAGTCATTTAATACCCGTATCTATTTAAGCACATTGTTTTGTTTTTGTATTCTTCTAGGTTAAAAAATAAATAAATAAACACTCTCTATGTAGTAAGTACAACTTTATTAAGAAGTTTAAAAAGTTTTAAATATAGAATAGTGCCTCAATTTTGTTCAAAAATGTTTTTGAATAAAAAGTTACTTGTGTGTTTTGAAAATCTTTTCATATCTTTTCCTTTTGCTTTTCTCTGAATGCTGTTTCTTCAGGGCCTTTATGATAACTTCCTGTCCATGCGGGTGAGGGACCCTAACCTTCAGAGCGTCTGCGAGGCTCTGGACTGGCTGCTGTTCTCGGACCGGTTAAACCAAGAGATTCTACATGGTCAGAATTTCTCTCTGATGAAGTACCTGCCCTTCCTTTCCGTTGCCTTTCATTTCCTGTTCGCCCACACGAGCGTGCCCCGCATCAGCTATCCGCACAGCCATCACGAGGTACAAACCTTCCACGAGCAGAACCTCAGATCCAAACGATGAGGAAAGGTGCGAGGTTTCTGATTGGTTGTGTCCAGGCTTCCACCCGTCTCCTCAGCAGCAGAAACGCTTTGTCCACCATGCTGGTGGACATCCCAGCAGGCATCAGGACCAGGATCAGCCAGCTCACCCTGACCCTCGATGTTCTCACTCTGCTCCTGGACATCATCTGTCCAAAGCTTCGGCCTGTATGTAAATCGCACGTTCGTGGTACTGATCTGAGCTTTAAATCCAAGTTATGTGTTTGCTTTTGTCGTTTTCACCCTATGAGTTCCAAAATTGTTGTTTTGCACATTTACCACAACAAGTTGATGCGGTGAAAAGAGCAAAAATCTCCTCTTTTGATCAAAATTAAATGCAGACTTTAATGAAAGTAAACGTCGCATTTTCCCCAACAGAGAAGTCCCATTCTGCTTTTATTTTGTGCACATCTCCGTCTCCCTGCAGGTGAATCCGCAGCTGTTCAGCAGCAGGGAGAAGGAGCAGATGCATGCGCTGATCTGCACCATGCTGGCCTACAACCTCTCCTACAGGCAGGACCGCACACCTGAGGGCCAGTACGCCTACGTGCTGGAGCCGTGAGTGCACAACAGACGCACGCAAAGCCAGCGCGCAGATGCGGAGCAGATGTGTGTGTTTCTGAGGGGTGCTGAAGGTCACTGCTACTTTTCTGCATGGAGGCTTAGAGCATAATCCCCTGCACACCTGGTTTGTCCAGGATTGCCGGTGGTGGCGCAGAAAGCGTGTTCGCAAACAAAGTTGCACTAGTGGGGTGCAGATGGATAGATTACAGAAGAAGCATAATTAGGAGGAAACAAGTGGGTTTTTTTAAGTAGACGATCTTAGGAAAAAAAATAAAGTGTGATTAGGGAACGGCGTCGGACATCTCCGACATGATGGATGGAGAAGAGGTGGGCGGCCATGACGGCTCATTCCTGCAGGCTCGCTGTGACAAAGTGCTGGTCACCAACGACTGGTGCCTGCCGCTGGTGCTGGCTCTGCTGCTGCTGCTGCTCATCTACACCTTCCTGTACCTGCCGTCTCTAGAGCACAGGAACACCAGCTGCAGATAAGGAGGAAACGCAGACTTTGCCGCACAGCAGAGACCCTCAGGATCACAGCTGGACCGGACCGCTCCGCTCCTGAATTGGATCGGTCAGATTCCAATCGAGGTGTAAAGAGGAATTCTGGGAGATTAGGAGAGATGACAAAGCGTTCTGCTGAGGTTTTTTGCAACGCTGGATTTGAGCTAATTTCTAAAATATAACTTTTTCTAGATAAGATTGGATGTTAGTAGTTTGTAAATATTACTTTCACAGTAATATTTAGTCAGGAATGAGGCCGTTTAATGTGGGTTTTATTAAACTTGAAGGTTTTGATGGGTCATTGAGTGAGACGCTCTTCTTGTGGGTTTTTTTTGTCACTGTTATGGTGGAGCTTCTAAGCAGATTAAGGTTTTAGAGACTGAAAGTTAACTGTCGTTCAGATTATTTATTTGCGTTCTCAGACGAGTGGAGGAGGTGGCAAGGTTTACGGGTTTGCCGCCGCGCCGGCAGCTGACCTACCAGGCCAAACAGACTATCAGCAGGGAGATGGAGCTGGAGAAGATGAGGAGAGCCGAGCAGCTAATGCTGCTGCGAAACCCAGCGGGGGTGAGGCGCCGAACAGGTGACGTTGTTTTTCCTGTGCTGTTGTTCCTTAACCTGTGTGCGCTCGTTGGCAGAAGAAAGAAGAAAAGAAGAGCGCTGGTCCTGCACCCATCAGGAACCATCAGCAGAGGCTGGAGAACATCGTCAAACAGACAACAGTGGAGAGCCGGGTGAGCTGACGTTCCTCTTCTTCTTTCAGGTTTTCCAGATGCTTCTTTTGTTGCCTTTTATTGAATACATATTATGTTTAAAATTCCTTTCAGTGGTCTTTTATATCGTTTTTGCAGTACTTCTAACTTTTTGTGCGTTTGAGTGAAAATTTTGCCCCTGGCTACATACTCAAAAAACTCATGACAAAATGCCGACATCACAGCGAGCAAATCCCTCTAAAAAGGAATAGAGCGGAAATCTCTTATGAGGCTCAAAACATTTTATTCAGTCCACCAACGAAACCAAAACACACACGTCAAGGACATCCAATTCCCAAGGAAACCGGTTGTTCGGCAGATGTTTTGTGATATTTTGCCATTTTTAATGGGAGATGGAAACTTTTGTGCAAGCGATGTTTCACAAAATGTCACACCCATGCCCCCAGCTTAAGTCTACCATCACAACTAAAGTTTTATTGACCTTTGACCTCGGGAAGAGGCCATCATTGTGAATTTTCACACAGAATGCCTTTTAGTCCCAGCTACTAATTTAAACTCCTTTGCTTCCTTACTCCTTGAGCATCATCTGGAAGCTACTTGGAGGGAAAAATGTTGCATTTAGAAGTTGTAGATTTGGAACAGCACTAGCGTGGCGAGCTTACAAAAGTGGCGTTCCCCTATTGCTCTCTACAGCTGCGTGATTTATTGAAGGTTTAATAAACTATCATCTTAATTGGCTTTATTTGTAGTTAGCGTATAGCTTCAACACTTCAAGTTCAAGCTAATGGTGCTTAAGATGTGTTTTTTACATCCAGGTTTTGCATGTCCCGATTCGCCAACTAATAAAAAAAAATCATTTGTGATTAGTCGACTATTAAAATAATCGTTTGTGACAGCCCTAATCTGAAAATTGTCTAAATTTAAAACATGAATCCTTGACAAAAAAACCTCAGTTGCCAAGGAAATCCAATAATGAACTTTTGCAAATTCTTCTAAAAATTACTGTTCATCACACTCGTCAGGCGACCAAAACATTTAATAGTTGCTAAGGAGATAAAAACCTAGATCAGCAAGGAACAGTTATGTTAATTTAAAATCTAATAGGATTAAATCCAAGTGTGACAAAAACATTTGTATGTTTTGATCCACATTTAAGATTTATTTTGTATTTTCATTTTTACATTTTATTTTAAAATTAATCATTAAATGTCTAAGTGACCAAAAAAACAGATAAATTATAACCAAGATGGACAATAGAAAAAACTAGAAAATGTGGTATGGACTTTAGTATAACCTTACTGAAGACAGATGGGAAATATGGAAAATCTTAAGCAACAGCTTAAAACTGTAGCTCCCCTCTACAGATGTGTGTTATCCTGGATGTGGAACTAGAAATAATCTCTCTTGGGGGAGATCTGAGCCCCCCTACCCCCCAGTGCTCTGCAGGTTTGTAATTGCTCAGAAAAAGAGGTCGGAGCCTCTAGGGGACAGAAATGAAGATAATAGGCAGCCGCTGGGTCACCTTCCCCTGCAGTGAAAGTAGGCTAATAAGAGTGGTTCATCACCAAGTGTTTCACCAACTTCCTGTCTTAACTCCAGTGCTCTGTTTGTTTGTGTCCTGCAGCCCGAGGTGGATTTCTTTGGTCGCGCTGTTGCCCCCAAACCTCAGAGACCGCAGCCTTCATCAGACACAGGTGATTTAGTGCAACATCAGAATAAATCTTCCTTAAAGCTGCTGAGGTGAAAATGACTCCAGACACTTCCCATGCTATGGGTCTGTTATATAATGGTTCTCATTTGTGGCGTTCTGGTGGCGTGCACACACTACAGGACCACTGCTGCTGGTGGAACCACTACACCTTTATTGAACTTTCCCTATTGAACCTCTAACCTTAGGGGAATACTCTTCTTCATTTAGTTTTTGTGTCTTTTCAAATGAAGATGCTAAAGCATCAAAAGCATCATTTCAAAACTTTTGTTCCAATTTAAAACTTAATTTAAAACAAAAAAAAGTTTGGTATTTACTCTCAAGACTGCAGTTGTAACGATTCATTGAAACAACAATCTGATTCAATATTTGTGGTTGCAGATTTGATTCACATTTAATTTGGATTTATTTTGAACAGTCTGGTGCACTGACCTGAAATCGATCCAGAACATCTTTAGCCAAAACTTTATCTAGTGTGACTCAGAGATAAATACCTGGTACTGAACTGTGCAGGTGAAGTTTTCCACATTTCTTTGTATTTCTTGCATGATAATCAAGTGTACATTAAATATATGTACAAACAAGAAGTAATGTCAAATCCATTCACATTTTAGTTTCATGAAGTTCACCCCACTGGTATAGTTTGATCCAGTTCCGCCTCAGATTGATGTGGTTGGATCGTAGGAATAGAAATCAATTCATTAATGCATCAATTAATCATTACACCCTTACTTATAACCCATCAATCCCAAGCTAATATTAGTGTAGCAACAAAAATGGCGAGCAGCATTGGAGTTATCCGGCCGTACAGATTTGAGCCAGATGCCAGAATGAGAAAATCAAAGACTTGCATGAATCTATTTGTCTGCAAGCTGATGCATCAGAATGGAGCGGGGAGCTTGTGGCCCATCGATTGTAGTTTATACATAACAACTACAGGCTTTTTCTAACTGCATTTTTTTCTCTGCTCCTGATTTACAACAATTTTAATAAAGAAATTCTCAGAAATGCAATTTGAATCTTAACTTTCTCTGTACATGTAATCCAAAATGAGAAAAATTTTCCTTGGAGTGTGTCTTTTATAATGTGGTGTAGAAAACTTACCAAAAGCATCAATATGATGTTAACGGTGTCAAAGAAAACGATGATCTCTCAACCTTGATGTTAAAGTTCAACTCTGATAAAATAGTGTTTTAATGTGTTCTTATGGCATGTATAAAGAAAATGAAGCTTAAAGTTGCGTTTCTGAGTGTTTTTAATTCAAATGGTTGTGAATCAGGAACAGATGTATACATGCTGTTTGAGAAAGAGCATTTGTTATGTTTGAAATATGCTGGGCGAGCCGCAAGCTCCCTGCTCCAAGCTCTTAGCAACACGGAGAGGAAGGGAGGACGGGGTTACGCTACACCAATGATCCCTCCTACAACTCAGGTGAATTTCTAATATGACGTCCTTGAAAACAATAGGTTTTTTTTAAAAAGTTGGACTAAAAACGGCATAATTATAGTTAAAAACCACTGGGAATGCTTTGAAATGGGATCAAAAGATGATCAGAACGTGTCTTTAACTGGCTGACTGGTTCAAAAGCATAATTGCTTTTTTATTTAATGTGTAGAAGCCATAAAACATCTGCTTTTTCTTCAGGTGAGTGTAATGGTTGGGTGTCCTCTCTCTGCAGGTGAGGGATTTGCGGTTTTCTCCATGGGAACAGCTGTGGGCAACAGCGACGTGTGGTTCCGCTTCAACGAGGGCATGTCCAACGCCGTCAGGAGGAACGTCTACATCAGAGAACTACTGTAACCCCGCCCCCTGCTTGTTCAAATCCATCCACAACTGTTCTGTTAATTTAAAACAGTCTTTATTTGGATTGACAGTGTAAAGAGCCAATAAAAGGGTGTCGTCAAACATTTCTCGAAGCTCTAGAAAGCTACTCAGCGCTAAACTCGCACTCACACACACACACACACTTTAGGAACAGCATCTGGGGTAAATAAATAAAAAGGGTTATAGCCGTGATGTGTGAGAGTTAGTGCAGTGAGGCTGTGTGAGAGTGCATGGTACTCCTGGTTGCGTGCATCCGTGACTGGCCGTGCGTGATCATCAAAGGATCACGCATTTGCCCTTCTCCACCCAGGGGTTGGCCCGCATCAGTTCAGGGTTCAGGAAGGGATCTTCACAGACGCAGCCTTCGATCCACTTCACCAGCCTGCAGAAACACACACACACACACACACACACACACACACTGTGAGTGGTGGTGTGAAAACGCAGAGCGTGTGCGTTTAGAGTGCAGACACTCACTCTGTAACGGTGATGGAGGATTTCTCTCTGTTGATTGCCAGCTGATATTGAAGGCTTTCAACTTCCCTCTTCATCTGTGGGACATCTAGCTCTTCCATGGTGCTGCTCCTCTGCAAACACAACAAATGATTTTTGGGAAGACTCCAGGAAGGCAGTTTCTCTTCTATTCTTGAAAAAATACAAAAATAAGATATTTTCATTTCTTATAAAAGTGTATTGTATTCAGAAAAAAAACCAAAATAACACTTTCCGTTCTATTTTTTTGTCTTCTGGGATAGTTTTTTAATGTATTCAATAAAATACTGGTGTTTTTCATTTTAAGTTTTATTTTTTGTTTTTAGGGCTATTTTTTTATTCTTGTTTTTTCTGGCTCATTTGTTTAGAAACAACAAAAGCAGAGAAATACAAACAAGCTGTGTACTAACCTCATCTGTTTTGAAAACTATAAGATGACAAAAGTTAAAAAGCCATAAAGTGGCAAAGACAGGATGTGTGTCCTTTATGTGCTCGTCACAATATCACTAGTCTGTTTTGTTCTACTCACTTAACTTTGTCCGCAAATGTTACTGAGCAAAACGTTGAGGAAGTATTAGTTATATTTACCAGTGTTGTTTATTTCTGTTTGTGATGATGCAGAAAAAGTTTGTAGTTCGTTCGTTTTGTAGTTAAAAAAGTAGTTTGAAGAAACGCCAAGAAAAATTTCCTCAAAAAATTAGAATTGAAAATATAATTACCTTGAAAAACACAAAAAATTACAACAAGCCAAAAAAAGCCAGAACAACCCCCCCCCCCCCCCCCCCAAAATATTAGAACAAAAATTGAACAAAAGACACAAAAAAAATAAAATTTTGCATGAAAAGCAAAAAAAGAACAAAAAACAATTGAATGGGGGAAAAAAATTAGAATGAAAAATAATCAGCACAAACGTTTAGAATGAAGAACACACAAAATAATTGGCACAAAAAGCAAAAAATTTGAACAAACAGATCAAAAAAATGCCTGAAAGACAAAAAAATAAATAGCACCAAAAAAAAGTTCAGCCTGAAAAAAAAAGTCTAAAAAATATAACAAATGACACCCTTTTTTATCACTGAATTACAATACACTTTTATATTTTAGACTTTTTTGGTTAAAAAAAATGGCTACAACAACTTGAAGAAAGTATATTTCCCATTATTAACCTAAATATTGAGAGTAACTAACATGTTGACCTTTTTGGATTAAAATGAGGAAAAAAAACTTTCTCCATTTTGAGGTCCCATCAACAGTGACGTCTGGAGTAGTGGCCTACTTCAAAGTTCAGTCTACTGCATTCATGGGAGAGGTTTCTATAGACTTTGCTTGTCAGAAGAGGTCGTTTAGTTTGCTGCTACCTCTCAAACCCATAATCCTTTGCACATTTCCATCGGTAGTATTTTTGCTCACATCATACGTACTTTCACTTTTTTTTCTGCAGCCTTATCTGCCACAGTTAGGTATATAAATAGAGAACTATCCCACCATTAACACAATGAACACTTTGAGCCTTAAAGTTTTAGAACAACAAAATAGGAGTGAGTCTATTGGTCTAATAATGATTAACCCTTTCGTACGTATTTGCATCAATGGCGTCAAGGGTCTACAGGAAGACGCATGTATTTAAAAGTAAAAAAATAAATAAAAAATAAAACAATATAAAATAAAAAAAAAAAACAATGTCACCTTTTGCTCTTTTTTCATAAGAAAAAAAGAAATGAGAGTTTTGAAAAAGATTTAATCAAATGCAAATATTTACTAGTTTGTTAAAATACCCTCTAAGAACCCAATAACAACATATTGTCTTCTTTATTTTGAGATTTCAAGTCATGCCACTGGAGGGAGTATGATGATATGGGGTTGTATTTTTCTGTATCCCATTCACTGACCTAAAATGGATCCAGGACATCTTTAGTGAAAAGTTCAACCGGTGTGACTGTAAATACCTGGTACTGAACAGCGCAGGTGACGTTTTTCTGATTCCTTGAATTTCTTGCAAGATAATCAAGTGTAAATTAAATATGTGTACAAACAAGTAAACAAGAATTAATGTCAAAATTCATTCACATTTTTGTTTCATAATGTTCAGCCCACTGTTGTTTTTCCACATCAAAATAAAATAAACAAAATTATTAGAACATTCCAACACACTGTATGATCACGTCTTTGAAAAATTCAGTGTTTCCATACATTAGACTATAATGATGGATGGGTTTTTTTTTTTTTTGCTGTTGTCTGCTGTGATGGTCATTTTTACATAATAGCAATATAATCCTACCGTACCTCAATCCTAGTAATATTTACCATTATTATCTATTTATTTCAGTTTTAAACGATTCAATATAATGTAACATATGATCAACCACATGCCTCTGATAGAACGATCAGGTTGGATTGTAGGAGTATTAATCGTTACACTCCCAGTATTTTGTGTATTTTTGTGCTTTAAGAATAAATTTCATTGGGCTACAATAAGCTCCGCGTGCAGGAAACATCCGTATTGAGAAACAATGATGCAAAATGAAGTTTCCTCCATTATCCCTGGATGTTTAACATTGTTTACCTACGCTGTAAGAGGACACGGTCACTCCCCCCCTCCCTCCTCCTCATCCTCCTCCTCCTCATCTCTTCATCCCTCTAATGGATCTAAGTAGGTCGGCTGCCGGTGCCTGTCTAAACTCCAGCATCCATCCCCTCCCTGCTGGTCCATGACAGGCCCTTCATCCTGAGGCAGGAGGAGCATCCTCTCTCCGGTCTCCATCCTCCGCTCCAACGGGGCTTTTAGTGAGCCCACAGCGCTGAAAGCGACACGGTGTGTCCACACAAACACAAAGGAAAAATGCGAGTTCCGTCGCTCTTACCGTCAAAACTGTAGTGCAGGACCGCTGCGGGGTTCAGTGCGGCGCTGGGAGGATGATGCAGAGCGGGCTCTGACGGAGTCCGGAACCGCTGCGGCTCTACTGTCAGGAGCGGAGGAGGAGGAGGAGGCTGTGTGAGCGGAGCTAAGCGGAGCGGGGGCACTCCCATGCGCTCCTCTGTGCTAGCGACTGGAGGAGGGATGCGCAAGCACGAGGAGGAGGAGCACCTGCCGCCTGCTTTGACAGTCAAAGAGGGCCGGAGCCGACAGGGCTTCAGCACGCAAATGATGAGGCGAACTGCGGCAGGAAATCACGCAAATGAGGGCGTAATCCGCCAGCAACCTGACGCGCGAGGTCTGATGGATTCGAGCGCGTGGCAATCACTTAATTACTCTTCAAAATATCACTACGGAGCCCTTAGAGGGACATAAAAAAGACTGCTAGTTCCTCGTGCGCAAATTCTCTTAAAAACAATTCTTGCTTGGGTCATGTCTACATCCCAGTTCTTAGCCTAAGTCGTGCAGGTTGGGATTTATTTTTGGAGTACTTGCAATGCTCTTTTGGGGGGCGGGGTTAAAATGCTTTCATTTAACCGGAAATAATTTTTTTACAGCGTTAAAATAACAGAAGAAAAAAGTATTTTTAAACTATGGAGTTGTTTGTATGTAATTGACAGACCAACGTGATGCAAAAAAAATTCTCTATCCAGGTTGCAGGGATGCAATTTTTTTTTTCAGTTAGAATTTACTTTTTTTTTTTTAAATATAACACAGCTACGGTTTTGTTTGTACTACTTGTTCTATAGTACACTGACTAAATATGTATACATACTGTGCAAAACTTTCACGGATTATTTAAGTGTTCCAGAATTGCAATAAAATGTTTCTATTTGCTTGACTTCAAATTCATGCGAATAAATTAACTTTTGCATAAAAATTCTTGGTACTTTGATAGTTTTCTATGTGCACTTCGTTAGTATTGTACTTTTAAAGTAATGCCTCCCCACACACACACACACACAAACACTTGCCCCTTAAGTTTTGACCCAACATTGCAAATGTTTGAGAAAAAACAGAAATATGTATTTCTAAACTTTTCGTTTTTAATGACCATCCACTATGCTTTTATTTAGTCACTCTTCCAGTCTTCTGCCCCCCTCATAAAACGTTCTAGCTCCATCACTAGTACAGTTCCACCGATGAGGTCATCTACAAGACAAATCTCTGCAGTTCTTTTACATGGAGGTTCTCATTTGTTTAGGGAAATCTAGGTGGTGAGCTGCAATTTCACCCTTCTCTCAGTAAAAGAAACAACAAAAGGAATTGATTTTTAATGTTTTATTAAGAACTCAAAATAAATAAATACAATGTTTTGTTAAAGATGATGATAAAAAATGTCCTGATGTTTTTGAGTCAAGATTTCCGGCCTGTAGTTGTCTAGGCGATCCAAAGAAACCTGAAACAGAGTTGTGATCATTACCCTGAAGATCAAACCATCCAGCACACATTCAACACACAAACTTACCACTTGAAAGAAACGCTGCCACGTTTATCCCTCAGTAAGGTGAGGATCTTTAGCCACAAATCTACCAAAGAAGAACTCCGTTACAATTCAATGAAATAAAATCTGCATCCTCACTGGAGAGCTGTGGCAGCCTCAGAATAAAGTTAGAATCAGGAGCTGGAGTTCAGCTCTCATAGTAGGTGTCAGAAAAGTTTGTTTAGTTTGTCATCACTGGCAGAAAATGCTTTCAAGCAGCAACATGTTCAGAATCACCTGTTCTCAGTGTGAGCCTTCTCTGCGGACTCATCCATACTGCTGCTCAAGTTCTTGTTTTCATCATCATACCTGCAAACAAACAAAAAAAAAAAACTTTTGTAAGAAATTGAAAGAAAATGCAAATAGAAAGTGCATAAACATAAATAATGTAGCCTCAGGTGAAGGTTGGAATCAGGAGCTGGAGTTCAGCTCTCATAGTAGGTGTCAGAAAAGTTTGTTTAGATTGTCATCAAAGGCTGCAACCAGCTCACATCCAAACGCAAAGAAGACTCACAAGCAGTTCTGACAAATCTGCTCCTAGAGCGATCCTTCCAGCTTCATCGCGTCACATGCAGTTCCATCCTCATTGTCAAATCCAGCCAACCTTGTGAGGTGAGACAAGTGAAAGTGAAATTCAATGAAGACACCAAGCGTTCTCCTCGTTCTGTGAAAAAAAACTGTTTAATATCATATGGACGACTGTTTCAGAACTATGAACAACTTTCCTCACTGGGTTTTAGTCTTTCATCGATTTTTTTTAGTTTGACTAAGTGCAGTAAAACCCAAAGAAATATGGGGCAGGACTTCTCAACCTACAACATATGCAGCTCATTTCTAAAAGCTGAAGACTGAACTGCAACAAACAATGCAATTTAGGTGTTTATCAGCCTCAGACAAGCAACTCAGAAGAAAACACCTAATCTCATCTTTTCATTTATTAACATTACATGAATGTTTAATTTAACAAAGAGCGGCCATCACTAAGAATTGTCAAAGTTTAAGCTCATCTTTATTGCAAGTTCATTAAAACCAAGTCAAAGTTAGTTTCAGCCTTTGGTCTCTCTCATGTGCCTTATGAAATGTATAAATATTACTTATAAGTAGTCTCTTTCAGTCAAACCAGTGGCTTGTTGTTTCTGCAACAGATTTTAATCTAAATTTTAAAAATGGAGATAACAGACCGTATGCACATCTATTAATCCCATGACTAAATTAAAGTCAAAATAATGTCATTTAAGGGTTTTCCTGGGAATTTTTTAAAAGGGTGCCACTTAAAGTAATGTTTGGAAATAACTGCCAAAATGCAGAATTAATTCAAATTATATTCAACAATATTTAAAAGGGGGGAAAAAAAAAGATTTGTTTTGGAAAGCTTACATTCCAAATATTAATTTTACTTTATTTAAAACAAAAGATGGTAAAAGAACATCTGAAAGTTTCAATTATAACATTATACTTTCTTAAATTACAAACAGAAAAGCGGTTACTAGCCTGAAAACAAGAGCATATATCTCACTGTTTTTGTTTCGTTTGCAAGAGTTTGCTCTGAAAGTGTGCTAGGTCAGGGTACAGGGTAACCACGTGTTAGTGCGTTAGAACTTGTCCAAAGAGGCAGGATTTCACTCGTGAATTCTATACTCACACGCTTGACTCTTGCTGGGTGACTTCTCCATGTCGTACTCTTAGACCGTAATAAAAAAATTTTAAAACAACGTAATGGACTATAATCTACACACACATGCCGAGAGCACAAATGGAGCTGCACCATCCTCATTGCAAAATGGGCAAAAGAATTGCAACCGGAAATTCTCACTGTTTAAACTTCGTCTTTTCCGGTTGGCCAAATAAAGATAGTGAGCATTTAAAACGTCAAAAGGGAACCCACTTTATGTTTTATACAAATAAAAAAGCCAACAAGCAATAAATAAATAATAAAATAAAATAAAAAACTATCTTTGCTTGAAAAAAAAGAAAAAACGAGAATTTTACGGCATCTTAAAGACAGTCTCTAGCAGTAAGGACCTCTGTGAGGACCCCTACCCGAGAATCATGGGAGTTGTTGTTTATATTAGTATTTTTCCTCACTTATCTAATTCAGAAATGTTTTCCTGCTCACACAGCTTTAGAGGGAACACGGTGTCGTGAAAGTATATTCCTCTCTCTCCTTCAGGTAGGAATCATTGATTAATTATGTGTTTGTATCAAATGTGACTTTTTTGTGTTGACTTTTCAAATGTTTTAAACTAATTTTCTAAAAAAAAATTGTAGTTTTTGTCACATGATTGCCAACATTGTTCATGTGCATTAAAGATTTTAAATGCGTTTAATCCTTCAACTAATTCCACATTCAAGGTGGTAATTCAAAAAGTTTTTATATATCCCACCATGCTTCTCTTTTAGTTTCTGAAATGTTTTAAAGGTTTTATCTATAATGTGCCCTGTAAATGTATTTTTTAAATGATTTAAAAAAAAAATGTTTGTTGCATGTTGAAGTTTTTGTCTGGGGTACTTGTTTGAACTCTGCTATAAATTGAATTTTGGGATAAATATAAATATTCTGATTTACACATGTTTATTTATGTATTTATGTATCTCTGATTACAGGTATCTCTCTCGCTTGTCAACATACATAATTCATTTGAAGGAATGAGAAGTTAAGGACACCAGAACACAGATTATTTAAAAAATATTTATTTCATTTCCACAAAAATGTCAGAATAAAAAAAAAAGAGTTCCGTTTAAGGCAACTTTACTTAAAGATAATCAGCAACCAAGAAAATGCGGGACAGAGCGAGCAGGGCATTATCATATATTTTGGGCATGCCTGAAACTCTCATCTTTCTAGCCTTTTATTAGGGGAAGTCTAGAAAAAGTTGGGGGTATTGTCTTACAGCACTTGTTTGAGACCCGGTATCTTGGGAAAAGACCAACTAATCTTGAAGTCAGTGAGAAAAAGTACATGTATAATATTTTGTTGATTGGTGGAAAAAAAGTACTACAAGAAAATGGCTTACTGATATTGTTCCTACCTTTGACGATTGGATGAATGTTGTTCAGAACATTTACGTAATGGAGAAACTGACATACTCGATGACGACTAATTTGGACAGATTTAACAAACAATGGAAACCCTGGAAAGATTTTATCGCGCCAATTCGACCAGATTTTAACTAAACCCCCAGTAACCACTGTGTAACTCTACGGTAAAAAAATTTACGTTTTTTTTTTTTTATATCCTATCAATGCTTCCTTTTCTGGTATAATTTTTGGTGTTTTTTGTTTCTTCTTTTCATTATTATTCATTTATTTAATATATGTATTTAAAAAGATGAATAGTTTCTTTTTTTTTTCTTTTTTCATGTTGAAAAACAAGATAAAAGAACTGTAGATTTGCCAAATACTGTACTAATGTATAATACAATGCTGTGGTCTTAATAAAAACTATAATGTGAAAAAAACAGAAACACATTTTATTCCTCCAAAAATCTCTTTCATTCCACTTTAACTTTCATGGTTATTGCTGCCAGCTCAGCTTCACTAGATTTGGTGACTCTGCTCACGCAGGGTACCAGAGCTCTTTCAGGATCCTTACTTTCAGAATTAAAAGATCAGTGGAAATGCTGTTACAATAGATGATTGGTGTAAACATTAAAGTAGCACTGATAGCTAAATCACATCGATCGAATTAGTTAAGCTTTTATTATTGAATCTTTGAATTTGGGGGACTTCCTGCAAAAAATAAATCTGAGTTTCTAAAATTCTGCTTTTAGTAAAGCAGAAACCTATGGAGGAGCTACACTTAAGATAACTTTGAACTATGAACTAATTGAACACCAGGTTGCATTTTATACCATGAAAAGCTCAAATAGTGGGGTAGTGACACAAACCCGTGTGAGGCATCCTCCCAAACAGCTTATGTTTTTAGAAAGTAGGAAATAATAAAGCACTTTAAAAGAATATTGCAAGATTTAATTATACATTTATTCTGATCACAGCTGTACAGGAATGCATCATCACAGCATAAACACAACCTAAACCCAACCATGGCACAACAGCCGCCATAACTCAACCAGAAATATACAGGCTAGATCCATTCAGCTCAAATCAACACGTAGAATTGTCCTCATCAACATTGTTATTCACATATAATCATCTGTCTCTCAAATATATCTTTGTTTTTTCAAAGAGCATAAAAATACAAGTTGACTCTTCACTGGGATGAAGACTGGGGTTCGATCCACAGTTTGTCATAAATGAGGGAAACACTGAAAACTCGAGGAGTGGAGCCAGCGTCTTACAGCTTACAGGTGGGCTTTAATGGGCTAGTACACGGCCTTTCTACATTTACAGGAGGACACACACTTTGATTTGTAGAGATCATAAAGAGACTCCTAGCTTAACTTAAAAGCTACTTTTGAGGTTTCAGACACAAAAGGGCTTAAATGAGACAATAAAAACTCCTAAACATTGTAGACTCAATAAAAAAGGACATATGAAAACACTACAAAGGCACAGAGATTTGTAGAGTTAATGAGACAAACACAAGAGAGAAAGACAGAAGGTTGGTGGACTGAATGCAGTTTCACTGGGAGACACTAGGGAGAGCTGTAACCTGCTAGATAGTTTTATAAACTGTGTATTATAGACAGCATTGAAATTCGGGAGTATTTTTAAAAACACTTCACTGCAGCGGGACAAAGAGATATACTGCATAGGTGTGCTTGCACAAATGTGTGTGGATGTCAGTATTTGTCATGTGTGCGTCCAGAATCATTTCCACGCAAACACAGCTCTGGAGCTGAACACCAACGAAGCAAAACGGCAGCAGCATTTAAACATGGGATGTTCATGTCTGTGTGTAGCCTGTCTGTTAAAACTCATGGCATTTTTAAATATTTTCTTTTCTTTCGGATCAGATCTTTAGAGTCACCACAGTATGAATGAGAGGACACTGAGCAAAGAGTACACACACTCGAAACGACAGCAAGATCAGCAACAACAGAAACAACGCACAAGTTAGGAAGTTCAGCAAACCACAAAGCTCCACTCATACAGAGGAGACAGAGAGGTTACAATTCATTTGGAGTGAGACAAACCTAGAAAACAGCCTCTTTCTGTGTGGTATTGATTTTTTTTTCACCCCCAGTATCTCAGCAGATTGCATTTTTTTCCATCTATCTGGCTGCTTATTAGTTTTTCAGATAATGTGCTTATTTTTTTTGCAAGCGATACGCTTGGACTGTCTCTGTGAGCGTCAGAGTCTGTCAGAGTCAGCTGGAATAAAAAGATGAGCAAAAGAATTGTGCTTCTGGGTCCACACAGCTGCTGTGAGGCTGGGCGGCGGTGACACGCTGGGCTGCAGAGGTTAGAAGTTGTGTGGGAGCGGCCTCCTCGCAGCAGGAGGTGGAAGTTGCAGCTGGAGCTACTGCACCATACAGAGAGGGACTCCGTCCTCACTTCTGCACAAGGCTACTTAGGAAGCGCTTGCAAACAAAAACAAACAAAAAAAACAGGATGCAGGCTCCCACGTGCGCTCTCAGCGTTGTTTTCTTCTTACACCTACAGATGATAGGGGGACGAGGAGAGGGCTTGAGGGGGAAATATCACACATCAGTCCAGCATCGCATCCAACTGATCTGCCAAGTCATCAAACATGCTGCCGATGTCATCCAGAATGGAGGCGGACGCTTTTTTGTCAGATAGGGAGCTATGGAATGAAATTTGAGAGATTAGCATCAACCAAACGCAAGCAAGTCAAGTTTATTTTCATGGAAAATGCTGTAAATCTGAGCTGGAGCTCTACAATTTGGTGTGAATCTTTATGGTTTGACATAAATGAAGCTCCTGAGATTTCCTGTCATTATGCTCTGGGCTGTCTCTCTAGGAATGTGCTTAGCTTTGAAGCTCACTGATGTACAAAAGCTGCTTCTGTGACTTAAAAAAAACCCCAAATAGTTGCAAACACTCACTCATTTTGCCTGTCCTCCTCTTTGATTTGATGCTCTACAGCTTGCAGAGCTGCAGCTAAGGAGGCACTGGTCTCGTCCAACTGGTGCTGAGCCTCTCCCTCCTGCTCGCCCTCCTCTTCTTGACTTTCTTTAACTCCTCTTGCTCCTTCAACCCTTGATGGCTTCCTCCCCTCCGTGGCCAAGCTCTCGTCCACTGATTTATTCCTCTCCTCTTCTTGTGCTTGCCTCTTGTTTTCCCTTTCTTTCCTCCTCTCCTCCTCCTCTTCCTCTGCCTCTCGACCCCCCAGCAGGTCAATTGACAGACCAGCAATGGAGGAACGGGGAGGCTTGACAGGGTGCGGTGAAGGAGTGGACGGACTCTGAGCTGGGGAGGGAGAAGTGGGAATGAGCCCTGGAGAGAGGGAGAGGGCAGACGGGGTGTCGGGGGCTGGAAGTGGGGCAGCAGTTGAAGGAGAGACGGGTTTGTGCGCTGGGGTAGAGCTGGCTGCAGCTGGGCTCGTAGCAGCAGGACTCGAACTCACGGAGGCTACCCCTGGTTTCCCTGGTTTAGGTGCTGTTGGAGGCCCACGTGGTTTTGGGGACACAGGGGGAGGTACTCGCTTTGGCTCTGATCAAAGAAAAGTACAAAACGGAAATTTTAGGATAACATTTTGAGATAAGCTCTGTTTAGATTACCGAATTTTTCAGAATATAAGTCACGGTTTTGTGCATAGTTTGGTCAGGGGTGCGACTTTTACTCAGGAGCGATTTGTATGTGATTTAAAAAAACAAACAAACGTATATGTATATGTATAAAATGGTTCATATATTTGTTAATTTCCCACTAACAACCGCTTGGCCTTTAGCGATTGTTTCCCACTAATAACCACTAGAGGGCACTGCAGGTGTATATCAGTATCTGCTAGTGACAGCATAGCTGAAGATGAAGTGTCCAAAACAAACATTGAGGAGAATCTGGCTGTTCTCCTCCTAAAATGTTTCATGTTTGCATCAATAAATTATTCTTGTTTTTATTTATTCCTTCTTTGGACTTATGGGGGACAGTAAGTCATCAAACTTGGTTCCAGAGATACGGAAGTACTGCTGAAAGAGCTGTCATTCAGACAGAGCTTCTGCAGGAGAAGGTAAAGTTTACTGTAAAAACAAAAACGAAATGATCTCATGAACCCAGACATAGAGATAAGATTACCAATGCTTTTGTGGAGCTCTTTCAAAACAAATAAAAGTCAGGCGTGTCTTCCGTGCACTGTTAATGAGATATACAGTCAATGCCTCCATGTAACAATGAGGCCAAACACTTGACCAAACACTGCTTCTCCCACACGCAACGGTAGCGTCTAGTTTATAAACACAATTTTTGGGAAACGCTGAGCATCAAATTTGCCTTAAGAGGCAACGGACGTGACTTTGATGTGTGAATTGCATAAATGCAGCTTTATGCTGGGCTTGGCAGATTTCCTCAGAAACGCTGCACTTTTCTCCTAGAAGTGTAATTTATAATCCAGAGTGACATATAAGTTGTTTTTTTCTTCACGTATTTTTTGGTTCCCGCGACTAACACTCCAGAAAATACTAATGAGATCAACTCAGCTGCTGTTTGTCAAAGCTGTTGTTGTCTCACCTGGACTTTGTGCAACCTCAGCAGTGTCAGGTCCAGGTATGGGAACTCTGCGAGTTGGAGTTGGAGGATCAGCCTGAGTCTTCTTCAGGTTGACCGCAGATGGTTTGGGTGACACCGGTGGCTTCAGAGACTTCCTGGCCTCCATCCACTCACAGCTCTCTTTGCTGGCCTCCGTCCTCTCAGAAGCCTCGGACACAGGCCTCCGCCTCAGCACCACGCCTCCGTTCTGCTGAGGCTCGGCGGCCTGTTTCCTCCCACTGTCAGGAGAATTTAACAGATTGCTGCTCTGAGCGACGCGCTCTGCTTGCTCGGACGAGCGTGGTTTTCGGCGAATTGTGTCCGAGCCAGTTGTCATGGTAATGACCGTAGTTGTAGTGGATGTAGGACTTTCGACTTCTGCTGGCGCAGGACGAGGTTTCTTTTTGAGTGTAGCGGTGCCGTCTGCATTCTCGGTGACCGAGGTGGCTACGATGGAGCGGGGTCGGGGCTCTGGGCGATGCTGGATTGGTTGCTGAGGCGACGGCTCAGTCTGATCACCGGGTAGACCCTCCAGTCCACTGATGGTCCTGCGCCGACTCACAACGCTATCCTCCTCAGATCCAAGGCCTCCTGCGCCCGCCTGCCGACGGAGTTGTGGTGGACTAACCTGAAAGTCACATTCATGTTAAAACAAAAACAAAACAAAACATAAAAAAAATGCAAATTTTGTTACACACCCACACACCTGCAGGTAGCTGCTGCCGCTGCCTACATTTTTTTGCACGATGGATGTTTCCAACATAGCTGCAAGGCTGCGAACACTTCCAGACGGGCCCTCTGACCTCTCCAAGCTGGCAGAGCCCTGACTTCTTAAAGCGGCTCCCAAGCTGCCGCCGTCACTCGCTCGGCGCTCTCGATAAGTTGGAAGCCCTAGCAGCCCTTCCGCATGTCCGTCCCCCTCACCGTCACCCCCGGTAATGGAAGAACAGGATCGCTTAGGTGGAGTCGGGGGCCGACCTTTGCGACGGGGTCGGAGTGTGACGGAAGACTGGCTGCGGTTGACAGTGACATCGTTGGAGGTGGTGGAGTGCGTGGAGCTGCTGCGGCACACAGTGGCATATTTAGAGTCAGACTCCGAGCCGATCAGACTGTGAGTCCTCCGTCGCTCCTCCTCCTCACAAGGCAGCCGCAGCACCGGCACCGAGGCATCCACTGCAGGCGAATGGGTGGAAGGTCGCGGCCGAGCCCTCGGAGAAGCCCGCTGGGTGTGGACATGTGGAGGGGTTTGTGGCGGGGTTTGCGTCGGGGTGTGGGGTGGGGTTTGTGAGTGTGTTACACCTGGGTGAGGTTTGGCCAGGGGGCTGGGGGCACCCTCCCTCTGTCTCCTTGCCTCCTTACGAGGCTCAGAGGAGGTGCTGCTGCCGCCAGGGCTGGATGGAGATGAAGATGGACTTTGAGGAGGATCTGAGCCGCTTTCTCCTCTTTGTAAACCTTTCAGCTTTTTTACACCCAGCATCATCTTTTTTTGATGTCCTAAGATGGGAGAGCAATGTCAATTACTGTGTTTTTTAATTTTTAAGAAAGAGAAGGTTTTCATTAGAAGATTTTTATAGAAGATTTTCTTTTTATAGAATATTTTTATATCTATCCATATTTCTAGC
Source organism: Oryzias celebensis (assembly GCA_014656515.1). Classification (NCBI taxonomy): domain Eukaryota; kingdom Metazoa; phylum Chordata; class Actinopteri; order Beloniformes; family Adrianichthyidae; genus Oryzias; species Oryzias celebensis. The sequence continues at coordinate 23,291,519 of BNCR01000001.1, read as the reverse complement.
TATTATAAAGTCTTGACCACATCCTCCCATTTCTCATCCTAACAGCATAAATGAATCTTACCAAGCTTTGTGATGCCGATCTCTTGCAGATCTTCAAGGCTGATGTCTGAGACAAAGTCAATGTTATCATACCCATTCTGCACAAGAACCTGGTAGTACTGACTGAGACCAAGGTGAGACAGCCATTCCGCCAGGTTTGCCTGGAAAATAATCATAATCATGAACACATTCCACAACTGGAACCTTCCCAACAACATTCTTAGAGGTCCACCCCAGATTCCTCACTTGTGGAACATTAAAAAGCCAGTCTTACTTCTTACATTATTTGCTAAAAACCTTTGGCATTAGCCGTATTCAATCAACAACAACCAAATTTACTACTGTTGTAGAGTCCCTTCAATAAAGCTAAAGCTGCAGGACTATTCTAGGTTTAATTCTGCTGGAATCTTTTGACTTTCTGCTCTTTATGACCTAGGTGTATCTGGCTAAATTCTGGACTGGCTTCAATCCGGTTTAACTTGGCAAACTTTTTAAAGTATTCTTACACGAGGAGGACTCTGCATCTCATTGCTTTTATGCTGGTGTTTTACAGGGTTCTGTTTCCAGCTCCCTTCTCTTCTTGGCCTACTGTCTATACATCTGAAAGATCCATTATTAACTCAGTTTTTCTATGCTGATGATACACAACTTTCCCTGTCTTTTTCTCAAGATAATGTGACTGTGCAATCTCTGTCTTATTTAAACACAAGCCTGGTTGGTGAAGCAAAAACATTTTCATCTCAGACTCTCAAAGAAAGAAATTATCGTCTTTCCTGTTGAGTCTTTTGTATAGCAACATTTCAAAGCTACAGTGGAATGTTCAGCAATCACCTCCAGTAATTCTGCAATACATTAACACTTAAAAGCCTTTTTTTTTTTTCAAAAATCGACGGTCCACCTTATAATCAGGAGCACTTTTTATATGGATTAATTCTGGTTTTGCTTACAGAAGTTGAATCGATTTTGAGAGGCACAACTGATCTGTCAAAATGTCATTCTGTTTTTTTTGTACGAGTTGCAAGCAAAATGACATGTTATTGTTAATGTGCTAATGGACTTTACAAGAGGACCTGGCTGCAGACAACAACACCCAGAACTAGGAGTCTCCAACTGGAAGTCCTCAACCAGAACCAGTAGTACCCCAGAAGTGCTCAAAAAAGACTTCATTAATTTCTACAATTCTGAACACTTTTGGGTTAGGCTTGGGGTTACGGTTAGGGTTAGGATTATGGTAAATTGCATAATTTTTGCAGCCGGGTCCCTCTGGTTATTTTATGTGCTAAAAAACAAGTTAGGGAGTTACAATTCTAGTAAAACACTCTAACGTGGCTCACTTTAGCATGTTACAAACAAGTTCTAGAGTTACTGTGAACACAGTTAAGAAAGTCTGACTGACTGACAGATTTATCCCTGACTTTTTATAATTTGGTGTGCCTAATGTATGACATACCGTACAATTGAAAATAGACAATTCATTGATGGTGCACCCTACAATATGGTACACCCTACAGTGCAGACAATATGGTAATCCAATTGCTGTGCTTTTCTAGGGACATCCTCACCGGTTTGTGGTCTGGCAGCCAGTCTGTGAACGGCAGCTTGCTGATCTCTGATGTTAACTTCTTCCGATGTCCAGGCTTCATGACTCCAATCGCCGTCAGGTCCTTAAACACAAAGTTCATTACCGGTAACCACATCATGACTTCACCGCTACTAGGTGTTTTTGACAACAGTTTGGTTTTAATTTGACGTTTCCAGATGAAACAAGCCTTTAGGAAACATTCTGTTTGGGACCATATCTGATGAGTGTTTTTTGGCCTTCAGCTGTGTCTGCTTCAGTAAACACACACACACACACGCACACACACACACACATACACAATGGTGTCACTCAGAGCTTCACAACAGCGCTGTGCATGAACACAGGTGTGTACATGAAGCAGAGCGGCAATGAGATTTAAGACGCACAAAGGTGACATACAAGGGGCTGGAGGCATGAGGGGGTCGTGACCTTACCTCGGGGGTCATGCAGCTAATGGTATCTAGATCATATCCCGCAGTGAGGAAGTGGGTGGTGTAGAACTGCAGCTGAAACTCACCCAGCCACGCCACCACCGCCTGTTTCTAGAACACAGAACACGAAACACAGAACACTACAACCTCCAACCAGAAGAGTCTGCAGGCCTCTTCTAAAGGAGAGCAAAAGCAGTCTGCACCGAAATGCAGAAAACAGACCTTTGAAGGAAATAAAAAAACAGCACTGAAACGTAACACCACTGGAGTGTGAAAAGAAGGGAGTGCTAGGAGGCAAGCTGCTCTGAAGCGCTACGCAGGGAACTGTTCTGCAAAACTTGATAATTCATGTCATCCATATTCAAGAACAAAATTTGTATTGCTTATATAACCCTACTAAAATATGTGCAAAAATCCCAGTGCGGTTTTAAATACATTTAAACCATTTCAGACTGCTTTGCTTGCTTTTCAAAAATGCTCTTCTACAGAAAGATGAATAAATGTCAGTCTTTGTGATTGGTCAGCTACTTTATGTCTACAAACGGCATCTCTGATGCTTTATTTCTGTTAGGTCCAGTGCAAAGGAAGAGAATGGAGAAAAAGCTCTACATTTGAAGGATTAAAGAAGTGTTTGCAAAGAAACAGGAAGGACTGAACTTGATTAAATCTCTTTTAGCTGACGCTCCCCTCAAAAGTAAAAGGCTCCTCTGCACAGAAGATACATACTTTTATACAAAAGGATAAAAGGAGGAAATGGGTGATTTCACTGTATCTTATCTGATGGTGGATGTTTGCGTCTTTCCACATTTGTTTCAGCTTTTGTTGGAATGGGCTGTTCTGATAAAACGCTATGAATACATTTCCATTAACCTGTATCATATAAAAGAGTGGCAGACGTCTCTGAGGTAAGATCCTAAAATTACGTCGATTACTAACTTTCATAAAGACTATTAGAATTTCACTTTAAAGATCAATTCAGTCGTTAAATAATGAAAATGCATGAATTATAACAGCCACTTCTGCTCTTCCAGTTGTCGCCTAGCAACCATGGGATGTTTGGTGTAAAAAAGAAAAGAAAAAGGCCTGCTTTGTGTTTACCTTAACAAAAGATTCTGCAACAGCACATGCGTTTGAGAGCAGGACTGGGGGGGAGAGGGATGCAAACAAGACGGCAGGTGCTTGTCTCCATGGAGACACGCTGGCATCTTCATTGGTTCAGATGCAACAAAAATAACTAACCCCCCCCCCCTTTTTTTTTTTGTAAAAAAGACTATCTTTATGAAGCAGAGGCAAAATAACACAAAGCTTTCTACTATCAAAAACTCACTTTCCCATCATCCTCTTCTGCCTTCCGCTCAAACGACCGCTGCTCATGAACTTTGCTGCTCGATGAGCCTTAAAGTTAAAGTAAAAAAAAAAAAAAAACAGAAAAAAGGAGAGAAGGAAAGAAAATTGTAGTTAGTTTACTGTAACTGCTTTTGTAACTTGTGTTTAAATTTGCTGTAAGCAATGTCAAATGTATCATGGCAGCACTCATAATTCTTTTTTTTTTCAAATGGGCTGGTCCTGGAGCCAGTTTCTATAATCTCATTTGTCTATTTCATTATTAATAATGCTGCCATTTATAGCACATTTTTCCATTAAGTAGGCTTCTCATTTACTCATGAAATGACACGTTGGTGGTGGCAAAGCTGTCCCTTTGAGCTCTGTGAAACAGAGCAGAGTGATCTGTGAATGTGGAAATGCTGGGTTTTTTTAACACCCTCTTAAAAAACAACAATTAAGGCACAAAAGTCTAATGGGAATTTGAAAAGCATTAACTTCTCATGGGAAAAGATATTTTTTCAAGAATTATCTAAACAAAGTCTTATTATTTATTAAAATTTTCACAAAACTAAGAAATCTAAAGATATGTTCACACTCCCCTCGACAATGTGCGTTCAAGAGGCCACTTCCAATTAAAAGTCTATGTAAATGTGCACAAGCACATTCAAAACTCTTGCGTTTAAGCGTAGCTACTGTTTTCGAGCTCTAAGTCCTAAACTAGCGAAGTTGAAGAGAAGTCGCAAGTAAAGCAGATCAAACTTTGACCATTCAGGGACTCTGATTAGGTAGGGACATATAGATGGCATCCATTTAAATTCACAGAAGTGCCAATCATTGTACTGTAAATTGATCATGCAGGATAAAATATTAATTGTATAATAATAATAGCTTCTTCCAGCTGTAGGTGGCAGACATTTGCTAGTAAACAAAAGAAAAAAAAGAAGCTCCTCCCTGCTGGACTAGCGTGAACACATTTGACTAAACCTGCGTTTAGGGCGTTCTTGAACATGTGCCCGGTGTGTCTGCAGCTTCAAGAGTGGCACTTCTAAGTGAAAAGCTTCCAAAAGCTGCATAGTTTGACAATAATGTTGATGGAATGTGTTTTGTGATATTTTTCCCGTTACATGAAACAATTTATAACAATCCGTGTGAATATTCATAGAGTAAATCTAGGAAGCAAACAGATTTACAGTTAATGCCCCAAATTTAAAAGAAATCCTGGAGATGGCATCAGATTTTCTGTTTTCAGTCCAATGATCAGCCGGATTAGCTTCCTGCCTGTGTCTTTGTTTGAACGCAGGCGCTTCAGCGGTTCCTCTCCTCATTCTTGGTGACACACGACGCCCAGGATCTAACGCACTTCATACTCTGTCTTTTTGTAGTGCAAGCAAACATTTGGTGCTGCATTTAAAGGTTTAAGCTCAGCAGCTCAAAGAAAATACCATGAAGAAGTAGAAAACAAAGACTGTGAGAAGAAATGCTGCTGGAGTCTAATATGTACAGACACGTGGAGTTTAGACAACCAGAATAAATCAAAGCAACATGAAGAGGGAACAGTAGTTCAAACAAGCCCCAAGAGAGTCGGGAATGATTGTGTGTGAAAAAAACGTTTCAACACTGACAGTAAACACTTCAAGCAAACAGCTTCAAACAAGGGTTGGCACTTGAAGAGCAGGAAGTTGAAGCTCTTTAGCATTTACTTTCATTTTGGCTTTAACATTGATAGCTAATTCTCTTGAGAATCTGTTACTGGTATAATAACACATATTAGAAGAGAAATCCAGCTGGATTTAATTAACTACTGATTTTTTTTCAACTGGATTCCGCTTCTTTGAATGCAGCATTCGGATAATAGGTTAGATATGGTTTTTGCAACATTCTTACTTGCTGACTGCTCTACAGACTGTGACTGCTCCAAGAGATGCTCCTTGGCTTTCATCGACTGGGACAGCACCGTGGCCAGGAGCTGAAAGGCACGCACATAATCAGACGCATGAGGGAACATTTAGACTTCAGGTCTGCACAAAAAAACCACAAACTGAATAACAACTCTCCTCAGTTTCAATATCCTACGATCTGCAATTGGCCCATCTGACATTGCAAAAAAAAAAAGGTAAAAGTCCCACTACAATCATGTTTTGATCTATTGTAAAAACATTCTCAGTGGTCTTTTAATTAGGCTTATGACTTTTTTGGCCGAAATTTTAAAAAACCATTAGAGAAGCAGTTGTTATTTAAAATTTGCCTTTGAGTTGTAAGCAGAACCGTTGGGACAGAGAAAGCCAAATTTCCTATGATCCATGTATTTACACGCTCTCCCACTGGCTTACAGTCCCTTACAGTCACAACCTAACAGTAGTGGTGCTACAAAAATGGCGAGCAGTAGCGAAGCTATCCAGCAGAGTAGTTTTGATCCAGATGCCAGCTTACAAGGAAAACAAAGTTGAAAATTGATCTATTTGCAAGTGGATGCATTACAGTGGAGCAGAGCAGGGAGCTGGTGGCTTGCTGTAGCAGCTTCTACGTCACAAAAACAAGCATTTTTCTATGGCATTTTTCGTCTCCTCCTGATTCACAACAGTTTGAATTAAAAAATACTCAGAAATGCAATTTCAATCTTAATTTGCTTCTCCATCATGAGAAAATGCCACAAGAACAGGTTGAAAACACCAAAAACACAATTTGTCACCAGAGTGGATCTTAAAAGCATGTTTCACTTCTGAAATGTGATGTTCTAGGTATTTTCTTTTGACTGCAAACTTCTTTTTTACAGAAGGATCACATTTCAAAATAGTTTCGGGTTAGAGAGCGGATGTGCAGGATAAAGCCAGTTTGAAACCACAAACACTTCTTCTGAAATACAAATTGTTAAAACCAAAGTTGCCCATCAGGCTCTGATCTTTGAACGTCTGTTTATAATTTCCTGTGTCCAGTGTTATTTTATTTAACTATAATTTGTTATCTTAGTGGAATTATTGAGGAAACAACCCACAAACCACTGTTTGATTTCCCTTTCAGTTTTACTTCTTATTAAAGAAGAACAAGAGTGGTTTGTTACTGTGTAATAAGCCATGATTTGAGCACATCTGGCCTGCTGATGCAAAAAAAAAGGTGATGTTGATCTCTCCAACGGAAGAACAAACTTAACAGGAAGCAGTCTTGTGGTAAACTTTGTAGAGTTTCTTTCCTGTAAATCTTTTGCCGTTTCCCAGAAATGATCTTGCTAACTACAGGTGTAGCAGTAACATAATGTCCCACCTTGACTCCTTCTGCCTGTGCATGCAGACCCGGTGCGTTAAGGCCGTGAGTGTTGAGCCCTGTTGTGGGAGCCGGATGAGGACTTGGTGCGGGTGTGGTTAAAACATGTGTGTTCCCAGAGCTCTGTAAGCTGCTCGAGGATCGGACACTGCCGAGACTACCCACACTGCCACTGCGCTCTCCACCTGCAAAGGTGAACGCATGATAAACAAGTAGCAGCACAAAGGAAATGCCAGTTTTTTTCTGGTTAGACTCCAACTTGTCTTTTCCACCTGCAAGCGGCTTGCGCAGCACCCAGATGTCCTCACTGGTGCTGCTATGGTGTCCCAAAGTAGGAGAACCCTGAGGACTCAGATCTGCAGTCCTAGAACCTGTCTCAAACACACACATTCACAGAGACACACACGTGTATACACATATTACTGCTACTATTACTGTCAGAGCACTCCAGAGAAAAGGCCTCATTACCACAAATGCAGTCACAAATTATCTACACAAAGTGATAATGTGTGCAGTTTTATTTTCAAGAGGTTAAATAAACACTGTCATGCAGGCAGATGCACAAACTGCGATCACTCATACACATCCATATGTATCTTTACTCATAACTCTTGAAAAGTGATTTAATAAAAATACTGATATTAGAACATAGTTTTATCACCTCTCAGTGAGTGGATCTAAAAATATGTATACAAATCGAAAAAGGAAAATCAGTTTAAGGAAAGGCTTTTATTATATATAAATATATTAGGGGTGTCAACGTTTACATGTTAACATCCGATAAAAAAATGAACGATTTATTAACGCAGATTACTTAAACTCAGAAGCGACGAGCCCTCAATTTATGCTATGTTATGTTCCTCTAGATCCCCCCAAGACAGGGCAAAAGGGCATAAGATTGAGAACCAAAAATTTATTTCAGTAAAAATACACAATCACATTGCTCAATTGAATATTACTTTGTAACTTTTATAATGCAGTACTGGTAGTGTTATTGTTCATGTGCTGTGTTTTAATCAATATGTTTGCATTACTTCTGGTGTGTCGTTTTCATAATGAGAAAGTGAAAAAAACTGTGTGTTTCTTTTTAAAGTAAAGACCCACTCCAATCATCTTTTCATTGATTGTAAAAGCGTTCGCAGTGGTCTTTTAACTATCACTATGTTATTTTTCGCCGAAAACCTATTGTTTTATTATTATTAATAATTACTATTATTTGTTTTTTATTGTGTTTTCAAAGAGGTAGTTTCTGCAGAGCGTAAGTAGTTCATTAGAAATTCACCTCTGAGTTGTGGGCAGGACTGTTAGTGCAGAGTAAGCCTTCCCCCATTTCCCATCATCCAAATGTTTACGAGCTCCCCTGCTAGCTTACAGCCTCTCACACTCCCAACATAACATTAGCGGTGCAACAAAAATGGTGATCAAATATCTAAGCTATCAAGACGTACAGTTTTGAGCCAGATGTCAGCTCAGATGGAGAAAACGAAGACGCACAAGGATCGTTTTACAAGTGGACGCATCAGAAGGGAGTGGAGCAGGGAGCTTGCGATTTGCCGATAGCTTCTACATCACAACTACAACATTTTTCAAATCACAACAATTTGAATAAACAAATACTCAGAAATGCAATTTTAAGGTTAATTTTCTTGATATACGTCCTCAACCATGAGAAAAACTAAATAAAAACTGTTAAAAACACCAATGTTTATTGGATTTTTACTCAACATGTCAGCAAAAAGTTGAAGTACTTTCAAAGTAAGAGTTTCTCAGTTGATCTTCTCTAATCCACTCTGATCACACACTGATCTCCTGACTGAACAACTGCACTCTGTTTGACTTCTTTAATGACAGATTTGATTCTGATTCAAATCATCACAGATTTTGCTTGCGTTGCTTTCAAAGTTTCCTTCCAATCAAACACAGTTTACATTGGCAAGTCTAATTAATAATTTTGTTATCATCAACAATACCATTTGTATTAATTTAGCATTAAAGTATTGTAATCTTTGTTGTCTGAAATACATGAATATAAACATACCAGTCAAAGATGAAGGCATTTTATTTATCAGATCTGCCCAAACATTTATGTAAATCTTATTTTTACATAATGGCCATGTTTTTAAAATACCACCTGTGGCTGAGTATTAACCATACAAAGACAGTTCACTCAGATTTTAAGTAAAAGTTTTAAACAACAAAAAAGTGCAATTTGTTTCACAATCTACAAAAAAATAAAATGTATTTTTATGGTTTGTACTATTTTGCAAACATAAATAAATATGTTTTAGGTGGCAATTATTGTCATTGTCATCTGGGTGAACTGAACCTTTAGTGGCCCATTCAGCAAAACGCTGACAGATGCGCTGCTTTGTCAAAAACCATAGAAAGGATGCTTATCTGTGATTTACAGTATGTACCTGTCTGACTCTGCTGCTCCTGAGAAGTGGAGAGAGGAGGAGAAGAGGACAGAGGAGGAGTAGACAGAGCAGGAGGAGAGATGGGCAGAGGGACATACCCAAATGAGGAGAAGCGAGGGAGGGACTGTGCGTTGAGATGGAGGGGAGGAGGATGATGAGGCAGATGCAATGGGAGGACTTTGGAGGGGGGGTATGAGTTCCCGTTAACCGAGGCAATAGGACAGGGGTTTGGCCTGCGGAGCAGGAGGGTGTGGCACTGGTGGGATGGGGAGTGACCTGGACACAAGCCAGTGGGAGGGAGGGTGCAAAACAACAACAACACAACAAAAATGGATCAGTCAACCAGAAACAAAACAAGTCTAATCAGAAAATACAAAAATTAATATTAAAATCAAATCATGAAAACACAACAGATCCATATATCCTCAAGGAATATATCTGGAAAAATCAAAATATGTTATTACTTTAAAAAGGAAGCAAACAACTTAAACACAAGCAATCTAATAAAGCATGCTATTTCAAGTATGAGGAGTTTTTTAAAAAGTAAGGCAAGTAACAGAAGGATCAGAACTTTAAAGGAGTGGGGGAGCAGAGGAACAGCCAGCAGAGGACAGCTTTTGATCAGTGAAGATGATGGACAGGAAAATGACTCGTTTACAGCTGCTGCTAACTACTACTACCGGCTAACCGTAGCTACAAAGCAGCTGCTAAACTCACGCATGCAGAGGCACACACATCCACCCGCCCATACACAAACCCACAGCTGTGATGTGGGTGGTCACCTGCCCTTTTGATGACCTCCACCATATTAGAAGGGAAGTAGCCCACGCGGTCATTTCCTGTGCGGTTGTCATGAATGCAGCCTTTCCACCGGCCATCAGAGTGCTGCTCCAACACCTACATATACACATGGACACATGCACACAGACATTTGAACGCCAATCAATCACGTACATGATGACAGTTAGTCTAACTGACAATTGTTTGACTTTGCCTTATTAATAGAAAAAGAAATGGAAGGGACTATTCGCACGTAATTTGTAAGTTGTGCAGGGCATAGTCCATCGGAACCCACCTCTCCCCCTTAGTTTTTGTCAGAAGGTCCATTTGCGCCCCTTCCGTGAATGGACTATAGTCTACTTTTACCCCATTTTTTTTCTGTTAGCCTTTGTTATTCTATTTTAATAAAAGGAAATTATTGGGTTACAATCACCTAGCTAGCCTACAGTTAGCACTGTCTGGTTAGCGTGTCTAATTTATATGCTAGTCTTAGCTTGGGCTTTGTCCAAATTAATTTTAGCAACAAAAAACAACATAAGAGACGTAAAACGTTATTGTGATAAATGAGATATGAAAATCTGAATATTTTTAAAAGTTCATTTAAGATTATTATAGAATTGCAACATTTTTTTTTTTTTTTTTTTTTGCTGGTGTTTGCCTAAAAAAGGGCTCTAAGAAGCAACATGAGTGGAACAGAAAGCCCCGGGTTATCAGTTGTGTGAAGGTGATGAGAATCTCTGGGACTTCAGTGAAACACAATGTTTTGTTGCTTACCCCAAACAGAGACTCAACGATCTTAATAAAATAAAAATGTCAAAAAATAACACACAAAGAACCTGCAAGTTTATTCTAAGAAAGGTTACTTTACCCTACATTTTCATTATGGTCAAAATGACAAAACTGGTTATGACGGTAGTCATCCCCAACATTACTGTTACTCAGTAACAACTAATCAAACATCCTCCAAAATGTTGGATTGTTGAATTTTCCACCTCAGCCATATGCAGATATTTAGATGACAAACAGATGCCTGTACCGTGATAATGTCTCCAGCTTTGATGTTGAGGCTGGTAAGGTCATAGTTGTTGCAGTAGTCTTTCAGCGCTCGCACCTGCATTGCAGCAGATGCATCTATGGGACAAGAGAGCAGACCAGAAGATAGATAAGAACACAGCAGCCATGAGAGGTCTGCGTGACAGCTGTTAGAGTCCTAGATATGAACATAAATAGACCCATCTAAAGCCACACAATTTAAAAAAATATGATAATGCTTTTCTAACACAATGTGCGATTATTGTCAGACAGACAAAGTTAAAATGATTTTTTTTAGCTCCACAAATAGGAAAGCTACTTCTGATGTAATAACCTAATTATTAACCCAGTTACTGTTAATTTGTGCTTCTGTCCTAAAAATAGCTATTCCTATTTTCTAACAATCAGCATTGTTTTATAACTTAGCAAAATACATTTTTCTGCAGCATTCTCAAGACCGTCTTCAGCTCCCGCAGTTTATTAGTCGACGGAGGTACGTGCAGCTCAAGTTTTGCTTAGTTATTAGAATAAAATAAAAAAAGTTTAGTGGTAAATTAGCTTCTGAAAAAGTACTTTTCAAAAACTTTCTAATGTCCGATATCAAATCATTCTCCAACACAGAAAAGACAAGCTAGAATTTAAACTGACAATAAAGATAAATGCCATACACCTCCTAAAAAAGTGATGTGGTTTTAATATAACAAAACATTACAGTTACATGTGCTTTACTCTTGTTTTAAGTAAACTTTCGCTTCCTTTGCTTGTGGCCGATTTAGACTCTAAAACTTTCAAGCAGTAGTGATTTTTAACGTGAATTTGTGCGCGTCACGTCCTGACCTCTCAGCAGTTGTTTGATCTCCCGGCTGGCTTGTGTGGTGGTAAACTGGTTAACGATGTCCAGAGCTGTTTGACTCAGAGTGTTCCTCACTCCAGCACTGATGCCACTCTGGAAAGAGACAGAGGACAAACCTGATTAAGGATCCATTCTTAAAGTCCCACTCCAACTATATGTGCCGTTTTTAGCACAAAAAGATCAGTTTTTTTTTTTAAGACATATTTTCTGTAGAGCAGCAGAAGCTCATTAGATTTTTGCCTCTGGGTTGTGAGCAGGACAGTTGGAGGCAGTGCTCATTTCCCATAATCCCTTTGTTTACACTCTCTCCTGCTAGCCCCAAACTAACATTAGTGCAGTAAAAAACAAGAGTGAGCAATATTGGAGCTATCCAGCTGTACAGTTTTGAGCCAGATGCCAGCTCAGACGAGGAAAATTAAGATGTTAATGTAACTCTTTGTCTTTAAGTGGAGGGTTCAGAATTGGAGTGGAGCAGGGAGACTTTGGCCTGCCCATGGCAGCTGCTATGGCACACAGTTTGAATAAGGAAATACTCAGAATTACAGTTTTAAACCTAAATTATTTTATATATGTCTTCCACCATGAGAAAAATGTTACACAAAACACCAAAAACACGATTTACATTGGAGTTGTTCTTCAAGTGGGGATATACAAAACTTGAAAGCATACATAAGTATCAGCTTAAAAACAGCTAAACGTTACAAACAAATACTTTAATGCTGACTTGTCATAGGCACTTCCTCACATCACACAGTGGGTTGAAATATAAATTGTGTGGTTTAAACCTATTTTTATGATAAAACTGCAACACATCATATAAAACTGAAAGACTTACATCCAGCAGCAGGCGCACTACTTCTGTCTTCCCACAGAGGGCAGCCTGATGCAGAGCGGTGCCACACTCCGACTGTCTGTTTATATCTATGCCAGCCTGAATGAGCAACCTGCAACATCACAGGATAATAAGATTAACCTCAATTAAAACTCATTCATAGCATAATTTAATCAAAGTAAGAAGCACAAATCAGCCAAAGACAGGATGTATACAAAAGAGAAGACTGACAATGACAAGAATGCAAGCTGAAGTCCAATACAAATTGAATTTTGTCATCCACTTTGAAGTTTAAAATGTAATGACACTGCAACGTCTGTACAAAAGCTGTTGACAGCTTTTTTTTTCCCACTGCAGGCTGCAGGGATGTTTCTGCTTCTGAGTGATAGCAGCTTTGAATCCACGAGACAGAAAGCACAGCAGAGCAAAGAGAACTGAAGTAAATAAACTTCAGACCATTCAGGGTCAACTTCAAGCCGTGAAGATACTATCTAGATATGATTTCAACAGGAAGCTCGCCAACCCGTCTTTGGGTCACTGATTTTCATCTTAAAGAAAACAGCTTGTGCCAAATAAGTGTTTGTCTAAAAACAAGAGAGTAATGTCATTTTTTCAAGAGTCAAGCAGAATGAATAGTATGCAGGAGCAAAGACATAATGTGCTGTTGGTGAAAAATGGACAAATGAACATTTACAGAGACATACAAACAGAACCATTAAAAAGAAAAAAAAGGAAAATAAATTAAACAAATTGTAACTCATTCATGGAGTTGGAACAATGAAAGCTTAAAAGAGTTTTTACAGATCAGACTTTTGAACTTTTGAGTATGTAGATTATAGCTTTCAGAATAACTGCTGCATACAAGTTTGCATAATCGGTCACATAACCCCAGACCTAAGTCAGACTTGCAAAAAGAAAGAGTGACTGGTGAGTGCAAGATGACAGTCTAAGGTAGGCAGAGTGAAAGGAGGAAACGCTCAGACCGTATAACGTCTATGTGTCCGTTTTTGGCGGCAAGGTGCAGAGGTGACACGCCGTTGGGGTCGGAGGGTTTGGGCTCCAACATGGCTGCACACATGTTGCTGCTAAGGAGGAGCTGGACGACCTGAAGACACAAAGAGATCCACACAGTTTTGGACTCATCCTGCACTTCAGAGTTTTAAGTTCAACCCCTTGTATTGTATTTCTCGAAGTACAAGTCGCTTTTTTTGCACCGTTTGGCCAGGGGTGCGACTTATACTTAGGAGTGGCTTGCGTGTGATTTTTAAAAAATGCACTGCCGCATGCATCATTGCATTCCCACTAAAAACCAGTGACCCTTTAGCTGTGGTTTTCCGCTAACAACAGCTAGAGGGCACTGTAGGTCTGTGCATCAGTATTTGCAACTGACAGCAACACAGAAGAAGAAGCACAGTCCAAAACACATAGAAGAACTAGAACCATCCAAGACAAACACAGAAGAGAATCTGATCGTTCTCCTCTTGAACAGCAGTATCTAGTTTATGAACACATTGTTGCACCAGCGTTAAGCATCAAATTTGACGATGGTCAAAAGAGACAATTTGCGAATTTGATGTGTGAATTGTGTTTGGTGTTGGCACAGCATTACGCCAAGCTTGGTAGATTTGTTCAGAAGCATCACACAGTTTTCTCAAAAATTGCGACTTATACTCCGTAGTGACTTATACAGGGTTTTTCGCTTTGGTATTTTCAAAATTTTTTATTTTTGGCTTCCGCAACTTATACTCCAGTGCGGCTTATACTCAGGTGTGACTGAAAAATTGTGAGCCCTTTGAATGACAGAATTATTTAACTCAATAGTCTTTATGAGGAAACACAGACATCTGTAGTTTCTCTATTTAAACAGCTACAATGCCAGAAGACTGAAAAAACAAATATTTGTGGAGTTTTCATATGTGAAAAAAAAACATGAATAAGATTTAATGTTGCACAGAAAAGCTTTTGTCCTACATTGACATCTCTTTGGTTTATTTCACCAGCCTTAAGATTTCTGCAGATGCCCAAAACCCTGTCCTGACATAGTGGGATATCAGATTGCTATCTAGATACCAAACTGAAAAGATTATTGGGAAGTAAGCCAAATCCACAGACACCCCACCCCCAAAACCTACATGACCCAAATAATCCAGAGGATTTGTTCTGGTGTCAAACACCAAAAAGCCCCCTAGATGGCATAAAAACATGTCAACATGTTTGTTTGTTTGTTCTAATGTAAGGTTAATAATAAAACATGGAGTGCATTGTGTCTGGTTCTTGAGAGATGTACTCACTCCAACTCGCCCAAATTCACAAGCGAGGTCCAGTGGGGTTTTCCCGGCAGAGTCTGAGATGCAGGGGTTGGACTGGTGTTGCAGCAACATCTCTGACTGTGACATACGCGTAAACACACAAATGCAGTCACATTTTATGCATGCATCATCAAACTTTATTGCACTTACTTCGTATAATCACACACACATACACACACACACACAGTGTTACCCCATCGTAGTGCCCATGCTGAGCTGACAAGTGGAGAGGGATTTGTCCTTCATCTGACTGCCCGTTGACTGATGAGCCTGCCTTCAGCAGCATTTTCATTGGCTCAGTCTTTCCCTGCCATGCAGCATAATGCAGAGGGCGCATTCCTACACACAAGGAACACAGATTCAAACACTTTAAGTCTCACTGCTGTCATCTTTCGATCTAATGTAAAAGTGTTCTCAGTGGTCTTTTAATTATGACTATGCTGTTTTAAGCCAAAAAAACCCAAACAAAACAGTGTTATTTCTTAGTACATAGTTTCTGCAGAGCTGCAGTATTCCATTATCCCTTTGTTTACACTCTCTCCTGCTAACTTACATCCCCTCACCTAATCTAACATTACTGGTGAAACAAAAGTGACAAGCAATGTCGGAGCTATCCAGCCACACAATTTTGAGCCAGACGCCAGCTCATCTAGTCATCTTCAAGTGGATGCATCAGAATGGAGCAGAGAAGGGAGCTATTGTAGCTTCTACATCACATCTACAAGCTTTTTCCATCATAATTTTTTTCATCTCCTCCTGATTCACAATGATTTGAATCAAGAAATACTCAGAAATTAAATTTTAAGCAAAATGTTCTTTATATATGTCCTCCGTCATGAGAAAAGTGCTACAAAAACAAGTTCAAAACAATAAAAACACAATTTTTGTCGGAGGAGGTCTTTAAACCTATGTATATTTACATTAAAAGCCCTCAATTCTTTAACACCTAATGGAACGTTATTAAGCAATCTACTTAAAATTGTGATGGTTACGCAGCGAAAAAAGTCTGAAATCACAAAAGGAAGAACTCCAAAAGTTATATTGTGGAGTGCAAACAGCTTTATTTTTTATCTTGCAAACTGACTGGCTTCAGCACACATCGTGTTTCCTTGCCCTGTCTAACCAAGATTGGGCAGCAACTCACTTAGACACTCCCGGAAAAGAAATCTTGCAGTACTTGACTCTCTTTACCCCCTTGCAACCTCGTAGAAGTAGTGTGCGCCAGCGTCTTACTCTGGCATTTGAGACAAACTGCCCTCTAAAAGAAAAGGGCAAGGAATCCCAATCACTGCCCTGACATGAACTCAGAAGACTTTGCAGAAAAATGTAGGACATTTCACATTTCAGTGGACCTGCAAAGAGGTCAAACAACAAAACAAAAGTTGTGTTCAGCTCCTGCAGCCAGAGGACATTACACTCCACTTTACAGCCGCGGCGGCCCTAGCAGTGATCGTGTTTCACACGGCATCGACCCAAAACCCCAGAAATCTCGATACCATAGATGAGCCTCTCTATAAAGCTGAGTAAAGCCCTTCAGGCTCAGATGGTCTGTGAGAAATCTGATTCAAAGAGTTGTGTGAAAAAAAGGGACTCACACCAGCTGTAAGAGCTTACACACACCAAACAGCTAAAACATCCACATATGAAGACAAATCACATGTAGAATGGGCCACAAGACTCTTTTTTTCTGAGCAACTGGACTTAAAAAGGTTCATCTAGACGATGTTTGCAGCTCTGAGAAGCTTCCTCACCTTTAACTGCTGATGGAGAATTAAGAGGTTTCATGGTCTATGTCAGAGTTGGAACAAAAAAGGTAAAAATAGATGGAATGATGGAGATCGTGGAAACGTAAACGACGCAGTAATGATCAGAAAATGGGAGAGCAAATATCTCACAACAGGACTGTACATAGGAGACAGGAAATGGCTAAAAAATGCCCCACCCCCCAGCTCTGTAGAGAGTTAGTTTCTTCATTTGGACATAGATGGTCTCCTCAACTCCTCTACCAAACATTCTTTCCTTTCTGTCTTTTATCCTCTTCAAAGGAGTGACCACAGTCATTCAGGCGCAGCTGAATTGCTGACTTCTGGCCTGATGTTGTTGCTCTTGACCAGTTTTTGTCTCAGTGTATGTGACAGAGATGTTGTGTTTGATGAAGATCTTTTAGGAGTTCCTCAGACACACACAAAAACGATGTTCTGGAAAACATTGCAGGTTCTTTGATTACGCCTAAAAACGGCATAATCATATTTAAAAGACCACTGTGAACACTTTTACAAAAGATCAACAGACGACTGGGGAGGGACACTAACCGGTCATGTTAGTGTGGCTGTTTTCTTTACTGGTTCCCTAAGTGTTTACAGGTATGCTTTCTCCTCAATGCCATAATTTTCTGATTACTCATAGTTTATATTCAAGTGAGTGTTAGGACTCATGCATGAGATACTGGTTTGCAAGAGTAGGTTTCCTGCATATGTACATCAATGTTCCTGCATTCCTTGATTTGTACAAAGCTGTTCAAGAAAAAAATGGCATTTTACCAATTGAACCTGATGCATCTGTCCGTTGCAATGCTGTGGCGATGTGTCATCTATATGTCTGAACAAATGACTCTATTCCTTCTATACACAGGTTGTTCACTTTGGGGGACACTGGTGATCTCATGGTACAGCAGTGTTTTTGCCTGTAGAACTTCCAATGATGTTCAGGCAGATGTCCAGCTAATCTCGAATGTTTTCTATCACAGGAACCCTGTGATAACGTAATCTGGATGACTGAGATTCTTCACTAACAAGTAGACTGAATCAATTCCATGTTCAATGTTCCTTCGGGATGCTGTTTTTGACATTTTATATGTGGAAGCTTTGATATCTCAACCGTTTAACTATAATTCAAAATTTAAAGAAGATATGTTCAAGTCTTTTCATGTTTTATGGTTTTTAACTGTTTTCTCCGCTGACCTCATTTTGGATTGTCCCCTGTCTGTATTTCTGCATCTTCTGGGAGTTTTTTTGGATTCTGGTCTTGGACATGCCAACAGATTCTCCCTCTCAGCTCTACCCCTCCTGCCGCCTCTCTCCTGGAATTGGATATTGGATTATCCTCTCTCCTGCTCACTCCTAGTCCCCCTCAGAATACTCCAAACTCTGCCAAAGCTTCCCATCTTCCTCCTTTTAACCACCTCATCGAAGTTTGTCCAGTAATCACTCACCAGACTATGTAATTTCCCCTGCTCCTATCACTGTTTCTTCTGTGTCACGTTCCTGCTAAATGAATTTACAACCTTCAACTTTGAGGGCGAAAGAAACCATTAGTCTCATTGTGATTACAACAGATTTTAGTCTTCATCTAACACATAACTGTGTAAGGAACACTGCTATAATCCAGTCTAGAAATTAAATTGGTCTCAGCAAGTTTTCTGTGGTGGAAAGGACGTTCCTGCCATAAATGCTCAGAACACAGATGCTTTACACATGTCTTCTTTGTAATGTTTTTGTATCCAGTCCAGACCTACAAGAAATCAAGGCCAGTAAGCACACACTAACATTTTTGATCGGTGGAAGGTGTTTTTTGCAAAACAATGTTGGCTTGATTCCACTGTTTGGAAAAAAAATAATCCAGGACAATTTTTGGTAAAAACATCCCCTTCCCTAGGAATAAATATTTCCTTAGCTGGTATTTGCAGCATCAACAATGCATTTTAGCTGATTGCTAATCCAGGTTAGGATTTTCTGGGTTTAAGAATATCAGTAGCACTTTAATCATTTAAAAATAGTATCTTTAATTGGTGAGAACTGCTTTGGGCAAGATATTAACCCACGTCTTCAACGTCTCCAGTGCTCTCCATGAATTTTGAATGTACAGATTTGACATTTCTGCGAAACTGACGTAGAACCACGTGGTAAAAATGCCCACCAGGTGTGAGCCTCCATTTAGAAACAC
Organism: Oryzias celebensis; assembly: GCA_014656515.1. Classification (NCBI taxonomy): domain Eukaryota; kingdom Metazoa; phylum Chordata; class Actinopteri; order Beloniformes; family Adrianichthyidae; genus Oryzias; species Oryzias celebensis. The sequence goes on along the minus strand of BNCR01000001.1, from coordinate 23,272,718 downwards.
ACAGGGCATGACTGACTGGGAGTACAGAGACCAGGCCTGCATCCTGCAGGGATTATAACTCCCATCTGCCCTGAGATTTTCAGCGTTTTTCTTCCACTAAAGTCTGCCAATGTGGGGTGGAGATATATCCACTGCTCTGCTTCCACTTGGCTTTCAGTCCTGCAGATATAAAGCTTTCATCCCTTATTTCTCTGTTGTTTACCGAGCAAACAAATCTGTCACTCTCTGTCGCACACTTACACACACACGCAAAAGCAGTATTACATTTCCAACAAGCTCGCTGCTTATTACATAAGCTGGTATTATTTGTCACACAGGGAAAGCCGGAAATGTGTATTTGTTTTTTTGAGGTGCGTGGAGTCACATTGAGTTGACAAAGTGAGTTTATAGTGCAACACTGTCTATGCTTGTCCTTTTTTTTTTTTTTTTTTACCTTTATTGTCTTTAATGTCCACTGCTGCCTGGGCCTCCAACAGCAGAGAGATCAGCTCCTTGTTGCCACTCAGGGCCGCATGGTGCAACGGTGACAGCCTTCACACACAAACAGGACACATGTAAGAAAAACAATGAAAACATACATATTCAAACAGTCATGGTGTGACTTTAACTTTACTGAATTAATCTTCAGCATACAGCTGCTCCGCCCCTCAGCTCTACGTGAGAGATGGGGGGGGGTTGACCTACTTCCATTAATAAGCAATCTTACTACCCCGGAGTAGAAAGCACACACATCTATGTGTGTATGTGTGTGTTTAGCTAATGCAACCCTTGTGAAAATGAGAGCCAATCCCTGGAGTCAAATCAACAGCCCATCAGTCATTACTCAAAAACTTTGGTCCAATTATCTCATCGCAGAGTTAGAGGGTCTGTTTTCTGTTCGGTCCACTGCCCTCCACAAATCTAACCAATCAGCCCTGCTAGACGGCCGAAATCTAGAACTGATGTGGGGACATTTCTGAACTAATCAAGGCCATCAGCTGTTTTGTGTACTGATTAATTAAGGTCTTCGTGTGCTGGTTCACACGTTTCTAAAACAGATTAGAGATTACAATGTGCACCATAGTGTATCTGCTTGGAGATTCTGTCTCTTTTGTGCATTGCTGTCAGTTATGTTTAAAAACACGAAGCCGTTTATCTCGTGGAGGTTCCCCTGTTATCCCCGCAAGAAAATGTGCACATTACAGCGTCCTCAGCTCTACCCTGACCTTTCAGCTGCAGATAAACCATGCAGACGCAAATTAAAACTGAGTTCAATGATTTTTCTTTAACGATTCTGTCTCAGGTTCTTTGAAATGCTGTAATCTGAAACCAAGTGTTTAATAAGTCCATGACCACAACAGAGTTGATAAGAACCAGGAGGTGAAGCACACACGGAGAGGAATCAATACATGTGAGGAAGGTACAGTAAGCTGAACATACAGCACTTTAACGCTAGAGGTACAGAGAGGTTTGCAGAAAACCAGCTTAGTGCTTGAAGGCTAACATCTGAGTTGGGTCTGTGTCAGTGAGAAAAAGAGAGAGCAGCATTCCTATAAAGAGGTCATCTTAAAGTCTCACTCCAATCATATTTCTATCAATTGTCAAAGTGTTCCCAGTGGTCTTTTAATTATGATTATGCTGTTTTTAGCCAAGAAAAAAAAATCTGTGAATTCCGTGAATTGAAAGAATGCCATCCATTTGTCAATGCCAAATCGGAGTCCCTGATTGGTCAAATGTCAACTGGTTTAACTTTCAACGCAAGTTCAATGGCCACGTGTTTTGTATGTTGAGCCCACTTACGGATTTGAAAACTTGTGTAGCGACACGTGAATGCGAGAGTTTTGAAAGTAGAAACCCGAAACACGCCTGTAGACGCATCCACATAGACTTTTCATTGAAAGTGGTCACTTGAACGCAATGTTCCCAAGGGTGGTAACCCATAACCTGGTGCTAATACCAATGTAGCATGTGTTATTGTTTCAGTTCCGATCAGCCACGGTTTTGTTTCATAGTTTATCATTTTGTCACAAAGTCTTCCCAAAAACTAGAAACACACACAAAAAAAAACTAAAGTTGTGCATGAATCCTTAAAACTTTCAGCCTAGTTTTATTACTAAGAAAGTAAAATAAATATAAATTAATAATATATAAAATACATCCTTGTTTTTCACATACTTATTTTAACAGAAAGCATATTCAGATAAAGTATAAGCAGATTATTTCCTCTTTTGCACCTCATGTCTTTAAATAGCTTCACCCACACAATGAATCATACAAAGAGTCTTGGAGGAGACTTCACACGTCTGCGTCTGGATGGCAATCTTTCGATATAAGTTCATATTAACATTGATTTTTGAAACATTTAAAGGTTAAGGGCAAGCAGGACAGACAGAGAGGGTAATGGTGAAGGAGGAGTGATGATGAAGAGTGGATGACTGTGGGGGGACTGGGGGGAGTGGTAGTTCCTTACCCATCTGCATCCTGGATGTTAACGTTGATCCGCTTTGCTGCACCGAGGAGCTCTGACAGAGAAACGGGGAAGAAAAGAAATATGAGAAGCCATGCAAACATATTCAGAAACAAATATGAAAAAAAAACTAAAAAAAAAAAACCCTTAAAAATAAAAAGCTGCTCGTCTTCAACCAGTTTCTTTACTGCAACAATAACCAAGAGTCAGAGGAAAGTCACAAGATCATGATATGACCGGACAAGTAATAACCAAGTAAACATAACCTTTCAAGCTCTCCTGTTTTCACAATGTGTTCTTTTAAACAAAGATGATAGAAATCCAGAATTTCTCCAACAGCAAACATAACCTATTTGGTATGTTGATCATTCAATGAATCTTTGGAAAAAAAATACTAGTTTTCATAATCACCAAAATACAATTCTTAACTTTATTCTGAGGGTTAAGTTAAAGCTTGTTTGGAGTAACAGGGCAGGCACATAAAAAGATTTACCAATATAATGTATCCTTTTTAACTGAGACTTTTCTCACCTAAAACTGTAAGTTATCATCCCAACCAGTAGTAATTAAAGCTTGACCCTCATTCCAAAATCAGAAGCACAAGGAGATTAAAACATACATTATTTTAAAAATAATAATACTAATAGCAACAAATCTATAAAACATTCGTAAATATATATTAACTCATAATTTGCAGTTCTTAGACTGAACATGCATGCAAAAAGGGGGACCCTCTCAAAACTATTAGTTTACAGTGGATCCACTGATCATTTATTACATTTCTAAGACTTTAATTGTGACAAAACATGATTTATACCAGAGGTTGGACCGCTGACTGTATAAGAGAACTGGACCAATGAAGTGTGACACCACCCAGAGAAAATTACATGCTTCTGGCTCCAAAGTTAATTTTATTAATATTTTTATTTTATTAATATTTTGCGATACGAACATCGCCATGTTGGAGGCCGAGGACATCAATATGCAGTGGTTGGTTTGAGTCATCGTCTCTGTGACAAGTCCTACTGTTGAGTGTTTCCAGTCCTTTCGATTCCCTTCAAAAGTGCCAGGAGCAAGTCTGTCTGTGTCAGAAGTCTCAAGACAAAAGTGACTTCTGTTAAAATCTTAACATTTACAACTCAAGTCTGACTCAAGTCCAAGTCATGTGAGTTAAGTTCACATCTCTGGTAAAAACTCTACAATTTACAATCCCAGCATGTTCTTCTTAATTTACCAAGTATGTAAAAAAAAACATGTTAAAATTTTTTAATTTTCGTTATTCTTTTTATTTAAAGTATATCACTCTGAAAACATACACACAACAATAATCGTTTTTGGAAGGGGGTCAGGTTTTGAAAAAGATGAAACATTTAGAAAAACATCTGATAAATAACGGTTACATGTGAGATGTTGCCTCAGGACGACCGTGTGCAGTCATGTCATTTTAACGATTAGATGAACACACACATGTGAGAAACAACAGTGATCTCTGAAGGGCAATGAAGGGAGGAAACCGGCACATGCTCTCTGAGAAGGACAGAACAAACAGCTTGCCTGTCCTGCATCCACTTATTTCCTCCTTATTTTGGTCAGACTCTCATAATCCACCAACCATAATCTGTGGCTGTTCTATAATCTGCGGAAAAGCTTCTCCCTTTCCCTGCAGCTCTATACGCACTTCATCCCCTCATCCTGCTCTCACACTCTAATTTTTGCTGTAATTTGCTAAAGAGCGTATGCTGATTGGTGCTTTGGCTGTTTCTGTTTACCCTCCGAAGCTGTCATCACTTTCCTACATGTGCGAGTGTAAAAATAAGTTAGGGACCCAGTTTTCTGCACTTTAAGGTTCCACCGTCTATCTTGGATTAAAGAATACGGGCAAACCCTCCCCCGTGTCCCCTCGCGTGTGATGAAAACATGTGTATGGATATCTGTGTCACCATCGGACTGTCACAGTCACGTTCACTACCCCAGAAGCACCCCATTTTCCAGCAACGTAGTCTGTCAAATCTTAATATCTATCTTCAAATGTTATGTTTCTCTTTTTAAGCCTAAAAGAAGGCGGTGAATGCTTGTCCAAATTTTTTTTATTTCTCAATAAAGTTAAGAAATCATGTGCTTCATTAAGGCACTGAGAGACATATAGTAGAAACACTGGCATCTCTTCTGTACCTGTTTCACACAAATGTGTATGTCAATGTCAGTGTGAGAGTTATTGATAAAACTCAAACAGACTTTTGTTAGGAAGGTCTATCATAATTTTAATGTTCCATTAGTACATTTTCATCTCGGATGATTCAATTTGGTCATTGAGGATGGTAGAGCCCTTTTTCGTTTCCGAAGGATATTTATTTCAAGCAGCAGTGGATGCAGTTTATTTTTTCCAAGATGGTAACACAGTTGTGGCTTTGCTGATTAAATTGTTGCAAATACATTGAGAAGCTACTTCAGTGATGAAAGCTTTGTAAACAAGACTTAGCATCGAGTTGGAATTACAAAAAAAGTTTCTTTAAATGTCAGGAAGAGTTTAAATGAGCCAGGAGACTAGAAAGAAAACAGAATAAAGATCTCCAAAGTCAATATGCTTTGTTATTATTTAAATGTGATTCATGTTTTCATAGATAAATAATTTCATTAGAAATAATCAGCTTATAAATCACCTTTGCCCGTGGTGCAGAGGCAGAGTGGTTAAACTCTAATCAGAAGATCACAGGTTCGAGGCACCATCAGCTTGTGAATGCGTGGGCGCATAGGTGAATGGGATGTGACTATAAAGCACTTTGGGCCTTAAAGGAAGGTGGTAAAGTTCTATGTCAGTACACGCCACTTAACCATTCTGTGTTTGTGTTGTTTGTGCATTGAAAAGATGATGTTTCTTTCTTCTTAACAGTAAGCCAATGAAGTAAGCTGAAATGTTGTGAGAAGTTTGGCTTTGTTAACCAATTTGAAGAGGCATCTTCCTAATTCTGGCAGGGCATCAGCTAAAACTGCTTGTGTTCCAGACACATTCCTCTCGCTGAAAGAAAACAAACCACGCAGGAGGAAGAAATTTTGGACAGTGCTGTTATTTATTTGATAATTGGATAACATGATTCCTCTAAACAGCTGATCAGAAGCCAGTTTAACTCACCGCCATTTTTGTATGTGTTTCAGGTTAAGACTTGTGCCACAACGATGGTGATTTCTTTAAAGATTAAGAGGTCAGAAGCATTCTGTTGTAAGAACTTCTGGAATAGGACATGAAAATGTCCTTTCAGACATCAACAGGGTTTATAACTGTGTTTGGAAAGTAAAGCATGCCAGAAAAGGTGCTTCATATTAGATTTGACAATTTGATTACTGAATTTTGTGACCCAAATGAACTGCATTTTTTGTGGAGATGGAAGCCACAGACTATTAGAAGACACGACACATACTGTATTTATGGTAATATCATTCTACTGCGGTTCTGGAAAAACTGTTAAACCACCAGACTGTTCTTGCCAAAAGTCAAAGTCAAAATGGAACCAGGCTAACTTAAAATAAATAATCATACATTTTCCTTTTTTTACCTCTAAATAAGTGGGAATCTGATGTATTTCTACTAGTAATTTAACAGTGTTTTAAACAGTGCATTCAGATTGACACAAACAAAAAAAATGACTTTAACCTTACTAAAAACACGTAAAAACAGTGGTAGAATGGACAAAAACCCTGCAAAATAACAGTCTATGCTGTGATGCACCGTGGGTGGCAGCTGTGAAGCACCAGCTGCTCTAAAAAGTCCTTTATCTAAATGTTGTGTAGGACATGATATACAGCGCTAATACAGCCGTATCTCCCTATGAACAATTCAACACAAGCATCTAAAGTATTTGCTCATTTATTTGACATCTTCGTCTTTGGTTTGATTGGATACTGTAAGTGTAAACTATTCACATCATTCTCAAACAGAAATGCTGTTTGAAGAGATTACATCCATCTGTCCATTTTTCAACCCACTATACCCCTTTTAGGGTCATGGGGTTGCAGGAGTCTGTCCTAGCTACTGTTGAGCGAAGGCAGGGTACACTCTGGACAGGTCACCAGTCTGTCGCAGGGCACTGAATCACCCCCACACATCTAAGGACACTTGAGTAACCTATCAACCTATATAGCATGTTTTTGGACTGTGGGAGGAAGCAGGAGTGCCCAGAAAAAAACATGTGCAAAGGGAGAACATGCAAACTCCACTCAATAAGGACCGGTGCCTTCTCGCTGTGAGGCAAGAGTGCGAACTACTGCGCCTCCATGCACCCCTGATGAAAGCACCATTTTTCTGTATTAGTTTCTGGAGATCATGAACACCTCTCAAAGTAAATCAAACGTAACTTTTTTGCAATGGTCCTAAGTTGAAGTATTCAGAAAGTAAATCTCAAGTCTTGGTCTGAAGCTTGAGTTAAGTCTCAAGTTTTGGTCTGATTATAAGTCAGTTGGTACATTGTTGTTAAGGTAAGTGAGCGTTCAGTTTAACTGTCATAGCAGTATTTTAAAGTAACCACTGATTTGGTTGGTGCTCTGTGTTTAAACCAAAAGACTGAATGTAATCTATGTCTGAAGTTTTGTTCACACCCTTCATGTTTTTATAGTACACTATTGGAGGATGGAAGTTTATTCAATTTAATTAACCTTTATGGCTCCCGTGAACATTTTGAAACTCTGTTGGCATTGATCTACACATCTTTGAGGTTTGCTGAGAGAAGAAAAACATGATAATGAACGAGAGATCATAACACAACAGTTGTATGATTTTTGCGGGTGTTGCTGGGATAATAAAATGAAGACTTGAATTAAAAATAAACAAATACCTGGTTTCTAAGAAGCATTAATGTGGATGCAAAATTAAAAAAAAGAAATTTGGCATTTCAAACAAACATCCTGGGGTAGAATTAATCAAAAAAAATAAATAAAAAAAGACAGGATGATTGATGATTAATGATAAGTCAGCTGTGAAGTTTATGGTGCCGAGCTGCCAAAGGGATCAGATATCCAACATAAGCTTGAAGACTTTTCCTTTATCTGCTCCTCACAAAGTGGAGATTTGAATCACTCCCCCTAAAAGTTCCTGCTTCTCTGCGGTGCATCCTCTTCTAAAGCCACATTTACAGGGATTTTTTTTTGGAATGAGCTGCATGCTTGAAATGCATTAGTGGATGTGTGTGGCGCAAATGAATTTCAATTTTTTCAATCAAAAATTCCAGTGGTTTCAGTCTGAGTCAATGGCAACAATGTCTGACAGTCAATATCTGCTCCTGACCGCAGGATGCACCAACAGCCTGTTAATGACCACTAATGTGTGCTTTTCTCTTGTTTGGGCAATGGCAATTGGAAACTCACACTGCCTCTGTGTTTTACAGTGTTATTGATTATTTAATAAAACTACCAACATAATTAAAATGTGCCCTAATTTCTACAGATGTGTTTTAAAGCTACAAAAAAAGGGATTGAATGACTGAAAAAAGATCAATTATGAAGGAGGTTTAGAGGACAAGGATTTAATATTGTCTGAAGACAAAAGACACCATCATTTGAGCCACTTCTAAATTTATTAAACACGTTAAGATGGTAAAAGCTTCCATTTTTATTTTCTCTTTACATAGATTTGTAATAAAAAGTCCATTTAAAGACTCAAAACACCCTGATGACACAACAAATAGAGGCTGCTTAAATATTAATGGAAAAAAAGTGTAAATTTTCGCCAGATTCTGGTGGGAAGGTGATGTTTTTACACAGTTTCATGATAAAAACAGGAAAAAACATGGAGGTTTAAGAAACAAGACAAAACTGGAACCCTGTAATGTTTTAGCTACATTCTTGCTTCAGTTTGAGCCAGCAATTTCTCTGTCTTAGTGTGGATACTGGTGTCATTTTTCAAAGTTTTAAATAAAAAACAAACACAAAACGAGAGCCAAAGGAATCTTCACACAAAGAAAACTTAAGGGACTCAGTTAAAACAGATAAAGAAAACTGAAAATTCTCCACCTTTATTTTTATGTTGTGTTCACACTGCACCAAACAGGGGTGAACTAAATCTGAAAACATCAAGCAGTTTAATACAGCTGTTTATTTGAGGGCAGTATTCCCCAAAACAAGAACCATTTCTTTATTCGTAATTCTGCTAATCGATTTTCATTGTATGTATTTTTTCTTTGCAACGATTTCCCTACGATTTGGTTTAAACCACAATTTTTGGGTCAATGTTTCGTTTCGATTCATTACATTTTTTGTGTATTACAAAACAACGACAAAACTATAAATTCAGGAAGAAACGTTTTTTCAGGTTTTCTAATAAGCAGTAACAGTGAAGGAAAACCTTTAAATTGGCTTGTATTAGGCCTACGGTTCACTTTTAAACCGAAAGTTGTGGCATCCTAAGTCTATATGTTATCACAAAGAAATTCGACAATAAAAACCTTCTAATTATTCAATTTGTGATTCAATTTGCAAATATCTCTTGACTCCCTGCAGTCAAACTGTGTGTATGTAAACAGCTCACTGTGTCTCTGGGAAAGACACTTAACCAACATTCTCTTTTAAAGGGCCTCAATCATGCTAAATCAACTTTTTTGAGCTTTTGAGTGTACTATAATGTTAAGTCTCCCAAAGCAGTATTTTGATCCATTCATGCATGTCTGAGCATTCCTTTCCTTAAAAACCAGCCCTTCCCAATCCAAGTCTTTCATAAATCGGAATAGAGCTGTGGAAAAAAAAGCTCAAAGCAAGATTTCCACCGCTTTGACATTTCGCAACAAACCTCTGCCAACTGTGAATACACGCGCGAGTATCAGGCAGCAACCATCTAGCGTTCATCGGGTTCTTGAACGCGCATAGCATACCTGGTGTGCATAGCATCAGATTCATGGGGTTGCTGGAGCCTTTCTCAGCTACAGTTGGACGAAGGCGGGTACACCCTGGACAGGCTGCCACATAATCATAAGAGCGATCACATTCAGAGACGATTTAGAACGATGAATTAAGCTACGAAGCATGTGTTTGGATTTTGGGAGGAAACTGGTGAGAACGGAGGCACGCATGGGGGGAAACATACAAACTCCGCACAGAAGGGTCCCTGTTGGGATTCACACAAGGGCCTTCTAGCTGTGAGGCTAGAGTGCTAACCACTAATCCACTGCGCAGCCCTAGTGTTGGAAAATAAAGCAATACAATTTTAGAAGATCCTAAAAGCTAACATTGATTTTTCCTTGAAACAACAGGTGAGCTAAACGTGAATAAAACAGATGTACTCACAGCACAGGTTAGAGTCATCATTCAGTCGCTGTTGAACTTTTCCATTAAAGATCACTCGTTGGACAAACCAAGACCGTTTAAGTCTGTACGAGACGTGGTCTTACATGATCTCACGTCCACTTCCGCTCCTTTTCATCCTCAGCATTCATCTGTGTCGTTTGTGACGGTAGAAACTTCCACCACAGCAACTCCCTTCCAACCCGCCATGCTCTGAACTTCATTAGCATTCTATTTATAATGCGATCACAGTCAGGCACATGACTAACACCCGACGTGTCGAGTGTGTTTTCGTCCACGCTTGCTGGGAGTGTGTGCGTGCACGAGGGCTTTTAGATCCTCTCGCAGGGGAGATCTGGCTTACTGTTTAATTATTCAAACATAAACCTGGATTCACACACACTTTAACCTCCCCTTCAACACACCACACTGGGTCGCTCCTTCTGTCCTGCAAGGCCCCCCACACACATCCCCTCCATCTTTAGTCTCTTTGTCAGTGTGCAGCAGCCTGACCACTCAGGGCTGATCTGTTCTGGCATTTGAGGAGAAGCATTTTCTTGTCCATGGCACTGCTGGAATTCTCAAAGACAAACGTGCACAGAGAGGAGGCAGGGCCCACAGGAAGGGCCCAAGGGAAGGGCCGGGATGAGCCCCAGAGAGGGGAGGAACTGGGGTAAAGAGGGTGGCAGCAGGGAGGTTAAGGAGAGGAGAGCAGTTCCAAGGCTGTAATTGAAATCTAATTATCACTTCACATCCCAGCTGATTTCATGTGAGGCACCCACGCGCACGCGCACCCTCTCTCCCTCCAAATGTCTGCACGTTTGCACTTACAATTATCACACTATAACCACTAACATCTGGCTTCCTCACACACCAATAATCCGCCTGTCCCGAGAGCGGTGCAGGACCTCCGTGCACCCTTTACCGCGCGCACACGCACCTCATCCTTTCCTCATAGTGGGGATCAGGGGAGGGGGTGACACGCGTCCATGATTTCCAGCTACATCCTGATGTCTGTTGTCACACATAGGCTACGAAAACACAGTGGATCCGGTTTCGCCCTCGCTGTCCTGACCTGGTAATGCCGTGCGTGTGCGTGATAGGAGGATGGACGGGGTACTGACTGGCTTTTCCTGGCCGCGGTCTCTGCAGAAGCCGCTGGGCTGTTAGCAAGTCCTCGGTCTTCACGGCCTGGAGCAGCTCCTGGTCCTTCCCCATGTCCCGTCCGTCCCGCCCCGGTCCGCGCGGTCCAGCTCTCTTCCTCTGCCGCCCCTCTCTCCTCCGTTAATCCGCTGCTACATCCTGCCGGCCTCCCGCTGGAGACGAGGGCGCGGAGGGAGGGAGGGATGGAAATGCCGCTCCGGTTCTGACAGGAGTCCGGCGACGTTCACCTGCCCTCCCTTCCGCAGAACCGAACTGACTGGACCGGACCCGACCGGAGCTCGCGCTCAGCGAGGATGCACAGATTAAATCCGCGTGACGGCGTCAGCGGGTGCGTGCGTGACAGCGGTGGAGCGCGAGCGCCCTCCTGATCGGTGGGTCAAACCAAAATCTGACAAACCCTCACAGGAGAGCACGCGCGGGTCGCTGAGGTTTGACGTGTGACCGCCGCAGCTCACGCTTGAGTCAGAGTGAGCGCGCGCGCATATAGAAAGTCCTCGCTGTCGTTGGTGTCATCTCGCACGAGCGCCTTTCGCTCCAGTTGTTGTGATTCTTGTGTTTGTGGGAGCACAAACCACAAAGATCGTCTACGTTAGAGATGCTCACTCACGGTTAAAACCTGAAACTCATCCAGCTGCTTAGTTAAAACCAAAAGTGAAAAATACGTTTCCTCAAGGAATAGTAGCCTTACTTTAAATTAAATCCATCAAGTTGAAGTATAACAAATTTAATTGTAATAATTTTATGAATGGGAGTTTTTGAAAAAAGGAAAATAATTCATTTGAGTCCAAAACTTAAGCTGAAAAAGTTAACGCAAATTTTGGTGTTTTTAAAAATTAACAAAAAAATAAAAATAAAAAAAAATAACTACATTTAAAGGGACGTCCGTTGTTAACAAAATCTTGTTTTGTGGAAAAATTTTGTCACACATGTTCAGAATAAATTTTGGAAGCGCGATATTTGATTTGGACTATTATTTAGATGCAAAAAACTTTTAATTGTCTAAGTTTTTTGAAAATAAAACACAAAACTTGTCATGTTTTTTAGGCTTTAATGATTTTTTTGCATTAAATTGTTTTCATTTATCTATTTAGGCATTAAAAAAGGCAAGTGATGAAACAGAAGGCAAGAAACTATACATGCTACTCTTAAGAGTACAGTTTGTACTTAAAGTCAGTAAGTAAGTACAACAGAGTAATTGTACCTTGCATGTATTTACAGTGTACAGTCAAATGCTTGCAACCCACTTCTGACTTAATGTGAAATCAATTTAAACCAAGAAGGAAAAGCTGAAAGCAGATGATGAGCTTATTACTGAGAGCAGAAAGACCTAACGTTAAGCTAGAAGTCATGCACACACTAAAAACTCCATACTAAACCATGATCCAAAGTTGGGTTGTTTTTAACCCAACTTCTATGTTAAAAAGGGATTAATTTTTTTCTAGGTTATTTTAACTCAGGGGAAAAAATCCCACAAATTGAGTTAAGATGAAACCGCTATAGCCCAAAAATTATTCCATAAACTAACCCAATAATGTATCCCAACTTGAATAACCCCAAGAACTGGGTTGAAGAAATAGCCCACAAGTTTAAAAAATGCAGTGACAACAGACCAGAGTTTCAGCCCTCACAATAAGATCACATCCAAAACATCCTTTTAACATCTTAATGTATCAGAAACCGTCTTAAATAATAAGCATAATAATGCATAATAAATAATAATGATCTGTGACTGCTTCCATACTTGCATTCATAAATTTATTTTTTAACAGGTTCTATGAATCCATGTATGGAACAGTGAAAAGTTCAGGTTTACCAGTGTTTCCTCCCTCCCTTTTTTAATTGCCTGGAAGCAGTTTAACAATAATACAGGCACTTTTATTGGAAGTGAGAGTAAATAGATGTGAAGAAAACAGAACTTTTGAAGACCTAGGATTCAGAATTTGCTACCATGGCTGTAACCTCTTCTTGCCATTTGTTGCTGATTTGCAACATACCATTAAATCCAGGAATCCACTTAACATTAACAATATGTAAAAAAATAAAAAATATATAAATATTTTTTTTATGGGCAGTTATTAAGGAAAGAAGATTCCCAACCAAGTATTGAAGATGGACATGGCATTTTGAAAATACTTTGTTTTGATTGATTTGATGTGATCATAATCTCTGTCTTTGTCTTTTTGAAAAACTGAGAAGTAAATGGTGATTTCCCCAAAGTTTTCTAATTGTATCAAATTCTGTTTTTGTGGGTTTTTATGAGCTGGAAGCCCAATATTTGTCAAAATAAACACTTGGAATCAATTAAACAGTGGGCCCTGAATCTATATTCTATGAAAGTTTATTTTTTGAATGAAATTACAGAATGAGTACAATTTTCCATTATATTTTTTAAATTTTTGGAAATAGTCATTCATTGAACATGAAGTCACGAATGAAGGGGTCAAAGAGCTACACAAACTATGTGACAGATGGCAGGTACTAAGTCAAAATTAAACTTTGCATGGGTAGTTAACAATGAAGAAATATTTTATGATTTAGTCGGTGCAGTGGCTGCATAATAGATCCTTACCTTTGCAAGGTTCTCTTCCTTTTCTTTAATTAACCAATTAATCCAACAAGAATCCAATGTATGGTTAGCATTTATATTTTGGGTTTGAAAGCTGAGAAAACTTTTTGGGAAAAAAAACTAGCTGAGTGCATTTGATACTAGCAGTGTCTGGATCTGGACTCAAAGCAAAACTTTGTGGATGTGGACTCAAAAGTAGAGAAGTTTCATTCAGAAAACCCCCTGCACCCATGTGAGTCTTTGAATTATTGGATGAGTGAAGATTTTGGTAAACTGCCACCGTAAGGGATCAAAATCAGCTTACATAACAGCATTCCACACTGCGACCATTCTCTAAAATCAGGAAGCGTGACTGACAGATATGCATACATCTACAAAAAACGATGGCAGGACTTCGAATGTAGAGTAAAACCCAGGGAAAACGAACAAATATGTGAGGAAATATTTGACATTCTTGCTTTATTCAGCTCGCCAAGAACAAAATTGGTTTTGATCACAGGAAATTTCTGAACTTTCAATTCTGTCATCTGTACACCACTGAATAAAAAAGAAATATATTGACCAGTGTGACTGAAATTATTTAAAACATATTATTTATGTGAAGTCATTTTTCAGGTTTTGTGAAGAATCACTCCAGCAGTACCACAGAAAACCACCAGTAGCCACAACTGTTGGTTGTCTAAAAACAGTTTGAACCTAAAGCTTTAATTACCTGAGTACAAGTCATGCAAATAAGTAAAATATATTTATAATAATTAAAAAAGTTTCCTCTCTTAGATCTGACAGCTCAACTTTACAAAAAAGGTGAAAAACCTTCATTTTTTGCAATATCTTTACAATGATAAAGCCTCCTTACGAAATGTATAGACTACATAAATCACTTCATGAAAGATGCTAATCTACAATCTGATAAATGAAAAAAAACAAATGACAGCAAGATTTTGTTGATATGTTGGTTTCTTGTAACATAGAAGTCACAATTTATTTTTTGTATTATCTGTAAGTATGGCTCAAACAAAAGGATTTGTTTGTAGCCGATGTTAGATTTTTGGCAAACTATGTTTGAAGTAATAACTTTAAAAATAATGGAGAAAAATATATATTTTTAAAAGTGATAATAAATTGGCTATTCCTCTAAAAAGCTGGGAGGATAACTGGTATCTTACCCAAAGGAAATGTCATGCTCACAAATAGGTAGATTATTAGCTTCAAGGAAAAAGAAAAGTAATTCATCAAAAGTCAACATACTTCATTGTGACTAGCAAGCAAATATGTCATTGAACATTTTCCATAGTTATTGCTTTACATGGAGTTTTGTGTTTTTTTTTAATTAAACCATTTTTTAATTTAAAACCATCAAATGTTGCAGAAAAAACAGCTGGGCATGTTTTGTGATAGGTGCAGTCTAAATCATTCCGTACATTCATGTAAGTGGTTTAAAATGTAAGTTGTATGTTACAGCGCGGTACATTTATTAAAAAAATATAAGTTATAACATCTTGATGCAGCAGCAGATGTGTCTAAATACAGTGAGGATACGCCAGAACATAGGCTTTCATTTGAACACTCAGTCCAGATAGGGTACTTGTACGTTCGGATCCATATGCACGTATGAGTGCCCTCCTGCACATCTGTTTTAGACGTTCCGGGCGCTGCTTGCGATACGGTTCCGTCAGCTTACACGATGAGCTTGTGTAGTACGTGAGCAGCGCAAAAAGCGAAGCAAAAGTCCTGAGGCTGCCGTACAGATTAAAGAGAAGGTTGTCCAGGATGATGCGCACACTTGTAGGCCCCTCTTCACTTTGGTAACTCAGAGTAAAGAAAACGTCTGGCTGCCCACTGTCCCTGAAAAAGAATAGAAAAAAGATTAAAAAGACTTCCTATTTGGTGAAACTGCAATACGACTTTTTTTTAAAAATCACGGTTAAATATGATAAATAACACCATAGATTAAAATATCAGAACATGCTTATATACAAACATTCTATACATATTCACACACACACACAAATATATATATAAACAGTTTAATTTTCCAATTCAATTCAGGCTGTGGCTGAAGTCGTATCTTTGATCCCATTTTATTAATTCAATATAGTTGAAAAAAAAAATATATATATATATATATATATATATAGGAAAACCTAAAGAGCTGGGAGCCCTTAACATTTTCATTAAGAAATTACAAAAGTTCAGAATCAAAGAAAACTGAGGAAAACATACATGTTGAAAAGAAAACAACCTTTCTTTAAGGGGAAAATACTGTGCATGGAGGGGAAACAGATGCAAAAGACAAACTCAAACAAAATAGGTAAAAAACAATTAAAAGAATGAAAACATTCATTTTTGAATTAATATGAACGATTAATTAATTAATTACGAATGATTAATTAATTAATTAATTATGAATTAATCTGAATTATTAACTAATTATTATTATGAATTAATATGAATTAAAAAACAACACATAAAAACCCAAATATTCCTAAAATTAAACAACAGAGGGTTTCCCCCCATGTTTTCTTTTATTTAAAAGTTTAAGTTTTTTTTTTTAAGTGGTTCAACTGTTCAAGCTACATCTCAGTGTAACTGGTTGGAAGGAGACAAGAGTATCTTTTTAGACCTAACATTTTGTTCTTGAATTTGACACCAAAACGAGAGCACCAAATGTTGAAGTTCCTCAAATGACCACCAGAGGCTGATTTCAGCGAGGAGCAATTTCCTAATGACTCCCAAATTATAAAATTGAACTTTACGTTAAAAGTAAACTTTCGTAAAAACTGATTAATATACTTCTGCTTTTTTACATTTGTTGCTTTATTTCTATTGATGGCACCTGGGAATTTTTATAATCAGGAGTTTTGATTTGATCAGAACTCAAATTTTGATCCGTTTTTTATTAACCCATTGATGAATTTCTCAAATGTGTAACGTTACCTTGCCCCACACCATTGCCAAATTTCAGGACAGAATTGGGTGGAGTAAACTCAGTCAGTATGGCTGCACAGCATCAGGATCTAATCCTATAGTTGACATCAAGGATTATCCCTCCGGGTAACGGACATCTTTTTGACTCCCTTTATAATCTCAAGTTACTGATGTGAGGGTGAGTGTCTACACCCTCATTTTAGTCAGTATTTGAATGACTAACTTAAAAAAAATATTTTCATAATGTGGAAATGAAATAATTATACAGCAGCCAAACTCTCACAAGAAGGAAGCATCTGATTACCTGATGAGGAAGGTTCCGATGGAAGCATGTGAGAGTTTTTCATGTGCCTCCTCCATTGTCATGGGACCCCAGTAGAAACCGCTGTGCTTAAGCTGCTGGTACGTGTGCTTCACAAGTTTGTATGCTTCCTCACTGCGGAATGGACGAAGGTGCGTGAAGAAGTCGGCATCCGCTCCCGTCTCAAGCTGCAGCAGAAAAGGTGCTGGAGATGTCAAAAACTCAAATTCCTTGAAACACAATTAGTCCTAAATAAGACCTGGCTTTGATTAGGAGTCACTGACAGACTGGATTTGTTTTTGTCTTGAGCTAAACGAGTAGAGGCTGTGAGGAATAGCTGCAAAGGTTACATAAAAACCTATTTTCACTTTTCCTGACAGTACTTTGTGGAACATTAGTACTAAACACAAACAAATATTCCAAATTTGAACATTCCAGTTTGATGAATTAGAGGATTTATTAGATTATTTAGCTCTGTGCAGATTTGAAACTTGTATTTGTTTATGTTCATCCTTTGGATTTATCTTTGCTTAATTAATTCCCAGCAAAGCTTTCTACATGCAAGCTTGTGGTAAATCATATAAGTCTAGGTGAAAGTGCAAAGTTTCTGCTCACAGCAACAATAACTGCTGCTCCCTTTGTTATGACAGGAAACTCACCAGATTAGAAGATGACCACAGTCCTTTTACATACACTTCATATATGTACAGAATGTTACATGGAGAGAGTTTGGGGACTATAGTCATAGTTAACTCAGCCTTTATTATAAACATTAACCCTGTTTTTCCACATTTTGGATTTCATGAACGTCATGAGTTACAATGCTGATTATTTAAAGATAAATTGTTATGCTTTTGCAGAATTTAGTTAAAATTTAAGGGTAGTTCAGACTGGCGTCCACAAATGTGTTTTGCGTCCTAAAGATTGAGCTTGGTCTGTTTTGAGACTGGCGTCTACAGGAGAATTCTGTTGTGTGTTGTGGACTAAAGCTTGTGAACAAAACCACGTGACTAAAGATCTCTTTAGTCATTGGCCAGGAAGTACGAGGAGGGTCAAAACAACAAGAGAAAGTAGGAGGTGCCGTGCTTTCAAGTCCTCATCGGGATGGCTAAATTATAAAAAAATTATATATATTTTTTTTTTATATGAATTTTGAAAATGTTTACTTGTTACTTTCGTACGGCGGAGTGTGCCCGCTCCGCCTTTCCTTCACCTGAAATTAAATTTACACTTTTCCCCGCCAGGTTGCATCCCCTCAAATCCCCAACCTGACATTAGCAGTGTAACAAAAATGGTGAAGAATGTTGGAGCTTTCCAGCTCTACAGTTTTAATGAAAGATATATGTGGATTTATGTGTCTGCAAGTGGATGCATCAGAATGGAGCATATTTTCGACACCACAAAAAATCATCAGAAAAATGCCACAAGAACATGTTAAAACCCTAAAACACACTTTCTATAGAGTTGATCTTTAAATTAGCAGAAGGGGCTTGTTTGTAGTGATTACTGGACTGGAGTGAGATGCATTCTTAGGCAGTCTTTATGATTTTTTTTTCTTTTTAACTGAGTGAACGTTGTTGTGCATGTGAACAACCCCTGTAGAGATACCATTGAAAAACTCAAAACAAAAACATTTCATTCACTCGTCTTCTTCACTCGCTGAAAGCTTTAGACTTTTGTTTTCACTGGGTTACAAACGCTGCGGTTAGGAATACTGCCAGTCCCTCCCATTGTCAACACTGAGGCTGAGCCCTGATTTTAAGATTAACAGAAAAGCCTTTTTTTTTTTAACACGACAGCACTTATCTTCGACATTGACTCACTAATCACTTCAGAATCAGCAAAATATCATAATTTTATTCAAGATTTTACTTTTCCTCCATTTGGTTTCAACTAAAAACAAAGAGAACGAGCAAATCCAGTGGACTTATGCCCCTTGTTCATTATCAAAGTCCACTTTTCAAAGCAGATACATCCTGTTTTAACTGACAGTGTCAGCTCTGTGCAACTCTTGTCATCTATATATATATATAGAGAGAGAGATATTTTCCATTATTTTTGCTCAAAAACAGCACTACTAAAGTGTAAAACTGTTTTTTTTTGTTTTTATTTAGTGTCAACACAATAACACCTCTAAACTGGAATAAAGTCTGTATAATGATGTGTCATAAAAATGTAGCTGAGTGTAAAACTGATTTTCTTTCTTGACACTGGTACTTTTAGAATAGTTTTTAGAGAGTAATTATATTATGGAGCCACATTTTTGGGTTGTGAGTTTAGAATTCCATTTTCAAAAAATGTATGTAATTTTTCTCTTGACTGATTTTCCCACCGTCCCATAACCGTAACCCCCACAAGCAGACTGCATTACAGTGAGTACCGACCTGGCTGCATGGTACGGGCTCCTCCACAGGTTGATTCCACAACAGAGGCTCAGGCTGCCTTTCTGGGTTCTCCGATTGTTCAGCTCCTGCGCCTTCTTCTGGGGCTTGACTCTGGCTTTCTGTTTCAGCTGGCTTGTTCTGGTTTTGGCACTGTATTGCTGTCCTGTTAAAACTGTCTCTGACCATCCTAGAATGGAAAATCCTCTCCTCGGCTGCCTGTGCTCGCAGTTCCTTCCTGTCGTACAGGCAGATCCCCCATCGTTGAGTCCTTCCCGACCAGTCATTGGCCGCACGGTCTTCTCTGAGACTTCATGCCGCTTAAAATTCCAATGAAACCTCTTCCCAACTGCAGTGATGATAGAAGGCTGGAAAAGAGCAGGAGGGGTTGGCCGTCCGTCATCCAAAGTCAACACACAGTCAAAATATTTGGCTGGACCGAGAATTCCTTATCCAAAGTAAAGTCAAAAAAAGTTTCAAAAGCATTTAATCAGTATTTTAAGGTAAATTTTGTGGTGACGTTTGCTTCAAACCTTTTTTCATTAGACTTATAAGCTTCATTGTAAATCAAGACATAAAAGAAGTGAGCCCAGGCTGCATTGTCAGGAGCTAGCTCCACACACAAAAAAGAAAAGAAAAAACAGTTCTCCATTCAATTCTTTTCTCTTTTTGCATCTCCACCTCGGAAAACTACAGAGAAAAGACAAAAGGACATGGCACTGTGGTATTTACAGTGTCTCAGTTAATCTCTCAACGTGAAAGGTTTTTGTAAGAAACACAATAGAGAACAGTTTTGCTCATGGCAGGATAATATGACACTTTTAGTGCCGGATGAGCCCAATGTCTTGGACTCCTATTGGTCAACAAGCTCCTTTGTGCACTTTTTAAAAGTCCCACTCCTGAGTTATTTTAAAAGTGGTAGTCTTTTAATTATGTTTATGCTACTTTTAGCCACATTTTAAAAAAATAACATTTTCAAGGACAATGTTTACAGAGAGTGGTTGTAGTTCATTACATTTTGTGGGTGCATGGGACTTGTGGCGCTGAGTATTCCTGCCCCCATTTCCCATTATCTCTTTGTTTACACGCTCTCCTGCTAGTTTACAGGCCCTCACAACCCCAAGCTGACAATAGCAGTGCAACAAAAAATGGTGAGCAACATTGGAGCCGTACAGTCGTACAGTTTTGAGCAAAATGCGGCAGTAGCTTCGACGCCACACCTTCAAGCTTTTTCCAACAGCATTTTAGTGTCTGCTCGTGATTCACAACAGTTTACAAATAGAAATACAGGTTTTCTTGAATGGCTTCTGTGGCTCTTTGGCTGAGGTTATACAAAAAGGTAATTGTCTGGAATGCTTTTTATCTAGAAGGACAGAAATAAAACTCACATCTGTGATTCACAGTTCAGCTGTTCAAGTTTTAGTTCCTATAAAGTTTTTTTCATAGCATAAAAAAAACATTCATTTTGTATCCTTTCCATTAAAAAACATTTTTAGGGACTAAATTTAAATAAAATTAAATGGTAAGTGAGGTGTTCGTAAAAAGAAATATTAGTTTAAATATGATTCATGCATTCTGAAATGTTTTTGATGATACAATAGCCTCAAAATTTGACACAATAAAAGCCAAAACAAAGCCATATTTGTCATTGATTCTTTTACTTCTTGCATGTTTATAATCCTACTTTTGACTGAAAAACGTTTTATATGAACCACTATACTATACATCCAAAAAGTGCACCCCCCCCCCTTTTTTTTTTTTAATTAAGCAAAAAACAAAAAGTCCCATATGGCACAGAGACCGCTGTCAACAAGTCTATTTAAGCCCGAGCTGAGGATGAAGTTGAGCCTTCAGTTTCCATACCTTTAGGAAAGCATGCATGGCTCTCAATGGATTGTTTGTTTAGTGCAACTGAAGAATCATTTAGAAACTGCATGCATTCATTGACTGCATGCCTGAGTGACTGGAAAGAACTGCGCAAAAGAAAGGAACTAAAGAAAATAGACAGAAAACAGACATTGGTTTTTCAAACTGTATTTTGTTTATGTCATTAAGTTTGAAATAAGTGAATATACTTCATTCAATTTTTTCTAAAAAGAAAGAAAATTGTCGAATTTCTTAGAATAGAAATAATTTTAATTATCCAGAGTGATAATTAAATTCCACCCGAAATAATAATTATTGATTACAATGACAATAAATTAGAAAATGTCATTAAAAATAAGAATCTCGCGATAGGTAAATAGACGTACTTGCCGGTTAGAGCAGCGGTGCGCCTCAGTCGTCTCTTTCTTGCAGAAAAATCACCGCAGAAATACTCTGTGAAATCAGGACTTTTCGAGCTGAAGCTGCTTCAAACTGAGAGTCTGGCTCGTGAAGAGCATAACTTCTTCATCACTGATACAAAATCCGCAGACATGCGCAGTGGACAAGCACACGCACACCCCCCTCCCCTCAGGCGCTCCCAGTTGTTACACTTTCGCTTTCTCTTTTTGTGCGATGGATTCCCTGAAATCACGTGATCTGCCAGCAGCGCGCTCTCTCACGAGCTCGCGGACGGTTCAAGAGCGCGCATTGTTTTTTTCCGTTTCACGTAAAAGGCAGTCAAGAATTACAAAATTAAAAAGTATTAAATGATGACGTGCATAAACCATTAGGGTGCATAAATAACTAGGAGGAAAAATGCGAAAACAAAAGAATCAATATCTAAAAAGTTGGTTTTGCTGTGGAATAATTTTGAACAACAGACATGACATCCTATGGTGACCCTTGTGACCTTTAGCATTATCTTTGCATCTCTGCAGCGTCTTTTTCAAACTGTGATGCTCTGGTTCAATGCAATTTCTTGTATTTTAATATAATAAAGGTTAATTGACTAATAGATTATAGATTTCCTACTTTGCCATGGAGCTGAACGTTCTGCACTGCAGCTGCATAACATTAATAAAAATATCCAAGGAGGGGGAGTTTTGTAGTTTAATGCGCACCTTAGTGATGCAGGTGCTGTAAGAACTTTAAACATCTATGCTGCACAAGTTACTTCTGAGCATGCCGAGTCCTTTGGATTTTCACTTGAACTTTGCTGCTGGGACATTGTTGTTTCAAATATGGAGAGAAATTTTTTGTAATCTTCTTTCTTGCAGATTGACGAGCAGTACTAAAACCTTTACTGCCGCTGACTTTCATTCTTTAGCTTTGTGTTAAAGTAGTCAAGACCAGCACTAGAATGAAGGTATTATACATTTAAAAGAATAAATCCAAAGGATATGCTTTGTGACACTGATGGAGGGCTGATGGCCAAGCCAACAGAAAAGGCAGTGACATCAAAAAGATGTGGTATTTATTTTGTTTGGGTTGCTTACTTCTACTCAACTGTCCTACTTTCATGGTTTAACAACTTGTGTGAAAATATGTTTCCTTCTTCTACTCCGTAACTGCAGATACCACAGAACCGCAAAAGCCAAAAACATTCAAACTTTCACTTTTCTTTTTGTTTGCTTTGCTAATGACTTCTTAACATTTTCTGAAAGGAGGCAGTTTAAGACTAATTAGAGACAGTAATTAGAAGTTATTTAGCTTCATCGTGACTGAGCATTTCCACATTGCTCAAATGTGAGACAATAAATTTGACTGAAAACGCTTTAACAACACAAAATTCCTATTTAGTTACATTCAAGGGCAAATCCAAGATTTTTAAATATATATGTATATATACACATATAGGTTTCCATCGGATATATATTCCTCATTTATATGACACACAAAAAATCTCTGTTGATGCCATAGTAACAATCTGATCTTTAGAGCAGAAGTAAAATAAACGAGAACCATGAGCAAAGCCTTTATTAACAGATGTGCTGTTTAAAATCAATACCCGTCTAACAATCATACTTTTTCCAATTTCCTTCAGTTCATAAATAATACTCAGAATTTTCTCAACATTGATGTAAGAGGCAGGACTTCTAAGTTGTGGAGGCGGGCATCTGTTTGTCTTCTCTGCTCCGTCTGCTCATCACATAGGCAGCTGCTGTGATCGCTAAGATCCCATAAGTAGCCAGGACACACTGCAAGAAAGTGAGAAATTCTGAGTGATGGGGCTTGATACACCTAAAATCAATAAACAAAAACGTCGGCGTCATTTACATTTCGACGCCCCTGCAGAGTGTAACTGTTAAAATGTTTCCTCCATCCAGTGAGTTCCAAAGAGGACGGCGCCTCGATGCCAAACAGCTGCTTCTAAAAAAAGACATGAAACCAGCACAAAAAAGCATAGAAGACTCATTTTTCTGTGTTTTAAAACTTTCTGAGCTATTAAAACAGAAAAACTTTTTAACCCTTAGTAGTCTCTTCTCTCACCGGTGCGTTTGACAATTACTAAGGCTGTTTACTATGATATTGTAATGACGCCACCCTCCGATTCGGATAGTTTTCATTCAAAATGTAATGTAATGTTTTCAAACAACTCATTAGAATAGGTGTAAAACAAAAATAACAAGAGTTATGACATAATTGTAATGTTCCTTAGAATAAATTCTTGCAACATTATGTATAGTTGCTTGGAGGCTTGCCTGTTTTTTTAAAAACATGTTTCCCATTGTTTTGACCTTATTTTGGCATGTATACATTTTTTTAAAAACTATTGTAGGCTATAATTCACCGATTATGCCTAAGTGCGTGTTCAGAAATCGAGGTCTGGAACGATTTTGAGGTTTTCCACCAAAAGATTTATTCCTGACACCAAAATATCTAATAGATGAATTTAGGGTCTCCAGCTCTCCCAAGGAACGCATCTAGCGGATGCTCTTCTCCGTGCATGAAGAATAGAGACACCCTTTTTCCCTTTGACCCAGAGTTTTATACACAATATGCAAAAAGAAGGTTGGATCAAAATAAGAGGTTGGATCTTCTCCCTGGAGATGCATTTTCCCACCGTCGGCCTTTTCCCATTCTTTCGCAGGTACCTCTGCTCCTCGTTAACTCCTTATCAGCTCTTCGTTCACTCCCACCTGCACACATTTGTTTTAAAGCAGCATACTCCCTATATGAACTAACCTTGTATTCTGTGAGAAACTATCCTATCATTCATTCGCACAATCATAAAAATGTCTGCAAAGTTTAAACCATGAAAAACCCTTTTGTTTAAGTATTCAATGTCTACCAAGTTTATCACTTTTAACACTAAACTTAACACTAAAATTATGACACACACATAAGTATTTGTTTTTGCACAAAAAAACAGTTTTAAAGGTTAATTATGTAAGCAACTTGTATTTGATAAAAAAAAATGTTAAAAAAAAGCTCCAAACTACTAAAGGTTAATGAGTTCATAGTAATGTCAGGCAAATAAATAGAGCAGACTAAAGTAGTGTCACACAAAAGCCTTTAGTCAAATAAATGTGAAAGCAGAACAATACAAAATGAAAACACATCAAATTGATAAATTGACAGTTTTGGCCAGATTTCAGTGCTCAGACAGTTGCTGAAAGAGTCCTTCTGTAATCACCAAAAACAAACATTGAAAAGTTTCTAAGTCAGAGGCCACTGAGCAACCTTTTCAGGGAGAGGTGGTTGCACTCTTTGCACGGCGCAGCAGGCAGCCCAAACACACAACTAAGGGATTCCGGGAAGCCAAAGCTCATCTGTAGGAGTTATTTGCAAATGAAAGCTATTATAAAATGTGACAAACATTAAAGATTCATTTGTGTGAACTTCCACATCAACTTCCTCCTGCAAACATTTGTCAAGTTGGAACTACAACTTTCTTATTCAGATAAAAACTGAAGAACAATGGTATTGCAGGACGAGTTCAGCTACTCAGAAATGCCACATGAGGAGAGCAACGTTTCCTTATTTAAAACCTCAAGAAAATTTCCCAACACTGTTTCATCTTAATGCTTTGTCATCGCTTTTTGTAAACCTCTTTTTTTTAACCATTTCCTTTCTGGCTTTAACACAGAACAAAGCCACTTCTGCAATTCAACACATTTCAACTTCAACTGGTTCAGAACTGAAAAAAAAATAAATTTAGATTATTAGTGCAGATAATTAGCTGGAGCATTAAGTGAGCTAGCATTAAGTGGTGTTTTGATTGACATGCGACCTTTGAGATCCCAGCTGCAAAACAGTTGCAGTGTGCAAGCTCTTTTCCTTGCTTATTTAGGGAAAGGTCAGGGTTGGGTGATGTCATGGGCAAAGCCGGACAAAAAAACAAACAAAAAAAAAAAAAAAACAATGTAGATAAACCTCATACAAACCAAAGAATGGTTGTCACCGCCATTGGTTGCATATGAGAACTGCACTGAGCTAGTGTGATGTCACCCATAGAAAATGACTTTATTCTGGCTCCAGCCACATGAAGTCAATTCAGTCACCATTTTTTCGCTATGTGGACACCACTGTGTTGAAAAAATCGTCAATAAGCAGTGATTGGTCTGATTCCATCAGATCCTTTTCATGGTGATGTCAGACAAAATGGCGACATCGCAGACAGTGTGTAAAGTTACTTCCAGTTTATGAGTCTAGAAAGGCAAAGCAGAGAACTGAACGCTGTTTAACACATTACGTGTTTTAGATAAATAATAAAAGGCAACCTAACCAACTGTAACAAAAATGTGTACGTTACTAATTATATAAATGTCCTGGCTAACTATTTGTTTTCCACCCTTAGATCATTCACAAACCAAAATACAAATTTGAATAATCCTCCAATATTTGATGTTCTATTGAAAATATCAACCTTTTATTTGATCAGATATTATTCTAACAGTTTGTATTCTGCCTGATGTTATTCAGTTTTTTTTAAGTGCGAACGAGCACAAAAACTGATGGAAATCAATGTTGGCAACCCGTAATCTGTGCAGCAAAGACGCACATCGTTGCATGTCCGCACACATTTGAATTGCATCAAATGCTAAAAAGTAGTTGTTATTTTAAGGGTATTTGTTGTTTTAGGGGGTATTTTAGGGGGTAATTTTGTCTGATGTCATGTGAAAAGGGTCTATAGGAGTGATCTTATTAGAAGTTCACTTCCCTGTCATTTGAAAACATGCTCTGGAGAATCTGTCAATCAAATGTTCAAAACTTGAGACCACATGCTTTTATAGAGGCATCTAATTGGCCTAACTTTAATAACTTGCACTACAAAAGCAATCATAAAAAATTTAGGATAAGCACAAATATGTTAAAAGGTAGTAGAGCAAGGATGGTTGTTCTGACAAATATAGTGACAGTCATAGCTGTCAATTTTCACAATAAGATTCTTTGGGATTTTAGCTTCTTGGAGCCAGCAGGTCATTCCGGTTTGGAATGCGATAAGTCATTCATCTAGATACAGTCATTATATAGATGATCTTACTTATAGAGGTCTTACTATACTTCTTAATATTACATTTTGAGGAGAGCATGCACTCATCGTATTTTTCAGCTGTTCTTGATTCTCACTTTTTAGAATTGTTTTTTTTTTAAATTTGAAACACACAAAGCTTACCTATCTTTGGTTTCTCTTTCTTTTTTGCTCAGTGGGATAGTCTTGCTTTGTAAACGCTAGTCCTGAACCACACCTAGGTTCATAATGTTCCGTTTTTCACAGAACAAAATGGGCTTTATTGGTTAAGTAGGCTTTTGCACCTCCACAGAAATGGACCTTTAGAGACAAAAAGGCTGGTATGAACCAAATAGCTCTGTGTGAAACCACTCCTAGACAACTATGGTCTTGGCTTGGACTATTGTATTTACATATTTCAATTTCGTTTATCATGGGCAATAGCTAATTAATTCTGAATCAAAATAAATCTAATGATGAAATTAACCCGCGGTAGAATCAAGTTTCCCAATTAGGAGAAAAAGAAAGACAAAATGACGAGGCAGCTCTGCTGGATAACTATAACTCTTACAACAGTGGTATCTCTAGGAGTATGGATAAAACCATTGTCAGGAAGACCATATATCTACTGACATGAAGCAACATGAAGCAACATGTTTTCCTATGACTCGTACACGGCGTGTTGACAGAGTAAATAACGAGCTTGTGACAATAACTGACACGCTTCCATGGTTGATATCCACCCAAGTAAGCGTGGTGCTTACAGGTTTTGAGCTGGCACTGGTACGTGCAGTAAATGACAGATTTATCAGGGGAAAAAAACAAATGCACTGTTTGCCAGCCAACAAGTTTGGTCTGCACTTGTCTGTGATTTGTTAATGACTTCTTTATAATGGCCAAAAGCTGGTCAGTCCTCATATGTCTGTAGATAAACCCTATCTCACACTGGTTCAAATAAATGTGTGGTTTCACATTAAATGTTTATTTAAAGTCCCACTCCAATCATCTTTTGATCTAATGTAAAAGCAGTCAGAGTGCTTTTTTTTTTTTTTTTATTATTATTATTATCATTTTGCCGATTTCAGCCAAAAACCTGTGCTGATTTTTAGAACATAGTTTCTGCAGAGCAGCAGCAGTTCATTAGAAATTTGCCACTGAGTTGTGGGCAGAACTGTTGGCATGGGGAAAGCCCGCCCCCTTTCCCATCATTAATCTGTCCGTTTGCTCTTCTGTTAGCTTACAGCCCCTATCAACTCCAGATAGAATTACTGATGCAACAAAAATGGCGAAGAATATTGGAGCTATGGGTCTGTACAGTTTGAGCCAGATGTCAGCTCGGACGAGGATGATGTACATGGAAAAAAGCTGATGCATCAGAATGGAGCGGAGCACAGAGCTTATGGCTTTCCCATTTTTTTCCCCTGCTCCTGATTCACCATGGCTTGAATAAAGACATCAATGAAAATGCAAAGTTGAGCTTAATTTTCTTTATATATGTCCTGCATCATGAGATAAATGCCACGAGTACATGTTAAAAACACAAAAACATGAATTTCATTGGACTGGGTCTTTAAAGGAACTAAAAGACTCATTTCACTAAAACAACTGGACTCAAATGTAAGAAATAACTTTTATCTGACATAATTAAAACGGTGTACTAAAATACCAATGTCATTATGTTACAAAATAATGAAAAAATATATTCTAAAAGTACATTGGGTACATGTGACTGAATAAAAATGTTTCCAAGTGGTGAGACACAAGAGTTAGGATCAGTAAGATAAGCATTTATCTCGTGCATCATTAAAGTTTTATATTGAAAGTAAAAATAGATAGTCTTCTTTTATTTTCACTTCATGTAACAGGTTCAGGTGATGCTCTTACCTTCACCTCTGTTATCAAATGTCCGAAACTGGTGATAGGGATCCGCGTTTTCACTGGAGACGTGGGCATCTCTGGAAACAGGTAAAACAAAAGAATTAGCTTTAGACTTTCGCTTTCCCTCCCGCGTACTCTGATTTTTCATTAAAAACACACAGAAAAGGATTTTTACTGAAGGTCAGCAAAGTGAGTTGTATAATCAGACTGTGTGTTTACGTGAGCACGTCCTTTTCCGGTCACACAATCTATA
Organism: Oryzias celebensis; assembly: GCA_014656515.1. NCBI lineage: Eukaryota > Metazoa > Chordata > Actinopteri > Beloniformes > Adrianichthyidae > Oryzias > Oryzias celebensis. The sequence goes on along the minus strand of BNCR01000001.1, from coordinate 23,244,217 downwards.
ACCAATCACGTGCTTCTATTCTGAAATCGACATTCTGATTGGCCAATAGGCTGCGGGATGTTGGGCGGGACTAACTGAGGGTTACTCAAATTTCATTATGAACCTGCTGTTCTCCCTTACGACCACCAGATGGCGCCACATGGCTTGTGTAGTTTTTCTTTCAGTTGACTTTCGCTTTGTGGATTTTGAGTTTTTTTTTAACACTGCAAAAATCTGGTATAATTTCAACATTGCTTTGACTTTAAAGCATTTGGAGGTCATCTTGATTTTTTTTACAGATGATTCCCTTGTCTTCACCCCATTGATTTAAACGGTTTTTTGTTTGTTTTTATCCAGTCTAACATTTTGAAATGGGAACAATTTCACCATTTCACAGTTTAATTTCACCTAAAATCACAGATAAGAAGTTGTTTTACCTTTTAACTCATCCATATTTTGGCTTTTAAAAAAATATAATACTGCTGAACATACATGTAGCTTTTAAACACATCGTTTTAGGAGAACAAAATTGGACAACTTCCCTAAAATCTTATGTTTATCTGTAACAAGGGAATTCAAATAGCATTTGATGAGCAAATCAAGTTTTTTACATGAAACATAAAATCAATTTTGGATCATAATTCTCATGTTTATAACCTGTTTCTAAAATATACATTCTAAGTCATTTTTTTCTATTCTGAAAACAAAATAAAGCACAAAATCTCAGTTAAACTCCATCAACATCGAGTAGAAGAAACAAAAAAATGTGTCCCCGGTCATCATTAAATATTATTTAGTAAGTAAATACACTTTTTTTTGTACAGTCCCTTACACATTTAAAATCATAAAGTACTTTTAACAGAACCAAAACAGAGCAAGATTAAAATAGTAAACAAAAAAGAACAATTTACTAAAAGCTCTTTTAAAAAACAGCGTCTTCAGCTGTTTCCTAAAAAGACTCAAGAGAGTCACCACCCCAAAGTATAAAGCAAGACATTCCACAATACTGAGGCTACTGCTTGAAATCGAGGTCACCTAAAGTTTTAAAATGTGCTGTTTGTCGTGTTTATACTTCCGTTTGTCATGGAAGCAAAATTAACTACATTTCCAAAAATAAAAATTATGAAAAAAGTCATTTTACACCTTCAAGACAAAAAAGTGGATGTACTGAAGTTGCAGTCCACCCAGTTTTTCTATTTGAAGGGTGACACGTCGAGTACCACGCTGATTCATCACAGAAAAAGAAGTTGGAGAAAGATTCTTAAGTGAGGTAAGGAACTATAAGAGCATCTCCAAGCAGCTTGATGTTCCTGTGATTGCACCGGCACATATTCAGATGTTTAAGGTCCAAAAGACTCTAAGCAACCCAAGTGGATGTGACTTTAGGACGTAAACTGATGACAAATTGAAGAGACAGGTTATGTAAAGGGTATCCAAGAAAGAGTGATCTCCAAAGGCAATGAAGTTGAGGTGCATTGGTGTTCAATTACACCATTGGAGGCTGTTTAAGTCAAAGCAGACTTCATGGAACAATGCAACTTTTGAATACAAATAATTACGAAAAGTAGTTTAGAATTTGTTGCAATTTTTCTGAAAACTCACAAAGCTCCTGGGATCATGTCTTTTTGGATAGCGAGGCGAGTCTGGAGCACTTTCATGGACCACATCAGCCACGTGTTTACAGCGTCAAAACTGAACCACGGGCTCAGTTACTGAGGGGACTGCATGGTGGTGCACTCTCACCTCACCACGAGAAAGGCTCTGGTTGTAATCCCGGCTAAGGCCTTTCTGTGTGGTTTGCATGTTCTCGTGGTGCATGCGTGGGTTTTCTCTGGGAACTCCAGCTTCCTCCCACAGTTAAAAGAAATGCTTCTAGGTTAAACTGGAAACTAAGTTGTCTCTAGGTGTGCTTGAACAGTATGTTGCCCTACAATGGACTGGTGACCTGTTCAGGGTGTACCCCCTCCTGGGTTGGCTCCAGCAGCACAATGACCTCCAAAGGGCCTCAAGATGGATGGATGGTTTGCTGCACAAGGAGAATTTTCAGGTATTTGAAAACTTGGTTTCAGTCATGTGTCTTTCAACAAGAAAGACAAGTAAGCAGTAGAGCAGAATAACTGTTGATAAGTCTGAAGGTCTCAATGACAGTTTCAGAAATTATTTGATTCCATTAAAAAGTTGAGCTGCTAAAGATCAAGTCAAGTCTTTGTCTTTTGCATCATTTTTTTGTGACTCGCTTCTGGAAGGCAATACAAAATATACATTTGATTTTTTGAAATGTTTGCTCATTACTTTGGTCAGTTTCAAGTTATGGACTCATCAATAAAGAGGGCTGTGTACATCCTGAGGTATTCTGAAAACATGAAGCCAGTTTCCTTTTTTCCTTTTTGCTCATCTTGTCTGTTTTTTTTTAACTTTCACCTTTTACCATTGCATTTTGATTTATTTGAGACAAATGTCTGCGATTGCCAAGTTACCATTTTCAAGATGATGATGCTGGCATGTCTGAACAGAGCCGCACTTTATCAAAATGTATGCAATCTCTGCAAATCTGGCTTTTTGTCAGAAGAAAAGCCGGTAGTTTTTCTTTTTCTAAAATAGTGATCTCATGGCACTCTCATATAGAGAATCTGAAAAACTAGCAACTGTTTGTAAAGTTGGTTTTGTTTCCCAAATCCAATTATCCAAACGTATGTATTTCCCCCACAGAGCTTTACATGTTGAAACATCTCTGTAACTGTTGCCTTCTTTTCCCACTGAATTACACGTTATTCAATGTGATCGTCTCAGTGGTTTCCTTTTTGGCAGCTTTGAGTGTGCATTTACTTAGATTCGCCTTAATTTCACAACACCATGAAACAGAAATAATTCGACAGAACCAAGCTAAAATGTACAAGCTGAATGTCACTGGCAGCAAAGAGCTGCTGATCCAATGACTCGACTTGTTTTTTGTTGAAAGAATGCGGGTTTAACATTGAAGCAGGGAAGAAAGAAAACAGGAAGGATGTTAAAAGAGAAAGTGCTTCTGCTTGTTTTTTTTTGGATGGAGTTAGTGTCCTTTTTAAACAACTCGTCCACAGAGAACTAGTCCTTTAAACAAACAAAAAGGAAAAATCAGTTCAGGAGAAAACATTCCGACAAGAGTTTGCTGACAGTGGAACAAAATGAACCCAATGAAAGTCCAACTTATTTCCTAGATAACTTCTAAATAAACAAAGAATCCTGAAGATAAAACATGGACAATGTAAATGTAAGGCATTTGAAAAGGTTTAAATGAAGTTTAAAACATATCTTAAGTGTTAAAATCTCATCTGTGCTGTGCTCCTTCTATGTGAAACTTATATAAAGTTTCTCAATTTTTCATAAATCAAGTTTGACAGGCTGGCTGCAGGCTCTAAATGCCTTTTGGGTAATTGTGAGATTGTGTTTATTTAGTTTATGTAAAGCTGTGATGGCAATTTGCTCAGTCTCTACTCCGCTTTTAACCTAAACATCAGAGAGAGGCTCAAGCAACTGAGCTTTGTGATCCCCAAAACAAAAAGCAAGTTCACATGGGAGGACATATAAAAAGAGAATGAGTTGCAGAAACATGAAAAAGAAAAATGTAAAATAAAAAGTTTTCCTTGTTTCCCCTAAAGTGAAGGCGTTACTGACGTTGTAGTTTATAGCTTATACTGTGAGATTAAGGCAGCACTTTGTGAACAAGCTGACTAATGTGGAGACTGGACTCAATCCTGAATAAGTTTGTAAAAATGTTTGTAAAAATTCAACCTTTCGTCCACTGTTAATGGTCGTTCAGAGAAACAACACCAAATAGGAGCAAGTGTCTTTATAAGATAGAGACCAGAAACCAAAAAAAAAAAAAAAAAAAGAAGACACACACTCACTTTCACACCTTGGGACAGTTTAGAGATACCAGTTCATCTTTGAAGCATGCTTTTGGACTGTGGGAGGAAGTTGGACTGCCTGGAGAAAATCTATGCATGCACGACGAGAACATGCAAACTCTACACATAAGGGTCCCAGCGGGGACCTTTGAACCATGACCTTCTTGCTGTGAGGCTAGTGCTAACCACTGCACCACCGCAGTTTGTAAAAAATGACTTAATATATTCTCAGCCATAAGATTACTGTGATCTGTTTCCTTTACTGAATTCAGTGTAAAGCTCATTAAAAAAAAGAAAAATCCAAAACAAACTCAATAATCATTGAGAGTCCCATTAAATTCCTTTGTGTTTTTTAGAATGTGTCTGATGCATTTAAGCCAAACACCTGATTACTATCAGAAAGATCAGAATCAATTCCGAATTCTTATTTAACATAATAAATATGGACGGCTAAACCCAGCAGTTGTTACATGTTTCCCTTGAATGGTGGGCAGGTGACAAATATTCCCTTTATTTAGCCCCTCTCTCACAGGAAACCTGCAAATTCACAGGTTCAACTCCTCAAGAGGCAGCGGTTCCCAGCCTTCGCACATAACGTCCCACACACAATGTGTCGCTTGAAGAGAGATTAGAGATTAAAGAGTCAAATCTGCAACCCCACAAAAACAAGTTAAGGTGATATGTGAAACCATAAGCACTTAAAGACATTTTAATCAAAATTTGGGTTTTTATTTATCTCATCTGAGCAATTGACCAAAAAAATATGTATTTTTTTAAAAAACATTTATGGCTTAAACCCAAGAGACAATGTCTTGAAGATTACAAACTTCATTTCATACTGCTCTCTTATTCTGAAAATTAAAAAAACAAAAAAAAAAAAAAAACAAACATCCAAACAACTGTTTGGCAGATGTAATTTTCAGGTTTTCTCTGGTTTGAATGAACTTTTCTTTTAGAGTTGAATGCAAACTAAGGGAACCCTTTTTCAATCTGTTTTAAAAGCTCATTTTTTCCTGCTTGGTCTTACGCAGGGCCATGGGGGTTGCCGGAGCCCATCTGTGACGAAGAGGCAGAGGCGTTTGGATTAATGTGCAAGTGGTTAATTAACGAGAGTAGTCAGACATAGGCAAGGCAGGACAAAATCAAAACCAGGCAAGAGTCAGGATAAACAGCGAGACAGCAGAATAAACACTGAGAATATATGTAATGGCAAAACAAGACTTCACACCGAACTCTGCTTGGTGCCAGACTAAAACTGTTTGTAGATTGCATGATGAGGAACAGCTGGTGAGACCTGGAAGCGGAGGGCAAAGGCTGATGGGAGTTGTAGTGAGGAAGATGCTCAGGAGAAAGTCAATACTCAGGAGGCTTCCTCTGGTGGAAGGAGGAGGAGATGGAAGTTCAAGCCCCGACACTATCCCTTCTTTTTCAGGGAAACGATCAGTTTCCAAGTTCATTGCATGGCCACATTCAAGGGACAATAAACCTGTGGAGCATGTTTTAAACTGTGAAAGGAACAGGGAGAGCCTTCAAACTCCACACAGAAAGAACCCAGATGGGCCTTTTTCCTGCCCCATGCAGGAAACATGCCCCTTAAAAAACATCCATGTAAATTCTATTCTTTCGAGGTTTCAGGATTTAATAAACACATTACAAAAACAACACTATGCTCTTTTAACAAATATTAACGACAAGCTTTAATTAATTAAGTGATTAAATTAATGAAAAGCTTTAATTTTGAAAAGAACGTTGGAACTTGACATGACTGTTCCTAACACGATAAAAATGTACAAGCAGCTGCTGTATCAACACAAGTTCTTGTTCTATATAATATACTATGTTATGTTCAATTACTTTCATTAGTAAAATTGAGCTTTTATTTTTTTATGTTGAGCACTGAGATCTGAGATTACAACAAGAGAAGACTAAATGATAATCAAAATCAGGACCAGGTTTTTAGCCAAGTACCATAAACTTCAAAACTGTTGTTGTAGTTCTTGTAGCCAGTGTTCTGGTTAAGTTGAATTGAAGCATAATGCCAGGAGGAAGGGTCAGAAAAAGTTTGCATTCAGGTTTAGAAGGGCAGAAAGGCTGTGATCCTGGCTGCATGTCTTTTTGGTCCTGGTGTCCATGGAGCGATGGGAAGCTGTATCTGATCTCTGCAGAGTGGTGGGCACGCTGGCGGACCAGATTGTTGATGAGAACATGCTAATGTATTCAGAAATGGCTGTGTAGAAGTTCTCCATGATCTCACAGGGAGGTGAAACTTTTTCGGCTACAGCATTTCACACAGACTCTGCTGTATTTGTTTGCCATTTTTTCCCCCTTTTGGTAACAGCCTAGACCAGACATCCCTTCAATTGTAGCCCATCAACTTTGCTTGTTACCAATTGCTTGTTTTTGCTTCTGGAATGCAGCGCAGACCAATTAATTACATTTAAAAAGATCTACAGGGCTACAGAAAAGAAGAATAAAGAAGAGAATACTTAAAGATATGAAAGATGAATGACAAATTATCTGTTAACTTTAGTTTTATTTTGAAAAATTCTTCCTTTGTCTTTAAAAACACCCATCATATATTGTATAAAATTAGTCCCTGCATGTTTCAGCTGCAGGTAATGAACCTTAATTTCTGTTTTGACATGAGGTCTATTACAACTAGATGATGCAAATTCTGGAAACCTCACTGTAATTCTTTTAGATGTGGTAACATAATAAACTCCAGGTTTGAAAAAGTTGCAGCACCTTGTGCCTTTGGGTAACAAGGGCGTTTCTCAACAGAAAAGGCATGTATTTCATCTTTGAGAACGGCATCTAGAATTTTTTTACATCTGCATTGGAACCGAGATTTTGATTAGAGATAATTTACTGCTGGAGAGCCTTTTTACTTTCCTGTGACATGACACCTTAGTGCTTTTGCGGGATAATCAGTAGAGATGAGAATCACTGTTGCACTAAAGGAAAACTTTCTGAACAGCAAATATCTGAGAGCTTTCTCTAAAATTCATTTTTTTGTGCTTTTAACATTTACTTGTGGAATTTTTTACTGATGGTTAAAACTGCTTTTTTGAGAATAAAGGAGCAGATGAAAAAAGGCTTTTGAAAAAGCTGTGTGGCGGTGACGTAGCTGCTACTGTTGGCGGGCCAGAAGTTCCCTGCTGCCCTCCATTCTGATGCATCCATTCAGATATATAGACCCATGTTTATCTTTGTTTTCCTCCTCTGAGCTGGTATCTGAAACAAAACTTTATGGCTGGATAGCTTCAATATTGCTCGCCAATTTTTGTTTTGCGATAGTAATATTAGTTTGGGGTTTTGGCTAGCAGGAGAGAGATTAAACAAAGGGATCATGGGAAATGAGGGAAGGCTTACCGCCCCAATGGTCCCACTCAAAACTCAGAGACGAATTTCTGATGAGCTATTGCTGCTCTGCAGAAACTATGTTCTAGAAATACAATTTTTTCAAATTTTGGCTAAAAATGGCATAATCATAAACAAAAGATGAACAGAGTTGGATTTTAAGTAAAATAAACCTCCTACGCCACAACAGCTAGGTACCTCCCCTTCATATTGGTCCCCATTTTGGTTACATGGTCTCCCATCCAAATCAGCCAACGTACTTCTAGTGATTACACTTCCACGACCGGCAAGTGCAACCTAATACCACAAGCATACACTGAGGTTATGGTTCACACAACTGTTATTCAAATTCATTCAGTCCTTACCATCCCAGATTCTGGAAATGCTAAAATCAGCTTTAACTCAGTTTCAAAAAGCACCAATTTGTTATACAAAGAGGCATTAGACCGAGCAAAAGTAAAATTGATTGATTGGTTTATTTCAAGCATTAGTTGGACAGTACACGAAAGAAAAAAATAATCACACAAAATCAAACTCATTACTGAGAAAATCATTGGTAATTGATAGAATTCAATTGACTGTGGATTATTCCAATAAAACCAAGTGATGCTGACTGTGAGCCAAAGCCTTTACAGGTATAATCAAAAGTAGTGAGCTGACAATGGAGAGACAAACTTTCGATTATGGAAGAACAGGAAACAAGCTTCAGCAGAATCAGGCGCATCTGCTGTGACCACTTGGGGTCCCAGAGTTCAGGAGAAACACTGGAACACTCAAAACTAAATAAAATACAAAGTTTGGTAACAGAAATCACAACATAGACAAAAAAGAGAAAAGATGTAGAAAAGGGCTCAGCAAAGGGTTGAGGATCCTATAAAGAGCTGTCTATGAAACAACAGGTTTTACTGATGCTGGAGAATGCAGTCCCAGATGTTGGAAACCAAGTATCTTGGTGGCCAGACTATCATCTTGGTTTCTTTATCTCTCAAGCTGTGGTTGATTCAGTCTCTGCTCCCTGCTGCCTTTTGTCAGCTTGAGCCGGCGACCTTACATTCGTGTTTCTAATCTGGGCTTATCTGTTCTTTCTGTTTTTAACTGCTGCTTCAAAATCGGCATGTTCTAAAGAAAAACACCTGTAAACGCGAAACAGCGAAACCACAGATCTATAATAAAAGCAGGTGTGGAGCATTCAGTTTTATCTATTTCTGGAGACTCTGGAGAAATACTTTAAGGGCTAATTAAGGATTTTAGACAGACAAACAGTTCACTTGAGTCTTTTCACAGCTCACAGTGGCTTTTAATCTCACTCGGAGCGTTGGATGGGCATTTATTGCACTGTCATAGCATGAGTCAAGGCTCCTTTTTTAATAGAAAACTTTTTTTGTGCAGCTGGAGAACTTCAAGTCTTGCTCTTCCTTCATGAGTCCAGTTGTGTATTTGCTCCCCCTTCCATTCAAAGGAAGCATAAACTTTGTATCTCCCTTTCATGCAGGTGACAGTCACATTTAAAAATAATTAGTTTTTTCAGCAAGTTTTTTTTTTTTTTTTTGACGAAGTGCTTTGAGTACATAATGAAGTGTCTGCTTCTTAACTTGCACTTTCTTTATTGACAAAAGGTCAAAGATAAAATTGTTGGTAAACTTCTGTCAATGAAAAAAACCCACAGTATTTAGAAAAAATAACTTAAGACAGATAAAAGGAATAAAAGTAATAATGAGCTTCCTGTCTGTCCGAAAGTTCAATATTTTGCTCATGTATTTTGCAACAAATGGACTGATAATGATGACATTGGTTGTTTGCTCAGGCTTCTATTTTTGTAAGCAGGTTTCATTCATGTTCCATTGCCACAAAGATTTTTTTTTTCAAGACCCACAGTACTCATCTTTACACTGCACATCTGTGGTCTAACTATAAAGCAGTGAGCATAGAAAACCTGTAGGTGGCCTACAAGATGCCTTCAGGATTTTATTAAAACAACCACAATGGTACAGTGCTACAAAAATGTTTGTTGGTGCAGGAGTTAACACTCTTCAAGGGCTTTTTAAGACACTTGATTTATGGTTTTATTAAATATCTAAATGCTTCTAAAAGTAAAATCATTTTAGCGCTAACCAACATTAGAAATAACACTTGCAGATACCAGTGTAAGTGCTGGTATAGATGCCTTTTTTAAAAAAGTTTCCTCTTTTATACTTTGCATGTTTCACAAATGTAGCTGCTTTGTGCTGGTTTTTGTTACTCCATTAAAAATTCAAAGCAGTACATCTTTAAAATTATGTTTTAAACGACTTTGCCTCAAATGTTCTTAATTTATTTTTTTGTACAAACTAGTTCTTAACAGCTTTCGCCACTAACATGAGCACAAATAAAACAACATAAAAGGAGAGGTGGGCAGAATATAACAGTAAAATTACTTCAAAAAATATGAATTTACAGAGTAAAACTTCTGAAATATGTAAAAAAAGAAACTTTAGAAAATTCTGATATTTATAGATAAAAAAAAACTCACTATATTTGCATTTTGTTCACAACTGCAATTGATGTATGGAGTAACAAAACATGATGGTAATTTTTTCCCCAATGTCCATATATTCAAACAAAACATTTTCTATATTATGGTAAACACAAAATCTCTATTATTTACCATATCATTTCTCTTTTTTCTCTTTATCTCATATTTTGGAGTAAATAATTTTGCACCCTACTACTGCTGCTGCTTTACCTTTTAAGTATCTCTGAAACTTTAATACTTGTAGCCCAACATGTTGATGTTTGTTGCATTGACTATTAGGGGTGTAACGATTAATCGACTTAATTGATGAATCAATTAATATTAATCCAATCAGATCAATCTGTCTGTGGTTCGTCGGTTCGACCTATCATAAAATCATTTCAAAGTGAAATAAATCACATATAAAGATATTGGAAAATGCCATTTGGACTGAGGCACAGTAGATTTATTTTACTGTACAATACACATGTGATGCAGCAAAAATGATCAATCCATCTCATTACAGTCCAGTCTGTGCAAACACCTGAAATTTTGCCAGGCACCATTGTATGGTCACGTCTTTTCATGAGGCATGAATCGTCAACTACAAATAATGATATGAATTGAATCGTTATTAAAACAAATCATAACGCCCCAATTGACTTTGGTTGTAGTAGTCAAAGCTAAGATAAATTGCCAGATATCCACAGAAATTAAGGGTTTAAGTAAAAGTATGCGGCACAGTACTCTTACAAGTACTTTTTTTTTCAACAATCCTGAGTGACTTTTACTGCCTCTGGTCACGTGAAGGACATTTTTTAGTACACACTGTACTCAACATTTTTCACTGCACTGTGAAGGTGGAGGTCTTTCAAGCTCTGCTTCATTGCTGAGGTGGAGGGAGTAACGACGGCTCCGCACCTCATACCCTTAGAGGCTGCGCGCGCATCTACAGTATAGATTAGCATAGTAGTGTTTTTGTAAGTGCGCGCGCGCGCGCTGTTGAGAGAGTTAGCTACACTGGTGAGAATTGGGAAGCAGACGCTCTGCGCGTGGACCCGCCGGAAGAAGAAGAAGAAGCAGCTTCAGCGCGAGCTGGACCGCCAGAAACACCTGCAGCCCGAACCGCACCAGGACAGCCAGCGGGGCGGAGAACGGGAGGAGGAGGAGGAGGAGGGAGAAGAGGAGGCGGCACCCGCAGCGCTCGTCCTCCGCCGCCTTCGTCTCTACCTCCCAGTCTCGGTTCTCCTCACCCTCACTACCTCTCTCGGACCGTTTCCTCGTTAAGATGGCTGACCCTTACATCGACGAAGAGGGATCAGGGGGCGCGCGCGGCTTCGCCCGCCAGGGAGCCCTCCGCCAAAAAAACGTGCACGAGGTGAAGAACCATAAGTTCATCGCGCGCTTCTTCAAGCAGCCCACCTTCTGCAGCCACTGCACGGACTTCATCTGGTGAGTGGAAGGACACAGGTGATCCACTTGCTGCTGGCCTGCCCGCACACCCCCCTCCGGTGTCATGAATGCGCCATTCTCCCCGGTCGTCTATGCGACAGCACCGGGGGCCTGTCTGCAGCTGCAGAGGAGCCGCCGTTGTTTACCGCATCGACCCCGACTCTTACCTCTGCAACTGCTGTCGAACAGGAGGCCCTGCTGTTGCAGCTGCATTTTTTGGGGGGGCTAAATTCCACAAATGTCTGACCGCTGTCTTCTTTCCACAGGGGCTTTGGAAAGCAGGGATTCCAGTGCCAAGGTAAGAACAGTGGCTCATTCACAAATTCCTGCAGTGCATATGGCTGTGTTGGTGTGCACCTCCTTCCTCTGGGATGCAGGGCGACACACTGACCTGTTGGCTCTCCTGTCTTGCTGGTGTGTTTGTTGGCAGGCAGTTGTCAAAGCCAAGCAGGCTCCTATTAACACTGACTAATGAGAGTGGGAGCACTTCTTAGAGGACCAGGAGACAGATGTACCAGAAGCAAAAGCCAGCACAGATCTGAAACCACAGATGTGTGGTGAAGGAGGGACTGTAGAGGGGGGGAGTTCGGTTTCTGGAGCCGTTTTCTCCTCTAATGTTCATCCTGACATCTTGATTGGAGCTGTAAAATGGTGGGTTTGTGTGGAGGTGGGTGGTAATGTGTGAGTGTGTGTTGCTCTGCCTTGGCGGGTGGTTTTGTCTAGACGAGGGTGTTTGAACAACTTGGTTTCAAACCTTTGTGCAACACGGGCACATGCATTAATAGCACACGCACCCCCTGCAATGTTCTACTCTCAAGTTATCACTTCCTCATCTGCCTTGGTCCATCTCAGACACCCCCCCTCCTGGCCATGTGACCGGGATCACCACGGGAAGAGCTGTGGTTTCCATCTTACTGATACAGAAACAAAAATTCCGTAATTGTGTAAGTTGAAGAGATGGAAAAAGCTGAAGCCCTCTCGTCTCTGCAGGCTGCAGATTTTAGTCAACTCTTTGGGTGGTACAGGAAATGCATTTAGAGCAGAAAAAAACCTTGACACTTTGTGTATGAGTAGCTGTGCAAAGCTCTCTGGACTATAGTGAGCCTGAAAACACAGACAGTATGCACATGCGGTGAAGGGACAGATCGGGTTTCCTGGCAAGTTTCCGCTAGTTAACTGAATACAGATCAGCCTTTTAAACAGGTAGAAATTATCCTAAATAAAATAACATGCAGCCTGTGAACATGCAGATTGAGAATGTATTCAAATGAATCAGTCAGATTTCCAAGTAAACAATTTAAAGGCAGCAGATTCACACAAAAACCCTGCAGAATGCAGCCTGGATATTGTACAGACTTGCCTTTCACAAATGTACAAGGTAGCAGGATATTGGATAGGTTCCAGAGCGGCAGCTTGACAAACCACACTGTAGGCACGACATGACAAAATAATGCTGTGGAAATCAGTGTTTTGTTTGCAAATTAAAGATAGTGGCAATCACCAGCTCGGTTCTGAGTTAATCTGGATTTATGAGCAGAGTTGTGAGCGGTTCATTACCCACGTAGAGACAGCTGAGATGTGTCTTCTTCAGGTTCCTTCTGTTTTTGTCTGATTTGTTGGAATTTCAAGATTTATGGGTTCGGGCTCTGTAGGAAGTGCAGGATCTGATCAAGGCAGTTGCTCTGTGATGGATGAGATGTAAAGAAAATAACCATCACTTACACATAAAGGTAGATTATTGTTATATCTGAAGGAATAACAAAGGGAAAATAGTTTAAGATCTTAAGGTACAGCTTAAGGAGCAACAGTTCACTTGCTTGTTCTTATTGAAAAGTGCTTTTAGTTTGTCATATTTTTACTTTTAGGATCAGTTTACTTCCTAAAAGTAAATAATCTAATCCTCTTTAGAAAGAGATGAACTGACATTCTAGTTCTTTTTATTCTGTTAGGTGTTTGATGGGATAAAAATCATCCAACCCTGTCTTTATGAAGCTCATTTCTTAAACTTGATGAACTATGAAGCAACTCATGTTTAAGTGTTACGTTTGCTCTAAACTGAAAGTTTAAAAAAATCCATACCATCATTCCACCACTTGACAGTCATCTGTCAAACCCGGACAGATTTGGTGATTCACCATCTAATCACTCTGAATGTGTTCACTGCATCACAGTGCTGTTGGTTTTTGAGACTGCTGTGCCCTTTCCTTGTAACTGGAGTTCACCACACCAGTGTGCAGCTGCTCCATCATGCAAACCAATTATATGTAACTCCCAACACAGTTTCTGTTCTGGCATACATGCAACTGTAGATTTTGAGCTTTTTGGCCACAAAATCAGCAGCTTTATGAATCATTTTGTGACTTTATTTTAGATTTAGCTTAACAGTTAAGTTGCTTTGTACTTTTAGCGCTGTTCAAAATGTAGCTTTTGAATTAAGATGGAGAAAGCCCAGCAGTATCCTCTTGACTGAAAAAAACTCAGTCACTACTCTTTTGTCCATATTGTTTCTGTTTTATTAGAAACTACATTTTTATACAATATTTGAATAAACTCATGATTCTTTAAAAGGCAAACCTAGTTAAGTATTTGGAAAAAAGTCCATAAATGAAGAAACTTTTTTGTTTGGATCTTCTTTATCCACATTAGGTTTTGTGTGATAAGAAGGACATTTTTTCATACTTTCTTGTTGTAAGGGTGAATGCATGTTCACCTGTTCATTGAAATAGCTGCAAATTTCCTTAAATGCCAACTTTCATATTTGTTTTTCTTCTAGTCATGGCATGTGGGAGTCCTAGATTTCTAAAATTCATGTATATAGCCAGAAAACTTCCCTGCAGTGTCATTTCAGCTTTTAGTGATTGCTCTTCCGCCTGCTTCTTTTACCTTACCGTAAAAACAGCTGACTAAAAAATCTGTACATCAGTACAAAAAAACACCCTTCACTTCATGTTTTGAGATGTTCTCCTTTGCGTTCTGATTTTGTCATCAGGCGAAGTGGGAGGTGCATTGTCCCTTTAGATTCTGAGGAATGTTAGCCATCCTGTGCAGACTTGTTTTCTCCTGAGAAACCAAAAATGTGTTTGAGAAAGCAGCCTAGTATATGACAAGGGCGTCTGTTCTGTGTTTGTGGGCGTGCTTGGATACCTGCTCAGCAGGTATTCAGAAATGTATTTTCCTACAATTAGTGTCTTTTTCTTTTGAATTCTAGTTCACATGTTTGTACCTGCAGACTGTATTGACAACAAGCAGAGGAACCAACTATTGTTTCCTGTTGAAGAGAGATTTGAAATTGTAATCTGTGTGAAGTGACTGACTTACGTCTAAAGTCTGTCAGTGCATGCACCATTAATTCAGCTTTACAGTAAGAAATGACAGGTAAGGTATCAGAACCTTTAAATAGATGCAGCTTAACTGAAATTAATTACAGCTAACGTCATTATTTAGATCTTAACTGGCAAGACGGGTCATTTGTTTTGTCTTTGAATGGAAGAGGTGCCCTGTCTTTCTCCTGATGGCTGCTAAGATTGTTTACTGTAGATAAATCGGGTAATTGGAAAGATGAGAAAGCAGGTATAAAGTTGAGAGTCAGGTGTGAAGGGGCATGCCTCTAAAGGTGTTAACTCATACAGCCGAGGCCTGGTGACAGCAGAGGAATTTGTTGTTGTGTTTAGACGGTTTTGCATGCTTGGTAGTGTAATGCTTGACTCTGGCTGATGGAACTGATAGCTTTGTTCAAACCTTATGTTGCTAAGGGCATATAGCTACTGCCTGTCCATAAATAGTCTTTTGTCACCACATCTGCACCAGCACCACATCAGTAATGCAGTGATCTAACTGTACAAAGAATGTTGAATGACATCTGCTAGTTGGAGATGAGTTGTGGAGGTTTTGGCTTCATCCCACAGGATCATATCAGAAAGGACATTGCACTGGCTGTATTTGAACTGCAGTCTTTTTAGCTGCTGTCTTTGAGATCTGAGTTTGTATTTTGGGGCTCTGGCAGAGAGAGAGACCAATATCATTGTAGAGACAGTCACCCAAAGTTGCACATGTACAGCTTAGGCCCTGCAGTCCTCCTGACAGGTACTCACCCAATTAAATGTCCTTGCTTTAGTCCTTGTTCTGGTTCCATCTTGGAGTTTATGTCGTTTTAATGGCTTTTGCCTCGAGTAAGGAAGTCTGTTAGGAGGCTTATCTGGAGATAGGGACAGAAACTAACATCCTGCCCTTTTACCTATTTTCCTTGGGCCAATGAAATTTAAAAAATGTTATTTAATGTTATTTATTTCATGTTATTTAAAAAGTTCCAGGATTGTGAACTCAGTTTCCTTTGTGTGGGCGTGACTATATTTGAAGCTCAGGTGAGTTTGAACATTTATGAGCCGTCTTCCCTTAGTTTTAGATAATATTTTAAACAGTCGATCACGTGGTACTAGGATTATTGATACATTTCATTTCTTTATTAATTTATTATTCATTAATTATCTTTTTATTAATTAATAGTAATACAGGCTGTGCCTTGGGCTGGATGTGTGCCTCTGTAAAATGAAATTCCACCATCCTTGATAATGTTTGCTCCTTGTCATTAAAGAACAGGTTTATTTGGGCCTTGTTTTAGTTGTCCTCCTGTGCGATGACATTGACGGTGGAACAAAAGACAAACAAAGCTAGTCCAGCTGAAAGTTGAGTCAGTTTAAAAGAAATTCAGTCTCTGCAACTGATGTTTAAAAACACTGAAAATGAGAGACGGTGGCTCCAAATATTTAAAATACTTGAGTATTTTGCAATCATGGCTTTTTGTCGCTACACACATGAGGTGGTGACACGTGTTGAGGTCTTGTGAGCATTTCCAGTGCTCTTTAAGTGGTTCTTGTGGTCACAGTTATGGCCAGAAAGAATCCCAAGAAAACAAATGTCATGGCCTGGTGGGCAGCCATCCCCGCTGGTCGAAGGGAAAGATCCTCCTCCTGCTTCCCTCTTATAATAAACGTCAGAGGCCTGGCTGTGCTTTTTGGACGTTTCTACTTCCCTTTTTTGTGTGCTATTATGTGAAGTGTTAGTGGAGGGAAAAGAAAGGTCAAAGTGGTCCTTCTTTAAACCATAAAATTCTCTTCACTTGAAATGTTCACAGTGATAAATTTGGGACCCAGCATCTGAGTGCTGAGGATGGTGTTTTTGCACCCTGTGGGTCGTTAAAGGAAAGCCTGCATGAGTCAACAAACTCCTTGTGTTTGTGCGCAAACACTAAAGAAACAGATCAAGTTTTTTAGCATGTCCATTGCTTTACCTGTGTTCTGGCCTGCATAATTGGAGCTTTACATTAAGGGTTGATTAATGTTTAAAAATATCCTGGGATTCAAATACTACAACAGCTTCTTTATCTGTATATCAAATACTTCAATGTGTGGTTATTTAAACTTAATATTTAAATATTTAAAATATTGGAATTTTAAATATTTACTGCTTTGCCTATAGGCTAAAAAAACAAATCTAAAAACAAAAGATTTAGCTTACTACTAGGGCTGTCAACCTTAACTCACTCGATTAGTTAAAAAAGATTAACGCATTGATATTTAATAATGAAAATTAATTACACTCCGCAAAGCAACCATCTTCCGCCAGTCAGGCTTCTGCGGCGAGTGTCAATTGCTGAAAAATCACACTTCGTCTGGCACTATCCTGCTTATAACATGGTCATTTACAAAAAAATATAATTTTAATTGATTTTTAGTACTTTATTCTTGTTATTTTATAGGTTAAATCATTTTTTTCACGAAAGGCAGACTATTTGATATGTAATGTGGCCTGTTGTCACAGTAACAAGTCAATGCGTCGCTGATCTGGCAGCGACCTTGAATTCCCGCGGTAAAGGAAAGCGATATCTGTGCTGATCGTCATGATTGGTTCAATAAAGCATCAGTTCTGAGAGAAAGTTCACCTCTTACCGCTTGTTTTTGTCCTGATCATAAAGAAACGTTTCTTTTGAAGAAGTCTGTCCATATAGAACATTCTGACCGGAACTTCTTCCGGAACACCCAGCAGCCAATCAGAATAGAGTATTCACCTAGACCATTTGAAGTGCAAAAACATGATGTTTGTTTCTTTTGGCTGCATGTCAGCATCATTGTTGTCTTGAAGTAATAGTCCTACTGCAGAAATAATTCTTTACAGTTCTGCTTATCTTACTGTTGATGTGATTTGTGCACACAAATTAAAGCTCCGAGCTAACACTTTATAAAGGTAAACATTTCAGACAGTAGAAATTTTAGAAACATTTTATGTCTGACCTGTTTTTACTCAAAAGCTGCATATTGACGAATAAAATTTAACTCGTAAAACATTGTGATCATTCGTGATTAATCACAATCCAAAAGTGTGATTAAACTGATTAATTTTTTTAATCGATTGACAGCCCTACTTACTACACAAACTTCAAAGACAAATTGAAAGAAGGGTTGATGTGCATCTTAAATGTATTTCTGCATGTAAACAAGATCACCAATGGAAAAGTATGTTATTTAGATCGGTGGTCCCCAATCCCCTGAGCAGAGGACCACTACTTGTCCATGGGACAGTTGGGACTGGGTTATAGAGAAAAAAAAACAAAATCTACATTTTTTTCTGTTTTATTTACAGTCTTGGTTCTGAAGGAAGTTTTATTTTGAAAATCTACTGGATTCTCCCCACTATGTCTGACTCATTCTTGACGCATGCCAAGTCGCGCGGTCTCGTGTTGTAAATACATTCTTTAAGTGGCTGCCCCGACTGCTAAATTAAAGCCCCCAAGCTAGCAAAGGTAACAGAAAAACAAACCGATTTGTTCTTTTTTTTTTTATTTGCAGAAAAGTTTCAGTGAGAAAACAGAAGAGCATTCAACTTCAAAGAAAAGAAGAAATCTGTGTTTAATGGACAAAAAACCTGAGGTTATTGCAACCAGTTGTTCCCACACACCATAACAATAATACAGAATATTCTGTTGGCTGTTTAATTTTGTGAAAATACTGCTAACAAAGTTGCTCAAACTGTGGATTTATAGTGGTCGTGGTGTAGCAGTAGGGTGGTCGACCTCTGAAGATTGCAGGTTCATTTCTCACCATGCCCGCCAATGTGTCGAAGTGTCCTTGTTCAGTTCACTGAACCCTCTGGTGGAAGGTTGGCGTCAGTGTTCGGCAGCGGAGCCACCCTCAGTGTGTGAGTGTGTGAATGTGACGGTGACTGTAAAATGCTTTGTGCCTTCAAGGAAGGTAGAAAAACACAATACCGTCTATGCCATTTACCATTTATTTTTATATGTATAGAATTCCAGTTTTAGTGATGGTCTTTTTGTCTTTATACTTTGCATCTTACAAGTCTGATGAGGCTGAAGTTGGCATCTAATTTTTTTGCTTGATGGGTTAAGGGTAATTTTATATCACATTTAATGTTGAAATACAAGAAGTCTAGTGTATAAATACAGTTTCAAACTAACTAACTTTTGGTCTATCCCTTCACTACAGTGAATCAGCTTTCACTGATTTGCACTGGTGGTTTAGCAGAAAGTTTGAGTGTGAATATCCTGTATTCAATCTGAGCTATGGACCAGCACAGGGAGACCAGACCTGAGTTCCCTTGTGGCAACATACACACGTGGACAAAATTGTTGGTACCCCTCAGTTAAAGAAGGAAAAACCCACAATTCTCACTGAAATCACTTGAAACTTACAAAAGTAACAATAAATAAAAATGTATTGGAAATTAAATAATCAAAATCAGCCATCACTTTTGAATTGCTGATTAACATAATTTGTTAAAAAAAACAAACTAATGAAACCTGGCCTGGACAAAAATGATGGTACCCATAACTTAATATTTTGTTGCACAACCTTTTGAGGCAATCACTGCAATGAAGCGATTTCTGTATTTGTCAATGAGCGTTCTGCAGCTGTCAACAGTCAATCTTTTCTAGAGGTACCATCAGTTTACATCAGTTCTGTAGTAGCACACAATGGGATTTGAACCCTATTTTCTGTTGTGCCTATTTTCTTGTACTTAATCGACTGAGCTAGACAGTCACAAAACTGTAGGTATTATTTTTAAAGAGAATGAAGGTAACCTTACACATAAAGGTTTAGGGAAACTGGGAGCTAAAAAATGAAAAATCGGATTGCCCACTTTAGCCTCATACTGGCTGTTCTATGAAAATATTGTCTGACATGAAGCCAGTCAGTGGCACGAAACAGGTTGGCAATGCTTTGGTCCTCCACAAGAAAGCAAATGCTGTGTTGTTGCTTCTGTTTAGTGTATCAATTGTTAAAGTGAATAATAGCAGCAAGATTAGAGCTTAGTTTTGATATTAGAAAAAATGTGTGACGTTTTAGTGTAGAATTTCTTAATTCAGTCTCTGTCATTTTGGGAACATCTTTGGTTAGTGTTTTGGTGGTAAGGAAAAGACAAGAAGCTTTTCATTTTATCTAAATGACATCAATAGCAAATCTTTGACATTTTTAGCTTTGCTTTTAAATCAAGTTAAAAAAAGACATATTTATCCATCAAATTTTACTATTTTGTTTCATTGAATTCCTTTTTTAGTCTGCATCAATGTTACGGAATGTTTTACATATTTAAGGTTTTATTTGGGCTCTGTTCAAAATTACTTTATTGAACAGACAAACATAAGGAGCTCCTAAATGGACAAAGACGTTAAAATAAAATAAACTAAAATAAAAAAATAAGTACTTGTTTCTTTTGCGCACAAGAAAGGAACTCATGCACTAATGTACCAGTTACTTTCTCGTGCGTACATTAAACCAGTACAATCTAAACTACAATGAAGTAAAATCTAAACTTAAGTGTTAAAGCAGCAAAGACCAAACACACAGACATGTGTACCTCTGCCAGCTCTTATACCGGTATCGGACCGTACCGACTTACTCTAAGCACCACAACTAAGCTTCTCACCTCCTTGTACTTGCGTTGTGTCGTAAGGCTGAAGTGGGTGGCACCCCTTCTTCTTCATCTTCTTTTTCTTTTTTTTTTTTTTAAATCAGGGATTGGCATCCAGCATGATGGTGCATAACGCTCTTTACTTACATAATTGCAGTTAAAAAATAAAACTTAAGACCAGAAAAGTCATACGGAAAAAACTTTGAACATCACAATTTTTAAGACCAACATATCAAAAGACTTTTTAAGGCCTCATTTCCAATGTTCAAATTCAAGGCTTTTAATGGTGCATTCACACCAGATGCGGCTGAGGCTTCAAATTCGTGCCTGCTGTCTCTCTTTTGACGCACGTCAAATTTACTGCTCAACGCCTTGACGCCGCGGAGCAACCTCCTAAGAACTTAATTTGTTAATCACATCATGGAAAATATGGATGATGTTGAGTGAGTAGCTTGGGTTTAAATGTTTTGGAGAGCTCTACAGAAGTGCCGGGAAGCAGGTCGCAGTGTCTAGGTTCACCAGATCCATCAAAGTCTCTCTAGGTGCAGCATGCTGCACTCCTGCAGTGGAACTGCACCTGACATCCAGTTTTAAATGGTGCTTTTGTCTATTTGTGGCCCAGTTTGAGCATTAACCTGAGAGGGGAAAAATAAAATAAAAATGAGGGATCTTTTTATTATGGTCTTGATGAAAATAAGAAAAAAAAAATCACAACCCTATGGATTTCAAACCAATGGTTTGAAAAAGCTAATCTAATTTCATATCATCTGCTTTTGATCGATCACGTTTTGAATAAAGAAATACATATAAACACAGCTTTAATCTTAAATTGTTTGTATGTATGTCTTCCATCATGAGAAAAATGCTACAAGAACATGTTAAAAACACCAAAAACACAATTTTCATCGGAGTGTCCTTAGGTCTTTTTTATGTTTTTAGTCATTTAGCTTTAAAGGTGAGATTCTCCAGTAGGTTTGTGTTGTTTTTTTTTCTAAAAGGTTGCCGTTTTCTAGAAACAGTTGTGTTCTGTTTATCTGCCTCTCCCTGCTGCTTTTTCTTCTTCTCTTGCTCTGCCTTGTGTTTTTATTACACTACTGTGCTAAATTTCCTGTAGGAAATGGGCTGTTAGTATCTCTAATGAGACTTGCTTTGATGAGGTTTGATTGATTTGAGCTACATACCCTTGCAACCCTGTCTTAGCGTAATCATAAACACAATTTCAGGGATACAATGTTTCGTATAAAATCTGTTCATTTTTCTGCATGATGAGCTGTAATTCACTGGATGGCCGGTGCATAACAAATGAGTCACGGCTTTCTTGAAGTATAAAGTTATTCCAAAACGTGTAAAACTGAGCACCTCAAGCTTTTAGTCCATTGGGTTAGCAGAGCTGTTGTTCTGTTTTATGCAGACCCGTAGCACTTTACAGCTGGAGCAGCATGAGAGGGTTTAGTTGAGCCCAAAAATCCTCCAAACATCTGTATCTGCCAAGGACACTTTAAAACAATTGTTGTGCTTGTTCAGACGGTCCGTTTTTAATCTGTTTAATGACCCACTCCAACAAAAATTGTGTTTTCTGTATTGTTAACATGTTTTTGTAGTATCTGTCTCATGATAAAGGTAAAAAAAAAGATATAAGATTTAAACAGTTTCTGAGTATTTCCTTATTCACAGCAGATAAAACCTCTGCTCCGCTCCAGTCCAATTATAAATCCTCCACTTGCAGACAAATGGATCTGTCTTAATTTTCCTGGGAAAGAATTTACAATAGAAAAAAAAAAATTGCCAGAGTGAGACTTTAAGTGGGACATGGAGATCAAGTTGATTCTTGTGTTGCTAAAACCCTAGTTATCTCTTTTCAATGCTGTTTGTATTCCTAAAGGAGAAGAAAAAGTGTCAGTTTTTGTTAGTCCAAGCTTTAAAATCACAGAAGGTGAATGTTGTCACATGAACACTCTGTGGAAGTCGTATTTCTAGTTATTTGGGCATGTTGAGGCCTGAATGATGATGATGAGCGTCTCCATCTGTGATGTGTGGGCTGATAATTATCCAAGATGGAGGAATTTCCCATCACTCCTGTTGAAAACTGTTGTCTGTTATCTGATTCTTGTTATTTTGGGTCCAATCTGATTTTTCCTTTTTTTTTCTTAGTGCTGTCAGTCAGACAAAACTTGGGGGTTTTAAGGCTCTTCCTAGTTGCTAGGCAACAGAGCAATAACCCCCTCACCAGGTCACCGGGCCTGTACACCATAGTGTGAGAGTGTGGGAGCACATGTATGAGCAAAAAGGCTTTCGAGTTCAACATGTGTTCTTCAGCGTTTTGTGCCGCTCCACCTCTCTTTCTGACATGCCTCAGAAGCAGAAATGAATTTCCACCCCCTCACTTTGCCACATAGCCAGCTGTGCTCCGGTCTTTCTCACTTTCACGCAAACACGTACGTACGCACGCACGTCCAGTTCTGTTTGTATCAAGACTCTCAGTCCACTGATGTATTCCCAAGCTTGCAAAGCTGCTCCCTTCCATTCCTTCTGGACTCTGAAGCTCTTTATCCCAACTGCCTTTAGTTTCTTATATAGGGGTGTAACTAGGGCTGGGCAATATGGCCAAAAAAATAAAATCTCTGATTTTTTTCATTACCAATTTGATTTTAATCCATTTGTTTTCTCCCTCTTTTTACTTTCTTTAACAAAAATGACAAATGACAGAATATTTTTAACCAAAACGGTTTTATTTTTACATCTACTTTGGAAATTGGCTCAAAGACAAAGTGTAACTAAATACAAGCTGTAAAAATGTTTGTAAACCAATGCAGCAGGTGTTTTGTGAGCTACTACTAGCTTAAATATCTTATAAAGAGAAATAATACTCTCATTTGGCATAACACCTTTGGTAGCAGCATCCATTTTGGCTGCATGTGATTTGTTGCTCCAAGTTTTAAGTCACAACCCCAGTAACCCAAATCAAATTTTTGACTCACCAGCCAAGTTGGCCAGAAGATAAAGAAAATCTAGGGGCCAAACATATTTTTACTGGACAAATTATTACAACGTTTTACAAAGAAAAAGCATAGGTGTTATTTTAAAAAACATATTATGTTGAATACAAACACAAAGGAAGTCCCAACATAACAAAGGAATTTCTTTATTGAGTTCTAATCAGTTCTAACTAAGAACTCAAACCGTGCATATAAAACAAGGACAAACTTAGTAAGGGGGGGGCAGATTGACAGAAAATGCTTTCTTTACCCAATTCTGCCTCCAGGTGATTCATTTTAAAGAAATCATAACAATAACAGCTTAAAACATTTGATTGTTTTGGATTTTTGTCATTGTGTCACTGACGGTAAGGATGCAGAGAGGAGGGGGTGGGCTTTTTCAGCTCAACTTCGGCTCTGTTATGTTACCAAGAGACTACTAATAAAGTTAGTACAAAGTGGATTCATGCCTGTTATTATAGTTATAAAATACAGTTTTTATAAACGTCCT
Organism: Oryzias celebensis; assembly: GCA_014656515.1. Classification (NCBI taxonomy): domain Eukaryota; kingdom Metazoa; phylum Chordata; class Actinopteri; order Beloniformes; family Adrianichthyidae; genus Oryzias; species Oryzias celebensis. The sequence continues at coordinate 23,220,640 of BNCR01000001.1, read as the reverse complement.
ATGAATTAATGTCGTTGTATTTATCTGCCACGTCTTAAAGTTGGCTCTATGACAAGATTATCCAACCTTAAACCGGTTAGTTTTTAAATATAGGTGATACATGGAACAGCAGCCAACAAATGCCATCACCGTGGACAACACACACGTGATGCAGCAAAAAAGATCAACCATCATTACAGTCCAATGTGTGGAAACATTTTGAACTTGACAAAGACATGTGGCCATACAGTGGGGTAGAATGTTCAATTTGTATTATTTTGATGTGGAAAAACAACAATGGACGGAACTTCATCAAACTAAAATTTGAATGGATTTGCCATTAATTCTTGTTTGTCTGTACACATATTTAATTTATACTTGATCATGTTGCAGGAAATGCAATGAATTTAGTCAACTTCATCTGCACTGTCCAGGACCCAGGTATCTCTGAGTTACACTGGTTGAATTTTTGTCCAAAGATGTCAATTTTAGCTAAGGGAATTGGTTTGAATTCATTCATTCGAAAGGACCCAATATCAATTATTAATTGTATTGTTAACCACAAATTATGATATAAATTGTATAGTTGTTAAAACGAATCGTTACACTCCTAGTTTCTAAAGATGCCTCTGTGCCCAAACTCTTCGTCCTCTTCCTGTTCTTCAGCCTTTGCGAGGAACAGTGGGAGACTTCACTCCTTTTCTTAGCCTGATCTAATTTAATCTCTCGCCTCTCTTTTCTCTTTTTTCCTCTTCCAGTGAGCCTCCTCTCAGCCTCTAGCCTCACTTGCATTGTTTATGACTAAGCTCAGAGTTCAGGCATCTCCACTCAAAGCTGCTGCCATGTCTGCGTTACCCGTTTGACATAAAATATGGCTTACCTGACTGACCCTATCTCAGTCCTGCATAAATGAGCATACACATAAACCCAAACATGAGCTCACAGTTAACGTACTTCATGAAAGCTGGTGGAAAGTGCCTGCAGTTGCCCTGGTGCCTCATGAAAGTGTAATGACAATGTGAATAATTAAGATTAAAGTAGAGTAATATCACACGGTGTGCATTTGCGCGTTGTCTTTTTTTTTTTTTTTAGCAGCACAGAAACATTGTCATGACAGGCAGAAATGGGAACCTGTTGGGTTTTTAATTCCATTTTTACTTGTGATTGTCAGCCACTGTGAAGTGGAAACGGTGTAAATCAGCACTTTGCAACGTGTTATGTCAGAACGAGGCTAAACCACAATCATGTTGCTGTCATGTGCTTCACTTTGTCTGTCACTTTTGTCTGTACTTTTCATTTCCAGTGGAGGTCTAGTTTTAGTTACTTTCACTCTCAAGAAGCTGACAGATGCTGGTTTTACAGTGGTGCACAGTCTTTGTAACTTGTAGGGGGAATAAACATCTTACTGTTATTTTTTTAGTGGGTTTTTTGAAGGCCACTTTGACTATTTTTTGCTTTTCTATTTTAACTCCCATCATTTGAGAGGCAAAGCATTTGATTTTAAAATATCACAAAAACTAAAAAGCATATATCTAAAAACCCTAACATGGGAAACGGAGAGTCTTTATTTTATGCCGATCTCACGTTTCACTCAAAAAAAACCCGTCCTGCAACAACATGCCAACTAATTATTTAAAAAATGTTTTTTTGCTCATGAATCATAAACGGCATTGTTAGGACTGTGCTACATTTATAACACAGTAGAATTTTCTCACATGAAACTCATCCAGACTTTGAGCATTTACAGTTTGCACGTAACTATAAGCATGACACAGTAAAAGGTTCCCATCTATAACATGTAATTTTGGACTGACATATGAAGAGGAAGGGAGCAGCTTAAATGTCAAATGAAAAAGCAAGTAGGGGCCTCCAAGTCTCACCCAAATACTCTGAAGTATTTGCTGCTGTTTCTACAGTCTTGCTGCCTTTTGTTGGGTTGTGTCTGTGTCGCTGTGATATCCATCCACGTGTCGTGAGCATCTGAAAGTTCAGGTCTTCTAAGCATCTGTGAAACTGATACTGGTCCGTCTGTAAGAGTCTCATGCTGGTTTAAAACACTTGATATATTTGAGACGGTTTGACTGCCGTCCACGTAGCCAGTGTGTTGTTTTAGAAAATACAGAAACAAAGAGCTGTCTGTTTTTAAGTTAATTTTAAATATTTTTATATTTCATCTCTAAATCCGCTGTTTAAACCAAAGTTTTATCCAAATGATCTTGTTTACTTTCTATTCTGTTGTCGCCTAAAAAAACATAAAAGGATTTTATGAATGCATTTAGCATTTGTTAGCTTTAGTATTATGAGTTGGGTTACTTTTTTGCAGTATGGTCCAACAATGCAAAGAATAAGCATAACAAAGAAAGGGTTTTTTGATAAATGATTGATAAACCAGAGTTTGAAGAAAAAAAACCCACAAAGTTTTTATCATTCACTGTCATTGTTGCCTTGGTTACACACTGACACATTTTCTCACGCTTCTCCGCCATGAATCACGAACCTCTTTGGGTTTTATTCATTTTTGGTCATGCAGGAACTTTCTCTCTACTGCAGTGCAATGCAAATGTCAAGAAGTATTTTGATTTTTTTTTCCACTTTTTAAAAAATTTCTCAAGCACAATTACAATCTAATTGAAACATAGAATGTTTATTGTGTTTTAGTTCACTAAAGAAAAGACTTCACTGCATTTTTTTTCTCCTGCTGCTGTCAAATGAGTCCAACACAGTTTTGGACAGATGGCACACAGACCGTCCAATTACCAAATAGCTGCTTGTAAATTCCTTACTTTGTTGACAAAATAGTTCACAATTTTACTGTTTTCTTCACCATTGCATAGTACATGGATTACACATGAATATTACTTATATTAGGCATGAAATGTTGGGCTTCAGTTTCTTTTTGTATTTAAAGGGCATATACCGTGTTGTTCTTAAACTTTTATAGTAAACAATATCATATTACCTTTGGCACACTAAAGAAAAATAATTCATAAAATATCAGTTATTTTTATGGACTCTTTTCACACTTGGATGTAAAACAACTTGATCTCTGAGGCACCACCTTTTGCCCCTTGTGAATGACACCCAAATCATGACGTCAACCAACAGCCTGCTTCAGCAGTGTGTCTGTGCGTGTCTGCTCATGAAAACAAACAATGCTGAACTTTTTAAAGATGGATGTGCATGTTTTGGAGTCTTACACTTTTGACCCACAGTCCGATCTGGGATTTTTAAATGCGAGGCGCAGCGTGAGTGGTAATGTAGCCTTAGCTCATTCATTATATGCTTATACTGCGTAATTTCAGCGTAATTTTTAGTTGAAAGATTTACTTACAAGTCCGGCATCTTCATCAGGTTGAATTGTAGGAATGGCGCCAGCTTTGAGGATCAGTCTCCTGGACAATCCACTTTGATACAGGCCAAAGTAAACAAAACAGTCGTATGAAGAGTGGCGGTCAGAGACAAAAAGTTGCTGGCCGGTCTGTCGTGCGCTCCTGAAGATAAACTCCAACCATTTCTAAAGAGCAGGCTCTTCTTTGGGAAGGCTGAAGAAACCAAAATTTCTCGCAGCCTAGAAAACATTTTCTGTTCTTAAAAGACATTTCATTGCAAATAAAGCTAGCTGTTGTTTTCTCTGCAGATCAAGAGAAACCATTTTTTCTATGAGTGGTTTTGCTGATCACCGCTAGCCCCGTGGGGAAAGTGGGTGTGTGTTTGTGTTACCCTGGGTGCGGGGCTAGCAGCGCAGACTTTTCCTGGTAGGCGGTGTTCTCATCGGTTCTCACTGGTCTACGTCACTCGGTGAGGACCTGCTTGATTTCGTGGATATGGGAGGGGCTGCCGCTATGAGCGGTGGTTTTTAGAGGATTACTCCAAAATGTGTCGATGCATCAAAATACCGCTTTGGGGTTCTTTATAGTGAGGAATGAACAGTATAATACGCTTAAAAGCTCACAACGTTTATTTTTCATGGTATAGACCCTTCAAAGTAGAATTTAGTCAATATAAAATGTGGATTTACAGTAATTCACAAATAGTATGTAAGGGTTATCCATAAGTGAGGATTATTGGCCTTTACCAGCTTGTCTCTTCATTTTGTCAGTAAAAAAAATGAAGATTACTTATCTGCTATGTATGTTTTATTTTCTGTTTACTTGATTGGCTGATAGTATTACTGCTGAAATCACTCAGCATAAAGCCTGCTGCTTTTGAGGTTTCAGAGTTTCCTGTGTCACAGTTGATGTTTTGGGGCGGAGCTACAATGTGCCCCATCATGCATGGTTGCATGCAATGTTTCATGCCACAAAAAAAGTGTACAGTGAGCGAACAAAAGCTTTTAGAGCTGAAGGTGATTGTTGGTATTTAAACTGCTAAATTACATGTCAGTTAATGCCTATTTAGTATTTGTAGGAACCCAGCAATAATGCGTTGTTTTTTTTTTCTGTTCCTGCTTTTTCTTCCCAGTGTGCTGTTTTGTGGTCCACAAGCGCTGTCATGAATTTGTCACCTTTTCCTGTCCAGGGGCCGACAAAGGACCTGATTCAGATGTAAGTGAAAACAGTTTAACACACAAAAGTTCCATTTAGCCGATTACATTCATTCATTTTTCATTTACCAAACCGCTTTATCCCTTTCGGGGTCACGGGAGCCTAACCAGGCTACTCATGGACGAAGGCAGGGGCTACAATCACACACCCATGCACACTTTAGAGTAACCAATTAACCTATGAAGCATGGATGGTAGGAGGAAGCCGGAATACCCAGAGAAAACCCACGCATGCATGGGGAGAACATGCAAACTCCACACAGAAAGGTCCCCCATTGGTGACACTGTTTCAAGTCCCCCAGACAGGACTTGAACCGGGAACCATCTTGCTGTGAGGCAAGAGTGCTAACCACTGCGCCACCGTGCTACATTTTATTTTGAAAAGCTTTAAGGCAATCCTCCCTGTAACTGGCCGCTCCTTTTCAAATCCCATGTATTGTATTACATGCGTGTTGCTGTGTGGTTGGAGGCTGGTTATTAATAAAATCACCAAGGTCAGTATTGGCTTTTGTTTTGCGTTTGTGCTGCCGGGTGAGAACACACACAGAGTTGTTTCCTCTGGCCTCCCCCCTCCTGCTGACATGTCAACCCCAAATCATATTAGGACATGTCAGTAAAGGGAAAATGTGCTGCCTGGCTGCTTCAGTTTAATGAGCCAATGTCCCTCATTTGCTCTGTTTGTGAGTCAGCATGCATTTTGAAGTCATATGCTGATGCTCACTAATCTTTAACTCTTCCTTGGCTTTTGATGTATCACCAGAGCTTTTTCCTACTTATTTTTTCTGAATCCTGCCGAGTTAGTCCCTTTAACATTTTCTTGTTTTCTGTTATGAATTTATGAAAATAAATCCCATAACCAAATATCCAGATTGGTTATCCAGATTAGTGGAAATGATGAATGCATCTCATTTTTTGTTGTTTTTATCTATATTAATTAAAATGATGCCATATTTCTTACTCACTCTTTAACTGAACTCTTTCCTGGTATCAATGCCAAAAAAATGCTTAAATCCCACTTTGATCATCTTTTGATCTATTTTAAAAGCATTCCCAACTGTCTTTTATTTATGATTATGCAATTTTTAGGCTAATTCAGAAAAAACAGTTGTTTCTGGGACTTTTTTCCTGCAGCACAGCAGGCTTTCATTAGAATTTTGCCTCCTGTTGGCACAGAGTAAGCCCACCCCCACTTCCCATCATCCATCTGTTTACACTCTTTTCTGCTAGCTTACAACCCTCACAACACAAACCCAACTTTACCAGTTGAACAAAAATGGCACTGCTATCTTGACTATACTTTAGCTATCCAGCCGTACAGTTTTGAGCCAAATTCCAGCTCGAGAGGAAGAAGACAGAAATGGATCTGTTTATCTGCAAGTGGGTGCAACAGAATCGAGCGGAGGCCACCCGAAGTATTTTATTTTTTTTACATTCAGTTTTTATTTTCAAACAGGTGTGACATCAGAACAGGTTGTTTTGGATGATGCAAAGTTCCTCCTCGAAATTACTGATATCAGCCAAATATCCCAAGGCGCTTCACTCCGATGAAAACCAGAGTATTTTATACGTAACAAATACTCTGCTGTGCTTTAAACACAATTTTTGCTAATTTGCAAATACAATTTTGAGCTTAATTTTCTTTATATGTCCTCCATCATCAGAGAAATGCCTCAAGAACATGTTTATAACACCAAAAAAAACCACAATTTTCATCTGAATAGGTCTTTAAATGTCACAGTAACATGAGGAGGCTCCTGCGTGGAAGACCTGGTCAAGGTGTTTTCTCTGCAGGGGTGCCGGATGAAATGCCCGCCAGGCACTGCTCTTCACCTGTACTTAGACACTTGTGGCTGAACAACAGCCAAAATCTGCAGCCAGTTTTTTTTTCTCTTCTGTTTTTTAAACCCTATAAAGGCCCCCACAGAGGGATGCCAGTTTAGAAATAAATTATTCAGCAACTGCTCACAAGCAAGGCGGCTTTTTGTGGCAGCGGTTAGCACAGGTTCGCTGACAAAGAGAAGATCCTGTTCCTAATCTTAACTAGATAATGAGGGACGAAGCTTTGTTTACAGCTATCTGAAAATGAAATGTGCAGTATGCAGCAGGTAGAGGTTATGAATGTTAGTTAATGCTGTTGAAATTTTAATAGCTTTAACTGGATTATAGACGTAGAAATATTGGGGAAAGCTATTTTTTATTGTGGAGGAAACATCTCTCTAAGTTCTCATTGTGCTTCTTCTGTTTCTGCAGGATCCTCGTAGCAAACACAAGTTTAGGGTCCACAGCTACTCAAGCCCCACCTTCTGTGACCACTGTGGATCCCTTCTCTACGGGCTGGTACACCAGGGCATGAAATGTGACCGTACGTATTCCAGCACCATCATTTATTTGTTATACCAGATCAACTGAAATTTATTTTTCTCCAAATTGGTTGTAATAAATATTGTAATAACAATTTTTTTATTAAAAAAGTTCTGGGGTCACAATATCAACACGTTCATGAAAATAAGCTAGAATTTGCTTTTTAAAATTTGACCTGTACTGTTTTGACTCCAGCAGAAACTAAGGATTGTGTTTCTTTTAAGCATTTCTTAATATTGTAGCCTGTCCTTATTTAAGGGCGCACAATTTTCCTGTTTTTTGCAATTCTTTATAATGGAGCGCTGTAAAATGCTTAGTTTTATCATTGAAATCAATCATATTACCACTCATCAACCAATTATTCTACTGCAATGCAACAAAAACCTCTGTTTGGCTGAGCTGTGGTTTAAAGCTTTATCGTTGACCTTGCTGTTGGAAGTTCTATTCTAAACTAAAAACACTGACAGTTACGAATAACTTAGTGCAGACCTGATTTAATCCTAAAATTTTGGGTTTTGTGGTGGTTCTTTTAAGAGATTATCGTTCTAAAATGGTGTTCATAGGCTTCTTGTTGATTTTCATGATTTAAAAACTTTAGAAGCCATCTTGTTAGTTACAGAATAAGATTATTTTGCACACAAGCATTTATGAGATGCTTGTTGATCTTCTCTAACTACAATCACCTCTTGAATAGGGCACTACGTTTTTCCGAGCAAAAACAACTCCCTGTATAATCAAACAAAAAAAAGGGAAATGCAAACTTCCAGTGGAGTGTTTCTGCATTAAAATGTAGTGCCAATTATTACAAATTTGAAGCTTTTTTCAATCATAGATTGGTCTAATCTGTTCATAAATCAAAGTTGAGCTAAACCAGGTCCAAACAAACTAAACAAAATTTGGAAGTTTTTCATGCAGGAAGATTATTAACCTTGCTGATGATGTACTTTTACATTCCATCAGCTGAGAACCTTTTATTAGTCACTCAAACGGGAAGTTTGTCTCTCAGCACTTTTGGTGGGTACACATTTCCTCTTTATGGTTGTTTGCAGCAAACGGACTTTGAATTGGCCTCTTTGTGAAAAAACTTAGGATGCACATTTTACAGAACTAACTGCTTATTTGCTGTTCTGTTTAATCAAAAATGTAAAAAGTGACATTTGTTTTAAAGGCTAGGATACAAAAATCAAACCGCTAGATTCTCATTTTGAGAAGTGAATACATCAATTAATTTGACAGAAATGTGAATTACTAAGATGACTAATGATGATTTAACAAAATAAAAAAAATACAATACATTTGTTTCTTGTTTTTGTCTTTCCTTTTTAATATAAATGCACTTATTTTGAGTTTTTTTTGTAGATTTTAGGAGTGTATGGGAACCCCCCCCACACACACACACAGTATTATAATACTTTGGAAGTAGGCTGTGCAAAGTTGTAACACCAGTTTTAGCAGAGGGAGAACATGTGGAAGAAAGTGCGCAACAGTTCACTCGCCCTTCATTAAACCAACTAACAACTTTGCCTAAAGTCAAAATAAAGCACAACTTCTCGTTTTTCCACATCATTGTATTCTCTTTACATTAATATGAGATATCAGGAAGTGGTGTCTGCTCTTGTCAGATTCTTGTCAGAATTTGACAGAACAGCCAGCAAGAGGTCAGAGTCTACACTCCTGAGTGGAGCCACCACCCACTGGTAGCTCTGGATCTCAGGCCAGTCTGCCATCTAGTGGACACACTTTACATTTATTTCATTTCATTTCATTTATTTATTTATTTATTTATTGAGCACCTTCCACCACCAGCCAAGGAAGCCCAAAGTGCTGTACACAGGGAAACATAGAATTAAAATAATTAAACAAAGAGAATAAAAACATTAAAAGAATAAAACCACTGTAAAACAATGTAAAACTAAAAAAAACAGGACAATAAAAGGGCTAGGTTGATGCTAAAATGCTGTAGTGCAGGAATAAGTGTTTTTTAAAAGTCTCCAAGTGCTTGACCTCTCTAATTGCTGGTGGCAACTGATTCCAAAGTTTAGGAGCCAGCACAGCAAAAGCACGGTCCCCCGAAATTTCCGTTTAGTTCTGGGAAGCAGTAACACGCAATTGTCTGCAGAGCGTAAGGACTGTGGGGGGAATATTTTACAAGCAGGCTGGAGAGGTAAGAAGGTGCAGTACCCGCCAGGGCCTTAAAAGTAAAAATAAGAATTTTCATAAAAATCAGGTACTTCACCAGCAGCCAGTTCAAAGAGGCCAAGATTGGAGTGCTGTGGTCAAACTTTTTTGCCCCGCAAATAAATCTGGCTGCTGCATTTTGGACCAGCTGCAGTCTGGCTATTGAAGCCTTGGGTAACCCAGCACACAAAGAACTACAATAATTTAGTCTGGACAGCACAAAGGCATTGGTGACAATTTCCAGGTTCTTTTTTAAAATAAAAGACTTAATCCTAGCCAGACGTTGCATTTGAAAAAAGCAGGATCTGGTCACAGCATTTATTTGGAGGCATTTATTTACATGACATCTAAAACTTTATTTAAATGTTTTTTTTGAATTGCAGATCCATTTTAAGGTTAATGAATTGAAGAAGTCAAGATAATCTGAAATTATTTTTTGACTGGTTTAAAAAAGCAAAAATATCAATAAAAACCCCCAGAAAACCTTTACAGCTCTTTTTAAACAATAATTGAATTCTGTCTAGTGTAAAATACAAGTTTTCCACCATAGATACACAGAATATATATCTCTATATTATTCATGAAACATTTCTCTCAACTATCTTCCAGTGTGTTTGGTGTAGAAAACTGTTTTTTCAGTAGATTTTAAAGATTGATTTGAGATTAGATCACATTGAGTTCAAGCAGAGACAGAAACAAAAAAAAACCCCTAAACAAATTGAAGGATTTCTGTACAAACTGCGTGGTGTGCTATGTGGAGTGAGCCCTGTCTTCTTTGATGCAAGAAGTTGAATGAGAATGCATTTGGATGCAGTATTGCACATCTGTCCCAAGCTACACTGAAGACCACCACTTAAATCTATGGCAAAAGTTCATTTGTTAATAAAAACTTCAGTGAAAGATACTTTCCTCTGACCCTTTTTATTCATTCTGAGTGATTTTCTGGTTTTGGTCACGCCTACTTGTGTATTGTCCTTTTCTGCTCAGATTGTATGATGAACATCCACAAGAGATGTGTTGCCAACGTCCCAAGCCTCTGCGGGACAGATCACACAGAAAGAAGAGGTCGTATCCAAATAACAGCCCAGATCTGTCAGGAGACGCTCACCGTCACTAGTGAGTACGCTCTGCCGATTACTCTCTTCATTCTCACTTTTTTTTCCTCCTTTTGACTCTCACACACACAGACACACTAAAGTGGCCTATCAGCTGAAGAGTAAAACTGGAAAGTCCATTAGTCGTTCAATGAGCCAACGATTGACCCACTTTTCCTCTGGGACATGCGTCCATGTGCCTGCTTTCTCTCCCACACTGCAGCCAATTGATTATGGAAGAGAAACTAAACTGCTGTTAAGTGTTCTCATATGTAAAGCTGTTGAGGAAAGAGCAGAACAGGCCTTAAAAGCTTGAGGTATGGGTATCAGTGTGGTGCTCTAACTTTGAAGGTTCACCCCTTGCTTTTCTTTTGGAAAAAGAACCCCTGTACTCAGTTGGTCAAAACATTTTTCTTTTGACCATTTTTTTACCTGTTCGCAGTTAAAGAGGCCAGGAACCTGGTGCCCATGGACCCAAATGGCCTGTCAGATCCCTACGTCAAGCTCAAGCTGATTCCTGATCCCAAGAGTGAGAGCAAGCAGAAGACAAAGACCATTAAATCTTGTCTCAACCCCTCCTGGAACGAGACCTTCACATTGTGAGACACCTCCTATTCTTTGCTTTATTTTAGATCAGTCTTAGGGCAGTTCTTACTCTGGCCTTGTTAAGTTCCACCTGCCCCATTTGCAGTCGCATCAGCATAAAGTGAACTAGATCTTATGGGAGTGCTCGTTTCCCTTTTCTTTTTCCTGTTTGCGCTCATTGGGATTCAAGTGATTCTGAGCAGATTAGTCCTCCCTAAAAACCTACCACTTGCTGAAAAGCAGGTTCAAATAGGTCCACTTGATTATACTTGTTTACTGCTTCCAATCTGGCTTTAATCAAACCTTTTGTTGTTTTATTTTATAGTAAACTCTCTGAAAGTGACAAAGACCGTCGTCTGTCAGTAGAGGTGTGGGACTGGGATCTGACCAGCCGGAATGACTTCATGGGTTCTCTGTCTTTTGGCATTTCTGAGCTACAAAAACAAGGGATTGATGGATGGTGAGAAGATACAGGAGAAAGAAGGACATTTTTAGTGATTTTTTTTTTAACCCTTGCTATGATCTGACCTCTTAGTTTGTGGCTTTTAGGTTCAAGCTACTGTCTCAAGAGGAAGGAGAATACTTTAATGTTCCAGTCCAGCCAGATGGTGAAGATGGTAGTGAGGAGCTACGCCAAAAGTTTGAGGTGAGATTATTGTAGATTCGCTTTATTTATTTTATTTTTTGTGTGAATAAATAAACATGTATATGCTTGTTTCTTCTGAAATGTTTCTTTCCTAAATTCATTTCCTTCCTGACTCCAGAGGGCAAAAGTGGGTCCAGGAAAACCCACAGAGTCTTCTTCCTCCTCCTCTGTTAACAAGTATGACAGCAATGGCAATCAAGACCGTGTCAAGCTCTCAGACTTCAATTTTATCTTGGTTCTGGGCAAAGGCAGCTTTGGCAAGGTGGGACTTGCTGGGAGTTTGTGATGTGATGAGAGAGCAGAAAAACATAAGATTGTACCGAAGCCTTGTTTTTCTGCCCGGTTAGGTGATGTTGGCTGAGAGGAAAGGAACAGATGAGTTGTACGCCATCAAAGTCCTGAAAAAGGACGTGGTGATACAAGATGACGACGTGGAGTGCACCATGGTTGAGAAGAGAGTTCTCGCTCTTTCAAGGAAACCACCTTTCCTCACCCAGCTGCACTCGTGTTTCCAAACCACAGTAAGAAAATCCAGAAACTTCACACTATATCTGGACAAGTGACATACTTTTTTGGCTTATTGTACCTGAACGTTAAGTATTATGGGATGTATTCAGTCATAGTTTGTTGTTTACAGTTGGAAAAGTAAAGCTCTTAAAGACCCAGTCTGATAAAAATTGCGTTTTGGTCTTTCTAATATATTCTTTTTTTTCTGATGAGTGGTTACGTATATGAAGAAAATTAAGCTTAAAATTGCATTTCTGAGTATTTTTTTCTTTCAAATAGTTGTGAATCAGGAGCAGACATAAATTCAATTTAAAGAAGTATTTGTGATATAGAAAATACGCTGCGCTTTTCACAAGCTCTCTTCTCTGAGCTCTGTAATGAGTAGAGAAAGGCAGGGTGCAGTTGTTGTGTGCAAACAATTCAGGGGTGAATTTCTAATTTACTCATGCCACTCTGCAGAAACCATCGACGTGCAGTCAGGAGGCAAAATATAGCTTAAAATGCATGAATAAAATAAAATGAAGATACTTTTTTAAATGAAAAATAAAAACTTATTTTTTTAGACGCGTCTTTTCTATCATTACCTTGTAGGTTTCCTGTTCAAATACGGGAGACAGTGGTGGGTGAGGCAGCAGCAGTCCGCGTCTTCCCTGTACCTGTATTACTGTCAGTACAGTATAAATACCTGATTATCAGTTACGAACCGGTTGATATCTAATGTAAAGTAAATGGTGTGGTCGAGTCACGGTGGGATTATATTAATTTGCTTCCTTCCACTTCCTTTCAAGCAGTCTATATATATATATATATATATATATATATATATATATATATATATATATATATATATATATATATTCTTGTCTGCTTGAAATAAACCATTTTCAAATCAAATCAAAGGAAGTAATTAAATGAACCCTGGGAACGCTTTGAGACTAGATCAAAAGGTGATCAGAGTGGGTCTTTAACTGCAGAAGCTGCATGTTGTAGCTCTAAAACGGATTTGAATATCTTTTAACATCCTTCTTTGGTTTATTTTTTCATTCTTGCCTTCAGGATCGGTTATATTTTGTCATGGAGTATGTTAATGGAGGAGACCTTATGTACCAAATCCAACAGGTCGGCAAGTTTAAAGAGCCTCATGCCGTGTGAGTAATCTCACGCTTAAATACACAAAAAAAGCTTTTGAAAGAATGATTATATAGTTTTTGTTTTTTTTTTACATTTTATCAGAGACTTACATATTCAAATGCATAAAACATTTAAGCTGTTTTGATGCTATCCAGAGACTGGAAACATGAGACAAAAATTCACCCTTTAACTCATTACAGAATCCACCCAGATTTCAGCAAACACTTTTGTGTTTCAGGTTCTATGCTGCAGAGATTGCCATCGGCCTTTTCTTCCTGCACTCCAGAGGCATTGTGTACAGGTGAGTGCAGTTTTAAGTTTCCTTTTCTCCATTATTTTTCCATCAACTGAGACATTTTGTTTTGTGTTTTTGCAGAGATTTAAAGCTTGACAATGTGATGCTGGACTCTGACGGTCATATAAAGATCGCAGACTTTGGCATGTGCAAAGAGAACATGCTGGATGGAGTTACCACAAAGACCTTTTGTGGGACACCAGATTACATTGCTCCAGAGGTATGTTAGGTGTTAACCAGCAGCTAAGTGATTATTTTTAAATGTATTTATGTTAATCTTTTAAAACGTGTGTCTTTCTTGTAGATTATTGCCTATCAGCCTTATGGAAAGTCTGTAGACTGGTGGGCCTTTGGAGTTCTGCTTTATGAAATGCTTGCTGGACAGGTTTGCATAGTTATTCAGACTGAAGCCTGATTTACACTGGTCTGTTTGTGGTGCGTCTCAGTTGCGTTGACACAATAAAATAGAACTTTCCATCAACTCAACGGAAGCTTTACACAAGAGTCCTATTTCCAGTTTGTCAAATTCACGACAAAAGATCTTGGTTTCAAAACAATAACTTCAAAATAAATGTTCGTTTTATATTTAAGGTGATGTTAACACCAAAACAACAAAGTTTAATTTTGGAAGTACAAAAACATAGAATCGTTTCTAACATAAAACATGCATTTTAAAATGACCTGTAAAGAAGAAGAAGATGTGGGCCTGATTGACAGCCACAAGTGAAGAGACTGAGATGAACTACTAAACACGGGGGTGGCAGGACACACCACTCCTCTGGAAGCCAGGGGGGAGAGGGGACAAGATTGGAGACGCAATGGAAACCACAGAAACTAATGTCTAGAGAGGACGCCCCGCGCAGTGCAAGGCAGACGGACCGCAGACGGATCCAGTTTAAATCAGGCTTTCAAATTAATCACTGGAGTGAAGAACGGAAAGTGATGAGGCGTGTATGTTCTTCCGCAGCCGCCTTTTGATGGGGAGGATGAAGATGAGCTGTTCCAGTCGATTATGGAGCATCACGTCTCCTATCCGAAGTCCATGTCCAAAGAAGCTGTTGCAATCTGCAAGGGGGTGAGTACAGCTCTAACACAACAAACACACAAAAAAACTCCTCATTTGGCTTCTAAATTATGAGTCAATACAAACTATGTACGTGTTTGGAATTATAATAAAAAAAACAAGTTTGAACTCCTCTAAAGGTGCTCAATTGTGCCTTGGTTTCTAGCTCATGACCAAACACCCCGGTAAACGCCTCGGCTGTGGTCCAGATGGGGTGCGAGACATCAAAGAGCACGCCTTTTTCCGTTATATAGACTGGGAAAAACTAAAGAAAAAAATGGTCCAGCCGCCTTTCAAGCCGAAAGCTGTGAGTATAAAGCAAGCATACCGTCTTCATTTGTCAATGTTATCCAGGCTTCACACTTTAGATTGCTCAAAAGACAGAAGGGAAGTAAAGCCAAATGTTTCTGGTAAGTTTGACAAATACTTAGGCCCCTCATCCTTAGAACCCAGTCATTCTCCACCATTGGTCACTACACTGACAAGTGCAGAGCACAGACTTGTGAGTGCAATCACCAATGAAGAAGTTAGTCTCCCTGTTTTCATTTACACCAATGGAAATCCACAGTTCCAGCTGTATGGGATTTGATTGGTCAATTCCTCCTTGTAGTTGTATATCTCTTTGTTGTTGTTGTTTTTTGTTCTTTTCATCCTTCATCGCACTCACTTCACCTCCACCATGTCTCTCCTTTCCTCTCCACGGCAGTGTGGGCGTGACGCAGGGAACTTTGATCGCTTTTTCACACGCAACCCCCCAACGCTGACCCCCCCAGATCAGGAGCTAATATCCAACATGGACCAGGACGAATTCCAAGGCTTCTCATTTGTTAACCCTGAGTACACTCGCACAACTCACTGACTGTGCCTCATTCCCTGGGCTGCATCAGAAATCTCCCACGCTTTACATTGAAAGCAAAATGCACAGAAAAAAAGTAATCATATCATATATCCAGGCTGCATCAAAAATGGTGTTATATAAGGGAACATTTATAGAAAATGTACTTATTTACCGTCTTTCCAAAAGCCTGCAGAGTATTGAAGACGGCATATGGATATCAGCAAGCGATTAAAAAAAAACCTCTATGAAGTGATTACCTGACTTTAAAACGGGATAAATCCAGCTACTCTAAAAACACGCTAACTTTAAATTATTAGTCACCATGTCTAAAATATGTCATATAATGTTTCTAAATGATACACAATTGATTCAAAAGTGTTCATAAAAGTTTAGCAAAGAGAGAAGTTAAACAATTAAGCAACTTATGCAATGTAAGTATCTTGTTAGTATTTCTTTTTGCTAGCTCACTAGTGCTATATGCAAGCAAGTGGGTGATCATGCTAATGAGTTACTTAACTGGAGGATGAGTTAGCTAGTCACCGCTTCAGTATAATTTGAGTTACAACAAAAGAAAAACACTCATAAATGAAGTAAGGGAATATTTCATAACATAAATCTTTAAATCAAACTCAAAGACGATTGATGATAGTTGATGCCTCTAGCAATCTAATAAATGACTGATCATAAAGGCTTTTGATCAGCAGGAGCAGTCCATCATTTTCAAGGGAAAAAAAAAACCTTTTTTTTTTTAAACATGTAAATCTTTCTATAACGCAATTGGCTTTTCAAAAAATGTCCTTGGTGTCACCTTCAGTTGTTCCCCTTCAGAATTCAGATGTTTAGCTTTAAAAATGTAGCTACATTTGCTAACACGAGAAAAACATGTTCACTTTTGAGGATTTTGATGTTTCGTAGGGCATGTGCGGTGCCAGACTACAGCCTCACTAGCTGTTAGCATTGCTGAGATAGCAAGTTATATAGCAATTTGGTCAAAATTGCTGTGTCCTTGGTATGTTTTTCTCTTCTGTTTTTGGGACATACTTGAAAAGGGGCCTAAGAATCAAGGAAATTATGTCACCTAATGGATACAGACAAAGCAGAAAAAGTTTGGATCTTTGTCTTTGACCTGAAGCCTTCTGAGCCTTCTCAAAAATATTAACATTTAATTTACGCTGTTATAGTTTTTCTTGCTAAACTTTACACTATCAACTTAAAAATTTGTAACCAACTAAAATTTGCCTTTTGGAAAGATGACAAATAAGTGCATTTGTGAAATTTGTCCCATTATTAAAACACCACTCAGATGGACATGTGCACAAGTGAAAGCAAACAGCCAAAACAATAACATATTTCTGTGTCAAGGTGCAAATAAGAGATTCCTCTGTTCTCCAGCAGTGACATTGTTCTGGGTTTTCTGTGGTTAGACAAGTGACTGTTGCTCCTGTACCAGCTGTAATGGCTGGATTTCTACCCTCGGTGCAGAAATGTTGCTTGTATTCAAACACTCCCTGGCTGCTCAGCTCAGCAGGCGGATGTCAAAACCGTATCTGAATCTGCTCCGTCTTTGTCTGACCTGCCTGTAACTGCATATGATGACCCATTGCTGATGTTGATGAGTGTACTATGATCTCACGTTGCTAGTTCACGCAGTGTAAGTGAAAATGGACCAACTTCTTGCTGTAATTGTTTTACGACAGATCCTTTTCCCAGTGTTGACCTTGGTTTGTTCATACGACAGCACTTATGCATTTTCTTTTCATTGTTGTGGTGAGGTTTTCTGCATTTTTCTAGTATATAATCTGTACACATAAAGTCCACAGGAGTTGCATGTTTTCATCAGGCTGACGATCCTTTTCTTTTTTAATAATGTTCATTACGTTTCTTCTGATCCAACCCAGAAAACCTTTTCCACATTCCACTGGGTTTTTATTGTCGTAAACATTTTTTTTTTCTGGAAAGCAGGTTCACACACACACAGTCTTGTTAAAGCCGCCAGGAGGCCGGCTCAAAAAGACCTCCAGAAGTGCCAAAACAAGGTTCACAAGGTTGTAGAAAAGAATTGCTCTCAACTCAACAATATAGGGGAGTATTGTGTGCCATTTTTTAAGTACATGTGACGATCATGAAATGCATTATAGCCTGTTCACCAGTACTGTTTGAAAGTAACGTTCATGTTTCAGGTGAATTGTCTGAGTTGTGTTCTACTTTTGTAACTGTGTAACAATGCAAGAAAGTGGCAATGTGACTAATGTTCTATGAGCTTGTATCACTGAGCGAGGAGGCTGAAATTTGAAATAATGTTCAAAGGGCAGCGATTCCTCCAGGTGACAGAAGTGAGCACTTTTTCAGATTATGGTATTAGCTACAGTATACATTTTGGATGAGTTGCTCCTGAATGGAGAGATGCTTCTGTGGATTGTGTAATTGTTCTGTATGACTGGAAATTGCTAATATACTTGCTGGTGCTTGCCACACTACTATTGTTGTCTGTCTTGTTGTTACTTTCATAGGACTTAAAGACCCGCTTCGATCATCTTTTCATGTATTGTAAAAGCGTTCCCAGTGGTCTTTTAGATATGATTCTGCCGTTTTTAGCCTAAATCAAAAACCTGTGGCGTTCTCTATGACATAATTTCTGCAGAGTGGCAATAAAGCAGTAGAAATTCACCTGTGAGTGGTGGGCGGGATTGTTGGTGTGGAGCAACCCTGCCCCCCATTCCCTTCCACTTTGCTGCAAGCGCGGAGCAAGGAGCTAGTGATCCGCCCGCATATTCTCGACAACACAAATAAGCTCTTTTTAGATGACTTTTTCTCCTGAATTACATTTTAAATAACGAAAAAACCTCAGAAATGCACTTTTAAGATGCATTTTCTTTATATTTGTCCTCCATCATGAGAAAAATGCTACAAAAACACAACTTTCCTCGGAGTGGGTCTTTCAGAGGTGAATACAATTTGACCAAAAACAATTGCTTAAAATACTCACATTTATTTAATAAAAACAAACTTTTTTTCTTTTTTAATTATTCATTCTAGAGTTTAATGCTTGGGTGTTATCAAAGCTCATATGTTTGCTTAAATTTGAAGGGATTTCCGTGAAAACACACATTTAACAATTTAGCGTGTAGGTTATGTAGAACATTATTGAGGATTGTAGGAAAAACATTTCCAGCCCCTTTTATTTCAGCTGAAGGCCTGTGATGAAACAGAAACTGGAGGTAGGAAATGAAATGCTTTGTGTGTGTGTGTGGGTGTGTGTGTGTGTGACACTTGTGTGTTGCTACAGACTCTCTGCTTTGCTTCCCTGTGTGAAATCCTTTCTAGTTGTTTGGCTTCTTATCGATCTTTGTCTGCTCTGTACTGGAACATTTCCTCTCACTCTGGCTTTGGAACTTTGTCTTGGATCTTTCTGCATCTGTGCTGTTGATGTGGTTTGAAGGGTCTTTAATTCTGTAATCTAAGTGTTATTTTCAGCAGTGTGTGTCTCTTGCCAGCCTGTTCCTCTCTGTCTTGTGTGGAGGTTTTTGGGGAACATCTATCTATATTAACCAAGAAAAACAAACTTTATTTCACTCATAAAAAAATGTAGGCAGGTAAAACTGAAATGGAACACGCATTGAGCTTTTCTTTTATTTACAATTTACTACTTTAAGATAAATTCGGAGGACATGGAAGTACTTGGAAGTTAAAGTTTTACTGTGTTGTTGCCTAAAAGGAAAATATTTAACCTTCTTCAGGAAAAAAAAAGTTGAATCGAGGGACTTGATTCATATCTTTGATTCTATATAGAACTGGACAGAGCGGGTGTGACGTCCCCCGTGCAAAATTACTCGCCTCTGGTTCCAACCAAATGAAGTCAATTCAGTCGCCATTTTTCTGCGACATGTCCGTCGCCATGTTGGAACCAGACGTTCTCAGTAAGCGGTGATTGGTCCGTGTCGGTCTTCGTCCACATTTCTATGGCAACCATTGACTCCAAATCAATAGTGAGAATGTTAGAAGGCCACACCCCACACTGAAAGCAGGCTCAAAAGAATCTGTCAAACACTTAAACGCAACGTTCGACGCAAATCCACTTACTTTCATTGAGGCATCTGATTGGTCACTTTATAACTTGAATACCTTGTGCTACAACACAAGCATGAAAATAAATTAGGATTAATAACATGTAAAAAAAAATTGCAGAGCAAGAATGGTTATTCTTAAAAAATAGAAGCACCGAGTAAAAGTTTTTTATTTCTCAATATAAATCTATGGGATTTCGGCTTATTTGGGACCAGCGGGTACTTCCTGTTTATATGGCTTGATAGTTACTTAAGCATCTAATAACAATCAAACTGAAATGGCTACTTAACTCTGGATTCCATCAAAATAATAATTGTTTAAGACTCTAACTAACCATTTTTAGTGAATTAGTCAGTTATTTTAAAAGTATTTATTTGTGCTTTTAGCTAACATTAATTTGAAATATTCAGAATAACACAGCTCTGAGGTTTTTAATAAAGCCTCCAAACTTACCATTTCCTGAATTTTTCATGATTAAGAAGTTTATATTTAGTTGATTTTATTGTGAAAATGTTTCTAGAAGAAACATTTGTGTTTGTATGCTAGCATGCTAGGATTTTTGTCTTTAACAAATATCCTGCCCTTTTAAATAAGAAGCTGTTGTTACTTTAGTGCATGTCCTAAGTGTCTTCTTACAATTTTACAGGACTAAAGCAGATAAAAATATCAGAAATAGACTTTTCTTTCTTACTTGTGGTAGAAGCATTTTTCTACTCATTCCTAAATAGCTGATGGAGAAAAATAGATTTCTGACCTAAAGTGTCCTCTCAGTTTTAAATCTTTAGTTTTCCTAAATTAAAAACTTCACATTTCTTGTGTGCATCATGTTTTTGTTTGTGTGTGTGTGTGTTTTTTTTTTTTTTTTTTTTTTTACTAATACGAATGTATGTAGTATGTGAAACCAAAACAGTTATAAATGTTTCCTCATATTCAGTTTAACTTTAGTAGCAGATTGTTAGAAATGCTGTTGGCATCATAGGAATATGTCAGTAACGACACGCTAACCCAACAATAGCTGTTTGACTTGCTTAAGAGCTTCAAACCGCAGTCACCAATGATGGAGTTGAATGTTATGTACAGTGAAAACACACAACAAGCAGAAGAGTGTGCCACAGAAAAACTGGCACAAAGAGTACAAATAAACTTTAGATCCGCCCCGGTCTGTTCTTTCAGATGTTTGCGCAGGTTTTTTTGTATATTGCCAAACCAGTGTCGAGTTTTGATTGTCGACAGCATTGTTACTGAAATCTGCTGAGTATTGTGACGTTTTTTTTCTTCTTCTGCTTTTTTTAGAAACTAACAGCTGTTTGTTGGATAAAAACTAATTTGCTGTGAAATGCATGAAAAACTTCCTGTGTCCCATCATTTGTCAGCACCTTAAAGAAACCGTTTTTGTTTTTAAAAAACAGTGTCTGTTTAGCTGCAGGGTTCTCTGCTTTGCAGTGTGCTACAAACTTTGGCTTCCTTTTCTTCCACACTTCTTACATGTGCTTTTCAAGCAACTTTTATTTCACTGCATTCTTTCCCCTTGTTTTTCTTTGTCTGACCCTAACTCTTCTTTTTCTTCAAATGTCTTTATGGCAGAAATCTCGCCAAGATGTTGGGAACTTCGACAAGGAGTTCACAAAGATGCCAGTGGAGCTGACGCCAACTGACAAGCTCTTCATCATGAACCTGGACCAAAACGAGTTCCAGGGCTTCTCCTACACCAATCCGGAATTTGTCATACAAGTTTGAAGATGAAATTAGGTTTCTGTTGGTACCCCACTCATATCAATCCTTAGCCTGTCCCACCCAAGACTTATTTACCAATTCATCTAACAACCAGAATCCAAAGCCACTGCACCTCACTCAAACATATCAGCATAACCCTCAAACTTTAATCAGTACTAATGGCAATATCACTGCTGGACTCTTCCACTTCACGCACTGGTTTCTAGGAAGCGGCAAGATTGGGATAGTTCACAATAACGGAAAGGAGGTTCAAGGATCTTTAAAAATGTTTGTTAACCTACAGTTCTTCATTTAGGCCTAAAATAGTC
Source organism: Oryzias celebensis (assembly GCA_014656515.1). Taxonomy (NCBI): domain Eukaryota; kingdom Metazoa; phylum Chordata; class Actinopteri; order Beloniformes; family Adrianichthyidae; genus Oryzias; species Oryzias celebensis. Next base: position 23,199,313 of record BNCR01000001.1, on the reverse strand, counting down.
ACATCAGGAATATTCCATAATCAATATGTCATGGATGTGCTCTCACGTGTGGCCACTCGTGTTGGTACAATGTGTGATTCTGCAGGGAAGCACCGCTTTTGAGAAATGAATTCCCTGAATTACAGCCTCACGTCCTCGAGTCAAACCAGGACTTCTTTTTAAAGAATAACTTGTCTTCCAAAGTGATGCAAAAAAAAAAGAAAAAAGACAGAACAAATACCGAGAACTGCCTGTTTAATGGTTATGCGTCAATTTAACGGTACATTTCTTTTGCTTACTCTTTCTGGCACTGTGTAAACAGTGGGTTAGTGCTGTGTAGGCCTATACAGTCATTGTGATGGAGCTCCTCTATGCATGCCATACAGTACAGGTACCGTAGTAAGAGTTGCGTCTGATGAGGAGACTAACTTTGTGAGGTGTCTTTCGTACATATTCCAAGTCTGTTTTAAAAAAGAAAAAAAACCTCAAATCCAGCTTTAGTTTTTCCACTCTGTGTTTCCTATCTCCAGTGAATATTGAAATATGCACAGCTACACATTTTGCTTCAAACAAATCTCAGAGCAAAGGCTGTATGGCTGTGCCTAAAAACCTCTAAAAATCTTTGAAGTTGATGTGTACTTCTGTATGACTTGTGTTTCAGTGTATGTGTGTAAATAGGAATGGGATTAAGAGCTAAGAAATATTTTTATTGTTTATTTACATTGTAATATTTTACTAAAAACAATCCAGTTTTTGTTTTGAGCCTTCTCTCCCTCCATTTTTTTGCCTTTCTCCTCCTCTTCTTGGCTTAACTGCAGTCATCTTGTCTGTCAATTTTTTTTTGCTTATAAAGCAAACATTCAAGTTTAGGATAAGTCGGTGAAATGAATGTTAACGTGAGGTACACTATGCAAAAGGTTGTAAGTTGAGAGGAAATGAAGGCGACTAGAGAGAATAAGAGAATGATACTACAAATATGATGCATGCACCATTTTTATCTGCCTATGAGTGCCAAATACAAAAATAAAAATTAACCTAAACCGACCATGTTTTTTTTGTTATTGTTTACATTTGGAATTACTGATTTAAAAAAAAAAATTAAACTAGAAGTAGAAGGGATTTGTGCTAAAACAATTTGAAATGTCTCTTCCATGAACTCTGGGTGAAACAAATAAATTATTTATTCAAAAATAACATTAATTTTTTTTAAAGCTCACAAAGTTCCTTTTCTGAGTTGGACCTAAAGAGAAGCAGCAGGTTGGGCTTTGAGGTGGTCGCTCTCCATGGTGCTGAAGTTCAGTGCGCGCTCCAGCGGGCTCCTACAAACATGCGCACATGCAGGCGGGGTTATCCTGCTGAATGGTTTTCGCTGCTCCAACAAACCTCACGGAGTCCAGAGAGCAGCTGCTGATCCTCCACGAGAGATCTGGGTCTCACGGAAACATCTGAGCTCCACACAAAGTTTAGATGAAGTTACAGCCGCGCGTCACAGCTGTCCAGCCTCATCTGCAGACTGCGGGATGATGCTCCCGCAACATGCCCTGCCTTCAACCAGCCGAATCCACTCAAGAATAAGACAGGGGGAGTTCAGTTAGTTTGTGAATCCTGCAAGTGACCGACATGAGGGTGTGTAATCGGGGGATGATGATGCTTCTGACCACGGCGGGGGCTTTTTGCGCGTTCAGTCTCATGACCATCGCCGTGGGCACGGACTACTGGCTGTACTCTCGTGGAGTGTGCCGCTCTAAAAACCTGAATGATAACGAGACCGTCCACAAGAATGAAGAGGTCCTGACCCACTCTGGTCTGTGGAGAACCTGCTGCACTGAGGGTAAAACACTGAAGGATTTCCGTGTTTGTCCATTTTTGACTGATTTAAACACGTTTGTTTTACTATTTTTTTCACTTTGAAAAAAAATCTTTATATTAAATAAATGACACAGAACATTTCTTAAAAAGTAAACAGTTCGTTTGCGTCTTCACATTTAATTATTAATTAATTTAACATTTTAACTTCTATGATCCTTTGCAGTCTGGGAAATGTGATATCAATGCAGTTGAATTCCTTTTTGGGAATGCAAAAGTTATTTACAAACCTATCGTTACTTTTAATTAGAAATATCATTTGTAAATACATGTTAAAGTGTGATCCAAAGCAGTATAATTTAATATTTTATCAAACTGCAAATATTCCCAAATGTCTCCCTTTTTATATATAAAACATTACATGCACTGAAGACACAAAAAGAGAAACCGAACTGTTTTTAAATTAACTCATATTCTAAGTGATTCATTAAATATTTTTTATGTACTTTTTGAATAAATAGAATAAACTAAAAATATTTTTTTTACTTTAATCCTCTCATACCACTTTATTAAAAATCGACAAAACGTCCAAATGATATCAGTTGGTCGTCATTATTTGTTTGTTTGTGTGTTTGTGTTACAATGCCAGTTAGTGACAACTATGTTAAAGTTTATGTTTGAAGATAATCCAAAAATTATCACAAAAAAAAAAAACTAGAAAAGTGAGTTTTATGAGAAACTAGTTCTTCGCTGAACAGCATCTTAAGAGAACTCACCAACATTTTTGTTCCAGGTTGAGTTACAGTAACTGGAATAGTTCTGTTTCTGTAACCATGACAACTTAGTGATGGCTTGCATCAAACTGCGTAAAAAGATTGTCAATAATGCAGTAGTGCATGTGACAAAAAAGCACAACTCAGCCTTTACAAAAGCAGCTATATGGTCTACTTTGCCGTATCAGTTTTTAAATTAAAATACAAACGTTTTGCAAACCTTTGCATCAAATCCCAAACCACCTTCTAGACAGAATTACACTTTTCTAAAGAAATCCAGAGAAAAAAAAAATGTATGCGCAGATAGAGATGGTTTTTAAACAATTATGCCAACTGTTAAAGAAACTTTAAAACTGGAGTGCCTTTTACAAAATAAGACAAACATCTATTGTCTCCAACAAATGCTGATATGAGCATGTCTAGCTAGTTGTTTCTCTTTTAACATCATCACTAGAGACTGTCAGAAAATGGCAGACATTTATATTTTTATTTGTGGCATTTTTTTTTATTTCCTGTAAAATTCTGTAAGCAATTCATACTTCCACTGTGTGGGATCTGGGAGAGATTAAGTTAAAGTTTATTATGAGTAAACACAACAGCAAATCACAAGGCATTTATTTCAACCTGTGGCTGCAGAACTGAAAAGGGGCCAAACAGAAATGTTTCTGGTATTTGCATCATTTACTAAACCACTAAAGCTAAAACATGTATTTGAATTTGTTTGGTGTTTGCTTCAAAACCATGATATGTGATTTTCTTTTTAGTGTACACAAACATTATCAGTCTTTTCATCTTCTTTGCAAGAAGCAGCATTTTCATCAAGTTGTCTTTAATCAAAATTTCCCAGTTCTTTCCGCACTGTTTCCTGCTGATTGCCTAACTCAGATACACTACTTTCTGATTAATTGAACACTCTTCCTCTTGATGAAGAATAACAAATTAGAGGAAAAGGGATCTCAATATATATATATACATATATATATATATATATATATATATATATATATATATATATATATATGTATGTATGTATGTATATATATATATACTCCCTTTTTGCCATTTTCACTTTTTACCCAAACGCTCACATAACTATACATGCAAATGACCAAAAAACAATAATTTAAATTACAATGAAAAAAGGAACAAACCCTCACTTGCTTTTCTTTGCTTGGGAGGCTGGCCGATCTCATGGACCGGGATTGGGCAGCCCTGCTGTAGACAAGACTCCATTCAAGACTTTTATTGTTCTGGTTTTTCTTCGGTGTTTGCCACGTCTTAATGATGTGTAACCATAGCAACAGTGGACTTGTTTAAAGGAAAAGCAGTTAATGGGCGTTTGAGAAGAACTCAATAAATATCCACATTGACAGAAAATTGGTCTCAAATTCTAATGTTACCCTTGGGGGAAGAAAAAAAGTATGAATTGAGTTTAAAACAATAATATAGTCTTTTCAGAAATAGGACGCTTCTCAGAAAACAGGAAAGCCCGTCTGTTTTTAATCTTTTTCCTTAACTTGCAGTTCACTTTGATGCACTTAGCTGCTACTTCCACAAAACAGAGAGAGAAAAGAAAGTCAATTGATTTACCCTGATGTTGTTTTTGCTTTAAACCACAACAGCATTTTATCGTTTCCTAAAAGACCTAAAAACTGTGGAGCCACCAGTAGTCTCTTAATATGAATTAATATGAAATATCATCACCAGATGCAGGAACTAATCTTGATCTGATAAATCAGATGAAGAATTAAATTGATCATACAAAGATCTAAATCTAAACTGCTCTCTTTTCATGTTTTATGCCTCAAATATATATTATTGAAAAGTGACAAAAACAATAAAATTTTCAGAATAAAAAGAAACATAGGCTTAGTTGACAGATTGATTTTAAAAAACTTAAGATAAACCAGTTAGTTTCTGAATAGACTTTTTCTAGACTTAATGTTTCATATGAAACTGTAGAGAAAGTGAGAATCCTTCATCTGGAAAAGTACAGTCCTGCTGTGGCTTCACTGATTCTCAGAAACAGGAGTTTATTTAGGACACAAGAATGTCAAGTAAACAGATTATTTAGTTGACATTTCAAAGAGTTAAAAACAATCTTCCTGTTTTCCAAGATATTTTCTCAAACCAGTCATTGCACAACATTTTGAAGGAGCTGAGGGGATGGTCATGGCGCTCTCCAAGCTTTGGAAAGCTCATATCTTCATGAGAAACTAGTAACATTCCTAACTGTGGACATGTGCATGGGTTAACATGAAGGTTTGACTTCATAAAGAGATCCAATATTTTACTGAAACAAGTTAAAAGCAGTTCCTTTGATCCAAAATAAAATGCTTAAGCATCTGTGTCATCAATGCTGTCATCGATTTGATCAAATGTAGAAGCGAGATTTAGCAGGACAAATCTAGGCACAGATCCATTATCAGAGGCCATTAAGGGATCATTGGTAACCACCCCAAGGCTTTTTCTGTGCTGGGACATGCCCTGAATCCTCGCTTAAACTCCGTTTGGAGGCTCTCTGCAAATGGTCACAGCTGGTTTGCAACAGTTTTCTTTGGGTTAAAAAATGTGTAGATTTAACGTGAAGCTGCAAATAGGCAAAACTCCCGGAGAAGAGAAGTTTGAAAGTAAATGTTCACCTCAGAGCAGCCTTGACGATCCTGTTACATAAAAACAGATGGAATTCCATGTGGAAATGGTAATGTAGGTGATTAAAGCAATGTGGTTGGGATAGGGTCAAAGGAAAGCCAATTTGTTTGGACATTATTTTCCAAAGATTCTCTACTTAGTTTGCCAGAGAAAGCAGTGAGAGCAAATCTGGGATTTCTTATAAACCAATCATAAAGTTTTCAGTTGGCTTTCTAATTATATATGCTGTTTTCCTAGAACATACATGAGAATTGTTAGAACACCACTTCTTCTGCATTAAAGGATGCAGCTGTAAATGAATAAATGGTTCCCATCACTCATTGCAAACCTATTTAAAGAGCATCACTAGGTTATATGGAGGATTTTAACACTTCACAGAGGCAGAGCGGTTGACCTGATCGCAGGTTCAGTTACCGCCCTACCCACCCATGTGCCAAAGTGTCCTTGGGCAAGACACTGAAGCCCACATTGCTCCTGGTGGTTATAGGTTGGTGCCAGAGGCATCATCAGTGTATGAATGTGTGTGTGTGAATGGGACTTTAACTGTAAAGCTCTTTGGGCCTTCTGAGAGAAGGTAGTGAAGAACTTTATACTTTTTATTATCTATTTATTATTATTTATTATTGACTACATTCACAAGCACGTTTACAATGTAACAGTGAGTTGTAAAAATTCAAAAGAACAGGAGAAACTTTGACTTTTGGAGTGAAGCGTGCAGCAAAATGAAGCCGAAGCCAGATTAGTTCACAAAGTAACCACAAGGTGGCTTATTCAGCCTTTGCTCCATCAGTAAAATGCCTTTTCTTTGTTTCGTTTTGTACAAAAATGTTCAGGGGAGAACTTAAAAAAACAGTCCATGATAATCTTCTGTGATGTTCTGATATTTATTCTTCAATGTCAGATAAAGGGCAGTTTTTAGTTTAGTATTTAAAAACATTTTAAGTCAAAGTACCGCATCAAACGTTTAGCAGGTCTCCCTTTTTCACAAAAATGTGTTTGCTTGCTAAAGGCATTGAACAAATGCTGCATTTCTGAGGTTGTCCTGGGGCGTTTGCTACTGGTATTTGGACCATGGATCTGTTGTTGGTCCCACTGGTTTGTGGCCAGTGTGGTGCACACAAGCATTCACATGGATCTGTGGTTGTGTGGACATTTGCTCATACACTGTATGAATAAGTAATGTGATTACTACCGAATTAATTAATAAAGCTACATCAAAATCATAGATTTTAATTTGGAACTGGTCATTTCATCAACTCTTTGTAGCAACAGCTGGATTGTTCCCCCATAAGGTTTGGGGTGATGTTAGCTGATTAACCATAGAAGGCAGTTTAACTGAAGCAACATTTACAATTTGTAAATGTCCATTGAAGAGGTGACAGTAGAACCTTCATCAATCTGTAAATCTGTGTGTTCATGAGTGAATGAGACCGTAAAGCGCTTTAGGCCTTAATCTAGTTAGAAAAGCGCTGTGGAAGTATGCACCAATGACCATTTTATCAAGATTTGGACGTATCAGACTATATTTTGACCAAGAGCACATTCATGCTGAAATAGTTAAGGTCCATCAAAGAACACTTCTATAGAAGTTAAATTATTTAATGTTAAATTGAATTCATGTTAGGTCGTCTTCTTTTTTAGACAGGATTTTCAACTTCAACACCCCTCTTACACTCATGAGAAATCCCTGATGTTTCTGCTTTCATAAAAATTGAAATAACAGCATTTTGTGTCTTTTTTTTTTTTTTACTTTTTCCATCTCATTTTTACACTTTCAGTCAGACATGCACAGAATACTGCATTCTTGCAATTAGTTTAGAAAAGAACACTGACCCATTGAGGCAACTGTTATGTTGGTCTATATAAATAAATCAAATTGAATTGAAATGTTAGCAAATAAAGTTGTTTATGAATGAAAATCACCAGAAATGATCGGCTAGATGTATATTTCAAGGACATTAAAAAAAAAAAGATGCTGCATAGATAGTGTCCTCTTCTGTGCTCGGCCTTTGTATCACTGAACCTTTGCTGCTAAACTCGGAGGTTTTGTTTTTATTCACAGATCCTCATAACATTCAGACAGCAGTCCATGTTAAATCAGCTGAGGATGGTGAAACAAGAGAATTTGATCCTATTGAATAGAGTTTTAGCGTCAATTATTTAATGCTAACGATGGCTGCTGCTTGTTTTGCGAAGCACATCTGCAGAGACCTAAACTGAAGTGCTGTATTTGCAAGGCACAGGACACGTGTGAGCAGAAATGGAACACTAGGAGTATTTTATTTGGTGAGGACATATTTCAGGGGGAAAAATATCATCACCAGTACAATAAAATCCAATTACTTTTATGATTGGATTTAGATTTTAATCATATTTAAACATTTGATTTCCTATTACATTCATTAATTACCTGGCTCAGGTATGATCAGGTAATCATGCTGTGGTGGCATATGACTCAACTCACCAGTAGCAAACAGTGCAAAGGAGAACTAGAAAAAAAAGGGTAGATCTGGATTACAGATTTTGAGTTTTCCTCTCCATTATAATCTATTGCTTTCTGAATAACAGGATCACACTAAAAACACTTAAATTGAATTTATTGATCACCAATAAAGACTGTTAATGTAAAACATCCAAGGGAATCTGCTTTTTGAAATAATCTGGACTAAATTGAATTGTTTGAAGTGATTTCGATAATAACAATCACTCAATTTCATGTTTATTGCATTGATTGTGAATTTGGCATTGATACATTTAGCGAATGAACTTCTTTATCGAAGATTTGTATACTAACAGATGTAATCGTGATTTACTTCCTCTTTTGATGTACAGAAAAGGTTCCGTTTTTCAGAGTTAACTGTCTTCAGACAACAAAGAATGATATTTCTCTACCTGTCTTGACATTTTATGTATGCTTGACCATAATTGAACTATAACTAAGTTTGGCACAAAGACTTCTTTCATTTATTGATTTTCTCTGGTGTTGGAAAGTCTGACAAAAACTGAGCTGTTCTAGTTGTAAAGTCAGAATAGAACTAAGGCCAGTGAGTGCGGGTAGGCTTGCAAATGATCCAGCTCACAGGTAAATGATTCTTTTTCTTCTGCAGGAATATTTCGAGGCGTTTGCAAAAACATTGATCACTTTCCTGATGATGCAGATTACGAACAGGATGCTGCAGAGTATTTACTGAGTGAGTACATTAGTCATAGAACAGGCCATGATGAATATTCTATTAGCCACTACATTGTGCAGTCTCACAGAGCAGCTCTGGAATTAATTTAGCATTTTCTAAATTGCAACATCTTGACTTTAAAGTAAACCAATGAAAAAGTGCAAATTTGACTCCAACTTTCAACATGTCTTCATTTCTAAACGATAGATATCACCTTTGTGGTGGTTTATACCTAAAAGCTAGAAAGTTTAGACCAGGATTGTTAACACAGAGTTATATTCAATTGTATTGTATTGTATTGTTTGCTGAATATGGCTCTCCTCTCCTCAGGGGCTGTTCGGGCCTCCAGCCTCTTCCCCATCCTCAGTGTAGGATTGCTGTTTCTTGGAGGGGTGTGTGTGGCCGCCAGCGAGTTCTACAAGTCACGATACAATGTCATTCTCACCGCTGGCATTCTCTTTGTCTCTGCAGGTCAGACACAAACACATAATAACCTAAATAAAACAACAATAAACTTCTCCAGGGTCACTGCTACAACAGTGTTTACAAAAAACACAGCCAACCTGGCAGTGACTGCATTGTTTCACCATATTCTGAATGCTTGACAACGTATGTTCAGGCGGCCACTTTGGAAGAAAAGTCTACGTAAATGCACGTGTGTGCACATTTTGGGCTTCTATGATTGAAACTTTTGAGTTCACATGTTGCTAACCAAGTGTTTAAATTCATTTCTGAGCTTTACAGTAATTACAAAACATTGAACTAATTGAACTTCGACCCATCAGGGACTTGGATTTGGTAGCGTAGAATGGGTAGCTTTCCTTTTAATTCACAGAAGTGCCAATCGTTTGAAAAATGACCATGAAGGAGACATTCATAATTGTGATTTATGTCAGAATGGAATTATATAACACCAAGTCTTTCAGATATTTCGGCATACAGACCTTTCCAAATTATTGTGCAAATTGTATGTAAGTATCCAAAGATAAAACTCTATGGGGTAAGGAAACTGTCAATAAGAAACATACTCATCAAGACAAAGTTATGTACAAATTAATACTTTGTGCACAGCTTTGCAGAAAAATATGAAGACAACATTTAGTTTACATTTAACACGTTTGTTTTGAATACGACTTTCCTTTGTCTTGAATAGGAATATATCCTGTTAAACTGTCAAAATTACAGGGTCACAGGCATATACAAAGAGTGCCGGAACATCGATTGTTCACATTGCACATGCATGTTATCTTATTGGTTTTTTTTTTTAAATCAAATTATAATTTAAAATGACCTTTTTAGAATGTTATTGATCCCATTATGGGAAATTCTCTTTATAACCATAGCTCTGTTGAAAATTAATTTCCATCACAAGCTCATCTTCTGCATCTCTTTTATTTTTTCCTCAGGTCTCAGTAACATTATCGGCATCATTGTCTACATATCAGCTAACTCAGGTGACCCCAGTCAGAGTGACAACAAGAAAAGCTACTCTTACGGCTGGTCTTTTTACTTTGGAGCTCTGTCCTTTGTGCTTGCTGAGATAGTGGGGGTCCTGGCAGTCCATGTCTTCATAGAAAGACACAGGCAGCTGCGCACTAACGGACGTCCTTCCCTAATAAAGCCTCCCATCTCCCGCAACTCGTCGTATAACCGTGACCGTTACTATCAGAACCGCAGTCGGCGTTGCAGCCACAAAAGCACCCACAGCACTGGAGACTCCAACTCAAACACTTATCAGGCCCCCATGGTGAATGACCGGGCACCATCCGTTTCTCCGGACACCAATGTTTCTGTTGTGGCAGGTTTGCAAACGCCAATGACACTGGACTCAGAGTTCATGCTGTATACACTAACATCGCCTCTCAAGGATGGCAGGATCACTATGAGTTTGGATGATTTGACAACTTCAATCGCTCACAACAACACAGAGATGCTCCCAGGAAACACTGCTTCCAGCAGGAGGACTACACCCGTCTGAGAGGAGAGGACGTGCACTGAGGACATGAGACACAAGCCAAGGGTCAGTGAGAGGACAACGCATAAAAGCAATGATGATGGTCCTCCCGATGTTAAACACAGCTCTGCTTTTTTCAAATAATTGTTTTTTTTCAATGTTATAAAAGAAGCACATTTTTATTGATGCCATTGATGCCAAGCAGGGATGAAATAAAACTTTCATTTTAAGATTCACAATGTTCACTGTTTGTTGCTCTGCTCTGCCACGACATCTCTACCCGATGAGCAAATGAGGCTGAATGTGTGCTGATCCCGAGGATGGACGGATTGGGGAAAATGTCAAAAGGAAACGGTCACACAAACAGAAATGACTGCAAATAGATCTGACAAAACCATTAGCATTTCACATGCCAGTCTGCCCACTTTTTGCATGATGACATGGTCCCAGATGGAAAGGTGACCTTCCTGGCAACTTTGCGAGTGTGGTCGGAGCGGAAAGCCAGTCCAAAAGTTCCCTGCAACCGTTTTTTGATGGGCACTTCCTGGAGTTTAAGCTCTAGGAGCAGACAGTCCGTGAGGTAGCGGGAAGACACAGAGATGCCGTTCCATCCATCTCCATCCCCGTACTCTTACGGCACACTCTGCAGTACAGTCTGGAGGACAGCAGATAGTTCTGCCCAGTGAGCCCAACCATCACCCTTGGTCTACCAATACCTGCTGACACAACATGAGGCCGAATACAAGTGCTAAGGCATGGAAAACAGTCATTGTTCCTCCGCCTGCCCATCATTTGGTCATTTCCGCCTTCCAGATGAAGAATGGGTGGAGCTGGAAGTACTTTGGGGATGGTAGATTATGGATGCTGTCAATCAGCTCTGGTTGTGGCGGCTGACGCCACAATGACCACATCCTCATGGTGTTCCTGACAGGCACAGAAGCTGGCCATAGACCCATGGACTCCAGCTGTGTCTTCATCCATATCTTCTGCTGTGGCGAGCGGTCCCAGTGACGGATGTCGTCTTCATATGCAGGAAGTGCTGGGGGTGGATTGTGGTGGATGTTAGCTGGCGGCTCACCTGGAAGGAGAGAGTGTAGATTTGAAAGTTGTTCACTTTGGGACTTTCTGCATTTTTCCTTACTGCATCACTCACTTTGTGTTTTCTGAGCAGGTGTCATCTCCTGCTGTGACTGGACGCTCACAGCGAGTGAATCAGAGCCAGCTGGTTCTGAAAGAAAAGGAGACAGTGTTCATCCTTCAGTCTGGAAATCTCTCTGCACAGCTCGCGTGATTAGAAGCAGCAGATGAGGCTGAAGTTGTTCTGGTTTTCACCTGACACTGTGGCTGCACTTGTGGGTGGAGGTGTTTCTGTCTGTAGCAGGAGGGACATCAGCTCAGGGGGCACAGGGAGCGCTTTCTTCAGGGCTGGGAGGAGAGAGGTCCTTGTTGGCTAGTTTAAGAAACAGACAAAGAAACTGCAGAAATGTTTGTGTTTTCAGGGGCAGCAAACCTTTTGGCTGCACATCTGATCTCACAGGGACGGAAAGAGCTGCGGACTGCAGGACTGCAAAGAAAGAAGAGGAAAAAAAGTCACTCCTCTCTCTAATACAAAGTTAAAAACATGTTAATATTCACACAATGTTGACAATTCACCTGCTGCTGTTGTTGAATTTGTTAAAAACAATAAATCAACAAGAATGACAACCAACCCTTGTTGTCCCTCTAACATTCATAACTTGGTTTGACTTGTTAACTAGTTATTTGTTTGTGGAGCAGGAGAATTACCACCTCACACTGCAAACACATGCATTGGTTTAGTCATCCATGCATCTGTTTCCTCTTATACAAGTGGGAGAAAAATACAAGACGTGCCCTCTCCACCAGCATTTTCAATGTCAGGAAAGCATTAGGAACACCAAAACAGGACCAGAATGTGGTCAATGCACGAAAGAAACTCATGCTGGAACTTCAGAAAACAGGTCACATCACAGGTCAAGTGAGCAGATATAGTTATAGTTTTTATTAATCATTAATAACAATTATAAATCCTAAAATGGGGTGATCATCATTTTAATAGAAAACGGAGAGGACTAACCCAAACTCTGCCATGATTCCTTGGGAGATGCAGAGTCCTGCTGCTGCCTCTTCTGCAGATATGTTTGCAACGTGTGCATCCTTGTTCCTGCAGCAGTTCTGTTCAGGATGAAAGCTGCGTAGCCATCACTCCTGCTCTCCCACATTTGTCTCTCCAAGTGCTGCTGGCTCGAGAGCCAAAGCCAACCAGCTGCTCATCCTCCGATGCAGCGGCTGAAGCATCTCTGCCTGCACGTCTTGACTCACAGTCAGTGAGAGACTGGATCTCGCTGAAGCTGAGAGCATATTTGATAAAGGACATCAGACTGTCCTTATAGTGTCCTTGGGACTGGACCTGTCCCTCTGCTTCTTCTCTTTATTGGCTCTTGGTTATGTAAACTGCGTAGCCCACATCATTTTCAAGAAGCCAACGAAAACACTAGCCCTTGTACTTGCCAAATTGCAGTGTGTATTCTCCCAGAACCTCCACTTGGTCAGAGGCATCTTCTCCTCTCTGCCGGACAACGGTGAGGGCATTTTCCCTGACCACCTTCTTTAACAGGAGGAGATTTGTCCTGGAGGGACAGGTTGTCCTTGATCCATCAGTGGTATCCTGGCGGAGAAAACCCAGCATGCGGTCCTCTACGAAAAACCACACTGATCTTTCCAGAAAAAAAACAAGTTTGTGCATTTTTTTCTGTAAAAGGAAAAAAAAAAAAACGTTCAGTATTTTATGAGAGCTAAACAATAAAGAGACAGACTTTGGTTTATTTTTCCATTTAAACAAGCAAACATGTAATATGGAAATTCACAACTGCTTTGCCCATGGAGCAAGTGACAGAATCCCAATCGTAAAAATAAAATCTGTCCAGAAAAAGAGGCTCTCGGTTTCCATCTGTTTGCTCAGCTGCTGAACAAAGACAAAAACGGGAAAAAAAACATGCGAGCTGAGAAGCTGAAACTATGGAAAACTCTTGTCCCCATGTGCAGCTGTGTTTTTTCTTTCCTTCTTTTGCAGAATGAAATGTTTTAGGTTGTTAGAGCCTAACAAAAATAAATCAGATGACATTTTTCTGATCATTATTTTCAATTTTTTACATGTTTGCTTCCTAAATATTAGTCTAGAACAAGACATACATTTTCTATACTTTCTTAAAGACCCACTCTGATAAAAAATGGTGCTTTTGCTGTTTTTAACATATTTGTGTGGCATTTTTCTGATGATGAAGGTCATCTATGGAGAACACTTAAGTACAAATTTCATTTCTGAGTATTTCAAAAAAATTAAAATCAATCTGAATCAAGAGGAGACAAAAAATACTGTTGGAAAAAAAGCTTATTTGGGATGTTAAAAATACGCTGGGTGGAGCACAAGCTCCCTGCTTCACTCCACTCTGATGCATCCACTTGCAGACAAATAGATCCATGTTTGTTTTTGTCGTCTGAGCTGACATCTGGCTCAAAACTGTGCGGCTGGATAGCTAATATTGCTCGCCATTTTTTTGCACCAGTATTGTTAGCTTGCGGGTGTGATGGACTAAAGGCTAGTGAGAGAGTGCGTGGGGAAGTGGGAGTGACTTACTCCACAGCAGCGATGCCGCTCACAACTCTGGTGAATTTCTAATGAACTGCAGAAATTATGTTCTGGAAACCAACATTTAAAAAGCAAAAGCTAAAAACCCCATAGTAATAATTCAAAGAGCACTGGGAACACTTTTAGAATAAATCCAAAACTGATCAGAATGGCTCTTCAACCCATGAGTCTCAGGCTGGCTGGAGTCAATTCCAGTCCCCTAGGGGTGGTTTATATAAACTATCAGAATATTAGCATCATTGTAGACTACTTTTATAATAGCTAATAAACTTTAAGAAGCACATACTCCAACTGGGAACCACTGTTACCTCTGCAGTGTCATTGATGACCTCCTGGGAAAGCTGTCTCAGAGAGTCTATGGACAGCTCGGAGTCCATTTGGAACTTTGAACATCTCCACGTTGATGATGCGCACAGTGGGGGCATCCTTCTTTAATAAACCAAAGTCATTCAACACGTGTGACACGGCTGCCGTTAAGTCCATCAGGATGTACAGCACCTGCTTAACACAAGAAAAAGTAGCAGAACTTTAAAGAAAAATCTCAGAGCAGATAAAGCATTCTCAAAAAACTGTCAAGTTTGCAGCTTAAGGCATTTGCGCACTCCAGGTTCCTACCTTTCCTTTAAACTCTCCAAGAAATATTCTCTTTGTATTCTTTTGATGTGGAAAAACAAGAGTGGGCTGAACTTTAGAAAGCTAAATTTGGAATGGATTTGACATTCATTCTTGCTTGCTTATTTACTTGTTTGAACACTTATTTCATCTACACTTGATTATCTCGCAAAATTGACTTCAGTTTATTATTTCATTTGGAATCATTTGTTTGAATTAAAGGATGAAATTATTCAAGTTGAAGCTCTTCCTCTCATCACATTATAGCTACAATTTTAAGTAACTAACTAAGTAATGGTTTCCTGCAAACATATTTGTCTTTATACAACCTTAACTGATGACTGTCATTATGTAACTTCATTCCATTACAAAGCTGTTATTCTAAAACTGAATGAGGTTCAGAATAACAATACAACACATAAGAGTCACTTGAAAAAGATGAGTCCCCTCGTCCTGGTATATTTTTCTGGTTAAGTCAAATGATGTTTGTCTAGGTTTAGATTCCAGATTTTTTTTTCTTGATTTCATCTTTAAAACTGCATGAGTTTGAGCTGATTTTCTGTTGACATTTCTTCTTGACCTTACTATGTTTAAAGGGCGTTTTTTTTCTTGAAATTGACAATCCTTCCTTCAGAATGAGGAAAACATAAAAGTAGTGCGGCCAAACAATTCCATTTCTATGAGGAATATTTGTTGTCTTTGAAAATCAAAATGAAATTTAAAGAAAGGGTTTGTTCTTCTATGCATTGTAGTTCAATTCAATTCAATTTTCTCAGTGTTTGCTCAGCATGTTACTAAATATTGGTTGGACTGTAAGTTTAAATTCAGATACAGAACGGTCAGTCAATGTTCTTCTGAGCTGTTCTTTATTTATTGGAGTGGTGGAAATCTCTAGAACAAACTGAAAGGTGATTAGAAAGTGATCTGAGAGTATGGGGTTATGAGGGAGCACACTCAGCTGGCTGATCTCTATACCATGGGTTAAAACAAGGTCCAGGATGTGCTTGTGACAGTGAGTGGGTTCATTTACATTTTGTGTGAAACCAACATTATCTAATAAAGCTGAGAAACCATTTCTTAGACAGTCACTAAAGTCATCAACATGAATATTAAAATCCCCTACTATTATTATTTTATCAGAATCTAAAACAAAAGTTAAAAATTCAGAGTACGGGCCAGGAGGACAATAAATAATTATGAATGAAACAGATTTAGGAGTTTTCCTGTTTGAGTGATTTATAGACAATATTATGTTTTCAAAGGAACTATAAATGTGTTTGTCTTTAGTTTTAGGAAGTAAGCTAGACTGATATTACTGCTAACCCACCTCCTTTCCCAGAAATGCTGGATTTCTGATAGTTATTATAATTAGGGGGGGGTTGCTTCATTCAACCTAACATGGTCATCCTGTTGGAGCCAGGTTTCTGTTAGGACTAGCAGACTATGTTTGTTATCGTTATCGTTGATTAGCTCATTGACTAAAAAGGACTTAGAGGAAATGGATCTAATGTTTACTAACCCACATTTAATGACATCATGATTTTGCTTGTTGTTATTGAGAGTACTAGTAGCTTTTACTTTTAGGTTTCTGTGTTTTACTCGCCTTTCAGTACATAAGCTAAAGCTAGCAGCTGCTGGACTAACTGTGTGTTGTGCTGGGGTTTGCACTGACGCTAGAGGGAACTCAGAGGAGAGTTTTAAACTGCTGCTCTGTGCCCAGAACCTGTCCCTGGGTTGTCAGGTTGAACGGTTCATGCTAAAAGAGATGTTCTTAGAGAGAAGAGCGGCGCCGTCTAAAGTGGGATGGATGCCATCTCTCCGCATGAGACCGGGCTTTCCCCAGAACGCGCATCAGTTATCGACAAAGCCAACGCCGTTTAGTGGGCACCATTTGGCTAACCAGCGGTTAAATGATGAAACGCGGCTGAACATTTCATCACTGACTAGGTTCGGGAGACCAGAGAAAACGACAGTGTCTGACATCGACTTAGCAAGTTTACACACGGACTCAACGTTTCATTTAAGAACTTCTGATTGTCTCCGTCGGGCGTCATTACCGCCTGCGTGAATCACAACTCGACAGAACCTGGGTTTACTCTGAGCTAACATTCTATGGTTTCCTTCTATGTCACCAACTCTGGCTCCCGGAAAACACCTGACTGTGGCTGTCGGGAGCTTCACGTGTCTAACTTCAGAGGAGCCGATAACTAGAGTTGACGGTTCATCTGGCGTGTTGCTGAGGGGAGAGAACTTATTATGTTTAACACTATGCTTCCTTCCCACGGGTACAAACCCATCCTGGGGTTTCCCGGCTGCTGCCCGGGAGGGGCTTGGGTGCTCTGCAGTTTCGTTCCGGTATTGCGAGCTGCACTGCGGGTAATAATTTGGCTAACAGGCTTAGCATCCGACATGCGTAGCCGCGCCTCTAACTGCTCTAGCCTGGCCTCCAAGTCTAAAATAAGGCTACACTTAACACATCTGCCACTATCATCACTAAAGGAGGCAGGATCCTCATTGAACGTATGACACATGGAGAAGGACAGAGGAGTGAAAGCAGACGAGGTGGAGGCCATGCTAGCACTTAGCAAAGGCTAGCGGTGTTTGGCTAAGGGGAAGAAACTATGTCGCAAACTGCTTAGACAGCAGTGGTTATTCACTAGAATGCTAAAGAAGACACTTATAATGTTTGAACACCAAAACAAGATAACACTAAGTTAGATATTAACAAAGCGCACTCTCAATGACAGGGACAGCAAAGACCAAACGCTGGTTACGCTCACCTGGAAATGACGGATCCGAGTTCCATTGGATCTAACATAACAAAAAGCAGTTGGTCCGTTTGCAATGGCGCTGCAGGCTCACATTCACTCACTCATTCATACAGTCCCCCGACGCCGATCGGCTCCCACAGCCGCCCACCCAGTCCGCCCGCTCCGATGTTCCCATGCGCCCGCTCCCAGCCCCGCCCCCGCAGCCACCCCACCCACTCATTCACACAGACACATTCACTCTGACGTACTAGGCGTACTATCATTCCATCGCTGTCGCACGTCGCAGACTTACCCAATGCATACGAACCAACTACCGTTTATGAAATTTTCAACGAGTGTCTTATAAAGCAGTCGTTCTTCAACACTTACAAAGTAAAGGTTTTCACCTATTGAGCTTTTGACAAATTTCAATTACATACAATATGTCGTTTCTAAAAATATCGCGAAGAAACATAATGCTAACCTGAAAGGTTTTTTTTCCCACAAAAAATGTTTTTTTTAAGCCGCAATGCATGCTGGGAATTATGTGACTTATACCATGAAGGAGAAGAAGTAATCGCAGGCAATTGTGGCACTAAGCAGCCCTGGGCTGCATTGCGCCCTCGACGAAAAAATAATTTTGTGGCCCAATCACCCCCCCACCCCACCCACACACCCCCAATGTGCGGAGCCGCACCACAGCCAAACACGCACGTATCCCAACAACATCCACAGAACAGTCCGGAAAGGAAACAACTCAGCTGCCTGAAATATGTTACAATAAAAAACATTTATTATCTCTCAAAACTTGAATAATAACTAGTTGTGATTATTGCAAAAAGAAAACTACTCCTTATGCGGGACTCGAACCGACGTCCTTCTGCATGACGGGGGGACAAATTACCGCGAACAACCTAACACAATCAGCCATGCTTCAACGGCTGATTAGATCACCGGTTATTTCGTGCTTTAAGCCAAAGAAGAGAGCCGTTTTTGACCGAAATGCAGGGCCGGGGGGTCAATTTCCAAGCAGTTGAATGTAAATGAAACAGACAAACCTCAGCTTCGAGCCAGTTTTTCTCCTCTTCCTTCCATTTTTTGACCTTAAAGATGTCCGTCAGGCCTTATTTTGCTGCCATGTCATCCTTAAGGTAGTAAAGAAGCACAAACAGAGGCAATACCGTCACCCCTCGATTAGACAGCGCAGCTTCAGGTAGGGAGGGGCACTGCACCTACCAAAGTTATTGATTACATCAAACAAAGGATATTCTAATTAAAACAACCGGCACTGATTGAATCTTTACATGTGATTTAGATAAATTGTCTTTTAAACAAAAATGATTTGTTTTTGCTTCTTTTTATGCTTGATTTGAGGAAATGACTTTTCTGATGAAAATAATCTGCATTTGTTTGATTTTGAGACAGATTTTTTAAAACTTATTCACATCAGTGATTCTTTTGATGAAACTATTCTGCAGAAATTTGATCTCTATACTGACTTATTTTGGAAACTTATTCACATCACTGATTTTTTTTCTTGCAAATGCTAAAATCAAGTTTAAAATTGTGTTGTATCTACATACATAGCAGTATGACTTATTGTTACTTAAGAATGTTTAATGACCTGAATTACTGTCAGTACGGTATAAATATATGATTATTAGGTAAAGTAAATGGTGAGGTCGAGTCAGGGTGGGATTAAATAAGTTCGCTTCCTCCCACTTCCTTTCAAGCAGTCTATCGTTTGATGCCTAGTTATCCTGTGTTTGACATGTTTACAGATGTAAATCTTTAATTGAATGTGTTATTCTTGTCAGCTTGAAATAAACCATTTCCAGATCCAACTGCTATACACTTGTAAAAAATATTGTTAAAAAACAATGGGCCAGCATTGCGCTGCCTCTGTGTGGACTGTAGACCTGAACCGTGCTTCAGTCGTACCTTTTTGAACAGGACCACTGCGTTGGCTGTCACCCCATACTCCTTAACCTCAGGAGATACTGATACTGCAAACTCGATGTCAGTCAAATCAAAAGCAACTTCCTTGAACACACCAGCAACTTCACTCTCCAGATTCTGCAAAAAGGAGGACATGAAAAATACATTCCCTATAGGTTATAGGGATTTACCTATCATAATAAAAGTCAAAACTTATTTTATTTAATTTATTTCAGTGTTTAAAAAAAGGGTAATCTTATATTTTGTGCACAGGACACATCTTTCAACGTGGCTCACCTTAAGTCTATTGTAACTGGCCCATTGACTGTATACAGAGAACTGGACTGAGTGATCGCTCCTCTCTCATTTCAAACATGAAGTACCCGCTGGTCCGAAAAAGCTGAAATCCATAGACCTTTTGCCTTTCATGTCCTCTATAAACATACTATTAAGTCAACTGTATTTCAGTAGAGGCCAAGACTGTTGTGTAATTAAATACTACTATGATATGCACGAAACAAGGTTGATTAAAAAATATGTTTATGGAAGAAATTTATTTTCCAAAACAAGTTAAATACCCAATCCCATGACATTTGTCCATGCCGACCCCTGCAATAAAGGAACGGTAAGGTAAAATAAATGTGTTTTGAGGTGCAGCACAACTGTTTCTATCACTGAAGCTCTGCTCTCCTCTGCTGCCCTCTTCTGTCTGTTCTTTCGTTTCCTCATCTGCTGCAGCTCTGCTGGTACTTTTTTTGGTTTCAAACAGGAATTTGGCATTATGGGCGGGGATTCCAATGCAACTGCAACACACTGCTCACTTTATTTTGGACTTGTCACTTCAGTCCATCAGTATAAACTCAGTGGTCTTAAACTCACATCTGCGTTCTTGCCTTTGTCTTGCTCCTAAAACAACTTTTTATGGTCTTGTTCCCAGACACAATCACTTTCTTCAGCCTCATTTGAAAAACAAAAAACATGTTTTAAACCGCAGATCCTCCTCTCTGATCAAGTATTCAAACATCTTTTCTTGCAATTATATTGTCCACAAAGGGTAAAAATACACAACCAGTTTAATCAATCATTTTCTACTCTTACCACAGTATATAACCAGCGTCTTACTGTATGTGACCATGCATGGATAATCAGTATTAAGTAAGACACACAGTACATCAGTAAAACAGCAGGCAGATGACAAGACCTTGTTCATTGCCATGGCAGCAGTAGTATTAATGCTGTGGAAATTGTGGTCGGCACTGTCACAAAAGAAGTTACCCAACAAAACCTTCGCTTTTATTGCAGTCACCCTCACACATGGCTGCAATGACTTTTTCCATTTTGTAGGCCCATACTCCATAAAGAAAAGACACAAAAAGCCAAGGATCTTAGTTCTTTTATAACATGAACTTAAGATGGAGGTGAAACTGACAATCAATAGATGGTCTGATTGAAAAATGAAAATACACAACTGAATTTGCAAAAATAAAAGGCGAGGAAAAAAAGCAAAGCAATTTTCTTAGAAGGTTTGGCATTCCACTCACATAAAAAGAGGTTCTATCAAAAAATTTTCCACAGAGAAAAATAATGGCATGCTGTCATAAACCTGTGAGCCAGAACAATAAACAATATAAATTTGCCTAAAATAGCTTCTATTATTCAGTTCTGCTTTACTAAATCCACTCTGTGCCACAACAACCTTTGTGGGTGTAAGGGTGCAGCCAAGTCAACAAGCTTCTTTGATGAACACACTCTCAGCATCCGATGTCTTCTGGAGTGGACCCACAACAACCACCCCTTGTTGTCTGCATTCACTCTCCAAATAGCAAACAATGAAAGCTGCAAGTAGAAATGATTGCCGCTTCTATTAAGTTACCAGACATTACAACAATTCTGGATCTGTAAAAAGGCTGAGCATCCAACATACTGATTCATTTTCAGTTCTGTTCATAATTCTATTTTATTTTGGTTTTATGTTTCAAATTTCCATTCAAAAGTCATTTCAATTGGTACTAAAAAAACTAGTTTTAAATGATAAGCAATGTAAACAAAAAAAAAGGGATTTTGTATTATTGAAGTATAATATTCTGTATTCTAATAGTTTAGTAATCCTATTCAGAGAGGCCACATTTAAAGAATCTGGAATGGATGGGTGCTTCAAAATACACAAGGCCTCCTGCAACTAGTAGATTTTCCACCATTAACAGCAGCAACTGCTATTGCAACTTGAGGTTGAAGAAATACAACATCCATGGAGAATCAGAACACAAGGTCAGAGAGAAGGCTATACCAACCTCCCAACCAGAATTGGCTCGAAAAATACAATTACTGCATGGGATATTTCACCGAACTACAATTGAAGTGGCGGATATCAAGAAGTCCTACCAATGGCTAGAGCTGGCCTACAGGACAGCAGCACTCATCCTGGCAGTACAGGAACAAGCCCTGAGCACCAGAGCTATAAAGGCTTAAATCTATCACACCAGACAAGACCCAAGGTGTCGGCTGTGCAAAGAGACGCCTAAAACAATCCAGCACATAACTGCAGGGTGTAAGATGCTGGCATAGAAGCATACATAGAACACCACAACCAAGTGTGTGTGTTGGGATGGGGGGTTTGCTGCCTCCGGATGTCTGTGGTGTTTGTGTTGTGTAGCGATAACCAAGAAACGTTCATTCTATTTATTATCAGCTTTGCAAAAAAAAAAAAAAAAAAAAAAAAAAAATTGGATGTTTGTTTTTAATGGGTGAAATGCAGATGCTGGAGGCCATCTCTAGGTTGATGTCATGAAATGGGCAACACCCACAAGGAGTGAAAGGTGGAGCCTCAGAGATATATTGGTCGTCTTACTTAGGAAAAATAATAAATAATACTTCATAAATAATTTGTTCTTTTGTGTGCCAAAGGTAATATATGATCATATATATGGACATGGTTTACCCTGAAAGGCTTAAGAAAAGTGTGGTATAGACCCTTCAATCATTTTATTTTATTTTATTTTATTTTATTTTATTTTATTTTATTTTATTTTATTTTATTTTATTTTATGTTTTCCCTTCGGTGAGTTTTGAGCACATCCGGTTCCGCTGACAGCCATTTTGATGAAACAGCGAGGAGCGGAGAATCTTGGAGCACCGAATTTAACTCTGTGGATTTAAAGTGAATAACCCCCCCCTGGATAATTCTCGGTTTTCATCGACTGATGATCATCCTGGATCAAAGTGGATTCTTTTCCGTGACCGTGCGACGGATGGATTTTTTTTTCTTCCAGCGTGTTCGGCAGCAAACCTGGGCAGCAGCGTTAGCGCAGCTCGTCGTTGGCCGTTAGCTTTTGTTAGGCCTTTGATGTTTCATAATGTGTTAGCGCGTCTTCATATAGCATGTTAGCCGTAGCCATTTTAACACTTTCACGGAGCGGTTCAACTTAGGAACAACACTTTAGGGTTTAATTTTCGTTTTGGACTCACCGTGGAATTCCAATTCAATTTCTGGACTTTGTGGAGCTTTTTGTGTTGATAGAAAATAACTGTATCCGATTAGCAAAGCGTTAACAAAAGGACTGACGCTTATGAAGCTCATGGCCGGCTGCTAGCTACACCAGCGGCTAGCCCCGCTGCGGCTTGGGCTTTCCTTCAAGGACAATTGACCACGGACTCTTTTACATCCATTTAACGAAATACACTGTGCTGCATGGACTTTATTTGATTTGTTCGCACTATCCTGTGCTGTGTTGGACTGAAAGAAAAAAAAAAACTGGCGAGGTACACTGTGCTTCTCAATGGCAAGTTGGCCTCAATCCTCATTCGTTTTTCTTTGGCATACGTAAAGACTGTCGTCCTCTACGACCTAAAACTTACCCCAATTTAAGTCATTTCTTTGTTCAGATTGTTTTCAACGAATATAAAGAAGGTTTACTGATTAAAGTCACCAAATCTAGCCTCTTGTGTTCAGTGTTGACACTGTTTTTGCTTTGTTATAACAGGCCTTGAACATTTTTTTTCTCCCCCGCTTGTGCTTATAAGTGATAAGACCTGTAAAAATGTCGTGTGTTCACTATAAATTTTCTTCCAAACTGGACTACAATACTGTCACGTTCGACGGGCTGCACATCACCCTCAGCGAGCTGAAAAGGCAGATAATGGCCCGCGAGCGCCTCAAGGCCACAGACTGCGACCTGCAGATCACCAACGCGCAGACTCTAGAAGGTACCGTTCTTCATTGACTCATTACACAATTGCAGAGAAATGCGTCATTCACCCCGGTTTTGCTTGGATAGTTGAAGGACTGACGTCCTTCCAAGGTTGGTGATTAAAATTAATGAAACAAGTTACATTGCTGGGTCGTTTTAATAATTGACCAAGATGTGCATTTCTGCTTTGAGATTGCAATACAAAACTTTTTTGAAGATCTAAAATGCACCCCAGCTACTGTCCCCTTCTATTTGACAAGAATAAAGAATTATTGTGCCTTGAAAATGTTAACGTATTTGTCATTTTTTAAATTTATTTTGTATTTCACATGCATGCGAATTAGAAATGCATTATTAGATTTTACAACCTGTCAGTGCCTGCATTTTCATTAACTTTTTAGATGCACCAATGTCAGAAATAACAATGGCTTCCTATTTTGAATAGAAACAAAAACTTAAATTCATCGGCATTTTGTTACTGTGTACATTGAAGTTTCTGTTGTTTCATAGAATACACAGATGATGAGGCCCACATCCCGAAACACTCTTCAGTGATTGTCCGCCGCACTCCAATTGGTGGAGTTAAGCCTGCTGGCAGGACGTTCATTGTGTACGTATAACTGTCATTTACAATAAATTCTCAAATTCTGATTGGGCTGGGTTTAAAATTAAATCTATGTATTCCCCCCACCCCAAGTCAGGAAAAAAAAACACACACACAAGACGAACTGGAGTATAAGTTGGACTTTTGGGAGTAATTTATCTAACAAAATACGGGACCAAGAATGCAAGTGTCATTTTAAAGGGCTAACCTAAATAATGGAGTAGATAATAATAGACTGAATATATGCACACTTCACTACCATAACACATTAGCCTAGTTTCCACTGGACGGTACAGTAAAGTCCAGTCAATTCTGGTGGGAGTTTCCACTCAATTAAGCCTCGCTTCCACTGAGCGGTTTGTTTTCACGGAGCATGCATGATCTAGACCAGTAGCATGTTTGCGTCATTGTGGTGCGTCAACTAGAAAAGCAACAACAATGGAGGTCATCCAGCATCTCGTCTTTTTATGTCTTTACTTCTGGTACATTGTGTATGACAGGAATTTATTGGTGTTTGAAAGACGATGGCGAGCAGCTTAGAGCAATACTGCCGTAAAGAGGAAAAAACTTTACTTAATGAGCGCAATATTGATGCTTTCTATAAGTCGTCGTCACTTTCTGCCAATCAAGGGGTAGCTACAGTGGCTCCACCCCAATCATTGCGTACCGCTTTTCCATAGACCTGCCCCCAAGAGGTACCATTCTGTACTGTTTAATGGGTTCATTTTAAAATGAAAACATTCAAAATAACGCACCAGACTACTCAGTGGAAACAGGCTATTGATGCATATTTAGCTTCATAAAACCTAGGAGGAATCTAGTATATTAGCACATCAGTGATGTGCGATGAGGTTCTGGTGGAGGTACTGGTGAGGCACTGGTGTCATCAGTTAGATTTACAAATGTATGAACCCTACAGAGTAACTTATTCACCATTTGATTGACAGCAGGTAAAGTATGTTTAAAATTAAATTTCAACACATTTCTTTCTGTAGTAGAGGGAAAAACAGCACTAAAATTGTTAATATTGACTTACTTTTACATAAAAATGAAGTCCATGCACTGTACCTTTTGAACGTTCTTGACACCGTCTGCACCGTTAGGTTTTAAAAAGTCTCTCTGTCTCAATGGAGATCCCTGCCGGTGACGTGTCTAAACAAATTCCTGAGTTTAGAGACGTAATCCTCTATTTATAAAAGGATGCTAAACAATGTTTAGACTTAACTGGATGTCTTTTGTGGTGGTGTCACATTCTCTGGGCCCACCAGCACCCTCTACCTAGAGGCATGCGTACTGTGAGTCTCACCATGTGTATTTCTAATGCTCTTTTTTAGCCGATAAAAAAGACTAAATGAGTCATAAACTGCCACCAATGTAATCAGACAGTTGGTGAGAAATAGAAAAATGAGGTAATTAAAGAAAAGGTATCTTTTACGATGATGGAAAGAAACAGTAAATCATGGGTCAACTGTTGCTCCAGTTGGTGCGTGAGGTGCAGTCTGGGTGCAGGGTAGGCACTGGCGGCTGGTGCCTCACCTGCCTCCTCTAACTGCAAAACGTAGAACTATTATTCAGATAAACATAGCATAAAGAACATGCTAACAAATAAACTAAAAGCTTTGTTTCACTTCAAATGACTAAAATACATAGAATTCTTCATTTTGTGTCACTTTGGAATAATTCTACCAAGTCTGGCTTTAGCCTTAGCAGCTCTTCTTTTGTCAGTAGCAAATACTGATACGCACACCCACAGTGCCTTCTAGTGGTTATTGCTAAGTTGCAATGCCTGCCAAACAAAGCAAAAACAGGTGATTTACACTTGGAAAAAAAATACCTCAATCAACTTAGCTTTAAGGTAATTCAAGCTATTAAAAAAATCATCTTAGTATAAGAAAATTTTGTATAATTTTAAGTTCTACCTTTGTTCAGTTTATATCTCAAGTAATGCTAAAATTATTTATCATTAAAGAATCGAATTAGATTTTTTGTGGAAATTTGAAAAACAACCAAATAGTGGGTTGAATCAAATGGTGAACTTCTGACTTTAATTTTAATTTATCAAATTTAATGGATTCAAATTAAATCCAGAATTTAGCAAATGATACACAACCCTAGTAATGAAGTACAGTGGGATGCACTTTTTTTTTACGTTTGGAAAGAAAACCTAGGATTTGTTTGTCATTGAACAACTGCTTTTTGTTTTGTTTTTTCCTCCAGAGATCGTTCTGACACATCTGTGGTTGGATCTTCTCGACCCGTATGTAAAACAAATCCAAATCAACACACTCTCCTCCTCACCTCTCTCTCTCCCACTCTGTTTGGCTTTATTCACCCTTTTCAAGAACATTCTGTCAAGAAAGATTTGATTGTATCTTTTGTTTACCGTGTTTTTGTTTTGGTTTTTTTTGCATTTGTGTTGAAATCTCAGCCTCTGTGTGACTTGATGTTCTTTTTCCGAAGAGTTTTCTAATTTAACACAGTTCATATCAGAAAAGTCTTTGCTTTGTGTCTCGTATGACATCAGTAGATGAAAATTATTGTGGCTGAATGAGATAAAGTTTGGCAGAACTTCCTTTTTTAAGACACTGAAGTAATTGTTGAAATGTTGCTATTTTACAATTTTCTGAAAAATAATTTAAAAGGATGTTACATAATTAAATGATTTTTGTAGCCTGCTTTAAGCCAGGCATATGCCCTTTAAAGAGGTTGTGGTCTTTTATTCTGCTAATTCATTGTAATTTCTTTTCTGTGAAAAGTTTAATGATCTGGTTTATTTAAAAAAAGAAACCACAAGAGTTAAAGTTTTCCTGGGGTTGATTGTAATTATCGTGGATTGCAATAACGCAGCAGAAGTTGTGAGTGGAACAGACACGCTGGGGATTTTTTTTTTCCTTTTTTTTTAAAAATGTGAACAACTGACCCTGCTCAACAATGTTCTAAAATTTGTTGTTTGGTAACGCACATCAGTTTTAATTGCTCTGTGTTGTATAATTTTCTCCTGAAAGCTTCTTTGTTGTTCTTCTGGTGTGGACTGAACATAACACACAAACCTTAAAACGTCTAATCCTGCATTGCACAAGTCATTTTGAATTCAAGTGCCTTTTTCTGTCTTACAATCAAGCCTAACTTAATGTGTACTGGTAAAACTGGTTTGAGGAGTCGTAAGGATCTAGCTATTAAAATTTACTGTGATTTTTTCCTCACATGTCATATTGTCTTGCAAAGTATTGAGACACAATGGTAATTTAAATACCATGTTGATCTTCAGAGGCCTTTCATGGTTGCTGCAGTGAGAAGTATGCTGGTGAAGTGTGTTTTGTAAGCTGCAGAACCTGTCAATAAAGCTGTTGAGTGGTTTTGTCAGAACTGCTTGCACCAGATCCCTTTGTGTTCCCTGTGCAGCCCACTGCAATAACCTGTGTCCTCTGAGCCCTGCAGACTGCGATGGATCCTACTTCCCGATAGCTTAAATATTAGACTTTTGTCTCATGCATTTAGATCTGCTTTTTTGTTGTAGCATAAAAAGAATTTATTTAAATTGCTTAAAGACTTCTTTTCCCATACTTTGTGATAAACATCACTTTTTCCGTTCCACTAAATAGGACCTTCTGTTTGAGGATTTGGTTGATAGAATTGCTGGCAATTGTTTTGTTTTTCTTAAGCTTACCTCTTGAGCTGGATGTGTTCCTTTTGTCACACCAGTTCTATATATGTGACAACAGCATTAGCATTTTTTTAAAGCTTGCAAAACTCATAAATCCAGCAAATAGTCTCAAATTAAGTTTCTTGGTCATTTGACGTTGAGGTTTGATTCATTGACCTTGTTAAAGTCACACTCGGAAAATTGAGTTTTTGTTGTTTTTAGCATGGTTTTGTGGTATTTTTCTGATGATAGAAGACATGTGAAGAGCATTAAGCTTAAGTATTCAAAGTATTTATTCAAATCGTTGTGAACCCAGAGCAGAAAAAAATGCAGTTTGAGAAAGATTTTATTTTGAAAAAAAAAATAGGCTGGGTGGCCACAAGCTCCCTGCTCTGCTGGATAGCCCCAATATTGCTCACCATTTTTGTTGTTGCCGCTAATGTTAGGTTTGGGTTGTGAGGAGCTGGGAAAGTGCATAAACAGATCTGGGATAAGAAGTGGTGGGCTACTCCCTGAAACAGTCCCGGCTACAACTCTGAGGCGAAAATAATGATTTACTGCTGCTGTTCAGAAACTATGTACTTGTAAATTACAGTTTTTCAAGCTGATTTTAGGCTAAAATCGACATTATCATAGTTAAAACACCTGGGAAAATATCTGCCATAAAAAAAATTAAAAAATCGGAGCGAGAGTTTAAATAAATGACTAAATGTGCAAATATTGTACTTGTAGAATTAACCGATGACTATACCCATGTAGTTTCATAACCTTTTTGCATTTAAAAATGAGTTCAAGGGCATTAAATGCTAGCACCTCAATAGTTTTCACAGCAGAATGAAATTATTGTTTTTTAGGTTTGATCAGAATAGAAGCATTTGTGGATATCCATGTAAAATGGTCCAAAAATGTTTGATTCTATGACACGATCACATTAGTATTTGTACTTTTTGTGAGATCATTTTTAATGAAGTTAACAATCTTCTTTGGTCAAAAATATAACCATGTACAGTTATCTTTGTAGACAACTTTCAAAATAAATTCATTTTTTTCATACAATTTTTCATACAATTAGCTTTATATATTGTACCTTTACTGACTGCAAATCAAAATGGATGCAGTTTGAGTCAACTTGAGTTTATGCGTGAACACCAACAGATAAACTAGTTGAACATTTGTGTTGAATGCAGATTACAGAAGAACCTGTCTTTGTTGGGTCGTTTTCTTGTTAATACAATACTGTGTTTGATAAAACGCCAAAGGCTGTACTATTGTTTCGAGGACACAATTGGACTGGACACACTTGAGTTCTGATTTCTCATTAGATGACTAATGGATAACGCTAACTTTATATGCTCTGATTCTCCTGCAGACGGATTCTTCTCCTTCTTTGTCTCTTGCCCAGCTTGCCAAGGTATTTTGTTTGCACGGTCGCTGTGGAAGAAAATGCCTATTTTTTAATGCTCCTCCCCTAACCTCCCTTTAAAAAAACAATTTTTAACAAGTTTCTCTGCTGAATTTTAGACCGCTAATCTGGTTGATGCAAATGCGTCAGAGGAGGACAAGATTAAAGCCATGATGACTCAGTCGAATCATGATTATGACCCAGCAAAGTCAGTAGACACACATTTTATGTCTTATCCCGCTAAATTGTCTTCACCATTTTGCTTTCTAAACATGAATATAATGTATCAACATAACCTTTTTCATATATTTCCTTTTAGTTACTCAAAGAAGGCAATTGGACCCCCACCTGCCCACTATACTTGCTTTCGTTGTGGAAAGGCTGGACACTACATTCGCCAATGCCCTTTGCCAGTGGTAATCATAGTTTGTCTGGTTGAATTTTTTTCTCCCTTAAGCACATTATGTGAGTATATATTTAAACAATGTTTGTAGGTGCAAGACAAAAGCGTGGATGGTCCTAAACCAGTAAAAATCAGTAAGGGTATCCCTCAGAGCTTTATGGTGAAAGCTGACCCCGGCACCAAGGGAGCCATGTTGACCAGCACTGGAGAATATGCCATACCTGCCATTGATGCGTATGTGTGAAATGCCAGATCTGTTGCACTTTGCGTCAACATTTTAAAATTAGATTTTAGCAGTAAATCGATCTTTAATCCACACTTTGATTGCTAGGGAGGCGTATGCTCAAGGAAAGAAGGAGCGTCCTCCTTTTGTTCCACATGAGCAGTCGTCATCCGAAGATGATACTGACCCGATCCCTGATGAACTGCTGTGCCCCATCTGCAATGACCTGATGACAGATGCTGTGGTCATACCCTGCTGTGGAAATAGTTACTGTGATGAGTGTGAGTGTTTCCATTATTGTTGAGTTTTCTTCTAGAATAACATTTATCTTGAGAAGTAAAGAAGTTTTAAAGTTGCAATTAGTTTATAAGCAGTTTATCGTTTGAGATTATTTTAGAATGGAGGAGTTTCCCTCTAAAATCAGATTTTGTTTCCAGGTATCCGAACTGCATTGTTGGACTCGGAGGAGCACATCTGCTTCACGTGCAAACAATCTGACGTTTCACCCGATAATCTGATTGCCAACAAGTTTCTTCGGCAGGTAATCTGTTAAAAATGGATTTATTCCTACATGCTCTTTTCAGGGGAAGGATTTTTACTTGATGTTTTGGAAATGTAATTCTTTCTGTTCTACAGGCTGTGAACAACTTCAAAAATGAGACGGGATACACCAAACACGGGCGCAAACAGGTCCAGCCAGCTGTCCCTCCCCCACCACGTCCCCAGTTGGTCAGGCCTCTTCATTCGCGGCAGCAGGACCCTCTCCTAGCTAACATCTCAAATCCACCTTCAACAAGTGCACCCACAACAGCTCCCAAAATGGAAAACCTGCCCATTGCCCCCCCTTTTTCATTTTGTCCTTCAACACCAAGTCCACCTCCTGCAGAGGCTGTCTCTGAAGAGCCAAATGCTTCTCCAGCTCCTGCACCTGTTTCTGACCATCCTTCTCCGGTACACTCCAGCAGCCAGGGAGAACCACCCCCACCTGGGTACATTGCAGTTGAATTATATGCTTCCTGAAAAAATTGTGTTCAAGATTTTGAGATTTTTGTGCTGGTCTCTTTACTCTAGTGAGGTTGATGAGGCTGATCCAGAGCCTGCTGTGAAACAGGAGTCTTCAGGAAAATCTGAAAGTGCATCACAGGTGAGCACATCTCTGCTCAAGTTAGACTTTAGGTTTGATTGGTTTCAAGGTATTACTACACAAAATATCCAAGCTAAGGGATGAAATGCTTGAAATACTTCATTTTATGGAAACATGCCTTACAATCTCAGTTGGTCCTCAGTGTAAATAGCTTTTTTGTTTACTTTTTTACAGAGATACAATTTGCCAGTCATTAGTCACCTCCCACCTTCAAGACTACATCATTCATCAGGTAAAATGCCTATTTTGAAATATCAAATCTTTCTTGAGTTTACTGCAGATACTAACCATGGTTACTTACATCTGTTTGTCTGCATCAAAAGGCCATCAGTCACGACACAATCAGTCCCAAAGAGGAGGAGGCAGACACTGGTATGACCTTTTCACATGCCTGCTATTATCCAGTGTCATAATCCCTGTTGTAAAATACTGCTTTTGTTTTCTTTTTGTTCTAGGAACAGAAACAGAGGGGAGCACACTTCAGCTCACCTACAAACGCCTCTACCTCCTGTTCCTGCTCCTCAAGTCTATCCATCTCCCATGTACCCACCCCCATCACAGCCGTATCTACCTCCTTACAGCTCTGGGCCCGGCCTTATCCCTCCACCTGTTATCAGTTACCAGCCCCAACCAGTTTTTGCCCCTGGACCTCCAGTGCTAAACCCTCCCTGGGTTGCCCCTGGTGCCCAGCCTCCTCTTCTTCCTTTACCACCGTCTATGACGCAGCCTCTGCTTTCTAAGGAGGATTTCTACAGACCAAGACACCACAGACAGGACAAGTTAGTGTTTGGTTTCTGACTCTTTTATCACTCTTGTAAAAATGTACAAGAATGTGATCATAGCTGTCAGCATGAGTAGCTTTAATTCAAGGGGAAATGAATAAATAATTTGTTGTTTCTTTGTGTTTAGAGCAACATCCAAACTTGATGAGTTTACTAAAGATTTTCACGAAGAGCTTATCAAGTATAGAAATGCACCAAAAAGAAGACCACCATCTTACTCCAGGTAACGTCGTCGTTTGTTTCTGCCGCACTTTAACACCAGTTTAGGAACAATTCTGGATAACAAGCTTGAAGCTGAATCTATTTCGTTTGTTTGTGTTTGTAAAACAGAAATAAGCAAAACTGACTGAAATCTGAAAATGTTCTGGTAAAATTACTCTGATGGAAATGAGTCCAGTTAAGGTCTACGGAAAACTGTAGTAGATTATTAAAAAATCCTTCAGAAATACTTTTCAAAAGAACATTTAAGGATTACAATAAGGTCAAATTTATTGTGAGTAAAATCTTAAAAGTTTGAGACATTGACTGCGTGAACACACTACTTTATATCTGCCAGTGGCTCCCTTTTTTTGTAAATCTTGGAGATAAAAAGATAGAAAAGAAGTAGTGACCGTAAACTTCACATTTCCATTATTTGTATTTTGTAAAAGGAAATCTTCAGAAATAAAGGTTTTGATCTCTGAGGGGGAATTTGTTGTCAATCTGTCACCTTATTGTGCTGTTAAATAATAAAAACTTGGTTTACTGCTTACATTGAAGTGTCAGTGGCTTCTTAGAATGGATTTTGCAGTCTGAGCAATTATTTGTTTAGCTAATTTTACTGTCTTCTTGGGGTGTAATGATTCATTTTAACGATTCGATTTTTATCATTTATTGTGATTAGGGACACGATTCATAGTCTCAAGTGGTTCATTTGAACAAGTCAATTCACCGACCTAAAATCGATCCAAGACATCTTTAGCCAAAGATTCAACCAGTGTGACTGAGATAAATACCTAGTAATGAACAGTGCAGATGAAGTTTTCCAGATTCCTTATATTTCTTGCAAGATAATAAAGTGTAAATTAAATATTTGTATAAATAAACAAGAATTATTGGCAAAACCATTCACATTTTAGTTTAATAAATTTTAGCCTTTTGTTGCTTTTCCACATCAAAATAATACAAATAGAACATTAATAGAACATTCTACCACACTGTCTGGTCAAGTCTTTGCAAAATTCCATGTTTCCATACTTTGGATTGTCAATGACAGACGGCTTGATCATTTTTTGCTGCCTTCCCATGTGTGTTGTCTGCTGTGATGGCATGCTTTAATTAACAACTTGCTTCAGACAGATTGATCTAGTTGGATCATAGGAATCAATCGATTATATCAATTAATCGTTACACCCCTACTGTCTACTGACGTTTGCATCCTACCATTGTTTCCATCGTATAAAATACATTCTTAAAACTCACTCTCTGTCTTTGTTCCTCGAAAATATTTTCTTTTAGGTCCCGGTCATACAGTCGGTCTCCATTCAGCCGTTCTCCGTATTCTCGCTCTAGATCAAGATCTAGATCCAGATCAAGATCCAGGTCTTACTCCTTTTCTCCAAGTCGATCACGTTCACGTTCCCATGGTCGATCTTATACACGTTCCCCTTACTCTAGACGAAACGGACGCAGTTATGGACGCTCACGGACAAGGTCCCGCTCTCGCTCGAGGTCTTTTGGCTACCGGCGCTCTGGATCACCACGTTCTCCTTTTCGAGGCTGGGATGGAGCTGAAGGGACTGGACCCTACCGGTCACGGTCACGTTCCCCTGGTGGCTTCCGAAGCCGCAGTCCTGGTGGCCGAAGGCTGCCCCCTCGAGAGTTACTTCCTTATGACCTCAAAGGGCATAGTCCTACAGGCCATGATCGCTGGGACAGAGAGCGGTACCGACAATGGGAGAAGGAGTACACAGACTGGTACAACAAATACTACAAAGGCTATGACACCCAGCATCCATCCATGCATCACAGGAGCCACAGCAGCCGAGATGGTGAGAGGGAGAAAATGTCCTCATCAAGAGATTACTCTCCTCAGGGGAGGGGACGAAGAGGACGAGACGAGAGAGGGGGTCCTCCTCATTATTTACCAACATCATCTTCAACAGGAAACAAGTCCAGCTCCAAAATCATGAGATCAAAGAAAATAAAAAGGAAGACGGGGGATGAAGCGGATGCATCGCACCACTCACTAGACAGAGGGGATGCCACCCCTGTCAGAGATGAGCCCATGGATGAAATATCTTCACAAACGAACACACCTCCCATCTCATCAAAGCCTCCTGCTGGTGCAGCACCTTCTAAGGCTTCAGCCTCTAGAAGTACAGCCCTGCTTTCTAAACCCGCCACCAAGTCCACTTCCAAGGCTGTGTCTGATAAATCCAAAAAGGAGAAGGGTTCAAAAGGTAAAGCTAAAGGTAAAACGGAGAGTGTGAACGTCAAGAGTGAAGGCGTAAAGGTGAAGAAAAAGACTGCAGAGGGTATGATGACAAAAAAGAAGGATTCCTCTTCCTCTGTTACCAAACCACTTAAGACCACCAAAATAAAGCTAGATGATGCCTCCAATTTGACTACTAAAAAGGAGAAGATAAAAACCTCTGTGCGGTCCACTGCGGCAAAGACTCCTCCATTGCCCTCACAGAACCCACCTTTTCCTTCTCTTCACGAAGGTTCAAGATCTGATCACGACTTGCGGGGTAGAAGAGATCCTCCACAGAGTCTTCTTTCCCTCTCGCATCAACTCCCACACCTCCCCCGCCCCCTGTCACCAATTGATAATCGAAGGAGGATGGGAGAGGAATGTCGCTCTTTACTGAGACCTCCTGGAAAGCTGAGGAGAATAGATGGTATAGAGGGTGGAGGGGATGTCCTCTCTCATTCGCATCTTCCCCATCAGTTGGCTCTCCACAGACTTCCAGCTCCCACTGATAGGCTGTCCAATTTACCTCCCCTGCAAGTGAGTCGCGACCTGGGCCGGGGTGATTCAGATCGAGCAGCCATTAGACCTTTGATGGACATTCCGGTCAGTATATTTTATGGAAAAATTCAACTGCTGGTTGCAATCAAAATGCCATTCTTTTAACACTTATTTTGTTTTTGTTAACAGAAACCAATGAGGAGGATCAAGTTGAACAGAGACTTGGGGAGAAGAGGTGGGACAGAAGCAACAACCTTGGACAGAGCGCCATCTGGTATAGAAAAGACAACCAACTCCACTTTAGATCGTTCGGCTGCTTCTAATGTTTCTGAAGGAAACGGAGTCAATCCTGCTGGAGAAAATGGAAGAAAAGAGCCATCAGCATCTGCAGAAAGGCTTGTGTCCAGAGACAGACCAGGACCTGCAGGAGACAAGCGTCACAGCTCAGACATTGACAGAGATAGACCTTCTGCTCTAGAAAGGGATCGAGAGAGACCTTCCACTTCAGAAAGAGATCGAGAGAGAACTTCCACTTCAGAAAGAGATCGAGAGAGAACTTCCACTTCAGAAAGAGATCGAGAGAGAACTTCCACTTCAGAAAGAGATCGAGAGAGAACTTCCACTTCAGAAAGGGATCGAGAGAGACCTTCCACTTTGGAAAGGGATCGAGAGAGACCTTCCACTTCAGAGAGGGATCGAGAGAGACCTTCCATTTTGGAAAGGGATCGAGAGAGACCTTCCACTTCGGAAAGGGATCGAGAGAGACCTTCCACTTCGGAAAGAGATCGAGAGAGACCTTCCACTTTGGAAAGGGATCGAGAGAGACCTTCAACTTCGGAGAGGGATCGAGAGAGACCTTCCACTTCGGAGAGGGATCGAGAGAGACCTTCCACTTCGGATAGGGATCGAGAGAGACCTTCCACTTCGGAGAGGGATCGAGAGAGACCTTCCACTTCGGAGAGGGATCGAGAGAGACCTTCCACTTCAGAGAGGGATCGGGATAGACCTTCCACTTCGGAAAGGGATCGAGAGAGACCTTCCACTTTGGAGAGGGATCGGGATAGACCTTCCACTTCGGAGAGGGATCGGGATAGACCTTCCACTTTGGAAAGGGAGCGTGATAGACCTTCCACTTCAGAAAGGGATCGAGACCAACCTACTGCTTCAGAAAAAGATAGATCTTCCACTTCAGAAAGAGACAGAGATAGACCTTCCACTTCAGAAAGAGATCGAGAAAAGTCATCTGCGCCAGAAAGGGACCGAGAGAGACCTTCTGCTGTAGGAAGAGATCGAGAAAGACCTTCCGCTTCTGAAAAGGAGCGAGAAAGACCCTCTGCCACAGAAAGAGATCAAGATAAACCTGTTTCAGATCAAGATAAAGCTTCTGCTTCAGAAAGAGGACGAGATCGATCCGCTTCTGACAAGGACCGACTTGTGGAGTCTGATAAAGAAAGAGACAAGGTCTCTAGCACTGGCTTAGAGAAAGCAGCTGTGGACAGAGACAAAGAGGTCGAGAAGTCAACAAAACCAGAAAAAAAGAACTCCAGCAGTGGAGGTGGAGGAGGCAGGTCAGTCTGTTTGGATAAGATGACTATTGGCGAGAAATCTGCCATAACCAGGAGGCTGTCTGACCATCAGGAGAGACCTAGTATGTCTTCTAAGGAAAGAGGGGAGAGCTCAGACAAAGCTGCTAAATCTTACAGGTTAATACTTTCTATTTTTGCTGCTTGTCAAAATACCATCACATCCTTGGATGAGAGAAAGCTTGCTTTACTGGCTCTGTCTTTAAACACATTGTAAGAGGTGTAATTATATTTTTTCGTCTCCCAGGAGTACATCCAGCGACAGAATAGAGAGGAGTGGCAAACCATCTGCTCCTGTCAGGGAAGGTAATTTGGAAAATGTGCCAAACTGGAGTGAGAGATGATTAATTTTCTCTTGTCATTTAATTCTGTATTCATTGAACTCATTTCCTGATCGTTTCCAATCTGACAGGAGTGAAAGATCGTCAGCAGACATCTGTGAAGAGTAAACCAAGGATCAGCCGAAAGGCTCTGTCAAGCCATGCAGTCAGTTCCTCCAGGTGAGTTTGCTGTGTTTTCATTCAGACTTTAGGTTTTACCAGGTCTGTTTATTTCATTGTTTCTGGATGAGTTATTGGTGCAACTCCCCTGAAGTTCTGATTTCTTCTGGAACAAAAAAATCTACTGAGGATTTGTTGTTCTTAATTTAATTTAATGCAATGGAAATTTGATTGACACCAAGAATTTAGTTTGGAAACAAAATCCTTTTTACTTTGGAACTGAAAACGTTACATAATTCATTGTTTCAGTCTCACTTTTAATTTGAATAAAAACCTTGAATGTTTTGCTTCATGAGTTTTCTCTCTATCATCAGACCAAGCCAAGAAAAAAAGCAGAACTCTGAGAAGGAGCTGAAGAGCGTAGCCTCCAAACCAGTAAAGCCACCCTCATCCAGCCCTTCCAGCAGTCCAAGTGGCAGCCTGGCCCTCAGCCCAGCCAACCAGGAGCCGCTCATTCAGCCTCCTCCTCGCTCCAAGTGGGAGGATGATGAAGAAGGCCAGGAAGATGTTCTCCCTGCAACCATCAAGGAGCCTTCTCCTGTAAAGCATAGGAGTCAGGTTAGAGAGGTGCTCTCAGAAGCTACTAAACCTATCAGGAGTGAATACCGAGAGGTTATGAGGGAGGAGAGGAGAGGAGTGGGAAGGGAGGAGAAGAAAAGGAAAGCAGTAAGGGATGAAGGTAAATGTGTCAGGACTGCACAAATGGACTCCAGCAAGCAAGTCAAAGCCAAAGTTACCAAGGATGAGGGCAGAGGGGCAAAAGAGGAAAAGAAATCTTCAGCCAGAGAGGAGGAGAAAAGAGAGGAAGGGAGAGGAGTGATGGGGAAAGAAGAGAGATCAGTCGAGAGCAGAGGAGGACAAGAGGGGAGTCGTGGCCCAGAGCCCAGGCGACAGCGCCTTTGCTCCGACCTGACACGGGAGACAGATGAGGCGGCCTTTGTGCCCGATTACAGTGAAGGTGAGGGCTCAGAGGCGGAAGGGGGGAGGAGTGGCGGCAGCATGAGCCCCTCTCTCAGCCAACTGTCAGTCAGCCAGCCATCCCGCAGCCCCACCATGAGCAACCACAGTGGCTCGGCCACCACCACAGGGGACAAGAAGAAGAAGAAACACAAGAAACACAAAAAACACAAGAAGCACAAAAAACACAGCAGCCAGGACAAAGAAGGAGAGCCCAAAACGTACAAACACAAACACAAGAAGAAGAAACACAAAAAGAATAAAGACAAAGACACGGAGGAGGATGAAAAGAAGATGGACAAGGAAGAGGAGGTTCCTCCATGCTAACACACTGAACTTTATGACAGGCAGTTGAAGAGGATCTTCCTGGAAACAGCTGTTCTGCTTCATGTACAGCTAGCAAAAAGGTTTCAAATGTATTTTAATTTTCCTTGTTGACATTTGGTATGCTCTTCAGAAACATGCCGCTGCTGCGAGCCGGCCTTGTCTTTAGTTTTTTCATGAAAGACATCAGGACACTTGCTGAGGCCCCTTTGCGTCTTCTGTACTGACTGTGGCCCGTGAAAACTGCAGTGATGCTGTGAAGAGCTGTTCAGAAAGAACGTCATAACTAATCACAGGCGACAAATCCTAATCGTAGGAATAACAAATGCACTCAGGGATATAAATGCTTGTTTTTATGGAGGGAAATCCTCCTCTTCTTTGATTTGTTTGTAAATAGAAAGGAACTGTGGCTTTGCAGTTTCTCATTAGTTGGCTTTGCACACGCCTTGTGTTTTTTAGGGCATAAATATTGAACAACATTTGCTTTATGAGCCATTAAATTTTTCTTTTATTAGGGCAACCTTTTTTTCTTCTTTTCAGATCACTGTAATGGAAATCGACAAGTATATGTTGCTGATCTACTTGGCAAAATCTTCTGATTCCATAGGAAACTTTGAGAATGTTTCTAAATGAATGATTCATGATTTGAATATTAAAAAACTCGATTGCTTTGGTTTGTGGCGTTTGAGCAGACTTTTGTGTTAATGCCAGACTGGGATTGTAAAGATCAAGGATGTGCTTATTTAATATTGACATGTTTCAGTTTCAGATGTGTAAATTTGTTGTGTGTGTGTTCTACAATGTAAAAACTGAGTTACTTGGAAATGTGACTGGTCGGAGAGCAGTTCTTTTCATGTAAATGTTTTCTTTTATTAAAATGTATTGACCTGAATAATGTCTAATGTGCTTTGTGTTTGAATTGTTGTTGGGTAATGGCATAAATCAAATTTATACACAGTAAAGAGAAATATTGGTCTTCTGTGTCAATAAAGTCAAATAGTCTGTGTTTAAAGACAGCACTTGAAACACTGCTGCATCCCATCCTGAGAGAAATTAAAATAACTAATCAGATCAACAACGTAAACTAGATGTAATTTCCTTCTTGCACTTGAATTTGTCAGATCTAAATGACCTTGC
Organism: Oryzias celebensis; assembly: GCA_014656515.1. Lineage (NCBI taxonomy): Eukaryota > Metazoa > Chordata > Actinopteri > Beloniformes > Adrianichthyidae > Oryzias > Oryzias celebensis. Next base: position 23,160,167 of record BNCR01000001.1, on the reverse strand, counting down.
AGTGACTACAAACTCCAGCAATGCTGACCGATGCTGTTCTCTGCAACGTTTAATTACATTTTCTTTGACTTGAACATATATATTTTTCCTTGTAGTCTTGGTAACGTGATTGTCTTTAATTTGACTGACATAATTTTAAAGTTACTAAAAAGCAAAATAATAGGTGAACCTCTAAAGTGCGCCCCTCGTTTCGTTAGCTTTAATGTGAATGTTTATCTTCTAAAAGAAAAGTTTGTTATTGTATCAGAATAAAGTGATTTTAAAAGGAATAAGTCACAATGGTTTGTTTTAAAATAAAAGTAATTAATATTATTGCTATAAATACCACAAACTCTTAAATTTAAATGAGTAAATTAAGAGCCTAAGATGCATACTATTGCATCATTTTCTTGAAAACGAACAAAAACCTGTCAGATCTTGGAGTGAGAAGTAGAATCACATGAGTTCAAATGCAGAAACTTTATTTTATTCTTTAAAAAAAGAATTAATCTTAACTTTTCAAATAGTGTTGTCATTATTCTCTACATTTTAGGTAAAGCATCTAAAAAATTAACCTTAAACAGGTTGGAAATGTAAAATCCCTAAAATTAGATCAATAAATAAATCCACTTGATGCTTTTGCTTTCTCTTTTTCTGTGTTATTTCCTCTTGAACTTCAGCATGTCTTCACATGTGGAAGTATTTATCTGATAACTCTGAAGTGTGAGTGGTGATTAATGAAGTCTGTATAAATAATGCATGCCACATGGGTCTTTGTGACACAGGCAGCACCTTTGAAGATGGATACCAGAATAATTAGTGAGTGACTGTAACGGCACACTGATGATCTCCAAAGACGTTCCACAAAGGCCCAGCATTTCAGCGCCTCCGACAGTTAATTGAATTATAAGCATTAATTATTAAAGCAAAAAGCCACACAGGGAAATGTGCTGTGATGCAGAATGAACACTGTGTGGCGCACCAAGTCCTGAAACCTGTGACTGAAAAAGATTAGTAGTAAAGATCCTTTTTTTTGTGTGCCTCAGCCCCAAAATGCCACTCTGCTTCCCCCATCTGCCCTCGGAGCACACAGCAATAAACTTCATTGTGTGTGCGTGCGACTTGTACAAAAGAGGGCAGAAGTGCTGGATCACAGGAAACTGAGAGGAGACAGGTTCATAAAAGAGCTTTAGGACTGAGAAACAACAGAGCAGCAGATGTATTTATCCTCAAACAGCGGTACTTAAAAGCACAGTTCAGTCAGTCTATGTGCTGTCTGGTTTTGTGTGCCTGTGTGTGTGTCTGGTCACCTTTAATGGACTCAGAGATCAGTGAGACCATTAGAGAAGATTAACATATATGGCCAGATTATCATTAAAAACTCTATATTGCTGTCATCTGCCATCCAGAGAGGCTCGCACACGCGTGCATGGGTATAACCGCATGTGCTCAGCCTGTCATCCACTCTCTGTTTGTCTGCTCGTGTTTTGTCTTCTATGCATTACATAATTTCATATCATCAAGGCCAAAGGTTGCTAAGCAACTTCATTTCTTGGGCAATTGTAAAGAGATGATGCTTCTCCGCAGACCAGTTTACCATCAAACTGTAGAGGATGTAATGTCAGAGGGAGTGCGCCGGAAATGAACTGCTCTGATCTGCAGTTGCCAGCATGCGTTCATTCATGTAAGCACAGGAGGGATGAGAGAATCCAGAATGACAGCGCGTCTTCTGATGGATTTATCTTGTTTCCTTAGACCTAAAGAAAGGATGAAACATTCATGCTGAGGCACAATACAGTTCATCCAGTCAAAATAACGAGTTACAACTCTGCACCAGAAGTGATGCCTCAAAAAAGTCGGAAAATGAGCAAAGAATAGATAACGCATTTTAAGGAGGCCCATCTGAAGAAAAGTGTTTCCGATCATCCAAGAACAGTGTCATGTGTGGATGGGAACACATCTGTCATGTTTTTTCAGTGAAAGCTATGAAAGTGCTGAGAGGGAAGTAAAGCTCTTCACAATGATGAAGCACAGTGGCGCTTTGATGTAAATGCAAACATCCCTGTGTTAACATGCCAAGAGAAACAACAGCAACCCATGTTTTGTCTTTTTGAATTACCACAACACTGAATGATTAAAGACTCATAAAAAAACATTGGGAAGTGTAGATTTTTTTCTGTTTCTGGTCACTTGTTTTGAAATATTCAGAAATATTCAATGCAGGTCTGCACTCATCTGTACTGTCAGTTTGCATTGAAATTGACTTTTGTGACCGATTTCTCAAGCTTCAAACTGTAAGTTTAAAGCACACAAATCAAAATTTAAAGTAATGTTAATGTGATGATCAGAAGTATTATTATGAACACAGTTATACTTTTTTATTTTCTTATTTATAGAATAAATCGAATCTTCTGACAAAGCAGTTTTGTCACTTCCCTGAGAAGACGAGCATTATCCCAGACTCATCCCTTTCTATTTACCTTAATGTCTGTAATATTACATGTAACCCTAATCTTTCTTTGTAGAGCATTATAATTTAATTTACTTTCCGCTCCATCTTACATGTAAATTTGCAACTTCATTATTTCTTAAACCTCACCACAGCATGCCGTTCGTTAGCTTCCAAGGTACCAGCCATGTTTTTCATATGCTAATTTTTGTTTATTTCTTGACAATCTTTATTTTTTTTTCCAGGGTTTACTCTTATTAATAATCGTCAAGGTAAATAGAAAGAAAGGGAGTGGAAACACATCAACTGGAAACACAATTTCTGCAGATTTTTCTTCGACAAAGAAAACTTTGCAAACCTGATGTGGATTCAGCTGACCAGAGTGTGTGTCTGTGTGTGTCTGCATGTGCGCTTGCTCATCTCATCATGTTCTACTCCTCTAATCAGATCAAGGGAAAGAGGGGGCCGGCTCAGTGTCACCGCAAACATGAGCACGCAAACTATGCCAGTTTGCTTCGCATCAGGGTTCACTCTCGGGTTGTTGTTATGGGAATTTCAACCACTGATCAGAATTATTGATCTGTAATCGAATTCCCACAGTGTACGAGCTCTCTGGTATACGAGGTTACATGCTGGTCACCATGGAAACGCACCCACTGGCCAGCTACCACTCACAGATAATAATGTTTGGCCTAGATACCCATCCCCAACTGATAACAGAGGGGATGTATTTCTGTGATTGTGTGTGCATTTTAGTACTCGTGTAAACCAACAGCCAGACACACCGCCGTGACAGAGGCGGGGTGAAAAATGCATGAAATGAGTCTGTGGAGCAGAAAGTCTTGCCTGAGTTGCACAAGACAGTCAGCATGAGACAAACGAAGCGAGCTGGAAAGAAAGGGGAAAAACAAATGAGAGTGGGAGTGGAGGCTCACAGCTGGGGAGACCCAATAGCAAGTGATGACAAAAGAACACACTGACATAGAAGCACCTGTCAAGACTCACCCGTTTCCTCTACGGGGAGATAAAGATATTTGCTGCACGGGTCTTTATGGTCGACTTTGTCCTGAGATGCAATCAATGTTTTAACGTGCTCAGTAATTGTGAGAATTAAAGCAGCTCTCCAGAGTTTTGCCGTTGGCAATGACTGCGCATTGCATGGTGTTTCCCCAACAAGTGGAAAATCTGATCTTAATTGTCAGTCACACTTGTGGTGAATTTGCAAATGTGTCTGGCAGGCCATGGACTGCCCTTCAGTAAAATATGTAAAAAACACTGATACTGAGACTGGCTATAGTTCTGCAGGGAAATCGTGCTTGCTAGTATTTACACAGCTTTGAAACAAAAGCCGTTCCACACCAAACCTAACTTAAACGGCAGCTAAAGTCAGTAACAGTCTGCTCCAACCTCCCTGCAGACACTGCTCACAACCAGCTGGAGGAGCATGAGTGAGAGGCCACAGTGCTGACCTGGCCTGTACGCTCTAATCAAGCATCTGCTGGAGCCAAAGAGTGAGTCTGATTCACAGAAACCCCTACTGAGACCTACAAGGTCAAAAACCATCATGCAAAAATCCAGTCGCTACAGGAATGTCCTCCCCAGAGGTCCCACATCTCACGTCCTGGAAAGAGAGAGCTGTTTTTGCCTCAGGAAAGGGAAGTGCGCAATATGGGACAGATGTTGCAATGCTGTTCCTGATCGATTACTTTTATTTGGTTCATTTGGCAACGAGGCATTTCCCCTTTTATGTGTCAGTTCAACCAAATCAAGGGGATTTTTTTTACATTTTGGATTACTTTTATTTTTGCAATTTCAATTAACTTTTTTTTCCCCACAACCAGATTCTTATGGGTGAAATGGGTCTAATATGATCTAAATATGTCTGTTTTAGAAAAAATAAAGGTCACGTTGAGGGTGACATGACAGAATACTTCATCAATCTCTATATGTAAAACCATTGATTGTTACAACAAAAAACGACAGGGACAAATAAAAAAAAAAGTCAACTTCATACACTAATGCACTCCAGACACCTCAACCCCTTGCCTAACAATCCAAATATGCATCAAACCACTTTGGATTCAAACCTACCTTAATTTAGCATCTACTTAAAAGCAAAAACCTTTTTTTATAAGTGGAAACAAGTTCAGGAATAATAGGCTTAAAAGATGTAAAAATATTTAAAAAATATATTTAATTTGATAGATTATTGCTAGATTTTAATAGCTTTAACAGACATTAGATTTAGAAACCTTAATCATTGTGGAGCCAGCTGCATTGCAAAGTCAGTTACAGAACAAATTTGTCATTTTTTGTTGTTTTCTGTTCATTTCAATCAGGCTTTTATTTTATAAATATAATTAGTTTGTACTAGATCACAAGCAAATCTCCAGGATCTTAACAGTAAAAAAAAAAAAAAAACTCAACAAATAAAGCAGTTAAGTTAGGTGAGGGAAAAGGGCCTTGACAGACACAGGCAATAAATGAGTATAAGGAAGCATCAGAAATGACTGAACAGTGAACACCTTAAACATGCGCTGGTACTGACTGCAGAATCTCAAACCTCCCTCGTGCACCTCAAGTCCTTTAATTCATTTTCTCTCCCTTTCCCTTCCATCTCACAGCTGTGTACTTACTGAGATAAGTGTGATTTTCTAATTTAAGCCTTCACTAAATTCTGCTTGAGTGTGAAATCTTTTCCCTGGCAAAGCTTTGCCTACTAACCTTCATGTTAAATGTCTTAAATGGCCACTACTAAGGGCTACAACCATCTTTTTAAAGTGGCATCTTTAGGGGAGTTTTTCTCCAGTAAACCATTGCTTTTCAGTCCCACGTTCTTTCTTATTTTGGTATAAAACCAGTCATGCTGTATGCATTTATGCATTCATTTTCTTGCTTTTCTTGAGTTGCCTAATCTTAAACGTACACAGACTGAGAAAGGCAATCATTTTTGCATTCAAAACAACAGTGCAAGTTTATTTTTAATGATAGTTCCACTTCAGCTCGAATATCTCAAAGCAAGAAAACCTCTGCAGTCATGTTTGATTGACAAAAAATATAGTGCTTTTATACAGTCTTTGGAAAGGGGAATAAACGCCTGGATATAGCAAACTTTTCTTAAATCAAAATAATATCAAAATTTAAGATTCTAAGCAGTACAACAGGCACACTTACCAATGTCAGTTGCATTACATGACAGTAAACTGTGCTGCGGGTTGCTGCACTGCCCCTGCAAGCATGTTTGGTTCATGGCCGTTGAAGATTTTCTGGTTTCAGGGATTCAGGACATCACCTAATGAATAAATAGAACAGCAAAAATTTAAACCATGCCATTTAGGTGGGGCATGAGGACTCTTTCTAAAAATGCAGAATAGCATGGAAAAGCGTATTTATTTCCATAAATCCATTCAAAAAAATCAAACTTTTGTAAGATATAAATTCAGGGCCCACTGTTTGATTTCAATTATTTATTTTCACATAAATTGGGGTTCCAGCTCATAAAACCCACAAAGACAGGATTTCAGAAAATTAGAATACTGGGGAGAAATCACAATTTACCTCTTAGTATTTTTGTAAAAAGACAAAGACAGAGATTATGGTCAATCAAAATAAAATGTTTTCAAATGATGTGTTAATTTTTAGCCCTTCAACATTATGGGCGGGGCCAGGTCCTGCTGGATCTTCATCCAGATCCTCAGCAGAAGGAATCATGAAGTCCTCTAGAACATTCTGCTTGACTGTTGCTTGATTTTGGATTGAAGAAAGCAGAGTTTACCAACACCAGTGCTGGACATTGAAGCATAATTGTGACTATGGAGATTTCACCCTGACCCTCCAACAGTTTGGATTCTGCTCCTCACCAGTCTTCCTCCAAAACCATTGGACCTTGATTTCCAAATGAAGGACAAACTTTCCTTTCATCAGAAAACAGGACCTTTGGCCAACAGTCCAGTCCTTCTTCTCCTTGGTCCAGTTGAAATGTTTCCTCCTTTGGTCGAGGTCCAGAAATGTCTTGACCTGAGACGCAGCCGGTGGTTTTTGAAGCTGTTCCTCCACCTCATTCCACTCTGTCTGGATGACTGTAGGTTCTTGAATCTTGACCTTTTGATAACCCACTGAAGCCCACACTCGTCTCTTTTGCTGGTGCATCTTCTTCTGCCACATTTTGCCCTTCCACTAGAGACTAGACTTTCCGCTGATCTGCTTGGACACGGAGCTGTGTGAACAGCCAGCCTCCTTTGCTATGAACAGTGTTGGAGGTTACAAATTACGGTAATTTAATTACTTTTGTTATTAACGGAGTAACAAAGTTCCGAAATTAAATTACAATTACTGGACTACAGAAACCCTCATTATTTTATTACTCACATTTTAGAGCAGGGAAGCAGTTAAGTGCAAGTTAAGTCTTGGTGATGAATTTCCACTGCTGTAGAGTCAATGAGCAACCTGTCTATATACTTACGCAGGCTACTATACAATGTACATTTTCTGATGTTCATGTGGTGCAAAACACATCTGGTTGGCCTCGTGTAGACTTTCTGTTGTATATTGTGAATTTTACAAGGCTAGCTTATCTTGCTTGTGCTAGCTTTGTTCCTTTGAAAAATTGTTTTCCAGTAACTTAAGGAAAGTATTCAAATGTTCTTTAAAAGTAAATCATCCAACACTGGCTAACTTTTGTGTGAAAATTGTTTTCTGCAGTTGACCCATCCCTGGGGAAAACGGTGAGCTGCACACACAGCCTTTTGTGACCTTTTGTTGTATTAACCCTAACTGTGACCACAATCCTGAACCCTAACCCATCCTCCGGTCTATGTAGCCAAGAACGAAGTTCAACAATGGCTGCACATATTTAGAAAATTACAGGCGAATAGTCACTTTCTTTTATAAGGCTGAAGCTTTGAAGGTGTCGTTACCGTTTAAAGGAGAGAGGGCAGCATTACACTCCCAGTGGTACATCTGCCAGAGCAGGAGAAGAAAAATAAATCAAAAAGTAATAATTTGGGCAAATTTCTCCAGAGTATTCTAATTTTCTGATATCCTGCTTTTAAGGGTCTTATTGGCTAAAAAATAAACAAATAAATACTTGAAATCAAATAAAAAGTGGGCCAAGAATCTATATTCTTTAAAAGTTTAGTTAATTGGATTATGTAAATGAATACCGGTGCACTTTTCCATGTGATTGTAATTTGTTGGAAAGCGTCTGTACAAACAAAAAACATTCCACCTAGAATTTAGCTAAAAAACAAATAAAAACCCTTAAGGCTGTCCTTGTATTGTGTTCATTTAGGTTTTCTTGAATCAGATCCTTCACAATGTCTCTTTAGTGTGTGTCTGCTGGAGAGTAAACATTAAACAACAGCATATTGAGGGCCTGTAGGTAGACGCTTAATCCCAGAGTTAAAACAACATTTAAGAATAGTCCTTCCAACGGTGTACTCTTCTGCTCCCAAAGTGGGATTCAAGATTTGCCAGCGGACCATCAGGGAATTCCTAGAATCCGTCAGAAAAATGAGCAGCCTTTTCAGTACTATTTTAAGATGTTCATCTTTCTTCCTCTGCTAGTTTCCTGGTTTCGTTGGATCTGAGTCCGTCAGATTTGATCCAAAAAGCTCACAGATGAATAAAGATTCGCGGCTCAGCAACATTTAGTTTTTTTTCATAGCTGAAAATAAAGGTAGGTGTCACGTGATTAACATATCAATTAGAAATTTGTATTAAATTATCTTGTAAGAATTTGAATATGTTTGAATAGCTTGAAAAGAATTGTTTCTGTGTGCATGTGATGGTATATGTCATAACAAAACCTCTCACATCTTCAAACTAAGACTATCCTTTCCAACTTGGAGCTACTTCTACTGAATCTCAGTTGTAGGTTCATCCTCTATTATGGAAATCTTACCCAGCAGGCTGTAGTATCACTCATTAGTAATCCCTTGTGCTTTGAGACCTGACACAGCACATAAGAAGATTTGAAGCTATTGTGTTGGAGCTTTCTGGTTTTAGTGAGTCCACATGCCTGCTGAGTGTCACTGTAGAGCCTCATCTCACAAATGATGGCCCCCTCTGCCCACACCCCTCCCTCACACCCTCCACGGCCGCTGACTGGTGAGATAACCGCCTGGCAGAGACAGGATGAGGGATATTGGGAAAGGGTGGACCATCAGGCGGAGGAGATGAAGGTGACAAGTCACATGTTCTGACTCGCTCCATCAGTGTCATGTTATGCAATATTGGGAAGAAGAAGAAGCTTCTTCAAGGAAAAGTTTCAAATAAATCCCATATTGAAGGGGACAGGGTATCACCGGTTAGTTTCTTTTCGCCCACCTGTATTGCTGTGGAACTCTTTTTCTTCATTACTATTGTCAAACACACAATCAAAACACATAGTTTTTGTTTGAAAAATGATAGAACTAAATTAATATTGAGTTGTAGAGATAGATAGAGAGAGATAATAGAGATAGGGTTTTTTTAATGGGTTTTTCCTCACGGAGAAGAAGGTTGTAAGGGCAGTTGTTGTTCAGCTTAGTCTGTTTAACAACCAGCTATCCTTTACATTTTCATGTTTGTTTTTTTTGTTCTTGCTTAATACAGATGTAAGCCCAATGAGACGGCTATAGCTGTGATTTTGAGCTATATAAATAAAATTGAATTGAATTGAGTTGTAAATAGATGTAAACCATAGGAAAATGCACCCTTGAAATGTTCTACTTTGAGCACACAGTACAGCCAACAATGACAGGTCGCCTCAATGAGAGTTGCAACACAAAAAGAAGTAGCAGTTTGTTTTATAAAAAGTTGTGTTGCTCATGTTCTTTTTGGTTTTTTTTTTGCTCAAACGTCTTACTAATAAATAGGAATAAATAGGACATTTTCCTGATCCAGTTAAAAAAAATGGTCATGAACATGAAACCAATATTAATTTTCCTGCCTGTTTTATATTGTTGATTTAAGTAAATCAAATCATTTCAGAAAAAAACATCATTCTACAAAAACAAACAAACAAAAATGACCTATCTAATAAATTCAGATATGGTTTACACAGCTCAGCTCTTAATTCTTATTAGGAAAATAAAAAAAAGTCAAAACTTGTATTTCTTCTGAGATAATATGAAAATTTTTGAGTAAGAAAAACTTCCATGCAATCCAAGGCTAGATATAGGAATGGTTAGGGGGTGAGAGGGTGGTGGTGGTGCCCATTAAATACCTTGACTGCCCCCCCCATGTGATGGACCACAAAAATACACAATTTACTAAAGAAATGAAAATTACAAACCCACAAAAAAAAACAATAAACAAACAAATAAATATAAAAGGCAAAAAAAGGACGTATGAACATACAGATGTGCAAATAAGAAAACCAGAAAAATCCGGCCTCAACGGGGCACAAATCAGGGACTTGCTTGTGCCTGTCCCAAGCCCGGTAAACGGAGAGGGCAGTGTCAGGAAGAACTTCCAACATAAAACTTTGCAGGCAAATCAAAATGCAGGGGCGGAGCTACAGGGGAGCAAACGGGGGAAGCAAAAAGGACCCCCCCCCCCCACACACACACACACACACACACCACGAGCCAAAGTCAATGTCATTATTGAGAAAGAATTAAGAAATCATCCATATATGCTATTTCAAATATTGCCAAAGTAACAATTAAAATGAAAACAGCATTAAGTTGACACTGAATTATTTTAAGTTATTAACAATAACTTGAAAATAAAATGTTTTCATCTGCCACCCTTCCAAAATTTTCTACCTCCTCCCCATATAAAATGTTCTAGCTCCGCCACTGCCTCAATGACAAAACAGCTCAGATCTTTACGAATTAATGAGTTTAAGTAAAAATTAAATTAAATACACGAAATTCTATTTCACTTCCTGAACAGGGCTGTTTTATTTTGAAGGTAAAATCTAAATATTCCTGGGCTGCCTCTCTCTTTGCGGCTTGACGCAGCTCTCCTTCCCTGCGCGCCTGAACTCTGGTACCTGACTCCGCGCTGCGCGTCCAGCGGCTGAAGGGACGCAGGCTCACTGCCGACCGCTTACTTCCAATTAAGTTGACTTTTCTTTCTTTTGGAGAAAAAGCCCGCGTCCTCTCCCTTTTTTTCTATTTAATCCACCGCTTTAGTCATCTTTCGGCTGACGGACTGAGTTTGGATATCACAAGGAGGGAGACACAAGACCAGCGAGCGGCTCTCACATGGAGCAGCTGGGCTCCGGGAGCGCAGGGCGCACGGCGAACCCGGAGTGACGGAGGCTGCTGAATGGATTCTAACCCTGGGTAAGAACGTCGGCAAAACTTTTATTTTTTAATATTTACTTTTCCCCTCCGTTGTATCATTTTCCCCCCAAACGCACTGCGCTTGGAAAAAAGCCAAAGGCACAACAGAAAATGCTCAGCTCTTCACCAGTCGGTGAACGTGTTTCAAAAATATAAAAGTGAATTGTAAAATGATAAAAATCTATTTTAAATGATCAATTGAGGAGTGTCTGGTGTATCATTAAATGAGTTCTGGTCCCTCATTGTGTAGGTTAGGCCTATTCAAATTTAATATGACATCACAGGAATCAAGAACCTGCTTTCTGAAAGAGATTTGGTCCTTTTTGATCATAAAGAGAATGTTCCTCCTGCTCAGAGCCAGAGCTGTTCTGAATGCCACTGCTGTCCCTCACAGTGCAACGCAGTTGTTATCATTTAAGGAGAGTTGCAGTTTTTCTCCTGAACACGCTGTACATTTCTGACAAAGACATGAAGCAGGGATCCAAGTTCTGAAGAAGGCTGAATTTAATAAAACATTGATGACTGTTGTCAGGGGCCTCATCCAGGTACAGAATTGTGTTCTGGGAACATGTCCGATGATTTAATTCCATCTCGGCTGGGCTGCTGGGGGAGGTTAGTAATGAGTTTTTAAGATATTTTGGTAAGCACTCATCAGCAGGTTTTTCTGCTGTGTAGAATAATGGCTTTTGTGTCAGTTAATTGATGTTGGCCCAATATAATCAGGACAAAACGCCTAAAACTGTGCAGTCCTGGACTCTTTTAATGGCCAAGTGCCCATAATAAATTCAAGGAACAGAGGGATAGTGGCACACGCAATGTAATTATTTTCATCAACACACACACACATTTGTGTCCCCTGTTTGAGTTGTCAACTCACATATGCCAACTTCCCCATTGGAGTATACAGTCTGTGTTTGGTTTCAGGGCTGGCTCGGACTTCATTGTGTTCAAACTCTTCAATATGTGCACCAGCTTCATACGTAACTGCTCACTTTGGAGTACATTTTCCCAGGATCTCTGGGGATCCATGTGCTTCCATCCTTTCCTGCCAGACTTTGCAAGGCAAAAGTTCCCAATATAACAAAAACAAATGGAAGAGTATGAAATTGGAGAGATTAAAAAAAAAAAAAAAACCTCTGAAATTGAGAAACCGAAGGGAAAAAAAAACTCTGGGAGACAAATGAATCTGCTTCTGTGATCATGTTTAATTCAAACTGCAATTATCATCTATTTAGGAAGCTGTGCATGATGACCCAGGACTCTGAAAAATCTAAAATAATACAACTGCCAATCTGCTACAGTGCATCAAATGTCATGTATTTTCTTAAATTAGTGTTGAGGGAAAAATCTGTTTTTCTGAAGGAAACTTCTAGATGCAAACACAGATAGGTCCTCTTCACAGCAGAAGGAATAGCCTTCTAAGCCAGTGTGCTTTTCTATGTCCAGATTGTTTAAAGACAGTCTGGATTAAAAGCATCAGCACTAATGGCCTGTTGTGTTCACAGAATGGTACAGCCGTAGGATTACTACGAGGAGTTCTAAGTGCTCCCTCTTTTTACTGGCCCTGTTTGCACCTCAGCTCACATGTATTCGACTGCTACGCCTGGATTTATGTAAATTAATATTTCCTGCAGAGGATTTTTGGCCGGCCATGAAAGAGAAGTCGATGTGGGTTAAATTTTCCCAGCGTCTTTGCCCCAACCAGGCTGTACTTTTGTGTTTGGACGTTCACAGAGGTCCGTGCACGCTGCTGTTACCTGAACCCCTCTTTTTAGGTTCAGGCTGTTCTCGGCATGGCCATGACGGGCATTCAGGAGCCAGACCTGGATGAACAGCAAAGAGGACCGGCGGATGAGGAAGAGGAAGAAGAGGAGGAGGAGGACGGGGAGAAGGTGCATGTGACAGTTGAGGGAGAGCACAAAGCAGAGAATGAGGAGGACGGGGAGGAAGAGGGAGAGGAAGAGCTGCCGTACCCCTCCCTTGCACCAGTGGTTCTGCTGGCTCTGACCCAAACCAGCCCTCCCCGCTCCTGGTGCCTTCGAGCTGTCTGCCACCCATATCCTTCACCCGGGGTGCTGTGAGCATGTGTGCAGAAGTTCATCTGTGTTTATACTGTTACAGACACACTGCCTGCGCTGCTGTACTTCCTCAGTACTGTAACATGCGACTCAGCAAGATGTTTGTATTAACTTTAAACACAAAGAAAGGTGGGACGAAGGTCAGAACTGAGCTTGTGCATGTGTGTGTGTGCGCAAAGACTGTGTGTTTGTTGGAGCTCAGGTATTTCCTTGGACCTATTAGCTGCAGGAAAAGATAACCAGCATTTTTTTTTTCCTGATTGGAGGTTTCCATAGTGACAAGCTATAATGAATCTCCAGGGTTACAGCTTCCTGTCAGTTGCATTGTCACTGGCCTATATTTATACGGAGGTACAAACAGTAAAGGCTCACATCACCTCCTAAGTCCAACTCTACTTCCGTCTTCATTGTCTCACCTCTCATTTTCTGCACTGTCTCCCAGCAGTTGTGCTGTTAAGGTGTGTGTATAGGTGAGGCTATCAGTTCTGAAGTGTGTGTGAGCCGTCATGAATACTCCGAAGCATGCATAAACGTCAGCATCACCTCAGGGATTTGTGGAGGCTCTCAAAATTGGATATTCTCCACAGCGTGTGACTTTTGTGTACATTCACCTGCACGTGTCAGTGTGCGCTCTCCCGGTGTGTTGTAGTGTGCTTGTAATTGCAGATCTACGTTCATTTGCTAAAGTCATCACTCTGCGTGCCCCATAAAATATAAATACATAAGTGCTGAATAAATAACATGTATACCAAGAGGAACATAAGTGGTGGGAAAATTCTGTGGATGCCATGAACCTCTTCCGCTGCTCTGTGGGCTGTTACCATCCTCTCATCCCGTAGCATTGTAACCTCTTTGTGTCAGCACTAATTTATACACACACACACATGCATACACATGCATGCACGGACACTCACAGGCGAGTAAATGCCCTCGCACAAACAAGGGAATCTCCCCTGGAGAGGCTTTTCAGAGGAATCACCTGGTTGCTTGGCAACAGTGAAAGCTCTGCCCCGGCAACCTTCTTACTTCCGCCTGCAGTTTTTCCATCAAGTGATTTTGCCTGTTTGTCCTGGTGCTGTCTGTGCATCTGCACACTTATTGGAGAGCGTCCTGTTGTACGTTAATAAGTTCTGATGCTAGTCTGCTGTCCAACAGTTTTAGTGTCTGAGAGGGCTTCAGTCTGGAGTGTGTTACTGGAAGCTGTCTGCACTGGAAGTAATGTGGCTGGACGTTGTTGGACATGGATATTAATATAATCCCACTGGGGGCGGATAGGAAGTCCCCAAGAGCCAAAGACCTAATATTTAATGAGATCACATGTCATTCTTTGCTTTTTTTTGTCTTAATTGATTAAAAAATGAATGCATTCACTTGAATTCACATCCCTCATCAACAAACTTTCTAGTTGTCTTCAATTATGTTGTGCAGCTTTATAACCTGCAATAGTGAAGTGATTGAAACAAAATCTTCTCTGATTGCTTTCACATTCCTTTTTTTTGCAGCTGCAATGTTTTGTTTTTTTTATATTGACCAAGCTGCAAGTTTTTAAAAATGCTGAACCTCCAAGTGACCTTCAGTCTCTTTCTTAAGAACCCACGCCAATAAAAATCCCGGTTTTTATGTTTTTAACATGCTCTTGTGGCATTTTCTCATGACACAGGACATATTTTAAGAAAATTAGAGTTAAAATTGCATTTCTTAGCATTTTTTTCAGATCGTTCGTGAATCAGGAGCAGACGAAAAACATGCAGTTTGGAAAACCTCATAGGTGTTGGGCTACAATCAACAGGCCACAAGCTCTCTGCTCTGCTCCATTCTGATGCATCCACTTTCACATGACTAGATCCACGTACGTCCTAGTTTTCCTCATCTCAGCTACCATTTGGGTATAAACACACAGACATACACACATACTAGACATAACTTATTTAAGAGAGCATGAAACATTCAGAGCCACCCCTTTGTTTGAAGATGAAAAAAGCTGATTTGGTCACTCCTTTACAAGTAAGTACCTTTATATGCTGACCTCCCTCAAACTCCCTCTGATCGTCATCATCCCTCTTTTCTTGGGATCAATGTTCCTTTGTTGCCTATTTTCCCACTCTTGGTTCCTCTTCTCAGACACCTTCTTAATTGGGCTGAGGTGTGCGAGTGAGTAAAGTGATAGGGAGGCAGCCACAGATTAGAAGAGATCTGACTCAAAGCAGAACGCTGTCTGAAACATTTCAGCCAATTAACACAATTCCTGCAAGTCTCCATGGCTACCACCTGTCAAACTCTTTTGGGGTGGAGCCAGTGGCTTTGACAAGTTGACTTGGCCCACCTTTATGTGAGACACTTTCTCACTTGCACACACACACGCACACACACTGCACACAGGATACTTTGAGCTTAACTGGGTTATGTTTAATGAAGTCTCTGTGTGTAGATGCCAAAGTTAGGAAGTGAGGACAAGCAGCAGAAAATATTAGACTAGTAATCAGCAGTTGAAGCCACTAACCACAAATGTTTTTTTGACAGTCTCATTTGACAGCAATATCTTCTCCTTGTTGTGGTTTTATTGTATAAAGAGCCTTTTCGAGATTATTTTGACTTTAAAAAGTAGAATTCATAAACTTTAGTTGCAGAAGTTGAAAGTATAAAACTGCATGGAACTCATCAGTGCATCTGTGAAAATGGAGTTGAGTTTAAAACAAGCAAAGTTATTTATTGTGTATTGAACTGATAAACCTGAGGGAGATTTGATCACGACGAGAATCCAACATTTGTTGTTGTTGACTGTTCTTTTTAATATTTACTGGATCATTCACTCTACAGTGCAAACTGATTTTTTAAGGAAAATAAACTGTTGGAACACACAGAAAACATGGAAATAAATCAAAATAAAAACTAGACAGTTCAAAAAATGGGATAAAATTGATAATATTATCATGCATGCTGCTCTACACTACTTCATGTGCAGTTTAGTTACCTCAGTTTTCATTTGTTGTGACTTTCACCTCTCATAACAAGTCTAACAAGAGAAAGGTAAAGGATTGCATGCGAGCATTTCCTCTTAAAAGTTAGTTTTTGATGTTTTAAAAGTAACGCAATGCAATGCAAAAGTCACCAGCACCACTCTGTACTTTTTGATTGATCTTTTGTAATATTTCCTGTCACTCATTGTCAGCCTTCTTCTCACTGGAACATTGAATTGGATTAGTTTTTCACTTTTTAGCTGGAACCGTAACATATTAATAATTCAAGCATAAACGACCACAGCCTCCAGGCATCCCAGGAAACGAGAAAACTTTGAAAGAAGCCCAGCAGGTCCTGCTGCAATTTCTTTTATTCCTAGATCCATCTGTGTGGAGGTCTTGGGTCTTCTACGGTAGCCCTGAAGTGCAAATTACATCAACAAATTACGGAACGTCAAAACATTTTAAAGATCCCAATGGCAATTAAAAAAGGAAAACAAATATTAAAGAAACAGCGCAACATTTTAGAACACAGATCAAAATTCCAGCAACAAAAACGTAAAAAACAAAAAAAATATTTCAAAACAAAATGAAATGTTAAAAAATTTAACACAATGAGAAACCATCCAAGGTAGGTACTACGGGACATCACTGATTGGATGATGATGATATCCACAATCGCTTGAAATCAAATAACTTTCAGCTGAAATGATGGACCAACGTCATCATCCAATCAGTGATGTCCCATAGTACCTACCTTCTCCAGTTTCCATACAAAAAGAAAAGCAGAAATTTAATTTACAGAAACCAAAAGAAATGCTAAACAATGAAACACAATGAGAAACCAGAAAAGGTACTTCAGAGCCACTGTAGATTTCTCTCTCTGTCTAACTAACATCTTTTAGCCTTGAGATTTGAAATTGCTCTCAGCAGAAACTTTGTGTTGGTTAGATGGATAAAGAACCGAGTCTAAATCTTGGAGCATGGTCAGGATCAGGAATTAAGTGAATAAAAATGAGCTAAAACAAAAAAAGTTCCAAGTAAAAAAAAAAAAAAAGCTTTAAGTTATTTGAATAGCATGGAGAACAATTTCCCTGTGTATGTACATATTTTATAAGCATCCATTTAAAATTTGGAACGACTTTATATATCATACTAGGTGTTTATTTTGTTTGCTGAACCTTTTCCCTGTCAGTAGAATGACTTACTGCTTAGGAGCAAAGCTTTCACTGGGGATGGAAACTTAGAGTTAGTGGGATTTTGAAAACAGACAGAAACGCTTAGGTCTTGTTCCAGATAAAAGATGAGCTGACAGGTTTTGTAAAAGGTCAGATTCTTCTTAATCTGCATGAGTAGCTCTGTATAATCCTATCATAAAAGATAAGAATTAGAAATTGAGCTAATTTTTCCTGTCTAATAGTTTAAAATGACTACTTAAACTCCTAATCTTTTCTTAGCATTCCTCGTGAGACAGGTAGTGTGTGTGTGTTTTTTTAAAGCTGTTTAGCCCTTTCTGTGTCTGTTTGACTTTTCATGTCCTGTGGATCCTCCTTTTAAGTTAATGAAGATTTCACATGAAAATGTTCCCACATGCTGTCCTTAGCATGTGTGGCCCAGCCAAGGGTGGGGGATAATGCCAAAAAGATCATGGTGACGTAATCTGATTTGATTTATGATGTCTGCCTGACCTTTATTACCTGAGTTGGCTCTGAAGGAGAGAGTTCAGGAGAAGGGGAGTGCAGGAGAGGAGGGACGCGAGGGAAGAAGGATGTGAAGATTAGCGGATGAGGAAATTAGGGGAAAGACAAAGAGCAGAGGCCACGCAATATTTACAACTGTTTACACTTGAAAAGCTCGCTGCTGAAACCCTCATCATCCTTCATTTTGAAAGGCTTTTCACAAAAACCTCAACCGCAGTTCTCTCCTCTTTTACTCGACCTGTTTCGTTGTCACTCTCTCTGCCTCCCTCTTTTCCTCTTGGTTCTCTCTTGTGATAATTATTAAGCGAAGTTCTGCTCTATCTGTTGGCTGACTTTCGAGTTTCTGGCAGAGAGAAGAGCTTTACCCAAGGGCGATCGTATGTGGAGATGGTAGAAAAAGTGGAGGACAGAGAGGAGCAAAAATGCGTACGGGAGGAGGCAAAAAGAGAAAAAAAAAACATGCAAGAAGTCATACGGAATGAAATTATGCTGAACTATATAAAGGAAGATGGAGAGAGAAGGAGAGCAGGAGGAATAAAGTGATGAGAAAAATAATTGGGCCAAAGAGAGGAAAATGAGAGTTGATAGGGAGAAAGGTTGAGAAGAGATAAAGGAATAGAAGAGAAGAAAAGCGACTCTCTTTGTGTTTCATCAGTAGTATTGAATTATGGGCCAACTTCTGAAAAAGCCCCATCTCATCCATCAATAAGACCCTAACCCAGCCCTGTTTGCTGGTTAATCTGAGTGTGCATTTTAGAGTTATGTCAGATGCTGTAATGTACACAGATGGAGCTGGATTAAAGGGACACTTGTCAGCTGTGAGGATTTGAAGCCTTCTTCAGCAGGAGTTGTGAGGCAGGACGTTTGCTTTTTTAGCCTCTTGCTTTATTGTTGTGTTTAGTTTGTGTGTGCATTAATAGGGTCGCGTTCCAGTCCAGACAGGATGCAAGCGGATTGTGGAACTCAAAAGTCGGTTCCCACAGTGAGATAGTGGTTCCCATGGCAACCATAGCAAAGGGAGGACACTGGATTACCCTCGCTCCTTCCTTCTTTCCCTCATTTCTCTCACTCACTCTGTCTCAAGGGTGATAAAGGATTGTACTCTCATTAATTTTTTCCGCCCTCTCGAGAGCAAAGTGTCCGGGAAAGGGGACTGTGTGTTTGTGGGCCTATGGGTGTGTACACACGTGTGTGTGCGGCCACGTGCATGCTCCAGGCTTTGTTATGTATGCATCCTTGCTTTTTTAGTAGCCTACATTCCTGTCATCCCTTCATTTGGCGCTCAGAAATGTGGGCTGCATTTGTGCAACACAGTGTTTTCATTTAACTTTCAACTACAGAGTTTTCTCCCTTTTTTTCTGAGCGAAGCTGCTTTTCATGTCTCATACATGCTCCGTCCTCTAGTGTGACAGCCAGCAAGGAACGCAGATGCTGGAACACAAGTCACACTCGGGTTTATGCTTAAAGCAACTTCAAAAGCCTGCTGCTTGTTTCATGGCGACTGGTGGAATTCGTACCTGTGAACGTTGAGCGTTTGAAAAACATCTCTGTGCTTTTAAACTGTGCTTGTAAGGCAAGACATTAAAGCTTGTTCTTGAAAGACTGGACAGTTTTTATTGTCAGGACTGGCAGAGCTTCCCTTGTTGTTTGGACTTTTAGGATGCTAAGCATTAAATTTCAGCAAATGTAATCAGCAGTTAAAACTGTTCCAACTTGCAAAAACGCAGCTCTAATGTTGATGAGGCAGTTTTCTTCAGGTGGTGTTTTGCAGAAATGAACATCAGTGTCAAGAAGGACAGACAGATGCAGAAGAGAAAAAACTGAGGGAAGATAATGAATGCAGATAAATTCACACAGGGCAGAAGAGGTCACTGAATCATTTGATGAGCATGAAAATTCATCGAATTG
The DNA here is from genome assembly GCA_014656515.1 of Oryzias celebensis. Classification (NCBI taxonomy): domain Eukaryota; kingdom Metazoa; phylum Chordata; class Actinopteri; order Beloniformes; family Adrianichthyidae; genus Oryzias; species Oryzias celebensis. The sequence goes on along the minus strand of BNCR01000001.1, from coordinate 23,140,820 downwards.
CGTTCTATGGCTTTCACAGTCATGGGGCCCAGGTGTTAATACAGCATAAACGCTAAAAAATTCATTTGTATACTATTTTTTCTTCAGCGCTCATGATTTTAAAGAAATTTGGAATATTGCCTGGAGAGAAGAGGCAAACTATCACCACTTAATTCTTTTTTGTTAGTTTTGTTTTGACAGAGATAGCAAATATATAGAAATATTTCACAAAGTTTCTGTGTGAGACAGTTTTGAAAAATGCCATAATTTAAATACTGGAGATATTGCTGGTGACACCTAAATAACACGCCTTTGTTGAGCTACCATAACTTTGTGAATCCGCTGAGTCTGATGCGAAGAAAAGCAGCTTTTCATTTTGGTTTTGCACTGATTGATGAGGGTGTTTTCAGACTGGACACATTTGGTCCGCTCAAAGATAACCAGAGTTTGTTTCCCCTGATAATCTGGAAAAAATGTTCAGTCCGAATACACGCAAGCGAACCCTGGTCCGGGTCCTGAAACACTTTGCTGCTTTACATACTGAGCCACAGAATCAGCTGATTTACACTGATTGTGTACATTTACTGTAAAGTGTTGTATGTCAGCGCAGGGCTGCCTTTCTCTAGTTATGGTTGCGCTGGAATTATATTTATTGTTTAAACAATAGAAGAGTAACTGTAGTAGAAAAAATGTCAGCACAGGAGCTAAAGCTCAAGTGTTAAATGGTTAAGAGGCAGCTTTGTGACAAATCCAGCTACATATCAGAGTTAAGTTTACAAAGCTGTTGACCTGAATGCATTTCTGCTTGTTAAAAATAAACTGCATCCACTGCTGTCTGAAATAAATATCATTTGACAGATAGAAACAAAATCAATAGAAACATACATTGAGCAGCTTAACAAAACCACGAAGCAGAGATTCAAACTTCCTCGGGTCATCTCCACGTCAACCAAACCTGCTCCATTCTGCTGTATCACAACCCCTTTGGCTTATCCTTCTCTGAGATTTCTCTGGTCAGTTGAGGGTCACATGGCATGCAACTGTTGCAAAGTCACAATCAGAAAAAAAGAAATGTCCGATTTTGACTTTAGTTCATGTTAAGATTAAAATTTCAAGAGTGTAGCTCCATATTTATGTTCCCAATAGCTCTATAAAAGTTTTCTATTGAGATATAAAGTGAGCTTGCACAAGTATACAAGCTATTTGAGTTAAAAAAAAAGTACGGAAAAACATGTGTTCTTGCTGCCACATTATATTGTTGTTAACTTTTGTTCAAATTTGAATTATGGCCTTAACCTTGTGTCACATGGTTTGAGCGTGTAAGCATTTTGGCCATCCTACTGAACTGCGTCACTTTGGGGATGTTCCAGCCTTGTGGCCACACACCCTTCCTGCTGCAGGTACAGCACTCACTCACACACACGCACACAGATGCAATCATCTAAAAGTACAAACTAATTATATTACTCTGTATGAAGTTATTACCAAATGTGTTTGACTTCATTTCTGAATCAGTTTCTTCTAACCCCCCGCATTTCTGTGTGTGCGTGCAGGCTTTGGATGATGGTATCTTTGTATTTTTTGCTGGAGAGATGGTGGTGAAGATGGTGGCTCTTGGGGTCATAGGTCAGAAAGGTTACCTTGGCGACACATGGAACAGATTGGACTTCTTCATTGTTATTGTGGGGTGAGTGCTTTGCAGAAACACACCCACATGCACGCATAGACACACTCATCTGACATTAAATATGAGCCAAAAGTGTGTATGTGTGACTTTTGTGGAAAGCTTAGACACTTGTTTAATGCCAGTTAAATGTCAAGCGTGTGTGTGAGCATGTGGATGTACAAGGCTGAGGTGGGTGCGTGTGTGAATGCTTCATTGAATGACAATTGCATCTGTTGGTCCTGAGAGACACGAATCTCAGCGATTGATAGTTAAAAGGCTGTGTATCCCAGAGAATACATTCCCTGCAGACGCTCTGAGTTTACCAAGGTCAGCCTGATCAGGATGCCAGAAACAAGCTGGTGGTTTTCTCTTGTTACAGCATGCTGGAGTACTCTCTGGATGGACACAACGTCAGCCTATCAGCTATCCGGACTGTTCGGGTTCTCCGCCCACTGAGAGCCATCAACAGAGTTCCCAGTAAGATTCGTTCTCTTTTTTTGTTTGTCAATATCCAGTTCACTCAGAAAAGATAAATGGAGTCTCAGGCTGTTGATAAAACATTGACTTCAAGGTTAATCTTAAAGTGCTGACATTTTGTTATCTATTGCGTCGACTATCTTCTTTGTGTCTCAGACTTATGTGGTAAAAGTTTGAAAAGCAAACACACCGCACCCAAGGGAGAAACAATGGAAGCCATAATGCTTTACTCAATCACATCAGCATGCCACTCTGGCACAGCGGCTGCTTTGTGTCTAGTCTCACACATGGATGTGTAGCAGGGGTTTGCTTGTGGTTATGGACAGTGACATGAACAGGAAGAAGAGATTTGATGACTTGAATACAGTTTTATCTTTCTGTACTTAAGAATCATCTTAATCCACCATCCTACTTGTTTTCCAACGACACGCCTCACTTACCACCTGGAGAAGGTGATTCCAGGTTCCGATTGACTTAACACACCTGTTAACCAGCAAAGGGGGTTGGATCTCTAGGATCAGGATTGGGAAGCTGTTCCATACCTCAGTTCTTGCTGCCACCTGCAGAAGACTCTAGAAGTGGTTCATTCTTGGTTGGGTTGGATTGATTGCTTTTTGCCTTTTGATTAGTTAAGTCCCACTAAGTCCCACATAAGTCCCACTCCGATCATCTTTTGATCTATTTTAAAACTTTTAATCATGATTGTGCCTATTTGAATACAGAAATTCTCAGAAATACAATTTAGAGCTTAATTGTCTTCATATATATCCTTTACCATCAGAAAAATGCCACAATAGCATGTTAAAAAAAACAAAAACAACCCAGCTTATATTGGAGTGGTCGTCTTAAAGATTAAATTCTTCATAGTGCACACCACAAAGGCAATAGCTCCCATCTTTGAGACAAAATGAATTTATTCTCTGGCAAAACAATTACCAATTTATTCAACCTCAGGATATAAAGGATGAAAAAAAGATCTTCAATGTGTTTCTTCTGTGTTTCGCATAAAGAGCAGAAACACACAAAGTTGCTGGCAGAAGTAGGTGAGCTTTGCTCCAAGGCCTTAATGGATGTTAAACCACAACATTTGCAAGATAGATTCCAACGGTGCTGAAATCTTTAGGGTCCAAACTCTGGAGAGCTATTGCCTGAGCAAAACAATGAAAACAAAATGTTAACTCAACACTTTTCCAGCTTGTCCCACCAACTTTCAGTTCCCGCTAATTGGATGGTGTAAAGAAGCAGCTGCAGCTTCTTCATTGCTGATTTGATGTAGAAGTGCCCTCAACAGAAAGTCAGCAGCCTCATTAGTCACAACCAAGACAATGAAAAATGTGTCAATTGTCCTTGTTTGCTCTGACCACACTGTAAACTTCACATCATTTCTTTCATAAGAAACAAAGAGCCGTAGCAACTGGTAACAATGGCCGTTCTGCCTTTGATGAATGCAAGTCTAAACAAATCAGAACGCGACGAACAAAGTAATGGAAATCACTGCAATGCCCGTGACGTTCTCAGCAGCTTAGCGCACAACCTGTTCAGCCAATTTTATGTTGTTCTTTCCTGCCCCCTGTGACATTGGCACATTGCCTGCTGAATTTTTACAAGAAACTGAAAACAATAATGAGCAGAGTTTAGTGTGTGTGTGCTCCTTTGGTAGGTGAACAGGAGGGTAACTATTAGCATTTGAACTGCAATTATCTCCACCGAGCTAATTGCACAGCTTCTGTTTTTTTGCATACTGCATGCCAAGCCCTCACCTATCTGATAATTGTTTTCTGACCCTTTTGTTTGAACCTCGGCCCACTTTGCTTGTTTCTTGATGTTTTTGTTTATCTTTTGACAGGTATGCGCATCCTGGTCACGCTCCTGTTAGACACACTTCCTATGCTGGGCAATGTGCTGGCGCTCTGCTTCTTTGTTTTCTTCATCTTTGGCATTGTTGGTGTTCAGCTGTGGGCTGGGCTACTGAGGAACCGCTGTTTCATAGGAGAGGATGTGAAGATGTAAGTTTCCATGGTGACGGGCTGATGCCAGAAGACAGGGATGCACCTGACTCATTACTCCGAACACTGTGACAGGAGTTTGCTTACAACTGATTATCGTCTCCCATCCAGTTATCATTTAAACATGCGCACAGTTCTTCTGATGGTGTTCCTGCTTGGCTAAGTCTTAAATCGGTGGCAGTTATGTCAAATTATGTGACCACATAACAATGTAAATCAAGTTCTCAAACAAAGAAAATTAATTTACTGTGGGAAAATTAGAAGTTGACTGTTTCTTTTTTCTCAGACAACAGCTTCGTCATCTCCCTCGTGTCATGTTTGATCAGTTTTTTGATCAGTGTCTGCAGACAGACACACGACATGACATGACTGTCACCTCCTGATCAAACATGTCCTCAAATGACTCGAGTGTAAAACCCCCGACGGGGTTTTGGTGCTGCGGTGGTGTTACGGTAAAGTCACCTTCTAATGACAATAAAAATCTTTAAACAAATCCTTATCACAGTTCTTCTAAATAGTATTTCTCCCCTGATATTGATGGATTCATCCTTTTGTACTACCATCACATGTGTGCTGTTCGCTGTGAGGTTGGTTGGGTTGATTCGATTAACAACTTGCCTCAGACAGATCAATCTGGTGAGATTGCAGAAATATAAATCGATTAATCAATTAATTCAATTAACCGTTACAACCCTAGTGAAAACTGTCAGTCATCATTATCAAACTTTGATGTTGTTTGTTGTTTATAAAACGTAGATGACAACGTTAGTAATGTTATGCTATCTTAAATTACATATCACTCTATTATATTATTTTAGCTTACCTTACCTGTGCATTTCCTAAGTCCCTCATTCCTTTTTAGGTCTCCTACTAGGTCCTTCTACATCTGGGAAGAAAAGCCATTTTCATTTGAGATAAATCACACACCATTAGGGCTAAACAGCAGTAACTGTAGCCGGCACTGAGCAGCTCCACTGGAGCATTTAGAGTAATGTGAGCTGGGCATTTTTCCCACCCAAATCCAATCCTGTTGCTCTCTAATCAAAGATACAGACCTCTGACTGGAGAGATGATGTACCAAACACTTTCAAGGATTTGCTTTTTTTTAATATTTATAGTGTGCTAATGTTTGCCGTTTATTTTTTATGTTATCAACTCTCACTAACACAACAAACGCCTCAGAATCTCCAGATCAACTGATTGTGAATATCATCACAATGTTAGGGCTTCAAATTGTTACATAACGTTTATGACAACATAGATTTGATAGTTATAAACATAAATTAAATAAATAACAAATGTGATCCTTTATGCGGCTTTATTCATTTGTTTATTTATTTGTGACTGTATTTATTCTTACCTTGTAGGCGATACAACATCACCTTCCTAAATGACTACTATAAGCCCGATGGCACAGATGACCACCCTTTCATCTGCTCGACAGCGAGGGAAAATGGGATGCTCCGGTGCTCAGATGTGCCTCGTCGCCGTGTGGGCAGGACTCACTGCAACCTGGGTGCAGAGGAAGCCTTTTCAGAGACAGGACTCAAAGCAGACGAGTCAGAGTCATGTGTGAACTGGTACCAGTTTTACAACCAGTGTCGAGCTGGAGAACTAAATCCACACAAAGGAGCTATTAACTTTGATAATATTGGATATGCATGGATCGCCATTTTTCAGGTGCGCCCAGTGTGTTTGCAGGAATACGTTTTTTCTCAATGGATGGATGTGAGCACGGTGGTAACTTTTCATTTGTTTGAGTTTTGCTCAGGTGATTACGCTAGAGGGCTGGGTCGACATCATGTACTATGTCATGGATGCACACTCCTTTTACAACTTCATCTATTTCATCTTCCTCATCATCGTAAGTGAACGCACGTCATCTGACCTGTACACTTCCACAAACAGGTGCTGTGGAATCAGCTTGTGTATCTAACGTCTGCACTTTCCTGACCAGGTGGGATCTTTTTTCATGATCAACTTGTGCCTGGTAGTCATAGCAACGCAGTTTTCAGAAACAAAGCAGAGAGAACACGCCTTAATGAAATCGGAGCAGCGAGCCCGACAGCTCCACCAATCAGCTTCCACCCTCGCCAGTGACAGCCAGCCAGGCAGCTGCTACGAGGAGATCATCCGCTACCTAGCCCACCTGAGCCGCAAGGCGTGGCGGCGATTTTCCCGCTGCTACAGTCAGACATTGAGACGTTTGCGTTGCACATGTGTGCGCCGCAAGGATCAAGGCAGTGGGTCTGCCAGGGGGGGCGGAGTCGGAGAGATGAACGGACTTGCCAACAGGCACTCAGGCCATGCCCCCAATGACCTACCGCATCTTCATCAGCTGTATTATAATCATCATCATCATCATCACCAGTACCGCCACCAGCATCATCAGTCTGAGCTCCCCGTCAGTAACGGAGGGAGCAGTTTTAATTATCCTTTCATATCACCCTTCCTCAGTCACCTGGATGATAAGAACCAGGACCAGAAGAGGCTGGTTGCTATGGAAACCATCAACAGACTGCCGCAGCTTGTGCTCGAGCACGGTGAGAAACTAGGGGGATGCGTGCGTCTATGTGCATGCGTGCGCCTGCAGTCTGAGTGTGTGTGTAACTGCTTGTCTCAGAGGTGGGAGTGTAGACTTTTATCTGGCTGTGCACCCCCGCGCTACTGTAGCACAGTCAGTGTTTAACGCTTTGATGAACCCACCTTTATTATGTCTCTGTGTGAGCCTACTTTATTTCTTTAACTCTCTCTTCCGAAATTCTTCACTCCCATTTGTGCAGCTGTAAATCTGCAGCTTCATTACTCAAATCAAGATCACAGAACATTTAATGAACACATTTAAAATGTCAGTCCTTTACCACAATGAAAGAAATTTAAACAGCTCACTTTTTTTAAGCTGATGAGCTTGTTTTATTACACCAAACTGAATCAGTCTTGAAGTAAAAGTACAGTAAAATCATACATTATTGCTACATCGGAGTTTGATGCCATCTATCATGCTTAAATCCATTAGATAACTGTGGTGCCGCCTGGACAGCACTCAGATAACAGGAGAAAACCTCTTCAGGGCGCTAAAGGATTTGATACGGCTGTTTTCTTTCAGTGCTGAAAGACTAGTTCTGAAATAAGTGAAGCGTAAGCAGCTATGCTGACGTTTCTGGGAGCTGTCACTGTTGACTGTCATCACAATTAAAACCTGCCTGTAGCTGCCAATATACCGCAGGAAACTGCTGTGTCCACTGTGCCGTAACCACAAATGCGTTGCCTTGAAGCCTGGCAAAATGAATTTCCTGGTCAAGATCTGCCGTTTTGTCAGAATCCAGCTGTGTGGCAGGGTTCTGGAGAAACGGAGGACCTGCTAGAGTTTGGATATGAACTGATAAACAAAGCACACGCAAAAATATAATCAATGCAATACGTTTTCAAATGCCAAATTATGAAATGTTTTTTTGGCCAAGAAACACTATAATTTTTTTAAATTTCCAAATCTGTTAGTATATGCATGAACCCTTGGGATACATTGGAGCAAGAAGTCTCTTTATACAAGAGACGACCTCAAACAGAGACACGTGCAGGCAGGTTGCTTCCTTGCACGTCACAATTTAGAGGTGATAAGAAGGTTTTAGAAGCAAACAATGAAAAATTAAACTGCTTTCTAAAGGGAAGACTAAGACAGCAAAGCAGTTGTGGCACATATACTCATGAAAAGTGACATAATGGGGTGAGACATCTTCAGGCAGCCTAAAGGCACATATCCTCACCTTCCTAAAATAATAATCGAAGTCATTTTTTTGACAAACTTTTTCATGGACTCTTTAGATATTTTCGGTTCAGTTTTTCATATAGAAAAAAATAGTTGTTTTTATATCAAAAAACGGACTAAGACACAGGCAAACTTGCTATGCGGTTTTTGGAGTTTGTAATCTTTACGGTATATTATCATTTTGGTTGATACAAAAATCTAATTTAAAAAGTAAATTATGACAAACTGTCCTCCTAAGTGTATTGCTCTTTTAGACAATTGATTTTCACACTTGTCCTATCTTCACTTTGTGTTTAGGTTTTGGTGTTTTTAACATACTTTTGCAGCATTTCTTTCATGATAAAGGAAACATAAAGAAAAATAAGCATAAAATAGCCCTTATGAGTATTTTTTTATTCAAATCATAATGAATCAGGATGAAAAATGCTGTTTGTAAAAAGCCTGTAGCTGTGATGTAGGTGCTACAGTCAGCAGGCCACAAGCTCCCTGCTCTACTCCGCTCTCATGCATTCACTTGTGGATGACTAGATCCACGTACGTCTTTGTTTTCTTCGTCTCAGCTGGTAAAAGGCTCGGAACCGTACAGCTGGATAGGTTAACTATCAGCAAGCTTATGTTAGCTTAGAGTTGTGAGGGCGTTTAAGCTAGGAGGAGAGCGTGTAAACATGGGGATGATGGGACATGAGTCCAGGCTTTTCCTGGAGCAATGGTCCCTCCCACCACTCAGAAGTGAATTTCTGATGAACTCCTGCAGAAACTATGCCCTTGAAATGTGCAGTTAGTTTTTTATTATTTTGGCTAAAAACGGCATCGTCATAATTAAAAGACCTCTGGGAACACTTTTACAATAGACCAAGCTGACAGTTCAGTAACTGGTCTGCTGGTCAGAGGCAGGTTGTTCGAGTTACTTTCAAACTGTAATACACTGCATATAAGTTACTTGTTATTGATAATTGTGGTTTGTTCCCTGCCAGACATGACTCCAAGTCTTTGATTCATTGGAACAGGACTGTGAAAATCATTGCTGTGTTAAATGTGTGGATGTATAGACAAACAGGCATCCACAGGCTTACCCCATACTCAGGAGACTCCACAGATCTGAATAGAAAGCCTTAATTCAGGATTTCTAGACAGAATAAATACACACAAAGTGCATCCACTGTTATTTGGTAAATGTTTTTGAGAATTTGGTGACCCACATAACAAAAAAACTATTTTTTTGGCTTCCTGATAAGAATTTCAAAAGTACTTCTGAGCATCACAGCACACATACAAATTTAATCGAGTGACTGCTGAGACAACCAACCCTGCTGTGCGTCCTCCAGCGGCCTGCGAGGCTTATCACAGTCTTAGATTTCCTGACATTAACTGGTCTGGTTATCCTTGATTAAAAATGTGCCAAATTGAAACGAGGTCATTGCTGGGCATTAAGAGCAGGACTGGTGTTGAAAAGTTGAATGTAGATATCAAAGTTTGATCTTTAGTCCATGTTTAAAGTCTACATACCATTATAAGCATATGTTAAAATTGGAAACACTTAAAAAAGCTTGTCTTTTGAAATCCTTTATAGAAAGCCATTGAAAAGAGGCTGAAAAAAATGGAAGAAATATTTAAAAAAATGTTTTCGCTGTTTGGATAATTGGGAGTAATTAAAGCGCAAAGTTTAGAAATATTCCCACCAAAAATGTGAAAATCCTGATAGTTTAATTTTAATGGATACAATACTGACATGTATTCACATAATAAGTTAATTAGACACAAACCAGCACAGATGTGTTTGTCTCCCACAAGATCAAACTCAAGGATATTATGATCTCTGTGCACATCTGGACCACAGAGTTAGAAAATAAATGGTGCGGCGCACTGGAAGAATATAAGGCAAACTCCCACAGAAAAAAGCAACAAACTCGGTAAACAATTTAAGTGAAATGCCATTGAACAATGGCAAGATAAATACAGCACGTCAGCGTAACTAACAAACTAAATTCATCTTATATTCTCTCTGAGGCGTCCTCCTCTGCGCTGCCTAATACACTTGGTTCAGAGGAATCTCAGGGGAGATGGAGGATGTAAATATTCATGGACATAGCTTTTAACAAGCAAGTGAAGATTCTGTGGCAAAATCTTTTTGATGATATGTGATAACACCTTGGATTAAAAAAGCTTTTACCTTTGAAGCAGTTTTTCCCTTTATGTTAGGGAAATGTGAACAGAGCTTGAAAAACTCATGCCTTTAGTTCATACTCCAATTTTCCCAGAACGCTTTTATTATTTGAGTCTTTCTAATATTTTCTTTCACACTCAGCTTTCACAGACTAAATTAATTCAGCGGCTATAGTGAATGTATTACCATTATTATGTTTATGACCATTTAAGCACTAAAGAACACATCTTTCTTTCGATTCTGGAAAACCTCAAAAATGGGCTTTTTGTGCTTCTGGTTGGTTGTTGTCAACTGTTGCACGTGCAGATATGTGGCATTTTAAAAAAGTCACTCCAGCAGCAGTTTCAAATGTGATTACATTTCAAAAAATTATTTCAGACAGACAGCTGTGATTAGAACACTCCACACGTCTTTTTACAGCTTCTCATCCAATTACAAGACCGTGTTTATTTCACTGTCTTGTTATGAGTATTTTCTTAATCCACATGCAGCTGTCTGTGTCGTGACACTTCAGATAAAGAGACTGGCTTTTATTGTTGTAAAATGTTCAAGTAGAAGAAAAAGATTTAATTTATCTATAATAATAAAAGCTAAACCAGTTTTTTTACTACTTCATTAGGAATCAACCCAGATGAATGAGAAATGCGGGTTTGCCAAGGTCACATATAAGTAAAAAGTTCAAAAGCGAAGGGACTATGGTCGAATCCGAATTTCTCCCCTAACGCTACATCTTCTTCCTACTCCGACATTTAGCTCTACAAACAGAGAGATATGGAAACATTTTTAATCAAATTTGGACGTTACTACCACTCAATGACATCATCAATAGTCGCTGGTCATCTACGTTAGCGTAGTTGCCAGTGCTCGAAAAATACATAACATCAGTTTTATAACTTTAAAAAAAAGTCTCACATTTAAATGTAAACTTCTTTGATTAAGAGCACGCCCACCTGAAGAAATCAGCTTCTCTTCTGCGGCACATGGATCACCCTACCGGCAGAGGAATAGTCAGCTGTAACCCCCTAGAGGTAGAGGAAGAATTTGGGTTTGGCCTAAGTCAACAGCATGAAATTGTGACATTGTTGAACAATGTTACCATAACTGAACTTGGTAAAAAGAAAAAGTTGGTGTTTAGAAACCATAAATGCATTCTTAATTTTGTGAGCATAAGTTTAGACTGCACATCTGTCGTTTAAAAATTATAACTTGTCATGTATTTACCATTTTTGTGTACTTTCACACACAGCAGTGTTTTCTACATTAGTAATTGATGATTACCAAATTAGGTAACTGCAGATAACTTCATACCTTTTGATAATTCATTTGTTCCCTATGACCACAAACCTCTTTTAATGTTCCTGATACTATTTCATGAATCGCTAAAAAAGGAATGTGTGAATACCATAGACATTTACACACTGATCTCATAATGCAGCGTATAGGATTTTAAACAACACAACTCAATAACCTAAAGTAAGATTGACACATTTGTTGGAGTTTACTCTGCCAAATGATCAGTTGGGCAAGACATAGTAAAAGAAGAGTTTTACTGAGTCCCACCAAGGTTTATACACCTGTCAAGGTGTAAGGTGTGAACTCATGAATTCAATTGAAGTGTAAAAACTTCTTAAACTGAGAATCAATAAGACATTTCTTTAATCTTCAACCTGCCTCCAGTGGTTTTTGACAGAACTGCAACATTGATTCTGTCAAGAACTGATAGGATCCAACATCCAGGAGACCAGGCATGGTGACAGAAACTAAAACATTTTTTGAATAAACTGAAACAGGACAAAACCATCGGAGCGAGAAAAAAGGTGAAAAGCAGATGATCTGATGATGACAAACTGAAAACCAGAGACTTCAATACACTGAGAATCATTAACATGACCTGGTGTTACCGACACAGGAAAAACAGCAAAAACAACATGACTAAAAAAGGAGATTAATATTCTCCTTCAGACAGTCATGAAGCAAGAATTACTCCGTTTGTTTTGAAATGAATTGTTTACCTTTACAATAAACCCTTTGAATCTTTAAACCAGGATTTTTTTTTTTTAGAAAACTGTTTTAATTTAAACAAATTAGTTTAACCCTGTAAAGCCTGAACCATTAAATAACTGACAGAAAAGTCAAATTCTTTGGATTTGAAGTCTTTTTAGGTCCCTCTGAACAAACAAGAAAATATGAATATATATATGTAATTTACATATAAATTTTATTTTGTATCATATCTGATACATCAGGTCACACAGCTCAAAAATAAACCAAGACATTTGTATTTCCATTCCATTGCTCTTGCGGAGGGCTGACAGACTCGTGTATCAAATATGATACATTCTGCTTTAAAGAGTGTTTTTTGAATTTCAAAAGAATCTTTTGTGCGTCTTACTGTAAGCAATTGTTAGTTTTCCAGAAAAAGATGAATAGATCCACAGAAAGTAAAAATTAATTTGTATTTGTATTTTTTGCTACGAAAGCAAACTACTGTCTGTTACTAAATTGTGAAAAAAGAAAATTGATTGAGATTAAATTCAGGATAATACACTGGCCAAAGCAGAATTAGCACATCATTCAGTTTATTCTTTACATTTTCTGTATCATTGCCATTGTCACATAGCTCCATAATGACAACCTTGAGATACAATTATTAGACTAACAGAGAATATGTACATAAAACTTTCACACTCCTCAGTAATAAATAATGAGTGTTGCTGGGGCCCTTCAGACGTTCATAAAGAAGGAATGACTCAGTTTGTTTTGAAATGTGTCTGCTGTAGCTCAGCACAACTGTATTTTCTGCAAGCGTAGTAAAAGTAGTGATTTTCAGCAATTCTTCCTGTCAAATGGGCCCTCACAACCCATGTTATCTGCAGATGCACACCGTGGAATGGCTAGATTGGATTTTCTGTATCAGTCTCCGGTGAAAATATGTATTTGTTGTAACTGTGGTGACAAGTGAACTCCTCCTGCTAGATTAGTGTTTGCTGTTATGTCATCACAGCATTCCTCCCAGGCGGCTCACTAATGAATTCTGCAGAAATTTGAACCCCCTTAGACACACGCTCATAAATGTATCCCTGTTCTAATAAATCCCTCTGTCCCCTCCCTATGTAAAAAAGCCTCCAGGTCTTCAGTGGCTTTATGTTATTAAGCTTTTCTCTTCCATAAATGGAAATAATTTCCTTCTCTACTGGACAGAGAATAAACTATTTTGATGATTGTGTTACTTTAGTCTATCCCCCTTTTCCTTCGTGTCTCTGCAGGTGGCTCTGTAGGGCATCCTGCCCTGCAGTTGCCAGGTGAAAGCCCAGGAGAGGCTTCCCCGTGCCCGTACTGCACCTACTGTAGCCAACTTAGTGGCAGTGAAAACCTTCACGAGCATCCTGAAGAAAAGCATCATGGGTACCACAACTCACGCCACGGCAACCACCCGTGCCATGGTAACAGCCCGTGCCAGTGTAGAAGTCCGTGTTACGACGATGCGCAGGTGCTTGAGCCGAGGAAAAAGCTGTGGGAGCGCTGCTGGGTGGGACTCCGAATCAAGCTGAAACTTATAGTGAGCAGCAGATATTTCAACAGAGGCATCATGATTGCCATCCTTATCAACACACTGTCCATGGGCATAGAGTACCACGAGCAGGTAGGCCTTTGTTTTAGTTTTTGCTGACTTGCACTGCTCTGAATGTGCCTGCAGTGAGAGTGGCGTGCTAATCCCTTTGTCGGGGGAAGTCAACAAACTTCCCCTCCAATCAACACTTGCAGTAGTGAGCATATGGGATCACGGCATGTGCGTGTGTGGATATGCCTGCATGCATGCAGTGGGTGTGTGCAGGCGTGTATCAGGAGACAAAGAAACTCCTACAACCTCAAGTGTTAATTAAAGCGTGACCCAGGGATAGGACAGAGATGGAGCAGAGTGAAGGGAGGAGGGGAGAGGCAGAGCTGACATTGTGATGGACCGCATGGCAGTGAAAGATTCTGGAAGATGACGGGATAATCTGCCTTGGCCCTCTTCCTGAACAGTAAGGCAGATATATTTGGCCATAACTTTGTCAGTAACTAATATTTAAGCAAAAACTCTGCTTGGTTTGAACTTCCTGATGTGATAAAGGTCAATAACAGTGATGAATGATCTTTAGATGGAGCAGTTTTATGTTTTTCTCCAATGCAAAAGAGAGCTGATTTCCTCCAAAATGAGTCGCAATGCACATCAGAGTTCTCTCTTCCAAAAAGCCGCAGTCCAACTTTCTGATCAATGTGACTGATGTAGTGTAAAGGCTATTTAATCTTTGAAGAACAGCTGTTTCGGACTGATGCCACTGAGCACGCTCATACACTTGTTTGTTTGCATGACTGTTGATTTGATAAGCTGAGAGAACTGAGCGACAGCAGCTGCAAAACAACCCCCCCAAAAAAAATGTCGACTACAGCAGTGCAATAGTTCCTCCTAAAGTAATTAAATCACACTTATTAAACCACCTTCTATTTTGACAAAAAACACATTTTGGAATTTTATTATTTTTTTGTTAAACTAGGTTACTTTGTTTTTGTCTAGAAATCCATAAATCCTAGTTTTTATCAGCTAATAAAAGCAAATCCTGCAATTGTTTTCATTATTTTGTTAATATGTATATATAAATACAAAATACACCCCATGCACTATTTATTCATTTACCATATACATTTAAAAAATGCAATTTAAGATTTTTGGAGGGCTTGGAGGGTGGTCTGAACAATTTTTGAAGGAAATTAAGTTAATTAAAATGGTCATAATTCAATACAGCCCAAACAGCCTGACATTTCTGTATGAACAAGCTCTGAAAACATTTGAACAAAAGCCAGAGTGGAAACCCTTTAAAAAACAGCCAATGTTTTGCTCTGTAGCTGCTGTGCAGGTACAGTGTTATTTTATGATTATGATGTGCCTTCATTAGCAGTATCCTACAATTATGAAATAACGACCCAATACAGTTTTTACAGTGTAAATTGGATCTATATTTTTAGTGTGTAGCCTGGAGGTTGGTGCCCAGTCTCAACAACATATAAGTACATCATTATTACAAAAATGACATCTATTACTACACTTCAGCAGTAATTACAAAGTAAAATATAAGCTGTGTTTTACATTTTTACCGTCATAGTTTGGAAAAATAACGTTTATGAAGTGTTTCCTAAAAAAATCTACTTCAAAGCTGATTTTAAATGCTTTAATGACTGTGCTCCCGAGGTATTTGGCTAAAAGGGTCCAAAGGTAGCGCAGCACAGGTGTTACCATAAGACAAGTGTTCAGTGGGGAATGTTAACCCCCACTGAGGAAAGCGTCTTTTATTCAAAACTCATTCGCACAAAAAACTTTCAAAATTCAAATCCAAAATTGGGGTTCAGGGGATAACACCATTGGCTCAAAGTCAGAAGGGCTTGGTTCAAATCCTGGTTTCCAGATAATTCTATGCAAAAATGATAAGAGACACCTTATTTTTATGTCAAATTTCAGTTTAGAGATGTGTATTGCACACAGAGCACAGCAAGGCACCTGTGTTTTTCATTTTCATCATGTTTTGATCTTCTGTCAGGTGTTGAGGCTAGCTAAGCCTTGGCTACAACACAAAAGCTTGATGGTTTAAATTGGCTGTTCTGATACATTTGTCTTGAACACATCACTGTTATTTGCACTTTACTTTAAATATGATTTCAAATAAGTTAGTACTCGTTTTTGTAACTTTTCTTCTCTGTATGTAATTTTATTCGGATCCCATTTAGATTCAAATTTATTAAACAAACTGTTTTTTGTTAAAGCTTAGTTTTGTCAATTGTGTTTCCGCTGGAAGAATTGAAATGTTTTGTTCCTCATTCCAGATATTCCTTTGTCTAAATAAAAGTTGATATGGAGGAAAACTAGTTGGTTTCAAGTAGGGTCTACTCACAGCACACCAGTTGGGCACTGCCATGCTGGCATCACTCACCTCAGGGGGCTGATTGTTCTCCATCCCTGGCTCCATTTGTTAAAAGTTTTTATCATCAGAGTCCAGGCACAGATAACACATATGTCCATTCAATCCAACTGGACTTTGCGGATTTGAAGAAAGAATGGATCTTGTCCCTCACTGTGTTTTGTGGAAGGTGCTCTGGGAATATGGGGTTCAGGCCCCCTAAAATCTGTTCGGTCTAGATCCAGAGAAAGAGTTCGGTTTGTATTGGCAGCAGTAAGTCAAACCTGTTCTCAGTGAATGTTGGACTCCAGTAGGGATGCCCTTTGTCATGAATTCAGTTCATGTTTTTTTGGACAGTTTCTTGGATCAGCCAAAGGCCAGGTAGATTTCTGATTTGGGGTTTCAGATTTTTGCTTTTCGCAGATGATGTTGTTCTGTTTGAGAATGTTTTATTTAGCAACCAAAAGGGTACAATTTAACCAAAATTTTAGCCAAGCAAAAATACGAACATTTGAAGTAAAGAAACCCATAATGATTGTCATTTCATTTACTGAAGACTTTTTTTTCCCTCCTATGATCTACTGAATAATTACAGCAGGAGACATATCTGGGCTTCAGTTAGTCTTGTCCAGACCATACTCCCTGTGTCTGTCAAGCCACACCGCTGCAGTGTGTGCAGAATGAGGTCTGGCAATGTCCTGCTGAAACACCCACAGACGTGTTGGGGAGAGACGTCACCTCGATGGTAGCATATCCCTTTTACAATTCAAATCTATGTCTCTGCTTCGACGACACCATTCTTCATACAACCATTATTTCTGATGCACACTTCACAGATGCTGCATCCGGATCCGTGTGCTTTTTTTCTACCTTTGGCACTACAAACATGGAAGCTCGCCTGTCGAGTGCAGGTTTTTCTTAGATCACTCTGCCACTCAAGAAGTTGCTGTTTTCCTTGAGCAGGACTCATATGCACGTTTCCTCTCCATGTAATACTTACTCGGGCTCTGTTTCTAGAAGTAAAAAAACAAATGTTTTTCTCACGTGTTACAGAGCTCGTGCCACTATATTGACCAAATGATGGCTCTTCGTGCTGGGCGGCTTGAGCACAACACACATCTAGCTTCAGGTTTCTTTTGTTCAGCACTGATATTCCTCAGACTTCATTAATCCTTACATAATAATTACAAAAAAAAAAAAAAAAGAAAATCTAAGTAGTCTCTGAGGATAGTGCTGCCCTTTGATAAGAAATGAATTCATTATTTTGCATATTTTCTAGCTGCTAAACCTTACTGGGATCTGCACTCAACGGCTACTTTTTTAGGTACACATCCAATTGCTCGTTAATGCAAATTTCTAGCCAGCCAATCACATGACAGCAGTTCAATGTGTTTAGGCATACAGACATGGTCAAGACGATCTGCTGCAGTTTAAACCGAGCATCTCAGACTGCTTTCTAGAACATGACAATGAGTTCACTGGACTCAAATTGCCTCCACAGTCACCAGATCTCAACCCAATAGGACACATTGAGGACGAGATCGTGGATGTGCAGCCGACAAATCTGCTGCAACTGTGTGATGATATCATGTCAATATGGACCAAACTCTCTGAGAAATGTTTCCAGTACCTTGCTGAATTTACGCCACCATGGATAAAGGCAGTTCTGAAGGAAAAAGAGGCTCCAACCCAGTACTAGCAAGTGTAGTGAGTCTAGATGGAGAACGCTGTAGCAAAACAATCAAATTCTTCCCAAATGTCTCAGCTTCAAAATCTAGGAACATTATTTTAGGTAAAGTCAGTTTAGTCATGTTATAGATTTTATTTATTATATAATTATTTTTATCCAAACCCAAACAGGACGCAGCATTGCAACAGCCATATTTCATAGAAATTCTTCAAGGTTTTTCTCTGTGAAATGACATCTTCAAATTCTTCCTGGAAAACTCCATTCAAATGTTTTTTTTTTTGTCAGATGTGAATCTGTTTTAAAGGTTTTCTTAAAATCCTTGGAGATCATTTTAAATTACACTCCAGGCTCAGAGGTATTCACTGGTTTTCTTTGCAGTGACTCCTCAGAGAGCTTTTTTTCATTTTGATTTGATGAAACCACTTTTTAGTATCAAAGAGAGCACCGAGCGATCAAATGCTTCCTTGTTTAGATTCCACAAAAGCTGACAGTTTCTTTACTTTTTTTCTCCACAATCTGCCTTTAGGTCCAAGAACAACATTTCCAAAAAAACAATCTTCTGTGTGTGCTACTATTAAATATTTGCTATTTAGGCTTTTTGTGGGCAACCTGTTGAATTTTCCAACAGGATGAGTCTGCTGCCCTCCATGACTGTATGTGTTTATTCCTCCCTTTTCTGTGTCTGTCCTTCTCTGTACATGGACGCCTCTTTTCTCACCGCTGGCCTCCTCAGCCACAGGAGCTGACAGATATTTTGGAGATCAGCAACATGGTGTTCACCAGCCTCTTCAGCCTTGAGATGTTGCTGAAGCTCATGGCTCTGGGGCTCTTTGGCTACATCAAGAACCCATACAACGGTTTTGACAGCATCATTGTCATAATCAGGTAGGGTGGCAGAGGGGAGATGCACGTATCTATGTTTACCCCCCAAAAAGGAAAATCTGGCCTTGTTAAATCCTTCCCAGAAATCCTTTTGATCTCTGCAGCGCCGCTTTGCAGCTGCAGTCACGCTGATCCTGATTGAGATAGCTGAGCCACAAGGCTGCAGTGATGGTCTGTCCTGAGGGCCTGTGTTCACTTCCGTTATGTAGTACCACAGGTTAAATTATGCATCTGTGTTTGAAGCTTGGCTTGTTTATAGTGACTATTCCCACAGCTCCTGCTGTCCTTTTTGGCCGGTCAATTTGCAAACAAAGCCGGCCATCTTGGCCTCTCAGTTATCTAATATATTACATGCAGACGTGAATGCTGTCCCTCGTTGAGAGTTTTTTTCCCTCATAACATGTTTTTGTTTATCAGTAGGTAATCTCTGTGTAGATTGCTTTTTGAGTGTGTGTGTCATCTGTTTTAGTGTATGGGAGATTGTGGGGGAGGCTGAGGGAGGCTTGTCAGTGCTGCGTACTTTCCGTCTGCTAAGAGTTCTGAAGCTGGTCCGATTCCTCCCTGCCTTGAGGAGGCAGCTCGTGGTGCTGATGAAGACCATGGACAATGTTGCCACATTCTGCATGCTGTTGATGCTTTTCATATTCATTTTCAGGTACTAGTTCTAAAGGCGCACACAACAGTATTTAATAAAAAATGTAACATTTCAAATTAGATTATTGCAACCTTGTGCTCATTTTTTAGTGTTTCAAGATCAGCAGAATAACTAATAAAATTGGTCACTTTCATTTTCTGTATGCTTTGCAGCATTTTGGGAATGCATTTATTCGGCTGCAAATTTGGTTTACGACAAGACAGCGGCGACACATTACCTGACAGAAAGAACTTTGACTCTCTGCTGTGGGCAACTGTCACAGTTTTCCAGGTTAGACCCACACTCACACACACTCATTTTAGAAGCACAATGTACATACCTTAAAGAGCCATTCCAATGAAAATCATGTTTTTGGTGCTGGATAGCTCCAATATCGCTCACCATTTTTGTTGCACAGCTTAAGTCAGTTTGAGGTTGTGAGGGGCTGTAAGCTAGATGAATAGTGTAAACAGATAGGTGAAAGGAAGGGGGCGGGGTTGATCCGCACCAAGGGTCCCGCCCACAACTGAACTCCTGCAGCTCTGCAGAAACTATGTTCTAGAAAACAACAAGGGTTTTTTTTTCTTTTTATTTAGACTAAAAACGATGTAATCCAAATTAAAAGACCACTGAGAACCCTTTTAAAACACACCAAAAAATAATCGGAGTGGGACTTTAATAACAATGTCATAATCCCTGGTGCAACCTTGCAGGAATTTCCTTCCTTGATGGGAGCTAAAAAGTTAGTGAGGATAGAAGGAAGAGTAAATTAAAAAAGCAACAGAGTAATCCCGAGAGAAAGTGTTTTCCAGAGCATTGAGGCTTCTGAAATTGAAGTTCTAAAGTGACCTATCCTGAGTCTGGATGTGAAGTCAGTAAATTATCTTGGGAGAGACCTAAAGTTGGCTGCTCATTAACGTTCCTTATCCAATCTGAACCAGCTTGATTGGATCTGCCAGGAAGAACTGGAGAAACTTCCAAGCGAAGGCTGAACTTCAATAGACTTCGCCACAACACTGTGGGACTGGTAGTAAAATATTTAAAGTTTTGGCACGGAGTCATTCCAACCCCTCAGTGTAGGGACTGGTTTGACATCTGGCCTGGTAGGAGTCCTAACCCTCTGGTTTGGTGGAAGCTGCAGAGTGAAATGACAGGACACAGCTTTGAAAGGCTGACACCATGCAGAGACTGGATGAAGGATAAACTGACTTGGCTCTGTTTTGTTGATGAGCTTCAGTTACATTTCAGGTGCTTTAACTCTCCTCATCATAGAGTTTACTCGAGTTGTAAAGGGATAGAAACAAATCCAAATGAATGATGAATTAATTCTGATGCATGACAAACCTGAAAGTTTTTGAACATGCTCTGTGTTGAAACGATAAATTAAGACTCTAAATTCAAACAGTCTCTGCTGATTAACTTCCCCATTATTTCATTTGCCCCAATTTGCAAGCAGTCGTTCCCGTTTTCCAGCAAAACCCTCTCGGTAGGCAGGTAAGATTTTCCACACGAGCAGTGGGGGAGGTAGGTGGTGAAACATGTGCTCCACAGGCACTCCTTTTATTCCTGATGAGCATCATTATTGTTCGTGTCACAATGAGACTTTCAGAGCACACTCATATCTCAGAGTCAGACCTCCTGCCTGCGAATCTGTTTACATTTAAGGCTCTTTTGTGTTTTTTTTTTTTTTTTTTTTTTTTTTTTTTTTTGAGCTTCTTGACTCCTGAGACGACTGTCCTCTCTGATCTGCAGATTCTCACCCAGGAGGACTGGAACGCCGTACTCTACAACGGCATGGCCTCCACCTCGCCTTTGGCTGCGCTCTACTTTGTGGCCCTCATGACATTTGGAAACTATGTCCTCTTCAATTTGCTTGTAGCCATTTTGGTGGAAGGCTTTCAAGCTGAAGTAAGGGCAAAGATGATGCTGCATTTGAGCTATTTAGAGAACACGACAGAGAAATTGATACTAATTGAGCTTGGTTGTGCTGTTGACACCCAATCTGTCTGCTGCAGACTAAACCTGTGTGGTTCCCCCTCTTCCCGTCCAAATCCATTCCTTTTACTCGCTTCTTTTCTCTCCTCGTTCCCTGTATCTGTGTCTCTCCCTGACACGCATACACACTCATAATGTTCTCCAGGGCAGGGAAGTGTTTGATATCGCCTGCCATTCACAGCTGTTGAGCTTTTGTTGTTTAGTTTTCATCTTTTATCTCCAGCATCAGAGAACACTTGCTTTCTCTCTCACACGCGCACACACATATATATAGATACCCTTTGCCAAAGCCGTCTGCTTCAATATTTCTGGCGTGATTTTTAATTAAATTCAGTAAAGCTTTATTGGCGTGACTACAGGAGGATGCTGCCAAGGCGTTGCACATAACTCATAGGGGGAGGGCTGGAGATTCCCCCTCTTTTTATTTTTTTTTTGCTTCAAGATCATTCCTCTCATGACTCGTCGTCCACTTTTTAAAAGTCAGCAGTGTGTGAAAAAGAAAGGCGATGATGATAATTAAGATTGCCGTAATAAGGGTCATCCTGGTGCTCTGTGCAATTATTACATTCCTGTGTGTTTCAGGGAGATGCCAATAAATCTGAAGCTGATGACGACAGACTATCACTGTGTTACCAGGATGAGGAGAAGATGAAGGAGCTGTACGCTGCAGGTGCCACCTTTGATTTTAAAGTTTTTACTTTACCTTTTTGAAAGTACCCTTTTTAAAAGTAAAATACTTTAAAGACCCATTCCGATAAAAGTTGGGTTGTTGGTGTTTTTAACAGGTTCTTGTGACATTATTCTGATGATGGAGGACATATAGAAAGAAAATTAAGCTTAAAATTGGATTTCTGAGTATTTCTTTTTTCAAATTGTTGTGAATCCAGAGCAGACCAAAATGTCATTTGAAAAAGAGCTTATTAATGTCAGAAAATATGCTTGGTTGGCCAGAAGCCCCCTGCTACGGGCTCGCCGCACCAACAGCCCCGCCCACAACTCAGAAGCGAATTTCTACTGAACTCCTGCTGCTCTGCAGAAATTCTGTCCTATAAAATGACACAGTTTTGTTTGTAATTTTGGCTAAGACCTGCATAATCATAATGAAAAGACCACTGGGAACGCTTTTACAAAAGATCAAAAGGTGATCCGTGTGGGACTATTTTTCAAATCATTTTGATATTTTCTTAATTGGAATTGCAAAACAACTGTAAGAACATCAATCTGTTAAGTAATTCTTAACTCGTTTTAAACACAAAGATGATTTTTTTTATCCTCAAGCTTCTGTTTTCAGCTTTTGACACAGTTATGCATAGATTGTAATGGTAAAAGAGCACTGGGATTATAACCAACAACAACAAAACCTCAAAGCCTTCAATAAACTTTCAGTTTTGTGTTTGTGTTTAGAGCTGAAGATTCAAGCAATGATGCTGAGCCCCAACGGCCTCCTCAACCCAAAAGCCTCCATGCCCCCGCCTCCTCCCCCACCCCTGCCAGTCATCACGCACACTGCAGCTACGCCCACCATGAACGCCAACCAGTCGCGGCGAGCAAGTGGTGCATCCACAGACATCAACAGCCTTGAGCCGAGGTCTCCGGTGAGCGTTCCGGCTTCGGCTCTTTCTTCAACATCTTGACACACTGACTGTATGAATGAGGGTAATTTCTAGAGGCTATTAGACAGAGAATGATGTCAGTGCTCTGAAAGAAACTTCTATTAAAAAAACTCCATACTATTTACTTTCACTTGATTATAAAAAAAACAGGAAACTGATTTACTCTTGCAACAAAAAAATTCTCAACTTACATATGATATTATTTTACAACATGGATGTCTGCCATTCTCCAGTCTTTAAAAAATTACTGCAAAGCACATTTTCAGCCCTACAACATTTGGGAACCAGCCTGGGTTTGGCTTGTAGCTCTCTAGTATCAGGGCTTTTTATCAGAACTACCAACTGCTGATCAGCGGAGTCACACAGTCCTCTGCGCTCTGGTTTCAGTGCAGCAGCTCTGTGGCATTTCTGTGGATTTGTGATGCACACGACTCACTAACGGTTATTGAGACATTTCCAGAGGAGAGCTTCCTGTTCTTGTACTTCAGTAGTACTGGAGAGCTTATAATGGTTAACCTATTTTTTTTTCTACATCTTCTCAGCACATTAGCAGTCTAATCAAGTGCTACCCTGGTCTTTTGTTCACTTCCCAGGTCTGTGTGTCAACATGACCTTCGCACAAAGCTTTTTAAATAAATTATTTAAAAGGTTTAATTTAAACGTGAAGTGCGAAAGGGCAGTACTTTTGTATTCCTTATGCTGATATGAAAACAGAGAAAGTTTTGAAGGGTTGCAGTGAAAACATGGTGCGTTTTAGACAGACAGATACATGCATTGAACTTTAACTGATCCCACAAAAGGGAAATTGCTAAA
This sequence comes from Oryzias celebensis, assembly GCA_014656515.1. Lineage (NCBI taxonomy): Eukaryota > Metazoa > Chordata > Actinopteri > Beloniformes > Adrianichthyidae > Oryzias > Oryzias celebensis. The sequence continues at coordinate 23,117,202 of BNCR01000001.1, read as the reverse complement.
TTGCTTTGTTACCATACTCACCCAAACAACACCCAAAAAAAATATTTTAACTATGTTCTTGCTTTTCTAATTAGTTTTCCCAAACTAAAAACAAGAGTTGATATATTGCTCTTTTAAATTAAGTATATTTGAGGATAATCTTTGCTGAGCCTGTCTCATTTCTAACCCTTTAATTGAGAAATGACAAAGTAAAAATTAGTCATATGGCTATTCGGCCCAAAAGATACTATTGCCCTTTTCTTAGCTACAGGCCGGAACACATATGCTGCATATATCAACTGTCACCTACAAATATAGAGCACAGCAACTCTTATTACTTGTTACCTGAATAATAAACCTATATTTGCATGTAATGTAAGACAAGAGGACAGGAAAAGCTCAGCAATGTATAAAATACAACAGAAAAGTAGAAAAACCAGGAAACCAAGAGAAAAGAAACCTGGAAAGAAGAAAGCTGGTTGAGAAAGGTTCAAGATTTTTCGAGAAATGTATTTTATATTTTTATTTAGCCTTTATTTTACCAGGAGGATCAGATAAGAACAGTTTCTCAATTACAATGATGACACGGAAAGAGCGCCCAGCAGAACTGGCACTAGGTAAACAAAAACAGACAAAAAGAACAATGCACATGAATCCATGACATGCATTCAGTATCAAACAGTAGTGAAAGTGACATTAAAACAGCCTATACAGGCAACAAGACAGGAGGGAGCAGTCAACTAGGGACTCTTGCAGTTTCTGTTTGAATAAATGTGATGGGAGAACAGAAAGTTTAAGGAAGTTTTGGAGGGAATTCTTGTCATTTGCTGCAGTAGAATTATCGGAATTTTGACCCACGACTGTGCGGACCTTGGGAATGGAAAGTGTAATGAGATTATTGGACGTCAGATGGTTGATGTTATGAGAACGATGCAGCAGGCTGGAGAAGTATTGCAGTGTCTTCCCCGGTAGCTTTGTGAGTGAGAAGAAGCCAGTGATGAAGTCGTCTGGTGTGGAGGGAGGGCTAACCTATACAGTTCACAATGGTGATGGGAAAAAGGTGCACCAGTGGCAAGAAAAAAGAAAACAGCACTTAGGCTTTAAAAAAAAACACCAAACAGATTCACAGGTTTAGTTTCCTAGTAAAAGTTAAAAAAAAGTTACTCTTCACCTGTCTTTTATTTTTAAAAAAATGTATACTCTGCCACGTACCTTCTACACTTAAAAAAAAGAAACTGTCCAGTTGAAGTAAATTATTCAATCAGAAAAAAATTTCTGATTTCTACATGATCAAAGATCCAGATTGAGACTGTAGAAAGGCCAGATTTGGCCAGCAGGTTACCATTCAGCAGGGCATCCCAAGCTGATGTAAATGTTGGCTTACATCTTCACATGTGGGCTGATGGAGAAGGCCATGTAATCAAAGGTAATCCACCCACATGTCAAAAACGCAAAAGAGACCCTTTACTCTGCTAAGACAGAATCTACTGTACAGATTTGTGAAAAACATACCGATGTTGCTATGTGTCACAGTCTCCCTGGGACAGTGGGTCTGAGAGCCGCCGCTCCAGCTGGACCAGTATCAGTCGAGCCCCCAGCCTCCACAGGAGGAGTCAATCAGGAGAGATGGAGTCCCTGCTGTCTGAGATGCACACGTGCTCAAGTCCTAGCAGCAGGGAGCCGTCTCTAGACCAGTCAGAATACCTGCAGGTGCCCATGCTCCTCTCACCCGACTGCAATGGAACCACCTTTCACTTCCCTGAACACTGCCACGAGGAGGCCCCCCTGCCGTCCTATTACCACAGTGACCAGGAAGAGGAGGAGGCTGAGGAGGTGAAGGAAGCTCTGAAAAATGCTATTACAGTCTCAGGCAAAAGTTCAAAAGCTTTTCTGAGTTAGCTGGAACAGGAAACCTCAAGTAGATATTAAACCTTTAAAATCTTTTAACGAGCTGGATTGAAATTATGAGCAGATTAAGAGAATTAATGCTACTATCCTGACCAGAGATAGGTTTATTTTTGAGTTTATGCCAGAACATCATCAGCTATTATCCATCACTCAGAGAAAATAAGATTATGGTATTTTATGAAAACTATGAAACTCTAAATGGCATGTAGAAGTGTTTTTCACGTGTATCTGAGCATGCCCTGATTTTGTTCTCTCAAATGTGTGTTTGTGTGTGTTCCCTGCAGAGTTTATGTAAGAGGCTGAAGAAGATGCTGGAGCCATATGAGCCTCAGTGGTGCCTGGAACATGAGGAGTGGTCCCTCTATCTGTTTGCTCCGCACAACCGGTCAATACAAACAATACACTGACTCACACTGAGATTTTCCCAGGAGAGTTAGGTGGCTTAATGTGAAAATTCACAGTTAGAGCGTGAAGCTCACAGCTTAGCTTTGGTGATGCAGTTCCCGCTTTTATCAATCACCACCATCCATGTGGAAACATGCACCTTGTGTGGACAAAAGCTGTGATGGAAGGGATGCAGGTGATGTGTTTCATGTTGAAACCTGGGGCACAGCTGCTGATGCTCTTTCTCCCCTGCTGTGTTTGCCCTCAGGTTCAGGCTGTGGTGTCTGAGGGTCATCGGTCACAAAATGTTTGATCACATCGTCTTGCTTTTCATTTTTCTGAACTGCATCACCATCGCATTGGAGAGACCGGACATCAATCCTAGGAGCATGGTAACGTGCTGACACACCGCGCAACATGCATTCACTGAACAGCATTAAGTCCTCACATTCTGAATATAAATTTGAAGCTAACTAAGAAGTATTAGACGTTGCAGTTCTTGAAATGACCACCAGAGGCTGGTTGCAAAAGGAATACTTTTTTTTTTATTTCAATGTTCAAAAGTCCAACTTTTTAAGTAGAATATTTTGGAGGGTGAAACACTACTTCAGGATTAATTTACACTGTTTAGAATCTCTGACGCATTGACTGTATTTAACTACAAGACTGAGTTTGGCTCTGAGTTGTGGGCAAAACTGTTGGTGCTCAGACGAGGGAAATGAAGACGTCCATCAGAATGGAGTGGAGCAGGGAGCTTGTTACTGTAGTAGCGTTTACGTCACACCTACAAGCTTTTTCAAACTGCATTGTTTTGTCTGCTCCTGATTCCTAGCAGTGTGAATAAAGACCCAGAAAAGCAACTTTAAACTTTATTTTTTTTTTATATATGTCCTCCATCATAAGATTTTTTTTCTGTAGTGCAAGTTATTCAAGTTATGACTGACCAATCACACGTCTTGAGCCCACTTTTAAGCGGAAGGAGTGTGGACTTATAAATAATAATCATAAATAATAATAATAATAATAATATAATAAATAATAAACTCACTCTGAATTGGCGAGATTGGTATGGAAATGATGACTCAGGCCGACTTAAATCAATCACTGCTTGAAGATTTCTGGCTCCAACGTGGCAGCATCCATATTGTAAAAAACGGGAACAGAATTGACTTCATTTGGTTGAAGCCAGACTTAAGTTGATTTCTATGGGTGATGTGACGCTCACTCAGTCCAGTTCTCTTGAACAGTCAATGATCTGACATCTGGGAATATAGATCCACTCTTTGATATCTATGGTGAGCTTTTACCCATTTTATTAAAATTGAATGGAATTTTTACATTAGAATTAGCATTGTTCCAGTATATCCTAAGCTGTCCCATTCTCAGCTCTCTTTTATATATTAGATAGTTATTTCTGTCAAACTGTAAATACCTTACAGCAGAACAACCAGGCTTCTCCAAATGTCCTTAACTCCCTTTTAAAGCTCCTGTGATGAAACTGCAGCTTCTGTGGTTTCTTACTCCAGGTTGACTTTAGTAAATGCTAATGAGTGGAGCCTTGGTGGTTTCTTTTAAGTGTTCGTTGAGGTTCACAGTGCTCCAGGCTTGACAAGAGAAAAGAAGATAACGCTTTTGGTGTCTTTTGAAAAGCTACATGTAAATGGTCAGTTTTTATTCATCTCTACATGGAAAAACTAGTTTTTATTTAAGCAGGTACATTTGAGGAATAGAGATGTTTATTTCATTATTTTGACAAGATATATTGTCTAAATTAGCAGATATAGAATAATAGGATAAATAATTTATTGCACTTTTTTCAACAAAACCCTTACTTGGGATTTGTGAAATCCCAAGCAGACTTAAATGAGCAGTTAGTCTTTCTTCATGTTGGTCTATTCAAACTTTACTTGACCTCATGACTTTGCAGTTCTCTGTCATTTTTGGCAGTTGCTGGTTTCATCCTTTTAGTCCTAAATGACATTTCACCTGACATTTGAAGACTTTTTACAGTATTTACTTGCAGATGTGGAGTTGCAATTGTGGCTTTTGTCAGTCAACTTTTCAGTCACCATGTCATGCAGTGGAAATGAAGGATATAAACAGAAATAAAAGAAGAAAAAACGCTGACAAAAATATATAATAACATATTTTCACAAAAAATATCTTAATAGGCTATGAGGTTTGACCAGATTTTTTTTTAAAGACAGGAAACTTAGATGGGCCATGTCATCAACCATGACACCAACATTAATGTTGAATTTCTTTGAAAGACTAATACTTATTTTAAACTGATCCTTTTTGCTTCTTCTCTGTCACTTCAAAGTAATGCTATGCATTAAGGCCATATCTACCCTGACTGGAACTATGATTACCACCAAATGACTCACTTTGCATTGGCTAATATTTAATTGGTTCACCAGTTCTCCATGTAAAAAACAGAAAAGAATTCCAGCTGTGAGCTTCAGCTTTAACTGAAGCTATTCCCCCTTAGTGAAACCTACAATGGTATTTATCAAGCCCATACTGTTCTTTGCTAAATTTGAAGCCAACCTAAAATCATCAAATGTTGCAGTTTCTAAAAAAAGGCTGATTTTGAAAGGAAACAATCCCTCACTGCTGTCTCTGACTTTACTTTATCTCAGCCAATTACCCATGTTTGGAACATATGGATGTCACATTTTAGACTTTATTTTCTTCTAATCTTATGGCAGATAAGAGGAAAACTCAAAGCAGCTGGAAATGTTGTCCTTTGTCTCTTGCTCAAATAGATCCCCAGAGGGTATCCAGCAAAACAGGGCTTTTGGGGAATACAAAGGATCAGGAGCTTTTGACTAAATGATTGCAACTTTTGTCAAACATCTCTGAAATTTCTTGTTGTTATCTTTAGTGCAAGATAAATTTAGGGCAATGAAATTAACCATGCTTTCCCCCCCATTTAATCTCTTATAACACTGCTTAACGTCCCCCTCTGATCCTCTTTTGATATCCTGTAAAAGCTTTCCCAGTGGTATTTTGATTATGGCATTTTAGCTAAAATAAAAATGAAAAAACTGCTGTGATCAGGACATAGTTTCTGCAGAGTGGCAGTTAAATAGAAATTTGCCTCTTAAGTTGTGAGTGAGGCTGTTGACATGGAAAAAGGCCACCCCTACTTCCCGACATTCATCTGTTTGTGCTAGCTTACAGCCCCTCACACCCCCAACCTAACATTACTGGTACAACAAAAATGGCGATCAATATTGGTGCTATTCAGCCGTACAGTTTTGAGCTGGATGCCAGCTTAGACGAGGAAAACCCAAAATTACATGGATGTAGTTGTCTACAAGTGGATGCATCGGAATGCACTGGAGCACGAAACTTGCGGCCTCCAGATTGTGGCAACTTTATCACACCAACAAGCCTTTTTCCGACTGCATTCTTTTCATCTGCTTTTGTTTCACAAGAATTTACATTTAAAAAATCTCAGAAATACAAATTTAAGCTTCATTTTCTTGATATCTGTTCTCCATCATGACAAAAATGCTGCAAGAACATGTTAAAAACACAGTTAACACAATTTTATCAGAGTAGGTACTTATACTTTGCTAACATTGACACACTCTTAGATTCAACACATACAAACTCCTCTTAAAAAAAAAAAAAAGAACGGTCCTGACTATTTTAAAAAGTTAATGGTTTAGGAAGTACCTTCATGGAAATTCTAGCTGACAAACCAGAAATAATAAACTGCATCCACTGCTGTCTGGTTTAAGTACATATTACGACCTCTGGCTCAGTAACCACAAAGTCATGACAAGTATTTCTTTTAAGGGCTTGATGTAATCATAGTTATTCTGAAAAAACACCATCAATTTGCACTCTGTGAAGTACATTTGAATGTTCTCATGAGCTCTATTATTTATTTATTTATTTATTGATAAAAGGAAGTCAGCAGAGTGAGATTCCAGTGTGTCTCCTTCCTGATTGTAGCCTCACAGGTACACTACTACAGAACAGGACCTGCTTTAGTTCCCAGAACTGATGGCTTTGTTCAGGTCTTTCCTTTTGGAAATACAGATTTTTCTTCTCTCCTTTGAAGATATAAAAAAGCAGTTTAATCAGAATTGGAAAAGCTGATCACATTTATTACGTTTTTCCCATCAGCACTTTTCATTTTTCTGTAATTGTAAAACTAAAACATCAAACAAACCAGATTTAGTTTTTCTTTTCTATTTTACTGATGCACATTTCAGTTTCACAAGTCTGTGAAAGAATTATTCTTTCTTGTTGTTGCTTCCTTTGTCATGTCTGTTGATGACAAAAATAGAAATCTGAGCAGTGGCGTGTTGATGCAAACAATTTCCTTATTTTTCATGTTTTTGAAAGACAGCCAAATGCATGCACGGCTAAATAAATAAGACAAAAAAAGGGATGCATATGCACTTTTCTGCTTTTGTGCAAATGCGTGTATATCCGTGAATCTACAGAGTTTTGTATTTGAAGCCTCAGGTATTGTGCATGTGTTTCCAGCATGCTGCTGTGTTCTGTGGAAATCCTTGTGACTCCAAGCATTCCAGACTGTTTAAAATGCCTGTTTTTTTTGTTCCTCCTGCAGCTCTTTCAAGGTGTCCTTGGTTAAAACACTGAACCACACATGAAGTTTACTGCATTCCTGATTTGTTCATCAGCGGATGCATAATAATGAATAGATGTATAAAGAAGTGGTGGAGGTTGGCAAAAATCACGATATGCAAGGAAATGCAACATATTTATTATACAGTGTTTACAGCACAGTCACCAAAAAGCTGTCAGCAAAGTTAACAGTATTTTTTTTAATTATGAAGCAGTGGAGAGGGGGGTCTGAATCATTTGCTTGGTGTGAACATCATGATAAATTTGTTCTTGTGACTGATGAAACTGCAGTTTTAAATAAAGTGTTATCAGAGATTCAACATGACACAGCATTGGTCAGAGTATGGATGATCTTATAGGTCGTTATCTTTAAATTTTCTTTTTTCAAAACTTTATTTCCACACAAATGTATATTTTAATGAATTCTGAAGTACCATTGAGTGATGGAGGGCTATCAGCTGTTGCTTGATGTTTGAGTCTTCAGAAAGCAAATATAAGAAAAGATGCAAAAATAGTTGGAATTGCGGCTGGTGCATTATTCTGTGTGCTGTGAAGAGTGTGAAGGAATATGTGTTTTCATGTGCATCCGTGCACATAAACATAATGTCAAATATGCAGGCAATTATTTTCTTACGTTCCAGTTTCTGTGAGAAGTCTGTGACTTTTCTTGCTGCCAGCTGGGTCCCTCTTCAGAGCTGTAAACCCCTAAACCCTCCACCCGTCAGTTGTTCTGGAACCACACTGGCCATTGAGAACAGAAAAAATAAATAGGACAACACAATGGCAGTGTTTCTCTGCTTAGATTAGACTTTTTTTCTGTCTATTAGAGAGAAGAGCAGTCACATCTCATACTTAGGTTTTGTAGTTAATAGCACTTATTTGTTTAAAACAAACAACAAATCCCTTTTTATGTGGTATTTTGTTCTAGTTATCAGACAAAATCTACATTAAAAGGTAATTATTTCACATTTTACCTTTTGACAGGTCAAGAGTTCTTCCTAAGCTACCAAATCATCGTATAAAATGATTGTCCATTGCTAAAAAAAGGGAAAGAACTTTAAAACTATAATATTTTGAAAATGCTATTTATTTGTCTTCCAAAATTGCTTACTTTCTCACACAAAAGTTTCCTTTTTTACAGCATATCTTTATTTTAAATATTTTTTTGTCTTGTTTTTGTGCATCGTCTGATAAAATCGAGTACCATAAAAGTTGCTGTTTTTTTAAACAGTGTATTATTAGTATAATAATCATGTAATGGAAATGCTTACTTAGACACCACACCAATAAACCTTCAATTAAGAAAAGACAAAAAGAGACTAGATCGGAAGCTTTTACTTGCATAGAGTGATACTTGCAAAGAGTGATACTTTAGCTTCCAGCAAAAGGCTTACTGATTCTTGTAGAGAACTCATCAGATTAAATAAGAGAGTCTAACAAAGACCAATAGACACATAAATACAGGGTTAATGGGTTCATGTTGCAGAAGAGCAGAGCAGAGAAAAGTAGGAGTGGAGAAGATGCAGATGCAAACTTCCCATTGTTCTCCAGATTAGGCCCACCCTTAACTGGTTTTGTCACATCCTGAACAGTGTCAAGATTAGCGTTTCTCATACTAACACATCACTGACATTTCCTTTGAAGCAACAGAGATAATGATTAAAAAAAGAAGCTTATTAAAGATGTATAATTTCATTAGGTACATAATGTATTTTTAGTGGTACAAATGTATATCAATTTCACTTTTTTTGGTTAAGTTTTCTAAGATGGTTATTTATTGATTGGGTAGTAGAAAATCAATAGTTTAATACTCTACACTGCAAAAAGATGTAGTCTAAAATAGGAAAAGAAAACACATCTCTTAAGAAGAAATCACCAGAAAATAGTAACATTGTCTGCCCATGCAGCAAGTCATTTTCATTAGAAAGAAGTGTCCTCCATCTAACCCTGTCTCCTGCGTCCTCTCCTCTAACACCAGCCACCTTCATGTCTTCCACACGAGCATTAAAAAAGGGGAAAATACGCTAAAAAAACTGTTTGATAGAATGGCTTGAATGGTATACAGCCCAAAAATATATATATTTTCTGCTAGATCCAAGCAAATATTTTTTATTCTTTGAGTTTTTATGCATCTATTTGTAGTTCATTTTGATAACAGTGATAAAACACTAGTGTAATTAGGGAAAATTACTCACTTTGGAATCAAATGTGAACAACATGGGAATGCGATCTTATTTCAAGTTGGCCCGTCTTAATAAATCCCCATAAAACCCCAAACAAGCACTTATCCTTAGAACATGAATCTCAATTTTTTGTTTCCAAAATAATGACGGTGAAAGCCAGTCTAACTTGTCAACATTTATTGAATTTTAAAAGAGCATTCGTGATATTGAACCAAAAATCACAGTTTTTTCAGTTATTTTGAGTCTCAAAATCAAGCTTTTCTAGTGTTATGTACGGAGCAAAAATATTTTCACTCATTCTAACAATAGTTTTTAGATCCTTGCTCTTAATGAGAAAAGCATCTTGACTGTGCTGGTCCTGGAAAAAGCTTGGTAAAGGTGTACAGCAAAGACTAATTAAAACAGCTTAAACCTTGTCTGAAAACAAAGTGTTACAGTAAATCTTTGCAAGTGTCAAACAGTTTGCTGCGTGGTGAAAACTGTGAAATGCAGGCCATGTTTACAAATGTTTAGGTCATTCTAGGACATAAAACAGAAATGGAGAAGGCTAAAGTTATGTTTTTTTTACAGATCACATATTTATCCAGCACATAACATTCAGCAGTCCTAAGGCTACTGTGACATGTAAGCATAAAATGATAAATGTGCCTCTGTCATATAAACACGTGTGTGTTTGTGTGTGTAACAGGAACGGGTGTTTCTCAGTGTTTCCAATTACATCTTCACAGTCATCTTCGTGGGAGAGATGATGATCAAGGTAACTTTAAAAGTACACATACAGCACTCCTGCCTTGATAAAAGGTTTCCCTTCAAAAATCCTGTTTTTACACATAAGAAGGCTGTTCTGTTTCATGTGTCGAGATCAGAGAGGATTTCTGCCTCAATTTTCTGCCCAAGTTGCTTTATTATTTTGATCAAACTCACAGTAATAAACTCTGTAATAAACCGTTTGTGTGTTTATGTGGTTTGGTGTGATTAGGTTGTTGCTATGGGACTCTACTTTGGAGAAGGAGTGTACCTGCAGAGCAGCTGGAACATCTTGGACGGTGTGCTTGTGTTTGTGTCGCTGGTGGACATCCTGGTTTCCATTGCGTCAGCAGGTGGAAATCGGATCTTAGGCATCCTGCGGGTCCTTCGCCTGCTTCGAACACTGCGACCCCTAAGGTAAACAGATAGAGTGTATTGCTTTTTTTAAATCCATAGTACTTCTTATACTTCGTTTGAATCCATGTATTTATTGCAGGGTGATAAGTCGTGCCCCTGGATTAAAACTGGTTGTCGAGACACTCATCACTTCTCTTAGACCAATAGGGAACATTGTTCTCATCTGCTGTGCTTTTTTCATCGTGTTTGGAATTCTGGGAGTGCAGGTAAATATTTATACCACTCACACCCTTTTCAGCTCGTGCTGAGAAAAGATTAGCTATTTTACTTCCTGGTTTTTGTGAAAATCCCTTCCCTCATATTTGATAAACATTAAAACATATTTGTTTCCTGCTAAGTGAAATACAATAATCCCTTGGTGGTATAGAATGGAGGCACAGCTCAGAAAGGCTTGCAGGTAATAAAAAGTGAAGGGGAAAATAGGAAGGAAATGCAAATGAGCTGCTGATTATGCAACATAGTTCCCAAAAGTAATTAAAAGAACAAGCAAAGGTCCTGCAGAGGAATAGGATGGACATTATATTCATCATGAATTTTACTGTGGATTTTTTGTTTCTAATCAATAAACAAATTCAAGTAAGGTAAGATTTTGCAGGCATTCCTTTGCTGTTTGTGCTGAAGCACAATTCACTAAAATTGCATTATTTTTTTGAAATAAATCCAGATTTTGTGGAAAGGATCAAGGAATTAATAGAGATATAAAATATTTCTGTTTTGAAACTTTAACTTGAGGTTAGTTAGACTTGGAAACTAAAAAAAAAAGACTTGAAGTCCCATTCCAGATATATATTTTCCTGTTGTAAAACCTTCCTGGATGTGTTTTTAGTATGATTATGTCGTTTTTAGTCCACAATTAAAAAGCCTGTGTCATTTTTTAAGACATTTTTTCTGTGGAGCATCAAGACATCTAAGTTTCGGGAGAGACTGTTGGTGCAGAAGTAAGCCTGCGCTAATTTCCGATCAGCCCTTTCCTCGCTAGCTTACAGCCCCTCACAAGCCAAAGTTAACATCAGTGTAGCAACAAAAATGGCGAGCAATATCGGAGCTCTACAGCTGTACAGTTTTGATCCAGATGGCAGCTCAAACAAGGAAAATTAAGACATTAATGAATCTTTTTTTCTGCAAGTGAATGCATCCAAATTTGAGCAGAGAAGGAAGACTTTAGCTCTTTAGTGTGATTTGTGTTTTTTGTGTTTCTTTTTCTTTTTCTCCGCTCCTTCGTTGCCCTGTTTTTTTAAGTCTTCTATTCCTTGATTTTGTGTGTTGGTTGGATAAAGGGTTAATGACAGGTCAGTGTCTCAATGATGGTAGACAACGGTCATAAAACTCTCAGTTTGAATTGTTTGTCTGAATTATGATTAAAAAAAAAACACTTAACGCCAGTCTTATTTTAAGACTTCAAAAGAGGACGCTTTTAGCACCAGTAACAGACGTGGTGTGACACTTGCGCTCTTGTCTCCTTGTGTGTGAATCACACAACTATCTGGCTTTGATGGGTAATTTATACATCCTTTCTTACCAGGATGGTCTGGTGAACTTGCTTTAGATGAAATTGGAATGCCAAATAATCTCAGACTTTTGTTCTGTTTGGATTGCATTGATAATGTGAATTTACCACATTACAACAAATGCTATTGTAGAGGTGGTATTATCTAAAACAAACCTTGGTTTATTTGGTTTGGATTGTTTTCAAGCTGACTAAAATTTGTAAAAAGATCATTGCTACACTTATTTACCAAAAATAGCAGGTTGGAGCAGTCCAGTTTTAGAATAAAAAAACAATGATCAAGCTTTGTTTCAACTATTTCTGCTTGCAGTTTTGTAACAGTGGAAGCAAGATGTTTGCTGGTAAAAGAAATAAAATAAAAAAATATATAAAACTTTCCTTGTGTGCTCTAACTCACAGCATGCTAGCAGCTGTGCTATTGAGGAGAGGATGGCTGAACTGTTCAGTTCCAGACCAGAGTTTGCACAAGTACATTCATACCAGCACACTTGCAGGGTAAACAAATTTGGATTTGTTTTAACCAAACCAGATGAAGCAGGGATGAAAACCTTCACACTGCAGTGAACTGCACCAGGGTTCACCTGCTTTTTTTTCCAGTAGATCAGGGTTTGTTTGTCAAACCTTTATGTGAAAGCACCTTAAATGCATCTCTTCAACATTCACTAAACAACAAACAGAAACTTAACGTTTGACTTGTTTTAGAACCAAAGTTTGTTTTCAAAGTCCACTTCTGACAAGTCTTAAAGCAGAATCCAGAATCCAGTTAGGTACAATCCAGTGCTTCTGTTAGCCAGTCTGGGTAAAGGCAGAGGGTTGTGTTAAAAAGCAGATCCGAGAAACAAGTTAAAGCCAAATTAATCATGTGAATCTTAAACGGAACTCCAAAGGTGGACTTGTAGACAGTCAGAGATAATGAAAGGCAGGACTGTAGGACTTAGAGTAGGAATTTTGAAAGGAGGGACTTTGACAGGAAATAATAGTTAGCTGATATGATGGAAAGAAGAAAGGTAGATATTCTGTGTTCAAAAGACCTGACTGAAATGGAGCAAAACTTGTTGATTAGGACTAGGTATAAGCTGTCTTATCATGGTGTAGATGGAAAAAGGAAGGAGTAGGAGGGATCTTGAAGGAGTTTGCATAATATTCTGGAGAGTGTCAGACGGGGTGATGAGTCTGAAGATGGAAGTTGAAGGTGTAATGTGATGAAGGGGGGATAAAGATGAAGAGAACAAGGGGAGAGCAGATGACCAAGTGGTGGACGTTGAAAAAGGAAGGTGGCTGCGAGGCTTTTAGGGGGGAGTTGAAACAAGCTTTGAGTGATTAGGAGGTTCTCCCAGATGACTGGAAAGCTGCAGCTAAAGTGATCAAGGAGACTGGAATGAAGGTGTGTCATCTGAAATTAGGAAAGCAGATAAGCGGACTTGGTGGTGGAATAAAAAAAAAGTTCGGGAGTGTGTAAAAAAGGAAAAGGTTAGATATGAAAAAGTGGAACACTGAGAGGCCATAAGACAGCAGACAGGAGTACAGAGAGATGAAGCACAAAGGGAAGGTAGAGGTGTCAAAGGCCAAACAAAAGGCATAAGAGGACTTTTACGACAGGTTGGACACAAAGGAGGGAGAGGTGGATCTGTACAGGTTGGCAAGACAGAGAAACCTTTTTTCATTCTGTCAAACCAAGTCTACTAGACTTTCCCAGTCCCAAATAGGATAACAGGATACATCAGCTTTCTCCAAAGAAATGAACTAGAAATATCGTCTTTTACCCGTACAGTAAAAATGAAGGAAATCTGTCTGCATTGTTTGGGTTTGTGGCTGGTTGCTTTGGCATTGCAACCACTGCTCAAAGATGCATAAATTCCAATAAACTGAGATCACAGACTCATATTTTTATCTTTGCCTTCATCTGTCCGTTTGTGGAGCTGTTCAAAGGGAAATTCTTTCACTGCGAGGGGCTTCATGTCAGAAACATCACCAACAAAACCGAGTGTCTGCAGGCGGGTTATCGCTGGGTTCGACGGAAATACAACTTTGACAACCTGGGGCAGGTTCGTCACACATCTCGGCTTGGCAGCTGCTCTTACAAAATGAGTGACAGCATGGCTCTCACTTTTGTGGTTCTCAATCATGCAGGCGTTGATGTCACTCTTTGTGCTGTCCTGCAAAGATGGTTGGGTGAGCATCATGTATGACGGCCTGGACGCTGTTGGAGTGGACCAGCAGGTGAGGGAAGACAGTCAAAATTTAATGACAGAACAGCTGAGGAGAGAAAATTTTCATCTTTGAATGCTGTGCTGTTTTTTTTTTTACTTTATTCCTTTATTTCTTTCATCTTGTTCGTTTGAATGCAGACAGTGAAAGAAAATAAAAAGTCAAATGGATACATAGATGTGAGCTGACAGTGCTGACACTTTCACTGCTGACTCAGGACTTACATTTTTTTGTGCTCTCTCCCTTTCTTCATCTCCTCCCCGGCACATGTTTGTCACTCTTCGGTCTTCCTCTTCTTCCTAACACTTCCACCCTGTCTTCCTCTCATTCTTCCTCCGCTTCTCTTTCTCTCGCTGCAGCCAATAAGAAACAACAACCCCTGGATGCTGCTGTTCTTTATCTCTTTTCTCCTCATTGTCAGCTTCTTTGTGCTCAACATGTTTGTGGGAGTGGTGGTGGAAAACTTCCACAAGTGTCGCCAGCAGCAGGAGGAGGAAGAAGCCCGGATAAGGGAGGAGAAACGGCAGAAGCGACTGGAGAAAAGGAGGAGAAGTGAGAAATAAAATTCCTACCTTTTAAGGCCATTGATGTACTGTCCACAAGACACCAGATGTTTTTTTCTTTATCTACAGGAGCATTAATCCTGTCGCTGGGAAGTTAAGCTTCTATTCTAACTGATGGGATTGTACACAGATGCTGGGGGCATTTCACTTAAGGTTTACTTGAAGTCTGTTCTCAGCTTAGCTGTCTTATCAGGCCCGTTGCAGTTGCACAGATTTTCAAGAAGAACTTTATTAGTTTGTTTACCGCTCATCTGCTTTGAAGTTTAAAGCAGAAATTGAAAAGCTACAGATTCCTATCCCCTGACATAAACTATTAATAAAACTCATCCATTTTGAATGCCCACTTCATGCTGCTTGGAGGTACAATGGGCCAACTGGGCTGAGGCTGGAGAATGCTCTACAGAACGAGTGAAAGTTAAAAAGCCATGATCACACACACACTCACCTGAGGTCAAGATAAAACACAGATCAGTCAACATTTTTAAAATGTAAAAGCGCAGCTTGAGAAAACCTTATAATCGCTGTGAAAACAAAATAACTTGAAAGAAATCACACAGTTGAGCCTTTTTTGCTGTTAAGCATCACAATCTAAACACAGTTGTGTGTTAAACTAAATCAGTTTTTCCAAGTCAGCTCCTGTATCGATTTGATCCACACTCAGCGTTAAGACAGCCAAAGAATTAAAAAAAGAAAACCTTCAAATTGAGTCTGAAACCAGATAAGGAGCAGGTGGATGATACTCAATAACATCTGAAGTAGTTCTTCTAATTCCCAATTCAAGTAAAAAGAAAATAGTACTCAAAGTACTTACACTGATTTTGAATCTTATCAAGCCTGTTAGTAAATCTAAGAGATAAATTCTACCCCTGCTTCTTTTCAAACATCTTTAGGAATGTAGAAACGACTCCCAACCAGGTTTCTATTAGAAATAAAAATTCTGACTTCTAATTAGTCATCAAATCATTTTTAGGAGAAACAGGTAACATGTATTGTTACATAAACCACATTTTCTGAGCTGAATTAAAACTAATTCTGCTTTTTTTTTCTGATGAAAAACTGGTTTCAGACAGATTGGTAGCAGGTTGAGGTTAAACCTTTTGATAATCATTCATTCAAATTGTTTACAGAAGGTTACTTTTATTTAAGGTATGAGAGCTGATGTCTTTTGATCAGACCAGATTCTCTCAGAATATTTTTCCGGTTGTCTCGTGGTTTGCTGTGGTGGTTTTGCAAAACAAAATGAATGATTTGATTTCCAATTTGTGTTTCTTGCTTTTTTAGTTATGGGGCTTGGTGCAGTGTGCTTTTAGTAAATTTACACACTGACAGATAATTAAGGTTGGTGGCCTCTGTTGTTACCATAGAAATGAACAGTTTTTCTGTTTTTGTCTTAGCGTGTCAAAGTGGTCCTTTCACTGTGCTCCTGGGTTTCATGATTCTGCATGTTCAAAATGGAAATACAAGTTTTCAAATGTACTTTTTACCACATAGATTGTTCAGTGTTCAGAATGTTAATTTGCTGATGATTTTTAGTCGACCTGAGTTGACAGGTGTGCTTTCTCCTGATCTTGAGGTAGTTTGCATCAGCTAAAGGAGCCTGGCTGGTTCTCCTGTATATCTTAAAGAACAACCGACTTTCAAGACAGGCAGGACTGCATTTGTTTTATGTACATTTACAGGAAAAAAAGGCAGCAGTCCCCCCACATTTCTGACCCAATGATCATGTGTATTCAGGGGATGCAAAAAGAAAATTAGCAAAAGATATTACTTTGATTGCAACCCCATCACTTAAAGCATTTTTTCTTTAAACTCCTCACTTCTTGGTACATTTGTGTTTTAAAACTTTAAGTTTTTTCTGCTTTTTTAAAACACTGTTTTGTACGCTACTATTTCTGGTTGAAACCTTGTTGAGGGTTTTGTTCTTCTGTTTAATTTATTCATTTAGGTTGTTTGGCTTCCTGTCTTCTTCCATAAAGTCATGGTCATTTGTTCCCAGCTTTGCTTCAGTCTGTTTTCTTGTTTATCTATTCATTATTCATAAATGTTTTCTTCTTCTTTGCCTCTGGGCCGCTCCCTTTAGGAATCGCCATAGCAAATCCTCCACCTCTGTATAATCTTGTCCTCTGCTCCACGCTCACACCCTCATGTCCTCCTTTTTTCTTCTTCTAGATCTCTTTCCTGGTAGCTCCAACCTCAGCATCTTTTCACCAACATAACCACTGTTTCTCCTCCCATTGTGTCCAAATCATCTCAATCTACTTCCATGCATTTATCTTCAAAACCTCTAACATGAGCTGTTCGTCTGATCCATGCATTCCTGATCCTATAAATCCTCGTCACTCCTAAAGAGAACCTCCACTTATTATTCTGCTACTTCCAGCTCTGCCTCATGTCTCTTTCTCAAACCCATTACCTTATATTCAACAACGTTTAAATTTTTGGGGGGAGATGAAAAATGATTATTAGTCATTTTTTGTGCTTATTTGTAAGTGTTTTGTCGCTTTAAATGGCTATAGTTTTTGATTTTGTGATATCTGCTGTTGTTTTAAGTTTAGGTGTAAAAACTGATTTTTGTAACAAGCGTCCCTCTACATTGGAGTTCATTCTTCCCTTCATCTTATGACAACAAGCGGACTAGTAGACAGGAAAGGGTGTAAATGAGGAGAATGATCTATGGTTGCAATTAGTTTAAATGTACCTTTAGATTAATTATTATCTTACATCCAGACTTTTACATTTTTCTTTAAAAACCCGCTCAAATAAGAATTATGTTTTTCTCATGATGGAGGACATTTATAAAGAAAATTAGGCTTAAAATTGCTTTTCTGGATAATTCTTCATTTAAATCATTATGAATCAGGGGCAAATGGAACAATGCTGTTTGAAAAAGCTTGCAGCTGTGATGCAGGTTCTACGATTGGCGGGTCACAAGCTTCCTGCTCCGCTCCATTCCGATGAATCCACTTGTAGTTGACTAAATCCATGTACGTCTTTGTATTCCTCGTCTGAACTGGCATCTGGCTCAAACCTGTACAGCTGGATAGCTTCAACATTGCTCGCCATTTTTGTTGCAGTGCTAATGTTAGGTTATAAACAGATGGATGATGGGAAGTGGGGTGGACTTATTCCACACCAGCAGTTCCACCTAAAACTAAGAGGCAATTTTTTACTGAACAACTGCCGCTCTGCAGAAACTATGTAGTAGGACATATCAGGTTTATTGAATTGGGCCAAAAGTGGCATTATCATAATTACAAGACCACTGGAAACACTCTTACGATAGATCAAAAGATGATCGCAGTGGGAATTTAAGTTGTTTGAAGGGGCTCAGTTAAATGGGTAATAGATGGTAATGCCTGCATTGCATCCAGTAAACTATTCTCACCACATTTGTGTCTCAAACTGTCCTCGTTCTCACTGCAGTGTAATCTTTAGTAATGCTTTCCTCTTAGTCAGTTAACAGTCTGGCAGCAGATAGTGAGGTGTTCTGCCCAAAGACACCTTGAGGTGCCATGGAGACAGAGTACGCATGATGGATAAGATTTAATTCCTGAGGTGGCATTTTTACTCCTGACACACACACGCATTTGCACATATAGACACGGACAGGCAGAGTGCCACTTGGCACCCTCTCATCAGTGACTTCATAGCCCACATCATATTTTTACTTCAGAATTATTTTATTGACCTTGTGTGCGTACGTGCATGTTTGTACGTGTGTGCGTGTGTGACCCAGGGGCTCTGGAGAAACCGTACTACGCTGACTATTCCCCATTGAGGCGATCCATACACACACTGTGCACTAGCCACTACCTGGATCTGTTCATCACTGTCATCATCTTCACAAACCTCCTCACCATGAGCATGGAGCACTACAACCAGCCGCAGGTAACCATGGCAACTCCTACTGCTACCTGCCCTAGAACCATAGTAATGAAGTAGTATTCTGGGTATTGTACATTCCTGATATTTTTATTTTCTGACATCGTCCCATTTCTGTCTATCCTGCAGTACCTGGAGGAGATACTAAAGTACTGTAATTACGTCTTCACCCTGGTTTTTGTCATTGAGGCTATTCTGAAGCTCATCGCGTTTGGCCTGCGTCGCTTTTTCAAAGAAAGGTATCCAAACACGCAAACATCCAGTTTGATGATGTTTTTTTTTTTAACTGATTTAGTTTGTGTGTTCTTGGTCGTGAAGATGGAACCAACTGGACCTTGCCATTGTGTTGTTGTCCATCATGGGAATCACATTGGAGGAAATTGACCTGAGCGCTTCCCTACCCATCAACCCCACCATCATACGCATTATGAGGGTCCTACGGATAACTCGAGGTGCACGCTTGCATCAGCAAAAAAAAAAAAAAAAACATGCAGAGGTGCTTTATTCTGTTACTGAAACTGACAGGTTGCAAATGTTTCAGTGCTGAAGCTGCTGAAGATGGCGACAGGGATGAGAGCTCTGCTGGACACAGTGATGCAAGCTCTGCCTCAGGTAAGATACAGCCCTGATGCTGAGAAAGGAAAGATGCCCTTTGTAACTGCTGGCCTGGTGTCCAAAACTGATGAAATGCTGACTGCTTGTTTGCTTGGCAGCTTTCTTTCCCCAGATTTTGCTAGCAGGATTCTGTCTTTTGACTGGCCAATGTAAAAACTGCACAGGCAATTATAGCACACAAATTAGGACAGTGTCATAATTAGTTATATGGCTTAATTACTCATCCATAGTTTGATTCATGTGCCTGTTAAATGAGCACCCAGAGAAAGCCTGTGAGTAACATTTGTTTACTACAACATGTATTTATTGTTATTCATACCTGCTATCTATTATCCATAAAAATAATAGTCAAAGAGCCTGAAATACAAAAAGAGACATTTAAAATGTGCTGTAAAGTCACCCCAGCTAGATAAAACGCTACTGGCTATAAAATTAATGAGGACAGACTTTATTGCCTCTGTGATTGTGAACATTAGTGTGTTTTCTCATAAGAAGAATAAGTTCCATGCAGTACAAATCAGATTATGTTTATTTTCTGGAGTCCTAGATAATGTAGCCAACAAACTGTTCTTAGTTTAATATTAATAAACAGCAGGCTAATCATTCTTATAAATAGCTTTATTTTGGATTTAAAAAAATCAGATTTCTGCTATTGTGGTAAATATATATAATTTTTATGTTATTTATTCAGACCTGTCCATGATGACTTAAAATACAACATTTAAAGTCAAAAAATGCAATGAACAACTACATGATGTGAACAAAGCTGCATACTTTGAAGCAAAGAAAATTAAAAATGTGTCTAGTTCTCTTCCAATCTTTAATACCTTGAGTAATTGGTGGTTTCAAATTAACCCTGTGAGTGAATGTGAGCGATTGGTTGTTTTGTCTCATTTGTCCCTGTGTAATGGACATTGACCTTTAAAAACTGGATAAATAAACTCTGATGTCAGCCACAGAAATCTGAACTGCCAAAATAAAAAGCTAAAGTTCCTCTGAAGTGGAACAGGTACTGTATATTTACTGAAATTTCAATGGAGTTTCAACGTCAAAAAAATGGTCAGGCAAAAGAAAAAGCAAAAGTTTCACTGAAAGTTTTATTGAGTCCACCCACCTGCCAATCAAAAAGCCTCCTATATAGTACATGTTTAAGATGGAGGTTGTTATAAAAGAAAATAAAACAATAAACATTAAAACATTTTCAGTTTTAGCATAGAGTGTCACCTTTTATCAAATAAAATTTCTGCATTCTGAAACTAGCCTCTTGTGGTTATTTGAGGAACTGCGACTTTTTTTTTTTTTTACTTCAAATTCAGGAATGGAAGGTCGCAACTAATGAAGCATTCTTTTTAAAATGGTATTACACCTTTAACACACCTCTACAAAGCTAGCCCTTTGCATCATATGAGCTTAAAGCAAACAGAAAATTACTAATAACGGTTCAATATTTTTCACCACTAAATAAAATTTTTGTTAGAAAACAAAAGTTCACATTTTATAAGGACTATCAAAAAACTTGAGTCATTTGTTCTGTACATGAAAACCATTAAAAATATAAACAAACTTAGGTTTAACCCGTTAACTACTCAACCAAGACTAAATCAATAAAATAAAAATGTTCCTTTCAGCTGCTTATTGCCTGAGGGGAGAAATGCACACAATCAACAATTTTAATAGAATGTTTTCTAAATGTGCTCTGCTGTTTGGTTGAGTAGGAAGTTAAAGGATTAAAAACACTTTCTTGTAAAAAACATTTGAAACATCACTGTTTTAGCAGTGACAAGGGGTCAGAAGAATCTATTCATAAAAGAACTGAAAAAAGCCGCCTGTCCAATGATTGGCAGTATTTCTAGACCCACTGTAATGAAAATCTTATTTTTGATGTTTTAACATGCTCTTGTAGAATTTGTCATGATGGAGGACATGTCTAAAATAATTTAAGATTAAAACTGCATTTCAAAGGATTTCTTTTCTAAAATCGTGTTGGTCAGCAGCAGACGAAAACCTGTGGTTTGAAAAAGCTCGGGTTTTTGATGCAGCAACTGCCATCAAAATGGACAGGTCAAATCTCCCTTCTTCGCTAGAATGAGACATCATTTGAAAAAAAGTAGATCCATTAACATCTTCATTTTCCTCGTCTGAGTTGCCATCTAACTCCAAACTGTACGACTGTATAGCTCCGATATTACTCCGATATTTTCCTTGACTACCCTCGTATTGGCTTGGGCGTGTGAGGTGGTGTAAGTGTGTGTTAGAGAGTGTAAAAAAAGGGTTGATGGGGAAACTAGCAGAGCTATTTTCCGTAGTCCCGCCCACAACCCAGAGGTGCATTTGTAATGAGCTTCTGCCGCTCTGCAGAAACTATGGCTTTTAAAATGGCACAAGTTTATTGATTTTGGCCAAAAACTGTAAAATCATAAGTAAAATAATCAACAATTTTACAAAAGAAAGAAATAAAGTTGGAGTGGGTCTTCAATCAAGTTTATTCCATTGTGTAACCACCAGGGTTTCTGTTCTTTAATTCAATTTTTTTAACTTTACAGAAGTCTTTTATTTTACAACTTGGATGAGCAGCAAAACATCTTCTTGAACGTAGCTGTCGCTTGTCGCGAGTTGACTTGCGCTCAAACCCCTGATGGATGTTAGAGAGAAAAGCAACATTGGTGGTGAATATCAATCAAAGTCATGAAAACACTACTAATTTAGGAGTTGAAGTGTACTTCTGTTGTTAATTATAATCTCATTTTTGAGCTTTTTCTTCTTTTTTTCTCACTCTAAGTTCTTTGGACTTCATGGGGTGTCACAATATGCTTCCTAAATTAAAATTCAGTGTAAAAAAAAAGAATGGATTGGCAATCCCTTATTTCTTATCTTTGAAGTAACTTTTTTCCAGCAGGGAATCAAATTCTTGGGATTTTTTTCCGCCTTGATCTCTTCAGTAAGTTTATCCATCATCTGATTAGACATCTCGAGACCCCCCACCATGAGACGAGTCAAGTATGAGTGTTATAATCACTATGAGCAAGCATGTTTGAAATTCATCAGAACTGGATCCAGGCAACAAAGTGGCTCATGATTCCTAAACGGAGATCCAGGTGTTTTAATGCTACTTTTTAATATCAGCACGGTGAGGCCCTGCAGTCTCTGTCTCTGGGCTCTTTCTCTCTGTTTGCGTCTTTCTCAGCGTATGCTGTTCTTGTCTATTTTTCTGTGTATCACACCCTGTTTATATCTGTGTGTGTGCGTGTAATGTGTCTGTCTAGGTGGGGAATCTGGGTCTGCTCTTCATGTTGCTGTTCTTCATCTATGCAGCTCTGGGAGTTGAGCTCTTTGGAAAACTGGGTTAGTGTGTGCGTGCGTGCATCTATGCATGATAGGGGATGTGTGCGCACGAGTGCACTGGTGTGTGCATGAAACAGTGCCAAAGCTGGAATGCTTGTGTACTGTGTGCCTCAGCTGAAAGTGGTGACATATCTGTGAATTACATATGAAAGGATAAAATGTGTTAGCTTGCATACGTTAATTATGTCAATCAGTGCTTGAATCTACAAAGCTCTCTTGTATCTCCCTGTGCTTCTTCCTGAAACTCACTTATAACCAATAACACTCTTTTCATGCTTTTTCAGAGTGTTCAGAGGAGAATCCATGTGAGGGTCTCAGCCGCCACGCCACCTTTGACAACTTCGGCATGGCTTTCCTTACACTCTTTAGGGTGTCCACAGGGGACAACTGGAATGGGATTATGAAGGTTGGCTTTCATTCTCTCCTCTGGGAAGCTCTGAGAAGATGGAGAGGCTGCAGAGTGCATGTTTGTGTCTCAAAGCATCAAACATGAGACAGCAGCAGCATTAGGACGAGAGCACATTGCTGTTTTAACGACAGACTAAGAGCTGCTCACATTAGAGTCTATAACTCTTCTGTGACAGGCTCAAGGTCTCAGGATGTGCTCGGGTCAACATCTCCCCCTGTTGGAGACAAGAATAAGTGCAGCACAGTGCATTCATAAAGGGTCAAATTGATCCAATTATCCGTTAAAATTGTTTGCTTATCTACATCCTCCCTTCCTGTCTTCATTATCCAGGACACACTGCGGGAGTGCCGGCCACACGAACGCCACTGCCTCTCCTACCTGCCCTTAATCTCCCCCGTTTACTTTGTCACCTTTGTCCTCACGGCTCAGTTTGTGCTGGTCAATGTGGTGGTTGCTGTCCTCATGAAGCACCTGGAAGAGAGCAACAAGGAGGCGCAGCTGGAGGAGATGGAGGAGAGGAGGGAGAGGGAGGAGCAGAGGGAGAGAGAGGAGGCCAGCCGCCGCCTCAGCACTGCATCCGTGGGCGGAGACCTGGAGCTGAGCTTGGACACACCCACCCAGGTAGCACAATGGGGGGGGACACTTCACTTGTCTCTATGAAGGAGGGGAACGGATTGGAAGTGGCAGTAACAGTGATGGTGGTTGTGATCTCATGTGGCAGGTGCAAGTGGAGGAAGAGGAGTGTTCCCATAGAAACCTGCTGAGAATGGGACGTATGCTGTCTCTACCCAGCGACAGCTACGTTCAGCCTCTCAGATGCTCCACTTATGCTCCCAACAGCCAAGAAGCCCTTTGTGGATACAGCTACTCAGGTAATTTGGTTGTTTACGGCCAAAAGATTAAGGAATCATTTTTAGACTTTTGCAACCACTAAATATTGCCTTCACAGATTGAAGCTTCTATGAAAAGCTCAAATGACTTGTCAGATGCAGCACACATCAGCAAACAGAGTCAGTACAAAATTAAAATATGTTTGTTTAAATAAAACAGCATGTGGTAAACACTTTATTACAGCTTATCTACTGTTTTAATACATGCCACAAACTGTAATATTGCAAAAGTAGTTTTTAGTGAAAATTCTATGAAAAATAAAAATTGAATAGCAAAAACATGGTAAAAAAATAGCTTCCCTTTTTATACACTTCCAACCACTGTTGGGCCCAAAAAAAAAAGTTAACCCTTTTTAGGTTGTTTTAATGTTCACCCAGCCCACATTTTGTTTTTGTCCTAAAGGTTTGTTTTAGTCCTGTTCGACAGCTGACCAAACAGATAAGGGCTGAAGGCCTCTTGTGTTGGACAGATTTTACATCACAATAGGGGTTATGAATCCTCTGGCACATGAGGTGTATATTTGTATAAACCCCTTTTGTATTTGGATAAACTTTATTTATGTTAATTATGTTTGTATGCGTTTCTTGTTGGGTAGGACGGAAAAGAGAAGGAGAGAGTGTGATGTGAGAGATGGGGATAATTGTGCAAAAGAAAATAAATGGGGGCGTGAAGAAGTTAGAGAATGATTAAGAAGTAGAGAGAGCAGAATCACAAAAAGAGGCAACAAGTTGCTCCAGGTTTATGATTATTACTATCAAATGTAAATGTTAATCTAAAGAGTTGGCCGTGTCCACAGACACACTTTTATAAACTCAAATATTATAAATATACGTTTGCTCTGAAAACCTTCACACACAAACCCGTTTGCCAACCCGTACACAATATGCAGTTGTAAAAAATTACAAACACTTCAAATTGCCCTGTGTACTGTAACACTAGTAGAAGTATTTGTTTAAATGTAGTTACTTTAAATACTCCCTTTTTTTCTATTTTTGGAGTCTATTTGTTCTGGCTGGCACAGACCCGTAGTGTTTGCCAGCAGATCACAGGTTAAAAAGGTGAAATCCGAGGTGAGTGTTGTCCTTTGTGTTTCTGGGTCTGTTTCAACAGCTGGAATTGTAGTCGGAGGTTATTGTTGTTTTAGGGCGCCCGGTGATTTTTTTGTGTTGTAGGTCCCTTTCTGCAATCTCTTCCTAAAATGTCTCGTCCCACACGCGGAAATCAAGTCTATTTTAATTGGTTACAATGTCTATAAATATATATAGTTGTCTTTTACTTGGGGGTTTTTTGTAACTTTGTCATAATTGGAAATTCTTTAGACCACAATTAGGTTGCTGTAAAACCTGAGGTGAAACTGTTTCCCTATGTGAACATATTTACATGTAATTGTGGGGCCATATTACACTATTGCAGTAAAAAACCTCTCACCCACCTGTTATGGTGAAACTGCTGGTTTTTTCCTTGTTTGTAGAAGTCCATTGTAACCACACGGACTACCTTAAATCCCTCTTATATCAAGTTTTTTTTTCTTTTTTATAATAGACAATTTGTTCAACATGAAAGTGTGTACGCAAAGAGAAATAATGGTGTGACACAAACAAAAGTGATGGCTTCTGTTGCACATCTTCATGAAGTTTATTCAATTAAAACATTTGTAACTAAAGTTGATTTAGAAAAGCACTAAAATGAAGGGCATCAACATAAAACTTAATGCCAAAATCACAGTGTAAATGACTTTCTGGTGACTCACTCTCAAAAATGCATGAAGCAGCCAAAAGATCCATCCATTCATTATATTTAGCTTGTCTAGAGTTTAGGTTGCAGGGGCAGCAGTTTCAGTTTTTCCTGCCACCTCATCCAGCTCTTCCTCCTGGATAATTAGCAGATATAATCTCTCCAGCATGTCCTGCCAAGGGGCCTCATTGCAGTTGGACATGCCTGTTACGCCTCACTAGAAAATCATCTGGGTGGCATGGTGCCAACTGTCCAAACCACCTCACTCAAAACTAATTTTCTAAAACACAGCACATTCATCCTACTCTGAGTTTTTTTTTTTAATTCCATGCACCACAAACACAAACTCACCAGTGTTTCAGGAGACTACCTGATTTCAGATGCATCTTTGGGGGGAAAAGGTTTCATAATGAGTTATGTTTATTAGGTTTTTGGTCTTTCGATCTTTTATTTTCTGGAAAAATAGACTATATCCACTGCTGTCTGCTTTAAATATACTCTGACGGTGAAACGATTCTGCTGCTTTTATAATTTTAAGAATCAAAGCAAAAAAATATTCCATCATCAACAAACATTGACATTTAAATGGATGGACAATCAGCCCAAACCAACCATAACTTTGCAACCATCCACCACACTCCACATTTCTGCCCCCTGTGGCGAAGTTAACCTAATACAGTCAAAGTACGAGATGTTTCACAAGAGTAAAATATAGCCTAGAAATAAATATGTAAGATTTAAACAATGCTTCAGAGGATGAGAGATGTGCCTCAAAGTCAGACTTTGAGATGCTGCATTTTATGTTCTTGATCTCAAAATCACTGTAACTGCCTATTTGTTTCAGTAAAGTAACAACAATAAACATATGTACCTTAAAAAATTAAATTTCATTTCAGATCAAATCTAATTAGATTCCTAATTTAAAAAAAAAAATCAAGAGTAAGGTAAGCACATAAACAGAAAATAAACAAAATAACTCAAGATTAAACTAAAAGATTGAGGGTGTTTGGCACTAATCAGCTAAAAACCCCTTTTAGACCTTTGAATCCTAAATTTCATGCTGATCGCCTGTAATATAGAAATATAACGGCTATCTGCTGCCAACAACAAGCTTCAAGGACATGGTTTTGGGAGTGGTTCTGCATGTTAATATAAAATAAGAAGCTGGGGTTACAGCTGCAGTGGACAGCCACATGCGACGGGAAGGTACAACCTTGGCAATTTCAGAGGCAAAGTGTTCACTTTACTCAGTAATGTTCTGGAATATGATAAAGATGACTTTGTAGCTTAAAAGGCTTTTGATGTGCCCTCTCAATATTGAAGATTATAGGTTCATTTTCTGATGGACTCCTTCTGAAATCTGTGGGGATGTTTCCAACATATCTAAATACTTAGTTTTTATGGAAAAAATATGAATTTTCATTCCTTTTTAAAAGGGCTGAATGAACTTCGCATAGATCAATTTTATGTAACAATAGAAAAAGACATTAATATTCTTACATTCTTTTGTTGATAGACAGAAAACTTGTTATACTGAGCATTTGAGGTAAGATCATCTATGTTTAATTATTTACAGTATCTGGAATTTTCTGGTAATTGCTTTCAGCAATGTCAAAGAATTGTTCTTAAATCAATGTTTTACTGGTTTGTAATGAAATTCCACTTTTTACAGGCTCTGTATCTTCTCTGGGCTCCAGTGGAGGCAGTTCTCTGCTGCAGGTTCCAGGAGCTCTGCCCGCCATCAGCCATGCTTCACTGGGCTCTGGGCGCAGCTCGAGACCAATGATCTGCCTCAGCACCTCCCAAAGCTTTGACCGACACTCCATGCACAGGCTCAGTCCTGCCGACAGCATAGAAGGACACAAGTGTAGTCCGGCTCACAGAGTCAGAACGTACAGACTGAACTCAGCGCACAGTATAGACGGATACAAGTTCAGCCCAGCCCGTCAAATGAACAGACACAGACTCAGTTCTGCTCACAGCATGGATGGATACAGACTCAATCCAGACCATAACACCGACAGGCCGAGGCTCTTGTCCAGCCACAGCATAGACAGGCATCCGTCTCTCAGGCTCAGTCCAACAGAATTTGGCAGCAGGCGCCCCTCTCTCTGGCTCAGCCCTGAAGACAGTCTTGACAGGAACAAGCTCAGTCCCTCCTATGTTCCAGATAGTTCTGTCTTGAAAAGAACTGGGTCCTACCGCACTGCAAACAGACGCTTACAAAGACAGGTGTGTGGTCCTGACCCTTCTTTCCTTTTGTTCTTTTCAGCAATGTATCATTTGATTTTTTACTTAATTCTTGTTTGAATTACCTCGTTATAGTAATGAAAATGTGTTTGATTCTTCTAAAATATATAGTTTATGTCTGTGATTTTTTTTCCTTGATGCAATTATAATACACTGATATTTTATTTTCAGCAATAGCTTGAAAAAGCACAAAAACATCAATCAATAGATATTACAATCCTGTTGTAGGAAGTTTTAAACTTAATTAATGACATTTAAGTTGAAGGGAAATTGACAAATTAGAATTCTCTGTTGTGCTCTGCGAGTGACTCAATGCTTTCATCCTTCCGCTAAATCTTTAATGCATCAGTCATTCTGGTGAAGCGTCATACAACTTTTAATACAACATAAAATGTTTTTTTTTTGCTCAGTATGCCTTCAATATTTACAGATTTGTTGTTTTATGTGGAGATAAAAGCAGTCGGAAATAAATTCAATTAGTTTATTTATTAAGGACAAATTTACAACTGTTATCAATTTGCTAAGTAAAGACTAAAAACTAAAAAAAAAACTGGACTAAAAACATCACACAAAGGAGCACAGAAAAAGTAGTAAATTAGAAATTTTACATCCAAAGTCAATCTGACTCATTCAGGTTTGTTGAAGTCTGATTTGAGTCTGAACAGAATATAATCCTGACAGTATTTTAATAATGATCAACAGATTGCATAAAGGTCTTCTGTGATGTACTTCTGCGTACTGATCACAAAGTGAGGCGACTGAAGAGAAAAATTCTCTTGAAATAAATGAACAGGAATTAAAAGGAGTCATTTCTGTTGACCTGATGACGAGTTCACAAACTCTTGCATAACAATAAACAGTCCTTGTGTGTTTGTGTTTTGTGTGTGTGTCTTTAGGCGGCTGTGCGCTCTGACTCTCTGGATCAGAGCGGATCAGCTGACAACCTGGCAGAACCTTGCCTCACTGTGCCCACAGACTCTTCCAGTCCGCCACACCAGCGATCGCCCAGCGTCCACACACTGAAATACACACATCCCCAGAGGGTAATCTCATGCAGGAGCCACAGCCGGAGCCACAGTGAAACCCCCGCACACGGACTCGTACCTGAGCAAGCCATCTGCGGCTCGCAGCCAGAAACGCTCACAGAAACGAGGTCTGCTAGTCCACAGGGCTTGTCCACTTTGAAGGTCATCAGCACCGAGTCCAGCTTATCAGCTTCGCTCTGTAGCACCAGAGTGGCCTGCACAGAGCCTGGCGCCGGATCAAACCCGCCCCCTCTGTCTGATGATGCCGATGAGGAAGTTAGCTGTATAAATATTTCAGTTCACTCACCGGGGCTGCCTCCTCTCAGCTCCTCACACAAAAGTGGACACCTCTCCCCGAGTCCTGGAGACTACAGAGGCTGCCTCAGTCATTCAGCATCCCCGGTTTCAGGCCAGAGCAGGAAGCAGCGGATGAGCCCGCCACCAGGGGAGGAGCCAGTCACAATGGCAACCCAGCAAACTGACACTAATGTTGAGCTGAGACGGAGGACTCTATCATTCGATGCCTCAAGCCTTTCTCCTAATCAACAGGAGCAGAACTCTGT
The DNA here is from genome assembly GCA_014656515.1 of Oryzias celebensis. Taxonomy (NCBI): domain Eukaryota; kingdom Metazoa; phylum Chordata; class Actinopteri; order Beloniformes; family Adrianichthyidae; genus Oryzias; species Oryzias celebensis. Next base: position 23,087,984 of record BNCR01000001.1, on the reverse strand, counting down.
AGACGACTAAAAATCCCAGTGATGGGATTGGAGGATCTGAATGTGCTCATAGAGCACACATAAGGGAGAAAGGAGGAACAGGCCAGAACATGGACCCAGACAGCACACTCATGTGTGGCCAATGTGGGGTAATTAAAAAAAACAGCTCTGATGTCACAGGGAGAACTTTTGCTCTTGGTAAGATGTTTTAGATGTTGGCCTGTGATCCACTAGAACAACAGGTCCATCATAACATGAACAATCATCAACTCATCTTAAAATGACAGAAAAAAACTTCAAGTACCTAATGTTAAGATTAGCTCGTCCATTCATGCAGCAACCAGATCCAACCCTGCTTCACTTCTGTAATGACAATTACACCGATTCAGACAACCACCAGCCTGGGCAGGGATACGTGTTCCCAAAAACCTCTGTGGATTAGGATGAATCTAATCCCATGAGAGTCCCACTCACATAACATTTTGATTTGTTGTAAAAGTTTTCCCAGTGGTCTTTTAATTATGATTATGCCATTTTTTTTGCCAAAATTAAAAAAAAAAACTATGTTGTTTTCTAGAAGTTTCTGCAGAACAGCAGTAGTCCATTAGAAATTCATCTATGAGTTGTGGGTGGGACTGTTGCCATGGCGTAAATTTTCAACCTGTGCGGTTATCTATCTGCTTACACACTGTCCCGCTAGCTTACAGCTCCTAACAACCCCAACCTATAATTACTGGTGCAACAAAAACGACGAGTAATATCGGAGCTATCTGGCCGTACAGGTTTGAGCCAGATGCCAGCTCAGAAAAGGAAAACAAAGACGTAGATAGATCCATTTGTTTGCAAGTGGATACATCAGAATTGAGCAGAGCAGAGAGCTTGTGGTCTGTTTATTGTTTTTTTCTACTGTGGCTCTTTTTCACAGAATTCACAGAAATGCAATTTTAAGCTTAAATTTCTTAATATATCTTCTCCTTCATGAGAAAAATACTACAAGAACAAAAGTTTCTTCACGTTGAGTCTTTAAGCTTTGTCTTCTCTTCATGTCTGTCAAGATTGCTGAAACCTCTTTGTTTGTCTTGACGCAACTTTAGGACAGTCCAGAGAGGATGGACGCTTTGAAAATATGTAAAACATTAGCAACTGCAAGAGATTCATCTTTTTTTATTCCCTTATGGTTTCCTTAAATGAAGCTGACACAGACTAGATCAGAACGATAATTTGCAGCAATGAAATCTCTGTGATCTTTCTGTTTACTTTACCAACAAACCATGCTGGATTCTGTCTGGTCTTTGAAGTTCATCAGAGTTGGATCTGGTTGCTGCTCAGACGGAAGACCAATTAGGAATATCAGCTCAGCTTAATGTAATTTTCTTGTTATTTTTATTTTTAATGATTGACCCATTGTCGTTTTAGATCACAGGCTGACACCTGGGAGACATCTCCCTGCGACGTCATGACAGTTATTTTATCAAATAGCTGACAGACGTCAGCCAGACCTGCAGGTGAAGCTGTCTGGGAAGGATACCTGTCTCACCTGTCACCCACAGGGTGTCTGAGCAGAACTCTGAAACGGTGTGGACGAGTGTGTTTGTATCTAAAGACCACTTTGTGCTGTTCCACATGAGATGCACACAAGAAGTTTTCTTCTAACAGAACCATAGCTTTAGTTCAGACACAGTAGCCACATCCCAGCATCTATATTTAATTGAGTGGTTACCTTCCTTTTCCCTTCTCTACTCTGCATTTTTATTTTCACTTATCATTTTCCTGTTTCATAATTGCAGGTCTAATAGATTCAGTTTGCACTGCAGGTATAGCACAGACCAAGTTACTGGCTGAGCTGCTCTTGTTCATAAACGGACTTAAATCATGTGCATTTTCTCTGTCAGTTATTGTCCTGATCACCCAGGTAAACTTTTGGTTGGGGGACCAAAATCGTAACTTTTTTGCATCACAGAAAACGATCAAACATGCAAACCAAGAGGTTTGACCTGAAACTTCCTACATATAGTTGCTGATGTATTATTGAATTTATTTTTCACCTAATTCCTCCTTCCTCAGTCTAAGGAATTAATTTATTGTTTCACTATTTTCTGATAAAAGAAACGTTTGTGTTAAAAATGTTTCTTTTTTAAACTTGCAATATTTAATAATACTGAGGAATTGTGTATGCAGGAAGGCTCTGCTTTTCGTTGTACTTCCTCCAGGCTTTTATTCTGTCCCTCCGGATGTTGTCTGATTGTTCACAGACTGCAGCACTTTGTCTTATCATTTTTCTTTTTTTTGGTCAGAGTTCTTCCACGCCAAGACCTACCCATCCTCGACTGTCTACAAAGAAAAAAAAATCAGTTTTGCTCTTCTATACTTCCAGTTAAGATCATGTAGTGTGACCTGAACTTAAGTAGTTTCTACCTCACTTTTTTTTTTCTTTCTCCCACCCATTTGTAAGTTCAGCCAACTGAATCCCCGCTCATTCCCCTTTTCTCTGTCACCGGGTACGGTCGAATAGTCAAACAAATTATCTTCTACAATTTTGCTTTCTCCCGCTCTTATTCTTGACCTTGTTGAGAAAAGTCACAAGGTTAAGAAAAGATGGTGGAAGTCATTTGTAAAGACATGCAAAAAGACTTCCTGGAAGAGTCCAACAAATACAATATAGTCCACAGAGAATCTAACTTTTACTTTGCCTAATACGCACCCATGAGGTTATTTCAGGAATTAGGCTCTGCAGAACCAAACACACTGCACTCAGAAGAGAAAGATGGAATAAAGAAAACAAACACATTCATCCTCCAAAAAATCACGGAACTAAACCATCTAAACTAAAACAATAATAAAACCGTGTGTCCAATGCTAAAAGACACAATCTAAGTAAGTGAGAAGCCTTTAGCTTTTCCTTTCATGTCACTCATTTGAGAATGGTCTTCAGATCTGAAGGCTATTCGACCGCACTCTTTGTATTCTCAGGGTAGAGGTAGATTAGACCCAGTTTAAGTTTGAAGCATGTGGCCAGAGCTCTGTAGAGTTAGAGGGCCCCCTACTGTCTGCACTTGGATCTGGCACCTTTTAGGAGCATCTTCTTCTCTCATTTACAGAGAATTAAAGTGCTTGAGAGCAGACAGAGCCAGAGGTGCAGAAGGGCTCGTGCTGGTTATAAAACAGTGCATAAAGTAAAAACTTTGTAGAAAAAAGGTTAAGAATATATTTTATTAAAAACAACAGGAACGATACTGAGGGCTAAGAAGGAATTTCTACAGTATTGAATGTCAGTTTTTCTGTCAGTGATATTTAGGACAGATGCTGAGATCACTGTTGCAGGATGTGATCATGGTCCAGAGGTTTGTAATGTTCAATGTTACTGCAGATTTATGGAAATAAAACCACTTCCTGTCTGACTTTCATTTGACTCTTTATTGTAATCATTTGTAGTTGTTTCAGTTTTTTTTTTCCTATACAAAAATATTTTAAATAATAGGCCAGATATGAATCAATTCAACATAAACTAAAAACAGAAGCCAGCCTTAAGCTGCTGGCTTCAGCTAATTAATTTAACATCAATTTTGGGCTGCCAGCAGATGTTGATAAAATAATTTTGCCACAATCTCAGACCATGATCCTGATACTCGAAGGTTTCTTAGATAATTGGAAACAAATAGATTTAGATAAAAAAAATGATGTCAACAAATACAAATGCACGGAGCTGGTGGGAAGATTTTATTGTCTTTTTCCTGCTTGCTTCAACATATCACAATCAAATATTTAATAACATGAATATTTCACATCGAAACTCTGTACAAGCCAGAATGCATTAAGCAGTCCTGCTATTTATGCTACTGCCAAGAAAACGTAACATTTTCTGAAAAAATTTGACCCCCCCCCTCCTTAAGTTGCTCAAAATCTATTGGCCAAACAGACTAAATTTCAGCCAATGGTAGGCCACATATCTCCAGAGACAGTCTTTGATTGGTCAGAGCGACCGCAAAGAGAAGCAGATGGAATGGGTTGCTTCTACTTTTCTTCCACAGTGTCTCGTCAGTATGCAGATGGAGCGCCATCGCGGATCTACATCATTGTTAGCCTGCACTTCACTAAATGAGCGTGCAGTGTGCGTCTGTGTGTTTCCAAATGTGTGTGTTTAACTGTTACTGGTGGTGGGTGAGAACAGCTGCGTGCATCGAGTGAACAGAGGACACTAGTCTTGACAAAGAGGGTTACAACTAACTACTTCGTCAGCAGTTACCATGGTAACAGTAAATCTAACATCCTGCCAAGCCCCAACGAGGATGGAAGATGTCCGTGCCTGCGTCATGAGTGAACTCAATCAGCTCAAACCCCTCTTGCTTTTTCCGAGCTCCTCTCTAGAAGGCAGGAGCCATGGGTCTTTGCTGTGTGAGTTTCTGTGGGTCCAGGGTTTCAGTGAAGGGTGGAGCTTCATAAGGATTGGTGGTTACTATGGTTGCGCCGTTAGGGATGGGATACGGTGTTGCTCGAACGTTGCGTGGGTATGGCTCCAGATGCTGCCAAGTGAACAAGTTTGTGTTGCTGCCAGTTAAGTAGCGTCGAAGGGCACTCAGGGTCAGCACGGCCTGTTTAGAAGACACACACTGAAGAATTATGACCTGAACTCCAAGGACAGGAAGTCATCATACATAATGATTATGCGTATCATGAGGATTGGAGCAAACAACAAGACGGACACTTTTTTCAAAAGGAAGCAAACGCTTTCGCGGTCTGCTGTAAAAAATATTATTAAAAAATCAAAATAGAAATTTTAAAAAGGCGTCAGGTTCTCAGCTCAAAATTTTATTTTTACAGACAAGCCTTTTGTTTTTCAACAAATCTTGTACAATGAAGAAACACCATAAAACTCCTCCAGTACTTTTTACAGAGCAGAGGTCCAAACATCCTAATGTAATCCTCATATCAATAAGTTCAAAAGACTTTGGGCTCTTGAATTTGTATTTTTCTTTTTAAAAGTCCTTACGGTTTTTGAGATGTCGCAGGTCAAAGTCGACGTGTCTTCTTTGAATGAAAGTCTATGCAACACGAGCGACAGTTGAAGTCAGGGAGTAGAGTGTGTCAGAGTGAGCGAACACAGACTTTCTTTGTGGATTCAATTTGCACAAACTCTGCCACAGAGTACATCAAAACGTAGGCAATTTTCTTGGGTTTAAGACAACACAACCTTAAAAACCCTGAAGCTAAGTTTTCTCACGGTGGCCCCAAATATCAACAAAAGATGGTCATGTCTTCCAATGACCGTGATACATTTTTTAGGAGAACTTTCTTGTCTACTTCTTGTTTTTCACTTGTGATTACTGCTAAATTCCTGGGCCTAAAACCCCTAAAATCACAATAGACCATCATCTCTGGATGAGAACGGTGTTTCCAATTTTACGCAGAGATTAATGGTTTAAAAGGTATCAACATTTCTTTGAGCCATGTCAAAACTGTTACTTTCAAAGGCAAAAGCTTGTCCCCCTCCTTCTCTTCCTCTGCCTGCCAGAGAGGCGGTTTCCATGGCAACTGCTGAACTCTTTCACACACATGCAAGCCCACAGACACAAACACATTACAGCATTGATTCCACAGTTCCTCTGACCCTTTCAATGACAAATTAATATTCCTTTTTCACTATTTGCCTTAAAGAGCAGCTCAGTGGTCCTGTGGAGGAGTGTCCACCCTGATACTGTGAAGGTTGTGAGTTCAAATCCAGGCCAAGTCATGACAAATGTTCTAAAAACGGGACCCAGTGCCTCCTTGCTTGATACTCAACATTAAAGGGGCTGTATTGGGGGAATAATCAACCAAATGCCTCCTGAGGGTGGCTGTGTCTGCAGCTCACCACTCACACAGGGGATGGGTCAAATGCAGACCACAAAGTTTACACACCTAGAAGCGTAACAACTTAAGGGACTTTAACTTTTAACATTAAATCTATAACAGATCCACTTTTAGCTTCTTCTTGTTTTTTTTTTTTTTTTTTTTTTTTTAGCTATTTTGGCATGCAGCTGTTATTTTGGCATTATGTTATCTCTTTTTGCTATTTTGGTATTTACTGAGGTTTTTAGGCTGTTTTGGCAGTTAGCTAAAATATTACCTGAACCTCGTAATCTTTTATGAGCAAGGCTTGAATATCTGGAAATCTTGCAGACACAGTGGCCCTCGAGAGCCTGGATTGCCCATCGTGTTCCAAACGATTTGTGGAAAAAGTTTGTCTTTGAAAGCCTTGGAATATGCAGTTGATGTGGTCCTTTTGACTTCTTTAAAACACACCTTTCAGCTCTTACCCCTCTTCCAGAGCAGATAATTACACTTTCAATTCAAATCAAGTAAGAGAAGCATAGAGCATAGCATTGACCAATAAACTGTGAGTTGTCTCCAGTATTGTGGACTTTGAACCACCCCCTAGTGGTGAATCTGAAGACAAAACTCTTTATTCGCCTACATATTGTAATTTACTCTTTAAACTTTTCTTACATTTGAAAATAATAATGTCAAGATGCCTCCCTAGAGAAGGGCAAATTTGTACAAGACAACCTGCTGCAGACCGAAGACACATTGGAGAGATTATCTCTCTTAGGCGGTCTGGAAACACTTCCTGTAACGTCTAACCCTTACACCTGGAAAGACAATGGATAACGGATCAGGTCTGATCTGACTTTGGTGTGCCATTAAAAGTCGGTTGCTTCATACAAAAATCTGCAGAACAAAGATTGAAAGAGCAAGCAGTGGACGAGCAAAGATGACATGTGTGCGATGACACAACAAACCCAAACAACTGTCAAGAAAAACAGTTACAGACCCATGTGAGGATGGAGAAGAAGCAGAAAGCGATGGTGGCTCTGGCGGCATCCGAGCCCTGAGCCAGCGGCAGTTCGTCTGGGGAGGTGGCCTGCCACTGATTCGCCAGAAAACAGAAGCCTACAAACCACAGAAAGCTGGCCACACCTGAAGCAGGGAGAACACTTTAGAATCTTTTCAACCAATCGTTCATATTTGAAAGGCAGAATGGAGCTTTCTCACTTCAGTGTCACTTGGTGCTAATTTACCAGAGAATATAAGGTCCAGCAGAACGGCACGCTTTCTGTCCTTTAGGTTGCTCATGGAAGGAAAGTAAAAGTCCAGGACCAGGAAGCAGAGGCTGCCGAGGAAGCAGCCCACACCCAGCGTGAGTCCATAGTTACAGGCGTCTGCGTTGTTGTTGAAGACGCAGAGCAGACGCTCGCTGCCGATGTTAATGTAACCTTCGTTGACAATGCAGCTGAACACCACTATAGAGAAAACCTAAAAGAAAAAGAGGTCTTTTATGAACAAAATCACTGCTTGGATCACCCAGACACACCACCATAACAACAATGTGTGTGCATATATGTGAACTGTCTTTTGTCACCTCATCAGGACCTGTCCTGGTTTAACCATCACACCTTTCCGATCTTAATGGTCACCAGAGAGTCCTGGTTAGGTGCAACGCTAAGGTGTGAGCATAGGTTAGGTTTGAGTTGGGGTTAGACATACATTGGTAATGGTTGAGGTCAGGTTTGGGTTTTGGAGAGTAAAAACAGACAAAAGTAGAGATGAAGAAATGGTCATTCACAATGTGTCATTATGTAAGTCCTTTAAAGGTAGATTCCACTTTTTAGTATAAATTAACTTGAATTCATTATCTTATAGTGACAAAGACTGAAGGCATTAGAAACCCACCAAAATCCTTTTTTGATCTATTGTTGAAGCATTTCCAGTTTTTTTTTTAATTGATTGTGCCGTTTTTAGCCAAAATCGAAAAGCCTGTGTCATTTGCCAGCTGTGTTGTTTTTTATAGGACATATTATGCTTAATGAGAAATTTGGAGTGATGTAGGAGCTACAATCGGTGGGTAACAAGTTCCCTACCCCGCTCCATTCTGATGCATCTGCTTGAAGACAACTAGATCTATACACGCCTTTGTTATCCTCATCTGAACTGGCATCTGGATCAAACCTATACGGCTAGATAGCTCTAATATTGCTTGCCATTTTGCTGCACCAGTAATGTTACTGTAGATTGAGAATGTAAGGGGCTGTAAGCTTGTGGGAGATAGTTTAAACAAAGGGATAATGGGAAATGAGGTCAGGCTTACTTCACAGCAACTGTCCGGCCCACAACTAAGAGATTAATTTCTATTGAACTCCTGCTGCTCTGCAGAAATTGTTCTATCACCTAGAAAACGACGCAAGTTCTTTTTTTATTTTGGCTGAAAACAGTGCAATCGTAATTAAAAGACAACTTGGAAGATTGGAATAGATCAAAAGGTGATCAGAGTGGGGGTTCAATGGTTTGTAGCACAAACATGTGCAGTAACACCCCCCAAAAAAGAACAGTCATCTGAATAAATGTGAAAGAACATGGTCCATGTTTCTGTTTTCAGGCTGTAATTTTTATCACATGCCACAAAAACTGTGAATAATATTAATTTCACATGATTATTTGTTAATATTGACTTTTGTTTAATCTGAGGGAGCCTCTTTTACTAAAGTGTCTCAACATTTGTTTAAAGCAGGTTTAAACCCTTTTTTTTGTTGTTGTTTTTCTGATGATGCTTCAATCTGACATGTTGCTTCCCTTTCATAAAAGGCTCTTTCCCCTTAACAGCTATCAAACAGGACTGATGATGATAGCTGATCCTCCTTTTACTGTGTGGTGGCTCCCAGCAGTCTGCTTGGCAGGTTTTAAAAACCCATCTCTAATTAGCTCTGTCGAGACACAACGGGGCTCCTGATGGAGGCATGTGGAGGCAGCTGAAATCGCGCTTTCTGTTCTTAATTGTACGAAGATGATTTACCAAAAAAATCGTCTTTCTATACAAGATCTTGCCGCGGTTTACTTGAAAGCCAAAAAAAAAAAAAAAAAGGCTGGAAACGCGAGGAGTCTGCAGACAAAGGGAGGCTGCAGACAGGCCGTGCGCTCAGAGAGCCAGCATACCGCAGAGGAGGCTTACCCACGACAGCAGCCTGAGGACGGTGCGGGGATGCGTAAAGAACGCAACCGGGTCCAAATTGACACTCCCGGCCTTCCTGGCGCCGTACGCGCCCGCAGCTTCCATCCCTCCGGGTTTGTGCAGGGTGACGCTCGCCCGCAGACCGACAGGAGTCGAGGGGAGCGCAGCGCGGAGCGTCTCCTCCAGCCTCCGTGTGAAGTCACACCGCGTCACAGGAGCGCATCACCGGCTGCAGCAAAGTGCCGCTGTCTGACGCTTTGGTTTTGGCTGGCTTTTTCCATTCATATCCACTATCAATAAAATGAGCTACATTTGGTCTGCATAGTGTTTTTCTTTTGTTAAAAACATATTTCCCACTCCAAACGTACACAGCTCATTTTGTTATATCATTAGACCAACATGTTAATAAGACCACGATGTAACAACGCTATAAACGTGAAAAAGCCAAATAAATTCATCCGAACATGTGTGCGCTGTCTTTACATTATAAGCTTAAATCATCTGAAAATTAAGAATCAATGCAGAACTGTGTTTTGAACAAGTGTTTATGAAAAAAATAAAAAAAGATCTGTGAGCAGAAACAAAGGTCCATGTAAGTCTATGGAATTTCACTCTAAATCCACCTCAAGATTCCCAAAGCTTGGATTCTGGCAGGATTTCCTGCAGAATTCGGCAAGATCAAATCCATGGCAATCAGGGGTGTAACGATTAAGCCATGAAACAATTTCTATTCCTGTGATTTCCCCTCATTTTTACTGTATCGTCAAAATAAAGCTCCATCACAGCAGACAACACACGTGATTCAGCAAAAAATGATTCCTCCATCATTACAGTCTGTGAGGAGACACTTTGAGTTAGCAAAGACATGTGACCATACAGAGTGATAGAATGTTCTAATAACGTTCTGTTTGCATTATTTTAATGTGAGTAAAAAATGGGTTAAACTTTATGAAACTAAAATGTGAATGGATTTACCAATAATTTTTGTTTGCTTATTTGTTTGTGTATTTTTTAATTGATAATCTTGCAAGAAATACAAGGAAAGTGGAACACTTCACCTGCACTGTTCAGTACCAGGTATTCCTCTCTGAGTCTCACTGGTTATAGTTTTGGCTAAAAATGTCCTGAATCGATATTAGGTCAGTGATTGATCAAAATGAATATCAATTATGAATTGTATTGGCAAACACAAATGATCATATAAATCAAATTGTTCCTAAAACGTATCTTTACACCCCTAATGAAAATAGATAAAGTCTGTACTGAGAAAAATAACTTATTAGAGATGAAGAAATGTACAATTGCTTCTTCAGATTTTCCTCTAAACTGCAATGTTGCGATAAAAACATGGCATCACAATCTGGTCAGCCAGTGGTGAACACTGCAGGTTACAGTTTGAAATGGCAATGTAGACCTCTATCAAACTGTCTTTCTGATGCAAAATCATCGCACCAACATTTGTTGTTGTTGTTTATTTAAATAAGACTTTATTTGATTTGAGTAAAGTGACTTTTCAAAGTTTAGTTAAATTAATTAAAATAGTTGCAGAAATGAGCAAATCAAGTCAAGTGACACACAAACACAGCACACAAATCTAAGCTGTTCCAGTCTTTGCATCAAAGCTCATCCTTAGATTCTTTGCCTTTTGTTGTGTCTTCTTCTTGGGCCTCCTTGTATTTCCTTCTTTCTTCGTCCTCCTGGAAGCACAACAGAAAGAGGTCTGTTTTTGGCAGCATTCAAACTCACAGCTGCACAAGTCACTTGCTAACACATGAAGAAAATGATTCACCTTTACTCTGTACTTTTTGGCTTTTTCCATCTCTTTATTTACAAATCGAACAAGATCCTTCAGTGTCTTCTTTCCTCTGTAAACCACCATCTGAGAGAAAGAACACATGATGGAGATCCCGGTGATTAAGAGAGGTACAACATACAGATGAGATGTTTATAAAAGCGTCTTTTTTAATGAATGAGCTCAGAATGTCTTTATATGTGACATCAAAGAAAAAAAGCCAACATTATATTTGTTTCCATTTTCAGCACAGAAGTGAGAACAATCATTAGAGTGAGATTTGTTTCACTGAAGTCAGTATTTAATCCATCGTCGTTCATCAAATGTTTGCATCATGCTGAGTTTCCCCTCAACCAATAACAGCTAGAAGCATTTTGAATTCAGACACAAAAGCAGTCATTTAATGATGAACCATTTGTTGCATTATTATCTTGCATTTGCAGCCACAGCACACAAAACAATTACTCTAACCAGCAATTAGCAGTATCTCTGAGACTATTTACATAAACAAAGGTTTGTTGTTGTTGTGTAGCAGTCATGATAACTGGCTCTCCGTGTAACTCCCTAAATAATAACAACTCAGAAGCAAATTTCTAATGAACTCCTGCCGCTCTGCAGAAACTATGACCTAGAAAATGACACATTTTTCTTATTTAGGCTAAAAAAAACACAAAATGGTTGGAGTAGGACTTTAACTCTTCTGGAGAACGGGTTTTGCTCTTATCATTTCCTATTGTGTCCTACCCTCTCTGTGTACATAGCAGGAAACAGGCAGAGGGAAGGGTAGGGTCCCTGTGTAGACATGTTGATGTCATTGGCGGAAGCATCGATGCGTGCGATGACCACATCCTCCTGCTCCTTGAAGGCCTTGGCTAGCTCCTCCCACAGCGGGAACAGAGTGCGAGAAGCTTTACTGTAGGGCAGATCTGAACACAGAACAAATGATTCCTTACAACACCCATTTGTAAAACTGTTAAATGTGCTTGTATGCATGACAAAGAGTAATAACATATTCAAATGACTGAAGAAGCTTCATATTCTTGTTTTTTATCATGACAACAAAAGGTGCTTTTTTTGTTTTTTAAATACAGAAAAAATACAAATGTCTCCACAAACTGGTGGATAGAAAAACATGAAACCAGATAGGCATACAAGGCGTGTTCACATACAGAACAGAACAAAAACCGTCTTGTCAGGGTTAAAAGCTACTCTCTCCAGGTTCATTCCCACCAGTTCCTTCACAGGCTTTTGGTCCCAGTCTTCAGGAATCGGCTCACTCTGCATTTTGGGCTGTTTTAGGGACACAAACGGATGAACTTGAGAAAAACACAACCCTTGGTTCCCCGTTCATCAAGCAGGACTTGTGAGTTCCCGGTACCTTGGCTGTTCCATCCAGATAGGACTGGCAGAACGCTCCAATGACCTCTGCATTCAGGGTGTCTGAGGGGAGGTGGTAGGTCACGTGATCTGTCAGGTTGACCAATCGAATGAGAGGAACCTCAAAGTCCCGAACCCTGAAGTACTCCATAAGTCGGCCATTACGGGATTCGGCCACGTTAACCAAAACAAACAAAATCTAAACACAAAAGCACAATCTATTAGCCATAGCAAATGGTGATGTTTTTAAAGATGTAATTGATTAAATTGCATTTGTTCTTTTATTATAGCGAAGGAAAAACCACATTCTGTAGAGTGTAGAGATGATTGCTTTTAGTGCTTGAAGGAAGTCTTCAAGAATTTGTGTTGTGCAAACCTTCATCCTGAACTCCTCTGCAGCGTTGCTGAAGGCCGAAGAAATCTCTTCAAAGTCTGCAGAACTCTTGTTGACAAAAAGGAGGGCGTGGTTTAACACGGGTGAGCTTAAGATCTGAGAGGCTGTCTGCAAAAAAAAGAGGAAGAACCCTCATGAAAAACAACAAAATCATCAACTGCACCGTGAAGCGCTCAAAGTGCTGCACTGGAGCCATACCTGCATGTGTGGCGGATGAAAGAAAGAATCAGAAAACTAGATTGGAATTCTTGAGATTCAGGGAGGAGGGATTTGTATGTTTTGAGTTTACTTTCTCATATAGTAACATCTGATGAAGTGATCCAATTCATTCAGAATTTTTTTTTGCTTGATGCTTCAAACAACAGTACCTGGCCATTATACTCAGTGACCGGATCCATCGTATAGGCAGAGATGAAGAGGACCAGCTCCTCTTTCGAAGTCTGAGGCGTCATCTCAAGAGCCTTGATGAGCTCAGACTACAACACGCAAACACAGTGAAGAACAAATGTTTTATTGATGTGACTGTGAACAAAAAAATGTCAAAGTTTCTTTAGCAGTTTGGGGAAAAATAAAAAAATTAAGCGATGATCAAGTGAAAGACTTTTATGAGATTATTGATTTGTGAAACACATTAAAGTAGGCATTTAGTGATGCAATGCACAGTCGAACTTCTTAATATTCTAAATAACATAATCGACTGTGTGATTCAGTGTTTCTTTCATTTTGCTCATACATACTTTTTTAAGCAGTAACACAACATCTTGTGTGACGGTGTATTTCCTGCTGACTTCCTCATTCTGTGTTAAAGCAAAGCTGATGTCAGGAAGGTCAACTGCTGCAGCATGAAACACCAGGGCGAACTCATGGGTCAGTTCCTGCACAAATACACACAAATGACTAAACTTGCAGGGGTTAGCACAACAATAGGAGATCAAATCAGAAAGGACAGTTTTTACCTTAAAGAATCCAACCACCATCAACTCCTCTGAGGCTTCAAACGGACTCAGATCGGTGATGAGGTCAGCAGCTGACCCCGCCCTCCTTCTCAGCCACGTCAAGATGGAAGCCGAGCTCTGAGGATCTTCAACATGATTCAGAAAAACGGGTTAAAAATATTTAGCGCTGTTTCATTATGCTTCACCCAAGCTATCACAAGCGCAAGTAAACAATCAGAGATCTTTGATGAGAAACACAACAATCTTCAATTGGCTTTGACAGAAGCATTTGAACTGGTATGAAAACTCCTAAACTTTTAGTAAAAATTTGCGTTTACCTTTATCAAGTTTTTTATAGGTAAAGAGAAATGGAGTTTGAAACGGAGATTGCCGCAGATGATGGAGGTCATATTTACTAAATAATCTACAGTCTATCATCTGTTCTCGTTAAAATACAAACAAATGCAAAACTTGTAACATGAACCATGAACAAGTCAAATGTCCACATATAACTCCAAATTCATGGATCATGTGCCTAAATTTGTGGGCGGAAACCAGCTGCACAATCGCTTTTTTTCCCCAGTTCATTTTCATTTTAAACTTTGACACCTTTGTGAACCATAACTATTAGTTTTGATGTATTCTTACACACCAGGGCAGGGTACAGGGTTGTGTACATCTCCAGAGACGTATAATCTGACCACAGGGTAGCTGGTTCCATTGAGCTCTTTAACCAAGTCTTTTTCTTGAGCCACGTCCACAACTCCCAGTTTGACCTCTGACCCCTTGAGGGCTTTGGCTGCATCCTTGAATGCTTCTGACACACGATGAGCCTCTTTGGAAAAAGGAGTGTCTGAGGGGCACACAGAGTACGTGTACAGCTTTAAACAGATAATTCAACCAATCAAAGCATTCAAAAGCCAAAGTAAAACTCCACAGGTCAGAGCGCTACTTACAGAAGTGCACCAGAAGCTGCTCGTACTTCCTCAGCGCTCTCTTGAAATGCTCTTTTTTCAGCTGTAAAACTCCATCCTCCTCTGGAAGTGTTGTGTCTCCCTGAGGTTCGGATTGTGTGTCTGCAGCAATATGTGCACAAAGGCAAACTGCCATTACACCCAATATTAGTAGATTCCTCATGACGGATCACAGGCTGTTAGAAAGCATGGACACTGAATAGACTTGGCAGGAAGGTGTGGAGGGAGTTGCGCAAGGATGAACTGATAAGTTTGGATCAGTGTTAAGCCAGTAATTGTAGTGCTTTTGTTATCTGCCTGCTATGCCCAACAGTCTGTTGCTGATTAACTCTCCTATCTGCACCCTGCTGTATTCCTCCCATTGGCTGCTGCTCATGTCAGGTTACAAAAGTCCTTTACCTTGGAGGGAATTTTCCAACAAGGTCAAAATAGCATGTGCAGCAAGGAAAAGAAAAGCTATAAAAGTCACTCTTTTTGTTGATACTAGCCAGGAGGAAATTCTCGCACCACTTTGTAAATACAAAAGACAGTCTTGTAAAGATACATTCCAATTAAAACTGTGTTTTTGGTGTTTTTAACATGTTCTCATGGCATGTTGAAGGACTATTAGGACTTTTGAAGGACTATTGCATTTCTGAGTATTTCTTCATTCCGATCGTTGTCAATCAGGAGCAGACAAAGAAAATGCTGTTGGTAAAAGCTGCGTAGGTGGTATATATATATATATATATATATATATACTGGATTTAAATATATATATATATATATATATATATATATATATATATATATATATATAATATATAGATATATAGATATCTATATATTATATTCAATTTTTATTGTGTAACTAATCACTGCCTCTTTAATTATTTTTACCTGTAAAGGCTTTTTTCTGAATTGGTGAGTTGGAGCTGATTGGGCACCAAACTTCTGCTACATTATTAGCAACCACAAGAGGGCGACAAAGCACTGTAATGGTTGTCAACGTCACAGTCAAAGTAATCTTACAAACATTTTCATCTATTTATTCAAATAGGTCACCTGCCATGTTTCAAATATTGCTCTTTTGTAAATTAGACAAAATACATTTATAAATACATATTTTTCAATAAATATTGATACTTGACAGCATTAGTTAAATCATTTGGAAAACTAAAAATGAAGATGTCTGGCTTGTAATTATTGGCCTGAATTCCAGTTCACTTAAATATAACTATTTACAGCTATAAAAAAACTATTATTCTTGTAAAGATGACAGAAAAAGACATGGCATTGAAGTTTGGAGACTGGCTGAGCAACTCCAACCCCTTGAAATGTTTTTACTGTACATAGTAACTCCTTTGAATCCTGAAGGATTCAACCACGTTTCACCCTCAATGCTCTCAGTGACGGGGTTTTTTCCCAAAATCTCAATTCATTCAACAATTTCTTCAACCTTCTGTATGCTGGTCAGGAGAACGTTGGAGTCTACAGCTTGTAAATGTTGTGAACTACAATTATGTGTTTTCCTCTTAACACTCATATATTTTACAAAAGATTATGACGTTGTTAATTTTACTTAAAAACATTGCATTGAATTTAATGTGATGCGTGCTATTTGTTTGTATTTTTAGCATCATTTATTTAATTACATTTTACATACAAATAATACTAACTAAGGTACTCCACTGTGTTGAAAACCTCAGAAACCAAACATGTATATGTGGCAGCACAGAGTGGAAGATGTCACCTCACATTCAGAACAGGTTTGAACTTGTTCTTACCAGTAAAATATACCCTCATTTAACAACCATTGGTAATGATATCTTTAATTAAAAAAAGCAATGATAAACATGTAGTGATTCTAAAATTAGAGGACATTATACCTCCTACTCATCTCATTTCAAAAATCCATGTACAAAGAGAAAATAACTCTTTTAAAAATACAAATAAGTACAAATACAAATAAGTCTGGAGAACCCCCAGGAGTTTTGGAGGAGTCAGGAGTTAGGAGTCTTGTGGAGGTAAAAAGAGGTCAGAGGTCAGTGCTGATCCATTTTGAACGTCTTTATCAACGTCACGTGCAGTGACGTGCTGCAAGGTGGAGATGACAAAGGTACGCTAATAGGTGTTTATGACGTACAGATTGTTGGGAAAACAGTGTGAGAAACAACGTGGATCACTTTCACGATTACAATCTTGGTTATGTTTATCAAACTCACTTGTATTTTATTTAAAAACCTCAATTGGCAACATCCATCCAAGAGGCAGGATTTTTTACTGTCCACAGTACTTCAAACAATATTTAAATCCAGTAACATCTTATTTACTGAGAAGCACTTATTATCTCACTCTCTCAGTCCCACGAATCTACAACGAGGTTGGACGCAGGTTATTTCAGTACAAAGCTCCTTCTGACTGGAACAAGTCATCCTTGAAAACTAGCAGGACCTTCATAATTTTAATAATAAAATGGAATTTTATTTGTCATTTTAATAATTGTATTACCTGTCCTTCCGAAAAGTTGCACTTATCAACTCAAAACAACAAAAGATAGTAGAGCTTAAAAATGATTTAACAAAATCCAACCAAAAAAAATGAATAAAAAGAAAAACATTTTTATTGTTATATTTCCCTGGGAGAGTATAACCAAACAGCTGCTGCTGCTGCTGCTGTATTTGGGATCATAACAAAAAGCTCATGAGATCTTTCAGTTCTGTGATGAGGAAATGTAGTTAAACACAGTTTATTGTGAACTGAAGTCTAATAAAGCCAAATGTTAAATGGTCTATCATGTCATTGTGCGGTTTCTATTAATACTGCAATACAATAATAACATAAATATAGATCAAATCAACTTGAAAGTTTCTGAAAAAACATATAAACTGGCAGTCCAAACGTTTCAAAGGAGGATGGTGATGACAGAAGTTCAGTAGTAAGCTACCGGCTCTCATTAAATAAAGGATTTCACAGCAGTGAGTGAACAATGTCATCAAAAAACAAGAGTTTTGAATCAATGGTTTGGTGTGTCATCCGTGTACACCTAAAGTTATAATTTACATTGCTATGATAAAGTTAGATAATAAACCAACAGGGACAGAAAATCCTAAATGACTGCACAGTCACAGGAAACCCTCCAAGTTCAGACTTTGCATGTTGGAGGAGTTCTTCTTTTTTTGTCGCTTATTTCTTTGTTTGTAGGCGTACATGTGTGTTAAGCTTCACTTAGATACAAAAAACACTGGAACTTCTGTCAAATGTACAAAAGACAAACCTCTGTTAAATATAAAAGATAAAATTAAAAGCAGGACTTTAATTTTGATGATGTGACATACATACTTTCTCCTCTGTACAGTTAAGCCGTGGTTTGATGAGTAGCACTGTAGCCTCAGTGAGAAAACGGTTTTGGATCCTGGCTGGGTGGAGTTTGCATGAAGATGAATGGTTTTTGGTTTTTGCCAAAAAAAATAAAAAAATAAAAAAAACAGAAGAAAAGTGTAACCAGGAAATAAAATGGAGTCATGAATGTCCAAATGTGAGGATGTTGTCATCTTTCAAAAACAAAGATTTGTTTTTTACAATCAGGACAGAAGTGAATCACATCTTGACAGTGAGGAACGACTAAGGGGATCAAACAGAAACCGCAGAACAGCCTGAAACAGAAAAGGAACAAAGCGGTGATCATCCTGCTGTAGGCGGCAAAGCATTTACAGATTTAAGTATTCTGGCGTTTCTTCTTTTCTTACCCCAACAAGGCAAGGGTCATACAAATGCCCCAAGCGTATTTTCCAGCCCCATGTTTGACTTTGGTGGTCACAAGTACTTGGCAGTGAGGACAAACCACCAAACCAGGATTTTCCCTCAAGCAGGAAACTATGATCGGAACAGACGCCGGCTGAGACACCACTGTCCGTCTCACACCAACTGTCATTCAGATAAAACAACAGAAAAGAGTCTTACATTTGAGATCATGTGTTAGAGGAAGTTAAATAAAACGTAACAGGATAAACTCAGTACTTTGAGTGACTTGATGGACGTCCCCTCCAGGGGGTTGTGGGGAGGAAATCACAACCACAGGCACAGAAGGTGTGGTCAGCAAAGGAAAGGGGTTTGAATGAACTGCAATCAGACAAACATTTGAACGTTTTTTGTTAAGATATGGACATGACTTCTCATTAACTTTAAAAAATAAAGACAATGGAAGGTGGAAGTTTTAGTTTTGTTTCTGTTGTATTTAATAAAAGGGACACAAAAATTAAGTTACGTTTGTGTTTGTTAGAAAACAGAGGAACTGCAGTTTTGATGTGGGATAACATCCCAAAATAAAATGTTTAGTTTTGACATCTAATTTTTACATGACTCTTTTTGTTTCAAGAGTAGAGTTTCATGCTGTCATTTCTCCATTTCTGTGTCAAAACAAATGGGACTAAGGGATAAAAAATTCTCCAAACAATTCATTTTTCTGAATAGTTACTAATACTTTGAAGGCTTTTCTTTTTTTTTTCTTTTTGATTGTGATGAATAATGAACAAAAACGTTTCTGCATTCAACTCTGAATTGTGGATAAAATGTCATATGCTGTCAAAGGCACTTAATCTCTCTTTTCATCGATAACTCTGTTTGTTTCATGGTGCTTCTTATTGTGTCCTTATGCAGCACTTTCCCTCACAGCAGTCTTATGTATTTTCTGAATTGGCTGGATGTGGTAAACACATGCCAGGATGAAGAACTTTTTTCTTGTTGCAATTCATTAGTAAAGAATTTTGACCTTGCAACGTCTATTTCTTGTATTGTTCAGAAAGTGGCTTTTTGCTCTGCTTCAGCTTAATAGTGCATCATAACTCAGTGTTGGCCAAGATTTTACTGTCAGATAGGTGGCCTAAATACTACCATAAAACACTCTTTCATTCTGTGGTGTTCGTGACCAGCTCGCTCATTGAAAACTGTCATGCGGCCCTGAACAAGCCCAAATTATGATCCCTCTGCAACTGTGCTGGATAAAGAGTAAAAGGAGGAATGAAGTTATTCTTCACAAAGTGTCTTACCTGCATCTACGTAGGCAGGAGGAGGGGTTGTAGGTGATGGAGCGGTGTAGCCAGGAGGATTTGATACCTCTATTCCCAGAGCAGGTGGCTGCTGACTGATTTCCTCGTATGAAGGAGGTTCCATTGAATTAGACATCAATCAAACAGGTGGCTTCTGAAAACAAAATACATACTGATTAGCAACTGTCCATTTCCCTAAATTTGCATTGTGGTCAAAGCTTAACTGCTTCTAGCCTCTGCACAAAGAACAACACTCTGAATCTGAGCTGTTATATTTGTCTGCACCCAGCAGCTCTTTCAGTAAATAAAATGGGATTTTATTTGAATTCAACGTGTTTTTTCTGAAAAGATCATTTTTTCAAAGGATGTAGTTTTTAATGCAGCAAATCTATCCAACCATCCATCTTCAGAACCCGCTGAATCCCTTTTGGGGTCACGGGGTTGGTACCCAGCTACTGTTGGGCGAAGGCAGGGTATCCCCTGAGCAGGTCACTAGTCTGTTGCAGGGCCACAGCAAAGCTTATAAGGAGGATTATTCTGTTATAATAGTAGACTTTCATGTATACATTTTTATAAACAGGCTTTCTAAGAAGATATTCCTGTTGCCAGGGTTCCCACTAAAAATAGCACGTTCCAAAACAAAACCGTTAGGTACAAGTCAGCATTTAGAAAGGAAAACACATTTTATTCTGGAAAAAAAACAAAAAACAAAACAAAAGATACTGCGTATTTGGCTCACCTCCCACCTGTATGGAAATGGCATGGAAATTTAAGGCATCAAGTTTCTCTCACACAATCCCTGTGATATATAAACACATTTTCTGTCTACAACATGTTTCCCTTTGTACCAACACCCCCTCCCACACCCACACACGCGCACACACACACATACACACACACGTACACGCACCCACACACACACATACACACACACACGTACACACACACGCACACACACCCACACACACACACACCATAAAACAGTGTACAGGTTGAAATAGTTGTTTCTGTTGGCTGTGTCGAGACAAAAATTGCATAACAGCACTTTAGAGCTCAGATTGATCAGATTTAGATTTGATTATCCTGTGTTCCCAAAAATAATATTAAGTTTAATGTGTGATGTACAACAGCTCTGCATCTTTAACTTATAATACTTACTCCTAATGTATCACCTTAATGTATGTGAGCTGGTGTATTTGCAATAATTTACTTCTCTACTTTCTTTTTTTCTCCTGCTTCTAGTTTTTATGTATAAATAGGGGAAAAAAGGTAAAACTTTTGTACTTTTTGATAAAAAAACAACCATCTGATTTGACTTTCTACCCACTTTTACCAGTTTCATTTTTAACCCTGTAAAACCTGAACTATTAAATAATTGACAGAAAATTCAAATTCTTTGGATTTGGAGTATTTAAAGGTCCCTCTGAACAAACAAGTAAAGAAAAAAAATTATATGTATATATATATATATATATATATATATAAATTACATATATATTTATTTTTGTTTCATGAGGTCACACAGTTCAAATATATATTGAAAAAAAACCCCAATAAATTTGTATTTCCATTCCATCGCTCTCGCGGAGGCCTGACAGACTCGTGTATCTAATATGATATGTTCGGCTTTAAAGGGTTAAGTGTTTAATCTTATACAGACCATGTTTACTAAATATTAATAACCAGTAAATAAAGTAAAACAGTCAATACAAGTTAAGAAAATGAATTTTAGCAATGATAAATCCTGAGTTTATCTTCTGCTAAACACCATCAGCAACAACCTGTAAGCTCACAGGTAACACTCCTCTTCTGTGCATAGTGACATTCCTTTTCTCATGGTGTGAAGACACACACTGGATATACACAGACTTTATCTAGGATAAATTTGAGGTTTTTTTTTTTTTTACCTAATAGTGAGTTTGATCTGATGAAAACTAAAAGGTGTTGAAGAAAAGGAACAATCTTACCTCATGCTCAGCAGGAAACATCACTGGCCACAAACAAAACAAACCACGACGACCAAACCTGTGACGTCACCCTTGGCTAAACCTGTTCCACGCTGGAATTACAAACATTTTCCCGTCACGTGTTAAAACCGGACCGGCTGGTTTTCCCGACCTGTTCTTTATTTTCCTTGTGTCGTTTCTCCAGTATTTTACAAATAATCAATTTCTATGACAGACTTTTAGATGAAAAAGGACCCTTCAAAAGAAAAACAAAATGCAGATACAAGTGAGTTTTCTAAGGCAACAAGTATAGGATAAAAAATGATATCTTCAGACCACGCGGAAGCTTCGGTCCGTTGGGGAAGTTTGGGGTTGTCAGTCCCTTGGGGGTGCTTGGTGGCAATGGGTTAGACTGGTGGTTGTGTCATGGGTGTGTTGGCTCTTCCTGTGTCCACTCGGTGGGCAGAATCCCTGATTCACAAATTGGGGATCATATCAAAATCAGAGGGGTGTTTGTGCCCCTGGCGGGGCTATCATTGGGGTTGAGTGGGGTCCTTGTACTGGACCCTGGGCTTCTGGGGACACTGTCTCTGCCCTGGTTTAAGCATCGTGATCCTGCTCCCTCTCTCGTTCCAGAGGCGGTCTCCCTCTGTGGCTGCCCTGGCCGTTCCTGCTTTTCTGTGGTGGGTCCAGGGGCAGGCTGAACGGTGGTGCAGTGGTCAGCAAAAAAGACATGGTTTGAATCCCAGCTGGGATCTTTCAGGTGGAAGTTTACATGTTCTCCATGTGGATGCGGTTTTCTGCAGGGACTCCAGCCTCCTCGAACAACACAAAAAAACATAGGATCATTTATTAAACCAAATTGCCCCAAAAATGCTTGTGTGTTTGACCTTGCAACGACCTGTTCAAGGTGTGCCTCGACTTCACCCAACAGTAGCTGGAATGACTCCAGCAACCCTAAAAATGATTCAGCGAGTTTTAAAGATGGATACATGGACGTGTGCGGTCTCACTCCTCCTCAAGGGGGAATTGAGGGTTTACATTGTTCTTTATCCTCTCAGTAACATCATTCTAGTGAGCCCACAGTCACTTAAGCACACCTGCTTGCTCAGCTCAGCTCTGCACAAGCATGAATGTGTGCAACAAGGCCTTAAATAACGGTGTTTGTATGTGTGTTGGTAAACACAGGTGCTTGTGGGTTCACTTGTATATGAAATGTCCACAGTTGTTTTGGTGAATTGACATAAGTATGTTTGTGCAGACAGGTACTTCTATAAGTTTGTGGAGATTTTTGAGTGTGTAATTATCTGTGATTGTACTGAAACATTCTGCCTATTTGTAACCAAATAAAGATAATATTGAAAACATGAAACCCTTAAGCAACTGTTGTCATCTATTTGAATGTTTTCACTCTTTATGTTTATTTTTTTCTTGAATTTTTGCCCGTTTCTCCTTCTTTGCTCTCTATCTTTTTTCCCACCCGTGGTTTTTTTTTTCTATTTTTCTTGTCCAGTCGAGAAAATCTACTCATCTATCTTCTAGTCCTGTTTGGCCCTGTGCAGGTCACGGGGTTGCTGGGGTCTATCCCATCTACTTTAGGGTGCACCCTAGACAGGTTCCAAGTCCATCCTGGGCCACATACCGACACCTGAGGGGCAGATTAGTCACTAATCATTTTATGAAGCAAGTTTTCCAGCTGAGGGAGGAAGCCGGAGTGCCCACAAAAAAATTCCCGCATGCACAGAGACAACATGCAAACGTCACATAGAATGGACCCACGTGGAATTAGAATCAGGGTCTTCTTGATGTGAGATTGTGAGTGCTGTCACTACTCTACCTCGACCAAGTTCTTGGTCCAGAACTCCCCCTTTCTGTAAAGAAAAATCTCTAAAAATGTACACATCCGTTTTGTTTTAAAATACATACAAAATTAATGGAAATTCACACCTGCTTTGCCCATAAATCCCAATTGTAAAAACAAAATCTGTCCAGAAAAAGAGGCGCTCGGTTTCCATTTGTTTGGTCAGCTGCTGAACAAGGACAAAAAGAAAAAAAACAAAACCAAACAAGCAGCAAAGGGTGAATAATGATCACAACAAAGGTCAAACTTGAATACCTTTTATTAAGAAAAAATGACAGAGTGCTTGATCTTGGTTTGAATTGTCATCACAGCTCATCTTTGGATGTGTTGTTTGTTGGTCCCTCTGAAGAGTCGTCTGTCTGCTGCGGTCAGGAAATAAAAGTGAATCCAGTTTCATCAAAGGATGAAATAGTGAAGCAGCAGAACAAACCTTGCTCTGATCATGAGCATCATTTCCTTCATCTGTCTTTGCTTCGTCTTTGTCAGCCTCTTCTTCATCGTCATCATCCTCATCGCTTTCCTCCTCTGGCAGCACCCCCCACCCAGTGTCAAGAAACTTGGAAAACCTTTTTAGATCCCTTTTTCCAGTGTAACTAATCACCTGAGAGAAAATATCACAAATATGTGTATGTGTATAAATACATCATTTGCTGCTTCTGTGTGTGCAGTGTGTGTGTGTGTGAGTGAGTGGGGTGTTGTTGTTTTGTTTATTGACAAGAACTGGAAGAGGGTCAACAAATGGGTGAGAAGATCTGGCTCTGTTCTGGGATGCCCCCTAGTCTGTTACTGTAGTAGGTGACAGGAGGATGTTTTAGAAAATAGAATCTTTCATGGACAATCCTAACCATCTTCATCATCCTCTGCACTAAGGAGCTCCTTCAGTCAGAGACTTTAACACTTCACTGAAGGAAGGAGCGCTTTCACAAAAATGTCCTAAGTATTTCCAGCTATTACACTCTACAACACCTCATAGACACTGGACAATGATTATTGTTAATAATTTTTAAATTGTATTTTAGTGGTATTTATGATCTCAAGGGAATTTGCTACCTTTTTTAGGGAAAACTTTAATAAATTAAAGTTAAAAAAATACTGTTTGGGATTAGTGATGAACAGTTACCTCTGCCTTCAGGGGGTCAGATAATTATTGCTTTTTCTACACTATTAGCACGACGTTTGATTCTTCTCAAATGGACAGACACAGCTCCACCCACAATTTCCCATTGGATTAAAGATGTATTATTTCATTTAAGAAAACTTGGGAAAATAAGACACACTGAGAGGTTCTGAACAAAAATGTGACTTTGTATGGAAGCTCTTTTTAACTTTTGTCAGTCACCCATCAACAAAAGTGACAGAATGACCTTTTTTTTCTATTGTTTTATGTCCTAGTTACTCATTTAAGTACTATATCCTGACTATTCCTCCTTGTTTCTTAATAGATTTTTGGTGTTACAGTTTTTTCGTTCTGCCTTTTATTGCCTATACATATTTGTGTATATGTCTTAATATTATGCTGTAATTATAATTTGTATAATTGCTGATCTGACTGTGACAGGAAACTCACTTGGTAGAGCAGAACTGAATGCTATCAAAGGACCTAACCTCTGCTCTGTTGATCTGAGCGTCATCCAGTCCATTTCTGCTCAAAACCCCAAGTAAGTAATCGTTGTAGTTCACATAAGGAAACTGATTCAAACCTGACTAGAGCCCTCAAAATGACCAGCACATGTTACTGTTATCTTGCTCAATTGTGTTTCCTGTAACACTGCAATGGACTGGTCACTTAACCAGGACTGTTTGCCCACTAGAGTTAGCACAGGATCAGGACCCCCCCTAACACTGTTCAGAGCCAAGAGGAAGCAGGGGTTGACACACAGAAAGCTAAACGGCAAACTGCTTCACTGGTCGTTTTCTCACATGTTCTTATATTTTTATTTTGTGCAGAGAAGCTGAAGCCCTGAACATTACCAGCTTCACCTCTGAGGCAAAGCAAGCACTTTACAACATTGCCACTCAATCATTTAGAGCCATTACACGAGCATTGCCTTCCTACCTGCTCTCAAAACCTTTCCTTGGTCAGTGAATCCAACCACTCACACGTGCATGCATTTTTCTGTTATACAATTGAATTTTTAGGACAACAAAAGGAAAAAAAGTCTGAAAGAATGATAAGAATGGTTTATATTTTCTATGATTTTCTCTCAGGAGGTGCACCTGTTGGCTACATCCGAAGTTTGATCCCACTTAACGTTAGCATGGACCTAGAAACCTTCAGCAATCTGGATCAAAACGTTGTGTTTGTCAGTTCTGTGTTTATGCGTTAAGGATTTATTTTTATTCATGTTTACAAGATTTTTTTAAGACCAGAAGTGCAGATTTGTGAGAAACAGTAAGGTTTTATGTCAAGAAAGAGCACTACAGATGCAATAGTTCCTTTGAGGATGTTGATAGAGAAGACATTAAGCTGCAGCAAGAGTAAGTGCATCAGTGGGAATAAAAGGGATCCAAGTGGAAGAGAAATATTAACAGCACATGTGCTGCTCAGTTGTGGGATCGCACCTGAGAATAGACGCTGAAGCACAGCCTGAGTAACAACCTTTTGATGCAGTCTCTTCTCTTTATCAGAATTCACTGATAACACACTCCAACACTGTTTGACATGTTCCAGAAGCTTCTTGAAACTTTCTGTCTGCTGTGAAAAACAATGCTTCTTGTTGCTGTACACTGCCCCCTACTGGAAATTAGGAGCATCGACATAAAAAAAAAAACTTTTATAATTTTGTAAAAATTACATTTTTCTTTGTGAATCTTTTCGACTTCTCTCTCTCTCTCTTTTTGGATTAACAGTGAGACATTATTTAAAAAAATGGAAAATTTGAATTTGCTCATTTTCATGCAAACAAACCCGCTGAACTTTTATCATGATTAAATTATTGTAGCTTTTCTTTTTTGATGAATTTATCTCTATAAAGACATCCTGCTCGTCCAGACTAACAGAAACTGTGATCAGCTCTGACTGGGACCGCTTTGCAAGATACTGTTGTGCATCCTGGGTGCGGTAAAGCTGCTGTCATGCAAGACAGCAGCTTTACCGCATCCAAAGAATTGTTTTAGGAACCAACAACATATTTGAAATACTTTCCTTAAAATGTTTGTGATATTTCATTTTGAAAGTGATCAAAACTGTTAATTAAAGCTGATGGATCATAATTAATGAAAAGCTCATACATTTGATGTTTTAAATACATTTATGTCCGTCTCAGATATAGAAGGAAGAGTCACATACTCTCCAAGTTTTTGGAGAACAATTTTAAGGTATTGCACTTCATCAACTTTTTCTGTGATGGCATCAGTTGTCTTTGACAGTAGCGTTTGATAGGCAGTTATTAAACTGGGTGACATCATAGTCTAAGGGGAAGGTGCTATCACTGATAGTGACTTGGATGATTGTCCCCACTGTACAGTCTGTGAACAAAATGAGAAACACGGTAAAATAAAACATCCGATTGATGCAAAAAGCAGATAAATGACAGAATATCTGACCTGTAGTTCTCTTAGACCTAGTTTTGATAGACTGTCTTATTACCGCCTTCAGATTCCTTCTCTTATATCTGCTCACTTTGTTGTCCCTGATAACTTTTATAAAGGATTTCCAGAAAGTAACCGTGGTGTTCTGCAAAGAAAAGTACAAGTAATGAAAACAAAATTCCAATGTGATGTCCTGCATGTGTTACTTTATACATAAATAGATAAATGCATTTGTTAACTCACTTTGACAAAGTTATCATAGAAAGTTGTAGGCAGATACAAAGGTAACATCCCCAGGTTTGTCAGAGTTGTCCCATTCCATGTTGAAGAAGCTCTGAATTTAGAAAAACATAAATATATACATAAACAAAATATACATAGTAATACATAAAGCTTGAAATGGTTCATTTTAAAAGTTTCAAATTGCTACCCGTATGGTGTATTTCCAGTGGTCAGAAGGGTTAAAACTGCAGCTGCCTGATCAGCCGTTTTTAACTTTTTCCAGGATGGATGGGTCAGAGTTTTGAATGTAGGAACCATCGAGCATGCAGCACGTTTCCCAAAACTGACACATGATCAGCAGTCAAACTTGTGTCTGTTGTACCCTTAAGGATGAAGGAAGAGAAAAAAACAGCTTTTAGCACAGGAATGCACTAATGTTGAAGACATTTTAGAAAAAAAAGGGATTATAAGGCAAAACTTGTGTCCATGTCATGAACAAAAGTGAAGAGAAAGGTCTGATAGTCTGCAACAGCTGATATTCTTAAACTGCAGCAATAGGTAATTAATCCAAACTGATGTTCTTACAAAAAATTAAAAAAACTATCTTTTGGACACTTTCTTTGAAAATAAAGTTTGTTTATTTATTTGGCTGATTAACAATTGTGAGACCCCTATAGACCCTTTTCACGTGGCATCTCTGCAAATGTATAATGTAACTTTGGGTTTGCAGGTCTAGACAGGGAAAGCAGACACTAAACGCTGTTTAACACTATTTTACAGAATATTACAAGGTAACCTTACCAATAGTAAAGGATATTTTTACAATACTTATATTATATATGTCTTACTCAGTTATATTCATTTTCATTTTTTGTATTTCTTAGATCGTTCTGAAATTAAAATTCAAATGTAAGTAATCCTGCCTGCAGAATACTGCATACCTGGTTTCGCAAATTACTCTCTTACAACTCGGTCAAAGTTAGACGAAGGCTACAAGTACTTCACTGAATGGTACTTGTTTGATTATGAAGGTAGTTAAGATTTGTATTCTTCTACTTTATGCTAGTGATAGCATACATCTGATAGCCACAATCAGTATAAGATGTATAGCTGAAAAACATTTGTTCTGCCCAGTTAAGTTGCTTAAATGTACGTGTTCACGTAAACATGGGATTCGTTTTTTTTTATATTTTATTTTAAGTTTAAGTGTACAGACAGTATAAAACACAGTGACAGAGACAAAAAGGGGAAAAGAACAGCGAGACAACCCACAAAAACACAATTGTTAACAGTAAGAGATATATAATAATGATAATGATAATAAAACTAACAAACAACAAAAAAAACTTGCCAGATTACCATATTGCTTTTAAAGTGAATAGATAAATAAATGCTGCAGTCAGACACAACTTGAACAAGAGAAAGAAATGTAAAAGTTACATTTGTGAGTGACCCAGATCCAGCACCTCCCCACCTGGAGTCCTGATGTTCAGTGTTATGTTAAGCCAGAAAAGGTTTCCAAACAGTGTCAAATCTATTCCGTGAGCCAGATCTGTAGAGCCACATCTTGTGCAGCTGGATGGCGTGTACGATCTCAGCCAGCCAATGTTCAAAGGAGGAAGGAGTTTTTGATTTCCAGTTTAGAAGAATAAGCTTTTTGGCCACCACCATTCCCAACCGAATCAGGGGGTAGCGAGAGGTGCTCAAAGAGGGGGTGTGCAGCAGGGAGATCAAGATTTGGACAACACTCCCCAACACAGTGTCTGACCTGAAGGTATCTGAAGAAATGGGAGTTAGGAATTCTGTACTTTGAACTAAGCAGTGAAAATGAAGCAAAATGACCATCAATGAAGAGATCTGAAAAGGATCTGATACCCCTTTCCTTCCAGACAATGAATGCTCCATCTTGTTGGCCGGGGATGAATGCACGATTTTGGCCAATGGGAGCCTGCATCAAGGTGCTAGGAGCCCGGCACACTGTTTTTATCTGGTGTAGGATGCGAAGGGAATTTTTCAGGATAAAGTTATGTTGATGTATTTTGGATCTTGGAGCAGAGCTTGAAAACAAAAGGGCTGGGAGTGATGACTTTTCCACTGTGTTAGCTTCCAGCTGCACCCACAAGGGAGTGTCCCCCACATCAAGACACTCACACTTCCAGTAGGTGAGGGGCCCTAGCATTAGCTGCCCAGTAGTAGTGTCTGAAGTCTGGCAGACCCAGGCCACCCTCTTTGGAAGATTTCCACAGATGAGCTTTAGATATTCTGTGGGTTTTATAGCCCCAAATAAATGGCAGGATTATTGAGTCAACTTTTTTGAAAAAGGACGCATTCAAATATATTGGTACATTTTGAAATAGATACAGAAACCTAGGTAGGCTGACCATTTTAATACCTTTCACCCTGCCGAAACATGGGATTAGATTTAAAGTCAAACTAATTACAGTTGCAATATTTTCTAATGTTGCTCCCGTTTGCTTTTGCTCATAACTGTTTCTCTGATCTGCAGGAAAGTAAAGGTAAACAAGGATAAAATTAAACCGTTAAAATAAAGTGACTATTCGCACGTAATTTCTAAAATATGTGCGACAAGTGCCGAACATTTTTCTTGGCTGCACTTATTTTGAAAGCTGAAAATACATAGCTTGATAACCACACTTAAAATATTCGCTGCGCCGCTTGGTAAACATTTCTGTTTTTAAAATGACTCCTTAAAACAAGCATTTAAAACAACAAATACTGCTTAAAATAACAACTAAATTTCCCTTTGGACACAAATAAGATACATGCAAACATGCAGCAATGTGCATCTTGGCCGCATACATTATGTGTGGCCAACATTAATTTCCATTAGTTTTTGTGCTTGGTTGCACTTAAAAAAATGTGAAAACATCAGCCAAGATGTAAACTGTAGGAAAGAATCATAGAAGAAGAATATCTCCTCAAAGGAAATGTCTTTATTTTCAATAGAACCTCAAATATTGGAAGATTATAATAACCTATTTTTGCTTATGTCTTGAGAAAATGTCTATATGAGATGTAGTTTTGTTAGTGTAGACTCACCATGCATCTCCTTGCATTATCAAACAGAGCGGTCTGTTTGTAGCTGAGGACTGAAGAGAAAACAGAGAAGTCTGCATCTCCCAGCTCTTGAAAATATGACCTGCAGCTGCTCTGTGGCACCAGAGAGTAACTAGAAGCCAAAGAAAAAACACCAGTTATGTATCTGAATTAAAGCCACCTGTTTTTCTTTTGCATAAAAAAAAGAAAGAAAGAAAGAAAGAAAGAAAGAAAGAAAGAAAGAAAGAAAGACTGATTCTTACTCATAGTACAGCAGCACATCTGGAGGGTAAAGTGTTGTACATGCAGGTCAACTGTTGATCAAAAAGACAAAACATTCATTTTTACTATTTGGGGGTGTCGCCCATTTCATGACATCAACCTAGAAGCCGACCTCAGCAGTGTGTCTGCGTTTCACGCACAAAAACAAACAACAAAAAAACTTTTGCATTGATTGATGCCCAAGTTGTGCTTCTAAAATGAAAGTGTTTTGCAGATCACCGCTAGTTCTGTGGAGAAAGTAGGTGTGCGTATTAGCCTGGGGGTGGTGCTGGCAGCGCAGACTCTTCCTAGAAAGGCTGTTCTCACTTATCTATGTCACAATGTAAGAGCCACTCATTTTGGTCGATTGGGAGCGCAGGTTTTTAGAGGAACGCTCAGAAATGCTTGAATGGATCAAAATACCACTCTGAGGTTGTTTTTAGTGCGGAATTAACATGATAATCTACTTCAAAGCTCAAAAATGAATTCCCTAATAATCATTGGAAATAGTACAGATGAATAGTTTTCCATCTGTTCTGTGTATTTTCAACTGTGAATTCAACAGCTGCTGCAGTCAAACAAGTTGTGTTGTATTTCACCACATGATGGCAGCAGCACTGGGCCACAATAATGTAATAGTGGGAGAGTGCGGTGAAGTTTACCAAATGATTTGTGAACGTACTTGATGCTGCCACATTTTACACACACGCACGCACACGCACATATATATATATATTTATATATACATAGATTCACAGCAGAAATAAAGTCTCTCGTCGCTCTTGTTTAGATCATTGATGGTCAGAGAGGGACGACTCTCTTCTGATGTTCTGTACTTTTTTTGCTTTCCAGCTGCTGCTGCTGCACATGAGTGATACTGTCTGTCCATCTTTGGAAGGAAACACTTTCACCTGCAGCTCTGTAACAACAGTTACGAGAGTCTTTGCTGATTATTCTTTACAGAAGCAGACGTGTTTTATTAAAACCACTTTACCGCCAACGTAGAGCTGAGTTTGGTTTCTGCTGCAGCTGTCTGGTTTGTCAGCAGATTCACAGCAGAAATAAAGTCTCTCGTCGCTCTTGTTTAGATCATTGATGCTCAGAGAGGGACGACTCTCTTCTGATGTTCTGTACTTTTTTTGCCTTCCATCCACAATAACCTCACCAAAGTTTTTCTTTGAGCCATTCAAGAACACAGTGAACCATTTATATTCTTTATCTGCTGCTGAATCTCCAGCAGAGCAGCTCAGACTCACTGATGAACCTTTCAATGCAAAACGCTGTTTGTTTGTCCCTGAACTCCTGGAACAGAAGATTTAATTAACTGTCAAACAGAATCATATCATCTCTTTTCTTCTCTTATACAGTACAAGAAATTCAATTTTTTCTGAAGTTTTAATTACAATTTCTCAGTTAATGTACATTTTTAATGTAATTAATGTCCCAAAAAACACTATTTAAGAAAAAATTCCAACATTTCTTTAAAAATTGCAAGTAGGATCTGAGCCGGTTCTTCAACAATACCTGAAAATAATCTGAGATTATTTACCTGATATGTAAAGAATGAAGAGCAGACATCCAGCTTCTGTCAGGAACATGGCTGCTGTCTTCTTGAGCTTTAAACATGTAACTTTTTCTCTACTTTTCTTCTCATCGCTCTTGTTTAGATCATTAATGGTCAGAGTGGGATGACTCTTCTGATTTTTACTTCTCAGTGCTGTGAAGTGAACAAAGATTGTCAACAATTTCATTTTTTCTCATGAAGTATGGATGCATTTGGCCTTGTAATACATTTACATCATTGTTTAAAAAAAAAAAAAAAAAAAAAATGGGGGGAAAAATGTAAAAAATCATGACTTTAAAAGTTAATTGAATTGAATTGTGGCTTGATTGCATCATTACATCCCTAGTGTAAATGCAGCATTAAGCTTTTATAAATTTTGGGTCGCTCGGCTGAATCTTGCAGTTGCTACAACAATCCAAAGCAACCCCTGCTTCCATTCCTCTGGAACAACTGTTTGGGTAATTAAGTGTACCAGATGTATTAAGTTTATGAAAAACAACGTATTGCATCACAAAATGTGCATTATAACCAAAAACATCAGTTGCTTTAACACAGGGGGTGCCAAACTCCAGGCCTCAAGAAGCAGAGTCCTACATGTTTCCCAACCTACCTACGTCTCTTCTGCTCCAGTATGTTGTCTGTTCATGTCGCCTCCTGTACCATCCCACTCTGATGTACCAAACTTTGGGAGAGCATTAACATGTTTTTTTTCACTAAATCAAGGTTCACCTTTCACGGTCTCACTGTTTGGTTTTTGCGAATCTCTTCCGTAACATGTTTTACAAAGCAGCTTGCTAAAGTCACATAAATCTTCACTGTGATGTTTGATGTTTTCATTCCAATACTGAGTATGTTTTCTATAAAGGTTTGAACTTAGTGTTTAAACAAGACAGAACAGTGTAAAAATGTTCATGTCTGAGAGAAGTATAGAAAATGTAGTGAAGAGTAACCCTCTGTCCAACCCACTCTCACTCCCAACTGGTCACATTGACGCAAGGGTAAGGACTCGAGATTTGATGCTTTGGGTGTCCAACTTGTTTAACGTGCTGGCTCATGCAATTAATTCAAGGCTTCCCAACCAGTTCCAGACCACAATTCAACAATTCTGGACGCAGACTGGTCTAGGGTACCAGTACTTGACGTATCCCATTCCACGTCTGACAAAACTGGACCTCTGAATCCTGACAGCTTGTTCAAAAAAATAAAACTGCGAGTTAGGGACACCCAAAGCATCAATTCTTGACAGAGGTCGTCCTTAATCATATGTAAGCAAGATTTCTGGGACGCAAAACAAGGCTCAATCTCAAAACTACCAAGAGTTACATTTAGAAATTACACATGCTTGCCAGTTAATGTTGACAGTTTAGGATCTAGTGCCACTTTATGCCCGATGAAGCAAAAGCCCAAAAAACACAAAAATATTTGTCAATTAAAATGCATTTATTTGTATTGCACAACAACAAACAGATTACCACAAGTAAACAATTTGGGCGGCGTCGGCCACAGTCTGGTTGCTGGCGGCGTCGGCCACAGTCTGGTTGCTGGCGGCGTCGGCCACAGTCTGGTTGCTGGCGGCGTCGGCCACAGTCTGGTTGCTGGCGGCGTCGGCCACAGTCTGGTTGCTGGCGGCGTCGGCCACAGTCTGGTTGCTGGCGGCGTCGGCCACAGTCTGGTTGCTGGCGGCGTCGGCCACAGTCTGGTTGCTGGCGGCGTCGGCCACAGTCTGGTTGCTGGCGGCGTCGGCCACAGTCTGGTTGCTGGCGGCGTCGGCCACAGTCTGGTTGCTGGCGGCGTCGGCCACAGTCTGGTTGCTGGCGGCGTCGGCCACAGTCTGGTTGCTGGCGGCGTCGGCCACAGTCTGGTTGCTGGCGGCGTCGGCCACAGTCTGGTTGCTGGCGGCGTCGGCCACAGTCTGGTTGCTGGCGGCGTCGGCCACAGTCTGGTTGCTGGCGGCGTCGGCCACAGTCTGGTTGCTGGCGGCGTCGGCCACAGTCTGGTTGCTGGCGGCGTCGGCCACAGTCTGGTTGCTGGCGGCGTCGGCCACAGTCTGGTTGCTGGCGGCGTCGGCCACAGTCTGGTTGCTGGCGGCGTCGGCCACAGTCTGGTTGCTGGCGGCGTCGGCCACAGTCTGGTTGCTGGCGGCGTCGGCCACAGTCTGGTTGCTGGCGGCGTCGGCCACAGTCTGGTTGCTGGCGGCGTCGGCCACAGTCTGGTTGCTGGCGGCGTCGGCCACAGTCTGGTTGCTGGCGGCGTCGGCCACAGTCTGGTTGCTGGCGGCGTCGGCCACAGTCTGGTTGCTGGCGGCGTCGGCCACAGTCTGGTTGCTGGCGGCGTCGGCCACAGTCTGGTTGCTGGCGGCGTCGGCCACAGTCTGGTTGCTGGCGGCGTCGGCCACAGTCTGGTTGCTGGCGGCGTCGGCCACAGTCTGGTTGCTGGCGGCGTCGGCCACAGTCTGGTTGCTGGCGGCGTCGGCCACAGTCTGGTTGCTGGCGGCGTCGGCCACAGTCTGGTTGCTGGCGGCGTCGGCCACAGTCTGGTTGCTGGCGGCGTCGGCCACAGTCTGGTTGCTGGCGGCGTCGGCCACAGTCTGGTTGCTGGCGGCGTCGGCCACAGTCTGGTTGCTGGCGGCGTCGGCCACAGTCTGGTTGCTGGCGGCGTCGGCCACAGTCTGGTTGCTGGCGGCGTCGGCCACAGTCTGGTTGCTGGCGGCGTCGGCCACAGTCTGGTTGCTGGCGGCGTCGGCCACAGTCTGGTTGCTGGCGGCGTCGGCCACAGTCTGGTTGCTGGCGGCGTCGGCCACAGTCTGGTTGCTGGCGGCGTCGGCCACAGTCTGGTTGCTGGCGGCGTCGGCCACAGTCTGGTTGCTGGCGGCGTCGGCCAATATGCTACTCCTGCCGTTCTCAAGATTCAGTTTCATAAGTGATGCCTCAGTTTCCACCTCATTGGTTTCCAGTTGTACTATAACAAAACAAGATTAGTTTTTCAATTATTCCTTTGGTTTAAAACATTCAAGTTTTCTGGATTGTGTGATCTTGATCAAACATTTTTTACTCACCTTTTCTGACTTTATTATCACTGGAATCCATTGACTGCAAAAGACCAAGGCTGCTACTTAAAGAAAGGATTTCTGTGAATTGCAAGAAAAAGAAAAGAATTACTCTGAGAATCTGCAGCATAGAGCAACAAGTGTCATTTCTCACCATTTTTACTCCCCAGCGGTTCATCATCAGCATGTTGGCTTTCTCGTGCAACTGGCAAACCTAAAGCTTTTAAGAAAGAAAAATGATAAAATAGCCCAACAACAGCCAGCATCAACATCTTTGATTTGGGCTTCAATTATGCTAATATTTAAATAAATATAACCATACCATTGCTAACGCAAAGAGCCAACATGAAAAGGGCCAGAAACGACTCAGCTTCCATCTTGTCAGACACTGCATGAGAACCCAACGAACAAGAGGAGCTTAATAAAGTTCATCCTGCAGGAGACACAGCTGTTGCTCATTATCTCTAATTGTCTTTCACTTCAGATTAACGTGACTCAAACTTTGATTGAGACATACCAGTAGGTGGCGGTAATGCATCTGAATGCTGTGTGCCATCCACCAGAAAAAAAGAAGAACTTTGACACATTTGACATACACATTTATACATGACAAGAAACCAATTCATAAGTCTAACTGGATAATATATCTTATTCAAAACTTGGTGTAAAAATCTCACTTTGGACATGCAAACTAATCAAACAAGTCCACTCAAAAGAAAATGAGGTCATTTATTTAAATCTTGGTGCAAAGTCTCCAAAAGAAGAAAATGTTTGTATTTTTCAAGCCAGTAAGGAATAAACATTGAGAACACTTGTTCTGAGGAAACAGCCTGTGTTCAGTATGTTGTTGTCGAAAAGTTTCACGTCCATACATTGCGTGTATTGTGCGTCACAGTGAGAGGGTCCTGGTAGAATGAATACGGCTTTTTTATATCAGCAGAGAAGTAAAAACTTACATACTTACTGACATAGTTTACCGTCTAGGTTGACATCAGCCATAAATTTATAAACTTAACTAACCTAAAGGAAATCAATGATTATATAGTAATTCTTAATTTTAAAAATGACAATTATTTTATTTTTCTTTAGTCAGAGACACTTTCATCCATTAATTTCATTAAGCTCATTCGGGACCGGGTCGCGGAGACTGCCCTCTACCCGACCACTTATTCCAGCTCCTCTGGGGGCACTCCAAGGCGTTCCCAGACCAGTCGAGAGACGTAGTCTCTCCAGCGTGTCCTGGGTCTTCCTCGGGGCCTCCGCCCAGTGGGAGAGAGACAGACACTAATGGAGGAGAAAAAAAGCCACATTTGGCTTTGGAGTCTCAGGATTAGGATGAATAATAGAAAAAATAATAGAATAAAATAATAGAAAAAAATAAAGACGCATCATATCAAAAGAAAAGTTACAAGAATTTCCTCATAATAAAAGTCCAGATGTTTTAGAATAATGACCAAATGCATTTTTTTTGCTTATATAAATAAAATAAAGATTGAAGAAGAAAAAAAGAAACTAGATTTTCCAAGTCTTCTCAGCTGCAGCAGATTTAGTTATGTTGGGATAAAAGACACTGCTGTGATTAAGATCCAGACTTTCCTGGTTATAAAGCAACAATTTTAACCATGAGCAAAATTTGAATATGTATGCATGGAAATACTGATTCAACCAGTTGGAGAAATGTAATAATGTTTAAGTTCAGAAGGGAAAGACATCAAATGACTCAACAGAAATGTCCAAAATTTTTGTCTGTCTAAATTTGACAAAATAACAGATTTTTTAAGGTTTACTTTTGTTTGATGTTGCTGCTCCTAATGTCCAGTAGGGAGAAGCGTAGAAGCAACAAGAAACCATGTTTTTCACAGTAAAAAGAAGAAGTTTGAAGGAACATTTCAAACCATGTTGGGGTGTGTCATCAATGATTTCTGATAGAGAGAAGAGAGAGCATCAAAAGGCTGGGTCTCTATGTGTTACTCAGGCTGTGCTTTAGCGTCTACTCTCAGGTGCGATCCCACAACTGAGCGGCACGCGGGCTTTGACCTGCTCCGTTTCCGACCTGGGCCGATTCACCCCTCCTTAGACGACCTGGTTGTCCCAGGCTCCCCCAGAATGACCATATCGATACCGAACTGAGCGCGGACACCCGATCAGCATAGACCACTGCAGCTCAGAGCTCCTGAGCTCCAACGATCCTCCAGCCTCAGCCTCCATGACACTTGGATTACAGGCGCGCGCCACCACACCCGGCGGGAAGCTCCAACACCAATCAGCTCTTTGACAAAGATGTCACAATGAAGATTTTAGAACTAAACCTGACAACCTGACAGTGTTTCTGTTCTTGTCATTTTTAATATTAGGGAGGAAAAAAACAATGGTTAAATCTACCCAAAAAAAAAAAAAAAATCGTTGTTTCTAGTTGTTTTGCAAAGGTAACAAAAGGTATTTTTTCCTCTTAAATTAATATATTTATTCTTTAAAATGAAAATATATTTTTTATGTTAATAAAACAATGAAATTTGTACTTTGGTTATTAGCAGTTTTTCATTATTATTGGACACAAGCCTGGTCAAGTCAAACTGAATAAAATTGGACTTAATGGGAAAACAAATAATACATTATAATCTCTGTCCGTTTTTGGGACAATAAATAATCTTAATAAATAAATAAATAAACACTTCATATTTGACCCTGGATCTGCTGCTAATGAGACACTTTGACCGATAACGTGACACATTTACATTATGTTCATATGTACTGCAACTGCTGCATGTGATTGCAGTTTTTGTGTTTTTAATAGTGCTATCAATCGATTAAAAAATAACCAGACTTTTACTAGGTTTTACTAGGTAAACTTTATACAACAATGTGCAGCTTTTGATGCTTTACTGAACCTATCTATTGTGGCGATCAGTACATATATCATTTTCATCTGCTGCTGCAGTTGTGGTCTGCGAGCCCAGCGACGCATTCTCGTGTTACAGTGACAACATGCAGCACCATGTATGAAACAGTCGGCTTTTTGTGGAAAAAAAACAAGAATAAAGTATCCCTAAGAACCCTGAAGGCTTGCAGGACTCCTTCCAAAAAGCAGCAACAAACTTCAGACCATGATATGAGGTAATGTTTTGGGAAAGCATTACACCCATCATCTTTAGAACAGAATGAGGGTTGTTGGACCACATCACAGATATGTTCCACGATGAGGAGTGTTTGGACACACTAACATGAAAACAGTTCACTTTAGGGAGATCTTTCATATGCACAAAACATACATGAAAATCATCCAAACATAGCACAGATCATTCAAGCATCAGACTGCTGCAATTATGTTCACCGCCATGTTTCGGCACATCTTGATCCATGCACGTCTTAGTTTTCCTCATCTGAGCTGGCATCTGGTCTAAAACTGTACAGCTGGATAGCTCCAATATTGCTCGTCATTTTTGTTGCACTGCTAATGTTAGGTTGGGGTGTGAGGGGCTGTAAGCTAGCGGGAGCGCAGATGGAAAAGGGTGGAGGACTTGCTCCGTGCCAACACTCTTGTCCACAACTCAACTTTTATTAACTCCTGCTGCTCTGCAGAAAATATATCCTAGAGAACTAGACAGATTTTTCAAATTTAGGCTAAAAACAACATAATCATGATCAAACGACCACTGGGAACACTTTGAAAATAAATCAAAAGATGATCGGAATGGGACTTGATGACATAGGAGTCATAAAAAGACTACTTTCACATTCGTTGCTGAACACAGAGTATCTCCACTAAATGTCCACTAGAGGCCAGTGCTGGATACATGTTGTGTTCATTTCATTATTGGTGTTTAGAGATCTAACAAAAAGGTCTGAGGCAGAAGGGCAGCAGAAGCCCCCAAACTATAAAGGGAACTGATCTCATACAAAGTTCAAAGGTTCATTTTAGCAGAAATTAGTTTTTCTAAAAAAATGGAAATGAGGAAATGTTCATTTTTGGATTGATAAGTGGGTTTAAAGTCAGAGATGCATGTGGGAACAGTTGCTTTCACATCTGAGTTAAACCTACATCCATTACTCTGTTTCACAGAAGACGTATCCAGAATTTTTCAAACGGCTTTTTTTCTATGAACAACTGGTTGGGATGTTATGGAAAAAACCTAATTCATTTTCAGAATATCAAGCAATTAATAACAAGGAAAACTACTAGACTAGATACCTTTTTTCATTCAATTGCATTTTCCTTTATGTTAGAAGTGAATGAAAAAGATGAAATAAAGCAGGAAATATGCCAACATGTTCATATTTTCAAACCATAATGGAATTTATACATAAGTTGGCAGCTTTCAGGACATGTTTTAGTTCTCTGTTTTTGAACACAGACTCACTTTTTGGCAAATAGTATTTGTTTGAATAGGTTTTGTTTTTAAGAATATTGACCCATTTTGGTCTGCGGTGGCACAGTTTGATCTTCAACTGGGGAGTCAGCGAGCTGAGAGGAGAACAGAAAGATCCTGGCTGGAGTCTCCGGTGTGGGAAGAGGAAGCTCTGAGCTCAGAGTGAATGGACTGGACAGAGGATGTGGACTCTCAGTTGGAGCAGGCTCGGACTTGGACTTGTCCCAGTTGAGCGATGCTGGCTGGGTCTGTGGTTCAACATACTCCAGCCCAAACATCTCGCCGGCGTCTGTGCTAGAAAGATGAAGAGCAGGGTACTTCCTCTCACACATGACCCGTTCAGATGCTGAATTGAGGTCCACAATCAGAGCTGGGTCGAAGACAGCAGGGAGGCGAGCACCAGGCTGCTTCAGGTCCACCAGACGCTGGAAGTTCCAACCAGCCACACCGGTTATGCCCTGTGCCTGAAACAGTTCTGGTGACAGCCGTGTCCCTGTTATCCACTGAGCCTGGTGGAAGTGGTATCCTTCATGGAGGGATGTTCCTGTGATTGGGATCCAAACAGGAACCGCAGTTCCTTCCCCAGGCACGTGGTTCAGCTGCAGAGTTCCTCCGTGGCGATACAAGATGCCTGAAAAAAGAGCTGAAAAAAGCCCCCCTTCCTGAGAGCGCTGCATCTTTACTGTGCATGACATAATGACAGGAATTCAAAACATTATTATGTTTATAGGCTGTTTTTTTGTTGTAATTTTGTAAAAAAGGAACTACCTGGAGGCATAGGGAAAGGGGGAATAGGAGAAACTATAACTATCAAGACAAGAGATCCAGAAATAAACAGCATATCTTTGTAAGCGCGTGCCACGTCTAGATAACATGCAGTTTGGTTTACTAAGCCTCACGCTGTTAAGTTGCTGTAAAAATGATCAAGTGTGACACCACAAGTACCAAAATGTCGTCGTCAAAAAGAAGAAAGGCTGACGTGGAGCACTGAGTTTTCCAGGAAAGAATTTGGTATTTTTATGTATTTATGGAGCTGAATGCAAAGCCCTTGGCTTGGTATGCAATGAACAGGTCGCAGTGCTCAAAGAATATAATATTCAGCCCCTCCATGAGACTCACCATAATGAAAACTTTTAACATTTGTAGGAGCAGTTAAGAAAAGAGAAGGTCAACCAACTTTTAACTGGACTGAAAGAACAAAAACTAAGAAAACCAGCAGTCGGCATTCACTGCAGCCGTGATGTCAGTGATAGAGCAGTGAAATCTTGGTGCCTTATTGCAAAAAAGTTGGTGCAAGCATCCAAACCATTTGCAGATGGTGAACTTGTGGAAAAAATGCATGCTGAAGGCTGCAGAAGTCATGTGCCCCAAAAAGCAGTTGACCTTTGCCAACAGAAGTGTGTCAAGGATGATGATTGCAGATACAAGATCTCTCAGGAGACTTGGGCAGCCAAATAAAGGACACAATCCAGTCATTTTTGATGAAAGCACCAACATCACAGATATTACACGACTGTGTCTATTTATTAGGGTGTTGATGAGACCATCACAGCAGAGTTTAAATCAGCTTATATTACTGGTCCGGCCCACTTGAGATCAGACGGGTTGAATGTGGGCCCTGAACCAAAATGAGTTTGACAGCC
Organism: Oryzias celebensis; assembly: GCA_014656515.1. Classification (NCBI taxonomy): domain Eukaryota; kingdom Metazoa; phylum Chordata; class Actinopteri; order Beloniformes; family Adrianichthyidae; genus Oryzias; species Oryzias celebensis. Next base: position 23,047,028 of record BNCR01000001.1, on the reverse strand, counting down.
CTGGTTCAGACTAAAGGTGACGGACAGCTCTCCTCATAAGGGTCACTGGGGCACTTTTTAGCCGTGCTAAAGAGAAGAAACAACACATTTGTAATAGAAAAAATAAAACACTCCAGAAACTGTATGAAAATACCAAAAGCAAAAAGCAAAGACTGATTAGAAATCAGATTTATTTAAAACAGGTATTTTCTGACAGCATGTTTTCATTATGCTGTGATGTCCTTTCTCTGCATTCATATATATTTGGCCTCTATAGAAAAAAAACACATATATTAGGAATGTATCAAAAACAATTAGATGAAGTAAAATGTTTTTCTTCATTGCTTCTAAATAGCAGACCTCCATGTTTAACTTCAACTTTTTAAAATATATTTTATTTCACGTCATTGTTTTATGTTGGGTTCATTATTCTGTTGTAAGACTATGTTAAACTGTTTTATAATTTAATATGCAGCACTGCGACATGTATTTCTTTTATTTATTTTGCTTTTAAAGTAAAAAACCTTTTGAACGATTTTTTTTCCTTTCTCATCCAGATTGCCATTTTCTGAGCAGTCTAGTCTCTCTGATTTTTTATCAACACCTCAGCATCTTTATCTGTTACCGCCAGCTGTGCTCGTCTTTTTAATCAACGCCACTGTTTCCTAGACTGAACAACATGGCTGGTCTCACCAGTTTTGTAAACCTTTCATTTGGGCTGAAACTCTTCTATTACAACTGACACTTTTCTCCATCTATTCCAACCTGCTACAACTCGCTTCCTCAGTTTTTCACACATTGGACTTTTGAGCCTAAAAACTTCAAATCTTGCACCTTCTTTGTCCTTTCTCTCTGTAAATTCACTTTTCCATCTTGCTGTTGCTAACCTTCATTCTTCTTTCCAGGACAAACCCTCAGCTCTCTTGTTTCTCCTCCAACTGTTCCCTGTTCTCGCTGCAAATCACAATATCATCTGCAAACATCATAGTCCATGCTGATTCCTGTCTAACAGAACTTCACCTGTCATACATGGATGGATGGATGGATGGATGGATGAATGAATGGATGGATGGATGGATGGATGGATGGATGGATGGATGGATGGATGGATAAATCTTTATTTGTCTTTGTCATAGGTACAATGAAATTAAAAGTGCTTCTTGGTCAGTGCAGCAGTCATATATTAAAACAACCCATTGTAAAAACATATTACTAAAATGATAAATAGTACATAAAAATACGTAATATGTGCTTCTCTTGTAACTAAAGGCATTTAAATCAGTTTTTGCTAAATAAAAAACAGGATACTTGATATGTGTTTAAATGGTTAAAACCAAATAATAATAACAAAAACTAATAAATATGAAGAAAACATCCACTGTATCTCAGTTTACAGAAAGAGGTTCAGGTTTAATGCTTCCTAGTCACGTTTAACATGTTTATTGCAGTATATTATAAAAGATGTTCTGAAGTCTTTTTGTTCTTATGCTGTTTGACCTGTAGCGTTTGCCTGAAGGCGACAGATCAAACAGGAGCGTCCGGGCTGTGAAGTGTCTTTGTAAGTAAATAAATATTTATTTCTATAACCTTTCTCAGATAAAAATCACAAAGTGCTTCACAAAAGTAAAAACACATAACATTACAGACAGTAAAACACGAATTGCAGACAACAAAACAAAAGACAGTAAAAGCAAGATAAAACACACTAAAAGACAAAAGTAGATGAACTAAAAGCTTTTCTGAATAAAACATCTTGATCCGACTTTTAAAAGCTGCTGGAATTTGTAATAGTTTTGGTTTGAAGACCTCAGCAACTGGACCGAAGAGTAGGGGATTAAAAGGTCAGCAATGTACTTGGGAGTTTGTCCATGCAAGGCTCTGAAAACTACAAGTCAAATCATAAAATCAATACTAAATATAACTGGGAACCAGCGTAAAGAGGAGAGTAATGGAGTTACGTAAAATAGTTAGTGGCTCTATGATGATGTTCTGCGCTGTGTTGAGGCAGCAGGAGTCGTGGAGGGTTTCCAGGGTGGAGAGTGGACAGCCAACAATCTGTTGGACAGTGTTGATGACCCGCTAAACTCTTGCTCAGTAGATGGCGTAATCCTGAGCAAAGCAATCTTCTGAGACGTCTGCTACAACTTGCCTCCCTGTGCTTCATTTCAGCTCGTTTTCAGTTTGATTGAACTAAAAACTGTTGAATTATTGCCAACAGGAACATGGAAAGATTCGTATTGGAAGGTATTTTCAGTAAAGTACAAGAAAGAAGTACAGAAAAGTGCTGCATCGCATTTTATTTGGAACACCACTCATTTAACTTAAAAAAAAAGTAATTAAAACATAAATAACTCAAAAGTTGGATGTAATCATTAACTTTACCAGGTGCAGTTCCCCTCCCTACCTGAAGCTGCGCTGTCGAAGCTAGGGTTGTCGGTTTTGCCTCTGTTCGTGCTTCTTTACAACCTTAAGGAATAAAAACCAGCGAGACAAGCTCTCAGGAACAGCTTTAAGGTATAAAAAGGGAAGGAAGAGGAGGAAACCTGGCTCAAATGAGAGGTTTGTGTGTTTTATTTACATACTAGTGCTTGGAAATTCACCCATTGGAACACTTTAGTGGAAAAGGTATAGTAACTATGATGTCGTTTTTTTTCTTGATTTTTGACGTGTACCCAACAAAGTCACTGGGTTGGAGATGATACCGTGGTTTAGTGTAGCGGTTAAAGACGACCGCTCCGATTCTGAAGCTCCTTGGATCGAGCCCTGTGTGACTCGCTTTTCACTATAGTCACAACTGGTTATTATTTAAATTTTGAAAGGTAAAAAAATAGATTTTTTGCAACATATTCAAAGCAGTTTCGTTGTTTCTGTTCCGGAGCTTGATGAAAGTGGCGTGGCGGGGATGGTGCAGTTCGGCGCGGCGCACGTTAATATGGTGGTGAATGGGGGGTGGGGGGTCGTGATTCTTTTTTGTTGTCTTGGGCCACAATGCAGCCCAGGCTTGCTTATTGCCACAGTTACATGAGATGTCTTTCTCTTCGTTGCTTTTCTTTCGGGTGTACTTTCTATAATTACGTCACATAATTCCCATCATGCACTGCGCCTCAAAAACGAATTTTTTTTTCAAAGAAAAGCCCTTTTCAGATTAGCTAGATGTTTCTTCGAGGTTTTTATACTAGCATAATATTGTTCGTAGTTCAAGTTTCAAAATCGCAGTAGATTGAAAATCTTGAAAACCATGACTTTGCAAGTGTTGTTGAAGGTCTTGTTTATATAGGATCCGGCGGCCTGCCGTTTACTGTGAGTGGATAGAATTCTCGACCACACTCCCACGAGGCAGGCTTAGCCAAGTAGGATGCCCAGGAATCTCGGAGCAGCAGATGATCATGGGCATCAGAACGATGGGTCCTGTAAGTCGGAGGAGTCATGAAACTAACCAACGGTTTTTTGAAAGCTTTGGAACTTCAATGCCATAGAATAACATTTATTTAAAATCACTCCAACCAACTCAATCCAATACAACAAAGGGATTTTCACAAAACAACCTTGAATTATCTAAAGTCCAAAATGCAGGATTTTCAAACACAACTAATATTCCTCATAGAAACTACGTTTTTTTGCCTGCACTACACACTTTTATGGGCCAACTCATTCCAAAGAAATGATTGGTAATTTCAATTTGAAAAACGCCTTAAATCGAATAAGGTCAACAAGAAATGTCAACACAAAATCACGTGTTCCTCCACTAAACAGAGACAGGTAATACAAAGCAGAAAACAATATAAAATAAAAAAGAGTGAATTACATTCTGGAGTGCTGCTAGATATGAACAATATGAAGACATTTCTTTCCAGTAACTTGCTCTATTTTCTATCTGTCTCTCCTCTGTTTCTCTGTTTGTGGTTCTCTATTTCCTTTAACTTCTTTAATAAGTTTTCATCATTTTCAGTGTTTAAAAATCTTTTTCTGGACAGATTTTCCTCCGTAGTGGCTACTTTAATCCCTGAAATAAATTCAAGTTAAATGATGTGATTCGCCCGTGATTGCACTGTGGGCGTAAATTTCCAGTCGTGGGTGACGTCACCAGCAGGTGTCACATTCTGCAGCGACTGGAGCGATTCCGCTCTGATATCCGTGTGATCACTGCGACGAGAGTCACTTGGAAGTATAAACCAGCCCTTAAATACGTGCCGGCAATCAAACAATGTGCATCTTTATAAAGATGAATTTCCATCAGGTTTTGAGCTGGTCGCATGTAAATGCGTGTGAATGACATCAGCCTTTCCTTGATCTCAGGTATGTGTGACACTTGTTCTGACCTCCAATGAACAGCGCTGTTCTTTCACTGACCACAGTTTGAATTCTACTATAAAAACGTAGGAGTGAATGACTGGCTATTCTAAATAACTTGTGACCTGAGTTAAAATGTTTGAAAAGTAACAAGAAAGACTAAATCCAAAAACGTCAAAAATGATTTTTGTTTCTCCCTCATTGATTTGTTCATGTAAAGAGCAAACTAAAAAAAAAAATCTAGAGCATACTTGTGCAAAAAAAATCTTCTCCACCTTGAACTTCAGTAAATCCAAGTACAGGTTCAGACTTGCTGACAATTATCTTGAAGCCAAACTGAGAACTGAGGGTCTCAGCTGCTTCCTCCCTCAAACAAAATGTGGCTCAACGATGGAGAGGAAGCTCTGCTAAGTGTCCAGCAGTAAGGAGCAAGAGAAGCCATAGTCAGAACCCATTAATGGAAGTTACAGAACTGTAAAGTTGAAGTCTTATTCTCTGTTTAACAGTTCGAATGTAACAGTGTAAATTAAACTGTTAATAAGGACGTTTAAATCTGAATAGAGCAGATGTAGAAGACTGAATAAACAGAAAACTGACATTTATTACTGATTTATTTACTTAAGGAGTTTTCATTTACGTATTTGTTGATTGATTTTATTTATAACTTGTACAGAAAACATTTAGGAATACACTACCATTGATAGATGCCTGGGAGCCAATGCTCCATACAAATTTACAACCAAAGAAGGGCTCTAACTGAGGAAGTTATGAACTTGTTTACATCAGGGTCCTTTTTCATCTTATTTTGTGTTAGTTTGCAAAAAAAATTCTAAGAAGATTAGATTTTTTTACATTTCCAAATCAAATGACCACTGGCTCTAACAGTGCATGCACGCTGAAGTTGCGGCCCAGCCTCAGCCAGACTCTGCCTTCAGTGGCCCCAAGGTAAAATGAGTTTGAGACCCCTCTTCTAGACTAATATTTAGGGAGCAAACATGTAAAAAATTGTAAATCGTGAACAGAAAAAAATGTCAACTCATTTATTATACAAGGAGAAAATCTCAAAATGTGTTGAATTGATTTTTACAAACACGTGTCTTGCAAAAATGTCTGAATGGTAACACGTTAGAGCGCATAAAAAGAGGGACACTGTCCTCTGCAGATGGGGCTGTCTTTAGTGCAATACAGTTATTGACCACTAGGGGACGCTAACAGATTCTTCATGAATACTAAGCCACTTTCTTCATTTCTTCAGGATTCAGCCTGATTCTTTCATTCAAAAGCTCCCCTGTATTATGATCTCTGCTCTTTGTCTCTTCATAGTTTTGTCCTTATGTGGGCTCTTGGGGATCACGTTGTCCTGTCTTTGTCTCAAGTGAAATCTGAGGAGGTTCTTGTCGTCTACAAGTTTCCTTGCATGTTTCTCCAGTTCTTGTACCAAAGTCTTTTCAAGTTGAGAAATCAACCTGGAGAAGAAGTGAAACTTTCTCCACAATAAAAGAGGAGCCAAGTCTAGTCAGCTTTTACCTCCTGCTTTAACGAATTTAGTTAGAAGTCTGTTTAACATTGTCTGTTTGTCATTAAACCTCCAAAGTGAAAGAATCGGAATATGTTTTTGTTTTCCTCAATTTTTGTTTTGAGTGAAGACATGAAAAAACGGTTTGATGGAAACAGTTTTGGTTCTACACTAAAGAGTTTTAGTGTTAAGTCTCGTCATTATTATAACAAAAATGTCTATTATTACAGGCTTACAACTTCCTCATCCCAGAAGCTCAGGTTCAAGTTTGAGGTTTTGCATCCCGTGTCGCCACCATTAATGACATCATGTCATGGGCCATCACTCAAGTGGACACACTTTCTGCTTTGATGGACTCATCAAACGGGGACTGGAATCCAAGTTTGGTGAGTAAACAGAGTAGCATGTGTTGTTTTGGTGCACAAATCTTGACTGTTTTTGTTCTAATCACTGGATGTTTTCCTCTTCAAGGTAAAAGAAATCATCTCCAAGTATCTGGCTGTGACAGGAAACTCACTTGGTAGAGCAGAACTGAATGCTATTAAAGGACCTGTAATGGACTGGTCTACATCAGCAGCAGCTGCTGGATCTGCAACAGCAGCAGCTGCTGGATCTGCAACAGCTGCTGGATCTACAACAGCTGCTGGATCTACAACAGCTGCTGGATCTACAACAGCTGCTGGATCTGCATCATCAACAGCTGCTGGATCTGCAACAGCTGCTGGATCTGCATCAACAGCTGCTGGATCTGCAACAGCAGCAGCTGCTGGATCTACATCAGCAGGAGCTGCTAGATCTGCATCAGCAGGAGCTGCTAGATCTGCATCAGCAGGAGCTGCTAGATCTGCATCAGCAGGAGCTGCTAGATCTGCATCAGCAGGAGCTGCCGGATCTGCATCAGCAGCAGCTGCTGGATCTACAACAGGTGATCCTACAACTACAGGGAAGTCCCAAACAAAGTAGGAACTTCAGAGAAATTATCCTGGTTAAGAAACTATTCAAAATGCAAAGTAAGTATTTTACAATAAGAACTTTTTTATTGGTAGTTTCCCAAAATTAGCAAAGTTAGTTTGTTAAGATGCAATCTTTGATTGATCTTTAATGCAAAGCTTGTGAAAACACAATAATGTCACTTTACGTGTAATTGAGGATGGATTTACACAGAATTCGGTTTCTGGCCAGGACATTTTGTCACTTAAATACAAAAGGAATACAGATTCAGATTGATCTTTTACACTCCTAAAATTAGCAGCATTTTCTTTAATCAAAAAGAAGATTAATGTTTTTTTTTTTTATGAGCATGCTGAGATTTCTGAACTTTTTGTTTGCTTGTGCATAAAATTGATTTAATTCTTTCTTTTTTCGCTCTAACCTTTTGTGCACAATAAATATTGCCATTATCCCTCGGTGATTCACCACCTTGGTGTGGTCGAGGGATTTGAGAGCTTGAGTGATCCTGAGAGCTCAGCTTCCTTGGTTCTAAATGACAAGTCAGCAACAAGCGTCATGGGGCTATTAATGCCATTGAAAGACCTGGATAGTGATGTTTTTGACATGTGCTCAATGAAACATCACAAACATTTTAAGGAAAGTATTCCAAATATGTTGTTGGTTCCTAAAACTAGTCTTTGTGTTTCAGGTAGCGGAGTCCCAATCCAAGCAGACACCAGCTTCTCCTTTCTCGTTTTCCTGGCAATCCTGATCCCTTCTCAGCTCATCACTATCTGAACCTGCTCTGAATAACTGGATTCATCTTTATTTCAATCAGACAGTGACATTTTGATAAAATGACTAACTGAAGCAAAATATGTAAAATATTTACTGTTTGATGAAAGAAGCTCCTAAAAAAATAACTGGTTACATTTATGGATTATCTTGAATAACTGTACGTGTCAAATTATCCATTTCTTTATTTTTTTCTATTTTTTATGCGTGAGATAAATGTTTTAGCTCCAAATTACTTTTCAAAATACTATAAACAAAAAAAGTATATTCAAAACTGTAACAATAACTATGGTGTACTACACCAATTGTAGTATTGGATCTGTTGTTTCCTTCAAAAAACATGTAAAAATATTTATTTCCATTTGTCACCAAAGTGTAAAAAAAAGCATATATATAAATAAAGGCTGGTGCATTTTTAAATATTCAGCTGACTAACTGGTAGGCTATTTGCTACATAGTGTGATGCAAAATGACTAAATACAACTAAAAATAAAGTATCTTGGTTTTGTTTGACAACACAGCATCATGCTTACAGAACTGAATGATTAATTTGGATTCATAAAGACAACTTTTGTGTTAAACGTCTGAAAAACAAAAGGATGAAACATTTCATTCAATTCTTTGTAAAGCTGACACACCTACAAAATATACAGAATGACAAAGTAGTTAAAAATGTAGATGAACTAAACGAGAAATATCTATGTACATACAGTAGCAATCAAACTCTTTCTGGAAAGGCTGAGCGTGTCTTACATGTTGCACAAATTGTTTTCTATGTACCAGTTACAGATACATTTGATGTGCTTTACTTTGTGACGGTGTCATTTGAAATTAGATGTACCTTGTAAAGATGTATATCTGTGCAAATAACTTATTTATAACTTTGTATAAGCAAAATATGTTCATTGTTTGATAAATAAAATAAACATTTTAAAAGAAAAACACCATGTACAGATAGTTAAAATAATAGTTGGTACCATTCATAAAGAACAACCAAAAAAACATTCACAATGTAAGATCATGTGAAAGTATCAAAAAAACTTTCAAATTCAAGATTACAAACAAACAAACTTGGAAATAAATACAAATTTGCAATAATGCTCCTACACTGCCACCTACTGGACATTAGAAGACTGTTAACAATCTTTTATTTTGTTAAATTTAAACAGACAAAATTAAGATATTTCTATTGAAGCATTTGATATTTTCTACTTCTGAATTTAAACATTATTACATTTCTCTTGCGGGTTGGATCTAGAGGCAACATAAGCAAGAGTTTACGGACGTGAAGTAGAAAGCTGTGTTCCTGTATTGTGTGCACTTGTGTACACACAGCAGAGGAGTATTAAAGAAATTCACCAAAGTTGGGCTAAGAAACATGACTCATTTGGTGCAAACATTTACTCGACACATGGCAGGTAGCCCTCTAAACTTTACTCTTCCAACAAGAAATGTTTTAGTGTGTGTGAAAGTGTGTTTTAAAGGTGTAGTTAGAATTGTAAACTTAAGTTTCTTTGATTAGTTGTTTGACTGAAAGACCAATGTCACCTCACTGTCTTAGCTTTGAACGAGAAAAACCGAGTTACATTTATTCATTAACATTTTAAACAGTTAGATTTCTGAGAGAAGTGACCTAGATTTATTTCTACTTATTGATACTTGACAATAAACAACATTTTTTAAAAGTCTAAAAGGGCTCCTCCTTGTGTCTGTGTTTCTGCAGCCCTCCCCCAGCATTATGTGACTGAAGAGGAAGATCTCTTCAACCAGCAGAAGAACTTCAATGAGAGACAGGAAACGCCAGAACCTCCACAGTTTGAAGAGCAACATAATGAACCAGACTATCCACCAGTTAAAGAGGAACAGGAGGTACGAGAACCTCCACAGATTCAAGAGGAGCAAGACGGGCTCTGTATCAGTCATGATGAAGAGCAGCTTGATCTGAAGCAAGAGACGGAGACCTTAATGGAGGTTCTTACTTATGAGGAACATGAGCACAATGAAGCAGATCTGAGCAAACAGCAGAACTTCAATCAGCAGAACTGATAGTCAGGATGAAGAAGAAAGCCAACATGAAGACTCAACATCAGCCACAGACGGAGAGACAGACTCACAGAACAGAGATCATAGGAAGACAAAAGACAGAAGTCATGTCCAAAATGTGGACAGTTCTCACATGTCAGAAAGTCAGTGTGACTCTGATGTTAGAGAAAACTTCAAGAAGGCAACTTTAGTTAAGAAACACAAACAATCTCCAAAAGAAAAGAGACGTTTCTATATAAAGCCTGTAGAGGAAAGTATAAATATTGCTCGATATGCGTCTCGACACATAGATCTGGACTTTAATGAAAGACCGTATGTCTTTGTCTGTGAGAAATGTGGTAAACGTTTTAGTGGAATAGCTTTTTCTTGTAATGAATGTGATGAAAGTTTTAGTCAAAGATCTAGTCTCAAAAGACACGAGAGCTCACACAGGAGAGAAGCCTTTTTCTTGTTAAAAATGTAATGAAGACCAAAACTTTTGTGAGGGATTTTTCAGCAAACTGAACTGACCAATCTGCAGTGGCTAAGTTTGGGACAGTTGTTACATGAAAACTTCAAGAAATTGGCTGTTTATTCCCCATACCCATGGCTCAGTGTGTGCCAGAGAAGTTATGGCTTCATCACATTGAGGACACAACAGATTTCTTTACGTTCTGTGTTTGATTTACACTCAGTTGTATGCGCATAAAATTACAAGTGGGCTTTATTACATTGTATATAATAAACACATCTTCAAAATAAAGTGTCAGTGAAGCTTTTCATTTTCAAAGATTAACTATCAAGTATTTTCTTGTAGGACTGAAGTTCCATTTACTGACTGCTTAACCCCTAAACACTGGAGCTTTAACGTTTACATTCTTTTGATTACAGTAACTCTTCAACCGATGATACAACTATAGTAAATCCAGTGGATTTTGAAGCAGAGAAAAGTAGCCTCACGCTGATATGCAGCACTCCACAGTAGTGAAGTGATTATGTCATCGACGTCAATCAGCTGATTCTGCCGTGGAGAAAGGAGGCTTTGCACCAAAATGCAATGTTTTAGAATGTGTAGTGTTGCATATTAGTGCAAAGCGGGTATCAATAGCTGCTGTTCTCTGCTGCAGAATCAGCTGATTGATGGTGATCGTGTGAACGCGAAAAAAGTTCCGACATGTCACAGAGAGTATGTTAGGAGTTCAATATATTTGACAATATAAATAAAAAATATATAATAAACATAAATGTAGGGAATATTACACAAATGTTGTGATTGATAATGTGACGTCATGTGACTAAGAATGGTGGAGAGGATGTATAGGAATGGGAATAAATGCCTGATCAGAATAAAAAAGCGTCATGTAAACATGCACCTCTGAATACTTTGGCTCAATCAGACTCATTCAGATCAAAAATTTTATCCAATCGATATAGGTGGGCTATGTCGATTGTTGATCTGATCGTGGTGCGTCTTAACAATTGATTCTGATTGTGGGTCATTACTGTGCTGGCTTTTACATTATGCATAGACTGTGGTGGTCCAGAGGAGGCTTTGGAGCGCGAACAGGACCGACCGGCCGCTCCACGCGAGTGAACCGTGTCTCTGAGAAGAACAATCAGAATTCTAGCTTCATGTCTGTGAGCAAAGGAGGGTGCTTTGTCACGTCATGCGCTCCAGAGGAGGCTTTAGGCCGCAGTCCGTCCAGGACTCAGGAAAACTGTCTCTGAGCGGCTTTGGGACGGTGTGTGAGCTGCCAATCATGTGAATTTGTTTCCAATCCCATCCAGACAACATAAAACGTGATGCTATTCCCTCGTATTTACGTGTGGCTAAGATCCACATTGCTGCATTGCTTTGGATTTTAAAAGCATCCGTGGCTAAATGTTGTTGTTAGTACGTATTAGCCAAACCCTAACCCTTCTTTCTAAATACGAGTATTTAGAAAATTATAGGCAAACAGTCACTTGAAATAAATAACAATAATAAAAACACGCTTAAAAGATCATCTCGCTTTGTGCCGCAGCTGTTTCCAGTGTTTTAGACACCCCTTGGACTGGGGCTCCATGCAAGATCTCACCTCATGGGGTCTTAGTGATCCGAGGAAATGTCAGGACTCAGCCCGGAACTATATGGGAAGAGCTGGTCCATGACCTTAAAAGAGCTGGAGCCACCGTTTCCTGTTACTGTTGGTAATGCAGTGAGACGTCATAGTTTGAAATCATGCATTTAACAGAATGTTCTCCTGCCTAAACCAGTGCATGTCCAGGCCTGTCTGAAGTTTACCAGTTACCATTGGGATGATCCAAAGGAGTCATGGGAGACAGTCGTCAGGTCAGATAAGACCAAAATAGAACTTTTTGATCTTAAGTCCACTCACCGGGTTTGGAGAAAGAAGAATGCTGAGTGACACCCCAAGAACTCCATACCTGCTTTGAAAGGTGGAGGTGGTAGCATCATGCTATGGGGTTGTTTTTCTGCACATGGGAGAGGACGAGTGGACTGCATTAAGGAGAGGATGACCGGGGCCATGTATTACAAAATTTTGGGGAACAACGTCTTTCCTTCAGTTAGAGCATTGAAGATGGGTCAAAGCTGGGTCTTCCAACATGACAATGACCCAAAGCACACAGCCAGGATGACCAAGGGGTGGCTCCGTCAGAAGCATATTAAGGTTCTGGAGTGGCCTCCAGTCTCCAGACCAAAACGTAACAGAAAATCTTTGAAAGGAACTCAAACTCTGTGTTTGTCAGCAACAGCCAGGTTACCTGACTGATCTAGAGAAGATCTGTGTGGAGGAGTGGGCCAAAATCCCTCTTGCAGTGTGCAAACCTGATGATAAACTACAGGAAAGATTTGATCTGTGTAATCACAAACAAAGGCTACTGTACCAAATATTAACATTGATTTTCTCAGGTGTTCAAACACTTATTTGCTGCAGTTGCATACAAATAAATTATATAAAAAATTCAAACAATGTAATTTAGTTTTTTTTTTTAGATTATGTTCGATTCTTAGATCTTTGCTGTTTAACCTTTATACTAAGTCAGAAAATGCATGCCAAGTTAGCAATTCTACCGCTGTAAGTGTTAATGTTCATATCAAAGCTAAAACTTAATCAGTCATTTACAACCTCAAATAATGCACCACAATGGAGCACAACCCAGTGCTTCTGTATGTAAAACCATGTTCACCTTTCAACTACCAAACCAAAACAAAATCAATAATAGAGAAACAAATTCTGCTGCTTATTGCCTTGGTGGAATAAAACACACAATGTTTTTAATAAAATGTTTTTTAAATGTTTTCTACCTTTTGGTTGAGCAGGCAGTTAAGAGGATAAATCAGAGCCAAATTTAAAATCACAAATAAAACAACACCCCCCTCACACACACACAGACACACACACACACACACACACACACACACACACACACATTTTTCCAGCGGCATTTTGGTGTTGCCAAGTAACAACAGACCACTTCAAAGAAAAAAGTGGTGGCAAATTGTCCAAAGAGGAGTAGCAGGCATTACACTACATCACATCCATGTCTGTCCAAAACAGGTTAACAATTAGAGAATCATGATACAACCACACTCATTCATTTTCTATACCTGTTTTGTCCCTTTCTGGGTCATGGGGCTGCTGGAGCCTAACCTGGCCACTCATGAGCAAGAGACGCCCCTGGACAGATCACCAGTCTGTCGCAGGAAGCTGGAGTCCCTGGAGAAAACCAACGCATGCATGGGGAGAAAATGCAGAGGTCCCCCATTGATGATGCTGTTTCAAGTCCCCCAGCTGGGACTTGAACCAGGGTGGGGCAAGAGTGTGGGGCAAGAGGCACCATTGTGCCACCATGCAGCCAAACACAATAAAAAAAGCTAATTAGCAAAGATGAGTTGTCTGATAACGTGCTCTACCTGCTTTGTTGATATAATCATGGTCATATTTGTGGCTCTAATAGATTTACTGTCTGCTGTCAGAGTGCACGCTTTCTGTTCATGCATGTTGCGATGAGGATGGACAGACTAATCAAAATCACTGATTTCCAGTCCTTAGAACTGTGGAACTTCATTTCAATAAATTTTCAGTATGTGGAAAAAGAAAAACAAGTAACTAATAGATGAACAAACAACAGCGTTTAATTGTTGAACTTTTTTTCCCCAACGGTGATACGGCAAAAAGTCTCTGCGTGAGGCTGGTTGATACATGTGCAACATGATGACATCACCTCCATAAATTGTACTTCATGTTTGTTGGGCTGTTAACAGATTTATTTTAGAATTTTTTTAGGATCATGTATTACCTTTATAACCAAAAGTTTGGCCTTGACTTTTAGATTAAAGCAAGCTTTTACAAACACAACAGAAAATATATTTTTCAGCAAAAATCTATGAGAAAACATCCAACATCTTAGCTTTATAGAGCAGCAGAAACCACAAAGGCCATTGGTTTTCATTAACAGCCGTTACAATTTGTACCTTCTCCAGGTGGTTGGTAGTTTAAATTCTTGCAGATTGAGCTGAAGTTCTTCTCCTCCTGTTCAGTAGACACAGTCAAGATAAAATTAGAAACAAATACAAAGACAGGGCTATGATATTATATATTAGTAATCAGAGATGTCCTCACCTAATCCACAGGAAAACTGCGAGACAGATAATAGAAACAAAGACTGTTCCTGAAACTCCTCCAACAAATGGTTTCCATGTTGGGCTGTTGCTTTTAACAGTGAGAGTCTCTACTGGTGACATGAACTTTTCTTTTGATTTAACAACACATGAGTAGTTTCCTGTATTCTGACGGGTGACTGAATCTATGCCCAGGTGTTTGTTTTCCAGCTTCAGAGGTTGACGGTTCAAATACCAATGAAAGTTTGAGCTGTGAGTCAGAGGACAGCTGGTGCTGCACGTTAATGTGACTTTCTGACCCTCAGTCACCTCTGCAGAAGGGCTGATCTCGACTCTCAGATCTAAAAGATTCAAAGAGAAAACAGAATATATATGAATGTAAAGAAATAACGGATTCATTTAGGTTGTCCACTTCATCTAGTATGAAAGAATGAAGATTATAGTTACCTGTAACAATCAAAGTAACTTCAGGAAAAGTGGATTCTTTCCATTCTTTAGAATTGGTTTCTATTCTAAACACATATTCTCCAGAGTTATTTTTACTCGGTTTTTTAAATCCAAGGTTGTGTTGGTTGGTTTGTCATAAAAAGTCACTTTATTTTTATTTCCTTGCATTTCTTCTTCTTCCTGGTTTATATTTTTGTTTATTTTAAACCAAAGTTTAGATTTGGCTGCTGGTCACGAGGATGTGAATAGTTGCAGGAAATATTCAGAGAGGAGCCTTGCAGAGAACAGATTCTTTTTTGGAGACAATTTACAGTCCAGCAGCTGCTGTTATCAACACCTGAAATGTAAATAAAACATGACTTTAATGTGAAGGTTTTCATGAAATGATTCAACTAAATCCATACAGAGATGTAAAGATCAAAATCATGATTATGTTTTTGGCTGAAAACATCAAGTTCACAGAATAAAAAATGGGATTTGAATGATATAAAATGTGTATTTGTTCACACACACATCAACAGAATGAAAATCCTTAAAATATTTCATAGCACAAGTAAAGGAGTCTGCAGATGTTATGGGAACTGTAATCTGCCTTTTTTTCTAGTTTTCTGTTCTTGAACACAACAGTGTTGTTATTGCTGCAGGTTAATTTGACATGATCTTTCTCTGCAGGGGTCTGGTGAAGAAAGATTTCTGTTGAGACATTACAGAGACATTTTTATTATTGGATTTTAACTGTGAAAACTTTAAACCTGAATTATGTCTTCTATCCACAAACAATCACAGTGAAAACTTGACTTTAAATCAAACTGAAGAGTGTGAAAGCTGAAGCGTTACCTGTGGGAAACATGATGGAACATTGTTTATCCCCGAATGAACACATGCTCCTTTCAGCAAAGGTCACTCTGAAACAAGCTGATGTGACCAAATCTGGTTGAAAAAGCAAAGACTTTTTATTCATTAAACCTACAAGAACTTATTCTGAAGAGAAAACGTGAGTCTGTTCAGAGCTTCTTTCACACAGGAAGGAAGAATGTGCTGCTGCTCACCGACTGAGACTTCAGGGCTCTGAAATCCTCCTGACCTTTGACAGCACAGGAGTAAGTGACTGCCTCCTCACGCTGACCAGCTCTTGGTACCATGGAGACAAGTCCTGATAGAGAACCTGTCTGTTCTTGAACCAGATGAAGCCTGTGAACTTTTGAGTGAAAGGACAGCTGCTGCTGCTGCACATGAGTGATACTGTCTGTCCATCTTTGGAAGGAAACACTTTCACCTGCAGCTCTGTACAACAGTTACAAGAGTCTTTTGCTGATTATTCTTTACAGAAGCAGACGTGCTTTATTAAAACCACTTTACCGCCAACGTAGAGCTGAGTTTGTTTCTGCTGCAGCTGTCTGGTTTGTCAGCAGATTCACAGCAGAAATAAAGTCTCTCGTCGCTCTTGTTTAGATCATTGATGGTCAGAGAGGGACGACTCTCTTCTGATGTTCTGTACTTTTTTTTGCCTTCCATCCACAATAACCTCACCAAAGTTTTTCTTTGAGCCATTCAAGAACACAGTGAACCATTTATATTCTTTATCTGCTGCTGAATCTCCAGCAGAGCAGCTCAGACTCACTGATGAACCTTTCAATGCAAAACGCTGTTTGTTTGTCCCTGAGCTCCTGGAACAGAAGATTTGATTTACTGTCAAACAGAATCATATCATCTCTTTTCTTCTCTTATACAGTACAAGAAATTCCAGTTGTTTCTGAAGTTTTAATTACAATTTCTCAGTTAATGTACATTTGTAATGTAATTTATGTCCCAAAAAAACACCATTTAAGAAATAATTCCAACATTTCTTTAAAAATTGCAAGTAGGATCTGAGCCGGTTCTTCAAGAATACCTGAAAATAATCTGAGATTATTTACCTGATATGTAAAGAATGAAGAGCAGACATCCAGCTTCTGTCAGGAACTTGTTTAGATCATTGATGGTCAGAGTGGGATGAGTCTTCTGATTTTTACTTCTCAGTGCTGTGAAGTGAACAAAGATTGTCAACAATTTCCTTTTTTCTCATGAAACATGCATGCATTTGCAGAATTATATATCTGTGTGCAGAACCAGCACCACAGGACACCCCCAGCTCAGAAGTGATGTGATCCCTGGCCCATGACCTTACCAGAGAACTCAGGTATCCTTCTCACTGCGAGGAGAGAGGCCGCTGGACCACAGGAGCCAAGTAAGTAAGTAAAGTAAGTAAATATTTATATTCTATAATACTTTTCTCAGATAAAAATCACAAAGTGCTTCACAAAAATAAAAGCAATAACATTACAACCAATAAAACACAAATTGCATACAAACAGAATGGAGGGAATTTAAAGCAAGATAAAACACATTAAAAGGCAAAATAGATGAACTAAAAGCTTTTCTGAATAAAAACGTCTTGAGCTGACTTTTAAAACCTGCAACAGCGTCATTCTGTCGTATTGACAAAGGGAGGTCATTCCAAAGACGAGGAACAACAGCTTGAAAGGCGAGGTCTCCTCTGGTTTTATTGCAGGTTTTCGGAATTTGTATTAGATTTTGGTTGGAGGACCTCAAAGACCGGACAGAAAAGTAGGGGGTTAAAAGGTCAGCAATGTACTGGGGGGTTTGTCCGTGCAAGGCTTTAAAAGCTAGAAGTAGAATTTTAAATTCAATTCTAAATTTAACTGGGAGCCAGTGCAAAGAGGAGAGTAGTGGAGTTATGCGTGCTAGTTTCTTGGCTCCTGATAAAAGCCTGCAGGGACATGGCTGAAGTCCTAGTTCACCCCACCTGAAGCTGCTGATTGCCAGAGATACAGGCACCTACATGACAGGCTAGGATGGACATCGCCTCAGCAGCTGGCAGTTAGTAGGAAAATAGACATTTGATTGTTGGCGAAAAGAAAGCATACTTGGCCTTGTAATATATTTACATCATTGTTTTGAGAAAAAAAATGGGAGAAACATTTTTTTTTTTTTAAATCATGACTTTAAAAGTGAATTGAATTGAATTGTGGCTTGATTGCATCGTTACATCCCTAGTGTGAATGCAGCATTAAGCTTTTATAAATTTTGGGTCACTCGGCCGAATTTTGCAGTTGCTACAACAACCCCAAGCAACCCCTGCTTCCATTCCTCTGGAACAACTGTTTGGGTAATTAAGTGTATCAGATGTATTAGGTTTATAAAAAAAAAACCTATTGCTTCACAGGACAGAACAGTGTAAAAATGTTCATGTCTGAGAAGTATAGAAAATGTAGTGAATAGTCACCCTCTGTCCAACTCACTCACTCCCAAGTGGTCACATTGACGCAAGGTTAAGGACCAATTTGATGCTTTGGGTGTCCAACTTGTTTGACGCGCTGGCTCATGCAATTCAAGGCTTCCCAAACAGTTCCAGACCACAAACCCTACAATACCAGACGCAGACCGGTCTAGGGTACCAGTACAACGAATCCCATTCCACGTGTAACAAAACTGGACCTCTGATTCAATTGGAACAGCCAGCTTGTTCTTTAAAAAAAACAAAAAAATCCTTATCTAGAGTTAGAAACACCAAGAGTTATGTTGGGAAATTGCATATGCTTTCCAGGTAATGTTGACAGGTTAGCATTAAGTGCCACTTTATGCCCAATGAAGCAAAAGCCCAAAAAACACAAAATATTCCTGTCCAATTAAAATGTATTTATTTGTATTGCACAACAACAAACAGATTACCACAAGTAAACAATTTGGGCGGCGTCGGCCACAGTCTGGTTGCTGGCGGCGTCGGCCACAGTCTGGTTGCTGGCGGCGTCGGCCACAGTCTGGTTGCTGGCGGCGTCG